>OU745271.1:1250000-2500000 GCA_916618015.1 Xestia c-nigrum
AAAGAAACGCTGGACAGTACACACAGCGTCATCTAGTACCACACTAAGCAATGAAGCTTGTGTCGTGGACACCAGATAGTTGATATAGGTGAGTACTACATAAGAGTATAAAACACCTCTTAACGAAGCCGAAAGGCACTTGTTTTCCCCATCATTGCGATCATTTTTTTTTCTACACCGTACCTGGGAACCTTCTAGTTACGGAGATATGGGGGTCAAAGTTACAACATTAGGCGAGTTTTTTTTTAAGTACATGTTAGATTTTTACTTTAAACTCCTCTACGACCCCCCCTCTATTCAATCCATCCATCAGCACAATTTTCTAAGTGCGTTACATTGAGTTCTACAAAAAAAAAGTCATTTCCCAGCAATAATTTTAGCGTAAAGTTACTTAGTTTGATGTACAGAATGCTTGGTTAACGGCTTTGTGATGAGGTGGTTTACACCCTGTATAAACATCCATGACTCGGAAACAAATGTCCATGCTCATCACACAGACTTTTGCTCCTACCGGGATTCGAACCCGGGAACCCTAGAGCTTAAGGCAGCCTCACTACCGCTGCGCCACTCGGGTCGTCTAGTCTAGTCGTCTAGTATGTTTTTACAAACACTTTTACACGTCATTTTTTAAAACAAGATGGGGCCGGTGTTTTGTACCTGACTACTCTGAGAAGAAATAGACGAAACAAACTCAGGGGTCATAGTCTCTTTTGAAGTCCAGACAATCTTGCTGAATTCACATGAGAACTATACAGATTAGTATCTGAGATGGTCTCTTTTGAAGAAAGAACCACACAGATTTGAGTGGACCTGTCCAGTCAGTGCAAGTATTTGTCAGTTATCGTGTAGCTCGACTTATAGTTCAACAAAACGACGAACGATACTAAAGGAAGGACATTTGGGTAGGTCGCTTTTATACCCTAACTGCCAGACAGTCGTAGGAAAAAAATGTGGCCCACATGGTCCTCACATTCACAAAAAATATAGTCGTTTATGGCTACGAGGTAAAATTTAAATATTCTGTACCATTGCACCTAAGTACTGTTTTGTCTGGGTTTGAACCCAAGCCTTACTGTTCGTAAGTCGGGGCCGCCACCACTGGGCCACCACTGCTCCCAGACAGGCGCATTACTTTGTGTAATTTATTTCATCACCACTGCTCTCAAAACGGTGAAGGAAAACATCGTGAGGAAACCGGCATGTCCTAGAACCAAACATTCGAAGACATGTGACATCTACCAATACGCACTGGGCCCGCGTGGTAAATTATGGCCCATTCCCTCTCATTGAGAGGAGGCCGTGTCCCAGCAGTGGGAACATTATAGGCTGATTATGATGATGACTGTTTTGTCTCTGCATCACCCGAAGGCAGACTGATAGAAAATGCCCAAGGCATTAAGGTCACTGTTCACCAAAAAGATAACCGTCAAATTAACTAAAAACAGCTGTTGTTATGGTCATAAAGTTCTAATAAATGAATGCCTGATTACTCACCTTCCTAGGCTCATCGAGCGAGCTAAAGGAGTGGGTCTTCACAATAGTCCTCCTGGCGGTCCTCTCGCCGTTATCCGAGTCGGTGTCCTCCGGGGAGCTAGAGCGTTTGTGGTAGGTCCCCCATTTGGAGGTGTCGTCCGGGAGTGCAACGTAGTAGAGGAAGTTTGATAGGCCTCCGCTGGAAAGAAGAGAAGGAATGATTAGTAAGATTGTGTTAATGAGTTTTCGTTGTTTGTGTGTTGTGTTTGTTGTTGTTTGTGTGTTGTGTTTGTTGTTGTTTGTGTGTTTTGATTGTTGTTTTTTGTGCGGTGCGTTTGTAGTATGTTAGTGTTTTTTTTTAATTTTTCATTGAGTATGTCAGTGCCACTGCTGGACATAGGCCTCCCCCAAGTGTGACCGGTCCCAAGTGACTCACATCCCATGGATTGCTGCATCATTACGAGGACATCGGTCCACCTAGTGGGAGCCCTTCATCATCAGCCTAGCGCTACAATTTTACCAACTATATAGTATTGGGGTCGGCTTCCAGACTAACCGGATGCAACTGAATACCAGTATATTCCACTGCCAATCTGACCTCCACAACTAAGTTAACACTGGGTAATCTTTGATAAAACTGGTTGTTAGATTTTCGGGCCACTAGTTTACCTTTAACGACTGTCGAAGATCTACAAATGACAGCCGGGTCCAACGGCTTAACGTGCTTTCCGAGGCACGGAGGAATCTCGGTAATCAGTCACCCATCCACGGACCAACCTAGGCAAGCACGGCTTGACCTAAAGATCGATCCAAACGAATGTTATTAATTAGCCACAATTCCCTCTTCGTTCTACGTCTCATAAAATTTATAACTTGTTACAAAAATTGAAACTCAAACAAATTATTTCAACTAGACCATTACGGCACTTTTGAATGTCGATAAAACGAAAAAAAAAGAAGCTACAGTCACAGACACAAGACATAATTAATAACTTGAGAAAGTACTGTAGTTGCCCATTCCCTAGCGTAGAATCTCTATGGAGAAGAACGGGCAAGAAACTCCATGGACACTCTTTTCAATCCAAAAGGATGTTACAAAATCTTGTTTACATCTTTCATGTTGAGATTATACTTGCTACAATGTAATCTGTTTTCCTACTCAAATCGCTGTAATTGGTCAACGCAAGTAACTCATTAGTTCATTACTAAATATGCATGTGGAAGCTTGTAATTAACAAATGTCACTACTAATGCATGATTATTTGTGATTGTTATTAGTCTGTAAGCTTTCTTTAAAACTAGCTGACCCATGCAACTTCATCTGCGTCACATAAGAGAAAAAAAAAACGAAAGGAAAAATACATCCCCGTTTTTGCAACATTTTTCATTCCTGCTCCGCTCCTAATGGTCGTAGCGTGATGTTATAGCCTAAAGCCTTCCTCGATAAATGGACTATCCAACACAAAAATAGTTTTTCAATTCGAACCAGCAGTTTCTGAGATAAACAAACAAACTCTTCTGCTTTATAATATTAGTGAAGTATAGATTAAATAAATTAATAAAAAGGTGTAAATACAAAATTGGGTCAATGTTACTTGAAATCTACATCTACTTACACTAATATTACAGTTTTGATGTTTTGTTTATTTGTTACGATTTAACTCAAGAACTATCCAACCGATTTAAAAAATTCTTTCACCATCATATAGCTACATCTTTATTGAGTATTTAAAGCTATAATTTATATTGACATCATGCAAATTGTCCGAGATATCACAATTTTCGCGAAGTGCTAGTAAAAATTATAACAAACAAAACAACGCATATTAAGGGGCGTTTTACAGTCCACTAGCGCCGCCAATCGAAAAAATGTCATAACTCGTAAATAGAATCAAAAATACAAAATGTGGTCTATTATTACTGTAGAAAAGGCAATAACGTAATTTTATAACACATTGTCAACACTTGAAATATAGCTGTTTAGCTAAATCATGCATTTATTACAAAAACGGCCGTTTATGTTTTGAATGCACGATTTAGCTAAACAGCTACCATTACGTCATTGCCTTTTCCACAGTAATAATAGAACATATTTTGTAATTTTGATTCTATTTACGAGTTATGACATTTTTTCGATTGGCGGCGCTAGTGGACTGTAAGAGGCCTCTTAACAGTTTTAGTGTCGCACTGGAAAATTACCAGTCAAAGATAACGCACGCATTGTTTAGTAAGTCCTGATAACGATTGGTATTGCGTATACCTACTTCTTAAAGTGTCGGCCATCTTGTTTTATAAGTACACGACTATACGCGCCAATGTAATGATTCCGGCGATTAGAATGGAAGACAAAACGTCTTGCGCCGTCCCCAAGTAGACTGGGACAAAGAGTAGAAGATGATGAATAAGGGACGACCCTATTGCCATCCATCATCTGCTTAGCCTTTTCTCAACTTCCCAATACTTTATTGCGTTTCATTATGTGTACATGTAACAGTTGGTATGTTAAATATTAACGTTAATGGGTCCTAAGTATTTATCCGTGATGCTAGGCAACTGGGCCTATCCCAGTTGTAAACGTCCCTTTGCGCCTATTGGCCTTGTTTCGTTCTGTCTCCTGCTGATATGGAGGGAAGAGGAAATTACAGTTTTTTTTTCCTACTCCTCCGCTATACTTTTTGATTAATTTCGCTGCGGGATCCAAGACAGTTAAATTCACTCTCTGGGACTTCGTCGAGCTTCATTGTCTCGGCGCTTATCTGGTGGTCGCCACTGTTGATTCTGGCTTTCAGGAGTTACAGTGGTTTGTTTGGGCGTGTGTGGCGGGGTTGATCCAATAAAAAAAAAAGTTGGTATGTTAAAATATAGAACCAATTATGGACCCTAACGGGCACAGCGCAAAGTTAATTTTTAATAGGGAACTACGTTGGAGTCGGCTTCCAGTCTAACCGAATGCAGCTGAATATCAGTATTTTACATGGAGCGACTACCTATCTGACTGCCACAACCCAGTAAGTACTGGGTAATACAGTACCCCTTGGTAAGTGGTTGTCAGACTTTTTGGGCCACTGAGTACCTGTAACGACTGTCAAAGATCTACAAATGACAGCCGGGACCAACAGCTTAACGTGCTTTCCGAGGCACTGAGGAAACTTGGTGTGTAATGGATGGATGGTCACCCATCCACAGACCAACCTAGGCAAGCACGGCTTAACCTGACTCGACCTGAGCAGCTGGTATTATATAACCACGAGGTCCTCTACTGCTATCCAACAGCCACAAATCCAAACTTCGGACTGTACTTAAAGAACTCTTGATCGAAAAACCCAATAACCCAGGATCTCCTGCTCAATAGCGTTTCCTATCACAAGATCAACGAAACAATGAAAGCAGAAAAATCAGCCAAGTGCGAGTGAGACTCTCGTATGAAGAGTTCCGTACGACTTTAGTAAGGGAAACATATTTTAAGAAAATTTCTGTCTACCTTTTACAGATACCACTCAGATCTAGCCTGTCCCCTCGCTGTCCTCTTTCAGTGACGCCCTAAGCCGAGGCCCGTACCCCGCAGGGGGTGCCCTTAGCGTGTAGTCGCATAATTTGTAAGTTTTATGCCCTGGCTGGAGGCCTTACACTCAAGGCACCCACAGGATAGTCCCTTAAGCAGACGACAACCTCTCTAGGTTGAACTGCGAGATGCCATTCGAAATAAAAAAAAAAGAAACCTATTACAGATCATGAGATATAGCTCGCTGGCAGACAGACAGACGGACGAACAGCGGAGGCTAAGATAACGGTCTGATTATCTAAAGTGCCAGCAGTTTAAGGGACACGATCCCCTACAAAAATGTGTTCTAAACAGCTGTTTTTGGATAAATAGACCCGTGATCTTTTTGGTGAATATGGACCTTCTTAGTAGTGCCTGAATTCTTGTCGCGCTAAAGGTCTGTCGCGCATGGAGGGTCGCGTACGAGTGTTCTATACAGGACCATACAGCGACGCGTCGTCAGCGGCGACCAACAGCCGTATTTTGTTTTCGCTGACGTCACGACCGACCTTAAGCGACCGACTATCAGCGCGACAAGAATTCAGGCCTAATAGGGTTTATATGCCGTTCGGGTACAGAACCCTATAAAGCAGTTTTTCGTATAATATGCATTATCTTTTTTCACGAAACAGACAAATTACTTCGCCTCAAGAAATGTGTAAAAACCCCGGTTTTACCTTGTTTACAAATAAAAAGAGACACGTTGTATAAAAGACAGGTTTTTGTAAAAAAATAAAGTAATTTCATTCCGTTCACAAAAGCATTCAGTTTGTTATAAAGATTTGCACGACGAGAACGATATCTTTTTTGCAATACTTATTTTGGTGTTTGGTCTAAGTTAGAAGCTGTTGCATAGGGTAGATAACAAAAAAATGTAATAAGTCCGTCAGTTAGATGATGATGATGATGATTGAGCACCACACCCAGCCAGGAGCAAGCCTGACCCGGACAAGCCGGATACACCAGGGGGCACGATTTTGTAAGGAAAGACATGCTCTGGGATGGGAGAGGAAGCCCGACCAACCGCAGCCAGTCGGGCACAATCGACCGACTATGCAGCCTAGAGCCAATATAGGAATAGTGGTAAAGACAGGTACAATCCATAGGAATGAGCATTGGTGATTTGATCTTCGTTTGATTGTTCTCTTCTGGCATTGGAGAGGCATGTTTGTTTCTGGTGATTGCGATGAAATATTATGTTCGTGTATATGTTTCATCGTAAGTAGTATTTGTTTCGCTGTCAGTTTCGCTAAGCTGGTAGATTTCCTGGGTGGCTGGTCTGAATTTTTCTCTATCTGCTGCTAGCTGAATCCATTTTTCTTTGCTTATATTGAAATATTCCATGTCTTGTTGGAGTGACTCATTCCATGTACATATATATATATATAAATTGGTCTTCCAACTTTTAGCTGTTTTGCCTTGTATCTGATAGCTGCGTGTAGTTAGTGCGACTTTGGTCGCCGGAGGATGTGCCCGAAGTAGCTTAACTGTAGGCATTTAATTTTTTGTTTATTGTTTTTCCCATAAGAATTTCGCGTTTTTTTGTTCGAAGGGTTTCGCGTACTCTTTATCATATCTTTAAGAATGAATCTTTCGTATCTTCTGAGTTTCGATCGGTTTGCCTTTGTGAGTGTCGCTGCCTTAAGACCGTAAGTCATTGCAGGTTCTATGACCATTTTATAGTTAAGCCCGCGGTTTTCCACTTCATTTTTGTGTTTTTTATGAAGGATTTTATGGCCTTGGAGTTACGCATCGCTTGTTTGCATCTAGCGTTGACTGTGTTGTTTCTGTTAAGTGTCGATGTTATTTACGTACCTCGGTACTATCGGCCAATGTAATCTCTTACCACCCTAAAGACTATTCCCTTATACAGGCGCTCGGCTACTATAGAAGCGGTTATGTATAAAATTACAAATTTCTTTTACGTCTGATGGGTTCTCATTGGGTAGGAGTTCTTTTATCTCTTCTTCCCACCTTGACATGGGTATAATACGTTGTTTGTTGTTGCGCTTCGTGTTCATTTTATGTCTCCTGTAAAAATCGTATGTGATTCTCATTCGTTGTGATGGATGTGTTCTGCTTGGGCTTCTAAAGAATACTTCGCATTTTCCGCTTCTTCTTTGTTTCTTGTGTTTTGCAGATTGTGTCTTGCTACGCTTAGTTGTTTGATTGCAAATACTTCTCTGGGGTAGCAATTTTTTATGAACTTGGCTTTTTGCAGTTTCGCGAGCCCGATTCTATGTACTCTGGATCTGATTGGCCTGCTTATAAGAATTTTTGCTGTTGCTGATTTCATGATATTCATAAGGGAATCCCATGGGAGTAGTTGGCTATTTTGCTTCTTTTGTAGATTTATTACCTGAGGTTGGCTTTTGATTTCCTTTTGATATTCTTTCATTATTTTCTCGCATTCTAGTCGGCTATAATCGTACTTTCTGTAGCTGAATTCAGGCTCAGATTAGTGCATTGGTTTCTCGTTGGGTTTCAGCATATGCGGTGTTGGATTTCTTTTCTCCCTCTTGAGTTTCAGAATAATAATAGCCACAAAAATTATTTTATGGTCTGGTATATTATTTCTCCACTCGCCTTTTATGTAGTTAATTATATTTGGCTCGTCCGCAGATGCATCTATTCCAAGGTTTTCTCTTTTTATTATATTTAATAAGATTTCACCATTGTTATTCGACTTTGTGTGCAGCAGGTTGGCACCAATTTTATTAATCGGTTCTTTTCCATTGGTGTTCGTGTCTTGCTTTCTTATGTGCGCATTAAAGTCTCCTAGGATGATCATGTTTGTCGCTTTTGGCTTTGCATTGAAGCAGTTTATCAAATCGGAAAATTACTTAGTTGGCTCAAGACTTGGTACGTACTTTACAGAGAGCTGTTATAACTGCCGCCATGACATTTGTATTTCTTCTTATTATTTGAATGGTTATGGTCGTGTCTTTCTTACAATCAACCGGAGGCCACGGCGTTTGGTAGAGCCACTAAGGTGCCTGTTGTAGTGGTTTGAGGTAAATAATCCGGTACTCTTGTTTGTTTCCTGTAGGCATGCTATGTGTATCCCTTTATCTTTCAGGGTTTTGTCAATGTTATTTTCCTTTGAATGTGTGGCGGTGCCTCTGACATTACAGGTTGCTATTTTGATACTATTAATCTTAATATATATAAATCTCGTGTCACAATGTTTGTCCTCAATGGACTCCTAAACCACTTAACCGATTATAATAAAATTCGCACCCCATGTGCAGTTCGATCCAACTTGAGAGATAGGATAGTTTAAATCTCAATTTATGAGACGCAGACGAAGTTGTGCTGGTCAGCTAGTATCTGTTATAGTTTTATGGCAGGGTGGAGGTCCAAGTATTGCATATCTGGTGGGGTCAGCTTGTTTGTCAAGTGATATCGTTGTGTATACTTATCGTGTTGCGTAGTGTGCATTCTGTTGCAGGGTCTTGAGAGTTAATTATTGTGTTAAGAAGGCTGTCATAGTGGTTATTCTGATACAATAAGTTAATAGTGGCTACGGCGTGTTGTGGATCTGTGGGTCGGTATGTAATGGGAGCGGTAAGCCCGGCTTGGTGTACTGTTACATTGATGTGGCAATACTCGGCTGCTGCAATGATGTTATCTTAAGCACCCCAGACGCCATCTTTGTATTGTTGTTCTTTGGTTCGTGGTAGTAGGCAGGTTTCCCGAGAGTGCTTGCACTATGTTCGGCCAGGTCTCTTCTTATCATGTGGTGGTCGAACGTCAGGAAAAATATGGCATTTACTTAATGTGCTATGGCTCTAAACAAGCAATTCCCGTCGCCGATCATTTGGACTATTTCCATATTTAAATTTGGTGATAATGGATCCTGTTTGCCTGCTTGTGCTGCTCCATTCTTGTTATCGTTGTTGTGGCTTCAGTAGCGTTTGATATGTGTTGCTATCTTTGCTTTTTTGCGGTTTTTTTATATTGTGGGTACCCTTTTGGTGGTTTAACCTGCGGAAAATCTTATTATCGTACCTGTAAAAAGAGCTTAAAGCTAATGATACTTTAGCAAGATTTTTATTAATCTCGCATTGTTTTGTGTGTTTAGACGCCGCTTTGTTAGTTCGTTAATGGTCTGGTTACGCAATTTTTTTTGTTTCGTAGGTAATAGGAAAGAGCAGGGTTTTTTTTTCTGTTGGGCTATATTGTTCTGTTATTTGTACAGGGTTTGTTTTTTGCTAACGCTTTCAAGTTTGGAGACATGTGTTCGTTGGGACACAGAATGAGGCAGATTAAAATAATTTAGCAGACTGTTCTTTTGTTTTATGGGGTAACTAATTTTTTTATGTCCTATTCATTTTAAGAGTTCGGCTTGCGTTTTTTTGCTTGAGAGTTTTATGGCCACCAGATGTAGCAGGCAAGTGCGCAGACCGAAGTCTTAGGAGCTACTCGTATTCTCAGTGAACCTATTATATAGTAGAAAACCCGATTTTGTGTTAATTAATTACACAATATGATAATTTTCGTGTGTTTAGCAGCGCGTGCGCAATTTTGGCTACAATTCCAGGAAAGTTGAAGCCAGGCCACTTATCATGTTTATATTTAAAAATGATCAGGTGTACTTTCTACAAAGCATTACTATTATGATTCTTAACATAGAAATAGGTAACACGCGCTTTTAATAGTAGGTAGGCGAATCGATTATGTGGGAGCCTGGTTTTATGAAGAGGAATGTATCATGCACAACAGCCTTTAAATAAATAGTATTCCTAGCTAGGTAAGCTGGGAAACCTCAGAATTGTACACACAATTGACTGCTGGTTGGCTGAAAAATAATCTGAGTTCATTCAAGATCAATAAATTAAACGAGTTCACCGAGTTTCTGCTGCACCGCTACAGATGCTGACGCTGCAACCTCTGCTTCACCACCAATCTCTGGGCACTGCTCGCGGTGGTATTTTAGGTGTCGTGGACATGGTACCTAGCACTGCACTGTGACACTGTACTTGGATGCGCAAACGTTTCAGCCATTATCTTGGTATTCTTATTTAAGTTCACGATACGCCACTGCACTTTTTGGTTCAGAGATCCCACTGTTTGCAAACACTCTCGATTATTAATTTCAGCACGGCTAGTATTAATAGTAGGTAAGTATATAAAATACTAGCAAACCAGTATCAACACAAAATCCCACTTCAAAAGGGCGCTAAGGTTGAGGCTCGGCTACGGCGTCCGTTTTTTTTTGTACCAGATGGGCAAGCGGACCCCAACAGACACACGACCTTACCCGACGGCGGCCAGTTAGCTTCTCCAAATGTAATAAGTCCGTCAGTTAGATTATAAAAAAAAACTGGTTGTCTGTAAAGTCGGTTTACTGACGATAGTTGAACGTGACAACGTCTTAAGAAAATACTGATGGAATGGTTGCATTTTACTCAAGTAGGAGAGAGACGGATGTCGAACGCTGCCGAACGCAAAGGCCGATTGTGCTTCTTTGTCACTCGTTCCGCGCTCTCGCTTGCACTTCAAGCCTTACATGGAACGGCTCAGAGCGATCAGCAAGGTAACGCCGCATGAGTCATGTTTTTTCGTGCGTGCAGCCGGCTCTATCGAATTATAAGACGTTGTCACGTCAATATTTGACCCGTATTTTTTCTTTTCTTGCATAAACCAAAATTGACCAAGATACGACGCTTTTAAAATTCTCAATACGTCACGCTGTGGCGCCGTGGCGTGACTTTTAGTGCGTTCTGACGTCGCGAGCCCAAACTCAGTTTTAGTGCGTTTATCTTTGTCAATATTAATTGACAATTATGTGTCCATTATTTTCCAATACTCTAATTAACGGACTAAACAGATTTTAAGTTTATTGATGGTGGAAACTAGCGTACTGCTAGAGTGTTAGCTAGATTCTTTTTACCGATTGTTTGTGAATTTGTGAAAATTGTAGGTCCTCTACATTCTTAGATGCTTGTTAACTTTTATCTTGTTACACGTTTTTTTGTGTAGTTAGCAGCGACTTATTGTCGGGCGACTTATGATCATATTGTAATACCAAATCGATTTAAAACAGTAAACCATGGAGTTTCATGCCAGTTTTTCTCCATAGCAAATAACCTACCCGATCTATGCACCTTTTCTCGACGTTTTATAAGTGGCCATGTACGAGTAGACCTAAGTGAAATAAAATATTTTGATTTCGATTTTGACTCAACTCGTAGATTATTAAGTCACATTCGTTACATCCAAAGTATTCAAAAGATAAAAGGCCCGCTTTGACATTCATTAGCCTAATAGTAATACTGTTAAATTTCCGATACCGGTGTCAATTTACTATGGATGTGACGGCTGTCAAAACGGACTTCTTAGATTACATCGACTCTATCTGGCTGTACTTATCATTCGACAAATCGATACGTACTTGACCGATTTTAATGAATCTTATTAGTTAATCAAGGCGCTCTTTCAAGTAATATCTGGCGCAGTTTGTTGTTTATTATTTATTTTCAGGCGATAGTCATTGACTAATAGCTGCGTAAAACACGATTATATCTGATATAATGTCGGCTTGTGGACTGCTTGGTTGGTCTAGTGGTCGTAAGCACGACTACTGAGCAAGAGGTCCAGGGTTCGATTCTCCGGTCGGGCTAAGTTTTATAAGGTTTTACTATTAAGAATTTTTCAGTAGCTGCCACGGAGTATGGATCTGCGCCTAGTTGTATAAACTCGCTTCCTATTACATAGAACTATAACATAACCGGCTGACTCAATTAGACCATTACGCCACTTTTGAATGACAAAAAAAGCGAAGTTACAGTCACAGACACAAGGCATAATAACTTGAGAAAGTACTGTAGTTGCACATCCCGAAGCGTAGATCTCTGTGGAGAAGAAACTCCATGGAAATTCTATTCAATCAAAAATATTGTGACCAAATCTTGGTTACATTATTCATGTTGAGATTATACGTATATGTGAGAACGATGTAGATGTTGGTGTACTATTACGAGTAGGTGCACTTCTGCTTTAATCGCAGCCGAGATATTACGTTTATTTCGGTTCAAGTTTCAAAAACGCTACCGCCTATGTTATACTCCACGCCCAGAAACAACAACTTGTCCTGGTAAAGTCAAGGTCTCTTGTATTTATTTACATTTTTTGCGTCTCTGTATATAAAAGCTTATGTAATCGACTTGTTTAAATACATTGCCTTATACTGGCCTTGGGTATTGATGGAAAATTAAACGCATTACCGCGATATCACCGCTGTGCTGTGTAAGATGGTTCAAAGTTACGTTTTTAAAAGGTTTAAACACGTGTAAAGTCAAGAATTTTTGAGTCTTCTTTATAGTATGGTGAAGTGCCTAGTGGAGCAGCGGTGGCCCAGTGGTGGCGGCCCCGACTTACGAACAGTAAGTCGTGGGAACCCAGACAGGCGCATTACTTTGTGTAATTTATTTCATCACCGCTGCTCTCAAAACGGTGAAGGAAAACATCGTGAGGAAACCGGCATGTCCTAGAACTAAAAATTCGAAGACATGTGACATCTACCAATCCGCACTGGGCCTGCGTGGTAGATTATAGCCCATTCCCTCTCATTGAGGAGGCCGTGTTCCAGCAGTGGGAACATTATAGGCTGCTGATGAAGTGCCTAACCTGATATCAGAGTTATTATGCCGCCCATGGGTCTCTGACTTGGCTTTACATGTCGTCGAGAAATATCTCTCAGACATGCTGGTTTCCTCACGATGTTTTCCTTCATCGAAGCAAGTGATAATTATACAATACACACATGACTCCGAGATATCAGAGGTGCGTGTCTTGGGTTCGAACTCTAGACCTGTGACTCGGCAAGTGCACAGTTAGCGTCAGGTGCACATTTTGCGTCAAGTGCACATTTTGCGAAGTGCACATTTTGCGTCAAGTGCACATTTTGCGAAGTGCACATTTTGCGAAGTGCACATTTTGCGAAGTGCACAGTTTGCGTCAAGTGCACATATTGCGTCAAGTGCACATTTTGGGAAGTGCACATTTTGCGTCAAGTGCACATTTTGCGAAGTGCACAGTTTGCGTCAAGTGCACGTTTTGCGAAGTGCACATATTGCGTCAAGTTCACATTTTGCGAAGTGCACGTTCTGTGTCAAACCCCTTAAAAATAACTGGCGATATGTTGTACTAAACAGTTGTACCTACCCCTTCGAACAGTACAGGCGTGATGTATCATTCAAGTTTACATTTTAAACGCAATACACAGTGACCTCTTTTGTAAGACGATAGTTTGTTCGATTAAAACCAGTTTAAACCTTGTACTTTCCGGTTTTAAAATAATATTGAGATAAGAGCATGGAATTAAGTTGTTAATTGATGATAAGATATATTACAGTAATTAGTAATTATTAGAAATGTTATTCGTAATGTCAGTCACCCAAAGGGCAATGGAGAGGACTATGCTCGGAGTTTCCTTGCGTGATCGAATCAGAAATGAAGACATCCGCAAGAGAACCAAGGTCACCGACGAAGCCCGAAGAATGGCCAAACATCAGTGGCAGTGGGCAGGGCACATTGCTCGCAGAATGGATGGGCGATGGGGCCGAAAAGTTCTGGAGTGGCGACCGCGAACCGGAAGACGATGCTTTCGAAGACCTCCCACTAGGTGGACTGATGACCTGGTGAAGGTTGCGGGAGTCCGTTGGATGCGAGTCGCACGATACAAACAAGTTTTGTATGAATCAAAGCATTCTTAAGTGTAATTTTCGAGATTTCAGCTATCAAAGTTAAAATCCATTTTCTGATATCATCTTCAGCACTATTTTAATTTTTTTTTTTGCTGCGAAGAACCAGTGAAAAACTATTAGAAAACTGGGTTTAATTAAGTCAACATATTTCTCAACAAAAATATATAATATTGCTTCAGATAATTAATGGACTCTTCCCTACCTCAAAATATCAGCTAAAGCCAAATATATCGCATGTTACCTGATCATTTAAACTTGACCTCGTAATGGAATCGATACTTGATCAAACAATGGCCTTCTGTACAAAACAAATAACCGATCTGCATTTAAAATTTAAAGATTCACTTAATACTAGCTGCACCACTGCATGATATTTTATTTAGAGAGCAGCGATGGCCGTGCGGTGGCGGCCCCGACTTACGAACAGTAAGTCCTGAGTTCTAACCCAGGCAGCCGCATTACTTTGTGTATTTCATCAGCACTGCTCTTACGGCTTAAAACGGTGAAGGAAAACATCGTGAGGAAACCGGCATGTCCTAGAACCAAACATTCGAAGACATGTGACATCTACCAACCCGCACTGGGCCCGCGTGGTGGATTATAGCCCATTCCCTCTCATAGAGAGGAGGCCGTGTGTCCCAGAGTGGGAACATTATACAGTGATAATGCTTATGTTAGAAGACAACTCTCAATCTACTAAAGTAATCACAAACAAATCGGTGTAGCAGAATGGAAAAAAAACTGGTGGCAGAACCTCCTCCTCCCTAAGGCTGAGGCTACACTAGGCAGCGATTTGCGATGCGACTGGAAGAGCGAAACGAGAAAAACATGGTATGGCTACATTACAAGCGAGAATCCGGAGTATTTTCTACTAAATTCGCTTCAATTTCGCTATGTTGGTGTAGCCGATGCCGTGATTATAATAATGTTGTGTCGATAAAGAAATCAAAGATAGCTAATAATATTTGATGTACAGTGTAGCCATACACGTGAGCATTCATTTACTTGTTTTAATCGCTCATGTGTCGCAGGTCCCGTCGCGGCCTAATGTAGCCTCAGCCTTAAAGTTGGTTAAAAACCGGAATGTCCTAGAACTAAGAAATCAAAGAGACTTGGTCAAACCATACTGGGCCTACGGTCGCCTGAAGATGCAGTTTCTGTCTGGGATACACAGAATATCCGATATCCACTAGGCCAAGGAAGAATTCAGATCCATACAATTTTTACCCGCCTAACGCGAAGCCAAAAGGAAGGGTTTTGATTTTGGCAGTCTATGTATGTATGTTTGTATTTACGCTTACACTATTCATCCGATTTTGGCGAATAAAATGTCAATCGATTCGTTATTACGGCCAACATAGGCTACATTTAAACGACTTCAACAAATTGGAGGAATCGATTTTACCTTATACGCCCCGAATTTGATTAGAACGCGATTTCTCAGCAGTCGGGTTTTTAGTGGTAGTATACCACACTATCTTGTTATTAAACAAGGAGAAAATTCACCTGATTCTTTTGCAGTCCAGCTCCTTAGCGTCGATAGTCTTCCAAGGTCCGTGGAGGTAGTTCCGGCAGATCCTCCCGGCTACCTCACGCATCTCCTCCTCTGTGCCACACATTTGAAGTTTCTGTAAAAAGAGAAGAGAAGACATTTTTAGTAAAAAATGGTTTTTCTTAACCTAAGAAAGGAGAAAGCCCATTTTCCCTACACCTTTGGGCGTAACGATACTTTACGTTACAGTTATGAAATTGGTGTAATACTCGTATTTTAGAGAAGTACACCAGGATTAATCTGACTTAATTTTAATTAAATTGGAAATTGCATTTCTGAGAATTGCTAAGTATTTTTAGTGGGTGCAAGCAACACATAACCAAACTGTCTCCCCGGACGGTGAGGTATGGGTTAGGCATTTAATAATAAAAAATGGTATGTGTAGGTTAAGTGGTTAGGTTTTCCACTGTGAGGATCGACCGGAGGGCACGGTGGAGGTTTGCCCCGCGTGGGCGGAGCACCGCCGTGTCCTCGTAGCGGCGAAATCTCGCATCCATCCCTGGTTCAATCCATGGTCCGGAGCGAGATGGAATGGGAAGCCGTCACCTCCTTCGTCATGCTAGCGAAGGAGGTGGCGGAACGCGAGAGGGAGAGAACCTCTCGTCCTAGCCGCCCGCGGGAAACGCACCGGGCGCCACCGTCCACCGTAGGCGCGGCCCTAAGGACGGTGAGCTATCGGCTAGGTCGCCGTCCGTCCGTCTTAAGACGACAGGCCGTGTCGACGACGGCGATTTTGTTTTATGATAAAACGACGGAAATTTACAGTCAATGAACCAGTTGACTGTAACGCTCAGACCCAAAAGTGGGCATTCTCCTTTAAATCAAAAACCGAATCAAATAGCGCAGTAATATGTTTATAATAATTTGATGCGGCTGAAGGATGCAGTTCACTGGTCAGGTGATATGAATAAGGAAGTCGAAAAACAATTGAGCAACAAAACAACAATACAACTTGTTTACGTTCATTCACAATGGCGCATATCAAATAGTTGGCAGTCTGCCTAACTCAATAAGATTTATGTTCTACAGTTATTTAATCGTCGTAATCACAAACAACTTTATAATTAAACTTGTCTACATTCATCATCTTTTGTGATTAATTACATACAGTTGGTCATACTGTAATGGATGTACCGGAAATTTATAGATAAATTGTTCAATCTTTGTCTATCGAAGACAAAATCATCATACTCTTGTTCGGCGCAGCATGTCTTCTTTTTCCATACTTCTCTATTCTTCTTTATCTCATCAGACACCTCCTTTTTAGCCATATCTTCCTTCACACAGTCCATCCATCGTTTCTTTGGTCTTCCTCTACTGTTACACCCATCTACATGCTCAACATTACAAAAGAAACTCTAACAGTTTATCAATATTCATCAAAAGTTTTAGATTAGAATCCTCTAAGTTTAAGTAAAAAATAGTTTTGTATCTCAAAACTACGTCATAGTGTTTACTGGTTTGTTTCTTCTAAAAATACCTGGCACTGAATAATATTATCATAGTATTAAAATCTATACTGATATTATAAAGCAGACGAGTTTGTTTGTTTGTTTGGTTGAACGCGCTAATCTCAGGATCTGCTGGTTCGAATTGAAAAAATCTTTTTGTGTTAGATAGTCCATTTATCGAGGAAGGTTATATGCTATATAACATCACGCTACGACCATTAGGAGCGGAACAGGAATGAAAAATGTTGCAAAAACGGTTTTTTTTTTCCTTTCGTTTTTCTCTCTTATGTGACGCAGACGAAGTTGCGTGGGTCAGCTAGTCTAACGTATTAAAAATCTGGCCAGGCCTTCAAAGACGCTCCACGCGTCAAATAAAAGTACACAAACAAAACTATCTTTAGTTATTATCACCATCTGCGAAGCTTTTTCCCATCTATGTCAGGGTCGGCTTCCAGTCTAACTGGATGCAGCTGAATACCATTATGTTACATGGAGCGACTGCCTATCTGACCTCCACAACCCAGTTAGTACCTACTGGATAAAACGATACCACATAACTCGCAGAACAGATGGCCGATGGGGCCGAAAAGTTCTGGAGTGGCGACCGCGAACCGGAAGACGTTGTGTTGTAAGGCCTCCCATTAGGTGGACAGATGATCTGGTGAGGGCTGCGTATCGCACGGGACCGGTCAATGTGGCGACATTTCGGGGAGGCCTATGTCTAGCAGTGGACGTGAAATTATGATGATGAATACGATACCCCTAGGTAAGTCTGGCTGTCAGATTTTCAGACTACTGATTACAAATGACAGCCAGGACCATTGGCTTAAAAATTCGGCATTTGTGATGGATGATCAGATGACCCATCCTTGGACTGATCTTCCAAGGGCTGCTTAACCTTGGTGATCGACCCATGCGGCTCTTAAACTGAAATTATTATTATTATTATTTTGGGTAAACGTTTGCTTCTTAGCTCATAGGCTAGTTTATGCTACATTAACGGGCGTCTGCCAAGTCAATGCAGCGTGTGTGTGTGTGATGAAATTTGAGTGTTGTGAGAGGCATTATCCTCAATCTGCATGAACTTTCTCACTATTCTGCAGGTGTTTAAAATTGCGGCTTTTTGAAGTGATATATAAATTGAGTCTTTCAGATCTAGTAGTTTGAGGCTATGGTGGAGGTGATTGGGTATAACACCCGTTGTGGAGAGAACAATAGGTACAACGTATACTTTTTCCTGCCTCCAGATTCTGGTCACTTCTTCTTTCAGTTCAGCATATTTACTGATTTTTTCTCCTATTGTTTTTTGTAGATTGTGTGTATTAGGGACTGCAATATCTATGAGGTTTGTAACTTTATTTGCTTTATCTTGAAGTATTATATCTGGCCTATTGTAGTGAATGGTCCTGTCAGTTAGTATGGCGCGATCGTAAAAGAGTTTGTGTGTTGTATTTTCCAGGAATCTTTCTGGGACATACTTATAATAAGGAGTGTTAGTGTCTTGTATGAGCTTTTATTATTATTCACCTCCCTTCCCTTCAATAACATAAAATCAGCCTGCAACTGTCCTACTAAAAGGTCAAATGCCTCATACAAAGAAACTAAGCAGCATTATAAATGAAAATTACTGAACAGATTTGGATGAAAATTTGCATACGGATAGTTTATAACCTGGATTAAATTATAGGATACTTTTTATCCCCGTAGTATGATCCCATGGGACAATTATCGAACACGACGCGGGCGAAGCTGCAGGTAAAAGCAGTATTGATAATCAATCGATCGGAATAATTTACACACTGTGGGTGTATACTCGTATGGCGATATTGCACTGAGGTACAGGTCTTACAGTTAGCGGGGAAGCGATAAGCTGTCGACGATTTTCTCGCTCTAGGAACGTACAAAAGATCGAAGTTCCCGCGAGTTGTGTCGGGACTGGCTTCATATTAATTATTATGAATATTTTGCATATCTATACTAATATTATAAAGCAAAAGAGTTAGTTTGTTTATTTGGTTGAACGCGCTAATCTCAGGAACTACCAGCTCGAATTGAAAAATTCTTTTTGTGTTGGATAGTCCATTTAGCGAGGAAGGCTTTAGGCTATATAACATCACGCTACGATTATTAGGAGCGGGGCAGGAATGAAAAACGTTGCAAAAAGGGTTTTTCTTTTTTCCCTTTTATGTGACGCAGGCGAAGTTGCGTGGGTCAGCTAGTTTGGTCATATATTGCTCATTATTTCAGCCTGCAGACGTCCACTGCTGGACATAGGCCTCCCCCAAATGTCGCCACATTGACCGTTCCCCGTACGACTCGCATCCAGCGGATTCCCGCAACCTTCACCAGGTTATCGGTCCATCAAGTGGGAGGCTCCAACGCAACACCTTCCCGTTCGACTCACTTCCTATAGTACCTACTATTTAATATCCTACCTTATAAATGCGAAAGTTTGTGAATCTGTATGGATGTTTGTTACTCTTTCACGCAAAAACTACTGAACGGATTTGGATGAAATTTGGCATAAATATATTTTATAACCTGAATTAACACTTAGGATACTTTTTATACCGGTACTACGAACCCTTTCAAACATACGAGTACATAAACTTGCACCGTTTTCTCAGTGGTTTCGGGTTTCGGCCTACCCCCACTGACCCGAAGGTAAGCCGAAACCACAGAATGCCAACTACTACGATCCCGTGAAGCCGTCTCCACACGCTTGGCGAACAATGGCAAACAGCAAACAACCAACACGAACATGTGGAATTGTGGATGGTTGTTTGTTTGTGTTGCCTGTTTTTGTTTCTGTTCTCCCGTGTTCGGCATCGTTGCAGGTTTTTCTTTACAAATCAAAGGATGTTCGGCAAACAGTTTCCGATGTATCCAGACGCTTGGTAATTAAAGAATAAAAAAAATAAAATGTATTTATTTATTCTGTGTATTTTGATCATCCACCATCGTCTTCGTTTTGTTCTTTTTCTTTTAACTTGATTTTGCTTGAATTTAAAATAAAAATAGGACAACCCGAGACTTATAGCTTCAACAAGCTAAGCTCGTCGTCCGCCATGTTTGCTGATCGAGAGGATGCTTTTTTTTTATTTTTATTTTTTGGGGCAAGCCCGCCACACACGCCCAAACCACTGTAACTCCTGAAAGCCAGAATCAACAGTGGCGACCACCAGAAAAGCGCCGAGACAATGAAGCTCGACGAAGTCTCAGAAAATGAATTTAACTGTCTTGGATTCCGCAACGAAATTAATCAGAAAGTATAGCGGAGGAGTAGGAAAAAACTGTAATTTCCACTTCCCTCCATATCAGCAGGAGACAGAACGAAACAACGCCAACAGGCCAAAGGGACGTTTACAACTGGGATAGGCCCAGTTGCCTAGCACCACGGATAAATATTAACGTTAATGGGTCCTAAGTAGAGAGCTGCTATATTAGATTCCAATAATAGGTATGGCAAAAACACTTGAACGCACGGAAATTTGCTCTAGTTTCTACAAGGTCCGTATAGATGGTCCGTGAGGATGCTTGTTTGTGTTGGATGATTGTGGTTGATATTTGGGACTAGTTGTTTGTGACAAACACCAAGCTCGTGGAGCCAGCTTGAAACAATTACCGATCTCCATGCGGGAGAAGACGCGGGCATAACCTAGTGTAAAATTAACCTTGTGTTAACGAGCTTTTCGAGGCACACGGAGGAGTTTTGATATGTTATGAGGGTCTCATCCACTGATCGACCTCTGTAAGCGTAGCTTAACTTTGGGTCGGTCTACAACCGAACCGAACCGAACCTATAAATACAAAGTGATTTTGTGTTTGTATCAGGCACTAATGTTAGTGTAACAAACAACTCATGTATGTAGTCCCTACATTCAATGCATCAAAAATATATATAAGGTGTTAAAAAATTAACTGCAAGAATTTCGTGTACGAGTACGTAGTCGGTATCAAAAACAAAGATATTCCAAAAAAAGCTGTTTTAGTTTTTACATAAAAAAAACATTGCCAGTCCAAAGTCTGCAAAATGTAATGGGAAAGTTAGAATCAGCTGTCTATGTTTGCGCTGTCGCAGTGTGTCGGGTGAACGACCACGCGCGCGGGTGGCGCGGCGCCTTGCACGGTATACAGTCAAGTTAATATAATCAGTTAAGTCATCATTCAATCATTTTGTGCGCAGTGACAATATTGCATATCTTTGAAACGGATCGTTCCTTTTGTAAGTTTTTTTCGTTATTATTTTTTATTTGTGTTTCCAAACAACTCCTCGAGTTTCTTGCAGTTAATTTTTAACACCTTATATTCTATTCTATTATTTCCCACGAGTCGATCTTTCACTTATCAGTATAAGAAAAGCATATGTAACAGATGATCGCTAACTATTCACACCGTCATCAGCGAGAATTCTCGTCGAAAAACCAACTACTCGTAGTTTTCAGTCGCTAACTCTACTCGCTTCCCGCTATTAGCCAGCAGTGAGACGCGGGTCTTATGATCGCCGCCATCTTTATTAATCCTGCCTCTCTGGGACGCATGCGCGGGCTTCGAGCTTCTACGTTTCAACGTGCAATGTTGCATCACGAATTAATTTATCTGCGTATTACGGACCTTTTTGGTTACCCCGTTCAGAGAGTTTTCGTTTGAGTAAAGCAAAGGGGTTTTTGCACGAAATATTCTTTTACCCTTATCATACAACGTGTAAAACACCTCCATTACGAAGCCGTCAACCAAACATTCTGTATATCAATCTAAATAGCTTTATGCAAAAATAAGAAACGACTTTATTTTTGCAGTTAAAAATCTCGTTTCACGCTAGGACTCAATATAACATGCTCAAAACATTGTGTTGTTGTATGTGTTACGGCTAATACCCGAAGTGCGGCTACACCTAGTTTTAGCCGGTTAGAACTAGGTGTAGCCACTTACTCTTGGTTAAACCTAGTACGAGCCGATTGTCTTCGGGTAAAACTAGGTCTATCCTTCATCATGCCGGGTACAACTAGGTCCAGCCATTCCCTGTTGGATAAAACTAGGTCTATCCGATAAAGAAACAAGAAACAGGTAATAGCTAGTATTTAAAAACAAAACTTTGGACCCTGACCCCCAACATCTACGTAACTAGAAGATTCCTAGGTATATGGTGTAGATCGCTTGCCCCATCCACTACACATGAGAACTTTCCCACTCAAAAAAAAATAGGCATGGTGTAAAAATAACGCAATGGCGGGAAGAACAAGTGTCCTTCGGTTTCGTCGAGTGTCTTAAATTAAACCCCCTTTATATCGTGAATGTATTACCTAGTTAACATTTTTACATGTTCAAGAACCACATTCATTAGATAAGGGTTGAAAAGGGTTTCCGATCCACATGGATTAACCGTCGATTATAGAATTATAAGGCTAACCTATTTTAATCGAGGCTAAAAAACAAAAGTCTCTCACATCACTCTTTAGGTTAAGCCGTGCTTGATTAGGTCGGTCTGTGGATGGGTGACCACCCTCACACACAGTTTCCTCCGTGCCTCGGAAAGCACGTTAAGCCGTTGGTCCTGGCTGCCATTTGCAGATCTTTGGACAGTCGTTACAGACCGTGCTTGATTAGGTCGGTCTGTGGATGGGTGACCACCCTCACACACAGTTTCCTCCGTGCCTCGGAAAGCACGTTAAGCCGTTGGTCCTGGCTGCCATTTGCAGATCTTTGGACAGTCGTTACAGGTAGTCAGTGGCCCAAAAAGTCGTACCAAGTGGTATCGTATTACCCAGTCGGACCCAACTAGATTGTGGAGGTCAGATAAGCAGTCGCTACTTTTGCTCTTCGATATCCGAGTGCAAAAGCCGTTTTTATCGTCTCGAGGGTAAAATAAATTTGAATTTAGAACATCGTGTGCACTAAGCATGTGAATTCAAAACATCATTAAACCTATTTACTTCTACCTCTATGGTGCCGAATTTATCATATTTTTTTTTATTTGTTAAGAACTCAGACTCGGAACCTTCTTGGTGTACTTTTTTTAATTTGTTTTGCGCGCGCCATTTTCTTTTCACGTCATATTGTTAACATCTTAGGTTAAAAACAAGGAATCCAACTTGAAAACAAGTGAAAAACCTAAAATGACCATTATCTAGCGACGAGGAAGTTTATTTGACGCCAACAGAATTAACTGAATTTGTTAATAATGCGCATTTAATTTTTGCGTTTATTCATTATCTCGCTGAGGTGGGATGAAAAGTTACGTGTTGCACTCGAGTGCAAAGATTTTTCACCTCGTGCTATTTTGATTCCCTCGCTAACGCTCAAGAAAGTTTTGAATCACTCGCTGCGCTCGTGACTCAATTTTAGAATCTTTCGCTTGCTCGGTCATCAAAATTGAGCACGCGGTTAAAAAACAACTTTGCACTCTTGTATAACAAATAACTATTGTTCATCTGTAATTTTGTCGATTCTTCGTCGACAAAATCAGTTTCCACAGCGGTCATGCGGGGGCAGTTCGCCGATTTTTCATATAAAATGTTTGAAAAAAATCTAGCCTACCACATCAAATCAAAATCATTTATTGCTACCAAAACAGCAATGCTAAAAAAAGCTGCCGAAGGCCGAGAGTTGAAAACGAAGTAGTCTATATCTGCTACGGTTTGTGCCTCGCGTACGCCTAAGAGATGCTACGTCGTAGCGGATTGGCTACGAGTGCTACTAAGCGTTAGATGACGGCCATGCGAGTTCCATGGTTTTTTTTCACCCAAAAAGTGTTCAACACGCCTAAAGAAGTTTTCAATACAAAATTTCTAACTCACTTTGTGGAGCTGACAATGCATTTGGGAAACCACAGCCTAGATGTTTGTCTTGGGTCCAAAAGTAAAATAACACCATAAACACATAATCCATTTGACATTTATCTAAACATAAACCGCCTATGCTATCTAGCAATAACCTTGCATTAGTAGTTTCAGTGATAAGCCGTAATACGATTGTATTTTTATTCGATAAGATTCTGAAGGTATTATGTCGGCCATTGCTCTATATTTCTGCTCGGCAACCGGATAAAAGTTGGATGGAATAGTAAGAAAGATCATTATCTAATTAGCCTTTTCTAAACTATGTTGGGGTCGGCATCCAGTCTACCCAGAATTTACATGGAGCGACTGCCTATCTGGCCTCCACAACCCAGTTAGTTCTGGGTAATAGATACCAATTGGAAAGACCGGTTGTTAGACTTTCCATGGACTGCTTGTAATGTAACGACTGTCAAAGATTTACAAATGAGAGCCGGGAGCACTACTCTTTGTGTAACTCCACCTGGACTTTAGGGGACCTGGCCGAAGCCACCACCAACGCCGTCGACGTGGCCGAGCTTCGGTCGGAACAAATCTAAATAAAAAACAATGGGAATCATCGACAGAAGAAGAACGGTTAAGGTGCTTTTCGAGGCACGGAGGAAATTTGATATGTAATAGATAGTCTTAGATCCACGGAACGATTTAAGCAAGAGTGGCTTTAACCTGAAGATGCAGCAGTTATACCCATGAGATCCTCCGTATTCATTCGGTCAGTGAACCATATAAAGTTCTGCTAAGCAACTCCAGAAAAGATCAGTAGATTGTCTGAGGAATGATATCTATACTTTCTATACTTAATAATATAAAGCAGAAGAGTTTGTTTGTTTGGTTGAACGCGCTAATCTGAGGAACTACCGGCTCGAAAAATTATTTATGTGTTGGATATTCCATTTATCGAGGATGGCTTTAGGCTACATAACATCACGCTACGATTATTAGGAGCGGAGCAGGAATGAAAAATGTTGCAAAAACGGGGTTTTTTTTTTCTTTCGTTTTTCTCTCTTATGTGACGCACAGACGAAGTTGCGTGGGTCGGCTAGTGAAAGATAAAGGGGTAAATAATGCCGTGACGTCTGAAAGTGGAGAATGGAAGCAGAAAACGTGTTGCCGCGACTCCATGTAGAATGAGACAAGGGCAGGGAGAAGATGATGATGATTTTAAAGTTCCAGGTGGTGGCCCAGTGCGAATGACCGCGATTTTCGTGGGTTCGGAAACAGACAGTCCTTTTGTGTAAATTGTTAAACTATCAATGCTCTCAAAACGGTCTAGAAAAACATCCAATTGGAAACGAAGTAAACGAGATTTCGAAGACATGTGATATCTTTCCACCCGGTGGGCCCGCTCCCTCTCATAGAGAGGACGCCCGTGTCTCAGCAGTTGGAAAACTACAGACAGCTTATGTTAATTGCTTTAACCAAAATCTATGGCCAAAAACACTTTTAGCAAATAAAAAACTACTTTAAAACAATCAGAATAATGAATGATGTTCAAACGCATTTTAATTATGAATAATTATTGCAATCAGTGTAAATGCAGACTATCAATTACAATTTCAACCGTTTGAGGTAATAAACGATAATATTCGAGTCTTTAATTGATGTTAATTTACTTGTTATTTTCGTGTCAAATGCTGACAAGGTGTAATTATCAATTCTTGTAAATATCTGTCAGTAATTGTTTCACTGGAAGGTTGAGGACGCTACTCGTCATCTGTCTGCCTTTTCTCAATTACATTGAGGTCGGCTGACAGTGGAATAGTTGCACGGATTCCCAGTATTTTTCAAGAAGCACCTACCTATCTGATCTCCACAAGTAATGCGCCTTCGTATCTCAACATGAATGATGTAACCAACATCTTGTAAAAATATTTTGATCGAAACGCTAAATAATAACAGCTGCTTGGGGTCTATCTTTAGGCTAAGCCGTGCTTGCCTAGGTTGGTTTGTGGATGGGTGACCACCCATTACATACCGAAATTCCTCGGTGCCTCGGAAAGCACGCTAAGCAGTTGGTCCTGTCTGTCATTTGTAGATCTTTGACAATCGTTACAGGTAGTCAGTGGCCCAAAAAAGTGTGACAACCAGTCTTACCAAGGGATATCGTATTACCCAATACTAAATGGGTTGTGGTAGTCAGATAGGCAGTCGCTCCATGTAAAATACTGGTATTTACCTGCATCCGGTTAGACTGGAAGCCGACCCCAACATAGTTGGGAAAAGGCAGGCAGATGATGAAGAGTGTCCATGAACACTCATCATCATCTGCTTAGCCTTGAGAATCCATGAGACGAATGGGCATGAAACTCCATGAGTTTCTTGCCCATTCTTCTCCATAGAGATCTACTCTTTGGAATGGGCAACTACAGTACTTCCAGAAGATATTATGCCTTTTGTCTGTGACTGTTTTGACATTCATAAGTGCCTGTTATGGTCTAATTGAAATAAATGCTTTAAGTTAGAGCATTTATTATTGTAAGATCTTCGATATTCTTACTACCCTGAACGTACAAAGAGTTCTTGAACTTTTAATTTTGTTCATGAGACAAATAAAAGGAGTGAATGACGCAACTGTCTCACCGACTGATCGAACGATCGAGCATATCTGTCCCTATTCATCACATGTCCACACTGGACACGTTATGAAAAGGGACGCATCGCATGTGACAAAAAGAGTGATGAATTTAAATGTTGATGGATGGAGAGGGAGAGGAAGACCAAGGAAACGATGGCTGGATGGAGTGAATGATATGAAGGAAAAAGGAGTAAATGATAGCGAGACATTCGGATTGCCAAGTCATAGGAACTCAAGACAATTCACTGCGAGGATCGACCGGAGGACACGGTGGAGCATACGGTGGAGGTTTGCCCCGCGTGGGCGGCGACCTCTCGCGTCCGGTCCTGGTTTAATCCATGAGACGGAATGGGAACCCGTCACTTTCTTCTGCGAAGCAGTCATGCTAATGAGGGAGAACCTCTCGCTCCAGCTGCCGCGGGAGACGGACGGTGAGCTATGGGCTAGCTTGCCGTCCGTCCGTCTTATGACGACAGGCCGTGTCAACGGCGCGTTCGTCTTCCACGCGAGAGAGATGTCAGCATAATGGAAGGGCCCCCAAGGCCCGAAGCCTGCCGGGGCTGCGGGACTGTTCGAAAGAGATACCGTGGCCCCGGAACATAAAGGGCGAGGAAGGAACATGGATGGGTTTTAAGCAGTATAAAAGTCTGCCACTCCCTCCAGCTCTGTCCAATGGAAACCCAAGACAAGCAGTATAATTATCACTTGCTTCGGTGAAGGAAAACATCGTGAGGAAATTTTTGGGATGGGAAATCATCAAATGAGAAGTCATTTGATGATTTCTGGCTCCACCACTCTGGGCGGAGCGGGAGGGAGTGTACCAGTATGCCTGAGATATATATCTTGACGGCATGTAAAACCAAGTCTAGATGCCCATGGGCGGCATAAATACTCTAGACACCAGGTTAGTCAACCACACGATAAAAATAGAAGCCCATAGACTCGAAAAGTTTGAAATGTCATTTTTAACGAATATCACAACTTCGAAGAATGACCCCTGTTTACTCCGCTAGGTGATAATAATTATGACGTATCTCAGTAATTACTCTTAATCGGAGTAATTAATAATGAATTATTGCGCTAATAGTAATAACATTGAGATTGTTGAGGTAAGTCTTAATAATAATTTTATCTCAGAGTTTGGATGGAGTGTGTGAAGGATGATATGGCTAGAAAGGAGGAGTCTGATGAGATGACGAGTAATAGAGGCATGGAAGAAGAAGACATGCTGCGCCGACTGCTGAAAGATCACACTCTAATTAAATTCGTTGTCTACAAGGTAAAATCGACTCTTCCTATTGTTAAAGTCGGTTAAAATTTAGCCTATGTTACCCGGGACATGATAACGAATCGATTCACACCTTATTCAAATTTGGGTAAGTTTAGGTGAGACGGAGGGAGGAACTATACGTTATACAAAAATATAAAGAGTGTAAAATACCTCTTAACGAAGCCGAAAGGCAGTTCTCCTCGTCATTTCGATCATTTCTTTGTTCTACACCTATTCCTGTGAACCTTCTATTTACGGAGATATTGTGGGTCAAAGTTATGTTTTGTCAATTTTTTTTTGAAATACAAGTTTTTATTGGAAGATTTTTACTTTAAATACCTCCACGAAGTCTACTATACAGAGTGTAAACCACGTGATGAGATGGTTTACACCCTGTATCGACTGCTAAAATCATAACCCTTCCTTTTAGCTTTGCCATAGTTGGGTAAATAAAGAGGTCCTATCTCATCTAACTAATCTTTCGGAGAATGATGGCCTAGTTGATATACTCAACTATAACTATACCAGTGACTATCAAAATTGATTGATCACTACATTTGCGAATTCGCAGGGGGTGTGTTTAAATGCTGATTATATTTTCATTGCCAATTGCAAAGTCACGCGACAGAATTCTTTATCTGGTGATAAGCATGTCTGATAACCGGATTACAAGCCTATTGGTTATCTTGTGTGATATCTTGAGTCTTTAAGAACACTAGACTAAAGATAATAAAGTGTTTTACTAAAGTTCAGCTCGCGTTGAGGGTTTACACGTGTTGAATGCCGCCGGTGTCTGATAGCTATAAACTTTCCATCTTTCATAAATAATAATAATAATAATAAATAATAACAATACGTAATTTTTTCTTGTTCCGAATTTTAATTGATAATTTTACAAATTTAACCAAATAGTAACAATAAATAATGACAAAGAAGAAAAAAAAAATCTCAAACAAGCTGGACATCCAAAATATCATAAAATGGACCTTAGCAATACGGAACTAGTTAACATCACATTGAAATAAGCAGTCGAAATGTCAACATGTTAACAAGGCACCGGGCCAAATTACTACGAGACGCACACCCACCATCTCCGGGCTCGTCGCTCAGCTCCGCCTCGCAGCCGCCGGGACGTGCCACATCCGTGAGCACCGTGTCACCGGTCGCTGCAGTTGCGTCGAGCTCGAGTGACGAGTTTTTCTCCCCGCCGTCGACACCACCACCACCACCACCATCACGAGGACGACGACGAGGAAGAGGACGGCCACCAGCGGGCTTGGGACCTCGAGGCCAACAGGCCTCGAGCAGGGTCCCCGCTGCCGGTGGAAATGTGTCGCGCATGCGATGGACTCAGTCCATGAATGAAAATGTCATGCGCGCATATTATGGGGCTACTGAGGGAGGAAGCAACTTGATTGCGTACCGTGGTCAAATGCTCTCTCTGTTTCAGGTACTTGAGCCGGCTGTCAACGTAGACGCACAACGACTGTCGGATCAGGTGCGGGTGATCCAGCGTAACCATATGTTGGATGACACCGTACTTGATCGACTACGCTCCGAATCACGGAGTAACTTAGTTACGCCTGCTTCGCCAATGCTCGCAGTGCAGCTACAAACTATCCCCAGTACGCCACTGCGATCTGACTAGGATGGTGAAGAGGATGGGGACGAAGTTATATCCGTGAGTACCCAATGCAACGCACAATTGAGGAGCGCTTTGGAGGACGCGTTCCGGGAGTATCGTTCCACACCGCCTGAACTTAGACCACGTTTGCCTCGTTTGCCAATGCACAAGAAAAACAAGGCGCTGGTGTGTGCTCTAGATTCGCAGCTGTCAAATTGCTTTGACAGCAGCAAAGACCTCGCCGATACTCACTCAATTTTGTACTGTGGAGCTGTAGCGGCGTGTCGTGTAGCTCACGTCAAGTTTCCCAACAACGACAGAACTACACGACCGAAATTAGCTGTTCCAGCTTGGCAGTGCAGAATTGAGCGACGTATCGGTGAGGCTAGGGTACTCATCGGCAAATTAATCTGCTTCAGGGAGGGCAATACTCGCCCTAGAGTGATGCGCTTTGTGAGGCGGGCGTTCTCGGGAACTGATATTAGTTTTCGAGATTACTTGGCCCGCATCACAGAGCGTATCGACTTCCTGAAGCAGAAGATCTGTGCATGGGCAAGTCGTATTCGTCGGTATAAGCGGCGAGTGGAGCGATACACTCAGAATCGCTCATTCCAAAGTGATGAAAGGTGGGTATATAGGGCTTGGGAACGACCGGACCAAGGTGTGACTAACACGCGTCTTCCGGATGATGATGCCATGTGTTCATTCTGGCGCAGCATCTGGTCGGTGCCTGTCAGTCACACTGAGGGCGATTGGATCCGGAAGGTTGAACAAGTGTGTGATCAAATACAGGAAATGGGGGCAATCATCATCAGCCCCCAAGACGTAGCTTGTGCAGTTCGTCCGCTGCCTAACTGGAAATCTCCAGGGCCGGATGGACTGCACAACTTCTGGATCAAGTGGTTCCAAAGATCACACGCTTGCTTGGCGTCCCAGTTTCAATCAGCCTTAGAGTCAGGGTCGCTACCCCAGTTCATGACGACAGGAATTACCCACCTGCTCCATAAATCAGGTAGTACTGCGGAACCCATAAATTATAGACCAATCACTTGTTTACCGACGGTCTATAAAGTTCTTACATCCATTTTGAGAGCAAAAATCAACAAACATATTGAGAGTAATTCGATCATGTCTACCTCTCAAAATGGATGTAGGAACGGGTCCCGCGGTACTAAGGAGCTGCTCCTCATTGATATGGCCATTAGCCAACAGGTTCGCCGCTCCCGAAAGAATCTGTCTACATGTTGGATAGATTATAAGAAGGCCTATGATTCTGTGCCTCATACATGGCTCATGAGGGTGCTGGAGTTGTACAAAATAAATGCAACTCTACGCGCCTTCCTTGAGTCATGTATGGGGCAATGGAAAACGGTCCTTCGATATCCAGGATGTCGACAGATCCAGGGGAACGATGAACCTGTATGGATTAAACGGGGGATATTCCAGGGCGACAGTCTGAGTCCACTTTGGTTCTGCTTAGCCCTGAATCCTCTAAGCACATTGCTGGAGAATTCAGGACTAGGCTACCGGTTGAGGAAAGAAGGTCAGGTTATATCTCACCTGCTTTACATGGATGATCTGAAACTCTTTGCCCCCAACAAATTGCAACTGTTGGAGCTACTAAAAGTAACTGAAACTTTTAGTAACGCCATCAGGATGGAATTTGGTGTGGACAAATGTGCAGTAATGTATGTAAAGCGAGGGGAGATTATGGAATCCGAGGGACTTCAGCTCTCGGATTCCATACACCTAAGATCTCTTTCCTCATCCGAAAGCTATAAATATTTGGGTATGTCGGAAGCGTTAGGCATTAACGTAACTGACATGAAGCAATCGTTGAGGGAGCGCTTCTTCGGTCGCCTGAAGAAGGTTTTAAATAGCCTTCTTTCAGGTGGAAACAAGGTGCGCGCCTTCAATGGTTGGGTCATGCCGGTTTTAATGTACTCTTTCGGCATACTCAAATGGACTCAGATGGAACTTGATGCCCTGGATAGGAGGGTACGCACACTGCTGACCGCAAATCGAATGCATCACCCACGGTCGTCGATGATGAGACTGTGTATCCCTCGGAAGTGTGGGGGTCGAGGCTTCTTAAATGTTAAGAACCTGCACAACCGAGAGGTATGCAGTCTCAGGGAATATTTCCTGGAAGCCGACGTGGGGATGCACCGAGATGTGGTCTTAGTGGACAAGGGCCTCACCCCGCTCTCCCTGGCTAACGGGAACTGGCGCAAGCCTAAAGTATTGGACACTAATGACCGCAGGGAAGAATGGCAAGGCAAGGAGCTTCACGGACGCTTTTACCGGGCCCTACATGGCCCTGATGTAGACTTCTTAGCGTCCGTATCCTGGCTACGCTTTGGTGACCTCTTCGGGGAAACCGAAGGTTTTATTTGTGCAATTATGGACGAAGTTATGATGACGAAAAACTACCGCAAATACATTGTGAAGGACGGCACGGTTGACATATGTCGGGCATGCCACCGCCCGGGAGAGTCGATCCGACACATTATTTCTGGTTGTTCTAGTCTGGCTAACGGAGAGTACTTGCATAGACACAACCTTGTTGCCAGGATTATCCACCAGCAACTTGCTTTGAAATACAACCTTGTGGAATCAGAAGTGCCATACTATAAGTATGCGCCCGACCCAGTTCTCGTAAATGGTAATATCACGTTGTATTGGGACCGACCTATCACCACCGACAGGACTGTTGTTGCCAATAGGCCTGACATTGTGGTGATAGATCGATTGGAGCGTCGCACAATGATTGTTGATATAACGGTCCCGCATGATGAGAACCTCGTGAAAGCAGAGCAAGATAAAAAAAACAAATATCTAGATCTGGCTCGCGAGGTTGTCGACATGTGGGATGTGAGTACAGCAATCATTGTGCCGATAGTCGTGTCGGCCAATGGCTTAATAGCCAAGAGCCTCGACCAACATCTTAGGAGGCTCTCGCTTGGCAGCTGGATCAAGGGCTTGATTCAGAAAGCAGTACTTCTCGACACGGCACGTATAGTTAGGAGGTTCCTCTCTCAAGAGCCCTGACCACCGGCAGCTCGGACCCTGTCCCCAGCGCTAGTGGGCTACTGTTTTTTATATTTTTAAATGTTTTTAGTTTTATAAATAAATATTTAAAAATGTAAGAAGGATGTATAGTAATGAATAAAGGATATAATAAATAAATATCGCTGGACATTACACACAGCGCCGTCTAGTGCCACACTAAGCAAGGCTTGTGTCGTGGTCACCAGACAGTTGATATACTACATATATAGATACTTTTGTTTGTAAATACATACTTATTATACATATAAACATACATGACTCGGAAACAAATGTCCATGCTCACCACACAAACATTTGCTCCTACCGGAATTCGAACCCGGGACCAGTGGCGGCGCAAGACCTAAATTTAGTGTGGGCAAGGTACATTTAGCGAGGCCCTCGGATGGTGCAAAACGAAAGGAATATAAAAAATCACTTCAAATTGATCAGTTTTGTAATAAAGAAACAAATCTAAGTTTTTACTAATACTTCTTTGTAACTTAAAAAAAAAAAAGAAAAATACCTTTTCGAAAAAACAGAAATTATCTACTTTTGGTTTTACTGAACTCCATAGTGATCTCCAATGACTAAACTTCGAAAATTCTAAACAGGCCAAGTGCGTGTTGCGCCACGCGCAGTGCAGGGTTCCGTAGTAGCCCGTTATCACATGATAATTTATTGTTACTGTTTTTAGTTTTTTATTTTAGATTTTGTTTTTCCATGCACTCTTCACCCGTTATAAACAAGCAACTACTTCATCTTAGCCACTTTAGACTTTTCAAGGATTTATTCTAAGAAAGGGGGGCATACTGGAACAATTAATATTTGTACTTTGAAGTTTAAGGTCAGGGTGGCCCGCGAAATTCAAACGATCTTACGTTTTTTGCAATTTGCAGAGCAATGCTAAGTTGTATGTTGATGAAAATATCGTTTTCACTTCTCATGCTCTAAAAGTACGCCGTTATAGCCCTACGAAGCGGGATTAAAGTGACCGTTTATTCCCTAGGGAGTAAAAAGTAATTTAAAAATGGAACGATCTTTTACTCTGAAACATGGTCACAAAAGAGTAACTTGTCAAAGGTTTTATTTAAATTTAGAATTGGCATGCAAATAGAAAGCGGTTTATTGAAAAAAAAAAACAAATGAACTCTTCAACGCGAGAAAAAATTATGGTTGTTTGTGTGCATCTTTGATTTTGAAATGCAACGCCGCTGTTGCTAGCCGCTGCAGTAATGTAGGTACTAATTATCTGCGGAGTGTGAATTATCTTCATTGCGAAAATGTTGAGAGTTTGTGTTGTGTTTTCAATGGTTAATCTGTGACTGAACTGATAGAAGAAAAAACTGACCGCTCAGTTTTAAATGACTATTTTTCTCGCACTCGAAGTGAAAAGTACAGTTTGCACCTCGAGACTAAACGCCAATATAATATACCCTCGCTTTCATTGCCTCCCTCGCAAGCTCGGGAGTCAAACCACCTCGGGTATATAATGGCTTCGTTTAGTCCCTCGTTATAAAATATACTATTGCGACCCTATGACATAATTATGTAGTTACAGAATTATAATCATCAAAATCATTAAAACAATCCTCTAAGTTCACAAAGGTCAAATCAAATAAAAAAAAAATCAAATCAAATCATTTATTTTTTGCAAACATGGGTACATACTCGTAGATGTTCTGTTTTAATGAAGTCCTCCACATTTTGCCGTCATTTGGGCATGCAAATAATTAATTGGTTAACAATCCTACTAATCCTACTATCCTACTAATATTATAAATGCGAAAGTTTGTAAGTATGTATGGATGTTTGTTACTCTTTCACGCAAAAACTACTGAACGGATTTGGATGAAATTTTGCACACAGATGGTTTATAACCTGGATTAACACATAGGATACTTTTTATCCCGGTAGTAAGATCCCGTGGTACAATTTCAAACATCACGCGGGCGAAGCCGCTGGCAGAAGCTAGTAAAATTATAAATTGAAGATAAGTGGCATGTCAATGGAAAAATGAATGGAACATACAATAAAAAATGTCAAGAATGGTCAAAGTCATTTAAACAAAAATTAATACAAATGTCAACCTGTTCAAAGTAATTTAAAAAAACTACAAACACTATAACTACTTTGACTTTGAAAAATTGGATTTGATTTATGATTTTGATGATTATAATTCTGTAACTACGACTCTTTTCTAAATCAGGTATCACCCTCGAATATCTAATAATTAAACACGTGTTATCCTTTTAAAAATATGTAACACTATTATTTAAGTAACATGAAGTGCGACTGCGTCTGCATGCGGTAGTTGCATGAATGAATGAGTGAGCCCGCAAAAAAATGGAAGTCGAGTGCAAATACTAACAGAAAAGTCGCAGATAACAATATTTTGAATGGTCCGGAGCGAGACGGAATGGGAAGCCGTAACCTCTTTCTGCGAAGCAGTCATGCTAGCGAAGGAAGTGGTGAAACGCGAAAGGGAGAGAACCTCTCGTCCCAGCCGCCGCCACGGGACGTGCACAGTAGGCGCGGGCCTGTGGACGGACCATGTCTACGGCGCGCGAGTGTTTCACGCCCGCTTCAAAGCGATGTCAGCAATGGAAAGGACCGCAAGCTGCTGCGGCACTGTTCCAAAGAGATACCGAGGCCCTGGTACACAAAGGGCTAAGAAGGAACATGGATGGGTTTTAGTCAGTAAAAATCTGACACTCCATGAGTCATTTGATGATTTCCCATCCGAAAAAAGATAAATATTATATAAATCTTAGACGAGTCGCGTCTAAGGTTATCATTATCATCGTTGTCAAACATCGATGTACGGGGAAATTAGGGACGAACCACCGAACTATCCTAAATGCATGGATTTGGAATGTACTCTAACTTCATACTGAACCTTGTGGCGTGTACTTTTGGATTTCCGTACTTTTAATATTTTTTTTCGGCTGTGAGGCGCGAGGCCCTTTGCACCGCGAGGCCGTGGGCGGTGGCCCACACCGCCCACGCCTTACGCCGCCTCTGCCCGGGACCCCAAGAACGTAAGGCAACCTCACTACCATGCTGCGCCATTAGGGTCGTCGTTTCATAATGAGACTTGAAACATAGCACACACACACACACACACACGCACACTATCTCTCTCTCTCACACACACATACACATTCGCTCACTCACATACACACACATTCACTCACTCACACAAACACACCTTTTCTTAAATAAAATTAAATCAGCTAGGTATCTGTCAGTAAAAGTCCCGTCAAAATCGGATCGTTTCGGAGATGAGCAGAAAAAAAAAACAAAAAAAAAAGATTTTTCGTTACAAGTAGTTACCGCATATAATTTCAAACGCATTCAGTAAACAGCTATTATGGATGGAATGAGATTAATCGCACTCGACTGAAAGAGTAGTGATGAATAAAGGGTGGAAAACACCTCTTCACGAAGCCGAAAGGCTTTTAACACCTCCACGACCCCCATACTATTCCATCCATCCATCAGCACAATGTTTTAAGTGCGTTACATTGAGTTCTACCACAAAACATGATTTATAACCTCAAAAAAAAAAGTTGTTTCCCAGCAATATTTTTTGCGTAAAGTTACTTAGTTTGATGTACAGAATGCTTGGTTAACGGCTTTGTGATGAGGTGGTTTACACCCTGTATAAATGTTGTTGTTGGAGAGGGAGAGGAAGATCAAGGAAACGATATGGATGGATTGTGTGAGGAATAATATCTATACTAATATTATAAAGCAGAAGAGTTTGTTTGTTTGGTTGAACGCGCTAATCTCAGGAAGAACTGGCTCGAATTGAAAATTCTTTTTGTGTTGGATAGACCATTTATCGAGGAAGGGTTTAGGCTATACAACATCACGCTACGACCATTAGGAGCGGAGCAGAAATGAAAAATGTTTCCAAAACGGGTTTTTTTTTCCTTTTGTTTTTCTCTCTTATGTGTCGCAGGCGAAGTTGCGTGGGTCAGCTAGTGAAAGATAAAGGAGTACATGATAGCATGACGGTTGTCAGAGGAGAATGGAAGAAGAACACGTTGCGCCGACCTCAAGTAACATGGGAGAAGGGCAGGGAGATGATGTCAAACTCAAAGCATGTATGAGGGATTTTCTTTTTCAACTCTTCCCTAGTCGCTGGATAGATGGCGCTGTTTTGACTACGTTACTGCAAGGAACAGAACGTAACATAATATCACTTGGACGTAATGATTATAATTATTTGGAAGCTTATGCAAACGAAAGTAATAATAATAATAATTTATATATATAAATCTCGTGTCACAATGTTTGTCCTCAATGGACTCCTAAACCACTTAACCGATTATAATAAAATTCGCACACCATGTGCAGTTCGATCCAACTTGAGAGATAGGATAGTTTAAATCTCAAATTATGAGACGCAGACGAAGTTGCGCGAGTCAGCTAGTAATTTATAGAAAGCTTAGCCAACGGCCACACAGAAAAGACGCAAGACGAGGGCGGGGCGCGGACCCGTCGCAAACAGGGCGCCGTCACGACTTTTTAACTTATATAGAAAAGACACGGACCCGTCGCAGACAGGGCGCCGTCACGACTTTTTATGGCGCGCACTTAGAAGCTTTACCCGGCATTCAACCGTCCGATTTTGATACGACATCATGTCTTCTTCTGATGATGAAGATGTATTGGCACTGGTATATCTCGCTAATCTGCAGAGGGTTAGACGTTACTGGGTACATCCGGTATGGCTAAGCAATGGACAGAATAGATTTTTTTAAATAATGGAGGATCTACATTATTATCCTGATCGTTTTCAAGAAGTATACAAGATGACTCCACAATGTTTTTACATTATTATGTCCAAACCTGCCCTCCGCGCCCTTTCCGCTCCCCCGCTTGCGCCCGAGCAGGCCCGCGCCCTTCTCGCGCCTTGTCCTTTCTATATGTTTTCCAATAGGGCGCCGACGAGTTAACGTCGTGACGGCGTCCCGTCTTTTCTGTATGTTTTACGTCGCGACGGCTGTATACATTTTATCTGCAAGTAGATTAAACGGGCGCCGCGACTGCGACGGGTCCGTGCCTTACGTCTGTTCTGTGTGGCCGGTGCCTTAGACATTTGTTACAAAGTGTTAACAGGCTAATTTAGGTCAGTATAACTGGTGTAGTCATTTGTAGCCGAACTGGGCAGAGCCTGTATTTCGACTATCAGCGCCGAACCCCTCGAATAATAAACATATAAAGTGGCAGTAACATTTGATTTAGTTTCTTGTACAAATTAATTTTTTAACAATTTTATAATATATTTATTTAGTGTCAGTCATCGAGCGTGTGACATGTGCTTTTTCAAGCGTTTTGGCTTTGGCACCTAGTAACGTAGTCGGATCAACGCCATCTACCGAGTTCATGGAAACTATTTTTTTTTTAGTTGTCGAAAAAAATACCTCTCAAAAAGAAAAGCTAGAGTCACAGTCAAAAGGCATATTATCTTGCAAAAGTATTGTAGTTGCCCGTGGATGTAGGTGTTTATTTATTTGTCTGTAGTTTTGTATAGAGACGAGTTATCATTTACCCACAACAAACAAGATTACAATCTGACATATATATTTTATTTATTTTCGAGGTTATGGAATTTTTATTCATTGATACCTATATCATTCCTATTTGATAATTGTTACTGATAGAAAAACTTCGACTATGTTACGAAATTGGATTATTAATTTCAATGTAAAACCTTGGATTAGGCTATTATAGGGTATTTTTCAATGCCACCAGCAGTATCGCAAATTTTGCTGAAAGAAAACATTCCTTTGTTTTTAAAAAGAAACAAATCTGCATTCAGTTTTTCTAAAAATTCGCTTGCCACACTCGGGCATCGAACCCGGGATGGATCGACTAAAAAGACATTATTATTTCATGAAGCACAATTGACTCACAATACGGGGAAAATAATTCAATTAAAAACATTGTCAGATTTTAATATTCATGAAATCATGTCACAAAGGACAATACGACATTTTTAAATGGGATGGCAAGGCAATACACTACAGTAGTCATTTTGTAGGCCATTTCATCAACATCTGCCTAGCCTTTTCCCAACTATGTTGGGGTCGGCTTACAGTCTAGCCAGACGCAGCTGAATACTAGTATTTTACATGGAGCGACTGTTTATCTGACCTTCACAACCCGGTTAGTACTGGATAGTATAATACCCCCGGTAACACTGGTTATCAGACTTTCAAATATCGATTAACGACTGTCAAAGATCTACAAATGACAACCGGGACCAACGGCTTAACGTGCTTTCTGAGGCACGGAGGTAACTCGGTATGTAAGGGTGGTCACACATCCACAGACCAATCTAGGCAAACGCGCCTTTACCTGAAGATATACCCTTAACCGGAACATGGGCAGTTATTATAGACTAGCTGACCCACGCAACTTCGTTTGCGTCACATAAGAGAGAAAAACGAAACCGTTTTTGCAACATTTTTCATTCCTGCTCCGCTCCTAATGGTCATAGCGTGATGTTATACAATACGACGACGGGTGGTGATGACAATACGACAATAAATTAAACTACGTTCCTAACAAACAAAAAAAAAATCGTTTGAAAATATCAAGTAGTTTAGTCACAGGAATTTATTTTTCACCTTCAACATTTGCTACATGATGTATCTGATTTTAAGGAAGCACTAACAGGTTAACGACCCCTTGCCAACTCGCTATTTAAAAACTTTCGCTAAATTTGATTTACTGCAAATTAGACCTTAAACCAGGCTAATAAGAGTCATAAAGAGTATCCTTAGAGTAAGATATTGTCTGTTTTTTTTTTTTTAATTTCGGTTTTGGGTTTTTCTAATTGTGTAGAATTATTCCTATGAACTAGTATTACGCGTGTTTTCATTTATTGTCGTATTGTCTTCTCCACTCTGTATAGCCTATAACCTTCCTCGATAAATGGACTATCCAACGCAAAAAGATTTTTTCAATTCGACCCGGCAGTTCCTGAGATTAGCGCGTTCAACCAAACAAACAAACAAACTCTTCTGCTTTATAATAGTAGTATAGATATCTTTACTTGACAGTACCTAACAAATCAGGAAATACACATTGAGGAAGGAAGAATTTGTAAGTAAAAAACTGCACTAAGGAAAACATTACACCACTACGTCACATTCTATCTATCATGGGGCTTAGGTTTCCTTGAAGTGGACCATTGTGCGTGTGGTCCTTCGAGACGGATGTCACATTTTTTTCCATTGAAAATTGTAGAAATTTTGAAACAACTTGACGCCTATTACCCACCCATCAACAATTCACCATTTAAGTATTAAGTCCCATGTAATAAATAGGAGGCGACCGTATTACAATCAATCAGGCACAAATCCTGGCACCGGGGCTGCTACTGAGAAATTCCTGATGGATAGATAAAATAAATAAATAGATATAAATAAATATCGCTGGACATTAACACACAGCGCCACCTAGTGCCACACTAAGCAAAGCTAGTGTCGTGGACACTAGATAGTTAATATATTACATATATACTTCTTTTTGTTTGTAAATACATACTTATTATACATATAAACATCCATGCTCATCACACAAACATTTGCTTCTACCGGGATTCGAACCCAGGGCCCTAATAGTCTAAGATCCCGCTATACAACGACCTTCACCGAGATGCTTATTTAATGAGACGTATTTTTTATGTTATTAAATATGCCAATAAATATATCCTATATGGGTTGCCTAAAAAATTTCAGTCCAGAGTATTTTTAATTAATAATTTAAAAACATTTTTTTTTTAAAGATTGCACCGGTGTGATTATTAAATAAATTTGATACCAATCGAAAGTTTGAAGCCCATAGAATATGCAAACGTTAGGTTGCCTATTTTTTTCCGGTCACAACCACGGGTTGCCAGGTGTAAACAGGTAAATCTATAGGTACTAGCATTTTGCAACGGTCTGATTATTGAATCAAACTTAGATAAAATGAAAGATTATTTCATAAGGAACACGGTGGTATAGGGTTGCCTGCGAAAAATCAGTCCCGAATTAGGGTTGTCGAATTTTAAATAATAAAATATCGCTGCGAGTGAATGTGTGTGAGAGAGAGGTCCCAGACCAACCATCCCACGCGGTAGAAAAGGACGCAGCGTAGCAGCTGTTTAAAGTCCGCCCATTTAAAGAAGGAGAGTGCGCATGCTATTTGTGCTTGGAAATGAAAAGGATAGCGATAGACTCGAATATGCTGTGCATTATTTTGGAGTCATAGATATAGTATTATATAGATGGCGAGAAAGCGTGTCGCTGAAAGGGACAAAAAAAAGTACTAGTACTAGTAGGAAAAATGTACCCCATAATTAGTGATAAAATTAGAAATAGGTACCTACACAAAGCCTGAAGTTTAGACCGATGAAATCTGTGTCATCGAAAGCGACAGAAAGAAAACTGGGGAAGGGCGAGTCGGAGTCGCACACCGAGGGTTCCGTATAAACTTACCAATGAAAACAGTTCCCGCAAAAAAATTTTTGTGGAACTACAAATTTTCAGTTTTCGGATTTCAGAAATAAAAAACCGATGTGACTTTAATTGATTAAAAAATAAAAAAATAAATAACTATTTCTGTATATTAATAATTAACTACTCCAAAATAATGCACAGCATATACGAGTCTATCGCTATCCTTTTCATTTCCAAGCACAAATAGCATGCGCACTCTCCTTCTTTAAATGGGCGGACTTTAAACAGCTGCTACGCTGCGTCCTTTTCTACCGCGTGGGATGGTTGGTCTGGGACCTCTCTCTCACACACATTCACTCGCAGCGATATTTTATTATTTAAAATTCGACAACCCTAATTCGGGACTGATTTTTCGCAGGCAACCCTATACCACCGTGTTCCTTATGAAATAATCTTTCATTTTATCTAAGTTTGATTCAATAATCAGACCGTTGCAAAATGCTAGTACCTATAGATTTACCTGTTTACACCTGGCAACCCGTGGTTGTGACCGGAAAAAAATAGGCAACCTAACGTTTGCATATTCTATGGGCTTCAAACTTTCGATTGGTATCAAATTTATTTAATAATCACACCGGTGCAATCTTTAAAAAAAAAATGTTTTTAAATTATTAATTAAAAATACTCTGGACTGAAATTTTTTAGGCAACCCATATAGAATATATTTATTGGCATATTTAAAAACATAAAAAATACGTCTCATTAAATAAGCATCTCGGTGAAGGTCGTTGTATAGCGGGATCCTATACGAACCAATGACACTTTTCCCGACTTGGGAATCGAAGCCAGGACCTCATGCACAGCAGTAGCGCTTGTGATCACTCATCATAGCACGGCGTGACGTATTAAGAATTTTAAAAGCGTCGTATCTTTGTCAATTTTGCTCTAAAGAAAGAATACGGGTCAAACATTTTCTGTCGGATCAATTAGATTTTTTTCAGGACACAAGCCTATTAACTTTGGCTAAGCACAAACATGTATGGTAAAGCTGGTTAATATGTAATGAGTTAGCATAGATAGTTAATATAACAAGCTAGTATATGATAACTTTTAATCTAAAATCTCGTCATATACAGGACCGAAACGTGGTCGCTCACGATGGGGCTTATCAGAAGGTTTAAAGTCACTCAAAGGGCAATGGAGAGGGCTATGCTCGGAGTTTCCATAAGCGAGGAAACCTACTTCCCAAACTTAAGTGGCAGTGGGCAGGGCACATTGCTTGCAGAACGGATGACCGATGGGGCCGAAAAATACTGGTATTCAGCTGCATCCGTTTAAACAGGAAGCCAACCCCAACATAGTTGGGAAAAGGCAGGCAGAATATGATGATGATATTGTAATCAACGTCCAGTATAACTGGATGCCGCTGAATAAATAAATAAATATCGCTGGACATTACACACAGCTCCATCTAGTGTCACAATAAGTAACGTTGGCACAAGACTAAACAACAAGACTTATGTCGTGGACACCAGATAGTTGATATACTACTTACAATATAGGTAACAATAGTTCATTGCTAACTGAACTGTGGAGGCTTTCCACTGATTGCCTCATTTTTTGTATTGTTAGCTGTAAGTCACCCAAACACAATAAATAAAATTTATAATAATACCATCCTATTACTGTCCCACTGCTGGGCAACGACCGTTTTCCTACAGAGAAGGCATTGATCACCGCACTTGCTCAAGCCGGGTTGGCGATTTCAGACTTATGTTAAAGTCCAAGTTGCCTCACGCTGTTTTGTTTCATCGATGTCTGTAATGTACCTAAATGTGTTGAAAAAGTCACATTTGTACTTGGCCAGATTTGAACCCACAACCTTATACATGGGAGGTGAGCCCTTAGGTTCTTGGCCATCACTACTCACATACTTTTTTAATAAACCAGTATTTTACATGAAGCACCTGCCTATCTGACGCCCACGGGCGAATGAGGCGGTGTGAAGTAGTAACAAATAATGATTCATAATGTTGTTCATTTTGTCATGTTACATCATGACCTTCTGACATTTTGATTACTTTGTGGAGTAAATTAATACCCGGATACACAGATCAGTGTTATTTTAACTTAAACCATTTATTTCAAATCAATCAATCCGTTTATTTGTGAAACATAGGTGTTTACATAATTAGGTGGTGCGCAAATAGACCCTTTATTTACAGGCACTTTTGAATTTCCAAAAAAAACCTGTCAAGTGCGAGAGAATGAAGGATTTCGTGCCATCGTAGTAAGGTAGTTAATTTGTTTTAATTATTTGTTGTTATACTGGCAACAGAAATACACATTTTGTGGTGATTGTAACTGTATATCTATTAGGGATCATGCAGTACAGTCCGCTGACTGACAGATGGACAAACAGCTTAATAAAAGGGCCCCATTGGATACCCTACGGGCACAGAACTCTAAGAATATAGATGAAGCTACGGTCTGGCTACACAGCTTAATTTTTGCAAAAAGACTATAGATGCCCATAGTGTAGATCTATACAGAGATGAATGTACAAATTTAAATCAAAAATATTGAATTATTATGTTAAGAAGACGCATGGACATCCAGTGTGATAGACATTTGAGAGCAGTGGTGGCCCAGTGGTGGCGGCCCCAACCTACGAACAGTAAGTCGCAGGTACTAACCCAGACAGGCGCATTACTTTGTTTAATTTATTTCATCACTGCTCTCAAAAATGAAGGAAAACATCGTGAGGAAACCGGCATGTCCTAGAACCAAACATTCGAAGACATGTGACATCTACCAACCTGCACTGGGCCCGTGTGGTGGATTATAGTCCATACACAAAATAGGCTTGGATTTGCGGACATGGAGTTGCGGACCTCTTTTGATCACTTGGCTTGGTCTTCCCCAAGATTTAAACAGACAACCTCATGCGCTGAGTTCCATTATCAATTAGTAGTAGATATGAGACTTATGTAGTGTAGACTTAAGTATGTTATAAGATTGAGCTAACAAAATCTAAAGAGTAATTATTTTATCAATAAATTTGCCTTTTACAGCCGTAATTAGACACGTGATTGGAACCAGAGGTATTGTAGTATTCACATCTAAACGATAACATACATTTGAAGGCTAAGAAACTAATAAAACAAGCATAAGTAATCTTTACAACATCAATATGGAAAAACCACAAGTTTAACCTAAAAACGGCACAAATTCTTAACAAATCCTACTTTTATTGTACTCTAATAATTTTCCAACATTCTCAAGGCAATAGCAAAGTAAATTCGTGCTAATTAATGGTTTTTTCCGACATAAAAAGCAAAGACATCTGCGCCTCTTGCGAGTTTACGCCATTTTCTTAAATAATTAATGGAAACTCACCACGAAACTGCTTTTATTGATATCTAGGAACTTCTTGTACCTATTTCTAGCCAGTATTAGTAAATTCTTTATCGTGGACGACATTTATATTTTATTTATTAAAATCGATCGATCTCACGTAAAAATATTCCCAACCGGCGGACACTCGACAACAGTGTGACAGCAGACAGATGTGTAATGGGTTGCCATGTTAAAATTATAAATCCCCAGGTGAGAGTCAAAGTGTACTAACTACAAAAAGAATAAAGAACATGCTTGTACATGCTTGGAAAAATAAAGAAGAAGTAAACAAAGTATTAATTTGTAGTGGTGAAACGCATTCCTTTAACGATTATTGACATTTGCGTCATGCATTTCATTAGCGTGACAAAACAAAGTAAATTAATTTGTATTTTAAATAGGTAAGTAAAGATTACAACAAAATAACAATAACTAGTGTCTGTCTTAGGAAATATGATATGTCTATTAATCACTCATTGTTAACACTTCATGGTTTATAAGTATGAACTATTACGTTTTATTGTTATTAATGCCATAGAGTGCATACAAACCGACGTAAGTGAATATTTAAATGATTTGCTCGACAATCCCTTATCTTACAGACGTGCCGTACCTACTTCATTGAATTATTTCAACATACAAATCTACAAACAAATAACTACTGTTGGAAACTTGACACATTCAAATCTTCAAATAAATAATGACTGTGCGGCACAGCAAACAATGTTAAGTATTTAGGAAAGTTTTTTTAACGTACGTCACATGCTATCATCAAAAGAACACACACTCCTCACACAAATTATTAACTTTCCTTTCTCCTAATGATTTAATTAATGAATTGCATATCATTCAAGTTCACATGAATTACGGGAAGTGATTGATATGGCAATGAAATTATGCCATTGTTTTTTTTTTAATTATTGATTTTGACAGCATGTTAAAATGTTACCTGCAGTGCAAAAAAATATTGCCTGTTTGCATGTTTTCATTTCCTATTAAGTTGAAGAAAAGATGACTCAATCGTAAGAATTCATGTTCAATTATTGTTTTTATAAATAACAGTGCAACATAATTTCGAGGTTTAGTATAGCTTCCGTATCCAATGTTTTGGTATTTCTTAATTATTACTGTGAAACTGTTTATTTATGCCAATTAAAATATTATTACATAAACGGTGGCGGTTTGTTTTGTTAATACTTAACTAAAATGTTACAAAAAAAATGAAATGTTCATTTAAAAAAAGGTTTTATTATGAAATATGGTACGAGTTATCTTCCGAGCCAATACGTCACCGGTGGTGCGACGTACTGTGCAAAAAAAAATACACATTTTCGTATAAACGTTCATTATCGACCATAGTTACTTAAAACTCTGAAAACCAAACAATAGTTTACCTTAGCCATTTCAACACGAGTATCACGTCCAAAACAGTAAACAAAGATTTAATTCTTTAATTTCGTTTTAAAAAATCACCGATAAAATGTTTCTTTCCGTACGTCTACACTTCACAATCTAAAAATATGTACTGACGGAGCCAACATGAAGAGAAGAGCACGGAAATTCGATAGCGTGACGTGATTGGCGTTTCTACGGGTGCGAAAGAGATGTAAAATCTCGAACACAGCCGATCGTTACCGATATTCTGCGAAATGGTATCCTTGTTACGTGTCTACAGAGTAGAACGTCATGATCCGACCGCCAAAATAAGGCAAAAATCACAAATTTTTTGTTCGATTATGACAAATTATTACTAAAGCGATATTCACAAGACAGCTGTTCAAGTATTTGTTGATAAAATGTAGTGCAATTTGTTGTGAATTTCATGTTGTTTACTGTTAATTAATTCTTCTTGAACATCCTCGTTTAGATTATGTTTTGAAACCAAAGGAGGCGCCTATACACTGTTTTGATTTGTAAAACTGCATTGTTATCAAAACATTTACGTCTGGTATCGAATCAGTCTAGCTCTAAGTTCATTCTTCATTATAATTATGTAAAATGAACGGAAATTGTAATCGCGTGTTTCTGTAGAAAATTGGTTGTTTGTTATATGATAAAAAGGGGCACGGTAAGTCAAAGATCACAGAGAACAAAAATGAATTAAAAACGATAAATTGTGTGGGTTAAATGTTACGGACTAAACTTTTGGAGACTATTAAATTATATTAGTTTTTCTTGAAAGCTTATAGTCAGTGGTAGACCTAGGTAGGTAGATAGACTAACATCGAATGGGAGGGCATTGTAATTATTGATGCTTTATTAATTACCAGCACTTTGCTCGCGACTACGTCCACAAGAAATTGTGCTAGCTCAGCTAATTAGGATGATGTAAATACAATTTATTGCTTCCAGCACCCACGAATAATGTAACATTCTACCAGTGAAAGTATTTTTAGAATTGGATAATTATTTCCGGAGATTACCCTTACAAAAGTAAATTTGTAATTTACACAGGGGCGTAGGTACCGCCGTATCTGCCGTATCAATTATACGGGGCCCCTGGGCCACGGGGGCCCCCGAAATGAAAAAAGTAAAAAAAAAAAAAATTCTTTGGTTCCTTTTTGTAAAACAACAAAAAAGGAAGAAGTGATCTTGAATAAATATTTCTTTAAATTTAATGCAAATATTTATTTTATCCGCGTAGTGAGGAATCGTTACCACTCATAAGGGCCCCCAAACAAATTTCTATACGGGGCCCCGCCAAGGCACGCTACGCCACTGAATTTACAAACAATTTTTTCTTCTTTATTAATAAATAAGTAACTACATATTAGTAAGAGATTAAGGTAAGACAACAGTAAGTTGTGGGTTCGAACCCAGACAGGCGCATTACTTTGTGTAGGTAATTTATTTAATCACCACTGCTCTCAAAAACGGTGAAGGAAAAAATCGTGAGGAAACCGGCATGTCCTAGAACCAAAAATTCGAAGACATGTGACATCTACCATCCCGCACTGGGCCCGCGTGTTGGATTATAGCCCATACGCGAAATCGCGCTTTGACGTGGAGTTGCGGACACCAGCACGTTGTACAATACAATACAATACAAGGTAAAAAATCACTTTGGAAAGGCAAGAAACTTCGTGTATTCACCGTCTACAATGCACGTCTTTTTTCCCACAGAAAGGTTCACGGTCGCCAGTTTTTTGGGCATCCTTCCAATTTTAGTGGACCACAGTTACTGTACCTATTCGATTTTTTTCTTAAAAGAGGCATCTCTACCTTTTATGTTACTAAGGCAACAAGTATTTTGTACAGATAATTAGCTTAGAAATATAGTCATATCCTTCATCCAGCTTGTTGAGAAAATAACAGCCACTCGGGTTGATCTTTAGGTTAAGCCGAGCTTACCTAGTCTGCGGTCACCGACCAACGTCATTAAATACCGAGTTTCCCCCGTGCCTCGGAAATAACGGCTGTCATTTGTAGATCTTTGACAGTCGTTACAAGTAGTCAGTGGTCTGAAGGTCTGACAACCAGTCTTGCCAAGGGGTATCATATTGCCCAGTAGCCCATTACTAACTGGGTTGTGGAGGTCAGATAGCCAGTCGCTCCACCTAAAATACTGGTATTCAGCTGCATCCGGTTAGACTGGAAGCCGACCCCCGTATAGTAAAGATTCTCAACTGTTCCCAATTTGAGAAATGACAGGCAGATAAGCGAGCGCAACAAGAGCATATCATTTGCTTCGGCTAGATTATATCCCTGGATCCCCAGGGATCATCATCTGCCTGCCTTTCCCAACTATGTTTGGGTCAGCTTCCAGTCTAACCGGATGCAGCTGAACACCAGTATTTTACATGGAGCAACTGCCTGTCTGACCTTCACAATCACAACCCAGGTAATACTGGGTAATACCACTTGGTCAGACTAGTTGTCAGACTTCTTGGGCCACTGACTAACTGTAACGACCGCCAATGATGGATAAATGACAGCCGGGACCAACAGCTTAACATGCTTTCCGAGGCACAGAGGAAACTCAGTATGTATAGGGTGGTTGTACATCCACAGACCAACCTAGGCAAGCACGGCTTAACCTAAAGATCGAACCGAGCGGCTGTTATTATTTAGTTACGAGCTCTGAAAACCTCGGGATGCTGTAACTTTATAGGTCATCACCTACATTGCATATTCAATCAATAACTACCGAGCAAGCGAATGCACAAACAAAAAAGTTAAAAAGGACGAATAACATTTTAACCTTGTGCAGACCATATTCGTGGGTGCTGCGGACCACAGGTTCAAAAGTTGTGATGCCCACACAACTTTTGAACAAATGGGAACCCAGCTAGGTATACTAAACCAAAAAAAAATAAAAACTTTTTTACAAAAAATAAAACCGACTTCAGAGAAAACCAAAAAGTGTAAAATAACTTCAGAAAAAACGCTTCAGAAGTCGGTGACCTTTTTTTGATTGATTTAGTTTTTTTGTCACCGACTTCTGAAGCGTTTTTTCTGAAGTTATTTTACACTTTTTGGTTTTCTCTGAAGTCGGTTTTATTTTTTGTAAAAAAGTTTTTATTTTTCACTTTTTAGTGGTTCACATGTGCTTACCCCTTCACAGCGTACCAGCGTGATTTTAGGTTATGAACTGGTGTAAACAATAGACAGATATGAGATTTCGGCAATCCCAATACATTTGCTATCATTTATCGAAGAGTTCCGTTGCATATCTCCGAAGTTCTTCATCAGATCTTCATCAAATGGAATTGGGATCACTTCGAGAAACTACAATTCATAAAACTACCCAAACCGCTTCTAGTGTGCCTATAAAATGTGAAGAATTCTCTCTATTTCTCCAGAATCCCATCATCAGCTACTGATTTGATGATTATAAGACCACACAGGAAGCACCAGCTTTCAAATTAAATAAAAACGATCAAAATCGGTTCACCCAGTACAAAGTACTGAGGTAACAAATATTTTCGAAATCGGGTGTATTTGACACATGTGCGTACCCCCTCAGAGCATACAGGCGTGATGTTACGTCATAATATAGTATAAACAATGAACCTACAAGCGATGGCAGCAATCACTGCAGATTTGCTGTGTACTTTTGAAGAGTTCCGTTGTATATCTCCGAAGATCAGCATCAGGTCTTCAGCAAACTAAAATGGGACCAAACGGGAAGCACCAGCTTTCAAACAAAAAAAGAACCATCAAAATCGGTTCACCCAGTCGAGAGTACTGAGGTAACAAACACAAAAAAAAAAAAAAAAAAAAAAAAAAAAAAAAAAAAAAAAAAAAAAATACAGACGAATTGATAACCTCCTCTTTTTGGAAGTCGGTTGAAAATATCATAATGACGGGGAGAACAAGTGCCATTAAATTAAGAACATTATTCTTATCTTTACAGTATCTTAGGTTAAACGAGGGACGTATTCATTTCATACCCGCAATAATCCATGCTTACATGACACTAATAAACATGAAGTGACAGTGGAACTTCAAGTATTGCCATAGTAAGTAACACAATTACCCCGAAACAATTGTGATTTTGACACAATAATAGACATGTTTTATGTCCAATAACTAGAATTCTACCTATCTAGCTACCAATATCTAATCTGTGATTCTACAGTAGTTTTGCGTAAAATGAATGCCTTCAAGTGGGCGTCGATATTTAAGTTCTTGGTGATCGAAGTTTCTTGGCTAAAAATAGGACAGTCTGACGGTTATGGCGGAGACGATGGTGGGCGGAAAATAACTTTACATGAATGTGTTTGAATGTCAAAACCGCCCTTAAAGTTATTGATGGCTTACAAGTTCTAATTTGAATGATAATAAAAACCCACATTCTAAATAATATGTTTGAAGAGATAGGTAGGTATAATAAGTTGAGATTATAAATCTATACTTAATTTTATAAAGAGGAAAGACTTGTATTTTTCAACGTTTGTCTGTTTAAAGTTTATTCGTTACAAACGTAATGACGAATCTAACCCTCTCTATCGCGCACGTTTGCAGATGAGTGCGAGAGAGACGGATGGATCCGAATATACCATAGAAATATTAATGGAATATACCGACGAAGCGTTAGAGAGTAGAAGCCCTGCTACTGAGAAATGACATTAAAGACTGTCATTAAAGGCCACATTTCCGATTCAGGCCAAGTATCTGTATAAAAAGACAACTTCTATAAAACAAGAAAACAAATTAATATTCAAGGAAAGTGAGTCACGTTACTGCGCGTCTTGTAATAATGAGTGGAAACACCGTTAAAGGTTGTGGTTTTTCATTATTTTATTATTTATAGATTATTTATCTTTATATTTAATTGAACACTGTTTTATGCTATCACGGTTCAAAGTAAACTTAAAATGATTGTTCGAAAGAGATACCGCGGCCCCGGAACATAAAGGGCGAGGAAGGAACATGGATGGGTTGTAGTCAGTAAGAGTCTGACACTCCCTCTCGCTCCGCCCAGAGTGGTAGATGTTATTTGATGATATCCTATCCCAAAATATATGTTCTTTATATTAAGGTCCCGATATTTCGACGATTTTGTCTTTTTCTTTTTTTTTATTATTTCCTAGTTGAATCTTTTCCATCCACACGCATGGCGCTTGGAACAGCGTCGAAATATCGGAATCTCAATATAAAGAACAATCACGGAAGATATCCCGTAGGTGACATTTTAAGTTTCTTTATATGTTGCATGTTGACGTCTAAAGGCGCATGCCCAACTCGGCCCATGGATAGGCTTCTATAAGGTATAGTGACTTTACGTACACCTAGATTAAAATTGATTCTTATTCGCTCAAAATTAAGGTTGAGTGCAAAAACGAATGGGGGTCAACTCCAATAGGACAATAAAGACCGAATTATTACTTTACTCCTGCACACAAACCTTGGGAATCAGGGTTTTTGATTAACTATTTCGACATTCAAGCCTGGCCACAGGTATGTATAATATATTATAGATCCAATGGATGGCTAAACTGAAACCGATCGTGGTTACCGAGACGTAATGGGGCACCATTGTGCAAAAAAATCACCGAGTCACGGCAAATTCAAAACGATTGTGAGCGATGATGCGGCCTTGAAGGAACCGATTCACTCGAACTTTGAATAGATCCAGATTATAACGATCATGGAACAGAGAAGCCGGCTGTTAAGGCGGGGATACATATACCAGTAAATAGTTACTGGCATAATATAGTTACTAACATGTACGAGTAACTGGCACACTGCGGATATATTAGCAAGCATTACTGGCATGCAAGTTGTGCCCTTGCATGCCAGTATTACCGGCACTGATATGCCCATAGCTCTCTCTGTTTGTTCACACGTGCCAGTTTAGCAACGGTCCGGGTCCCTCAACGGGCATTCAAGTAAATCAAATGTTGTGCTAGCTACTTGTATGCCATGCACAGGCAGTTACAGGCATGCCAGTTAGCGTATATGTCACCATAAAATTGTCAAACACGTTATATTACAATATAACGTGTTTCTCTCTAGCGATATTGTAAACTCTCGAATTATTTTCAACTGAACATACGGAAGTATCTCTGCCCCCATAATCGGCACCCCCCCGTTAAGTTAGTTAGGTTCCTTTAAACCCTGCACCCGGAAATAGTGGTCCGTCGACTACGCTTTTTAGGGGAATATAAAGTGTTTTATGGTTAGGTTATATTAATCGATATTTCTCAGCAATGGTACAGTATTTTTTCATGAGAATGGTACCACATTGGGCAATGGGGACACCTCCTTCCCTCCACACCGCGTGAGTTGACTACCATCGCATGCATATCACGAAAAATAACGCGTTTTGTTGTAAGCAGTATGTTCATTTGACAATAATTCGAGAGTTTACAATATCGCTAGAGAGATTACAATATAACGTGTTTGACAATTTTACATAATAGTAGCTGGTACGTGCAAGGAGCTGGTACGCTACTGTGTAAGCTACGGTCATGTGTATCCCCAGCTCTAATTCCACAGACTGTTAGTACACTAGATAGTAGCAAAGAATATATTTTTGTAAGAGGGAAGTCGGTCCGGTGCATATTTTTAAAAATGTTTGAAAAAACCATACATCTAATCATTTGTAGTTTTAGGGCCAGTTTCACCGGTTGCGGATAAAGTGTCGGTTAGCCTATTAGGAACTTATCTGCCAGATAAACTAACACTTTTGGTTTCACAGGTGTCGGATAGCGATATCTGGTAGATATAGTATTAGTTATAACCAGCGTTTAAGTGGTAGATAGTATTAACTATCAGATAACTAACCGACACTTTATCCGGAACCGGTGAAACTGGTCCTTAGTCATCTTTGGACAATTACGTCCTAATTGAATTGCTTCGGTACATTGTTTTACTTTTGGCAATGGTACACTTCAGTAGGTACAGTGGTTGTTCCGAAGGAAAGCTGGTAAGTTTTGAGTTGTATAAACCACTCGCCACTCGCACTGATAGACATACAGGGTGTAAACCACCTCATCACAAAGCCGTTAACCATTCGCAAAGCATTCTGTACATCAAACTGTAAGACCACTAACTTTACGCAAAAGTTTTTGCTGAGAAACAACTTTTTTTTTGAGGTTATAAATCACGTTTTGTGGTAGAACTCAATGTAACGCACTTAAAACATTGTGCTGATGGATGGATTGAATAGTACGGGGGTCAAGGAGGTGTTAAAAGTCAAATTCTTACAAAAAAAAACTTGTATTTAAAAAAAAGTTGTCAAAAAGAAGGTTGCCAGGTATGGTGCAGAACAAAAAAAATATCGCAATGATGGGGAGAACAAGTGCCTTTCAGCTTCGTGAAGAGGTGTTTTACACCCTTTATAAATGTGCCTACTCAAGAACCGTGCATGATACTGGTGGCTCTACAAGGCACGTGCTATTGATTTACAAAACGTTACTTACAACGATAAACTTGCCTTCTAATTTCTTATTTGACATTGTAGAAGCTTTCAAAGTCAAATGTGGGGTTTATTTTAATGCTAGGTTTTCGTGGAACTGATTGTAGTCGTCCTTGAGGTGAAATATAACATGAAAGCTTATTTCTAGTTAAGCGTTAACGTAGTCTTAAGGCGGAGGTTTCTTGAAAACGGTCCAAAATGCGGTTTTTAAAAGCAGTGTATCTCTAAAACTGTAAATAATTTCGACAAATAAAAAAACTTTATATTTTGAAGTTCTTTTTGCATACACTGATGGAACTCAAAACATAATTTGACAAACTTTAATGCACCAAAAAAATCTTCAAACATACCTCTTAATTTTCTTTCAAAGCAGTTTAGCCACTTATTGACAATGATAATTATAATTAAAAATATAACATAAAATTTCAAATGCTAAACTACATCGACTGATAGATTATTTATTATTAAATAGTTAAGTTCTAGTTTTAAATCGATCGAAAATACTCATTTCGCACTATTCGGCCCGCAGTGACTGAAGTAACAACCACTTTGTAGTGCAAGCTAATTAGAACTTTATTCTAACAGTATTTCAAACGAAGTTTGAACCACCACAAATAGAGTTGCTTATTTAGCTGATGTCGTCGCCTCAAAGTAGCCGAAAGGCACTTGTTCTCCCCGCGATCATTTTTTTGTTCTGGACTGGACCACTCCTGGGAACCGTCTAGGGATATTGGGGGTTAAAGTTCCAAATTTTTTTTCAATGTTTTTTTTTCAAACATCTTGAAGTTTTTAATGTTAAAGGTAACTTTACTTTTTAAATACCTCCACGGCCCCCTTACCCCTTACTATTCAATGCATCAATGAGCACAGTGTTTTGAATGCGCATTGAGTTCAGTAGAACTCAAGAAAAAAAATACGTTTTTGAGGACTGCCGATAATAGAAGTGAAAACTATATAATCCAAAATAAACTTTATCTAAATTGTGTGTAAGGTTAATTTTGACTATACGGTCTATGAAAGCGTTCGGTGACTATGACGCGAGTTCCGTGTTTTTTAATCACCCATAAAGTGCTTCGCGCCTGAAGAAGTTTTAACTTAATCAAATCAAATAATCAAATAATTTATTTATGTATGATATGGGTAAATAGATGGTAAATAATCGTTACATTTCAAATCTAACAATAATTAGGATCCTTATAAACCATTTCTGGTATACGAAATCTTAAATATATATAATTCAAAGGTGACTGACTGACTGACTGACTGACATAGTGATCTATCAACGCACAGCCCGAACCACTGGACGGATCGGGCTGAAATTTGGCATGCAGGTAGATGTTATGACGTAGGCATCCGCTAAGAAAGGATTTTAATCAATTCTACCCCCAAAGGGATAAAATAGGGGATGGAAGCTTATATGAAAGTCCGTCAGTTTTAAAGTTAGGATCTTCTAATTTTGTGTTTAGGCTGACGATTGAAAATTAATTTATGCGTGTTTCAGCGTGTTTGATAACTCCACCCCGAAGGCTTATAAAGGCGATGAAATTGTATGTGAAAAATCCTTAATTTTCGACGTAAAAAGTACAAAATTTGTTATCTGGGCTTTTGATTGGAAGCTGACGCAACGGCTTTATTAGAATTTCAACTCTTGAGGGGTGAAGAAAGAGCAACATTTTGTTTTTGATTAAAGATTTTATTTTTTGAGTCACCAAAAAGTATCAAAGTTAGTTAGTCGTTAGTTTTTTTTATTTCAACCCACAAAGGGGTAAAGGGGGGATGAAGTTTTGCATTGTAGTTGTTGATTCGTTCACGAATAACAGCAGCAGGAGAGACCTTTTGCAGTAGTGCAAGTTAATAGTATAGGCCGTACACAAGTTAATAGCACACGTGACTTCGCGGCTGACAGTACTTACCGTTTTGTAGGGACCTAGGTAAGCCGAAGTTTATGGACTTACGGCAGGAGCAGAAAAAGAAAGTATGGCAGCCGCCGCTCCTGTGGGTGCCGCCCGCTCGCACCAACTTGCTGCAGCACGCGCTGCTGACGCGCGCTTCGTGCACCCAATATGGTGTCAGAACAGATTGATTGCTTCAATTGTACACTGAGCGAATTCACACGGGCCGCATTTTGCGCAATTACTTTAGTTTGTCAAATTAATTAACTTATTAAAAACATAAATAATTTAACTTTAAATATAACTGCTCTATTGTATTAGGTACCTAAACCTGTAATAATAGTTGTATTGTTGTTTAAACAAACAAATAAATAAAATAAATAAATAAATTATGTATAGTAGAACGAGATAGAATGAGTAATTGTCGATATCGTATTTGATACCAACTAGATTTTTTTATTTTGTAGATTTCTGTTATTTTTTCTTTTCTGTATTTCTGATCTTACTTTTGGAGAATGAAGATGAAATCAAAAATGGCGGCGACGAAAGTTTTTGGATTTTTAATCATGGGTGTCGTTTCCGTAGTTTTTGGTGTCGCTGATAGTGAAAATGAGGTCAAAATTAACACGGAGAAAAAAGTTACAGAAGCAAAAAAAAACAGTTTTCCTTTTTTTTCTACGGCTTCCCCTGACACTATTTTCACCCTGCGCCACTGTTAGGTAGAGGTGTATCTAATCCTACACCCACATTTCGCACATTTAGCTTAATCCCATCAACCGGGCACAAATAATACAATAATACTTTGCCCGTCCCGCAAATCGAATCCAGGACCTCATGCTCAGTAGCGCTTGCGACAACTCGAACAACGATGCAGTCTCACACATGACCCATCAATATTTTCACGCGAACGAAGTCGCGGGCAACAGCTAGTATAAAATAAAAGCTTAAAATAACAAACAAAATGGGTGATATGACTTAACATACTAAATTTAATATCTAACTATTATTGCACTAGAATAGGAAATTAGTGAGGTTAAGAAAGTCTTGTAAAGCCAGTGCCACGAAAAAAGAGACCTGTCAAACTACTTGTATACGAGTTAATAGTGTAACAAAATACGTCTTTGGACATATAGGTGTACACGTCATAAAACATCTTCTTACTTTATCTTCTTAATTCTTTACCTCGAGGCATAGTCAAGATTTCACAAAGTTTCACTCGTTTCAAGTGGTGTGACAGGTCTCATCTTTCGAGGCACGGATTTTAGTTTCTCAGCAATAATTGTTGCATAAAGTTAATTAGTTTGATGTACAGAATGCTTGATTGACGGCTTCTTGATGAGTCTGTTTACACCCTGTATTTGTTGACTTGTTTGGAAACAATATTGCGAACGCTGATTAGAATGCTCATGCCACGGTGACGGTACAGCCACGGTACGCAAGTACCTAGGTATTGTAAGTTTCCATTTTCCTTTAAGGAAAATTCTAAGAAAATGAAGAGCTAGATAGATACCTAATAATGTTTTTCCAAGTAGCCAACAGAAAGGACATTATTGTGTCAGCAATTATTTAAAAACAAACTTATTTGCAAAAACAAAAACCGACTTCAAAAACACAAAGAAGTCAGGACTTTTGTTTGTTTGATCCATGTTTTTCCCACCGACTTTTTTGTAATATCCCATGTAAATATTTGCTATGCATTTATTTTACATAAATAAATGATAAATTACTTTTTTCAGCAAGTAGGTTTTCTCAAACACTTTTACACTAAATTTTATTTTTAAATTAGATGGGGCCGGTGTTTCGTGGCATGCAAACATTAAATTAAAAAATGGCATGCAAACATTAAAGTACTTATAATTGGCATGCAAACATTAAAGTACCTACTTAAAATTAGATACTAATTTCAAAATACATTTATAACTAAATGTGAAACAAAGCTTAAATTAGAAACTTAGGACCAGTGTGTTTAAAGTTACTTTCAACACAAAACAAAATAGCAAACAAAGAAATTGTTATCAGAAGGAAAACAAAATATTTTTTAATATACAAACACAACAACTAACTAAGACTAGTGTGTTTTAAAATTACTCAACACAGAAACATTTTGACAATTATCACGCTATCATTTACTCCTTTATCTTTCACTAGCTGACCCACACAACTTCGTCTGCGTCACATAAGAGAGAAAAACGAAAGGAAAAAACAATTTCCGTTTTTGCAACATTTTTTATTCCTGCTCCGCTTCTCATGGTCATAGCGTGATGTTATATAGCCTATAGTCTTAATCGATAAATGGAATATCCAACGCAAAAAGAATTTTTCAATTCGAGCCGGTGGTTCTTGAGATTAGCGCGTTCAACCAAACAAACAAACAAACTCTTCTGCTTTATAATATTAGTATAGATTGTGATACTAAATAGTCTATGTTATTCTTAGTATTTTGTATGGATATAATCAAGTTCTAATAATCATTTTCCTAACCTTGTCGCATGGTGAAAAAAAAAATTAAAAAAAATAGTATCGCTGGACATTACATATATTTTTAAGGCGCCTTTGTGGAAGAGAAATAAAAAATGTTTATTATTATTATTATTATTACAATCAGCGCCCTCTAGTGGCAAACTAAGCAACGAGGCTTGTGTCGTGGACACCAGATCGTTGATATACTACATAGAATTATATTAAGTAGGTAGGATATATTTAAAGTAGGTACTTAACATGTAGTTAAGATTAATAGGTACTCAATGGATGAAGAGCAAACACGCTTCATTATCTTCAGACAAAATGATAATAACTAGGTGTTAGAGAAAGGTAAACAGTTGAAGTGTTCGTCACCGGTATGTTCATGTTTTATGAGTAATTGTGGTACTTACTAAATAGTCTATGTAATTCTTAGTGTTTTATATTGATGTAATCCAGTTCTAATCATCATTTTTCTAACCTCGTATCATGTTACTTGTGGTCGGCGCAACACGTTTAATTTTTCTATTCTCTTCTGACAAAGTCAAAGTCAAAGTCAAAATTATTTATTTGCAATAAATGTGGTACAAAAGATGGTAAAATAATATGTAAGTAGTGCAATGACACATTTCGCCATAAAATTGGCATGCAAACATTTAAGTAGATAAGAGAGAAAAACGAAAGGAAAAAAAAACCCGTTTTTGCAACATTTTTCATTACTGCCCCGCTCCTAATGGTCATAGCGTGATGTTATATAGCCTATATCCCTCCTCGATAAATGGAATATCCAACGCAAAAAGAATTTTTCAATTCGAGCCGGTGGTTCTTCAGATAAGCGTGTTCAACCAAACAAACAAACAAACTCTTCTGCTTTATAATATTAGTATAGGTATCATTCCTAACACAATCCACCCATCGTTTTTTTTTAAACCATGATCTAATGTGAGTGCCTATTTATGTTTGCTAAAATGTGTACAAAATGTTGTAGAAATCTAACGGAAATTTCGATATCAACAATGAATGACTTCTAATTAAAAATAAAATGCTAGAAATAATAGCTGTCAAACATACAAGTTTATCAATAAAAAATCATTATAAAATCGAGTTGTTCTTCTGATAATTTTCCCCGAATTTATTTGTTTTATTTTACTGGGCAACACTTTAACACAAGGATAACCCGCGAAATTCCTCACGTTTGATAATTTCTAGAAACACTCATTGAATCGGAATGAATAAACTTAGAGGATTGTATTGATGATTTTAATGATAATAACAGTAACTGTAAAACCATGTTAGTTACTGTTACATGAAAACTATTTTTAACCAACATAAAACCTGAAAATGATTTGCAAATTGCAAAAAAATAAGATAAAATTGTATTGCATTTTCACCTCGATTTTAGAACTGACATAGACGAGCGTGCCAGCCAGGCCTTGTCTATGGTCAGATCAATCTAAAGGAGGTAATAATTTTTGGAGCTTGATTTACGTTGGCAAAGGGGCTCTGGTGTGGTGTAACAAAACCCTGAACGATGCCGAAAGGCACGTGCCATTACTGCGATCATATTTTTGTTCTGGACCATATTTGGGAACCTTCTAAGTACGGAGATGTTGGAGGTTATTGCTTGGTTGAACAAGAGCCGGACGCGAGAGGTAGCCGCCGCCGCGCCACTTCGAAGTCACGGCGGTGCTCCGCCCTGTCCATTCTCACAATGGTAATACCCGGGCGTTTCATTCTCATTCCTGATTTCGAAGCAGGAACCTCCCGAAACAGCCATTTCCCAAGCCACTCCTCAAAGAAGGGAGTTATCGCTACTATATAATTGTGGCGTATCTCTTTCGAACAGTACCGCAGCCCCGGCAGGCTTCGGCTCTTTCATTTTGCTGACATAATACGAGTATCTTTTAGGCGCGCGTGGAACACGAACGCGCCGTCGGCGTCGACACGGCCTGTCGTACTATGACGGACGGACGGCGAGCTACCCCATAGCTCGCCGACCACAGGCCCGTGTCTACGGTGGCCGGTAGCGACTACGTAGCCCCCAACGCCCAGTGCGTCTCCCGCGGGGTTGGGGCGATAGGTTCTCTCCCTCTCGCGTTCCGCGCCTTCGCGCTAGCGACAACCTTCTAGGTGACTCCGGCTTCCCATTCCGTCTCGCTCCGGACCATGGATTGAACCAGGGCCGGACGTTAGAGGTCACCAATGTTTAAGACCTGCCTGGAGTATGAATGCCATCGACAGTCTAACGATGGAGACGAAAGGGCCTCAACAGTTTACAGCGGATTTATCGTATTCATTCGGGCTCATTTATTGCACCTTGATGAGAACTTTAGACCTAGCTGGGGTATGACTTTCATCGACAGTCTTGCGATGGAGACGTAAGGCAGTTGGATGAGGTACGCAAGAGTTTAAGGCTGTTTTATCGTGTTTGGGCTCATTTTATGCACCTTGATGAGAACTTTAATATTAGGTAGAATATATCTTTCGTCGGTCTGACGATGGAGACGAAAGGCAGTTGCAAGAGGTCCTCAACAGTTTACAGCAGCTATCGTGTCTTGGCTCATTTCATGCACCTTGATGGAAAATTTCATCAAGGTGCATGAAATGAGCTATCCAGAGTGTGACTGTCATCGAGTGTCTAAGGATGTAGGTAAACGGTTAAAGTTACGCAACAAACTTCAATGTCTGAATTGTTCCTCTTAAAAATACATAAAAAATCGCTATAGCATATCATGTCTATCTTTGAACGTTGACTCACACTCTTTAACCCTCTCTCTCTCTTATGTGACGCAGGCGAAGGTGCGCGGGTCAGCTAGTTTAAAATAAATAAAAGGATGCCATAAATAAAACGATATTTCAAGAAATATAAAAAAAGCGGCCAAGTGCGAGTCGGACTCGCCCATGAAGGGTTCCGTAACAGCCAGTAGCTGAAGGGTAATTTTTTGAAACAGGTAAGCCGGTCCGGTGACTATTTTTAATAATGTTTGAAAAAACCATATTTTTAGTATTACTCATGGTTGGCTAATCACGTCCTAACTGAATTACCTATTTTGTTTTACTTTTGTCAATAGTAGACTCCAGTACATGGTTGGTTGTTACGAAGGGAAGCTGGTAGGTTTCGAGTTGTATGAATGAACCCCTCGCCACTGGTAGCAGCAAGTAACATATTATAATTTAAAAGTTACGATTTTACGATTTATGACGTATTAAAAAAAACTACTTACAAGATCTCGTTCAAACCAATTTTCGGTGGAAGTTTACATGGTAATGTGCACCGTATATTTTTGAAGTGAAACTTCTTTATCGGGCTTGGAAAAAAAAATAGTGTAACATTTTTTCGTTACGCGTCACATTTTTCCGTTACGCGCCATCTTTTTCTTATCCCTACCACGCGTGATTCGAAGTATACTTTCTCCAGCGGAGTAGAGATTGGTAGGTAAATGTCTCCAATGTATTTTGCGGCCCGTTTTGAATAGTTTTTTTTTTAAAAATAACGTCATAAAGAAGTTTCACTTCTTACGAGTGTAGGTACGCTAGTACACGCACACATTTTTTTTTTTAGTTTTATCATTCTCTTATTTTAGAAGTTATGGGGGGGGGGGGGGACATTTTACTACTTTGGAAGTGTCTCTCGCGCAAACTATTCAGTTTAGAAAAAAAATATGTTAAAACCTTATTATCATTTTTGAAGACCTATCCATAAATACCCGACACGTATGGGTTTGATGAAAAAAAACCGTATGGGTTTTTTCTATTTTTGTGTGGAAATCTTAATGCGGTGCACAGAATACATCTACTTACCAAGTTTCAACAGCATAATTCTTGTAGTTTCGGAAAAAAGTGGCTGTGACATACGGACGGACAGACAGACAGACATGACGAATCTATAAGGGTTCCGTGTTTTGCCATTTGGCAACGGAACCCTAAAAAACGATTAGGAGTATGCTTATTATAAATGCATTATGACGATATCTAATCTAAACTAATACGTTGTGCCTAGAAACCAGCAGTAAAAACCCTCTGACGTCTTATCTAATACTTATATAACATAACATCGACCGTCAGATGACCCGAATGGCGTAGTGGTAGCTGCCTTACGTTCATAGGGTCCTAAGCTGGGTTCGAATCCCGGTAGGAGCAAATGATTATGTGATGAGCATGGACATTTGTTTCCGAGTCATGGATGTTTATATGTATAGTAAGTATGTATTTACAAACAAAAACTATACATCATCATCTGCCTGCCTTTTCCCAACAACGTTGGCGTCAGCTTCCAGTCTAACCGGATGCAGCTGAATACCAGTATTTTACATGGAGCGACTGCCTATCTGACCTCCACAACCCAGTTAATACTGGGAAATACGATATCACTTAGTAAGACTGATGTCAGATTTTTCGGGCCACTGCCTATCTGTAACGACTGTCAAAGATGGACAAATGACAGCCGGGACCAACGGCTTATCGTGCTTTCCGAGGCACGGAGGAAACTCGGTATTAAGGGTGGTCACCCATCCACAGATCAACCTAGGAAAGCATGGCTTAACCTAAAGATCGACCCGAGCGGCTGATATTATTTAGCCACGAGCGAAACAAAAACTATACATGTAGGTAGTATATCAATTATCTGGTGACCCCGACACAAGCCTTGCTTAGTGTGGCACGACATAGTGCTGTGTGTTAATGTCCAGCGATATATTTATAAATTTACATCACGCCTGCAATACCTAAAAGGATAGGCAGAGGTGAACCAAGTACACCCATATTTCGCCAGTTAAAGTCCCATATTGTAATAGGGGGCGACCCTATTGCCATCTATTGGGCACATCCAGACTACGTGGCTGCTACTTACGAAATTATTTATGGAGAAACTCAATAACAGTTTGGCCGACAAACATAAAGTCCATTTTAAGAAGTTTAAGTTTTTAACGTGATACATTTATTATGATTCTGCTAAAGAGGCCATTTTAGTCCCCCTTTTTATGATGGGAAATCATCAAATAACTTTTCCCACTCTGGGCGGAGCGGGAGGGAGTGTCAGACTTTTGCTGAGTAAAACCCATCCATGTTCCGTCCTCGCCCTTTATTTTCCGGGGCCGCTGTATCTCTGTCGAACAGTCCCGCAGCCCATTTTAATCCCCCTGGACCTCATTCTCAACAGTCGCGATTGTGTGTCTCATACAAAACTTGTTTGTATTGACGCCACCCAACCAACAATTTTGCCCTATAACCAAACCTTTTATCTCCAAAAAGCTGGGTAAAAGTTGAATAAAGGTTTTGGCGGTAATTGATTGTTGTGTAAAAGCGTTTGCCAATACAAATTGGCTCTATAAGTTTATACAGCAAAAACGACCTATTAGGAATTGATGTAAAGGTTTACTTCGTGACTTTGTATAGCTGTTATAGTCAGGAGTTATTGCAACCACCAATGTGACTAGTATACAACGATAGAACTTTATAACAGTGTTAACTGACGCCTTAATGTGCCTGATCAACGCAATAAAGGTTCTGAACATACTATAATGGGTCTTTCGTTATAGTAGAGATGAAAACTCAAGAATAGGGCGACATTGTGATATTGTGGATTATTCAATCGTCGTTATAGTACATAGTACTATAGTGGGCACAACAAATCTATGACAGAGTGATTTGGTGATATAGTTGAGTTTCAAATTACATTTATGTTGCCCAACTTGTCTTAAAAAGGTTTTCTAAAGCTCGTTATAGATAAACTTATCACAAGGATTATAGAAAATGGTTCCGTACAAACTTCATTTAACGTACGTAGCCAAAGAAATTGAGAATTATTTAAATATGGACAATGATTCCAGTAGTGTTTTGGTTCCCGAAGCTCAATTGGACCCTTTTATGCAAACGGGAACCATCCCACATTTTTTGTGAAATTGAGTTAAGTACACAGATAGTGGTAAAAAAATGTTTTCTACCTTCCCAAAAAATATGGTAGATTTTTAACTACTAAAAATGAAGGTTTTCACCTGTCACTTGCGGAACCAACCCATTTTGGTCAACTCTCAAATAACAGAAAAGAATCATGCTGTGTGGTTCCTCTAATTCTTCTGTATTTATACGTTAAAAATACCCATGCTACTTGGTTCCTATAGGACCCTTATGTAATCCTCAGCATGTCCATTATGCAAGCTGGAACCAAAGTTGATTGGTTCTATTTATCACAAAAAGCTTTATTACTTTTCAAACTATCGAGAACCAACCGCCTTTGGATCTTGTTTGCATAATGCAATTTCTCAGTCTTAAACTCATCAAATGGCATACATAGTTCTATTTAGTATTTTATTTCAATAGTATTCAGTGCAAAATAAAAAGATCCATACAAATATTAACTTTTGTATTCTGTGATTGCCCGTTTTTTACTTGTAACAACTAACAGTGAGCTGCAGGGTTGTTGAAAAACTATCGATGCATCAACATAATATCGATTTATTTTTTAATTTCTGTCATCCTTAGTGGGCTGGCAAGACCTTTGCATTTGCATTGCGTTTACGACCTTCTTAGAGAAACGCTCGTTCGATTTTTATAATGCCTAGAACATGAGATTGGCAAAAGAAGATCCAACCATCGAAACTATCACGTTTGATCTGCAAAAGACGTTACCACTCACAAGGATATCTGCTAATCTTATTTTCTATAAAATATTGCTTTGGATGTACAATTTGGGCATTCACACAGGCAGTAATGACCAGAGCCCTATTTCATAAACGTGACAAGTTGACAATTTGTCAGTTTTTGACAAAATTGTCGAACTGTAGCTACAAATTCTGGTTCATAAACGTGAAAAATATGTCTGACTGCGACAGGTAAATAGTTGACAAAATTTTCAGTGTCAATCGCGTTTCATAAAGGTCTACAATATTGTCAGTTTTAAAAGTCAGTATTTAAGAAAATTGTCAGAACTTTTTGGTCATGGTAATCGACATAATTGTCATAAATTGCGACAAATATGTCACAGGATACATTTTGGTTAAAATGATATAGCAGTATGAGGGTAGCAATAAAAATGTTTGCCTTACATTATAATTTTGACTAGCCTTCTAGGATTTGTTCCGTATTAGTATTTGCAACAAGTAAAATGGACACGAAAATAATAATTTTGGGCCTTATACACGACAACCGAGAAATATTGTTTGGCAATCACGCCGACGTATTGGTTGGACCAAGTATCCTTAATCGCTGTTGCTACTATTGTCTGTCGATGTTAGCACCATTTCACTGGTAATAAGTAATTCGTTAGTGAGAAGTAGCCGCTGACATGGGGCGAGGTCGCCTGTCAGAAATCTTCGACAAGTCTACAAATTTGTCAACTTGTAATAATTACAATTTTGTGTTTCATAAAACAAATATGTCAAGTTTTTCGCGACAAACTGTCACCTATCGCCTGTCAAGGGATTTTTTTATAAAACAGAAATATGTCAAAAGGTTGCGACAATTTGTAATTTTTCCACCACGACTTCTTTGTCAGAGGTAATGTTTATGAAACGAAAAATTGACAAAACGTCGAATTGTCACCTGTCGCCTGCCATTGTCACGTTTATGAAACAGGGCCCTGGGCCCTATTTCATAAACGTGACAATGACAGGCGACAGGTGACAGGTGACAATTTGTCGCAGAAAACTCGACATTCTGACAGGCGACCTCACCCAATGTCAGCGGCTACTTCTCACTAACTAATTACTTATTACCAGTGAAATGGTGCTAACATCGACAGACAATAGTAGCAACAGCGATTACTTGATGCAAGATTTAGCGATTATTGTTTGTTGCAAGTACTAATACCGAATAAATCATAGAATACTATATAGTCAAAATTATAAAGTAAGACAAACATTTTTCTTGCTACCCTCATACTGCTATATAATTTTAATAAAAATGTATGCTGTGACTTATTTGTTATGTCGATTACCATGACAAAAAAAGGTTTTGACAATTTGGACAAACCATTCATAGACGTCAATTTGAAAAAAAATACCGTTTGACTTTATGTGATATAGACTTGCTCTGGCCCACAGCGAAACCTATTTTCGAGGCCAAATTAACGGATTTAAAAAGTATTATGCATGTTATACCGAGCAACGCCAAAGATTTTTACAAAAAAATAAAAAGCAACGATATTGTAGAAGACGATGTCGATGGCTTTTCCGGGGCTCTCGATTTTGAAGTAGAAGATGATGGTGGGGATGTTTAGCCACATGTAGGTGCTTACATTTATTTGGTGCTTATATTTTATTTGTAACATTGTAGTTTCTTCACGTCAAATTTTGTTTTTTAAACTTTCCTGCGTTGCTTAACGTTTTATTTTAAATTATAACAACAATAAAAGCTTAAATAAATTTTGCATCATGAAACCAACCCACAAATTTATTTTTTACAAGACAGAACCAAGTGGTTTTTTAACCATTATTTTATTATAATTTATTAAAAAATAATATATCTGTTATCCCTAGAAGGGTTTCAATATGTCACACACGCCTAACAACTTTTTTTCTCCAAATTGTACTGCGCATACGTTTTGCACACTCTTTTTACAAAAGTCTTATTTTCTCGAAATTGTTCAGTTGTGGGTTGGTTCTCGTTTGCGTAAATGGGTCCAATTATTCTATTAAGGAAAATTAGCAACTTTATCACAAAAAGTCAGACTATGAATATATATTAACTAATAAGTATGACTCTGACTTCGTAGTAGTGCTGATTTAGAAACTCATGTTTTCTGACGTGTTTAATAAAAAACGACTAAGATCGATAAAAAAAAACATCACATTTATGGCACACGGACGAGCAAAAAGAACCCTAATTTCATGTAATGGTGGTTGATATCTGTCGTAACGAGTGCTATAGTAGAGTTCAGGAAGCTGGAACTATGTTTATGACTTAAAATTCGTAATTATTTAAGTAAAAACTCAATAATTCGAGGGGGGCGTTAAAATATTGCCGTAAACCCATACAAAGTTTATCAGTAAAATAACAGTCGCACATCATTTTCCCCCTATGAGATGAATAATTTAATTACAAAATAAAATAATATCTAACTCCGATTCCAATTTCTGACTTCTTCGTATTCTATAACTATATCTTTTGCTCTTCAAAAACACTGAAGACACTGCAGCGGTGTGAACGAATGTAAATTGAATGAATGATGAATATTAGTGAAATAATGGAATCATGAACTTTTTTACAGTACTAAAAGGTACTATACTTGCATTGTGGTGGCTTTATATGTCAACAAATAGAGTTAGCGTTACTGTTACATCAACTGTAATAGGCCAAAATGGTCACACCTGACACCGCTACAGTTGTACTATACAATTGAATGGAGATATAAATGCGCCACTTTCTTCGTAGGTGCACCTTCTTAGGCCTTTTATTTGACCACTGATTAGTTTTTACAAAACGTTCTATGGACTTCTATACAACTAACTTTTGTTGGTTGGGCAGATATCGATTGATCCACATTTTATGGGTTTCTCATCAAATCAAAGTTGTGCTGAAGATGCCATAAGTGAATGGACTTTAACTTTGGTACCTCATATCTCAGAAACGTGACACTTTAGAATATTTTGTCTCATACGAATACAAAACTTATTTGTATTAATACCACCTATCGATAAATAGGTTTTATGCTTAGCCGCAATTTTGATATAGAAAAATGGCGGAAGTTATTAGCCATTAAATTCAAACTTCTTTTCGATTTTCACGGGCTGGCCCGGCTTCGTCTTCAAACGAAGTATTCTTAAAATCTTATGTTGGAAAATGTCCTTTTAAAATAAAATTTCAAGTCAGAAGGTACAGTTTAGACATGCTTGTAACACATGCATGCCCCCCTCGGCCCCCTCACCCCGTACCAAAGAGCGGTGAACTCGTCCTTGGTGAAACGAATTGCATTAGGTATTTTGTATTGAAGATTGAACACGGAATTACGCGGCTAAATCAATGGCAATAATGAGGCATGAAGACATAAAAAATTGCAAATTTATTTAGTTCGTCAGAGTATTGGAAAATAATGGACGCGATTTTTTTTTGTTTTTGTAAATGATAAAGTTAAAACGCATCAAAATTCATGACGTCAAAACTCACTTAAATTATACAAAGGCGTGACGTATTGAGAATTTTAAAAGCGTCATATCTTCGTCAATTTTGATTTACGTTACAAAAGAAAAAGTACGGGTTAATATTTTTTTCATCTCGGAAAGCGTATATGTTAGCTCTTTGATAGCAGAGTGCAAAAGCCGTTTTTATCCTCTACACTTTACAGTAATAAAGTTGTAAGTTATCTAACTTAGTGTCAATTCACACTGAGACGCGAAGAGCGACTCGAAATTGTGACATTTGACACATTCGTCGATTTTTTTTATTTTTTTTTTTTGTATAATTTTTAAATGCACACTTTTTTTCCAATTTACTTTTGGCACTGGGCAGAATGGTTGACATCAGCTTTGCTTGCCATACAAAAAATAGGTTAGAATAGAATAGACATTTGATACAATCACTGTCTTAAGCAAAAAATGTTGCCATATCTAGGTACAGACAGACAATATTTACCTACCAACTTAAGAAAAAAAATATCTATAAACTTTTTACCTAATATTGTAGGTCATACAAAGAACATTTTTTCCTATAATTATGTAAAAACTTATAGACAAGAAATAAAAAGTATAATAACAATAGTTTGCGGTTTTCAAAGATAAAAGTAAAGATAGAATGTTATTTAATGTGTCCTTGAATGTTTAAATCAGGTTTTTGTCATATTTATTAGGGTCAGTTCACACCGACCCACGAAGCGGCGCTGCGCGCACCTTTTAATAGGGCGCCTCGGAATATAACTTTTAAATAATTTCAACTCTTCCCTAGTCGCTGGATAGATGGCGCTAGACTGACTACGTTACTTCAAGGAACAGAACGTCACATAATATCACTTGGACCTAATGATTATATTCGGAAGCTGATGCAAACGAAAGTGTCAGTCAAAGAGCGTATGTGACGTGTGTTTTTTCAAGTGTTAAGGCTATGGCACCCAGTAACGTAGTCGGATCAACGCCATCTATCGAGTTCATGGAAACTATATTTTTTTTACTGTCAAAATGAAAACCTCTCATTCCAAATAATGTTGCACCATGCAACACTGCACCTCGAGACGACGCGCGGCGCAGCGCGAAATCACTGGCTTCTTCCAGACTTCCAGTACCCCCAACCTGCCTTCGCGAACACGCCGCGGGTGGGCAGTGAGTTCGCGGTGTGCAATTTGTGTTTTGTCCTATCTTTCTTCGCGGTGTGTTCGCCGCGCACACGTTGCGAACTTGCGGCGAGCTCGCTGCGCACTCGCCCAGTTTTCAATTCGCTCGCAACTCGCTAGTGTGATGAGGCCCTTAGTGATTCAGGAATATAATCTAGTTTATTTTAAAATTTATATAAAGTTAAGAGTTTTTCATAAAATTAATGTTTTTATAGCCAAATATTCGGGTTTAACATTGTTTTTCAAGTTAAACATTTTACTTTTGATTCCCTCCGTATCAATAATGTAAGTACTCACCGAAAAACTGCCTGCTGCTGCGACTGGTAGAAAATGCCCAAGGCATTAAGTCCGCCTTTGTACAGTGTTTACTTGTGCATAAAGTTTTAATAAATAAATAAATAAATATGTTTTATCTATGTATTGCTTCGAGCACAACGGCACTTCAAAGATATGTAATACACTTTCACTCTCACACATACACACACACACATAAACATACAGTCATCACTTCAAATCCTGTTTAAGAACAAGGCGCACATACATTTTCACATAGGCATACAACTACAATTAACACAAAGAGCTGCTAATTGGTTTGTAAGCCATTTACTGTTAATTTTTAACCCCCGACGAAAAACGACGTGGTGTTATAAGTTTGACGTGTCTGTATGTGTGTGTGTGTGTGTGTCTGCGGCATCGTAGCGCCTGAAGGGTAGCGCCTGAAAGGTGAGTCAAGTGTTTTTACCTAAGGTGCCTTAAATGCGAACATTCGCGAATAATTCGCGAGTGTCATGCTGTTCGGCGCATTAACGTGCGCGTGAGATTGGAACTAAGGTCTATGTTCACCAAAAATATGACGGCCTGATTATCTAAATACAGCTGTTTTTAAAACACATTATTCGTAGGGGAACCTGTCCCTTAAACAGCTGCTTTCAGATAATCAGACCGTTATCTTTTCATTGAAAATGGACGTAAAATGTTGAAACTTACATACCATGACATCTTTCTGCGATTTCTTCGCGAGTAACTTGTTTTTCTGAATGATGGTGGTGTAGTTGTTTGTTTTCTGTAACAAAATAACGTTCAATATAGTTCATTTTGCGATGTCTAAACACATGCCTAAGGCGCTCCACCCACTGAAGATGCGTCCCGCCGCGGTGCGTGAAGCGACAGATTTTTCCATTGTATGCATACTTGCATACCTACAATGCATACTTGCATACAATAGAAAAATCTGTCGCTTTGCGCACCGCGGCGGGACGCATCTTCAGTGGGTGGAGCACCTAAGGCCTGAATTCCTGTCACGCTGAGGGTCGGTTGCGTACGTCAGCGAGAAAAACAGTATAGCAAATACAGGCCGCTGACGTCAGCGTCGCAGTACGGTGCTATTTACATGTCACCGTAAAATTGTCAAACACGTTATATTACAATATAACGTGTTTTTTCTCGCGATATTGTAATGTCTCGAATTATTGTCAACTGAACATACGGAAGTATCTCTGCCCCCATAATCGGGATTTGGGGCACCCCCCCGTTAGGTTAGTTAGGTTCCTTTAAACCCTGCACTCGGAAATAGGGGCCCCGCGAAGCGGGGCTCCGTCGACTACGCTTTTTAGGGGGAATATAAAGTGTTTTAAGGTTATGTTATATTAATCGGTATTTCTCAGGAATGGTGTATTATCTTTTCATGAGAGTTGTGCCACTGGGCAAGGGGGACCCCTCCCTTCCTCCATACCGCGTAAGTTGACTACCATCGCATGCATTTCACGAAAAATAATGCGTTTTGTTGTAAGCAGTATGTTCATTTGACAATAATTCGAGACTTTACAATGTCGCTACAGATATTACAATATAACGTATAACTACTAAAAAAATATTGCTGGGAATCGGATTTTTTTTTGGTGTGAAAAATCACGTTTAACGGTTACACTTAATGTGCTGCCCTCTTAACATTGTGCTGATGGATGGATTGAATAGTAAATGGGTGGTAGAGGTATATAAAGTAAAGTTAAGGTCATAAAAAATAGTGTTAAAAAAAAATCTTGACCCCCAATATCTCCGCGACTAGAAGGTTCCCAGTTATGGTGTAGAAAAAAAAAACGGGCCAAGTGCGAGTCGGACTCGCCCATGAAGGGTTCCGTAGCAGATTGAATGAAAGGTAAATTGCTGTTTACGATTTAAGACGTGTTAAAAAAAAACTACTTACTAGATCTCGTTCAAACCAATTTTCGGTGGAAGTTTACATGGTAATAAACATCGCATATTTTTTTTTTTGTTTTATTTTCTCTTAGGTATTTTAGAAGTTACAGGGGGGGCACACACATTTTCTCCACTTGTATCAAAATTTACTATAATTATTCTAACAGTATTTCAAACGAAGTTTAAACCACCACGATTAGAGTTGCTTATTTAGCTCCTGTAGGTATGTAGTCCCCTAAAGTAGTCACTGCACAGTAGGTGAAAATCACTTAAAAAAATAGATTGTGTGTCTTTAGTCCTGTCTAGCCCTCAGATGTATACAGGCACGATGTTACGCTACATATCCGAAAGAGCTGTAAAGTCAATTAGTTAGCACTCAGATTTACCCATCAACGAAGCTTATAGCAAATGGCCGAGTATTGATTTCCGCCCCCGCTGTCTGGGCCTGGAAACTGTATCGGGGGTAGATATGTATAATATAACTCAAGGGATGTGTACCTATGTCACCGTAAAATTGTCAAACACGTTATATTACAATATAACGTGTTTCTTTCTAGCGATATTGTAAACTCTCGAATTATTGTCAACTGAACATACGGAAGTATCTCTGCCCCCATTATCGGGACTTGGGGCACCCCCCGTTAGATTAGTTAGGTCCCTTTAAACCCTACACTGGGAATTATAGGGGCCCCGCGAACGCTTTTTAAATAAAATAAAAAATAAATAATAATAAATATCGCTGGACATTAATCACACAGCGCCATCTAGTGCCACACTAAGCAAGGCTTGTGTCGTGGACACCAGATAGTTGATATACTACATATATACTTTTTTGTTTGTAAATACATACTTATTATACATACAAACATCCATGACTCGGAAACAAATGTCGATGCTCATCACACAAACATTTGCTCCTACCGGGATTCGAACCCAGGACCCTATGAACACAAGGCAGCTTCACTACCACTACGCCATTCGAGTCGTTAGAGTTCGAGGAATATAAAGTGTTTTAAGGTTAGGTTATATTCATCGGTATTTCTCAGGAATGGTACAGTTTCTTTTCATGAGAGTGGTACCACTGGGCAAGGGGGACCCCTCCTTCCCTCCACACCGCGTGTGTTGACTACCATCGCATGCATTTCACGAAAAATAATGCGTTTTGTTGTGAGCAGTATGTTCATTTGACAATATTTCGAGATTTTACAATATCGCTAGAGATATTACAATATAACGTATATGACGGTGACATGTACATGCATTCAGGTATAGCTCTTCAACCCCCGTACTATTCAACGCATCCAACAGCATAATGTTTTGAGTGCGTCACATTGAGTACCGTAGACACTCAATACAAGTCGTTTCCCAGTAATATTTCTAGCATAAAGTTACTTAGTTTGATGTACAGAATGCTTGGTTGACGGTTTCGATAAGGGTAAGTTTACCTACGCCCCATTTTTTATTATTTTTTCGGATGGGAAATCTTCAAATAACACCTCCCGCTCTGAGCGGAGCGGCGGAAGGAAGTGTCAGACTTTTACTGACTAAAACCCATCCATGTTCCTTCTTAGGGGCTTAAGATTACACGATTTATCGGGCCCTGCCGGCAGGGAAAGGGAGGTGTAATAAGAAATCGGGTGGTCGAGTGGTCCCGACCGCTACTACCCTGCCTCGCTGTCGATCGTGCCCGACAGATCGTGCCTAATAAATCGTGTAATGTAATAAGCCCTTTAACCCTTTGTGTCTTTGTGTTCCAGGGCCGTGGTATCTCTTACTAACAGTCCCACAGCTCTGAAAGGCATCGGCCCTTGCCGAAGAAAGAAAGGGGTCCCCTTTCTTTTTTGCTGACATCTCTTTGAGGCGCACGTGGAACACGAACATTAGACGGTCGGACAGCGAGCTAGCCCATAGGCCATAGCACAACGTCCACAGGCCCGCGCCTATAGGTGGCCGGGAGCCACCACGTGGCCCACGACACCCGGTGCGTCTCCCGCGTGACCTGAGACGTGAGGTTTCTCTCTCTCACGTTCCGCTACCTCCTTCGCCAGCATGACTGCTTCGCAGAAGGAGGTGACGGCGATCGCCGCTACAAGGGCACGGCGGTGCTCTACATGTATTTTTGTTCCTTTTTACTTCACGTGGAATGTGGTAATTTGACTAGTTTTAACAAAGAAAAAGCAATTCTTCTTTCATTGTCTACGTTTTACGACGCAAAAACTTCGCTTTGTAAACAGTTTATAAGTAAACTAATTTATTTGTAACAATGAGAAGTAATAGATGTCTCTATTGTTTGACTTGTACACATTGTGTTTAAAAAGAAAGACGCCATGACAGCCGCCATTTTGTTTCTTACGTCACAGATATAGTACGTCTATTCATGGTCTATTCTATACAGGGTGTATTTCACCTCATCACAAAGCCGTTAACCAAGCATTCTGTATATCAAACTAAGTAACTTTACTCAAAAAATATTGCTGGGAAACAACATTTTTTTTTGAGGTTATAAATCATGTTTTGTGGTATAACTCAATGTAACACACTCAAAACATTGTGCGGATGGATGGATTGAATAGTAAGGGGGTCGTAGAGATATTTAAAGTAAAAATCATGCGATAAAAAGTGGTATTTAAAAAAAAAACTTGTCAAAATCTTGCAACTTTGACCCCCAATATCTCCGTAACTAGAAGGTTCCCAGGTATAGTGTAGAACAAAAAAATGATCAGAATGACGAGGAGAACAAGTGCCTTTCGTATTCGTTAAGAGGTGTTTTACACCCTATATACTTTGTCATTATTGTAAACTAGCTCTTTTGTCCGCGTTTTCACTTGCATTATGGTCAGGAATTATCGCACAGATTTTGTTTTAAATACAGCCTATAACGTGATTATCTGCCTAGCCTTTCCCATCCATATTGAGGTCGGCTTCCAGTCTAACTGGATGCAGCTAAATACCTACGAGTTTACATGGAGCGACTGTCCATCTGACTTCCACAACCCAGTTAGTTCTGGGAACTACGATACCCCTTGGTAAGACTGGTTGTCAGACTTTCGGCCCACTGTCTAGCGACGAGTGTGCTTTCCGAGGCATGGAGGAAACTCATTGCGGTAAGTATGGGAACTCCCAAATCATAGCTTGATACCACATAATCATTTAAAAACATTAACAGCCTTCAAAGATATTAATACTATAATTGATTGTGATTTTCCTAGACCCAGTTAAGAACTACTTAATACCAATGGATCGATTAAATTGTCATTTGCGTGCTAACTATAGAGACAAGAACAAAATACAAACTGATAAAATATCATAACTGGATACAATTTACAGCAACACTTAGAAGTACAGATAAGATACTAAAATTACTCATTACAAACACAAATATTGGATTATTTTTTACTACAATGTGACTTATGGACGTCAACGAAGTTTATTTTTACGTCAAATACAAACAAACCCACGGCCACGTTTTTGAAATCGGGGTATAACTTTTCACGTGGCAATTCTTTTGTTGTTCAAAATGTTTTTTTCTTTTTTGCAAAAGAATTTTTTTATTCGGTCTTAAATGTCACTAAATTACGTAAAAAGTTTGTAAGTTTTTAACGTTGAAATGTTGAGTAACGTAGCTACCTACACTGACGTAAAGTAATAATATAAATGTAATAATATATTTAAATTATATATACTTAAGTAGTGTAATCATTGAGATATGTATTATTGATATGCGAAGATACCTACTAGTTATAAGTCAATGACCAATCGTGTTACCTATCTAACTTCATTAATAAATAAATGCAAAAGGATTGTGTAAATGAATGGATGTTTATTACTCTTCCACGCAATAACTACTGAACGGATTTGGATGAAACTTGACACAAAGATAGTTCGTAACTTGGATTGACTTGACACATACGATTCCGTCGGACAGTTACCGAAATTCACGCGAAGCCGCAGGCATTATTCAGTTCGTACATATTATTGAATTACAAGATCAATTTTAAAATTTTATTTTTCAATGTTATCTACTTAACATAACATCACGCCTGCGATACCCGAACGATAATCAGAGGCACCTTTAATAGTACACCCATTAAGCCATTTCTGTTTAAGTCCCATGTAATAGAGGGCGACCCTATTACCATCAACCGGGCACAAATAAAAAATTCTTGATAGAAAACCTCTATAACACTTTGCCCGGGAATTGAACCCTGGACCTTATGCTCTGCAGCCGTGCTTGCGACCACTAGACCAACATGGCAGTCAATTTTATCTAATCACTAGCGGACGTCACGCGGTTTCACCCGCGTAGTTCCCGTTCCCGTGGGAGTACGGGGATAAAATATAGCTTATGTTACTCAGGGTGAATGTAGCATTCCAACGGTGAAAGAATTATACAAATCGGTCCAGTAGTTTTTGAGTTTATTCGTTACAAACATACAAATTCTTCCTCTTTATAATATTAGTATAAAGGGTGTAAAACACCTCTTCACGAAGCCGAAAGGCACTTATTCCCCATTATTGTGATCATTTTTTTGTTCTACATCATACCTGGGAACCTTCTAGTTACGGAGATATGGGGGGACAAAGTTACAACTTTTTGACAAGTTTTTTTTAAGTACTAGTTTTTTTTGTAAGATTTTCACAACCCCCGTACTATTCAATCCATCCATCAGCACAATGTTTTAAGAGCATTACATTGAGTTCTACCACAAAACATGATTTATAACCTCAAAAAAAAAGTTGTTTCCCAGCAATAATTTTTACGTAAAGTTTGATGTACAGAATGGCAAAAGCCGCACGAGTCGATCGTTAGGTTAATATTATTATTATCCATTTATTTCAGACATAATCCATAATAATAAAGGCTGTAAAACACCTCTTCACGAAGCCGGAAGGCACTTTTTCTCCCCATCATAGCGATCCTTTTTTTGTTCTACACCATACCTGGGAACCTTCTAGTTACGGAGATATTGGGGTCAAAGTTATAACTTTTTGACAAGTTTTTTTTAAACCCAAGTTTTGTTTGTACGATTTTAACTTTTAACACCTCTACGACCACGGGGGTCGTAGAGGTGTTAAAAGTTAAAATCTATTCAATCCATCCATCAACACAAAGTTTTAAGTGCGTTACATTGAGTTCTACCACAAAACATGATTTATAACCTCAAAATAAAGTTGTTTCCCAGCAATATTTTTTACGTAAAGTTTGATGTACAGAATGCTTGGTTAACGGCTTTGTGATGAGGGTTTACTTTTACAGGGTTGTAGAAGTAAAGATTATGAAAACTACTTGAACTTTAACTTTTATCTTTTTATCTTTATCAGGTCCACACAAATCTGTGTGGTTCTGTCTTCAAAAGACACATCTCAGACACTAATCTGCATAGTCCTCAATTGCTCATGTGAATTGAACAAGATTATGTCTGAGCATCAAAAGAGACTATGACCTCTGTAGGTCCTAGGTACGAAACACCGACCTTATCTAGTTTTCAATAAAATGACGTATAGAAGTGTTTGTAAAAACCTACTCCCTAAATAAACATCATTTATCATTGAACAAATATATATAATGGGTTCTAAGCGAAAATACTTCACTCGTTTTTATTTACAAAAGGTTTAAGATTGTCACTAGGACAGTAGCTACTTATACTTAATTTAAAACATAATATAAAACATATTTATCATCATAAATATATTATATATGGAGGGCTTATTTCACTAATTCCCCTTAAGAGAATCCCCCTTAGGGGGGAAACTGGACTCTAATGTAAGAATAATCCAGAAAGTCCCCTTTTTATTTTGAGTCATTCCAGTATTCCCCCATAGAGAATCTACGTGTCTCAGAAAGAACGGTATAATCCGTGTTTCCGGACGATTCATTATGAAAAACTTTTACTATAGGACCAAACCCTGCATCGTGAAAAATAAATCAGCTATTCCATACATTTTGACGAGTTATGCAAATATCATTGTAGGGAACAGCTATAAAGGGTGTAAAACACCTCTTCACGAAGGCGAAAGGCACTTGTTCTTCCCATCATTGCGATCATTTTTTAGTTCTACATCATACCTGGGAACCTTCTAGTTACGGAGATATGGGGGTCAAAGTTACAACTTTTTGACAAGTTTTTTTTAAATACAAGTTTATTTTATTATTTTAGTAAGATTTAGAGAGCGTTACATTCAGCTCTACCGCAAAATATGATTTATAACCTCAAAAAAAAGTTGTTTCCCAGCAATAATTTTTGCGTTAAGTTACTTAGTTTGATGTACAGAATGCTTGGTTAACGGCTTTGTGATGAGGTGATTTACACCCTGTATAGCTATTATAGTTAAATGCGCAAAACCTCAGGCACACCAAATGATTTTTAATTCAATTGACTTTTTTCTGAGAGAAAAAAAAACATTTTAATTTTTTTTTTAAGGTTTTATGTGCTGTTTTAGTTTTAGTGGCAATTAGATGGCAATTACAACTATTATTATCCCGCGAAAGAGAAAACTTAAATTGGACAACAACTATTTGTGTTTGTTTAGTTTACCTATTTTGGCGGGTTTGCGCACGTGATGGCTTGACGCATTAATAAATAGACAGGGCAACATTTTTTAATGAAGATTTTTTGAAAAATCTGACCTGCATATATTAAAAAGTGGTTCAACTGATAAGTACTGCTCATGATTCTGATCAAACTATTTTCAGGATCTGCGCATTTAACGTTACACATTGTAGAGAATAGATAGTGATGAGTATACAATGAACGGTCGAAGCTTATGGATACCTATCGTCCGGAAATACGTGTATAAAAATGTAAGTACCTATTTATGTGGTATTTCAATTAAGTATCTTGTGATGACACAAACCTCGTCGCTTAGTGTGGCACTAGATGGCGGTGTGTGTAATGGCCAGCGATTTGTGTTTATTAGGTAGGTACATACGTGAAAGTTCTTCTGCCTTGCCTCCAAACGCTCCAATCTCTTCTCCATTTTATCGATTTTATTTCTGAAGTCATCTGCTATACAACGACAAATTGGTACCGACTCGCCGAAAACACGAATTTTGCATTTAAATGTTTCAAAATCACCTCGAAATCTGTAAAAAATAAAACAAGTATAAGTAGACAAAACTTTTAAAGAGATTGGTAGACGACAAAAAAAAATTGTCCGTCAGTTAGTTTAGGTTCAAAAAATTATTGACCCGTATTTTTTCATTTGTAAGGTAAACCAAAGTTGACGAAGATACAACGTTTTTAAAATCCGCAATACGTCACGCCTTGGTATTTTTTTGTGAGTTCCGACGTCACGAGCCCCCACTCCCGAGTTTAGATGCGTTTTATCTTTGTCAATATTCATTGATTTACAAAAACAAAAAATACGTGTCCACGATTTTCCAATACTCTAACTGACGGACTAAATAGATTTGCAATTTTTTGATACATTCGTCATACCTATTGTAGACGCGTGTGCCCGGTGTTTCGTACCTGACGACTCTCAGAAGAAACAGCCGAAACAAACTCAGAAGTCATCATCATCTGCTTAGCCTTTTCCCAACTATGTTAGGGTCGGCTTCCAGTCTAACCGGATGCAGCTAAATACCAGTATTTTACATGGAGCGACTGCCTATTTGACCTCCATAATCCAGTTAATACTGGGAAATACGATACCACTTAGTAAGACTGGTGTCAGACTTTTGGGGCCACTGACTACCTGTTACAAAGATGGACAAATGACAGCCGGGACCAACGGCTTAACGTGCTTACCGAGGCACGGAGGAAACTCGGTATGTAAGGGTGGCGACCACCAGAAAAGCGCCGAGACAACGAAGTTCGACGAAGTCCCAGAGAATGAATTTAACTGTTTTGGATCCCCCAATGAAATTAATCAGAAAGTATAGCGGAGGAGTAGGAAGAAACCGTTATTTTGATGTCGCGTCGTCCCTCCACATCAGCAGGAGACAGAACGAAACAAGGCCAATAGGTACAAAGGGACGTTTACAACTGGGATAGGCCTAGCTGTCTAGCACCACGGATAAATATATATACAAGGTCCGTATAGTAAATAACTCCGGGTGTAAACCTGTACAACATAATATTGCGTTAATTTTGCTAAAGAATACACTCCCATAAAATGTGATGTGCAGATTGTTCATTTCACAGTCAGATATATGTAGAACATTGACATAAAGGCGAGTCAATCAGCTTGAAGGAAAATAGTTTACCTACTCTTAAAGTTACCATAACCTGTGGGAAATTGGGCAATACATTGATCAACCTCCAGTTATGTCCTGTCCAGCCGCTCACGAACGGATGGAAAGAACTGGTGGAGGTATCTGCCCTTGATGGAATTATCCCACCTACATTGCCATTCAGACATAAATTCCTCCCAGACATTGGTCTGTGGTTTGAATAATCTAGAAATCTTAGCACGGTCACGTATGGTTAAAAAATCACGCGCGTTATAATACATTGCAGCCAGTCGATACACTTCAAGATCGTCTGGAAGTACACCTGCAAGCACCGGTAAGGCTTCAGTATTAACCGTTCTATACGCTTTGCATAAGAATATCAAAGACAAACGTTAGCTTTGAAGCAATTTACCGTGTACCGCTCCTATGGTGGCCTTAACGGCCCAAACAGGTGCCCCGTAGCACATACAAACCAAGTAAGTAGCTATTACATAGATGGTTTTTAAAGTTATAAGTGACCCACGCCACCCCACGTAGATTTGGATATTCTTATAAATGATCTATGAATGAAAAAAATATATCTAAGGCCAAACCAAGGTAGCGCACGGATTTCTTTTCACGGGAAAATAAATTAAATACTTGGCCACGATTTAAGATTGCCTTATTAAATTAGTTGAGAAGTTTTTCGTTGTGCAAAGCTCAGAAGGTTTCGATCGCCCCACATGGGACAATGGTGATGATGATGATGATGATGACGATGATGATGATGATGAAAGAAGATGAGAGGAACTAAATTACCTTGTTAAAGATGAAGTTATTGACGTGTTAGACAGTGCATCCTGTGAATCAATATAGTAGAAACGACTGGAACTTTTGTGACCCTTTAGCCGTGGTCTGGCGTGTTCCTGAGGCACTGTTCCATAGCAAATCGTCGCATGCTCACTACTATCTGATGAGGATTCTTGAACAATTACATTGTCTTTGTCATCATCTCGAAGAAGTGAAAATCTTCGCGACCTAAACCTAATCTCTTTGCTGGATTTATTTCTTTGATTAAAGCTACTTGTATCAGCTGTTGTTAAAGACATGTCTTTTTTTTGCAAAAATATCGGCTCCATTCAGCTGTTGGTAAATGTAAGTACTTAACACAGTAATTTATTTGTTGACGTTTTTCATTTTTGATAGAAAAATCAATTTGATTGATGTGAAAACGGGAGCGAATTTTTAAGACAGAAGAATTCGGTTTCACGCAGAACGTAATTACGGAACTCCTACTTAAATCATAAATTATTGAAAAGTATTTCAGTATCTTTCAATTTTTTTCGCGTCAACCAAATAAAAAAGCAATACAATTTCTAGGAATTTAATTGTAAAACAGTTTGGAAGACTGCCATCTATGATCAATAATATTTAGTTCCACTTTCGAAGTAATACTGCTACTCACTACTAGATGGCGCTGAAAATATTTTAGTAGTATAGCTACTACCCGCTGGAGGTCGCTGTTAAGTATTAGATTTAGAAAATAGATAGCGCTAGTGGCTATTTTTCTTTTTGCATGCAGTATTAAATACTGTTACGAAATACAATACTCAGTATTGTATTTGAATTTGTAATGATTGTTATTATGGTGGTGTCTACAGTTAGGCTGCGAATGCACTGACAGGTATGCTGAATGTGAATTTTCGGGTTGCGCAGTGTTATAAAAGCCCGTGGCCAAACAATACAACGCGGCGACGACCCGAATGGCGCCGCGGTACTGAGGCTGCCTATGTTCAGGGTCCCGGGTTCGAATACCGGTAGCAGCAAATGTTGGTGTCATGAGCATGGACATTTGTTTCCGAGTCATGGATGTTTATATGTATAGTAAGTATGTTTTTACAAACAAAAAGTGTACTTATAAGTAGTATATCAACTGTCTGGTGACCACGACACAAGCTTTGCTTAGTGTGGCACTAGATAACACTGTGTGTAATGTCCAGTGGTGTTTATTTATTATTTCTTTATTTAATAACAGCCGCTCCGGTCAATCTTTAGGTTAAGCCGTGCTTGCCTAGGTTGATCTGTGGATGGGTGAGTACCCTTAAGCCGAGTTCCCACTGTGGCTCGGAAAGCACGTTAAGCCGTTGGTAAAAAATCTCAAGCAGCCTCGAATTTGGATGATGGACTGTTATGTAGGTACTGTATATGTCACCGTAAAATTGTCAAACACGTTATATTGTAATATCTCTAGCGAGATTTTAAACATCCATCTTTTGGTAGTTTTGTCTACCTATAAAAGGATCATCATGTGGCTAGCCTTTTCCTAACAATGTTGGGGTCGGCTGCCAGTCTAACCAGATGCAGCTGAATACCAGTATTTTACATGGAGCGACTGCCTATCTGACCTCCACAACTCAGTTAGTACTGGGTAATACGATACCATTTGGTAACACTAGTTTTCAGATTTTCGTGTCTCTGACTACCTGAAACGACTGTTAAAGATCTACAAATTACAACAGAGATCAACGGCTTGCATGGTGGAAAATGGGTATCGGGTCATTGGTCACCAATCCAAAGGCCGACTTTGGCAAGCCCTGCTTAACCTTAAAGATTGACTCGTGCAGCGACGAGCTCTTGAAAGGGTGATTAAGTAAAAATTCATAAAGTATTATTTGTAATTCCATTTATTTCAATTATTTTAATCTTAATTTGTAGACAATAATTAGAAAGAAACGGTTTATTTAATATCAATACATAATATACGTATATTGACTAAATACTTATTGTGTTTTTTTTTTTTTTTATAATGTATAAAAAGTACTTATTTTATTTTACGTAGCTTCTCTGTTTTTAATTTTTAAATATAAAAAAAAAGTTTGTTACAATGATTGTTTGTTTTTAAATCTATTTCAGAGTTTAAAAGTTTTTTTTAAATATTAAAATCAGTGAAGCTCGAAGTTTACGCCTAAATACCAATTGTATTAGAGAGTCGACCATCCTGGTATAGAAAGATAATCCAATATGGTCAAATTTCTAATTCTTGACAATTTTATTTCTTAAAAAACATTATATATAATTATTTAAAGTGCTATATTTAGCAATAAAATACAGTGTATTAAAAAAAATACAAAGCAAGGGGCGGGGTGAATAAAACATTAATACTTTTAAGGATTTAAAAAATTGGCAGTTTCAAATTAAAAGTTTAAAAATTTAAAGCCATTAAAAAAATAAAAAATGTCAGGGAAAAGAAATAAACGATACATATATTACATCTTCGTAAAAAAATACTAGGTTCTCGTGAAAAAATTAAATATATCCTACCTATTTACAGATCTTTACTATATTTATAAATAAAAAGAGAATATCATCAGAATTATTACGCTCGCAGTATCCAAAAAAAATCTCATATTTTATGACCAGAAAAATGGTAACTTTTCTTTAAAGGAACTGGAGTTTTATATTTTTTTGAAATTTTTGAAAAATTTAAAATAAAAAAAAACAAGAATTATTTATTTATAAAAAAAATGTTGCGAATTATAATTTTATGGCACTTATCCTCCATAACTTTTGTTACCAATTTTTATCTTTTTTTTTTTTGCTGAAAAAGGATTCATTTATTTCTTTCCTTCAAGACATTTGCAGTTGTTGTCGTGGATGTGTTTGGCCCCCACAACTTCTGAGAAAGATGGGTTGAAAGATACACTTGGGGCAACCACCTGCTGGTTGGTCTGACTTCCAGAAGTCTGGTAATCGTATCTGATAAGCTGGGGCTTTGTCGTGTATGTGATTATCTTAGGCTTCGTTGTATAAGTAATAATTTCCGGCTTAGTGGTGTAAGTAACAATTTCAGGTTTTGTCGTATAAGTGATAATTTCTGGCTTCGTTGTGTATGTCACGTATTTTGGTTTAGTTGTGTAAGTGAAATATTCGGGTTTAGTTGTGAAAGTAACAATTTCTGGCTTCGTCGTGTAGGTAACATATTTAGGCTCGCTCTGGAAGAACTTCTTTTCAGAGTAGGTAGCGCTGAACGTGTTCTGGACGGGTCCTTTGATTTCTGTGCTGAATTCCCCGGATCCGGTTCCGAATTTACCGAATTGGCCGCCAGACTGCTGCAGACCTGTTCCGAATCCTTTGATGATGCCAGATCCTGATCCAGAAATGAGGCCTGAACCCGATCCCGTTGTAATTTGCGATCCTGAGGATCCCGAACCGAATTGGTACTGTCCTGACGAGCCTTGGACGCCAAAACCTTTGATCACTCCGATTCCTGATCCAGAAATTGCTGTGGCTCCTGAAGAGACGGTTCCCTTAACTCCACCTCCTGTTGTTCCCTTGACTCCGACTCCATAGGATCCCGTGATACCGCTTCCGAAGGTTCCCTTGGTGCCTTGGACCTGGCTGATGATCTTCCCCTTGGTGATTTTGGTGGTCGTGATCTGGGAGAAACGGACACTCTCAACTAGACCGATGGCCCACTCGTACCATTCCAGATCGAATTTGTAGAACGATGCGAGTTGATTTCCAGTTTGGCAGCCTGTGGAAGAAAGTCGTAACGTTAGCGAATTGTTGAATATTTTTAGGGCTTGTGTTGTATGACGGGCGGGTGGGATATTTATTCGATCTACCAGTAACCCCCAAGAAAGGTCAGCAGCGCTGATGTTGCCGACAATCTCGTGGGGAGTACCTGGGTTACCGAAGTACTTTGCCCTGTCTTTTGCAACCAGTGGGAAGGGCAGTGCAGAAGCACGTGAGCTACTGTCTCGTCTTCTTCCACGCAAGCTTGCCAAGGTCGGTAAGTCCCCACAGTACCTCGTAAAGCTCTCACAATACTTACCATGAGGAAACCATCGCTGAGGAAGTCAGATATAACGGTACGGTAAGAACGTAGTTGAGAGGAGATGGAGCAAGAGCTTAGTGGCAAAATTACCAGGGGTTAGAACTTTTGGAGATAAACTCCTTGGCAAGCTTCATTCATCATCATCATTTCAGCCGAAAGACGTCCACGGCTGGATATAGGCCTACCCCAAATGTCGCCACATTTAGTAGACCTGTGCGATTGGCATCCAGCGGATCCCTGCGACACGGTTCGGGTTCTCCATTCCAGAATTTTACGGCCTCATCGGCCATCCGTTTTGCGAGCGATGTGCCCACTGCCACTTGGCTATTCTTTAAACTCCATTATCAAGGCATTTTGACCTCTATGATATGAAGTTTAAGATACAGAAAGGAATTGAGTAGAAGATGCTTACCTGAGTCCCACGAGTAAACTCCTCTAAGAACGAAGTGACCGTCGCCGGTTGTACACGCGAGGGCGCTTCCGATATCGACCTGGAAATACGATGTTAAAGTTTTTATTTATTAAAATTGTGATCCTATAATAATTCCATCTTATAATATACCTACTAGCACTTAGCCCACGAATTCGTCCGCGAAAATTGTGATAACTCGGCTAATTTAAATGATATCAATATAATTTATAGCCTATGATACTCGGTAAAGATGTAGCTTTCTAATGGTAAAAGATTTTTTTTAAATCGGTTGAGTGGTTCTTGAGTTAAATTGTAACAAACAAAAAAAAATGTTTTCCTGTTTATGATTAATTAGTTTAGATAGTTTAGATATAATATTGCCTATGTTAGTAATACAATGGCAAAATATTTTTTGAAATCGGTCCAATAGTTACAGATTTTATTCGTCATAAAAAAACATTTTTTTCCTCTTTACAAGTAATAGAAGAAAAGAAAGAAAGAAAGAAGCCTATAATGTCCCCACTGCTGGGACACGGCCTCCTCTCAATGGGAGTTAATGGGCTATAATCTACCACTCGGGCCCATTGCGGGTTGGTAGATGTCACATTTCTTCGATTTTTTGGTTCTAGGACACGCCGTTTTCCTCACTATGTTTTCCTTCACCGTTTTGAAAGCAGTGGTGATGAAATAAATTAGACAAAGTAATGCGCCTGTCTATCACTATATCTTACCTTGCATATGTTGTTAGCGGGGTTGGTAGGCTGTCCACAGACGCAGCTATCCTGTTCGTAGTACTCCTGCAGATGAGGGTAGTCCTGTGAGATCTTAGCCTGGCAATCTCCAGGGTTCAGGAGGGACACGTTCATGCTGTGCATGATGCTTCCCAGCAGATGAGCTGGAAAGAAGATAGGGTATTGTTAGACGATTTTCATAAGTTAAACTATGGTGGTCTAGCAGACCTCACGTCCAAACTTATGTCCTGAAATGTTACGTCGGTACTCAAAGGTTTAAACGGTATAGTTGGTGATAAAGAAGTCTAATTGCTATAAAAAAAACAGGTTTAACCTGTAACGATGTAGAATTAAACCCTTTTCACATCATAATCATCATCATTTCAGCAGAAAGACGTCCACTGCTGGACATAGGCCTCCCCCAAGTGCCGCCACATTGACCGGTCCCATGCGACTCGCATCCAGTGGACTCCCAAACCCTTTACCATTTATCGGTCCACCTATTAGGAGGCCTTCCTCAGTCTTCGTAACTCAGGTTTAAGTGTTTCAGGGGTGTTTTTTATCACGAAAATTGTTTGTCGTGTATGATTTTGATATAATTCTTACTTAAACAGCAACACAAGAACAGGGCAGCAAGAAGTGAAGGACATGAATGTTGATGGATGGAGAGGGAGAGGAAGGCCGAAGGAAGGAAAGATGGACTATGTGAGGAATGATTTGAAAAAGAAAGGAGTAAATGATGTCGTGCCGTCTAACAGGGGAGAATGGAAAAATAAAACGTGTTGCGCCCTTATGTTGACCAAAAGCTTTCCTTACAATGCGCAACGAAAATTAAATTGAATCAGCAGTTTCGCAAATCTTATCTAAACTATGGCAAGTCTTTAAGAAATTCCCAACACAACAATTTATCGTAATGGCTCCAAATGTTCTAGATAAATATATTAGAAACGAATTAACATAGAAACTATAGAGATAATAGAAATAACACAATACAATTATGAAATCTATTTCCATATTAAAATAGCTTCTGTTTGTTACGAAGTAGCCCCATGTGAAATACTGGTATTGGACTGCATCCGGTTAGACTGGAAGCCGACCCCAACATAGTTGTGAAATATTTAGGCAGTTATGTCACCTATACCCATTGCATACCGAGTTTCCTCCGTGCGTCGTAAAGCACGTTTAGCCGTTGGTCCCGGCTGTCATTTGTAGATCTTTGACAGTCGTTACAGGTAGTCAGTGGCCCAAAAAGTCTGAAAACCACTCTTACCAAGTGGTATCGCATTAAACAGTACTAACTGGGTTGTGGAGGTCTGATAGGCAGTAGCTCCATGTAAAATACTGGTATTAGACTGGAAGGCGACCCCAACATAGTTGGGAAAAGGCTAGGCGAATGATGATGATGTGTTGTTTAAAGTTTGTAAACCAGAAATGCAAATTCTGAACGGACGAAGTCGCGTGCAAAAGCCAGTTGTACAATAAATATCATTGAGATCTATAATTACGAAATAACTAAACATATTATATTTTTGCAAGCGTGTGGCATTTGAAACCAATCAATTAAAAATCGCTGGTTTGTTAACATTCGATATGACAAGGTTAGGAGTCGGTTGTTTTTTAAAGATTGTGTTTGATAAGAAATACCATAGATCATAAAAAAATATGAATAAAGTTGCCACATCTTCGGGGGCGTCCATTAATTTTGGACGAGCCCGCCACACTATTCCCAAACCACTGCAACTCCTGTGCGCCAGAATCAACAGTGGCGACCACCAGAACAGCGCCGAGACAACGAAGCTCGACGAAGTCTCAGAGAATGAATTTAACTGTCTTGGATCCCGCAACGAACTTAATCAGAAAGTATAGCGGAGGAGTAGGAAAAAAACCTTAATTTCCACTTCCCTCCATATCAGCAGGAGACAGAACGAAACAAGCCCAATAGGCACAAAGGGACGTTTACAACTGGGATAGGCACAGTTGCCTCGCACAACGGAATATTAGTGTCCATTAATAACGTAACATCACGCCTGTAATACTTGAAGGGTTGGCAGAGGTGTATATAATAGTGCACACACATTCTGCTAGTTATGTTTAAGTCCCAGGTAATATGGGGCGAGCCTATTGTCACTAACCGGTCACAAATCCTGAGAAATTCCTGATGGAAAAACCCAATAACACTTTGCACGACCCGGGAATCGAACACAGAACTTTATGCTCAGTAGCTTTTGCGATCACTCGACCAATGACCATGTTATTTGCTGCAGTTGATTATGCGGTCAAAACGCATTTTGCATTTAACAAAAAGGTACAACATTTAAAATGAATAATTATTCAAAGCATAATTAATTATCTTACATTACAATAATTATGTACGAATTTTTAATGACGCATCATTGCATAAAATTAATATTATTTTTGTTTTTAATTTATATTAATTTGTCAATAGCCCAAGGCGACTGCAATATTTTATATTTTAAGTGATTTATTGTGAATAATTAATTTATTAATTATTTATTTTTGTTTATCAATGACAACTTTCGAGGAGCTTGTAACTAAAGATTTACAGTCGATTGGGCCAATCTACAGGTTAAGCTGTACCTAGGTTGGTTCATGGATGGATAACCACCCATTAACCATCGTTAGTTTAGTCTTTAGTACCATCTCAACAGGAATGATGTAACCAAGATTTTGTAACAACATTTTGATTTAAAAGAGTGTCCATATTATGGACTTTCTTGTCAGTTCTTATCCATAGTACTTTCACAGTTTTTGAGACTGAGACTGTAGTTTTCCTTTTTGAGAATTAAAAAAATTGTTTCCAAACGCTCGGTAGATGGCGTTGAACTGACTACGCTACTAGGCGCCAAAGCCAAAACGCTTGAAAAAACACACGCCATATACGCTCGTTGACTGACACTTTCGTTTGCATAAGCTTCCGAATATAACCATTAGGTCCAAGTGAAATTATGTGACGTTCTGTTCCTTGCAGTAACATTCCGAGATCAGCGCCATCTATCCAGCGACTAGGGAAGAGTTGAAAAAGATGATCATTCATTAAAAAGTGCCTGTAACTGGCTTGCTGGAGATAAATACTTTGATTTGATTCACAGCAGGGCAATAGTATCTTCTCATTCAGAGAAGGAACAAACATTAATCACCAAGTTTATCGCATAGAATCGACGATTTCACGCCAATATTGTATTTATAACGTCCATCGCAAAAACTTTATAGGCACAGAGATACATATCAAATTATTTATGTAAATTACATACCTATACTGGAAGCTTTTATGAAATTTTATTAGCTTAATAGTAATAAATATCCTAATTATGATTTATAAGCATTATAAATATTTTTATTTTTAAACGTGATAATTTTTTATAAAAAAAGTTAAGTGTCATTTTTGAGACACAGAGGAATGTGGAATATGGAAAGTTTTGAGTATAGATGTGAAAATGGCTTTAAAGAGTAGAAAATAGTATTACTATAACCCTTGATAAGAATAGTTGTTTGACTTTCGAGTCACTGACTACCTGTAATGACTGTCAAAGATCTGCAAATGACAGCCGGGACCAACAGCTTTACGTGCTTTCCGAGGCACGGAGGTATCTCGGTATGTAAAGGCTGGTCACCCATTCACAACTCACCTAGGTTGGCGCAGCTTAACCTAAAGATCGACCTGAGCGGTTGTTATTAATTAAACCAAAAGGTCCTCTAATGTTTCTACACTATGTGGCGAATAGCCCCGGTTTCCAGGGCGGAAATAAAAACGTAGTGATGATGTATACTCTGTGACACACATGCCAGACACAGAGAGGAAAAAACTGGCTTTGGGGGTTATGTCTTGTATATAGCTTTTTGCACTGTAATTATACTAATTTGTAGTGTCATGTACCATCCAATATACACCCATAATCAAGAACCGAGTTAAATTTATTGCAAGCAATAAACATTGACCACCCTCTGCACTACACTACACCAACAACGATCCCCTCAACTACAATTGTTACAAAATAAAATTCCATAGCTAGATTACAAAATGCCGTTTTCCGCACAGCAAAAGTCACTGTCAAATGTCGCCAATTTTCTCAACAAACCGTATCTTAGGTAATATGCTGGTCATTGAATATTATCTGCATACAATTACAGACACTCAACATTTAAAACGCATCTAATGTTTCCAATTTTCATTGAAATTAACTAATTACAATGTATTTAAGTCCGGTTCCGATTTCTGCGACATCTCGTTAATGATACTGACCGTAAATTATACTTCTGTTAGTCTAAAAGGTCAATGTAGAATGAGAATCGTAATAATCATAATTTTGGTTATGTATTATCAAGTGGCGCCAAATTAAAGAAGTGTGAATGAAACCAGATGAACTGGGGCCCAAGTCTGCTTTTTCTATAAATTCGTCATTCCAACACGATCCCATTCTTATCCTATGTCATTTTGGTAAAAGTTCGTTACCAGCTAAATTCATAATGGTCGATCATTGGTCGGTCAGTGGTCTCGTAATAGATTTGTGTTATAATGACATTGTCGTATTGCCATTATTATAAAACCCGCCAGATTTCATTTATACATTTTATTTGTAAGGAATATTATAAGCAATTTGAAGGTTTTTTTTTAATACAAGTTTTTGTATTAGGATTTTTGCTTTAAACACCTCCACGGCCCCCGTACTATTCAATCCATCCATCAGCACAATGATTTGAGTATGTTACTTTTCACCCCAAAAAAAGTCGTTTCCCTGCAATATTTTTTGAGTAAAGTTACTTATTTTGATGTACAGAATGCTTGGTTGACGGCTTCGTGATGAGGTGGTTTACACCCTGATATTATTTTGCTTTTATCAACAAATTGACATTTGTGTGTGAAGCTTGCGTCCTTATAGTTATCGGTAATAAAAGGTTACCACTTTTCTAAGGGTTCAGGTTTCCTCATGATACTTTCCAAGGTCTTTTTCTCTTCTTTATCGTGTGGTTAGTGACTAACCTGGTGTCAGAGTTTTTATGCCGCCCATAGGCCCCTGACTTGGCTTCACATGCCATCGAGAAATATCTCTCAGGCATGCTGGTTTCCTCACGATGTTTTCCTTCACCGAAGCAAGTGATAATTACATAGATTATCTAGATAGTCAGTTACTGAACCAACTAACCGTCTTAAGGCGATACCAAGTACGACATAACTTATTTCAAAGTGCGAATTAATATGGAAAATGTTAGAATTAACATTTTGTGCAACGAAATCTTCATAACAACTTCAAAGGTATTTAAGTGAATTCAAGACATTAATAAAGTAAATAAAATCATCAATTTATGTTTAGTTTCCCTCTAGACACAGCTGCAGCTGAATACCAGTATTTTACATGGAGCGACTGCCTATCTGACCTCCATAACCAAGTTAGTACTGGGTAATACGATACTGTAAGACTGGTTGTCAGACTTTCAGGCTACTGACTACCTGTAACGACTGTCAAAGATCTATAAATGACAGCCGGGCTCCCAGTTTATTAAATTGTAGGTACATGTTTTCTCAAATACATACATAAATGTTGTATGATGTATCTATACTGATATTATAAAGAGACAAAATTTGTATGTTTGTATTTTTGTATGTAACGAATAAACAAAAACTACAGGACCGATTTGAAAAATTCTTTCAGCAATGGATAGCTACATTATCAGCGAGTAACATAGGCTATATTTTATCCTCGTACTCCCACGGGGACGGGAGCTACCCGGGTGAAACCGCGTGACGTCCGCTATTATATTGTAGTACTTTCATGTTTTCTCAAATATATGTCACCGTAAAATTGTCAAACTTGTAATATTGTAATATCTCTAGTGATATTGTAAACTCTCGAAGGAGGAAGGAGAGAAGGAGGGGTTCCCCTTGCCGAGTGGTACCACTCTCATGAAATGGTACATTCATGAGAGTGGTACCACTGAGAGTGGTATCCTGAGAAATATTGACTTATTTCTAACCTTAAAACACTTTATATTCCCCTAAAAAGCGTAGTCGACGGGGCCCCTATTTCCGAGTGCAGGGTTTAAAGCAACCTAATTAACCTAACGGGGGGGTGCCCCAAGTCCCGATTAGGGCAGAGATACTTCCTTCCGTATGTTCAGTTGACGAGATATTACAATATCGCTGGAGATAAACACGTTACATTGTAATATAACGTGTTTGACAATTTAACGGTGACATATACATTAATGTTGTATGATGTATTGATGTATGGTGTATGTATGATATAACTAAGTTGTTTATCTTACTTGTAACGCACGGAGCTGATTAAATATTACAAAATAACTTGGTAACACCCGTGAAGTATCAACCGGTTGCTTTGAGTAGCGTTAGCAAAGAAAAAAAAAAAAAAAGTTGTGTTTTTATTGCGAAATATTTTTACTTTTCGTTTTTTTTTTGTTTTAAATCTTGTTCATTTGTGCATGTTTTATTTTCAAAGATTTCTTAAAAAAAAACCTGAGTTTTTATAAAAACATTTAAAATGTAAAAATTAGAGATCCGCCGTATTTTTTTGTTATTGTAATTTATGACTGTTTGTTTTAAGTTTAATGTATGTATAAAAATATAGTAATGAAAGGGATTGTTCAAAATAAAATGTTTTTCGAGTTCAAGTTCGTATAAAAGTAAAAGGATTATTTTGGTCATTATCGTTTTATTTTATACGCTGAGGATGCGATAATAATATGAAAATAAAAAAAAACACGCATTTTATTAAAGAATTCAAGTTTGTTGAAAGGTTACTAGGTATATTACTATTAATATTTAAGCCACGGATTTTACTCATAACATCTTCTCGATTTTATTAATTAAGTAGATAAGTATTATTTTATACCAAATGTAAAAGGTGAAAAGTTTTTTTTTCACTAAGTAGATATTAGATAAAAATAAATGATGCAGGTGGAGAATAAAATAAAAGAAAAATGGCGAATGTCATTCGCAATAAAAAGCTCAACATTCCAATGCAAAATACTTGCAAACAATTAAAAACATGTAAATTTTACAACAATCATCAAATTCGGTCTCTATAGCATTGCTATATTAGTTTTAATTGTCTTAAACAATTAAAAACCTCAGTTGCATTGGAAAAAATACCGATAGAAAAAAAACATAGACAGACAATATTTGACATTCGAGTCTTAAATTGTTCGAGAATATTAATTAAAAATGTTAATAAAACAATATGATCACGATTTTTTTCTTTATTTGGGTAGGCAGGAAGGTAGACCGTGAATTAATTATGCAAGACAAAAGATTTATTTTTGAGACTATTTTCCTGTTTTTCATTGATTAGGTAAGGCTTTGGTACTAGAATTATTAATTAAGACAGCTCAATTAATAATCAACTTAATTTTTGATTAGTATTAGATTCGACGTTCAGTTCTTAAAAGTTGTCTTAGCAAGGGTCGGGGGGCAAGGTACCTATTGGCTAAAAGTATCCTAAAGCTTGGTAAAGCTTTAATATTTATTTTTTACTACTTATTTATAGTTATTTAAATAAATAAATACATAGGTATAACTTAAAGAAACGTTAGAACTTAAAAAAGAACCATTTCTTCTAAAATAACCTCAAAACTGCATTTCGCGCTCGTTTTCGTTGACAGTTTTGTAAAACTAAGATGACGGCGCCTATAGTTCTTATTTTGGTTTCGCGCCACATGGTCCCCGGTTACAGATTTAGTTTGTCGAAAAACAGCTACCAATCAACCAAAATGACATTCAAAAGCCTAGATTAACCAAACCAGTGAGTTCTGATCCGGAAATCTAAAATAAAACAACAAAAAAACGTGCTTCGTTGACGCATATATACCAAATACCTTGGTGGCCAATAAGGGAAATCAAGTCTTGAAGACATAACCTTACTGAATTTTTAATGTAATTTATTCAAAATAAATATTTGTGTGCAAATTCCTCTGTATATCTATCGAGTTGGCCTTGAATATTAAGAATCATAATCTTATGTCAGTTTAAACTTTGGGGGTTTTGTTTAAGTACAGACGCACTGATCGAATCATCATCAAGGTTAAGCTAAGCTATTCGTGGATGGGTGCTCGTCTATAATAAAGGGTGTAAAACACCTCTTCACGAAGCCGAATGGCACTTATTCTCCCCATCATTGCGATCATTTTTTTGTTCTACACCATACCTGGGAACCTTCTAGTTACGGAGATATGGGGCCTCAAAGTTACAACTTTTTGACAAGTATTTTTTTAAATAAACGTTTTTTTTGTAAGATTTTGACTTTTAACACCTCCACGACCCCCGTACTATACAATCCATCCATCAGCACAATATTTTAAGTGCGTTACATTGAGTTCTACAACAAAATATGATTTATAACCTCAAAAAAAAAGTTGTTTCCCAGCAATAATTTTTGCGTAAAGTTACTTAGTTTGATGTACAGAAAGCTTGGTTAACGGCTTTGTGATGAGGTGGTTTACACCCTGTATACTGAGAACACTCCACAATTCAAAACTTCAGACGTACACTTTTCCTTGCCTCGAAAGTTGTTGGTCCCGGCTGTCATTTGTAAATCTTTGACAGTCGTTACAGGTAGTCAGTAGCCTGAAAATCTGACAACCAGTTTTACCAAAGGGTATCGTATTACCCAGTACTAACTGGGTTGTGGAGGTCAGATGGGCAGGCGCTTCATATAAAATACTGGTATTCAGCTGCATCTGGTTCGACTGAAAACCGACTATAGCATAGTTGGGAAAGGGCAGGCAGATAATAATGAATCTTTCTTATAAATTTGTATTAGTGACGGTCGTCGATTTATGTAAGTTTCGGGCCGCATTCGAATGATTTGTGTTTGTTATTTTTTGTGCAGATTTGTGTCTTCATGCTTTCTGCCTTTTTTAGGAGCGTAGTAAATTTCTGAACGATGGCATTACCACATTGATTACAGGACCTTGGTCCTGTAATCAATGAGTTATACAATTATTTACGGATCATAATTCTTGTGAAATACTGTAAGTATTTTTGTCGATGAACTCTTGACGATATGTTTTGAATGTAGGTGGAAGAAAATTACAATGATATTCATTGCTTAAAAAAGCTAAATTGTTTCTAAGGGATGTTTTTTAACGTGGTCTTTTTTATCTTAATCGTGTGGCTAGTTCCCAACTTGGTGTCAGAGTTTTTATGCCGCCCAAGGGCCTCTGACTTGGCTTTACATGCCGTCGAGAAATATCTCTCAGACATGCTGGTTTCCTCACGATGTTTTCCTTCACCGAAGCAAGTGATAATTATATAATAACGCACATGAATCAGAAAAATCAGAGATGTGTGTCTTGGGTTCGAACTCGAGACTTATGACTTGGACAGCCCAATATTCACACCACTAGGCTATCACGTGGTATTTGAAATCGTCTCTCGATTACATTTGGTAGATAGATTATATAATATGCAAATGCATATACACTTTATACAGGGTGTATTTCACCTCATCACAAAGCCGTTAACCAAGCATTCTGTATAGCAAACTAAGTAACTTTACGCAAAAAATATTGCTGGGAAACCACTTTTTTTTTGAGGTTATAAATCATGTTTTGTGGTATAACTCAATGTAACGCACTCAAAACATTGGGCGAATGGATGGATTGAATAGTACGGGGGTCGTAGAGATATTTTAAGTAAAAATCATGCGATAAAAAGTGGTATTTAAAAAAAAACTGATCAAAATCTTGGAACTTTGACCCCCAATATCTCCGTAACTAAAAGGTTCCCAGGTATGGTGTGGAACAAAAAAATGATCAAAATGACGAGGAGAACAAGTGCCTTTCGTATTTGTTAAGAGGTGTTCTACACCCTATATGATATGCAAATGCATATAGGCTGATTACTATACGAAACCTACGCATATAGCGTCGACGACGTTGAGAAAAAACCCTAGTTTTTTTCCAAAACTCCACGACCAGAATTAGAATTGATTGAATACGTCCTTACCTATTTATCAAAGCCTATATTGGACATTGGTTCAGTCAAACCAAGGGGGTTTTACCTCACCTACTTTAAATAAACGACTCGTGCGCAAACTACTACATTTTTTTTGATTACTTAAAGTGAGTGATCTCATCAGTCAAAGATGTGGTTGTGTGTTTTAACTACTGCTGATCTTTTAAGGGCACTGTAAACTATAAAACATGTTTTTTTATTGGTATTTGGTAGTCACCTATTGGTAGTATCTGTACTATCTATACTAATATTAAAAAGCAGAAGAGTTTGTTTGTTTGTTTGGTTGAACGCGCTAATCTCAGGAAGTACTGGTTCAAATTGAAAAATTCTATTTGTGTTGAATAGTCTATTTATCGAGAAAGGCTTTAAGCTATATAACATCACCAAAGTGTTAGTGCGTTTTTCCATCGGGAATTTCTCAGTTTTGATTTGTACCTGGTTGATGGCAATGGGCCCGCTCCTATTACATAGGACTTAAACATTACTGATGAAATGTGGTTGTACTCAAAAGGTACATATCTGTCTAACCCTTCAGGGATAACAGGCGTTATGTTATGTTTATTGCTTTACTGTTTTAGCAAAATTACAACATTACTAAATCCTATTCATTAGTAACCGCTCCTTATATGTATAAGTAACTCCAACAATAAAATAAAACTCGACCAAAAACCAGCGATAAACTCCGCCATTAGCTAAACAAATAAATATTCTTGGACATAGCAACCGGGTTTTTTGCAGACAAAACAATCCTTTTATTTATTTTTCTTTTTAACATTCGTTGACATCTAAATTGAGTCAGATTGGCCGACGAGTTTGGCACTTTCAGTAGCAACCGTCAGCTCCTGTGATGTGTAATCAACAGGACAGGCAGGACACGTTATGAAGTGTTCCATCGTTTGTGGGGTAACACCATATTTAGCTACTGATTATTGAAATCATAGTCTATGGCTTCTGCCTGTGGCTTCGATCCCGTGGAGGTCTTGAATCCTCCCACAACCGAGATTAGAAAAACAAAATTCACTTATTAAATTAGGCTGTTTATTACCTCTTTCTAAACGTTTTTTTATATAAATAAGAAACAAAAATGGACCTAGAATTGAGCCCTAGGGAACCCCCAGTCTTACTACGGATTCGGGAGATCTTTTCCCATTAACATCAACTCAAGTCTATTTGTTTTATTTCCCCAAAACACCTATATTTCCTTCGCAAAAAGTAACTCGGGCTAAATTTCATCAAAATTCGTTCAGAACTTTATTAATTAATAGGTGACAGACAAATAAGCAGACAGACGGACTGAGTTATGTTCATATGCATTTAAAATGTGTCAATAATTTGATCCAATGTTTGTGACTCTGTGAGAAGACAGAGTAAAGGGATTACTTAATTTAGTGTTACTCGGGGATCGAACACAGGACCTCGTGCTCAGCAGTTGATCACTAGTAGTAAAGCATAAGCATTACAAAATCAGCCTCGGATGTTCCCACAGCTGGGACACAGGCCTAGGAGGAGTGGGCTATAATCTACCACGCAAGCTCAGTGCGGATTAGTAGATGTCAAATGTCTTCAAATGTTTGGTTCTAGGACATGCCGGTTTCCTCACGATGTTTTCTTAAGTCTTATATTGAAGGAGGTCAGTAATTGAAGGAGGTCAGTAATTAAAGAACATCTTCATAATTATGATGAAATAAAAAGAGCATTACTAATTGAAAAGTCCACCACATGACATTAAATAATGGTCAGCAAAAAAATCTAATGTCAAAAAATTCATATTCAGAATCCGGCTGCGTCTTTATTTATTCTCAGTTCAAACAGTTCTCAGAAATAGTGCGGTTAGCAGTTCAAATAATTAATATTCAACGTTCAAATAATTATGTATAAATCACTGTATGTGCCTAATCGCGACATTTAGAGAAAAAAAAACTTTGTTTGTTCTCTTCAAGGCTGTCAGAGTATTTATTTTGCACGCAAAACACGTGTTTTCAAAGTTAACGATTTGTGATTTTTTCCTTGTTCAAAAATTAAGTGAAGTTTGTCTGACATACTTGTGTTTGCGCCTTTATTTGTCGATTGGTAGACATATTGTCTGCCATATTTATGTCGTAATAGAAGGCGAACGTAATGGCAAAAATTCAAATTCTGGGCTATAGGATTAAATCGTATGTGACTAAAAGAGTGATGAATATAAATGTTAATGGATGGAGAGGGAGAGGACCAAGACAACGATATATGGATTGTGTGAGGAATGATATGAAAGATAAAGGAGTAAATGATAACGTGACGGTTGTCAGAGGAGAATGGAAGAAAATAACGTGTTGCGCCGACCTCAAATAACAAGGGACATGGGCGGGGAGATGATGATATATTTGGTAACCAAACTTAAGTAACGGCATTAAAGCTATAGAAAAGTTTCCTACATTATATTAGAATCATTAACCATTCATCTTTAGAAATATTTAGAAGTATCAATGTCATCTTGACACAATTCTATTGAATTTTACAACTTAATTACATTGCAGCCTGAACCTTGCCCTAAAAGACATTTTTCGCTAAAGATTATTTAATTGGCATTCGCTTTGTTGATTAAGAAAACATCGTGAGGAAACCGGCATGTCCTAGAACCAAAAATTCGACGACATTTGACGTCTACCAACCTGCAATGGGCCCGCGTGGTGGATTATAGCCTATTCCCTCTCATAGAGAGGAGGCCTATGTCCTAGGAGTAGAAACGTTAAAGCTTGATTTTGCAATGGTTATGCTTAACACATAACATCACGCCTATAATACCTGAAGGGTGAAGCAGAAGTGTATCTAATAGCACCAACATTCCGCCAGTTATGTTTAAGTCACATGTAATAGGGAGCGAGCCTATTGGCATCAACCACACACAAATCCAGACTCCGTAGCTGTTATTGAAAAATCACTGATGGAAAAATCCAATAACACTTTACCCTATTCAAGAATCGAACTCAGACTTGATGAGCATTTTAAAAGAGAAAAGTCTCTATGCCTTTACCAAATACCTCTAGAAATATCTTGAGATATTTGGAAGGCATAGATACTCTTTTCGTATTTAGAAAGGAGAAAGAAAAAAGCATTTAGTAGCAATAAATGGGCATGAATTAGAACATCAATTTCCTCCATAATATGTACGGAAAATATTAACAACTAGCTTCTGCCCGCGACTTCGTACGCGGATACTGTTGCTTTTTTTATTAAAAGTATCCTATGTTACTTCTAATACCTCCAAGAATATGTGTACAAAGTTTCATGATGATCGGTTGAGTAGTTTTCGCGTGAAAGCTTAACAAATAAACTTACATTCACATTTATATAATAGTAGGGATATCCTAAAGTTGCTAGCATTCTAAACCGTAATGTTTATTTTTACTTGTAAAGTTTCCAACACTTTTTACAGGAGATTCTCATTATCAAATTTGCAGTTATCATATAAATTCATTGTTTATTCAAAAGTACAGGTAATAAATAATAACAAGCTACCTTATAATTATATTTTACACCTGAATCTAAGTGTTAATTACAAATTTTAAGTAATTACTTCGCATAGTTTATAATTAACACCAAATATCCGGTTTCTATTTTTAAATGTTAACAATCATGTTACATGTTTTGTTATTTTTTAACTTTGTTTATGGTGTATTAAATGGCTTATTTCATATCAATGGGTTAGTTTTTTTTTAATTACAGCATTTCAAGTTACTCGTAATTGTTAATCACTGCAAAACCGTAATAGTTATTTACTTTGAAATATCACAGCGACAGGCTTTTATTTATATATTTTTTTAATGTGGCTTCAGAATACAAAAAAAAACTAAAATGAGAGCCAAGGAAAGGCTCCTTTATAAAGTCATGGTTGATTTTTCAACTGACTTCTAAAATGGGCGACGTTATTTCGTGATTATTATTTCTTGTTTAAATTGGGTGGTCCTTTTACAAAGTATTTGCTTTTTAAAAGCAACCGCTAACAATTAAAATAAAAACCTAAATGAATATTATTACATCCTCTTTCGAATATTTTAATAATCTTCTGAGAACGAATTTGTTTTTGACCCTGACATGAAATACAAGTTCGTGGAAAAATCCTCAATTTACTCAATTAAGATACCTCTCATTTTCACATAAAAAACTGATATTAAAAACATATTATTTTTTTCGCACAAAAAATTAAAAACAATAAAAATAAAGATTGTTTTGCTGTCGCTACTTATCGGCATTGGCCTCAATTCACTCGCACTTTCCTTTCGGACCTATTCGTAAAACTTCGGGTCTCTTCGGGTCACTGTGTTATATCATGACCTGCCCCTTTTGGGATGAGCAAAAATGTCATCATCATCTGCCTAGCCGTTTCCCAACTATATTGGTGTCAGATTCCAGTCTAACCAGATGCACCTGAAACCAGTATTTTACATGAAGCGACTGCCTATCTAGCCCCCACAACCCAGCTAGCTAGCACTGGGTAATTCCCCCTTGGTAAGACTGGTTGTCAGATTTTCAGGCAACTGACTACCTGGACCGACTGTCAAAGATTTACGAATGACAGCCTGGAGCAACGTCTCGAAGTGCTTTCTGAGGCATGGAAGACACTCAGTATGTAATGGGTGCTCACCCATCCACAAATCAACCTTCTTAACATAGTTACTGAGAAAGACAATCATCATCATCATCATCATCATCATCAGCCTATAATGTTCCCACTGCTGGGACACGGCCTCCTCTCAATGAGAGGGAATGGGCTATAATCTACCGCGCGGGCCCAGTGCGGATTGGTAGATGTCACATGCCTTCGAATTTTTGGTTCTAGGACAAGCCGGTTTCCTCACGATGTTTTCCTTTACCGTTTTGAGAGCAGCGGTGATGAAAATAACTTAAACAAAGTAATGCGCCTGTCTGGGTTCGAACCAACGACTTACTGTTCGTAAGTCGGGGCCGTCACCACTGGGCCACCGCTGCTCTCAACATTATGGCTGATTATATACCAGTATTGCTAGTTGGAAAAACCCATAAAAAACCACAAACAATACGATTAACTTTTAACCCCTATTACATAATTTAAAAAAAAATCGATACACGACTCGAGGATTATTTAAGTTTGACCTATTACAAACTAGTATTTACTCAGTTTTGGTATCAAACTGGGGCATTATTTGTTTTCCTAATAAGATTACGTTAAATGACCTTAATAGCTATTGACCTTAGCTGACCTCAGAATCTAGGAAGTGTCTATTTAGCAGATCGCTAGGTCTTTTTAGGCCTAGGTGTTAAATCCAGTATAGCAGTTACTCGACGTAGAAAACAGCCGCTTGGGTCAATCCTCAGGTTAAGCCACGCTTGCCTGGGTTGGTCTGTGGATGGGGGACCATGCATTTAATACTGAGTTTCTTCCGTGCCTCGGAAAGCACGTCAAGTCGTTCGTCCCGGCTGTCATTTGTAGATCTTAGGCAGTCGTTACAGGTAGTCAGTGGCCTGAAAGTCTGACAGCCAGTCTTACCAAGGGAGGGGGGGGGTATTACCCAGTACTAACTGGGTTGTGGAGGTCAGATATGCAGTCGCTACATGTAAAATACTGGTATTTAGCTGCATCCGATTAGACTGGAAGCCGACCCCAAGACATTTGGGAAAAAGCAAGTAGATGATGTTGATTTATTTTTAACTAAAGAGTCTTAAATAAAGATATAGATTTGATGTTCTCGCTGGTCTTAAGGTCAACAACGTGACTATATTATTAATAATTTCGTTTTCGATATATTTTTGTACATAACTAACACATAAAACGATGTCAAATATTTAAACAAAGTCGTGCTCAAAGCTAATTATAAAGTTGTAACAGTGACAATTGACCTCAGAAACACTTTGAACACCAGATCTCAAAACCCAGATTGTGTAAAGAAGACATATTGACAAAACTCCATATATATTGATACGTAATATCATATAGATAGACTCTTAAAAAACAACTATTCCATAGAAATTTGTTTAAGACAACTCGTATGGAGAGTCCATGATAAAATGGCCGTTTAATCTCACGAGCATACTCGATTTTGCCGTTGAAAAATCTGGTTTTAGACGATTTTCGATCTTATTTGTGTACTGAATAAAGAGTAAGGTTAGTTTTGGGGACGGTAATATGATTTCACATATTGGTGACATCTTTTTAAGATGGTGACAATGAATTTAAAAATTGCGTAATCATTGTCTATGACAGTTTTAGTCTATTATTGAGAAATTAAACCGGCTATTAATATACAAAGAATGGTTTTATTAATATAATAATCATGCCTGTTATCGCCGAATTGGTAGACAGAGGTTTAGGTATAGTACACCTACATTTCGACAGTTGTGTTTGAGTCCCATGTTATAGGGGGCTAGCCTATTGCCATCAGCCAGGCCCTAATCCGGGATTCCAGAGCTGCTATTGCGAAAATCTTTATTTTAAAACTCAATAACTCTTTGGCATCTGACAAACTAAAAAAGCGACATTAGATCAGCGACAACATCATTTGCCTGCCTTTTCCCAACTATGTTGGGGTCGGCTTCCAGTCTATCCACATGCAGCTGAATACCAGTATTTTACATGGAGCGACTGCCTATCTGACCTCCACAACCCAGTTAGTACTGGGTAATACGATACCCCTTGGTAAGACTGGTTGTTAGACTTTCAGGCCATTGACTACCTGTAACGACTGTCAAAGATCTACAAATGACAGTCGAAACAGCTTTACATGCTTTCCGGGGCACGGAGGGAATTCGGTGTATAATGTGAGGTCACCCATCTCGGACCAACCTAGGTAAGCACGGCTTAAGCTAAAGATCCATCCGATATGTTGTTCTTATTTAGCTAGGAGGTGCTTCGAAACTTCGACAAATACACAATCCTTAAATACGCGCTTTGACGTGGGGTTGCGGATACCAGCCCGCTATACAATACAAATAAGATACCACTAGGTAAGACTGTGTTTTTCTGACTTTTAGGGTCGGTGTTGATTCTGGCTTTCAGGAGTTACAATGGTTTGGAAATAGTGTAGCGGGCTTGTCACAAAAAAGCCACGAGGTAATTTCAAAAATATCCTTCCAAAAAAAGCATAAAACAATTCAAAATCCTTACCTTGCAGTACAGATTTGCCCCATCCAGTTACAATACATTCTCCAGCACCATTGTAGAATGCATCAAGAGTATCAGTCTTCGACGGAAGGCAGATGGGCCAGATGTTCTTCGCCAACCTCAAGTTCTCAGTCAGAACCAGGATAGCGACGTCATTGGTGAAGGTACCAGCCTTGTAGTACGGGTGACGAAGAATATTCTTCACTTGCACGATCTGGAAGGGCAGGGGTTCTTCGTCGATTCCGAGTTTCCATTCTCCTCCCTTGATTAGGACATTCTGGGCTTGGAGTCTGCGGGGTGAAAAAGGGTGGGTTATAGATGTGGTACTTAGATTCACCCCATTATAACGAAGTCAAAGACAGGTTTTATGAAGGGGGAAACATGGGTCTTTGATATTAACATGGTTAACGACGAGATCTTTTATTCTTTAGATATTACTACATCCTACTCCCTACTAATATTATAAATGCGAAAGTTTGTGAGGATGGATGTATGTTTGCTACTCTTTCACGAAAAAACTACTGAACGGATTTGGATGAAATTTTGCACACAGATGGTTTATAACCTGGATTAACACATAGGAGGACTTTTTATCCCGGTGGTAAGATCCCATGGGACAATTTTGAAATTTCACGCGGGCGAAGCCGCTGGCAGAAGCTAGTAATTTATAAAACAAAGTCCTCAACCGCGTCTGTCTATCTGTTCGTGATAAACTCAAAAACTACTGCACTGATTTTCATGCTGCTTTCAGCAATGGATAGAGTGGTTCTCGAGGAAGCTTTAAGTATATTATTTGTATGCAGGTGAAGTCGCGGGCATTAGCTAGTATAGTATAAAACAAAGTCACCCCCGGTGTCTGTACGCTTAGCTTTTTTAAACTACGCAACGGATTTTAATGCAGTTTTCAGCAATAGATAGAGTGATTCAAGAGGTAGTATGTTTATAGGGTGACTAGTAATTAGTGTACAGCACTTAAACATGTGATTGTGCTCATAGTAACAAACCACTTTTATTGTGGCACCAAACATGAAATCGCGATTTTTTCTCAGCGGTTTAGTACATTTTGATCAATTAAGCGAACATAAATGTACTGAAAAGCAGTTTTTTAACGCGATTTTGAACTTGATCACTTTGTCTATATAATGTCTATCCACCTTTCTATCGCTTTTTTGTATGTCTATCTGTTTATCCTTCTGCTAGTATCTTCATGAAAATATCCCCAAAGACTTACCCTTCAACGCAGCTAGCAGAAGTAATGACTACATCAGGTCTGGTGATAACACCTCCGCAGAGGAGACTCTTGTTGGTCTGAAGCAGCACCATCGCTTGCCAAGGGATCTCGGCGAAGTCTACCTCGAGGTCCTTCCTGTTTCCGTACGGTTTCTGGGGCTGTTGAAGAGGAGATAAGGTTTAAATTTGCGTAAATTCCCCAAACTGGTAGGTCGAATTTTGTTGTAAGTAGCTTCTGTTGTCTCATGGCATCTTCCCACTGGGATAAAAGTATCTTATTGTCTTTGTCTTGCAGCAGAAAAATAAAGGTAGTTGATATTATTTTTATCCGACTACGTAGAAGCCAAAAGGGTGAGTTATGATTTTAGCAGTCTATGTATGTATGTATTTACGTATATTCCTCCGTACTGCCTAAACTATTCATCAGATTTTGATTAATAAGGTGTCAATCGATTCGTTATTATGTCCCGGGTGACATAGGCTATATTTTAACCGATTTCAACAATAGGAGGAGTCAATTATAACTTGTAAACCCCAAATTAAATCAGAGCTTGATTTTTCAGCATTCGGGTTTTTTAGTTGGAGCATACGACACAAATTCTTGTTTGATGAATAAATCTTTTTCAAATGCTTTGAACATCTAACCTTCACGTATTGATAACTTCTAGTTAATTTATCACTATTGATAAAATACCTTGAATTATATAACGAGTTACCTTTTGGTCTGTATGAGGTCAAAAGGTTATTCTGACCTGTGGTGTCATTTTAAAACTATCATTATATAATATTTATGTTTATTGACCGTCTTCATTATAATACTTTTAGTGGTAAATGGTTTAGCTGTTGAAGAAGCGACTTCTAAGCGTGGGATCTTAGGTTTGATGCCCGCGGGAAAAAACTTCGGACAGATGTTTTGGCAGAGTTTCGGTATGTGTTCACAAAATTAAGATTTCAGCCTACGTAAAACTCAAATTAACAAAAATGATTCGCGACTGGAACACTTATGAATTTACAGAAATATAATCATTAAAATTTTCGAGCTACACGATAACTGACAAATGCTTGCACTGACTGGACAGGGGGTCTAAATGGCCGCTTTAGCCGAATTGTAACCATTGCCATAAAGTCCATTTTAATAATTTTTAATTTTCGTGATTCTGTTTATTGAACAAAATTAAAAATTCTTAAAATTAACTTTGTGTGGTAAAAAAAACTCTCCAAATGGTCTTTGTAATCATTACCATGATTACAAAGACCATTTGGAGAGTTTTTTTAACGTGATTCATTTACGATTCTGCTAAAGCGGCGATTTTAGAACCCAGACCCCGTATTCACAAACGTTCGACTCGTTTCCGATTCGACAACTCGTATATCTGTCTTCTTCTGGCATTACGAAAACGAGCGAGATAGACACACGACTTTACGAATCGGAAGCGAGTCGAATGGTTGTGAATAAGGGGCCAGGTATCTTTCTTTCTTCAAAAGATCATCTCAGACACTAATCTGCATAGTCCTCATATGAGTTGAGCTTTTGTCTGGACTTTAAAAGAGACTATGACCTCTGAGTTTGTTTCGGCTATTTCTTCTCAGAGTAGTCAGGTATGAAACACCGGCCCCATCTAGTTTAAAAAAAATATCGTGTGAAAGTGTTTGTAGAAACTTACTAACTAAATAAACATCATTTATCATCTATTATTGAATGCCAACTATTTTTATAAAATCACGACTGCAATCCCCGAAGGATAACGCTATGAATAAGTCCCAGGGAAAAAAATTGGGACTTGGGACTCTGTACCCGCTAATGAGAAATTCTAGATGGAAAAACCCTATAACTCTTTTGCCCACATCGACCCCAGGACCTCATGCTTAGATGTTGCACTTATGTCCACTAGATCAAGATTCAGTCAACCACATTAACGTTTTAATAAAACAAAAAAAAACACGAAAATTGTCTATGAAAATACAAAATGGCGGCATAAGTTTCAATTTTGACAGCGCGCGAAAATACCCATACTCTTTTCTTTAAATACAATTTCTCCATTCGTTTACAAAATAACAAAATTGACGTTTCAATAAAACTACAAATCGTTATACGCACGAAATGAAAACCTTTAATTAGCAACAAGAATTTGATTGGCTAATCGTAAGTGGAGAGTAGACAAATATTTTTAAATGTCAAACGTTTGATGGTCCAAGTCGTCTTTACAACATCGATAACTCGTTGGCTAAGCAACCTTGCGTCTGTAGGGTTTAAAATCAAACGGTATTTATGAATTTTAACTAATGTTTTAATGAGACCATTTAAATTAAACTAGCTAACACGAATGACGATTATTTTTAACCATTGGCAATAATAGTTAGGCAACATTATCAAAAAGGTACGAGTTTTTTTTTTATTAACGTCTTTGCTTAGTCTTTTTCTTTTTAGTCAATTTTTAATTGTTATTTTACATGAAGTGACTGGCTATGTGACCTCCACATACCAGTTAGTACTGGGGGTAATACGATACCCCTTGTTAAGACTAGTTGTCAGCCTTTCAAGCTACTGACTACCTGTAACGACTGTCAAAGCTGTCAAAACGAAGTCGGGTCCAACGGCTTGATGTGCTTTCCGAAGCACAGAGGAAAGTCAGTATGAGATGGATGGGCACCCATCTTTGGCAAGAGCGGCTTAACTTGAAGATCAAACCGATCATCTGTTATGATTTAGCCACGAGATCTTTTTTTATTTTATTTTTATTTTGGGCATCTCGCAGTTCAGTCTGTGAAGACTGGCTTCTGCTTAACCGGGCAAGTCCTGTGGATGCCCTGAATTTAAGGCCTCCAGCCAGGGCGAAAATGACTATAAACTAAGCGACAGCGCTCTAAGGGCACCCCCTGTGGGGTACGGACCTCTGCTTAGGGCGTCGCTGGGGGCAGCAAAGGGACAGGCTGGATCTGGTTGTCATTATTTAGGAACTGTTTTATTACTACAGGCTCAGCATCGCGGGCTGGCTCGAGCAAGGGTCGGGGAGGGATTGAACGGGGATTACGCGCCGGGCCTCTGCGGCGAGGTTGGAATGTCTTCGGTTTGTATTTGTACATTCTACGAACTGTACTGGTATCTTTCCTACTCTCTTGCAAGATAGTGATCGGCCACGAGATCACCTCTTTTAGCCAATTTATGTCACCGAATAGAACTGAGTTACAAAATATTGGTTTCCTTATTTTTTGAGAATCAATAGCCATATTTCATATAAATAAACATTCAGAAGCTAGTTATGATAATATAATAATAAATAAATAATTATTGGACGTTTTGCAAAATGCTAATTATGTAATCTGTCAGATGTGTGTCTATGGTAATTTGAAGATTAAATTCTGATCAGAGATAATGACTATGATTATTATTGTTGTCTATGATTCTAATAATACCTACATTTTGGGTGTGGCTTCGTATAAATTGACGATTAAATACTTCATTTAAGATGTAGTATCAGGACGTTGACTAGCCGGTTCACTTTCAAAATGAAGGCTCGAGAGCTTATTCGCAAGGAGTTGGCAGATTCGTCTTAAAACTAGGTTTTTGTCGTTTTTCTTATCTCTCTTAACTTTATATATTTTGCTATATGTATGTATGTATGTATTTATTTTATTCTTATATATTTTAGTTATAAATAATTTCTAGTCTTTTTTCGGTAATTGCACCTACTGTGTATTATCTCTGCATCACCCTAAGGTAGACTGGTAGAAAATGCCTAAGGCATTAAGTCCGCCTTTGTACAGTTTTAATTGTGCATAAAGTTTTAATAAATAAATAAATAAATGAATATTAATACTAAACTCTTCTTCTTAATAGTGTGATATAGGTGCCTATCCTGGTGTCAGAGTTTTCCTTGGCCTGTAGACTTGATATATCTACATGCCGTCAAGAAATACTTCTCAGGCGCGGCGGCGTTCTTTTTCCTCACGATGTTTTCCTTCACCGAAGCAAGTGATAATTATACAATACGCACATGAATTCGAAACATCAGCGGTGCATGTCTTAGGTTCGAATTCGAGAACTATGACTTGGCGGTCCCACGTACACACGACTAGGTTATCACTGCTAATAATCACACTGTATCTGTCTAACAGAGTGGCTCCCAACCTTTCTAAGACCAGGGACCACTTCGGTATGTTCATTGTTAACAGGGGCCATATGGTCCTAGATAAACATGGACACAGACAGGATTATAACTAGGGAAGTGAATCTTTAACTCACACTATTCGAAAATTGGATAATGTGATAACAACCTTTAGAATTAAGATAGTGATGGACAAAAAACCGGTTGAAAAATTTAGTGATCATTTAGTATGAGATTCTCAAAAAAAAAATTGAATTTTGCCTCTGATAGGTTCAATTAGGTTGAGTAGAGCTTGCATCTTCTGTGCAAGTTGAAAAGTACGAATCACATTTAAATCTTTCGCGGACCGTAGTCGAGGCTCCTGCGGACCACAGGTTGGGAACCAGTGGTCTAACAGAATCAGCTTATACCTATCGGTCCCACTAATGGGACACAAGCCTCCTTTCTATGAGAGGGAGTGGGTTGGAACCACGCAAGCCCAGTAATAAGCTTATCGACAATAAATAATATTATGACACCTAAAATAACCTCATTAATGTTTGAACGTGAATTGCGATGTGTTTAAACAGTAATTAGGAATACGTAATGAGTTTTAGTATTTACGCAAATTGAACTTAAATTTAAAGACCGTGACTATTTACGGCCATTTTCAATAACTTACCGACAGGTATTGATAGGTTGCTGTCTCTCGTTATTTGACATTTAGCTTACTGACGCACGTTTAGAAAAAAAATGTCACAGAACAGCTTTTTTTTGTTTTTTCTTTGAATAAAAATCCATAGACCAACTTAGACAAGTACGGCTTAACCTAAAGATCGACCCGAGCGGCTGTAATTATTTAACCAAAAGAAAAACAAAATCAAAAATATTTCCAAAAAAATACTCACGTTCAATATACCACATTCGCCGGAACCGGTGTATCTTGGCAGGTAGACCCTCTGGACAGACTCTCCGAACTCATTCTCGTAACCAAATCCTCCATTCTGGGATACGGCGATTCCTCCTCCCTGCACCAGCTTTTGACCCTGTCCTGTCTCAATTCCAAATCCACCTCCCGTCTGAATACCAAAGCCTTGACCCTGGGTTGTGTACTGTCCTTGGCCGGTAGTTACTGCGAATCCATTACCCTGGGTCACCCTCTGCCCTCCTCCTTGAATAATCCCTTGTCCACCACCCTGGGTCACTCTTTGACCTCCTCCTTGGGTCACTGCGAAACCACCTCCCTGTTGAATTCCAGTTCCGAAACCTTGGGAAACTGATTGGCCACCTCCTGTGGTGATTCCGAATCCTGATCCTTGGGTCACTCGGGTACCCTGTTGGAGGAGAGATATGTTTGATTAGTCTGACCAAACAATGGGTGTAAATTTAACCTTAATTAAGCCGAAATGCAATTGTTTTTCCCGTCCATCGTTGAGATCAATTATTGTTCTAGTCTAGAAAGACTATGTATAGGTACGGCCTGGGAACCTTCTAGTTACGTAGTTATTGGTGGCTAAAGTTACAACACTTTCAATGGTTTTTTTAAGGGGCCGGCGGAGCGGTCGTCTTTGATACTAAACGTAATACCAAAATAATTCGTAAACCATAACCATTCATATTCTTAAGGAAGTGTATATTTATTCGATTGGATTACATAATTTCTAGGTTCCCAAATATATATTTTGAAAGGACAATTATCTTTAGACGAGATATGTATTTCGATTGGATTACATAATATCTAGGTTCCCAAATACATATTATGAATGGACATTGATTTAAACAAGAGTTATGAGAAAAGAGTATGTTTGGTTAACGAATTATTATTTTGGTATTACGTTTGTATGAACGACGCCCGCTCCACCGACCCCTTAAATGCATTCATCAGCACAATGTTTTGAGTGCGTTTCATTATGTTCTACCGTAAAATGTGATTTTTCACCAAAAAATAATTTTTGAGTCAAGTTACTTAGTTTGCTGTACAGAATGCTTGGTTGACGGCTTCGTGATGAGTCTATATACCCTGTATAAAGAGGTAAACTTTCTCATGTCTTTAGAGTGCATGAGGAACGATGGACCAGCATCAAAAGAACTCCAAAAATCAATCATATATAAGGTGTTAAAAAATTAACTGCAAGAATTTCGTGTACGTACTCGGTATCAATAAACAAACGTATTCCAAAAAAAAAAAATTTTTTTCAAGCATTTTTAGTTTTTACATAAAAAAAAACATTGCCAATCCAAAGTCTGAAAAATGAGATGGAAAAGTTAGAATCAGCTGTCTACGTTTGCACTGTCGCAGGGGTGAACGACTACGCGCCCGGCACCCTTCACGGCGCAGTCACAGTACAGTCAAGTGCGCATATTCAATCATTTTGTGCGCAGTGAAAATATGCATATCTTTGAAACGGATCGTTACTTATATAAAATTTTTTCGTGATTATTTTTTATTTGTGATTCCAAACAACTCCTCAAGTTTCGTGCAGTTAATTTTTTAACACCTTATATGACCCTTATCCTCACCTGTCCATTTTTAACGTAAGATCCCTGGCCCTGGATCACACCTTGTCCACTGCCCTGGATCACACCTTGTCCACCACCCTGGATCACAGCCAGTCCACTACCCTGGGTCTGACCTTGGCCGAATCCTTGGGAAGTCTGCGTGAATGATGAGCCTTGGGAGAACTGACCGCTGGAACCTGGTAGGAAAGATGAAGACGATGCTTTAAGAAGTTGAATAGAAGTCCAAATTAGTTTGGTAGTTTTGCTGTTAATTAGCCTTCAAGAGTTAGGCGTAGGCGTACCTAACAGTACTCTCACATTTTGCTAGTTTTACTTAAATGATAGGCACGAGCCTATTGCCAACAACCGGGCACAGATTCAGACCACGCTACTATTGAAAAGTCATGGATGGAAAAATCCAAGAACATTTTGCCCGACCCGGGATTCGATCCCAGGACATCTTACGATGAAGCAGTTACTTGAATATCTAGGTTGTTAAATGAGTCGATCACAGCACCTAACAGTAGATTTTCAATAGACTTCCTGATAGAGACCCCATCAGCTGGTTTCCAAAAACCCCTTAAAAAACTCCACATACCTTGATTACCCTGTCCAGCCGAGCCATACTGTCCTTGACCCTGAATCGTCACTTGTCCTTGACCTCCCTTCGTGTAGGAACCTTGACCACCCTTGGTATAGGAACCTTGACCTCCCGTCTGATAAGAACCCTGACCGTATTGGTTCTTCTGGATGAAAGAGCCTGTGGTTGGCGGGGTGACTGTGGGATATCCTTGGGTCACTTGATTGGGTCCGTCAGTTGTTCTGAAAAGATGTGGCTGGTTATTCTAAGTTTTGGGGTGTTCAAGACCGCGAGAGTTTTCATTTGCGCGAATGCTTATCTGACCTCCATAACCCAGTTAGTAATGGGTAATACGATACTCTTTGGTGAGAGTTTCGGGCCATTGACGAGCCGTAACTGCGGCTGTCAAAGATCTAGAAATGAAAGCCGGGACCAACGGCTTAACGTGCTTTCCGACGTAGTGAGGAAACTCGGTATGTAATGGTCACTCCTTCACAGATTAACCCAGGCAAACACAGCTAAAGGTCTTTCCGAGTGGCTGTTTTATTTAGCGCCGAGTTTCCCGATTATTAAAACAAGATTAAAGTGATCAAATCCTCACCTGAAGTTGTTCAAAATAACTGATCCGGTGACTGGAGGCCTCACGCTCACTCCTGGCTGGTTGTTGGAACTGCCCCTGCTGTCTGGTACGTATTTACCGTCGTTGCCTCCGAAGACACCGGGAACCCATTTACCGAGCTGGTTGGTTGGCCAGGGGTCGGTGTAGTAGGGGTCACGGCAGCACTTGCCAATTCGTCCGGTCGCAACGTCTTTGCAGTCCTGTTAGAAGATTTGGTGGGATTACAATTGGTTGTGGATTTAGGGATCCAATTCAGTCAGTTTAGATCCGATGTGCCCATTATTAGCTTGTCATTCTGTAAGTTTTTTGGGTGTGCCAATACCGTTATAGACCTTTTCGAAGCGTATTAGGTTAAGAAAAAAAAAGACCAATCAGCTTAAGAAAAGAAGACATGTCCTTAATTTTCGCCATGTCTTTGTTAAATGAGATGAATTTAAATGAAAATGATGAATGTGGGACATAGGCGGCAGGTGGGAGGTAGACCTAGTGGGTTTTCCATCAAACGGCCCAGTTAGTCTTAACCAATCCGACCAAAACAAAAATTTTGAAGATGATGATCTTCCAATTTTTGATTTTAGGACATGCTGGTTTCCTCACGATCTTTTTCTTCACCGATGTCAGAGACGTTTGGCGAGATCATCTCAAATGTTTTACTGCAAGCTAAACCTGGTTTAAACTTTTTGTACTTACAGTCAAAGGCACTCTGTAAGCCTCTTGGTCCCTGGTGAGAGCGACCGTGGTGTTGGAAATGACACCCTCCGCGGTACAGAACTCGACGAGTGTGCACTTCAGAGCAGCGGCGCAGCCGGATGGGATGTCGGCTGCAGGAAAGATTAGAGATTGTAGCTTTTGTAACACTAGACCTTCTACAGTCTACGATAGGGTTTAAGTTAGGCGTGTTTTAGGAATGTGCTTATAGAAACCTTCAAAGATCAAGTCATTTTCATAAAACCTAATTAGAGGCGCCTCCAAAAACTTTAACAGCCCTTGCCAATTTTCACAAAAGCTGTACTCATGGAGAAGAAGGTCGCAAATGGACTTTAGGCGTGATGACCTAAAAGCTAGGCTACCTACAGCTATACCCTACAATTTTGTTAATGGTGTTCTGACCAGTCCACCTTGTGCTCGGAGTTTGACGCAGCTGGATATGCTAGCCACTTGAGAGCACATGAAAGAGAGAGACAGCACACCAAAGCTCTCGACAACCATACTAGAAAGCCATCGAATGCAGTCACTGTGGCTGAAATTGGCTGGATGCCATCATCATCATCATCATACTCGTAGCTCATCACTTGAACAATGAAAATTGAGCATTCGATAAACTTCAAGTAACGTTGAGATACTTTTTTTTATCTGGGGAAATTCAAGACAGACAATTATTAAAAAAACAACAACTTACTGTTCTGTGGTGGAGGTGGTCTGTTCACAGGCCTGGCTGGGAGAGTCTCATCCAGAATCAGCTGCCCATCAACGTAGTGAGGGTTCTGGAAACTGTCTGATCCGGTGATGCGATCAATTGGGGGCAAGTACTCAGGAGCCTTGGTTGAAGGGGGCAGGTACGTTGGTCTAGGTGTGGTGTACGGTCTTGGGGTAATCACAGGACGGGGTGTAGTCACAAAAGCGGGGGTGTAAGCAGTGGAGACCACGTTAGAACCGCTAGTTGAAGTGTCTACAGGAGGAAGATATGGGACACCAGGCTTAAGACCTGATCCAATGGCACCAGGACGGAAAACTCCAGCATTCTCAGAACCAGCTGAGAACGAATCAGTTTCTACGAAGTTCGACTGGCTTGTGGATTTGAAGACCTCATTGTTGGATCCGAAACGTGTTGGGGTGACAGTGGATCCGAAACCGGAGGCAGTAGATCCGAATTTGTTGCTGTTGAAGGCTGAGCCGGATCCGAATTGATTTCCAAAGCCGGTGGTCGAGCTTCCTTTGTTCGCGTTGGCGTTAGCGTTGAATCGTGAGTTGCTGGAAGTCTGGCTTCCAAATCCGGTTTGGCTTCCTTGTCCGAAGCTGCTTTGGCTTCCTTGTCCAGTTTGGCTGAAGATTCCCTGTCCATTGCTGGTGGTTGATCCTTGGAAGGTTCCTGATCCGACTCCGAGGGAACCCTGAAGGTTGCTGCCAGCGAGGGATGCGGTTTCGATTCTGCAGCAGATTTCGGTTCTGGTGTTGCAGTATTGTTTCTGAGGCAAAAGAAAAGGTATCGGTTAGATTTATTTTGACGTTATTTAGGGGATCTTATAAACTCGCAATAGTATGCAGAAAAACAGTAGTGTATCAAGTATCTGTCGGCCACCCAGGACGCGACATATATCTTAAGTTATTCATCATCTGTCTGCCTTTTCCTAACTATGTTGGGGTCGGCTTCCAGTCTAACCGAATGCAGCTGAATACTGTATTTTACTTTGAGCGACTACCTAACTAACTTTCACAATTCATTTAGTACTAGGCAATAATAAACCAGCGGAGAAACCAGCGGAGTGGAGAGCAGCGGTGGCCCAGTGGTGGCGGTCCCGACTTACGAGCAGTAAGTCGTGGGTTCGAACCCAGACATGCGCATTACTTTGTGTAATTTATATCATCACCACTGCTCTCAAAAACGGTGAAGGAAAACATCGTGAGGAAACCGGCATGTCTCAGAACCAAAAATTCGAAGACATGTGACATCTATCAATCCGCACTGGGCCCGCGTGGTGGATTATAGCCTATTCCCTCTCATAGAGAAGAGGCCTGTCTCAGCAGTGGGAACATTAAAGGCTGATGATGATGATGATGATGAATAAGAAACCTGACTGACTACCTGTAACGACTGTCAAAGATCTACAAATGACAGCCGGGACCAACGGCTTAACGTGCTTTCCGGGGCACGGAGGAAACTCTGTATGTATGGGTGGTCACCCATCCACCGACCAACCTAGGTAAGCACGGCTTAACCTAAAGATCGACCCGAACGCCTGTTATTATTAATACGAATACTGTTATCATTGGAGTAACATTGACCTTTCAATTAAAACTATATTCGTAAAGCAATTTATTATTAAGATTCCAATAATAAGCGAATTGCCAAAATTCTTGTTTTTAGGGTCCCGTAATTGAAAAGGTCAACGAGAAACCCTGTTACTAAGCTAACATCTGTCTGTCTTAAACAAAGTTGTCGAAATTCTTACGTTTTTTGCCTTTTGCAGGCCAGTGCTATGTTGTATGTTGATGAAAATACGACGTTTACAAGACGTATTTAGTTACAGAATTATAATCAAAAAAACTCAGGAACCAGATTTTGATATATTTACGAGTACCTGTAAAGCTATGCTTATCCAAACAAGTGAAGCTTTCTGAGACGTTTTGATTCCAACAGTTAAAAGCTAAATGTCAAGCAGACAGAGATAGCTACCTACCGATACCGGTCAGTTAGTTATTGAAAATGGCCGTAAGATGCTTTTAGAAAATATTAGACATTCTTAACCCAGCTGAAGATTCCATACAAGGAAAAAAACAAGTTTTACTTTATTTCACAGTACTGTTTAGAACCATGCATGTTCAAAATACGCTCACCAAGATTTAAGTTCAAAAAGAATGTATTAGTTATACATTCCTAACTAGATGGCGTTGACGTCGAAATAGAAGTCGGTGTTAAGATTCTCCGGCGTTTGGTTGGGGTCCTGTACATAGAGTTCAAACACGTGGATAAAATTAGTTTAATAGTATTCGGTTGTTTTATTTACACTCGACCTTACGTAGATACTCCTAAAGTTCAAATTCCTAGTACTGGCGGACAAGCGCAGTGTTCGGTGCTCAACAGTACAGAACCTTTACCATTCAAGTCTAATTCACGCTTAACCGGTTTATTTTTTGCAAAACAACTGTGTAATATTTTATTTTTAGCTAACGGTGTTTAATACTTTAATGACGGAAGGTTATAGCCCTGTGGCGAGTGGAAAAAAACTGACTAAGACGTATGTAAAACTGTCATAGTTACTATTAATAGAGAATACAATGAATGCTTTGCCCAATCCGTTCGCAAACGCGGAGCTACGATAGTTTCTAATGGTTGTTTAACAAAGCCGAAACGCACTTGTTCTTCCCGTCATTGCGATATTTTTTTGGTCTACACCATACCTGGGAACCTTCTAGTTACGGAGATCATTATCTGCCTAGCCTTTTCCCAACTATGTTGGGGTTGGCTTTCAGTCTAACCGAATGTAGCTGAATACCAATATTTTACATGGAGCGACTGCCTATCTGACCTCCACAACCCAGTTAGTACTGGGTAATACGATACCACTTGGTAAGACTATTTGTCAGAATTTTTGAGCTACTGACTACCTGTAACGACTGTCAAAGATCTACAAATGACAGCCGCGACCAACTGCTTAACGTGCTTTCCGAGGCACGGAGGAAACTCGGTATGTAAACTACGCAGACGAAATCTCGCGTAAATTCATAGCTAAAGTCTGCATTTCATTAAAAATTTCATAATGCCCACGTCGAATTTTAGTTTTATTGCAAATCGTAAAAGATTACGACTGGTTCGGCGACAAAACACTACATTGGATAATTGTTAAATGTTAAGGCTTGGGTTCCTAATATGGTTCGCCATTTGTAAATACTGTGTGTCTCTTATATGTGACTGATTGCCAACTTATTTGCGAAAGTAATGCCGAGTTTACAGTCAACTTTATCGCGTGGTTAGTGTCTAACCTAATATCAGAGTTATTATGCCGCTATGGACCTCTGTCTTGGCTTTACATGTCGTCGAGAAATATCTCTCAGGCATGCTGGTTTTCTCACGATGTTTTCCTTCACCGAAGCAAGTGATAATTATACAATACACACATGAATCCGAGATATCAGAGGTGCGTGTCTTGGGTTTGAACTTGAGACTTATATAACTTGAGCAGCTGACCGTTGGTTTATTTATTGGTAATTAAGATCAACCTTCGATGACAACATCAGCCGGGTTACTATGACTTTATTTTTAGCCTCCCGGATTATTTCTTTCAATGGAGTGTCAGTGGTTGACCATTGGAAAGTCATAATGACGCCATTATATTAGTAGACTAGCTGACCCACGCAACTTCGTCTGCGTCACATAAGAGAGAGAAAAACGAAAGGAAAAAATGTCCCCGTTTTTGCAACATTTTTCATTCCTGCTCCGCTCCTAATGGTCATAGCGTGATGTTTTATAGCCTATAGCCTTCCTCGATAAATGGATTATCCAACTCAAAAAGAACTTTTCAATTTGAAGCAGTAGTTTCTGAGATTAGCGCGTTCAACCAACCAAACAAACAAACAAACTCTTTTGCTTTACAATATTAGAATAGATCACCAAACTTGGCCAATTTAACCATTATGAGATCAATGGTAGACCATTGTGACACAACACAATAATTGTAATAGCAGAATTGGGGCCCTGGTTATACACGCACGCCGGTTGCAAGTCAATGAATCTGACCTTTCTGAAGATCCTCACCGTAAGTCCTATTGTCAAATATCTACGAAATCTCGCTTGTTGCCAATGTGAAACCAGCCGTATATCCGTCTTTTATAAAGGCTTTATGCCTTAAACCGTGGGTGAACTGTCAAGATATTTGCGACACTGACATCTGACATTTGTCATATTTGACATTATGCGTCAATGTTTTGTTCGATTCTCTTTTCAAATAGACTTTCTTTCGAAGTTTGTAGGTGGTGATTGCAAGAAGTATCAATCAAATTAATTGGTTTTGGTATTGCTTAGTTTGAGGTATTTGTGTAGAAGGTTAGACGGGGAAGTACTACCGTCTTTTCAAACTTACTTTTCTAAAAGCGAAAGTTTACCGGGATCAAAATCTATACTAATATTATAAAGCAGAAGAGTTTGTTTGGTTGAACGCGCTAATCTCAGGAACTACCGGCTCGAATTAAAAAAATCTTTTTGTGTTGGATAGTCCATTTATCGAGGAAGGCTTTAGGCTATATTACATCACGCTACAATCATTAGGAGCGGAGCAGGAATGAAAAATGTTGCAAAAACGGGGACGTTTTTTTCCTTTTGTTTTTCTCTCTTATGTGACGTAGACGAAGTTGCGTGGGTCAGCTAGTTATTTAAATTAATGGAATGTAAAAGTACTCTTAATGAAGACGAGAGGCACTTGTTCTACCCGTCATTGCGATATTTTTTTGTTCTACCTGGGGACCTTCTAGTTACTGAGAAATTGGGGGTCAAAGTTCCAACTTGATCACAAGTTTTTTTTTTTTCAAATATACAAGTTTATAGGGTTATGACTTTATTTTTAATACTTTGACGACCCCCGTACTATTAAATCAATCCATCAGCACAATGTTTTCAGTGCTTTACATTGAATCCTACCGTAAAAAGTGGTTTACATTCCAAAAAAAAAGTTGTTTCCCAGCAATAGTAATAGTAGTTAGCTTGATGTACAGAATGCTTGGTTGACGGCTTCGTGATGAGTCTGTTTATATCTTCAAGAGGGTGAACCCTAATACCATCAACATCCATTAATTCCAAATGGAAATACATAAGTATTTTAAACATCACATGATTAACATTTAAGTGAATATTTAAACGATTCCTATTTATTTCAACAGTAACTTATTACTTGAAGTTAACTGTAATTCAATATACTTGTAAACAAGTCCAATTAAATAGTAGTCATTTTGATATATAATTATCAAATAGACCTGTTATTAACATAAATACTGCGTTAATTACATATTTACTATGAATGCTGAGTTTATTAGTTAAATGTCACATTCTCATGTAAAAGTCAAGATCATTGATCACCATAAATGTATAGAACGGTGATAAATGTATGGGTATGTGTGATTTGTATGTATTGCATCTATACTAATACAGGTGTAAACCACCTCATCACAAAGCCGTTAACCAAGCATTCTGTACATCAAACTAAGTAACTTTACGCAAAAATGATTGCTGGGAAACTACTTTTTTTTTTTGAGGTTATAAATCATGTTTTGTGGTAGAACTCAATGTAGTGCACTTAAGACATTGTGCTGATGGATGGATTAATTAATTTAAAATTTTACAAAAAAAACTTATAAGTATTTTAAAAAAAAAGTTGTCAAAAAGTTGTAACTTTGAGCCCCCATATCTCCGTAACTAGAAGGTTCCCAGGTATGGTGTAGAACAAAAAAATGATCGCAATGACAGAGAGAACAAGTGGTTTTCGTATTCGTTAAGAGGTGTTTTACACCCTTTATTATAAAGCAGAAGAATTTGTTTGTTTGTTTGGTTGACCGCGCTAATCTCAGGAACTACCAGCTCGAATTGAAAATTTTTTGCGTGGGATAGTCCAGTTATCGAGGAAAGTTTTAGGCTATATAACATAACGATATGACCAATAGGAGCGGAGCAGCAATAAGAAATGTTGCAAGCGGGAAATTCACTCGAACTAAGTCGAAATATATATTACTGCTTTGCCAATGATAAATGATAAATGATCTTTATTTTGTAAGTAGGTTTTCACAAACACTTTTACACGTCAATTTTTTTTTTAAACTCGATGGGGCCGGTGTTTCGTACCTGACTACTCTGAAAAGAAACAGCCGAAACAAACTCAGAGGTCATAGTCTCTTCGAGGGTTGCGGGCCTGTTCGAAAGAGATACCGCGGCCCCGGAACGTAAAAGGCGAGGAAGGAACATGGATGGTTTTTAGTCAGTAAGAGTCTGACACTCCCTCCCGCTCCGCCCAGAGTGGGGGGGGGTCATTTGATGATTTCCCATCCTTAAAAAAAAAAAAAAAAAAAAAGGTCATAGTCTCTTTTGAAGTCCAGACATAATCTTGCTCAATTCACATGAGGATCATGTAGATATTAGTGTCATTTCAGATAGAGATTAGTGTAATGTCATTTCTACATCACGATTTATTCTTCTATCATACTAGCGCCCGCCTGAAGCTCGATAATTGGCCCACGGGATCGTACTACTGGGATAAAAAGTATCCTATGTGTTAATCTAGGTCATAAACTATCTGTGTGCAAAATTTCATCCAAATCCTTTCAGTAGTTTTTGCGTGGAAGAGTAACAAACGTACACACAAACAAACTTTCGCCTTTATATAATGTCAGTGAGTTTGTCAGTGTGTAGAATCTAAAAGATCATGATCAATATATAAACCTAAATTGGCTATATAAGATTCCTAACAAAAACTCAAATCGTAGAATATCATCCGCGCGCAAAATACGTGTTATCGATGTTAATTATGAAAAGAAAAACGCTTAGAAAAACTGTTAGGATTCGCTCAACAATAGGACAATGGGTCGCACGAGGAAAAAAACTTAATTAGACCACAAACCTCGTTATTTCCTTGAAATAACGTCAAAGAAAAAAAAACTGATATCCGGAAACGTTACGTTAACGTGATCATGTCTAACACCCAGTTACAGCTTACTTACGTTTAACTGTTAGTTACAATGCCTACGTCCGTAGCTAGCGATGTTTTTTGAAACAAAGTAAGCTTGAAATATACCTCTACGCGTTACCTAATATCTACATATCACTTGATTCAAAGAAAAACAAAAATCCTTTTCTGTGACGTTTTGTTTCTAACCGTCCGTTAGTTAAATGCCAAACAGACAGAGATAGCAATCTTTCGTTAACTGTAAGTAACTTTTTGAAAATTACTGTTTTACAGTCAGGATAAAAAGGTTTACATGTTTTCCGAGGCTTTGAGGACACTCGGTAATACAATACTTCTTGGTAAAAATGATTGTCAGACTTTTTGGGCCACTGATTACCTGTAACGACTGTCAAAGATGGATAAATGACAGCCGGGACCAACAGCTTAACGTGCTTTCCGAGGCACGGAGGAAACTCGGTATGTAAGGGATGGTCACCCATCCACAGACCAACCTAGGCAAGCATGGCTTAACCTATAGATCGACCCGAGCGGCTGGATATTATTTAGCCACGAGCTCCTCCAAAGACACCAGCATATCCCTAGCATTTTCCCAACTATGTTGGGGTCGGCTTCCAGTCCAAACAGATGCAGATGTATTTTAAATGGAGCGACTGCCTATCTGACCTCCACAACCCAGTTAATAATGGGAAATACGATACCACTTGGTAAGACTGGTGTCAGACTTTTTTGTGCATTGCAATTTGTGTCCTCGGAAAGCATGTAAAGGTGTTGGTCCCGGCTGTCATTTGTCGATCTTTGACAGTCATTACAGTTAGTCTGAATCTCGAAAGTCTTACCAAGAGGTATCGTATTACCCGGTACTAACTGGGTTGTGGAGATCAGATAGGCAGTCGCTCCATTTAAAATACATCTGCATCTGTTTGGACTGGAAGCCGACCCCAACATAGTTGGGAAAATGCTAGGCATATGCTGATGTCTTTGATATATACGTACTTAGGCGAGACATTTTGCTTTAAAGTTTCAGCTGTCAATTTAAAACTGAAGTTTATACAGGTAGATAAGGATCTAAGTTAGCTCATTGCGTGCCTGTCTATAAGGTAGGCCAGCTACCTGTCAAAGCATAACGCAACATTAACCTTTCACAGGCGGGTTATGCCCTTTTGCATGTTTAGACATTTCTATTCTATTTTTAGGTAAATTTTCGTAATGTTAAGGGCTTGAAGATAACTAAAGTTGCTGTTAAATGTAGAAATGTTAGGAAACAGCATAACTAATTATGCAGAAATATGCTTCATTCGTGACGTTTTTTTAATGTTACAGCACCATGCTGAGATAGGAGCCTTTTGGCCTCGTACAGGACGAGTTTTGTTTCTTAAAATTTTTAAATATTATATTTGTTTTTGTCTGTGTAAGTTTTATACTGATAATTTTGATGTGTTTTGTCCTGTGCGGGCTAATAAATGATTTTTCTTTCTTTCTTTCATTCATTCATTCATTTCAGTCGAAAGACGTCCACTGCTGGACATAGGCCTCCCCCAAGTGTCGCCACACTGACCGGTCCCTTGCGATTCGCATTCAACAAATTCCCGCAACCTTCACCAGTCTAGAATATCTTAATCAATATTTACGTAACGAGAACCGTCATATTTAAAATATTTGTGAAGAAGTTGCACAAAAATGAACGCGAATATTTCTTTCAATTATATTTTCGAAATTAGTCCGTTAGGTGTTGCGTAAACACAGAACACGCGCTCCGCTTAGTCGGGTAAATATCATAATCTGTTGACGTATGGTGTCGTGTCAAATATTTGCATTTCATTGATCCTGTGGTTTGTGTTTTGCAATTTATTTTATTAGATGGTAATATCTTAATGAAATTGCTGAAATCTTTAAAAGATGATGTGGGTAGAAAAGTGGTGATGACTGAATTTATAAAATGAGGAGTAACAGATCAAAGTGCATTAACTCCGTCAATGTAACTTTTGAGATAAAGGCATAATCCATACTACTTTGAAGAGAGCACACGAACCCGAACCTGGATTTAATATTGTTTGTAACGATGTGCACTTTCGGTTCTTTTTTATAATAAAAAGTAATACAGTTTGGTGCGTCATAATTTGACATTAGTAACAAGGTTTGAAATAGATAGAAAATTCGTTTGTACCATTAATCTTATTACGGTGGGTGGAGTTAATACACTTTGATCTGTTAAATTATTTAATAATACCAGCTGACAAACACAACTTCGTCTGCGTCAAGTAAGATAGAAAGAGAAAAATAACAAAACATCAATTATCAGTTTTATAATTGCAATGGAGAGTTATGTTGGGTTCTGCCATGACTTCCTGGGTTCGTTTCCCGGGTCAGAAAGAGGGTAGACAGATTTTTCTGCTCGTAACAATTTTATTTTCCATCCACCCGCAATCCGCGCTCTCCAACGGTGCCAAATTGACTATCGGTACATCGAGGTGTTAAAGTGTTTGTACAAAAACGCCACCATGTCAGTCCGACTTCAGGACCAAGCCTCGGAACCTATCCTTCTGCAGCGAGGTGTAAGACAGGGAGACGTCATATCTCCGAAACTGTTCACCGCTGCACTGGAGGATGTCTTCAAGGTTCTGGACTGGAGAGGGCTAGGCATCAACGTCAATGGCGAGTACATCACTCACCTTCGGTTTGCCGACGATATTGTGGTCATGGCTGAGACCATGGAGGACCTCAGTACAATGCTCGATGACCTCAGTAGAGCCTCCAAAAGAGTGGGTCTAAAAATGAACATGGACAAGACGAAGGTCATGTTGAATGCCCATGTCACACCCATTCCTATCAAGATCGGAGACTCTACACTCGAAATTGTAGACGATTATGTATACCTAGGACAAACGGTCCAGTTAGGTAGGTCTAACTTCGAGAAAGAGGTCAATCGTCGAATCCGACTCGGCTGGGCAGCGTTCGGGAAGCTGCGCGGTATCTTCTCGTCCAACTTACCGCAGTGTCTCAAGACGAAAGTCTATGACCAGTGTGTGTTGCCAGTGATTACATACGGGACCGAAACGTGGTCGCTCACAATGGGCCTTATCAAAAGGCTTAAAGTCACCCAAAGGGCAATGGAGAGGGCTATGCTCGGAGTTTCCTTGCGTGATCGAATCAGAAATGAAGACATCCGCAAGAGAACCAAGGTCACCGACGTAGCCCGAAGAATTGCTAAACTTAAGTGGCAGTGGGCAGGGCACATTGCTCGCAGAACGGATGGCCGATGGGGCCGAAAAGTTCTGGAGTGGCGACCGCGAACCGGAAGACGATGCGTTGGAAGACCTCCCACTAGGTGGACCGATGACCTGGTGAAGGTTGCGGGAATCCGGTGGATGCGAGTAGCAAGGGACCGGTCAATGTGGCGACACTTGGGGGAGGCCTATGTCCAGCAGTGGACGTCTTTCGGCTGAGATGATGACCCGCAATCTCCAGTCAACCCGCGATCATGGCGCTTGCAACAGCGTCGAAATCGGGAGCTCAAAAAATAATCACTGAAGATATCCCGTAAGTGACAATATAAGTTTACCTCTTCTTAACCCCTCGGTGATTGCAGGCGTGATGGTGTGTTTAGGTAACTTAAAACCTAATAAACAGACACATAACCTACATTTTAAATAAACGCATAAATCATGTAACTCATGTAGGTATACTTTGACGTACAATCGTTAATCATAGCGTGTTTATACGGTAGGGTCTTATTTTATATAATATAATGATGATTATTATCTATTAGATAATAATACCTATGTATATGTATTTGTAATTAAACGCTTCAAGTAGTGAGACCTACCTCAACATAGGCGAGGAAAAACTGTTTTTAAGTCAGCGTAAAATGTAAAAACTTTTAGATTGTTATCTCCATCTGGCGAGATTGTCAACTCTCGAAAGATTATAAACCGAACATACTGCTTACAATTTAACGCATTTTTTTTCGCTAGATTGTAATCTATCGAATTGAAAAAGTAATCGAATTGACGGAAGTGTCTCTGCTCCCCACAGAAATATTAAAAATAGCTGCTCCCATAGAGATATTTCCGTTCATGATTTTCACAATTTGACTGTTTAAATTTTCACAATTTTACGTTTTTAAAGACATTGTGCTGATCGATGGATAGAATAGTAGGGGGTCGTGAAGGTGTTTAAAGTTAACTTCTTACATTAAAAACACGTACCTGTTTTAAAAAAAACTCGAGATAAAGTAGGAACTTTGACCCCCAATATCTCCGTAACTAGAAGGTTCCCAGGTATGGTGAAGACCAAAAAAATGATTGAAATGATCGGGAGAACAAGTGCTAGGGTCTTGCTACACCCTTCCCTTCGTCTGTGAAACCCGACCGAAACGGTCTGTTGCCAGTGTTTAACTATTGTGTCTACTTCCTTAACAGATAAAGGTTTATATAATAAGTAGGTAGGGGGTGGGTAGGTAGGTTATTATAATGGTGAGAATCAAACCTTTTTTTTTTATCTGTGGGCAGCTCTGTTACATGATCGTTAAATGGTTTCCTCATTCGTTCTGCTCTTCTGTCAAAATGACAATGACCCCTGATGCTGATACCCTGTCGATTGACAGCCGAAAGCGCCATACTGCCTTCTATTTCAAAACAGTATTCCCTCCTATCAGAATTATGATAATATTTTGATAATGTAATACTTGAACTACCATTTATCATACCGTCGTGTACTGTCAGGCTCACAAGTGTAGACATGTACCAAGTACAGTCGCTTTCGCAAGATGTTTGTTTATTTCGCAAGTAGTAAGCTAAAATATGGGGTATTGTGACCTTTTTGATGACCTATGTGCTTCGAAATAGAGTCGGTTTTACATTGCTTTGTGGAATAAAAGAAAAGTTTACATCATCTACCTAGCCTTTTCTCAACTATGTTGGGGTCAACTTCCAGTCTAACCGGATGCAGCTGAATACCAGTATTTTACATGGAGCGACTGCCTATCTGAACTCCACAACCCAGTTAGTACTGGGTAATACGATACCCCTTAATAAGTCTAGTGGTCAGACTTTCGCAATTCAGATTTTGCAGTGGTTTTGGATATAGTAAACTAACCGTACAGTCATATAGAAAAGTCAATGACTATTTCACTATTACCAACAAAAAATTGCAAGCGAAAAATGTTCTTACCAAGATTTCTATTCACAAAAAACAATACTTTCCATTTCAAATTAAATAAACCCATCGATCACTTTCGTTTACAACTGTACTCTAAGACAAGTACCTATGGCACAATAACTGTTAATATTCATACATATGTATGAGAGATGTATGTATTTATGTATGGGATGCAATACAAACAAGATTTATAACGCCGGAGGCTGTCTGTGATTGTTTTCATTTGAGATAATGTTATAATCACTGTTTTCAAGTAGCTTTGAGGCGTGGTTGATTTCTGAGTAATGTTCGTGTCTAAATCTATACTAATCTACACTATATATAATATTATAAAGCAGAAGAGTTTGTTTGTTTGCTTGGTTGAACGCACTAATCTCAGGAACTACCGGCTCGAATTGAAAAATTATTTTTGTGTTGGATAGTCCATTTATCGAGGTAGGTTATAGGCTATATATCATCACGCTATGACCAATAGGAGCGGAACATAAATGAAAAATGTTGCAAAAACGGGGAAAATGTATTCCTTTGTGAGCTTTTTCTCTCATATATGTGACGCAGACGAAGTTGCGTGGGTCAGGTAGTAATATTATAAAGCAGAAGAGTTTGTTTGTTTGGTTGAACGCGCTAATCTCAGGAACTACGGGCTCGAATTGAAAAATTATTTTTGTGTTGGATAGTCCATTTATCGAGGAAGGCTATAGGCTATATAACATCACGATATGATGATCTGAACCATAATTATATAATCACATCTAAATTTTCAGTTTCGATGAGTAATTATGGTTTAGGTATGGTAACAAAATTAAAAAAAAATATGTGCCTGAGATAGATTGATTGTTTCTCTAGAGAGTGCTCAAAATAAATATCTCTATTTTTATTGTATTTGAGTGCTAGGCTCTTAAAACACTCAAATACAAGACAAATTGTTACAGCCCTCTTAAGTTGAAATTTTGCCTACATGTTCTGTTTGAATGACAATGTATATAAAGCCAAGTGACGTCATTCTAAATCCAATATGGCAGACATCCAAAGACGGCAGGCTTATTATTTGTATTACATGCACCACCAAATGAGGTTTAAAAGGGTTTTCCATAAAAAAATACGTAAAGAAAATGTTATTACAGCTATATTTAATCCATCTTCAACTAAAAGCTTGTAAAATATATGTCAATCATTATGTCAAACAAAGAAACATAACTCATACATAATACAATGTGGGTTTATGTTATGCTAGCGAGGTTTGTGTGGGTCTTCATGACTCATTAATTAAAGACTAGCTGACCCACGCAACTTCGTCTGCGTCACATAAGAGAGAAAAACGAAAGGAAAAAAAAAACCCCGTTTTTGCAACATTTTTTATTCCTGCCCCGCTCCTAATGGTCATAGTGTGATGTTATATAACCTAAAGCCTTCCTCGATAAATGGACTATCCAACACAAAAATATTTATATTTTTTCAATTTGAACCAGTAGTTCCTGAGATTAGCGCGTTCAACCAAACAAACAAACAAACAAACTCTTCTGCTTTTTAATATTATTATTATTAGTATTAGTATAGAAGTATAGATAGATGAAAGAAGTATGACGAATAGATGACCTCAGGTCATTGTAGAAGACTATAAAAGGCAATGTGCTTTGAGCTCCGATGTTTTAACCCGAATGTAGAGTAATGTGTTTGATGGCCTATTTTTGTATGTCTGTTCCTTCTTTGTTGCGCTTTAGAGATCATGCGTGGGTCGATTTTGGACGATTCTAACATCCTAACTTAAAAATTGGAAAGTGAGTTTGTTTCTTACTTTTTCAGTCCTGAACCACAGAACTGATCATTCTGCATATACATTGTTTGGTGTACAGAACCGGACATAGGGTAACTTTCACCCCGAAAAAAAGTACTGTTCTATTGTATTGTATTGTATTGCATTGCATTGTATTGTATTGTGTTGTATTGTATTGTATTGTATTGTATTCTCTCCTATCCTATCCTATCCTATCCTATCCTATCCTATCCTATCCTATTCTATTCTATCTAGTGTCCACGACACAAGCTTTGCTTAGTATGGGACTAGGTGGCGCTGTGTGGTAATGTCCGTAATATTTATTATATTATTCTATTCTATTCTATTCTAACCCTTCAGAGTTAACAGGCATGATGTTAGGCCAATGTTTTACCTGCATTTTACCAAGAAAACACAAGCAAATGAACTGCCTGAATTAGGGTCAGTATAAAAAGCTCAACTCAAACACGTTTTATGTAGACTTGAGCAATTGTAAAGAAAACATTTTGATGTCCGTCTAGCGAAACAAGGCAAGTACGGTCGGCAAAATTATTTGAATTTGAATTTTTGTTTTTGAGATATAGTTGAAATCCTAATTCTAACTTATTGATTTTGTCCCACGAGATTATATAACCGGGATAAAAAGTATTCCATGTGTTGATCCAAGTCATAAACTATTTGTGTGCTAAATTTCATCTAAATCCGGTCAGTAGTTTTTGCGTGAAATAGTAACAAACACATCCATTCTTACAAAGTTTCATTGCATTTATAATAGTAGTAGGATAGTTTAAAGCCAAGGATTCCCAAACTACTTTGGGCAAAAGACCCCTTTTCCAAAATAAACTAAAACCACAGACCCCAAATTCATACCAATTCAAAACCTTTGCACTTGATTGTGTGAGTAAACTTTACATCATTTTCTCATCAAAATCCAATTAATATAACGTAACCTAAATTATATAGCATCTTAAAAGAAAGAAAAATGGCAAGGCTCCATGCAATCTGGAAACCTCATCCTTATCTTCATAAAAATAGTCTCAAAAGGTATTTCGGTGAAACTATGTAGTATTACTAGGTATATCTTCTTCTTCTAAAAAGATACCTTCGTTTCAGAAGCGTTAATCAATGATTAACGCTTCTGAAACGAAGGTATCTTTTTTCAAATAATAACTTGTGTTAACTAATACTCGTAGGGGTCAGCTTTTAGATCTAGGACCCCAACATCAGTTTTCGTCGAGCCCTGAAACCGATATCGAACCCAAAGGGTCGAGATCAGGGCTGGGGGACTGTTCGAAAGAGATACCGTGGCCCCGGAACATAAAAGGCGAAGAAGGAACATGGATGGGTTTTAGTCAGTAAAAATCTGACACTCCCTTTCGGTCCGCCCAGAGCGGGAGAAGTTATTTGATGATTTTCCATCCGGAAAAAAAGGGTCATACTTTCGGGGTCGAGATCAACAACCGTAATCCCTGGTGGGATATATCAAACGAGATGTCTGCAAGATACACAGTACGTACACATGTCTATCTACCCTTTAACGCAAAATGCGTGACACTTCACCATTACCGTGACTCTCACAGCGGGCATCCAAGATAATGTCAAAACGAACAATACTTTGAAGCCTGACATTTTTGCTAACACTACTTTATCGCGATGTCCTTTGGTTAGTTGGTACAGTCGTACATAGGTACCTAGGTATATATGTATTGCGAGATGAGTACTAAACCTGGTGACCTGACTGACTAAGGATATATCTGTACAACTACAAACAAAAATGTGTATAAAGGGTGTAAACACCTCTTAACGAAGCTGAAAGGTTTTCTCCGTCATTGCGATCATTTTTTTGTTCTACACCATACCTGGGAACCTTCTAGTTACGGAGATATTGGGTCAATGTTTCAAGTTTTTTTAATACAAGTATTAATTGTTGAATTTTTTCCCCGTACTTCTTATATTCAATCCATCCATCATCACCACAAAACATGATTTGTAAAGAGTAACCATGGAGTTTCTTGCCGGTTCTTCTCCATGGAATCGACCAACACGAACAATGCATCTTTTTCTACGTTTTATAAGTGCCCATCAAGGCCTATGTGAAATAAAATATTTTGATTTGATTTGATTCGAAAGAGAGAAAGAAAGGCGAAAGTAAAGCTTGATTCTAGCCTAACACTTTTCGCATATTATCCAAAAACTAACAGCCTAAACCGGATAACGAACTCTGGACCCCATTTCAGTCATCAGATTCGATGAGCTTTTGAAAATATGAACTAACAGGTGTGCAGTACGTCATTGTATAGATTAGGTGATTCATTTTTATAACTTAACTCTAGGTATATTAAATATTCAAATTCACGATTTCGATACATTCGTTCACTTCCTAGGTCATTTGTAGACTGCAATAAAAATGTGTTAATCACTATTTATTTAGCAGGTGCACTTGTGAATCATTTTACATTATGTGAGGAGCTCGTGGCTAAGTAATAAAAGCCGCTCAGGCCGATCTTTAGGTTAAGCCGTGCTTGCCTAGGTTGGTCTGTGGATGGGTGACCACCCTTACATACCTAGTTTCCTCCGTGCCTCGGAAAGCACGTTAAGCTGTTGGTCTCGGCTGTCATTTGTCCATCTTTGGCAGTCGCTACAGGGAGTCAGTGGCCCAAATAGACTAACAACCACTCTTACCAAGTAGTATCGTATTACCCAGCATTAACTTTGTTGTGGAGGTCAGAAAAGCAGTCGCTCCGTGAAAAATACCGGTATTCAACAGCAAACGATAGTTCAATAAGGACATGCGTCGCGTAGTTCGGCCGCTACTTCTTACGACGAGTTAGTGATGTGCTTGTGTACCGATGTTTTTGTGTGGGTAAGTTATACGGTGCATGGTAAAATTAAATACACGATGTGTTTGATGGCCCAATAAGGTTTATAATTGATTGTGTACTACGTTCTGATTTAAGAAATGCGGGTGTGTGCGCGACTGCGTATCTTTTGCTTTTACAGAACTACACACACCGGCACAATTAGGGGAACACAAAAAAAAGGTTGTTTTTTTTTGTTACTCGTGAGTAATTCGTCAAGTGGTTCATTTATTTAAAATGTTACCCTCGTATAACATAACATTTTGAGACATTTTGACATTTTTCAATGATCTAACAGAAATTATACCCTCTTTAGTTTTTGTTGACAGTCAGCGCTTTTAAGTGTTTTTGATAAGGATTTTGTTTGTGCAGTCAATAGTGGCCCTAGCTTATTTTGTTGTTGTTGTTTGAAGAGTTAACATTGTATTGCATACAAAATGAGTGATTTGCCAGCAACCGAAGTCGCCAGAGCTGTGCCAATGATCGAGGAAGGTCACACATACCGTTCAGTGAGTCGAGCGTTGGGTGTATCAGTATCTGTGATCCACCGTAATGTTAAACGATACAGACAGACAGGATCCTACGTGCGGAGGCGGGGACAAGGCAGAACTCGTGCAACCAGTGCCGTAGACGAACGTTTTATAAGGGTGCAAACGTTGAGAAACCGTCGTCAAACAGCTGTCCAGACCCGCGAACACAAAATCTGGGCCTATAAATGGGGCAAAAGGCATTACATGGGGTTCCAAGATCTCTGTTACGTATCTGTGTGTAGTCAGAGAACCTCCATCGATGATGACCAAAGCTGTACGAGCTGTTAAACTTATGCCACCCCACACCATAACGGACCCTCCACCATACGACACCGTTTCGGTAAAATTGGCTTGATGGTACCGTTCTCCTCGATACCTCCACATCCTTTCCCTCCCGTTGATGAAATTCACACAAAATCGGCTTTCGTCAGAGAATAAAACTCGACCCCATTCATCGGACCAATCTTGGTGCTTACGAGCGAACGCTAATCTTGCAACTCGATGACTTACCTCAAGTTTAGGCGCTTTAGCTGGTACATACGACTTTAAACTAGCTTCGTTTAACCTTTTTCTTACTGTTCGTTCACTTACACGCACGTTACGCACTTCTTCCAAGAGATTTCGGGTCTGGACAGCTGTTTGACGACGGTTTCTCAACGTTTGCACCCTTATAAAACGTTCGTCTACGGCACTGGTTGCACGATTTCTGCCTTGTCCCCGCCTCCGCACGTAGGATCCTGTCTGTCTGTATCGTTTAACATTACGGTGGATCACAGATACTGATACACCCAACGCTCGACTCACTAAACGGTATGTGTGACCTTCCTCGATCATTGTCACAGCTCTGGCGACTTCGGTTGCTGGCAAATCACTCATTTTGTATGCAATACAATGTTAACTCTTCAAACAATAACAACAAGATAAGCTAGGGCCACTATTGACTGCACAAACAAAATCCTTATCAAAAACACTTAAAAGCGCTGACTGTCAACAAAAACTAAAGAGAGTATAATTTCTGTTAGATCATTGAAAAATGTCAAAATGTCTCAACATGTTATGTTATACGAGGGTAACATTTTAAATAAATGAACCACTTGACGAATTACTCACGAGTAACAAAAAAAACAACCTTTTTTTTTGTGTTCCCCTAATTGTGCCGGTGTGTGTACATGTGTTAGTTGCCGTGTGGTGGGGATAAAGTGGAGACACAGGGTTCCGATACATACGGGCATATCTCCCTCTTTATTACCTTTATGTCAAAAAACAATAAAAATAAACCTTACAATATTATTCTCTTAAAGAAAATCCTATTTAAAACAAACCCAAGGAGGTCTTCATTATTAAATAAATAATAATGAGGATAAATAATAATAATAAGAGGCTTGACAATTATTAATAGTCATTAGCTACAGCCTCTTTGGTCTAGAGGTTGAAACCACGACTACGAAGCATGAGGTCCTGTATTCGATTCCCGGGCAAAGTATTATTGAGTTTTCTCATCAGGAATTTTTCAGTAGCAGCTACAGAGTCTGGATTTGTGCCTGATTGATGCCAATAGGATCGCCCCCTATTACATGGGAATTAAACATAACAGCAGGAATAGAAAACGGTTCCAAAATTCCGGTATTTAGGGGTTCCGGTACCTTGTACCGGAACAGGAACCAGAACCTAAATTGGAACTTTTATTTTACCGGTTCTTAGGCAAAGCGAGTACAAAATTGTTTTTGAGGTGCGGAACGAAGGCGAAGGCATGCTAAGGACGCTCCGAACACCATCCCCTCTTCCGTAAGGAACCTTTAAATCGGGTGACAAGGAACCGGTATAATATCCACCAATTTAACTCAACTCATAACGACACCGATTTAATTCATAACTTTAAGTTCTCCATCTACGAGAGTTTTATTCACGTAGATGGAGAACTTAAAGTTACTAATAATAAGCTTAATTCAATGTAACGTGTCCAATGCTGGAGCACGATCGTAGTTTTAAATATTTCATGAAAACAACCAAGCAATCAATTGATGTAAATAAGAGCGCGGACCACTACTTCTGCGGTATTTGAAAAAAAAAAGAAAATTACTTAAACCGGAACCGATACCGGAACCGATACCGGAACCGATACCGGAACCGATACCGGAACCGATACCGAAACCGATACCGGAAGCGACACCGGAACAGATATCGGAACCAATACCGGTACCAATACCGTAACCAATACCAGGACCGATACCGGAACCGGATCCGTACCGAAAACATGTACCTTTATAAGAACCTAAATAAAGAACTTGAACCGAAATTGGTACCGGTTTTCAATCCCTGCATATCAGGCGAGTTGTTAGCGTATTATTAACTACACTTCTGCTATCCCTTCAGGGTTTAAAGGCGTTATTTTATGTGACTATCGAAAGATGCGTACAAGAATAAACTATCTATTTAAAATCAATACGCATGTTTGACGACAAAACTTGCGAAATGTCAAGGCCTTCAATTAAAATGCCACAGCCGAAAATCGAACCCGGATCCTCCCAATTAGAAATCAACATGTTTTATTATTATGTAGGTATGTGTTTGTTTGTCTGTCTACAAAACTGATGGATTGATTCTGATGAGGCTTTTGTTAACGAACTACAATAAATTTATTGATGATGATTGTTAAGATTGTAAAATAATTGATTGGAACTGGTTTTTAGTTATTTTGAGGTGTGGTTGCAAAGGCAATACTGAATTGAGGAAATCATGATGTGTCATTGTATACCATTGAACTCAGTAGTAATAATATAAGACGTTTTCTTTTTGAGAACAAAAATCGTTTCCATGAACTCGATAGATGGCGTTGAACTGACTACGTTACTAGGTGCCAAAGCCAAAACGCTTGAATAAACACACGTCACATACGCTCGTTGACTGACACTTTCGTTTGCATAAGCTTCCGAATATATCCATTAGGTCCAAGTAAAATTATGTGACGTTCTGTTCCTTGCAGTAACGTGGGAAATCATCAAATAACTTCTCCCACTCTGGGCGGAGCGGGAGGTAGTGTCAGACTTTTACTGACTAAAACCCATCCATGTTCCTTCCTCGCCCTTTATGTTCCGGGGCCACGGTATCTCTTTCGAACAGTCCCGCAGCATTTATTTATTTATTATTTATTTATGTACACACAAAATACTTCATAGGACATTACATTAGCATTGTATCACCCCTTTTAAAATGTTTAACATTTGTATCTGTAATTTTTATGGTGTACATAATAAATAGTACCTATTCTATCTATCTACCTATCTTCTGCCTAACATGTCGGGATTTGCAAGCGTGATGATACGATAATTCCTACCAACTAATATAAAAAAATGCAAAAGATTGCGAGTTATGGATGTATGTTTGTTACTCATTCACGCAAAAACTACTGAACGGATTTGGATAAAATTTTGCACACAGATAGTTTATAACCTGGATTCAGATATAGTATAATTTTTATCCCGGTAATAAAATATATCCCATGGGACAATTATCAAACTTGACGCGGCTTCAAGTTAGTAACTAATATGACGAAATTCGAATGGTAGTTTTGTGTAGTCATTAGTAGAACCTTTGTACATATTATGATACTTCAGTTAAATATCACTTGACCTTAAGACACAGTATCTACTTAAGGTCAAAGAATAAAGCACAGTTTTTTTTAAACAAAGTATTTGAAACTAGCTAGTGCCCGCGGCTTCGCCCGCTTTTAGGTCGATTATTGTCCTACGGCATCATACGACTGGGATAAAAAATATTCTATGTGGTAATCTAAGTTATAAACTATATGTGTGTTAAATTTTAACCAAATCGGTTGAGGAGTTTTTGAGTAAAAGAGTAACAAACACATACACATACCTACAAATTTCGAATTTAAAATAGTAGTGTGATTCTACCTCCATATGTCCTTGTAACTGACATGTATTGATTGATGATTTTTATTGATGACGCTTGCATGTTATTTAAAGACGGTTGCCACTTAATTTGTGAGGTTAAGCTGTGTTTGTCGCGATCAGTTTTGAGATTGGTGACCATTTTTTAGAAAATATTAAAGATTGTGTAATTTAGCATTTGAAATATTGATTTTTATGCAGATTGCCGTTTTCAAATGGATGACCATTTTCCGCAAAACCCCAAAAATTGTGGAATTGAGCATTTAAGATCTCTGAGTTTTTGTTTTTTTGGTAACAAAAATGACCAACTAGCAGAAATACAGGCTGTTCGGTGCACCGTTTGCCAAATTGAACTTGGATTTTGCTGTCTTTTCAGCCCCAATAACTTATCTTTGACCCTAAGGATGTGGATGTGGATATGAACATTAAAACCTTCATTCAGACTTTATTTGTTATCATCTGCCTAGTCTTTTCCTAACTATGTTGGGGTCGGCTTCCAGTCTAACCAGATGCAGCTGAATACCAGTATTTTACATGGAGCAACTACCTATCTGACCTTCACTACCCAGTTAGTACTAGGTAATACAATACCCCTTGCTTTTATTTGTATGTTACTGAAATAAAAACTTGCATAACAAAGCAGCTTTTATAATGAACTGGTCTTTTCAATCAAGTCTCATTCAAAAACTTGCAATTTCCGGACACGGAAATAACACCTACGTAAAGGCTTACGTAAAACGAGGAGCATGTTTTATTAATTAAAGAACATATCGAATACGATTATAAAATTTACGGCATGCAATTAATGAACCACCAGATTTAGCAAAATGTAACGGCAAAAATATCACTTTTGGTTACCAAAATTAGTAAATGATCACGAAAATTAATCCCCATTTTATCGTGAAACTGGAAACAAAAATGTTTTTACTTGTTAATGACCACCAGAAATTGAACTGTTATGCTCTTGCATCCGGGTCAAGGGAGACCCGGTCGACGGACCAAGCCTCGCGGGGCTCCTACTTCTGAATGGTTTATGAAAAAAGTCGGGGTGCCCCAAGTCGGCCTAGGCAAAATAGGAAAATTGAGGAGGTCAGATAGTCTTAACATTTGCTCGATGAAACTTCATATGAGACACCTATAAATCACAACACCTTTAGTCAATCTCATTAATTATGTACAAGATCTTATACTTGTACCTACATTCAAAGCAAAACTAGTTTGTCATCAAACACCTCATTAAAATTAGGTGCTCAATTGACTAAATTTGGTGATCAAGGATTAGTTAGAATCCCATCCTTATAAATTATAATATGAAACTAAGTTTGTTTGTTACATTTCGCGCCTAAACCACTGAACGAATCATCTCAAAATTTTGCATATACGAGTACGTTGTCAGGTGTACAGAAACGGATTAAAGGTACCTTTCATCCCGAAAAAATATTGTTCTCGAGGAAAACAACAATTACGTTTGAACAGCAGATTAAATAAAAAAATACCGATTAAATATTTCCCGCAACTAGCAAGTGGACAGTTTTCTTGTGAATGTTTTACAATTGTCATGTTTCAGAGATAGGGCTATGGATCCTATACACCAAAGCCAACATGTCAACTGGCTTTGGTATGTAAGCACCACAAGAAATATCTAAAAAAACTCACCTGAGTATTGGCCTGCAGAAGTCCTCCTCCATTGGTGTTCACTACTCCATTGTTGCACTGGGACTTATGTACGCAGACATATCCTTGACCAGCACAAGTCTGCTGCAGGTCTCCGCCAGAATTATCATGAGCATTCACGTTTCCAGTGCTCGCGAAGATCTCATCGATGTTCTGCTGGGTCTGCTGTTGCTGTTCGTAATCGTATTCCTTCTGGGTGTTCTGGATAAGGTTCACGTTGGAACCAGTGGCGGGCGCGAAAGGAGCTGGGGAGGAACCGGTGTAGCCTGATCCTGAGGCGAATTTGTTGCTGCTGAAAGAGCTACCGAAGCCGGTCGAACCGCTTTGAGCTCCGAATCCGCTTTGACCAGATTGAGCGCCGAATCCGCTTTGACCACCTTGAGCACCAAATCCAGTCTGTCCTCCTTGAGCTCCAAAAGAACTCTGCGAGTTGGAACCAAAAGCGCTTTGTGATCCACTTCCAAAAGCGTTTTGTCCTGCTCCAAATCCAGCACCAGCGCCAGATACACCACCGTTCAAGAACGGATTCTTCGAGATATCAATCTCCTTTGTTGAGGACGATTCGAAGGTTTGGGTATTGGCGAAGTTGCCACCTGTTCCAGTAAATCCGGCACCACCTCCCAGCTTAGAGAAACCTCCATTCAGGAAAGGATTAGCGGCTAGATCGACACCTCCGGCACCACCGTTGCTAGAACTGGAGAAACTTGAAGAAGACTTGGAGAACTTCTCAAAGGAACCCCCGCTGCCCGCAGCACCGGCTTTGAACGGAGAATCCTGGTTCATCCACCAGAAAGGACCACCATTGGGTGCGCCTCCTTCGAAGACACTGTTTCCAGCTGCGTGGAACTGGAATTCGTTACCAGAATCAGCGTTGGCTGCTGCCTGGAAAGCTGCTAGATTTCCGAACTTTTCAATCACTTTGCCGTCTTTAACTTTAAGACCAGCGCAGCCTTTTTCCGAAGAACAGCCTTCGAAAGATTCCTGAGTATGTACTTCGGCATTGGGTAAGGTTTTCAGTGCTGCGAGGAATTCTTTGGGTGATTTAAGACTGTGGGTGCCGGTACAAGCTGTGCATCTTTCAGCTCTGGCTTGTGGTGCGCTAGCTTCTGCTTCTAGGATTGGCTCGTTGCTTTGGGGCAGTTCCTTGACATCTTCGATGTTTTCGGGGTGAGCGTTGGCAGCTATTACCAGAATGGCAACCACTATTGGAAATAGTGGCTTCATGGTTCTGCAACAAGGAAAAAATGAGTCAATTAGTTTTCGTGTTCGTGTACGATTGGTTTTGCAACGTGTTTTTCGATGTACAAGTACGTATTATGTATTATCTTGTAAATATATTTCTTTACTTTAAATAAAGTAAAACAAGTGTAACAAAAATATGTTTTTAGTGCTTCAAAGGTCTTGGAAAATTCACACCTTTGAAAAACATGGTCTACAGAAAATTACCGTAATCCATTTTTTTTGAAATACTAGCTTATTCAATGACACCATAAACATTTACAGAAGTTAGTAAAACATTTAAAAACCGGACAGTTTCGTCACTAAATTAAAAATACCAGATGACACAGCGCATGAAATCCCAATTCATTGACTATTCTAGCCACAGTTTAGCATATAAATAGTGCACTTTAATACCTACATGTCTGCCAACCAAAGTATTTGACAGTTCAGGCACGTCTATCTAGTTTGAACACACGGAAATGGGAATATATTTTATCTTGTTAGAAACCCTTCACTTGCATTTAATCTTTGCATACTGACGAGATTTTTTGTTGGTCTTCGATTTTATAAAGTGCTAGATTTAGCAATGCAAATATAGTTTGGTTTGGCTTTGCTGTACTCGCGGTTTTGCTTGCGCCGGCAGTGTAAAATATTGGTATTTCAGCATAGTTGGGAAAAAGCAGGAAAATGACGTTTTCGTGGTTAGAAATATGTATACGACATACATCCCGCACAATAGTCCACTTCAAGGATTTAGTGCGGAAACCTAAACCCCATGATATATAGATAGATAGATATGGGACAAACTAAATTACAAGTCTTTAGATCAGAACCAATCCAGACTCTGGAATCTCATTAAGATTTCAATATCAATAGTTATGGTGATTTAATAATTTAATTAGACAAAAATCACCTAAGTAGATTTTTCTCTAGAGTCGCAATAACCAACGGACAGCTAGACATAACTTTTATCGATATAAGTAAGTAAGAACGACAAGGAAGATCAAGGTCCTTTTTTTTGTACCGACAGATTCTTGTTAAGTATAGGTTAACAAAAGTATGTAAAAAAGGTGTTACAAGACAAGAAATTAACAGAACTGATATCAAAATGGTTATTCACATAATGGGCTCGCGCGGTAGATTATAGCCCATTCCCTCTCATTGAGAGGAGGCCGTGTCCCAGCAGTGGGAACATTAAATGCTGATGATGATGATGATGATGATGATGTGTGGAGTTTCCTCCGTGCCTAGGAAAGCACGTTAAGCTGTAGGTCCCGGCTGTCATTTGTAGATCTTTGACAGTCGTTACAGGTACTCAAAGGCCCAAAAGTCTGACAACCAGTCTTACCAAGTGGTATCGTATTACGCAGTACTAACTGGGTTGTGGAAGTCAGATTGGCCGCTCCATGTCATACGCTAATATTTTTGTTTAGTTTTAAGTTTTTTTTTTGTGTTTTTTTTATTGTTTTATTTCTTTTTTTTCTATATTCTGCTGCAACAAACAGGTAGGCAAATGATGTCTTAAAACCTAACCTTCTGCCTTTGGACAAATCTGCATTTTAATAATATACTGTTATCAGTTTTGAAGACCTAAAAATACCTAAATCCTCCGGGCAAGAACGACCTTTTAAACAATATTAATATTTTGATAAGCCAAACAAGATAAGTCATGTTACAATCGGCTATCGAAAGTTCACGGCCCGGATTTGAACTCTGAACTTTGCGTCCGACAATAGCCCGAAGTCTTTATATTTCTTAGATATTTTGACAACCGATAATAGTGCCTATGAAACTATCTGATTTATCTCTTGTTTTTTCTCGTAGATTGCACAGCCTATTCAGGAGTTATGTCAATTAAATGTTAATGTAAATAAAACAATTAAATTTACATAATTTGCTGCATATTTCAGATATGTCTAAACTTTTTTAAATTCAAAACGTTGCTTTACGCGGAGTCATAATTAAAAATATGTAAACAACGTATTTTTCAGATAAATGAGCCGTAGAAGGAATATAAAATATTATTGGCGAAGCAGGAATAAATTAATTAAACATATGTTTTGGGACGAAGGATGCGTATTGTTTTGGACGAACCAGGATTTCGCTATGTGGGCCGAAACTCAGTGGGGCGAACTAAGAATAAATCAAATGAAAACGATATCAAAAACAACAGTAAAACCGAGACCATTTGTTTAATATGTTTATACTTGTATCTTGGATGCATAAAAGTTTATGTACGCGCATAACTTTCTGCTAAACACATAACTCTTTTATTTTATAGTCGGTTAATAAAGATTTTTAATAGATGAAAAACATAAACTACGTGTGAACACAGACGAAGCGTTTTTTTATTCAAATTACTTATCAAAAGCATTGATTTTTCTTACAAATGTCATTCTATTTTTATAAAAAACCTTTGAAATTAGCTTCAACACTACTTGTCATTCAAAAACATATCTTAATTGTCAACACACAAGATGTAAATTACGCATTTTTCTTAAACATACGACTGCTATTCAATTGTGAACCTTGTTGTGATTAAGATAAGTTGTAGTTTCATCTTTTGATGGACTAATCGTGCCTGATTAGGTATACAACCTTGTAATAATCAATAGATGTTTAAGAATCAAGTGTTTTCGACAAAAATACCAAAGTCATAGATAATTAGCTTATACCAGCGGCTTTATCCGCTTTGAGGTCGAAAATTATCCCACAGTAACGTACTATTGGGATTAAAAATATCCTATATCCTAACATCCTTGATGTTTAAGAATCAAAAGTTTTCGACAAAAGTCATAGATAATTAGCTTATACCAGCGGCTTTATCCGCTTTAAGGTCGAAAATTATCCCACAGTAACATACTATTGGGATTAAAAATATCCTATATCCTAACATCATAAATGTTTATTTCATTTTATATTTTTAGATACTTAATAATACTTAAAATGCACTTTCCGTTTGATATTTAGATCTTAATTTTAAAATTTTGACTGGTCATTGAAAACGAACTCTGTATAAAAAACACGAAAACATAATTTGTTTCTTTTAGGTTAAAAAAAAAAATTAAAGTCTCAATCTTTCCGAATACGAAGATCGGGTTTATGCCTTTCGGCTCCAGAACGGCCTAAAAATAAGAGGTATTGACGTGTTTATATGCACGTAGATTATCACATAGTCATTTGTTTATTGCTTAATATTACAGGTTCATTATATCTTCGCCTACTCAAATGATTCAAGATTGCGTTGAGTCATGGACCACTTGAATCAGCTGTTCCTTTTGACATTCAGGGTCAAAATTGAGTCAACTTTTTTGGTTGTAGGTTGATGGTAAGTGCGTCTCTTTGATAGGTAAGTATACAGGGTGTAAACCACCTCATCACAAAGCTGTTAACCAAGCATTCTGTACATCAAACTAAGTAACTTTACGCAAAAAATATTCTGGGAAATAACTTTTTTTTGAGGTTATAAATCATGTTTCGTGGTAGAACTCAATGTAACGCACTTAAAACATTGTGCTGATGGATGGATTGAATAGTACGGGGATCGTGGAGGTATCAAAATCTTACAAAAAGAACTTGTATTAAAAAAAAACTTGTCAAAAAGTTGTAACTTTGACCCCCCATATCTCCGTAACTAGAATGTTCCCAGGTATGGTGTAGAACAAAAAAAATATCGCAATGATGGGGAGAACAAGTGCCTTTCGGCTTCGTGAAGAGGTGTTTTACACCCTTTATAAAGATTTAGGTATGCACAATCCGTGTTAAAAAATGAGGAGCTTCAATACTAAGAATAAAGGTTGATGGTGATCTACGTTTAATCAACCAAGCATTCAGTACATCGAACTAATTAACTCTACGCATAAGTTGACGCCTTTTTATGGGGTAAAAAAATCACGTTTCACGATAGAACTCAATGCACTCAAAGCATTGCACTTATTGGCACACTAGCTGACTCACGCAACTTCGTCTGCGTGTCATAAGTGAAAAAAAAACGAAACGAAAAAAACACCCCCGTTTTTGGAATATTTTTCATTCCTGCTCCGCTCCTAATGATCGTAGCGTGATGTTATATAGCCTTAAACCTTCCTCGATAAATGGACTATCGAACACAAAAAGATTTTTTCAATTCGTACCAGAAGTTCCTGAGATTATCGCGTTCAACCAAACAAACAAAGAAACAAACAAACTCTTCTGCTTTATAATATTAGTATAGATTAAAATAAAAATGAAGCTGTAAAATGTTGGTACTTTGACCCCTATATCTCCGTAATTAGGTTTTCAGGTATGATCCAGAACAAAACTATGATCACAATGAGTTGGAGTACAATCATCATCTGTCTACCTTTTCCCAACTATGTTGGGGTCGGCTTCCAGTCTAACCGGATGCAGCTGAATACCAGTATTTTACATGGAGCGACTGCCTATTATCTGACATCCACAACCCAGTTAGAATTAGTTAGGGGTATTTTATTTTTATTTTTGGGACAAGCCCGCCACATACGCCATAACCTAAACACTGTAACTCCCGAAAGCCAGAATCAACAGTGGCGACCACCATAAAAGCGCCGAGACAATGAAGCTCGACGAAGTCCCGGAGAATGAATTTAACGGTCTTGGATCCCGCAACGAAATGAATCAGAAAGTATAGCGGAGGAGTAGGAAAGAACTGTAATTTCCACTTCCCTCCATATCAGCAGGAGACAGAACGAAACAAGGCCAATAGGCACAAAGGGACGTTTACAACTGGGATAGGCCCAGTTGCCTAGCACCACGGATAAATATTAACTTAATTATTATTATTAAGTTAGGGGTATATCGATACCTCTTGGTAAGATGGGTTGTCAGACTTTTTGGGCCACTGACTACCTGTAACAACCTGTCAAAGATCTGGCGGGACCACCGATCAAAATCCAAACCTCAGTATCCCCAGCATAACCTCGCTAAACTCCTCACCAAACATTATTAAACCAACATGACGTTTAACAAACACGAGGTAAGCAGAGGCCATGTGAAGATAAACAAATATTTAACTTGACCAGATTCTTACTAATAAAGAAAAACCTTGAATTGAGGTGCGATACCAAATAAATTAATGTTAAAGAGATATAATTGAACTTGTTAGGAGTTTGTGGTGGCGTAGGAAGGTAGTTCCGATGACACTTTCCGGTTCCTGTTATAGTGATAATATACAGTGTGTAAACAAATTCATCACGAAGCCGTCAACCAAGCATTCTGAACATCAAACTAAGTAACTTGATGCAACAATTATTGCTGGGAAACGACATTTTCTTTTTGGGTTTAAAATCATGTTGTGTCAATGTACCGCAGTCAAAACGTTGTGTGGATTGAATAGTACGCAGGTCGTAAAGGCGTCTAAAGTAACAATCTTACATTAAAAACTTGATTTAAAAAAAAAGTTGTCAAAATGTTGAAACTTTGACCTCCAATATCTCCGTAACTAGAAGGTTCCCAGGTATGGTGTAGAACAAAAAAATGATCGCAATGACGAGAAGAACAAGTGCTTTTCGGCTTTGTGAAGAAGTTTTTTACACCCTTTATCACGTAAGTTTTGCAGTCATACAGGATGATTGATTAAACGTGGCGTATGTTAAACCAATCAAAGTTTGAGCTAACAAAGTTGTACTGAAGATATATTTGACGACTCGAATGGCGTAGTGGTAGTGACGCTGCCTTACGTTCTTAGGGTCCTGGGTTCGAATCCCGGTAGGAGCAAATGTTTGTGTGATGAGCATGGACATTTGTTTCCGAGTCATGGATGTTTATATGCATAATAAGTATGTATTTACAAACAAGTATATATGTAGATTATGTAGTGTATCAACTATCTAGTGACCACGACACAAGCTTTGCTTAGTGTGGCGCTGTGTGTTAATATCCAGCGATATTTATTTATCGACCCGAACGGCTGTTATTATTTAGCCACGAACTCCTCCACCTATTTACTGAGGTCGTAGGCCATTAATACCTTCGCAATATAAGTACCTATAACATTGAAACACAGAAACATTACAAACACATTACACATCCTTTTTCCTTCACATTCGGTTAAAAAAAGTGAAAATTATTTGCCTTTTTATTTAGCGATGAAATCAAATGCGTATTTACATAATATGTGTCGTGGTTCTTGTATGTACCTTGTCTTTACGTCGTATATGTTTTTTTTACCACCAACGCAATAAAGATTGAGGTGTACTGCAAGGGTTAAGCTATGCTATAACTGGGATATCAAGAAGCTACACTTTTTATTTTATTTTGTTCTTTGGGTGGCTTACAGTTAACAATTGGCAATGTATCGTGAGGTAATCGACAAACAATTAACAGTAAGTCGTGGGTTCGAACCCAGGCAGGCGCATTCATCATTTGCCTAGCCTTTTCCCAACCATGTTGAGGTCGCCTTCCAGTCTTACCGGATGCAGCTGAATATCAGTATTTTAAATGGAACGACTGCCTATCTGACCTCCACAAGCCAGTTAACACTGGGAAATACGATACCACTTGGTAAGACTGGCGTCAGACTTTTTGGGCAACAGAGTACCTGTAACGACTGTCAACGATGGACAAATGACAGCCGGGACACACAGCTTAACGTGTTTTCCGAGGCACGGAGGAAACTCGGTTTGTGAGGGTGGTCACCCAGCCACAGACCAACCTAGGCAAGCACGGCTTAACCTAAAGGTCGACCCGAGCGGCTGTTTTTATATTTAGCCACGAGGGGTGAAATAAGGGATGAAAATGAGTAACAACGACTTCTCCGCCAATGAGAAATCTAATTGGTCTTCTTAGTAAAGAATTCCTCATATATTTTTCCTCTTAGTTAGCAACGTTATAAATTAATATTCAAAGTAATCAATCAGACATGTCGTACTGGTGATTTATGATTATTGGGCAACTATAAATTCTTTGAGTGATCTGGTGTTACAGAAACATAGTATTGCAATGTGTTAATGATTTTAGAAGATTTCTAGGTCAGATTAGTAAGATTGATGGGTTTAGAGAGATATTGGGCAGAGTGGCGCCAGTGAATTAATTGCTAAGGCCTAATACGTAAGAGAAATCTTTCGTCAGTTGCTTTGAAAAGTCTGAAGGCCTATACATTTTGATTGGGTAAGTATAGTTTATTTGTATAAAAACAGCAGTTTCTGACTATTAAAAAAAAAACCCGTATTGACATTTGTTAGCGTAATAGTAATAAAGTTGGATTTCCGATAGCGGTGTCAATTTACTATGGATTTGACGGCTGTCAAAACGGACTTATTAGATTTCGTCGACTCGAGTGCAAAACGATAAGAATATTTGTGATACGGAAGCATCAGAAAATTGTCGTGAGCCAAGTTTTGAGTAGCAATTTAGGAGCAGTGGTGGCGGCCCCGACTGACGAAGAGTAAGACGTCGTGGATTCAAACCCAGACAGGCACATTACTTCGTGTAATTTATTTCATCACCACTGCTCTCAAAACGGTGAAGGAAAACACCGTGAGGAAACCGGCATGTCCTAGAACCAAAAATTCGAAGACATGTACATCTACCAACCCGCACTGGGCCCGCGTTGTGGATTATAGCCCATTCCCTCTCATTGAGAGGAGGCCGTGTCCCAGCAGTGGGAACATTATAAGTAGGTGCCTGATGACGAGTTATAGAGAAATATGGAAGAAGAAGACTTGCTGCGCCGAAAACATTTCGTCCGACCCGGCAATCAGATACATCTCATGCTCTATTATTACACGACTAGGGGACATCCCAATCTTTGCTTTCACGAGGTACCTCTTTCCTCATCAAACTTCTCAAGCGATAAATTATATCTACCCCTGAACTGTACCACAATCCTTATTACTAACTGCGACTTTCGCTTCACCTTGCACCCACACGACACTTATTTAGACATCCTAGGACAAATGACGAACTATTTAGAAGAGGCCTAACCTCTAGCCTATTATATATACGTCTTAGAATAATCAGCCTATATTATTCCCACAGCTGGGACACGACCAACTCTCTATGAGAGGGAATGGGCTATAATCCACCACGCGGGCCCAGCGCAGATTGGTAGATGTCACATGTCTTCGAATGTTTGCTTCTAGGACATGCCGGTTTCCTCACGATGTTTTCCTTCACCGTTTTGAGAGCAGTGGTGATGATATCACTCAAAGAAATCCACCTGTCTGGGTTCTAATGCCATGTGACACCTCCCAAACCGCACTGGGCTCAAGTGGTGGATTTCCATTCCCTCTCATAGAGAGGAGGCCGTGCGTCCCAGCAGTGGGAACATTAGAGTCTGATTATGCTCCTAGTAGGGTATTGTTCTTGGCAATGCAAAGGATTAATCGACACACTTGGAACTTGGCAAACGTATGGATGATGTCATTATGTATACAGGGTGTATTTCACCTCATCACAAAGCCGTTAACCAAGCATTCTGTATATCAAACTAAGTAACTTTACGCAAAAAATATTACTGGGAAAACAACTTTTTTTTTGAGGTTATAAATCATGTTTTGGGGTATAACTCAATGTAACACACTCAAAACATTGTACGGATGGATGGATCAAATAGTACGGGGGTCGTAGAGATATTTAAAGTAATAAACATGCGATAAAAAGTGGTCTATAAAAAAAAACTTGTCAAAATCTTGCAACTTTGACCCCCAATATCTCCGTAACTAGAAGGTTCCCAGGTATAGTGTAGAACAATCAAACACAAGTAATGATCAGAATGACGAGGAGAACAAGTGCCTTTCGTATTCGTTAAGAGGTGTTTTACACCCTTTATTAACCGACTTCCAAAAAGAAGGAGGTTCTCTATTCGACTGTATGTATTTTTTTTTTTATGTATGTTCACCGATTACTCGAAGACGCGTGAACCGATTTGAAAAATTCTTTTTTTGTTTGAAAGGGTATACTTCCAAGTTGGTCCCATAGAAATATTGTCATGATCTGATCACGAACTTCGGAGATATGGAACGGAACTCTTCAATAATAGACAGCAAATCTGTCGTGATTGCTGCAATCGCATGGATGTTTATTGTTTACACAACATCATAACATAACATCACGCCTGTATGCTCTGAGGGGGTACGCAGATGTGTACAGTATACCCATATTTCGACAGTTAGGTATGTTAACTCTTCAAATTTTATATGAAAACGTGTTGCGATTTTGGTATTTTCTACAACAAGTGAAGCATTTGCGTTTGATAAGAACCATTCTACCATCAGATCTGATGATGAAGCCAAGAGTCACGGAACTCCATAATGAAACAATGTACCCTAGTCGTGTTTGGGCTTGTTGTAATTGTAACGGTATGCACTTTTCATGTATGTCAAGCACATGTGAACCACTAAAAAGTGAAAAATAAAAACTTTTTTGCAAAAAATAAAACCGACTTCAAAAAAAAAACAAAAAAGTGAAAAATAACTTTAGCTTCTGAAGTCGGTGACAAAAAAACTAAAGCAATGAAACAAAGGTCACCGACTTCAGAAGCTAAAGTTATTTTTCACTTTTTTGTTTTTTTTTTGAAGTCGGTTTTATAGAATGTTATAGTCCATTCAGATTCAAAGCTAATTCATTCATAACTACTATCTATGATCTTCGAGATCTGTATGTAAGGCTGATAACGTTGTGTCTATCTATGTCTACGGATCTACTCGTCGATGAAACGTTGTCGATACAGCGACCGTCGATGTACTTAGTTACTGTCGATATTATGAAAGTAACCCACTTTACGGGTTACACTGTAGCAGAATGCAGTTATTATTCGAGTTGGTACAAGATTCTCCAAAGATAAAATGAAAATCATTACGATTGACGAACATTTGTCATTGAAAATGTGTCAAAAACCTTGTGTAAATACGGAACTTTGACCCCTAATATCTCCGTAACTAGAAGGTTCCCAGGTATAGTCTAGATTCTAGATCAAAACTAATATCGCAATGACGGAGAAACTGTGCTTTTCGGCTTACTTTATGGTACTTTTACATTCATAATACTTAAGAACGTGTGCGAAAAAAGTATGTAAAAACATTTGCGTTCTATAGCTCCTGCCTAGCTTATATGTGTATATGTATGTATGTAAGCAAAAGTTACTACAATACGAAGATACTTTTACGGAACAACTTTCGCCAGAAAACGAAAGTGATAACGTGGTTTTAAAAATAAAAGTCCTTTATTATCGCGCCTATAAAACCTTCACTTGTGCAGGGCTTTAAATTACAATAAAAATTCACTTTCGAAAACTTGTATTAACACTGGGCATGCGTGTTATCCTTTAGCATATTTTACTGGAGATATAATCTTGAAGAAAGTGTTTTGCTAAATCCAATCATCATTATCATCAACCTGTCATTTCTCAACTATGTTTGGTTCCGCTTCCAATCTAACTAGATGCAGCTGAACACATCTCATCACGATTTCATTCGAAAGACGTCCACTGCTGGACATAGGCCTCTCCCAAGTGTCGCCACATTGACCGGTCCCGTGCGACTCGCATCCAATGGAATCCCGCAACCTTCACTAAGTCATTAGTCAACCGCCCAAAATGGACACCGCTAACACACATAAAAAAAGGCCTGCTTTTGACCCCAACCTAGTCCTGAGAACAGAGATGAGGTCGACGATGGAACGAGCTAACCCAAAAGATGCCTATTATCTTGCGACTTCAATAGATTGCGGTCATGTGAACTTGTCAACACCGACGTAGGCAGGGAATGCCGCTCCTTGACTGTGCGCATAACAAAAGATATAGTAAAGCGTGAATGTGTGAAACATCGACAAGGTATGGTGATAACCTGCAGTACGTCTGGAATCACGATGGAAGAAGGGAGATCGTGGAGCTCTTGAGCACGATCACCGAATAGATATGGAGAGAGGGCCTATCAGGGTCAGTGGGGGTAGTTCCTTGTCACCACAACTCAACTTTTACGGTACTTGGTAAGACTAGTTGTCAGACTACAAAGCTAGACGTAATGACCGTCAAAGATCTATAAAAGACAGCAACGGCTTGCCAAGACGTCACGAGAAATTTTTGCTCATCAAAAATTCATCATAGTTTAAAATGTTGCATTGTGTTTCGCCCACTGTAGAACCTACTTATAAGTAGGAAAGCCCTCTCTAGGTTATGGTGTCAAGGTCATTGAAAACACGGCAAAAATAAACAATATATATGATAGTGAGTTTTTTAATTTTCTTGGCTGAACGTACAGACAGACATCTGCATTCATTCGTTACCCCTTTTTTCATTTTTTTTTTATTTAGTTTCACCTGTCAAGATGTTTGTAATAAAATCTTGCAAGTCAAATTTGATCCACTTCCCGGTTACGGATTGAGCTGAAATTTTGCACGCAATAGTATATCACGGGGCAATGCAATATTATGATAACAAGGAGCTGACCTGATGATGGAGCTGGAAGATGGCCATAGGAGCTCTGTAATGAAATGACGCAATCCAATCGAATTTGGACTGGTTTTGGTGTTTTAATTCGTGACAGATACCTAATTTATGCAGCTGTCTGTACATTGAGGAGCTCGTGGCTAAACAAACAGCCGTTCGGGTCAATTTTCAGGTTAAGCCCCGTTTGCTTAGGTTGGTCAGTGGATGGGTGACCGCTCTATACATACCGAGAGAGGAAATCACGCTACACCGTTGGCCCCGGCTGTCATTTGTAGATCTTTGACAGTCGTTAAAGGTAGCTTGGAGATATGACAACTAGTCTTTCAAAGAGGTATCTTGTTATTACTCGGTACTAACTGTGTTGTGGAGGTCAGATAGTCGATAGAGATATAGAATACTCTTTATTATGTACACCACAAAAATTACACATAATTTAAAACATTTTACAAGGGGTGACACAATGGACGGTCTTATCGCTAAAAGCGAACTTTTAAAGACAACCTTTGGCAGTTGCTCTATGTAAAATACTGGTATTCAAAATCTGGTAAGACTAGAAGCCGACCAACATATTTTGAATAGCCTAGGCAGATTATGAATTTACCAATGAATACTGTAACGTTATAATATCGTGACGAAGAAGGCATGTCCTAGAAATAAAAATTCGAAGATACTCGTATATTGTATTGTATTCTCTTTGACGAGAGCGTTGGTAGCGGGACACACACACAATACTTTAACTCTAAAAAATCTACATTCATGGATGTTTCTTCTTTTTCATCTATTTTAGCGACTGCGGATTCCTTGGGGGTATTGTTGGCTGATTCAGATTTCGGCTCCCACTCCAACTAGATGCAATAATTGTAAGTTTGTGTGAATCCCACGCCAACACATTTAAAATTAATTAAAAGCCACTTATCCAATAAAATAATCAATTAACTAACCAAAGCCTAAACTATTAATTATAATAGTTAACTGCTTAAACTATCAACACTCTCAATAGAAGCTGCAGGTTAAGTTAAAAACGTGTTTAACCAATCGACGCCATGGGATGTTGCGTAACTGTTAGCTCGTTTAAAACTCAAGCTTCGTAACCTCAAATATACTAGTAGTGATATGGGGTATCGTGCAGGTCACACAGTCTGTAAACAGATTCATCACGAAGCCGTCAACCAGGCATTGGGCCTAATTCTGCTATTTTAATAAATTCGTCACTCCAACACGATTCCATTCTCATCCCATTGTCATTTTACTTAAAGTTCGTAATCTGCTGAATACAGAATGATCGGTCGATGGTCTCGTAATAAAATTGTGTTTTAACGGCATTTTCGTATTGCCATTATTATAAAACCATTCGTCGGATGTTTTTCGAAATTTACTACTAAATGCGAACCTTTATTCATGCCAGATTTCATGTACGAGATTAATATTCTATAACATTTTGTTTCAATGAAGTGTCAGTGGCTGTTCATTGAGAAGTCATAATGACGCCATTCTATTAGTAGATTACCAAACTTGTCAAAACTTGACAGAACTTGATCATTATGACTTCAATGATCGCCTATTCTGACACTATCGTAATAGCAGAATCGAGGCCCAGGTCACACAGACTGTAAACAGATTCATCACGAAGCCGTCAACCAAGCATCCTGTACATGAAACTAAGTCTATGCAAAATTATTGCTGGGAAACGACTTTTTTTTTGTGGTGAAAAATTACGTTCTACTGGACTCAATGTAACGCACTCAAAACATTGTGCTGATGGATGGATTGAATAGTACGGGGTTCGTGAAGGTGTTTAACGTAAAGTTCTTAAATTAAAACATGAATTTAAAAAAAAACGTGTGTAAAAGTTGGAGCTTTGACTTTGAATTTCCGTCATTATGAATGTTCCCAGTATGGTTTAGAATAAAAAAAATGATCGCAAATACGGAGATAAAAGTGATTTTCAGCTTCGTTAAGAGGTTTAAATTATTTTTTTTTTTTAAATGACCACTCACTCGTAGTTGCAGCTCGATAAGGTTGCTTGACTACTTAACTGAACTATCCTGTGGGTGGCCAAAAATTACTTTAAGGCCCCCAGCCAGGGCTTACAAAAAAAATGACGATCGAGGTTTTATACGCCCTTTATGTAGTATATCAACTATCTGAGGTTCACGACACAATCCTCGTTGCTTAACGTGGCACTAGATGGCGGTGTGTGTAATGTCCACCGATATTTTTGAAACCCTCTAACGAAATTCTATAGTTCTTAAGTACGGATTTAGGGCACTTGGTTATTACGATTCGGATTTTGAAAATTATTTTATTATTGGCGACCCGAATGGCGTAGTGGTAGTGAGGCTGCCTTACGTTCTTAGTATCCTGGGTTCGGATCCCGGTATGAGCAAATGTTTGTGTGATGAGCATGGACAATTGTTTCCGAGTCATGGATGTTTATACGTACAATAAGTATGTATTACAAAATGTATAATGTAAATGTGTAATGTAATATATCAACTATTTGGTGTCCACGACACAAGCCTTGCTTAGTGTGGCATTAGTAACTGATATTTATTTATTTACTAATGCAAAGATCAATATCGCTTTTTTTATTAACCTAGTTGAATTCTTGGTTTATCGCTTCAATTTGCACCCAAACTTGAATTCCTCATTCTGTCTATACAATTCTGCCCATTACAACTGCATAAAAAGGATTATACTACACAAAAGTAACATGGCGTCCAAAGAATTCGGAGTCGCCAAACCAGTTTGATGACCAGATCCCGTTTACCTTTGCAGTTGCGCAAGCGCAGAAGTTGCGTGCTCGAAAAACATAAGTGTTACACAATATGACAATACGTTTGTTTGTCTCAAGGGTTGAGGGTTAATTTTAACGGGTAACTGTGATTTTTAAGGGTCATTTTTAGTGGGTCGTAAATGGGTATAAAAAAAGCGGCCAAGTGCGAGTCGAAGATGCACATCAAGGCCTCAAGGGGGGACTATCGTAGGAAATAAATAAAAATTACAAGCGGCAAGTGACCATATTTTTAAATTAATTAATATCGCTGGACATTACACACAGCGCCATCTAGTGCCACACTAATAAACGAGGCTTGTGACGAGGACACCAGATAGTTGATATACTACCCAACTATGTTGGGGTCGGCTTCCAGTCTAAACGGATGCAGCTGAATACCAGTACTTTACATGGAGCGACTGAATATCTGACTTCCACAACCCTGTTAATACTGGACAATACGATACCACTTGGTAAGACTGGTGTCAGACTTTTGGGGCCACTGACTACCTGTAACGACTGTCAAAGATGGACAAATGTCAGCCGGGACCAACAGATTAACGTGCTTTCCGAGGCACGGAGGAAACGCGGTATGTAAGTGGCACCCATCCACAGACCAACCTAGGAAAGCACGGCTTAGCCTAAAGATCGACCCGAGCGGCTGAGACTCGAAGCCGACCCTAACATAGTTGGGTAAAGGGTTGACATGATAACGACCTCCTTTACTTCTTTACGTCATCAACAGCTTGCCTTTTCCAACTACGTTGGGGCCGTCTTCCAGTCAATCTGACTGCCTATCTGACCTACACAACCTACATAGAACTGGGTAATACGATCCTTGATCGTTTTTTTTTAATGTTACAGCACCATGCTGAGATAAGAGCCTTTTGGCCTCGTACAGGACGAGTTTCATTCTTTTAATTTTTAAATAAATATTTGTTTTTTTTTTCTGTGTAATTTTTATAAGTACTGTTAATTTTGATGTGTTTGTCCTGTGTGGGCTAATAAATGCTTTTTCTTTCTTTCTTTCTTTCTTGATAAGACTGGTTGTCAGACATTCGGACCACTACCTCTAACGACTGTCAAAGTTCTACAAATAACTTTTGGGTCATCAAAATGAAATTGAAATGTCCATGATGGTTTCACTTTTTTTACTTGAGAACCAGTTTGTAATATACCTATAAGTCTAGCAACGCAGATTTCTAGAAAAACTAGTTTTTAAATTAATTATGGTAATAATATAAGTAAAAGTGTCTCTCGAGATTAGTTTTTTTTTGTAATTTTCCTAATATTCATGTGTGGTGACGTTTTATAATAAAATTGTCTGAGATTTAAATAAAATTATTGACAACTTGTTTTTTTTTGTGTTAATAATATTGTTAGGTTTGACCATATGATATATAAGTTAGATAATATTATTTTTATAAATACTTGATTTTGTAACGTTTTTTTTTGCGTAATATTTAAGACTCTAGTTAGAGTACCTACTGTTAGGTATTTATGCTTAATATTACCAATATCTGTGATTTTATTCAACACAGTTGGCAAATAAAATTCATTCTTTTTACATTAATTCAATCTTTTTAGTAACTACTTACTTCTTTTACACATGTCAACACCTAATATTTGACCCGTATTTTTTTCTTTGGTTACGTAAATCAAAATTGACGAAGATTGGATCCTTTTAAAATTCCCAATACGTCACGCCTAAGTAAAATTTTTAGCTAGTTTTGACGTCATGAGCCGGACTCCCGAGTTTCGATGCGTTTTATCTTTGTCAATATTCATTGATTTGCAAAAACAAAAAATACGTGTCCATTATTTTTCAATACTCTAACTGACGGACTAAATAGATTTGTATTTTTTGGAGACTCATGCCTATGCTCATGCCGACGACTCGAATGGCGTAGTGGTAGTGACGATGCCTTACGTTCTTAGGGTACTGGGTTCGAATCCCGGTAGGAGCAAATGTTTGTGTGATGAGCATGGACATCTGTTTCCGAGTCATGGATGTTTGTATGTATAATAAGTATGTATTTACAAACAAAAAATTATACATGTAGTATATGAACTATCTGGTGTCCACGACACAAGCCTTGCTTAGTGTGGCACTAGATGGCGCTGTGTGTTTAATGTCCAGCGATATTTATTTTATTTTATTTTATTTATTCAAGACAATTGTCAAAAGTTTCTACTTCTAAAAAACAAGCGGATTACGACACACTAACGTAACATCTTCATTTTTATCGAATCGATAGAAGTCTCGAATCAATAATGAGCAACGTTTACGACCTTGTGGTTCAATGTCGAGTGGTTTGAAGATGGCACCGAAACGGGTATTGAACGAGCGCCTGAGGCAAACGCGTGGTGGCGTGTCAATTTGAATTGCCATAGGCTCTTATCTAATTATAAAGTTTAGAAAGGTTTTTTTTTAAACGCGATAGTTTTTACTTTATAACTTAATTACACAATTGCAATATTTTTTTTATTTTTTTTTAATTATTCTTTTATATAATTACTTAATGATATTTAGTTTTAAGACACAATGAGGTTGACGTAAACTCTGCCGGGGTTGCGGGCCTGTTCGAAAGAGATACCGCGGCCCCAGAACATAAAGGGCGAGGAAGGAACATGAATGGGTTTTAGTCAGTAAGACTCTGACACTGCCTCCCGCTCCGCCCAGAGTGGGAGAAGTCATTTGATGATTTCCCATCCAAAAAAAAAGGTTGACGTAAGTCGATCATCGAACTCGGATCGATTGGGACAGCTATTTTTAAATAATAAAAAATATTAATTTTTAAGTTTTTTTTAATACAAATTAAAATATATATACAACCTTATTTTTTGTTTATACTAAACCCGAAAAGGGGTCATTGTACTCATCATTTTGAACAACTTTTTCTATGGGACGAACCCTGAAATCGCGAAAAAAAAATCAGCTGTTCCCTACATTTTGACGAGTTATGCGAACATAAATGTAGGGAACAGCTGATTTTTTTTTCGCGATTTCAGGGTTCGTCCCATAGAAAAAGTTGTTCAAAATGATGAGTACAATGACCCCTTTTCGGGTTTAGTATAAACAAAAAATAACCCTGTATATATATTAATTAATTTAATGTTTTTTTGTTAGTTATTGTTTATGGCTTTTGGTTGCAGAACGATCTAAAAATAATATAAAGTGTAAAGTATAGTATAGAGATAGATAGGGAACCCAACAAAAAGAAATCTATCGGTTCTAGAAATTACAGCAGGTTCGTTAAAACGTTCTAGCTGTAATTAAAATAATAATAGGAATGACCTTTTACCAATATTGTGATATCTCAAACAAAATTCAATAGATTCTCGTTAGCTTGCATCTCAATAGAATTCGCTGACTCACACTTATTTTGATGTTGGAGTTACTTTGGTTCGATTGCATTATGTCAGGGAAGGTAAACCTACCTTGTCATCATTTGTTTAGGCTTTTCCCAACTAGGTCGGCTTCCAGTCTTACCAGATGCAAACCCATTGTATCTTAAAACTAAATATCATTCACTAGCTGACCCACGCAACTTCGTCTGCGTCACATAAGAGAGAAAAACGAAAGGAAAAGAAATCCCCGTTTTTGCAACATTTTTCATTCCTGCTCCGCTCCTAATGGTCGTAGCGTGATGTTATATAGCCTATAGCCTTCCTCGATAAATGGACTATCCAACACAAAAAGAATTTTTCAATTTGAACCAGTAGTTCCTGAGATTAGCGCGTTCAACCAAACAAACAAACAGACTCTTCTGCTTTATAATATTAGTATACCTAGATACACCATCAACCGTCTTGCATTGGACTTGATTGATAGATTATAAAGCCCACTCTCTCCCAAAGTACTGGGGAGCGTCCCAGCATTGGGAACACTACACGCTCATTATGCTTTAAACCTTCAAACCTGTATCTGTTAGCGAAGTAGACACAATAGTTAAACAATGGTGATGCACACTGTGGAACTAATGGCGCTAGCATAGCTGGTTCCAAGCATCGTCATTGGTTGAAAATCAAGGAATGTCATTTCATATTTTAAAATACTTTGACCTCATTGGTCGGATTGAGACCAGTTATGGTGGCGCCATCTACAATTAGCTTTTAACGGTCTTCCCCATAGTATCAGACCGAATCGGTCCAGCTTAACAGACGAAGGGATTACGAGCTGTATAATAATAAATATCGCTGGACATTAACACACAGCGCCTACTAGTGCCACACAGCAAAGCTTGTGTCGTGGACACTAGATAGTTGATATACTACTTAAATACTTTTTTGTTTGTAAATACATACTTATTATACATATAAACATCCATGACTCGGAAACAAATGTCCGTGCTCATCACACAAACATTTGCTCCTACCGGAATTCGAACCCAGGACCCTAAGAACGTAAGGCAGCGTCACTACCACTACGCCAATCAGGTCGGTAAACAATAAAAAAAAGGTATTTTCAGGATTTTCTAACGGTGCAGCGCTCACCATACGTTTACCATCCCTGCAGTTGTATGCAGTTCAAGTAACTAAGATTTACATAATTACAACCGCTTCAAGAATTTTAGGGCCTACGCAGAATTGCTATGTTCTGGTTTCAATATACACTTATGTTTATGTGCCAGTGGCATTGCAAGCATAATTTTGTGAGACACTAGCTGACCCGCGCAACTTCGTCTGCGTCACATAAGAGAGAATAACAAAAGGAAAAAAAATCCCCGTCTTTGCAACATTTTTCATTCCTGCTCCGCTCCTAATGATTGTAGCGTGATGTTATATAGCCTAAAGCCTTCCTCGATAAATGGGCTATCCAGCACAAAAAGAATTTTTCAATTCGAGCCGGAAGTTCTCGAGATTAGCGCGTTCAATCAAACAAACAAACAAACAAACTCTTCTGCTTTATAATATTAGTATAGATTTTTAATAAAATATACTTTACTAGTGGCGACATGAAGGGGATACTTCACGTCAACGACATTGAGAGAGTCGTTTTTGTTGTGTTCTTTTCGTAGATATAACCCGAATATTTTTTTTAAAATATACAGGGTGTAAACCATCTCATCACAAAGCCGTTAACCAAGCATTCTGTACATCAAACTAAGTAACTTTACGCAAAAAATATTGCAGGGAAAACACTTTTTTTAAGTTATAAAACATGTTTTCTGGTAGAACTCAATGTAACACGCTTAAAACATTGTGCTGATGGATGGATTTAATAGCACTGAGGTCGTGGAGGTGTTAAAAGTTAAAATGTTACTAAAAACACTTGTATTTAAAAAAAAAACTTATCAAAATGTTGTAACTTTGACCCCCCATATCTCCGTAACTAGAAAGTTCCCAGGTATGGTGTAGATCAAAAAAAATATCGCAATGATGGGGAGATTAAGTGCCTTTTGGCTTCGTGAAGAGGTGTTTTCAACCCTTTATATTACCTATTTTACATTGTTAATCTAGATATTTCGGCAGTCCAATATACGATTACTTGCACTTTACTGCATCCAATTAAATCGCAAAGATAAGTCTAAATGATGATCTAATTAGTATTTACGAGTAGTATGTGAGTTATATTAGTCTTTTAACAATAAAATGTATACCATAAAAGGTAAAGGCCGTAAAAAAATGTGACGAGCATAATTGGCAGTCACCATCTTGTAAAAGGTTGTCAGATTTTTCAGACTTTTGACTACCTGTAAAGACTGTCAAAGATCTACAAATAACAGCCGGGACCAACGACTCATGTGGGTACAAAAATATAAAATTAAATTCATTCAAAAACTACATTTTTCTTCTAAAATCCGGCACATATTATGTTTATAGTTTTTCTATGTAAATTTTATGTCCTTGGTATATTTCTACTGATGTCGCATGTGGTAATAAGATTTATGATATAAAAATGTTAGGGTGCGACCACATTACAGTACGAAAAAAAAACCTTTTATTTTTTTATTCAATCCATTAGAAGTATTTTTTTTCTATTATTTATATTCTTAGTACTAGCAAAAAATGTAACGTATAAAGGTTCAAATAAAAAGTCCAACTAAGTACATAGGTATGGTAGGTAGGTATTCAGCAGCATCCGGTTCTTTAGACTGTAAGCCGAACCCAACATACATAGTTACTTTGGGAAAAAGGCTAGACAAATGACTATTTTCACAAAAGACTACGTTGTACATAATTCCATATAAATTTGCGTAAGCATTTGAGTTATTAGTGGTTATTCACAATGCAAACCGAATGTTATGCGTCCCAGGACCGAAATATCTGCCGATAGATCTCTGTGGGCGGTGAATCCTACTAATATTATAAATGCGAAAGTTTGTAAGTATGGATGTATGTATGGATGTTTGTTACTCTTTCACGCAAAAACTACTGAACGGATTTGGATGAAATTTTGTACACAGATGGTTTACAACCTGGATTAACACATAGGATACTTTTTATCCCGGTAGTAAGATCCCATGGGACAATTTTGAAACTTCACGCGGGCGAAGCCGCTGGCAGAAGCTAGTAGGATACTAAAGATTATCTTTAAATATGATTATTGAATAGTTTTAACTAGAAATACTAAAATAAGTACATACGCCAGCACATTATGCTAATACAGTCTGTCAAATTTCTTCAATAGATTTTAAACTCTATTGCTAAAGCATTATGTGTTAGGTTGATTGAGAAAGTTTGAGTGTTTGGTGTTTTGTTGTTTTGAGTTTGTTTTGAGTTTGTTTTGAGTTTGAGTTTGTTGTTTGAGATTGAGAGAGATATTTTCGGGTAGCTTGATGTCCTTTATTGACTTTTCTCTTCTTGGTCAAATGGTTGCAATCAAAACTGCTGAGCATGAGATACTGCGTTCGATTCCCTGGTTGGGCAAAGTGTTATTGGGTTTTTCTGTCAACACCTTCACCAAAACCCTACGGAGTCAAGTTTCTATCATTTGTAAACTTTAAAATCCTATTATCATACTGATATAACTCCTTAACATAATAACACCCAGCTTTTCTTAGATATAAACATGAAAACTAGTATTTTTAAATATTTTATAACATAAAAAAAACTAATTATATAAAGTTTATGATACGGCACAACCTATCACCTTAGTCGCATAATATTATTTCATATAATAAAATATGTATAATCTAGTATAAATTTCTTAACCCTTTAACGCACACCCTAACTTTTTTTTTAATTCTTAATATTTTGTGATAAATATATATTCTGTGCCGTAAATCATAATGACATGTTCTTGAAAAAAGACCTGAAAATCTCTGTTTTTCGAGAAAATCATGAAAATCATACGGCCAGTAAACTGGCCGTTGAACGTTCTGCGTCACTAACCATCACAGCAATATCACTGGCCAGTAAAATGGACACTAATGAAATCTATTTTATTTTTAGGAAAATAATAATAAAAAAATGTATTTCTTAATAAGCCTTTAATAATAATAGAATTAACATAACATATTTCTTCCGAAACAAAACAAGTGTCAAGAATAGCGTCAATATTTTCAACGGTGAATTTAGATCTACTTCAGTTTTTATGCCCACGTAATTATTGAATGTACTATTCTTGTACACTGGTGGTTCTCGAAATCTATTATTACTCCACTTATTAAGATCTTCATGTATTATATTCTCTCGAGGAGTTGCGTCTTCGTTTGATGATAACGGCTGTGGCGGTGGAGATGGAGGCGGCTGTGGAGGTGGCGATGGTGGGATAGGCGGTGGTGGTAGAAACAAAAACTCCTGTGGTGGTTGTGATGAAGACGATGTTCCAGAGCGTGATCCTTGATTTTGACTACGTGTGCTCAGTGTGCTCACGGTGCTGGTACTAAAACTTTCGTCGAAACAATGATCAGCATCAGAATCACCACCGATGTCTGATTGTGTGGCCTGGTCATCAGTAATACCCACGTAGTCATTCCATTGGTCCTCGTCTAGTGACTCCAACTCCCGCTAAGTGTATGTGTGTCTAAAACAATGAGAAAGTTACAATGTGTAACTAATTACATTACGAATTTCATAAGTACCCACACACCTGCAAAAAAACCGCCAAAAAAAACCCCAAACGTACATAATAATAGGTCACAACTACCGAACAAGATTGTTTATCGCAAATTTATTACAATATCACAACACATGCTTATATACCTGTTGTAAAACAATATGGTTCATAGGGATTACTCGAAAATAAATACTCAATACAACATCTCAAAGTTGGGTAGGCAATTCTTAGTTTATATTTTTTCAACACACCGGTTTGTATTCAATCGCAAATAATATATGTTTTTCTTATTATCCTCGGTTACATTTGCACATAACATCGAAGTATATACTATAAAGGAATAGTTTCACTTACCTTTTCCAAGAAGACATGATTTTTGTTCACCATAAAACTTGTAAACACGTAACGTACACGCGCGATGACAACAAATGTTCCTGCACGGGTGCACGGTGGCCAGTTCACAGGCCATCTTGAAAAAAGGCGCGAATTTAAAATGTCGCGCGGCGAACTTTAACGCTGGCTAGTTGACGGGCCAGTGTGCTCTAACGCGGGTCGTAAATGTTCATAAGGTTCAATATATATTTAAAAATCTATGAGATAACGACCTTGAAGTGAGTGTCCAGTTTACTGGCCACTTTGTATGAGCCGTCCTATAAAGGGTTAATGAAAAAAATAAAAATTAATAGAATTGTATTTTTGTCACACATGTTTTTAAACGTTTTCTGTGCACGTGGTTTGTCAGACGATTTAAATATAAGTTTAACATTTAGATTATGAGATCATGGCAAAATTATAACAGCTGCTCCGATCAATCTTCAGGTTAAGCCGGGCTTGCCTAGGTTGGTTTGTGGATGGGTGACCAGACCACACCGATTTTTTTCCGTCCGTCATTTTTGTAGATCTTCGACAGTCATTACGAGTAGTTAGAAGCCGAAAGTCTGACAACCAGTTTTACGTGTCAGTTTTAAGTGGTATCGTATAACCCAGAACAAACTGGATCGTCGAGGTCAGATAGGTAGTCACTCCATGTAAAATACTGGTAGTCAGATTCATCCAGTTAGAATGGAAGCCAATACCAACATAGGGAAAAGGAAGGCAGAAGATGGATGTAAAGTTCCTAATGACTAACTCGCTTGGGAGCCGCGTGAGGTCAGCTTCCAGTCTGACCAGATGCATCTGAATACCAGTATTCTACATGGAGCGATTGGCTCACACTATCATTTTTACAACAATTCTATACAAGAGATCAGTTTAAACTGGAAAAGTTCCTAAACTTAAGTATTGTGTTTTTTTTGCTAAGTATCTTTTTAGTGCTTTAATATTATAATAAGGTTTTTACAGACACGGATCGGTGCGTCACGTGTTTGTTCAAAATACCTAAACTTTCACTTTTTATTTCCAGAACTAGATATTAACTAATAGAAATATACGGTTTTTGAGATGAACTTTGAACTAACAAATCGAAAATATCGAAATCTGGAAATCGCCAAACGGTTGGTCGACTCTTCACGTGACCAGAGGGCGGGACTATTTTTTGTCCAAAGAATCAGCATTGCCATCCAACGTGGCAATGCTGCCAGCCTTCCGGGCACTTTTCCTGTTGGCAGCGATGTGGAAGAATTTTTCGATGTCCTGTAACCTTTTTTTGATATTTGTACATATTTTTTCTTTCTATTATAATGTTAGTGTGTATATATTGTAAATAATGATTACTCTAGACGTTAATTGGTAGGTATCGTCAAATCTCACCTGGTATAAAACAAAGTCGCTCCCACTGTCTGTACTCTTATATATTTTAAACAACGCAACGGATTTTAATGTAGTTTTCAGCTATAGCACCTATGGCTATAGGTAGATAGAGTGATTCAAGAAGAAGGTTTAAATCTACCGGGCGAAGCCGGGAGTCGCTAGTAATAACTATTTTTAGTATGTCATACATATCTAAGTAAGTAAATTAGGCGGTAGTTACTATCAAGATTTACTTTTAGCCTAAATTCATCAGCTTCCAGTCTATTCGGATCTAGATGAACGACTATCCGACTACTCCCCAATTACTGGGTTACTCAATACTTTTTGGTAAGATTGTTTGGCAGTTTGATAGAAGGAATATCGTCGCGTTCGGTTATTCAATAAAAATCTGCTTTCGTCTTTGTTTTCTTCAAAAGTGCAATACCTACATGGTCGAAATGCTGTTTTTTAAATAACCGATAATAAAAAAAATCAGTCGTGTACAACATATTAATTTCGCATCCGGCTCGAAGGACAATTCAATTTTTCAATTTATTTATTCACAAACAATTTACATTGTGTTTGAAATACTTAACAAAGATAACAAAATAGACAAAAAGAAAAATATTATGCAAGCAACACAATTAAAAACCACCACCGACTCCAAATAAAACAATAGTATGGCCATGCCATTACGACACTAATCGATGACAAAACAATAGAGATACGTTTTTAGATCATCTTTCTTTGTCTCGGAATGTTATAAAGTTATGTTAATTTAAACAATAAAAATGTAACGAATAGTTTTGGGCTTTCAAACTGAATTATTTAGATTAAGTTTTTTTTTTTGTTTTGGACAGATTTATGGCAAATCATGGTGTCGTCCTTGGTGGTTTATGACATTTTAAAAGATACGTGATTATAGGACTAATCTATGAATACCATTAATTAAGTTTTTTTAAGAAAAACAAATCATCGTCATCATTTTCTTGCCCTAGTCCCATGGTACGAGTTCTTGAGGTCGGCGCAACACGTATTTTTATATTCTCCTCTGTCAACCGTTACGCTATCATTATTCTTCTTTTTTTGCTTCTAAGTCATGGATGTTTATATCTATTCTTAATAAGTGTGTATTTAAAAAAAAAATCTATCTGGTGTCCACGACACAAGCCTCTTGCTTAGTGTGGCACTAGATAGCAGTGTGTGTAATATCCAGCGATATATTATTTACTTATGATGATATAATTTCTCACACATTCGATATATTCTTTGGTATCCAAGAAAATTGTAAAATTTTATAAATAAGGGTACAGGCACATTAAGTTACCACAAATTGTCAAAATTCTCCAAATGATATTAAACCAGAAAATTGTGACGGTTAAGTTCAAAATCAAATGAGAAAATTTTACAGTTTGTGGTAACAACTGCATAGCTGATTATAGGGAATAAAATATTACAAAAAAAAAAAAAAAATTGCTTTGGGTACATACATACGTTCAAAATATAAAATAATATATACCAGACGTTAACAAAAAAGATAACATTAAAATATATTTACAAATAATAATTCTCAAAGGTTAATGGTGTCACCTAAATATATTAACTTTTTAAATGGTTTTCTTTAAATTTGGATATCATGTTTATACGTATATATTCATTATTAATAATATACATATCTATACATTGACTTAGCAACCAGTTTAGAAGGACATAGTTCAATATTATTGGTTTTTTTATTTACATAACTTTTAATGTCAAATAACCCTACGTTTTAGGATTCCGTAAACAAAATGTTTGAGAAAATTAGTACAGGAAGACCAAAAAACCGAAGAACTGACTTTTCTTTGGGATAGCCCGCCTCTTTATTCTCAAGCCACTGTAATTCCTGAAAGTCAGAATCAACAGTGGCGACCACCAGAAAAGTGCCGAGACAATGAAGCTCGACTAAGTCCCAGAGAATGAATTTAACTGTCTTGGATCCCGCAACGAAATTAATCAGAAAGAGGAGTAGAAAAAACAGTAACGATGGATGGACTGTGTGTAAGTAATGGCTAGAAAGGAGGAGTCTGATGAGATGACGAGTAATAGAGAAGTATGAGAGAAGAAGACATGCTGCGCCGACCACTAATACATTGGTATAATACAGAAGAATGATGACTTTGATCTAATAGGCATGACGTTGATGACAGTATAAAAAAATCACAAATCTATTTAGTCCGTCAGTTAGAGTATTGTAAAATAATGGACACGTATTTTTTGTTTTTGTAAATCAATTAATACTTAAAAAGGTCGCATCAAAAATCGGGACCCGGCCCGTGACGTCACAACGCACTAAAAATGATACTACCGGCGTGACGTATTGAAAAAGGCGTTGCCTTGCATTTGAGTCGTTTGGGTTTGTAAAATTCACTCATAGATTTCATCGTAATTCTTGTTTTAATTTCGACCCAAAAAATATAGCTTCTAAACGAATGAACTAATTTTGATTTTTATTTCGTTTGAGAGGTGTCTCAATCGAGAGTGTTCTTAGCTAGGAGTATGTTTTAAGGAAATCTCTATCTTTTTTTAACTAAATTACTATAATGAGTGAGTGAATGAGGATTAGTTTATTTCATCTTATCTGTATTATATGTGTATTAGTATGTATAATATATGTACTCATTTCGATTTGTAATCATAATGGCATTGTTCTCAATGATTTTTATACTCTACCACAATGCTGTCATATTTAACCCAATGGTTGACTGGTAGAGAATGCCTTGTGGCATTAAGTCCGCCTATGTACCACTCTTGTACATGAAGTTTAAATAAATAATAATTTTTAACCCAATTAACACAGACCCCTCTAGACGCTCAAAGGATGCCATGTATGGAAAAGGTTTTTTTTTTTACCAAATTCCCACGCTACTTCAAAGCAAAATACCACTTAAAAATAAAATAAAAAAAGCTTCAAACCAATTTGGTATACGGAACTCCTAAACTTATAATAAAATAATATATTATTATCTATGATTTCAAACGTTTCGACAAATATAGCGGACGAGAGATATTTGACAATCACATTATGATTTATAATATAGGATGTTGAGTTGTGGGTCTATTTGATATTATATTTATTAAATAAATAGTTTATTAACGATCTTTCCATATATAGATAATCATATAACTTGGACACGTGTTTTTACTAAAACTATTATTACATTAGTCGGTAATTAGGTTTTAGTGAACTATCTCTTTGGTCTAGTGGTCGCAAACGTGGCTGTTGAGCATGATTTCCATGGGTTCGATTCCCGGGTCAGATAAATTGTTTTTTTGTTAATTGTTTTTGACGACCCAAATGGCGCAGCGGTAGTAACGCTGCCTTAGGTTCTTAGGGTACCGGATTCAAATCCCGGTAGGAGAAAATGTTTGTGTGATGAGCATGGACATTAGTTTCCGAGTCATGGATGTTTATAAAGGGTGTAAAACACCTCTTAACGAATCCGAAAACCACTTGTTTTCCCCGTCATTGTGATCATTTTTTTTGTTCTACACCATACCTGGGACTGGGTTGTCCACAACCCAGTCATTTCTCCACCTCCAGAACCTCCAGGTCATATATTAGGCAGTCGCTCCATGTAATGTGTGCTTTGGGCCCTATCAGAATACCAGCGCTGTGACGTTTTTTTTAATGTTACAGCACCATGCTGAGATAGGAGCCTTTTGGCCTCGTATAGGACGAGTTTCATTTCTTTTAATTTTTAAATAAATATTTGTTTTTTTTTTTGTGTAATTTTTATAAGTACTGTTAATTTTGATGTGTTTGTCCTGTTTGGGCTAACAAATGCTTTTTCTTTCTTTCTTTCTTTAAAAAAATACTCGTATTTAGTTGTATCTGATTAGACTGGAAGCCGACCACAATATAGTGGGGAAAATCTTACGCAAATGATGGAAAATATTCCATTTGCCGAGCCATCGACGCAAGCGCACCACGAAAGAATCATGTTGTCAAAATGGCTGTACGATCCGGTACATTTCGCAACCACTTGCGAAAGTGTACAGTTGATAATAAAGTTAAAAGCTAGCTATACACACCTCGCGACGAAACGTGTCCGAAACTTCACGCCTGTAAGTATTCACGGGTAAGCAGATGTGTTTACGCCACTTAAACACAAAGCATTCAATTCAATCAATATTTTATTTCACATAGGCCTAGATGAGAACGTATAAAAACACCGAAAACGCTGCCTGGTTCGTGTGAATCGTTTCCATGGAGAAGAACCGGTAAGATCTACATGGTTACTCATTTCAAATAATAATACCAAAGTATTACAATATTATTGTGATACAGCATTAGTACTTTAGTATCGGGGACAGCGTAGGCCCGACAACAGGTCGTTGCATCAAAAGTAAACAAGCAAATATCACGAAAGACTATATCATTCTTTGTTAGTGGTCGGCGCAATAAATGTCTCCTTCTCCCATACCTCTTTTCTATCCATATCTTCCTTTACACAGTCCATCCATCGTTTCTTTGGTCTTCCTCTACTCATATACCTATCTATATTCACACTCAACAAATTCCTCATTCCTCCAAATCACATGACGATAATCAAATAGGTATTTATGAAACTTCAAAAGATAGATGTATAGTTTGGGTTGGTATTTAACTATGGAGAAGAACCGGCAAGAAAATCTTTTTTTCAATTTATTAGGTACTCCACTATGTCACTATCAAAAAAGTCGAATTAAATTAACACTATAAATAAAGCGCGCAACATTGCACCAACATATTTTGACCATAAAAACTTGCAAATTGACCTGCCCATCCGAAAATGTGGTCACAAAAAAACTAGGCTACCAAGCCATTTTAGATTAAAAACAGGGGCAATTCTAAATGCGTATTTTATAACATTAGTGCTACTTTTCTAAATAATATAAATGCGAATGTAACTCTGTGTGTCTGTCACCTGTTTCCTCAAAACAACTGATGATTTTGATTAAAATTGGCCACATAGACGTCGTTCCTCGTTGACCTAGATCTGGCTGGAGTTTCAATAGTTCATAAAGCCAGGTTAAACTGTTTTGAAACGACTGACATAAGGTCTTCCGATGATATGGCTAAAAAGGGTGACCCAAGGTATTTGATTATCGTGATACGGATATGTGACGCAGATGAATGAAATAAAATGTTGAGTATGAATGCTATGGAAGTAGAACATGAACAAAAACACGATGGATGGAGTGTGTGAATAGATGATAATGGATAGAAAGGAGATGTCTGATGAGATGACGAGTAATACAGAAGTATGGAAGTAGAAGACATGCTGCGCCGACCACTAATAAATTAGATTAAAGGGCAGAGGAATGATGACGTTCTTGTGCGGTGTAGTTTTCAAATCATTTTTTTCTCATATTTTGCTCAGAATAGTTACAGCACTGATGACAATATTTGTGTCACTTGTTTAATTTAGCTCTTTAATTAAATATTCTATTTTTTTTATTTACTTACCTTTGTATAGATGCTTTTTTACCTATTATTTGTGAATGAGTGAACATTGAAGGCCTTTTAGATTCCCGGATGCTGTTTTACTTTTGTTAAATATACCTTTTGTTTTACATTTTTTGTATAGCAAGCAACGAACTATTGTCGGGCCTACGCTGTCCCCCCATACTTTAGTACTAATGCTGTAATGAAACATATTAATATTATAATACCAAATGATTTGAAAAGAGTAACCATGGAGTTTCTTGCCGGTTCTTCTCTATGGAACCGACCAACGCGAACCGTGCACATTTTTCGACGTTTTATAAGTGCCTATCCAGGCCTATGTGAAATAAAATATTTTGATTTTGATTTTGACTATTACCGACCACAAGCCAAGCATATCCGAAGTAAATACTAGTAAACATGTTCGACTGTTTTTAGCAGTTAATAAAGATGTGTTCTCTGAGTATTTACATACTTGGTCGCGATATATCCGCTATGACGTCAGACCTTGCGCAATCGAAATTCCTTAAACTTGTATAAAACGATGACAAATAAAGATTTTTAAGTAACATTGTTTCTGTATATTTTTCGTGGATTCTGCATTGATTTGAAGCTCTTCTGCTTCATAATCTGCCTGTCTTTTCCCAACAATGTTGGTGTCGTTTTCCAACATAAATGGATGCAACTGAATACCAGTAGTGGAGCGAGATACATGGAGCAATTGCTCATCCAAGTTCCACAACCCTGTTACTACTGGGTAATACGATACCCCTTGGTAGGACTGGCTGTCAATTAAAGATTTTTGACAGTCGCTACAGGTCTGACAATCAGTCTTACCAAGGAGTATCGTATTACCCAGTACTCACTAGGTTGTGGAGGTCAGATAGGCAGTCGCTCCATGTAACATATTCAGCTGCATTCGGTTAGACTGGAAGACGCATGACATAGTTAGGAAAAGGATAGGCAAAAGATGATGATAATGCTAATAAAAATAATTGATTCAGCCACTCATTAAGGATGTAACCACATAATCACTTGAACTATTAATAGATTAACATTATAATTAAATATTAATGAATTTCTCGCTCTTATTGCTATATAAGTATCTTTATTGATCCGGTCACTGCTAAATGTAATTAAGTTTAAGATATCCTAAAAGGTTGCAGTTGTAATAGGCAGAGCCTTTCTATGTTATTAGGTCACAAATGAGGTCCTCAATAGATTTTCCATAAGATTACGAGAAAAAACACGAGTGAAATACGAGAAAAGTGGTTTAAATGAGTACTATTTATTTGCCGTCATTTGTAGACGTTTGACAGTTGTTACAGGTAGTCAGTTGCCCGAGATTCTGATAACTAGTCTTACCAAGGGGTATCGCATTGCCCATTACTAAGTGGGTGGTTGGAGTCAGCTAGGTAGTCGCTCCATGTAAAATGCTGGTATTCAGGTGCATCCTATTAGACTGGAAGCCGACGCCAACTTAGTTAGGAAAAAGCTAGGCAGATGATTGGACAATAATAAGCTCGTATTATTTATTTCAGTCTTTAAAGACATACTCACATGGGTTTACAATACCGTTGACAAATGTTGTAATAGTAAATTCTTGGATAGTTAGCAAGTTTCTTTTATATTGAGTGTTAATAGGGCTAGAGGTTGCGCTTGGGCAATGGTTGACAGTAGGCAGTGTGTCATGATTTCATAAAGGCGGTTTTTAAATTACAATTACGTTACTCTAATTACATAACATAACGCTTGTTTTCCCCGAAGGCTTAGGCAGAGATATACGTATATATATGACGGCTCGAATGGCGTTATAGTGGCAGTGTAGCTGCCTTACGTTCTTAGGGTCCTGGGTTCGAATCCCGGTAGGAGCAAATGTTTGTGTGATGAGCATGGACATTTGTTTCCGAGTCATGGATGTTTATATGTATAATAAGCATGTATTTACAAGTTGCTTCCCAGCAATAATTTTTGCGTAAAGTTACTTAGTTTGATGTAAAGAATGCTTACTTAACGGTTTTGGGATGAGGTGGTTTACACCCTGTATAACGATTGTATCTGCCCAAACCTTCAGGAATACAGGCGGTGTTGATCATCTGCCAAGCCTTTTCCAACTATGTTGGGGTCGGCTTCCAGTCTAACCGGACGCAACTGAATATCAGTATATTACTTGGAGAGACTACCTCCACTAGCCAGTTAGTACTTAGTAACACGATACCCCTTGGTAAGACTGCCATAGTTGTCAGACTCTTTGGGCCACTGACTACCTGTAAATACTGTCAAAGATCTACAAATGACAGCCGGGACCAACAGCTTAACGAGCTTTGCAAAGCACGGAGGAAATTGTGTAGGTAATGGGTGGTCACCCATCCACAGACCAACCTAGGCGAGCACGGCTTAACCTAAAGCGGCTGTTATTAATTAACCACGAGCTCCATTTCTGTTACTAGGCAAATAATCTTTATGATAATTCTCCGTTAAAATATCTTGGGGAATTCCTAAAGTCTTCAATTAAGTAATACCCACATAATTTAACAATAACAAATAATGAAAAGTGTCTAGGTACTACTTGCAAATTAGGTACATATGTGTTTAGAATATTAAATATTTAGCACTTCAACTGTTTTAAACAATAAATTAACGTAGATTCATTATCTGTCTAGATTTTTTCCCAGCTATGTTGGGGTCAGCTTCCAGTCTTACCGAATGCAGCAGCCGAATGTCAGTATTTTATCTGATGTCCACAATATGGTTACTGAGCAAACAAATAGCCCTTTAAAAATCACACATCAATATTAATTGATCTCTAAAGATTTTATTTTTAGCAAATATTCTACATTTTTTTTTCAATATTTTTTTCTAAATGATCTAAAAATGTATAAGGGCTAATAGAAAAGGTGAAAACCTTTTGTCAATGCAGTTGAAATTCGTTATAGAAAAACAAAACGTTTTGAAAAAACTTTCCTCTGAATTGTAATCACTTTTCGATATTGATTATTTTTATATAAATACTTAATTAATGTTATTGTACATCACTAATTGTTGAAGTTAATTAGTGTGCCTTTCTTAAAACGAATATCTTGAAACGACTTTAAAAAAGAACAGGTTATGTATTTCACAAGTTTATCAATCGATTGTGTAAAATAAAGATAATTTAAAAAAAAATGGTTGCGAAAAAAATATATATGATTACTTGAAATATTCTCTTCAACATCTCAAATACACAGATCATCTTGAAATTTTTGAAACCAATTAAGAGTTGTTATTTAAATATCTTTAATTGCTTTGTTAAATGCAAAAAATAATAATTACTCAAATGAATTATTAATATTGCAAACGGATGTAGTTCTGAAATAATAATAATGAAACTACAGGCTTATTGGACTCGTCTTACACTTAAAATGCATAGATTTTTATTAATTTATTTTTATCTTGACAGATCTTCTTTACTTTTTTTTCTTCAATTTAAAACGTGGTACTTCAAGTTTAATACCTAAATTTTAAACTTTAAGTTGATTTTAATAATTTTGAGAGATTTATGATTAACAAGAATTCAAAAAGTGAACCTTTAATATTGTTAAACGATATACGTTATACTTATTTCATTTATATCATCTAATTAGGTTACAGTTTTCATAGAGAAATATTTTGTATAATAAAAGACTTTAAATATGACATTTAGTTTTTTTTTGTTGGTTGTATCATAGGTTATTATTTATTCAAAGCCACCCAATTATTATACCAAAGTTAGAATGTTATGTTGTGAAATGTAAAAAAAAAAATCACATGTGGTATAATTTTTCACAAAAAAAAAAATATATTCTCCTGTTATTATTCACTCTCACATAATTTAACAATTTAATCAGTTAAAATAAAATAAAAAACTAAATTATATTTTCCATCCCTAAGATGACCGTTCAACCCTATTTTTAAAGTCTTAATTACCTATGCATAATGTTAAATTCACTACTAATTTAATTAAATAAAGACTAAACAGTATATTACCCGAATAATATAATTCAATAAAAATCGCAAAACCGCAAAAACTAAAAACAAACCGAAATACCCCCAAAAAATATTAAAACCCCAATACAAAAGACATCAACGCGAAACCCTACCAAAAAATAATCCTCGCAATTTTTTCCTCAAACTAAAAATTAAAAAAAATATTAAAAACTCACATTAAAAATTACACGGCAACCACTCTACACTGTATACCACACCACACTGAAATGAACCACGAGAAAACTTTGCTTAATACGCCTTTTAATTCACAGATGAGTTGAAGATTTTTTTTTATTTTAATTTCAATATCAACCGCGCGTGGTACATCACTTTCGTTCGTTGAGTCGGAACAACCGCAGTTAAGATGCGACTGAGGCTTATATACAAAGGTTTATGAAATTACCGTGACCTCGGTTTTCATACTGCATGCCTTGGAAATGTGCGCTGATTCATGTATTTTTCCTTTTTTTTAGTTTTACGCTTCAGGATGCAGGGAGGGGTTGTTTTTTACTTTTTTGTTAAAAAAAAAGTGATAAGTGCAAGTATTTTTCGATGTAGTTTGCGAAGTTTTTACGCATTCATTATTATTATTAAGTTAATGTAAAGTTCTTGTATTTTGACATTGGTCATTTATAGACGGTTTTTAAAAGACTAGGAATTGTCGGATTTTTTTCGTCGGGTTCATTTTATTCCTGCCTTTTGCAATTTTAGACTTGATTGTCAGCTTATGTTTAATTAGCTAATGGTTAACGTCTTTGACGACTCGAATGGCGTAGTGGTAGTGAGGCTGCCTTACGTTCTTAGGGTCCTGGGATCGAATCCCGGTAGGAGCAAATGTTTGTGTGATGAGCATGGAATTTGTTTCTGAGGGATGTTTATACTCGTATGTAAAGTAAGTATGTATTTACAAACAAAAAAGTATATAATATGTAGTATATCAACTATCTAGTATCCACGACACAACGGCCTTGCTTAGTGTGGCACTAGATGGCGCTGTGTTGTGTGTAATGGTGTGTGTGTGTGAGTTTTTTTATTTATTTTTTATCTGCCTGCCTTTTGCCCAACTATGTTGGGGTCGGCTTCCAGTCTTACCGGATGTAGCTGAATACCAGTATTTTACATGGAGCCACTGCCTATCTGACCAACACAACCCTGTTGGTATTGGGTTATAAGATATCACTTGGTAAGACTGGTTGTCAGACTTTCGGGACAACTGTTTCGACTGTCTGACCTACAAATGACAGCCGGGACCAACGGTTTTTTCCGAGGCACGGAGGAAACTCGGTATCTAATGGGTGGTAACCCATCTACAGACCAACCTAGGCAAGGGTGGCTTAACCTATAGATCGACCCAAGCGGCTGTTATTATTTAGCTACGAGCTCCTTCATTTTACATTTTGACTCAGAGAGTACTTAATTTATTTCATCAACTTGTCCTAAATGGGCCGTGGACGTGTAGGACGAGTTGCTGAATTACTCTTTATTTTTAACCGGCTTCCAAAAATGAAGCGGTTCTTTGTTATTTTGTGTATATTATTAGGTCCCACAACAGGTGGAAAGTATGTTTATTATATACTAGCTGACCCACACAACTTCGTCTGCGTCACATAAAAGAGAAAAAGCCCACAAAAGGAATAAATATTCTCCGTTTTTGCAACCATTTTTCATTCATGCTTCTCTCCTATTGGTTGTATATTGTATTGTATTTGTGTTTTGACGACTCGAATGGCGTAGTGGTATTGACGCTGCCTTACGTTCTTAGGGTCCTGGGTTCGAATCCCGGTAGGAGCAAATGTTTGTGTGATGAGCATGGACATTTGTTTCCGAGTCATGGATGTTTATATGTATAATAAGTATGTGTTTACAAACAAAAAAGTATATATTATGTAGTATATCAACTATCTAGTGACCACGACACAAGCTTTGCTTAGTGTGGCGCTAGGTGGCGCTGTGTGTTAATGTCCAGCGATATTTATTTATTTATTTATTTATTTTATTTATATAACTTTTAACCTTCCTCGATAAATGGACAATCCAACACTAAAATATTTTTTCAATTTCAATCAGTAGTTCTTGAGATTAGCGCGTTCAAACAAGCATACTCTTCAGCTTTATAATATTAGTATAGAAGTATTTAGATTTATCTAAGAGCCACAGGAAAACGTAAATAATACTGTAAGAAGCAAAGCTATTGATCTGACCTACTTGTAAAGACTTCATTACAAATTGTTAATAAGAAACTTCCTCTTGTCATAAAAAGTCGATTATTACAAAAAACTATATGCTATGTATTGCTGTGTTATTGCAATTATATTACTTAAGTACATAATACTTGTTTTATAAGTGGTTATTTGGTAAATAAATAAGATTTTGTTTTCTGGAAAGAGAGGTGAAAAGCTGCGAGTGTTTCTGGAGAACACGGAGCCACCACATCGCTACTGAAGAGAATCCTGGCTGCACCACTAATGTCAAAATAATTAGCGCTTAAATTATTGGATTTTATTACATTATGGTTTGTTTTTGAGGTAGATTCTCTCAGGGGGCAATAGTGGAATAACTCAAAATGAAAAGGGGACTTTCTGGATTATTCTTACATTAGAGTCCAGCTTTCCCCCCTAAGGGGGATTCTCTTAAGGGGGATTAGTGGAATAAGCCAAAATACAAAGTCTAAATATGGACTCTTATCGAAATCGTCAACCAAGCATTCTGTACATCAAACTAAGTAACTCGACGCACAAAATTATTGCTGAGAAACTACTTTTTTTTTTAAGATTTAACAATAGGACTCAATGTAATGCACTTAAAACATTGTGCTGATGGATGGATTGAATAGTACGGGGGTCGTGGAGGTATTTAAAGTAAAAGTAGAATTTAAAAAATCTTTAACCTCCAATATATAGAACAGCCGCTCGGGCCGGTCTTAAGGTTAAGCCGTGCTTGCCTAGGTTGGTCTGTGGATGGGTGACCACCCTTACATACCTAGTTTCCTCCGTGCTTCGGAAAGCACGTGAAGCTGTTGGTCCTGGCTGTCATTTGTCCATCTTTGGCAGTCATTACAGGTAGTCAGTGGCCCAAAAGTCTGGAAACCAACCAAGTGGTATCGTATTACCCAGTATTAACTGGGTTGTGGAGGTCATATAGGCAGTCGCTCCATGTAAAATACTGGTATTCAGCTGCATCCGGTTAAACTGGAAGCCGACCCCAACATACAGGGTGTAAACCACCTCATTACAAAGCCTTTAACCAAGCATTCTGTATATCAAACTAAGTAACTTTACGCAAAAATTATTGCTGGGAAACAACTTTATTTTCGAGGTTATAAATCATGTTTTGTGGTAGAACTCAATGTAACTCACTTAAAACATTGTGCTGATTGATGGATTGAATAGTACGGGGGTCGCGGAGATGTCAAAAGTCAAAATCTTACAAAAAAAAAATGGTTGCCTGTAAAGTCGGTTTTACGGGCGAAGATTTTACGTGACAACGTCATAGTTGAGTGGGAGAGAGACGCAAGGCATTCGGCGGGCCTCTCTCTCGTTCGGTGACTCATCGTAACGTTACCGGGCGTTACACTTTTTCATAAGTGACTCCCAGCCGCAACCTAATTTAAGACGTTGTCACGTCAAAAAAATGGTATTTAGAAAAAACTTGTCAAAAAGTTGTAACTTTGACCCATATCTCCGTAACTAGAAGGTTCCCAGGTATGGTGTAGAACAAAAATATGATCGCAATGATGGGGAGAACAAGTGCCTTTCGGCTTCGTGAATTGGTGTTTTACACCCTTTAGTTGGAAATGGCAGACAGATGATGATCTCCGTAACTAGGTTTCCAGAAATCCACATAATTGAGTTTGAGTGAGTATATTTGAGTATGTAGCATGAGAATTAAGATTAATCTGTTAGCTCAAGATGCTCTGGTTTTGTTGTCATTTTTCTAAACAGGAGTAATTAGGTATTTCATGCTTCTGAATTACACTAGGTCTTGAATTTCTCTAGGTTTTAATCGGTAGTTATGTCTCCCCTAATTAGGCGAGACAAAACTATCGATCAAGTAATTACTTGGCACTCAAATACAGCTGTCAAAATCAATCAATCAATATCGCTGGACATTACACACCGCCACCTAGTGCCACACTGTGTGACTGTGTCGTAGACACCAGACAGTTGATATCTACATGGATATCTACTTTTTGTCTTTCGTCATCTTCCGTTCATCATTGTAATTGTGCCAAATGTCTAAGTTCCACAAATGCCCATTGAACATCAAGTCATCATATTATCATTTGCTCCTACCGGGATTCGAACCCGGCACCCTAAAGACGTCAGGTAGCTTTTCTTCCGTTGCGTCATTCGGGTCGTCCAAATGCCTACCTATTTGGCCAATATAGGTGTGATTTCAAGTAAGTGTGTCAGCCAAACAGCTTGCTTCTATTTTTACAAGGAAAATATCAAATCAGTTAACTTTAACAGCAAATAATTGTGGTTACCATTTTGAATGTCAAGTGCGGTTTTTGTGGTGATTGGATTGAACCGTTTGCCTCGTTAGTTTAGCTATCGCAAGCGCGGCAGTTGGACGTGAAGGTCCGAGGTTCAACGAAAAACAAAAGACCATCTCAATCCCTTAAACAAAAATAGTTCAACAAGTAGTTCTAAAACTAAAGCCCAACTACTGAAGGAATTCGGTTTAAATATAGCCTAAATTTCTCAGGCTATAATAACGAATTGATTGACACCTTATTCATCAAAATCGGATAAGTAATTTAGGCGCTATGGTGGAACTTACGTAAAAAAAACATACATTGACTGCTAAAATCATAATCCTTCCATCCATATATCAATCCATAAAAATAGATACATTGTGATGTTCAGAATCAGATCTTTATTTGCTTAGAATTTAGGTACAGGTATAAGCTGCGATGAGGGGGGGGGTGTGATGTATGGTGTGTGGTGTGATGTGTGTGTGAATGTGTGTGTGTGGTGTGATGTTTGTGGGTGTATGTGTGTGTATGGTGTGATGTGTGTGTGTATGTGTGTGTGGTGTGATGTGTGTGTGTATGTGTGTGTGTGTGGTGTGATGTGTTGTGTGTGTATGTGTGTGTGTATGTGTGTGTGTGGTGTGATCTGTGTGTGTGTGGTGTGATGCGTGTGTGTGATGTTTGTTTTAAAAGGCAATTTACAAAATCCATGCCATATTTACCGACCATACTGCTATTAAGTTTTTCTTAAGCAAAACTCTGGGTAGCAATTCCAGTTACAGTGCTGAAAGCAGTAGTCTAGACGAGTGTCAGCATTTGCCAGATTTTCCTCAATATTAGTTAGTATCGGTATTCATTCTATTTTAGTAATTTCTCATCATCATCAGCCTATTTAAGTCCTGCTGGGACACAGGGCTCCTCTCAGAGGGAATGGGCTATAATCCACCACGCGGGTCAGTGCGGGTTGGTAGATGTAGACATGTCTTCGAATTCTTGGTTCTAGGACATGCCGGTTTCCTCACGATGTTTTCCTTCACCGTTTTGAGAGCAGCGATGATGAAATAAATTACACAAAGTAATGCGCCTGTCTGGATTGGAACCCACGACTTACTGTTCGTAAGTCGAGGCCATCATTTGGCCACCACTGCCTTAGTCATTTCTAGTTATATGTTTTTGGTTATTACCATCTTTTATATTACTTTTTTTTTACTTAATTTGCATGTATGTCAAAACTTGTGCATTATTTTTAATTGTATGGGTAAAAGGTTGCCAGTGATTACATACGGGACCGAAACGTGGTCGCTCACAAAGGGCCTTATCAAAAGGCTCAAAGTAACCCAAAGGGCAATGGAGAGGGCTATGCTCGGAGTTTCCTTGCGTGATCGAATCAGAAATGAAGACATCCGCAAGAGAACCAAGGTCAGCGACGTAGCTGAAGAATTGCTAAACTTAAGTGGCAGTGGGCAGGGCACATTGCTCGCAGAACGGATGGACGATGGGGCCGAAAGTTCTGGAGTGGCGACCGCGAACTGGAAGACGATGCGTTGGAAGACCTCCCACTAGGTGGACACGATGACCTGGTGAAGGTTGCGGGAATCCGGTGGATGCGAGTAGCAAGGGACCGGTCAATGTGGCGACACGACACTTGGGGGAGGCCTATGTCCAGCAGTGGACGTCGTTCGGCTGAGATGATGATGATGATGAAAAGGTTATTATTTTATTTACTCATCTCACCTACATATATTTTTTAATTTATATTTCTTAAAACAACAAAAAAAAAATAGTAATACTCAATTTTATTATTATTTACAACTTAGTTATTGGGTGCGCTCGTGACTAAATATTAACAGCCGCTTGGGTCGATCGGTTAAGCCGTGCTTGTCTAGGTTGGTCTGTGAATGGGTGACCACCCATTACATACCGAGTTTTCTCCGTAAAATTGGTCATTTTTAGATTTTTGACAGTCGTTACAGGTAGTCAGTCCAGAAAGTTTGACAACCAGTCTTACCAATGGGGTATTGTATTACCCGGTACTAACTGGGTTATTGTGGAGGTCAGATAGGAAGTCGCTCCATGAAAAGTATTGGTATAGTGGCATCACTAAGAATAGAAAATGGAAGCCGACCCCAAGATAGTTCAGAAAAGGCTAGACAGATGACGATTTATTGGGTGATTCGAAACATACCCTTTTAAGGATAAATGCGCAATATTATACAACGATATAAAACATTTATACCTAAGTCTGATTCTAAACAGAAGAGAGGTCAATAGTTCAAATATAAAACGTTTTTAATATCTCGAACAACCTTGAGAGTATATGTTTCGATTCCTTGGTCAGTGAAATATAATAATCGCTTTTACATAAGTGGTTTAACAACATGTTAACCCCTACCAAATCCTTTCTTTTTTTATCTTTCGTATCGGAAATCATCAAATAACTTCTCCCACTCTGGGCGGAGTGGAAGGGAGTGTCAGACTTTTACTGACTAAAACCCATCCATGTTCCTTCCTCGCCCTTTATGTTCCGGGGCCACGGTTTCTCTTTCGAACAGTCCCGCAGCCTCGGCAGCCGGGCATAAAAACCTTGAGACCAGGTTAGGTACTAACCACAAGATAAAGAAAAAGAATACTAAAGGCATGGGTTATTTATCCATACAAATAAATATACGACTTCAAAAAGGTGAAAAATAACTTTAGCTTCTGAAGTACTCATGATTGATTGATTCAGTTTTTTTGTCACCGACTTCCGAAGCTCTCCCCACGATCTCCTTAAAAAAAACTGATGAAATTAATAAATCACTTATCATAATCAAAATATATCGTCGATTTAAATAAACAATCAAAGTTTGACATTTAAATAACAATATTCTGAACGTTTAAAATATTAATAATACCTACTCGTATCATTTTTCCTTTTGCATTTAGTTACGGTCATAATAGTTATCATTTTTTGCATAGAGCAGCTTAAAAAAATGGGTAATTATTTTCTAAATGGCTCATTCAGTTTTTAGTTTTATTGGATCTTTGAATTCTATTTGACGATCCGAATGGCGCAGCGGTCGTGAGGCTGCCTTACGTTCGGGTTTGAATCCCGGTAGGAGCAAATGTTTGTGTGATGAGCATTGACATTATTGTTTCCGAGTCATGGATGTTTATATGTATAATTAGTATGTATTTACAAACAAAAAGTATATATATGTAGTATATCAACTGCCTGGTGACCATGACACAAGCCCTGCTTAGTGTGGCACTAGATGGCGCTGTGTGTAATGTCCAGCCATATTTATTATTTATTTTGGCCGATAAAAAACGAAGAATCTCTCAATTTCATGTTCATACTAGCTGTTGTAAAAAAGCTCGTAGCTAAATAATAACAGCCGCTCGGGCCGATCTTTAGGTTAAGCCGTGCTTGCCTAGGTTGGTTCGTGGATGGGTGACCACCCATTACATACTGAGTTTCCTCCGTGCCTCGGAAAGCACGTTCAGCTGTTGGTCCCGACTGTCATCTGTCCATCTTTGACAGTCGTTACAGTGGCCCAAAAAGTCTGACAAACAGTCTTACCAAGTGGTATCGTTATACCCAGTATTAACTGGGCTGTGGAGGTCAGATAGGCAGTCGCTCCATGTAAAATACTGGTATTCAGCTGCATCTGGTTAAACTGGAAGACGACCCCAACATAGTTGGGAAAAGGCAGGCAGATGATGAAGATGATGACTAGTTCTTGCTGAAATGTCATGTGTCTATTGTTTATGTCACCGTAAAATTTTCGTCAAACACGTTATATTACAATATAACGTGTTTCTCTCTAGCCATATTGTAAACTGTCCAAATATTGTCAACAAAACATACGGAAGTATCTCTGCCCCCATAATCGGGACTTGGGGCACCCCCCCGTTAGGTTAGTTAGGTTCCTTTATTAAACCCTGCACTCGGAAATAGGGGCTCCGTCTACAACGATTTTTAGGGGAATGTAAAGGAAGACCCCTCCTTCCCTCCACACCGCGTGAGTTGACTACCATCGCATGCATTTCACGAAAAATACTTAATGCGTTTTATTGTAAGCAGTATGTTCGTTTGACAATATTTCGAGAGTTTACAGTATCGCCAGAGAGATTTTTATGACGTGTTTGACAATTTTACGGTGACATTTACACCAATTCATAACATAACCTCACGCTGGTACGCTGTGAAGGGGTAAACACATGTGAACCACACAAAGGCTGGTACGCTGTGAAGGGGTAAACACATGTGAACCACACAAAGGCGGAAAATATTTTTTTGCAAAAATAAAATATATTTCAAATAACACAAAAAAGTGAAAAATAACTTGAGCTTCGGAAGTCGGTGACAAAAAAACTGAATCAATCAATCATGACGACTTCAGAAGCTAAAGTTATTTTTCACTTTTTTGTGTTATTTGAAATATATTTTATTTTTGCAAAAAAATATTTTCCGCCTTTGTGTGGTTCACATGTGTTTACCCCTTCACAGCGTACCAGCGTGAGGTTATGTTATGAATTGGTGTAAATGTCACCGTAAAATTGTCAAACACGTCATAAAAATCTCTCTGGCGATACTGTAAACTCTCGAAATATTGTCAAACGAACATACTGCTTACAATAAAACGCATTAAGTATTTTTCGTGAAATGCATGCGATGGTAGTCAACTCACGCGGTGTGGAGGGAAGGAGGGGTCTTCCTTTACATTCCCCTAAAAATCGTTGTAGACGGAGCCCCTATTTCCGAGTGCAGGGTTTAATAAAGGAACCTAACTAACCTAACGGGGGGGTGCCCCAAGTCCCGATTATGGGGGCAGAGATACTTCCGTATGTTTTGTTGACAATATTTGGACAGTTTACAATATGGCTAGAGAGAAACACGTTATATTGTAATATAACGTGTTTGACGAAAATTTTACGGTGACATAAACAATAGACACATGACATTTCAGCAAGAACTAGTCATCATCTTCATCATCTGCCTGCCTTTTCCCAACTATGTTGGGGTCGTCTTCCAGTTTAACCAGATGCAGCTGAATACCAGTATTTTACATGGAGCGACTGCCTATCTGACCTCCACAGCCCAGTTAATACTGGGTATAACGATACCACTTGGTAAGACTGTTTGTCAGACTTTTTGGGCCACTGTAACGACTGTCAAAGATGGACAGATGACAGTCGGGACCAACAGCTGAACGTGCTTTCCGAGGCACGGAGGAAACTCAGTATGTAATGGGTGGTCACCCATCCACGAACCAACCTAGGCAAGCACGGCTTAACCTAAAGATCGGCCCGAGCGGCTGTTATTATTTAGCTACGAGCTTTTTTACAACAGCTAGTATGAACATGAAATTGAGAGATTCTTCGTTTTTTATCGGCCAAAATAAATAATAAATATGGCTGGACATTACACACAGCGCCATCTAGTGCCACACTAAGCAGGGCTTGTGTCATGGTCACCAGGCAGTTGATATACTACATATATATACTTTTTGTTTGTAAATACATACTAATTATACATATAAACATCCATGACTCGGAAACAATAATGTCAATGCTCATCACACAAACATTTGCTCCTACCGGGATTCAAACCCGAACGTAAGGCAGCCTCACGACCGCTGCGCCATTCGGATCGTCAAATAGAATTCAAAGATCCAATAAAACTAAAAACTGAATGAGCCATTTAGAAAATAATTACCCATTTTTTTAAGCTGCTCTATGCAAAAAATGATAACTATTATGACCGTAACTAAATGCAAAAGGAAAAATGATACGAGTAGGTATTATTAATATTTTAAACGTTCAGAATATTGTTATTTAAATGTCAAACTTTGATTGTTTATTTAAATCGACGATATATTTTGATTATGATAAGTGATTTATTAATTTCATCAGTTTTTTTTAAGGAGATCGTGGATTAATAATAACAGGCGCTCAAGTCGATTCAGATTAAGGCGATTACATGAGCTAAACGCGAGTTTTATAATTACTTAATGTATATGATCAACGACCATACAGCCTATAGACTCCTAAGAACAGGCGACCGATGTCTGTCAACACATAAGGGGAAAAATGTTTTGTGAAATAGTTGAAACTTTGACCCCCAATATCTCCGTAACTAGTAGGTTCCCAGATATGGTGTAGAACGAAATAATGATCGTATTGAAGAGGAAAAGAAGTACCTTTCGGCTTCGTTAAGAAGTTTTTTCCACCATACAATTCGAGCCATTTCTAGAGAAGATAGCCACTTTCATTCAACCAGGGGTCTAATTCTGCTATTTTAATAAATTCGTCACTCCAACACGTTTCCATTGTCATCCCATTGTCATTTTGCTTAAAGTTCGTAATCTGCTAAATTCACAATGGTACCGACCATTGTGAATAGATAGATGGTCTCGTAATAAAATTGTGTTTCAATGGGATTTTCGTATTGCCATTATTATAAAACCTTTAGTACAAATGGTTTTCGATATCTACTACTAAATGCGAACATTTATTCATGCCAGATTTCATGTACGAGATTAATATTCTATGACATTTCTTTCAATGGAGTGTCAGTGGTTGTTTATTGAGAAGTCATAATGACGCTTTTATATTAGTAGATTACCAAACTTGTCAAAACTTGACAGAACTTGATCATTGTGACTTCAATGACCGCTTATTCTGACACTATCGTAATAGCAGAATCGAGGCCCAGAGTGGCGACCTGTTTTTTTTTAACATGAAAAATGTTTTTAAGCATAAAAATAGTTTATATAACTTAAGAATTTAGGTCTTTAGTTCAAACGTTATGCGATTTTGACCTTACACCTCGAGCGAAGTTTATAATGTTACTTTCTCTAATGGCTAAAACATAATCAATTGGTTCGAGGTTAAGTTGCGGATGCCGCGGTTATTTTAAAGATGGGTGATTTTATCCGGTAACTGCTAACTGCGTATTTTGGAAATCGATATAATCACACTAATATTATAAAGGCGAAAGTTTGTATGTGTGTTTGTTTGTTACTCTTTTACGCAAAAACTACTGAACGGATGTGGATGAAATTTTGCGCACAGATAGTTTATGACCTGGATTAACACATAGGATACTTTTAATCCCGATACAATAACCCGTGGGACAATAATACTATCTTATCTTAATATATATAAATCTCGTGTCACAATGTTTGTCCTCAATGGACTCCTAAACCACTTAACCGATTATAATAAAATTAGCACACCATGTGCAGTTCGATCCAACTTGAGAGATAGGATAGTTTAAATCTCAAATTATGAGACGCAGACGAAGTTGCGCGAGTCAGCTAGTAATATTATAAAGCAGAAGAGGTTGTTTGTTTGTTTGGCTCGAATTTAAAAACTACTGTTGCGTTGGATAGTCCATTTATTGAAGAAGGCTATAGGCTATATAACATCACGCGATGACCAATAGGAGCGGAGCAGCAATAAGAAATGTTGCAAGCGACAAATTCACGCGAACGAAGTCGCGGGCAGAAGCTAGTGCTAGTATAAAAATATTTATATAGGTAATTGAACCCGGACCCCAAGGTCCGATAAAAAGTACTTACAAATGATTAATACGACATCTCATTCATAACATTGTTTAAAAAAGATGACTCTGTCTCGTAATGACCTATATGTCATTATTTACCATACTTATGTCCCTTATTTTGTTGAACGCAGACTCGAACCCGGATACGCGCGGCCGTGGGCGAACCACATAGCTACATGGTTACAGTTTTAATGCAGCTGGATTTCTGAGACATGTTATGACGAAAGGTAGAATTAGTAGCGAGACGCTACTAATTCTACCTTTCGTCCTTAACCTGTAGATCAAAGGTCCTTAACCTTAACCTGTAGATCAAAGGATCTACAGGTTGTATTTCACCTCATCACAAAGCCGTTAACCAAGCATTCTGTATATCAAACTAAGTAACTTTACGCAAATAATATTGCTGCTTTTTTTTTGAGGATGTAAATCATGTTTTGTGGTATAACTCAATGTAACACTCAAAACATTGTGCGGATGGATGGATTGAATAGTACGGAGGTCGTAGAGATATTTAAAGTAAAAATCATGCGATAAAAAGTGGTATTTAAAAAAAAGCTTGTCAAAATCTTGCAACTTTGACCCCCAGTATCTCCGTAACTAGAAGATTCCCGGGTATAGTGTAGAACAAAAAAATGATCAGAATGACGAGTAAAACAAGTGCCTTTCGTATTCGTTAAGAGGTGTTTAACACCCTTTATACTATAAACAAAATATTACATTTAAGATCGCATGGATTTATGTGTGTATTGTATATTATGTAACACTTGCTTCGGTGAAGAAAAACATAGTGAGAAGACCAGCATGGCTTTTTTTTTTTCGGATGGGGAATCATCACTCGGGGTGAAACGGGAGGGAGTGTCAGACTTTTACGGACTAAAAACCCTTCCAGGTTCCTTCCTCGCCTTTTATGCTCCGGGGCCACGGTATCTCTTTCGAACAGTCCCGCAGCCCCGGCAGGCTTCGGCCCTTGTCGGGCCCCTTCAATTTGCTGACATCTCTTTGAGGCGCGCGTGGAACACAAACGCTCCGTCGACACGGCCTGTCGTCATAAGACGGACGGACGGCGAGCTAGCCCATAGCTCACCGTCCACAGGCCGCGCCTACAGTGGCTGGGGGCCACTACGTGACCCCCAACGCCCAGTGCGTCTCCCGCGGCGGCTCTACCTCTCGCGCTCCACCACCACCTTCGCCAGGATAACTGCTTCGCAAAAAGGGGTGACGGCTTCCCATTATATCTCTCCCCGGACCATGGATTGAACCAGCAGCGCCGGACGCGAGAGGTCGCCGCCGTCGATCGCCGCTACGAGGACACGGCGTTTCTCCGCCCACGCGGGGCAGACCTCCACCGTGTCCTCCGGTCGATCTTCTAGATATTAAAAAGTAAAGCTAAGACAGAGGTACTGGCATAAATACTCTGACACCAGGATAGACACTAAACACACGATAAAGAAGAAGAAAAAATATGAAACTGTTTGTAATTCCAAAATAACCGCATTTTACTGAATTTATAAGAAAGCGTATACTGGGTGTGAACCACCTCATCACGACGCCGTCAACCAAGAATTCTGTACATCAAACTAACTATACTCAAAAATATTGCTGGGAAACTACTTTTTTAGGTAAAAATCATGTTTGTGGTACAACTCAATGTAACGCACAAGACTTACATCATTGTGCTGATGGATGGATTGAATAGTAAGGGGGTCGTGGAGGTGTTTAAAGGAAAAATCTAACAATAGAAACTTGTATATATAAAAAAAACTCGTCAAAAAGTTGGAACTTAAGGGCCCGTATAACCCAAAATCGTGATTTTTTAACCCGTCTCGTGTTAATATAACTAAAGCATTCACCTTGGGATTAATATATGGCAAAGTTGAGGACTGCTTCTAAGGTTCATACGTCGTACTCACCGTAGAACAAAAAAACATATCGCCATGACAGGGAGAACCAGATTTACCGATTTTGACGGGACTGTTACTGATAGAGAGCTGATGTTTAATTTCAAAAAGTAACTTAGGAGATACTTACCTTCGTGGGCCTGTGGACGGTGAGCAATGGGTTAGCTCGCCGTCCGTCTTATGACGACAGGCCGTGTCGACGGCGCGTTCATGTTCCACGCGCGTCTCAAAGAGATGTCAGCCAAATGAAGGAGCCTACAAGGGCCGAAGCCTGCCGGGGCTGCGCCACTGTTCGAAAGAGATACCGCAGCCCCGGAACATAAAGGGCGAGGAAGGAACATGGATGGGTTTTAGTCAGTAAAAGTCTGACACTCCCTCCCGCTCCGCCCAGAGTAGGAGAAGTTATTTGATGATTTCCCATCCTAAAAAAAAAGGGGGCTCTACAGTCTTTGAGTATAGTTAGCCTACAGGGTGCTCGAATAATAAATCTACCTGACGGGCTAATTCGATTTTTTGTCGTCTACCCAAAGTACTGGTATATAGCTGCATCCGGTTACCTACCCCGACATAAATGGGAAAAATACTAAATAGCTGATGATATAGCATCTCAACATACGAAAACAGGCCAAACACACCCTTATTTTACACCAGTCACAGTTATAAAATAGGTGACCTATTCTTCACTTAAAATTACTCGATAATTGATTCAGCATTAGTCATAGACAAATCTAAAAGTTCATCCAAAATTCTACGGTAGGTAAAAACAACGACATATTTATGTATTATTTTTTTCTTTGCACAGAAGTCTGGTTTTTAACCGGATTGACTACTGCACTGCTAAGGGGTAATACACACATGTCCGGTTCGGAATTATTCAATTCCGACTATCGCAGTCCACTGTTGAACATAGGCTTCTCCAAAACTGTGCAATAACAGTACTTTACATGGAGCGACTGCCTATCTGACCTTCACAACCTAGTTCATCATCTTCCTGCCCTTGTCCCATTTTATTTGGGGTCGGCGCAACACGTTTTCTTCTTCCATTCTCCCCTGTTAGACGTCACGGCATCATTTACTTCTTTCTCTTTCATATTAGTCTTTACACAATCCATCCATCTTTTCTTTGGCCTTCCTCTCCCCAATCTCTCCCCCAATCTCAAAATCAATACTTATGTCCATCACTCTTTTAGTCACATGCGTTTCATCCCTCCTCATTACATGTCCATACCAAGCCAAACGACTTCCTTTCAATTTTTCAGTAAGAGGTGCCACTTTCAAACTGCACGCCACCTTCACAACCTAGTTAATACTGGGTACATTATAAAACTTAAGAAGACGGGTATTTATCGCGAATTTACCTTTAATACTGGGTAATACGATACCTCTTGGTAAGACTGGTTGTCAGATTTCAGGCCACTGACTACCTGTAAAGACTGTCAAATATCTACAATTGACAGCCGGGACCAACAGCTTAACGTACTTTCCGAGACACGGAAAAAACTCAGTATGACCAACCACGGATCTCTAGGCAAGAATGGCTTAGGCTGAAGATCTACCACTGCTGTTATTTTTTAGCCATGAGCTCTTCGGAAATAGCCGAATATATGTAGTAGTTTGATTACATACGAAACCGAAACGTGGTCGCTTACAATAGGCCGGATCAGAAGACTTAAAGTCACCCAAAGGCCAATGGAGAGCCGGGGTTGCGGGCCTGTTCGAAAGAGATACCGCGGCCCCGGAACGTAAAAGGCGAGGAAGGAACATGGATGGTTTTTAGTCAGTAAGAGTCTGACACTCCCTCCCGCTCCGCCCAGAGTGGCGGGGGTCATTTGATGATTTCCCATCCTTAAAAAAAAATAAAAAAAAAATAAAAAAAAGGCCAATGGAGAGGGCTATGCTCGGAGTTTCCTTGCGTGGTTGAATCGGAAATGAAGACATCCGCAAGAGAACCAAGGTTACCAACGTAGCCCGAAGAATCACCAAACTTAATTGCTCGCAGAACGGATGACCGATGGGACCGAAAAGGTCTGAAGTGGCCTACGAAGCAAATTGGAAGGCGTGGCGTTGAAAGGTCTGCCACTAGGTGGACCGATGACCTGGTGAAGGTTGCAGAGATCCGCTGAATGTAAGTCGCACGGGACCGGTCAATTTGGCGACACTTGAGAGAGGCCTTTGTCCAGCAGTAGAATGAAGATCATGAAAGTGTATAAGCTGCTCCAGGTCCGCAGTTTTCTTGACAAATAATCATCTGCCTAGCCTCTTCCTAACTACGTCGGGATCGGCTTCCAGTCTAACCGGATGCAGCTTAATACCAATATTTTACATGGAGCGACTACCTATCTGACTGGTTGTACTGAGTACCTGTAACGACTCCCAAAGATGGACAAATGACAGCCGGGACCAACAGCTTAACGTGCTTTCCGAGGCACGGAGGGAACTCTGTATGTAAGGGTGGTCACCCATCCACAGACCAACCTAGGCAAGCACGGCTTAACCTAAAGATCGGCCTGAGCGGCTGTTCTTATTTAGCCACGAGCTCCTTTTTTCTTCAAAAGTACTGACAAATAATCCCCTAGTGTAAATCACCCCTAACTATCAAACACTACACGGATGCAATTGACTTTTGACCTCACAGAAGAATATATATAATTTTTGAATATTTTAACAACTTTTCGTTTACCTAGATTATTATATTTAAGTGCCATGTCGGTTAAGTGTATGCAAGAATGTATAACAAAACATAAAAACACGCCTATAACCGCTGAAAGGTTAGGCAGAAGACTACCTTTTTTTTCGTATGGGAAATCATCAAATTATTTCTCCCAATCTGGGCGGAGCGGGAGGGAGTGCCATACTTTTACTGACCCATCCATGTTCCTTCCTCGACCTTTACGTTCCGAGACCACGGTATCTCTTTTGAACAGTTCCGCAGCCCCGGCGGGCTTCAGCCCTTGCGGGCCGGTCCAAACTTGCTAGTAAAAGCGAGCCTATTGACATCGGCCGGGCTCAACTCCAGTCTTCCATAGCTGCCACTGAAAAAATCGTGATGAAAAAACCCAAAAACACTTTTCCCCACTTAGGAATCGAACACAGGACCTCACGCCTTTGGTCGACTTTAAGCCTTTTGATAAGGCCCATTTTGAGCGACCACATTTCGGTCCCGTATAGTATCACCAGCAACACACACTGGTCATAGACTTTCGTCTTGAGACACTGCGGTAAGTTGGACGAGAAGATACCGCGCAGCTTCCTGAACGCTGCCCAGCCGAGTCGGATTCAACGATTGACCTCTTTCTCGAAGTTATACTACCTAACTGGACCGTTTATCCCAGGTACCCATAATCGTCTACAACTTGGAGTGTAGAGTCTCCGATCTTGATAGGAATGGGTGTGACATGGGTATTCAACATGACCTTTGTCTTGTCCACGTTCATTTTTAGACCCACTCTTTCGGAAGCTCTACTGAGGTCATCGAGCATTGTACTGAGGTCCTCCATGGTCTCAGCCATGACCACTATATCGTCGGCAAACCGAAGGTGAGTGGTGTACTCGCCATTGACGTTGATGCCTAGCCCTCTCCAGTCCAGAACCTTGAAGACATGTGCGGCACCAGAGCAGTGGTGAACAGTTTCGGAGATATGACATCTCCCTGTCTTAACCTTCGCTGTAGAAGGAAAACAAAACATACAAGATAAACGTGCCAGGAACAAATCCCGTACAAATCGTTTTTAAATGTCCAGTACCTATGAGATGGGACGGAGCCAAAGTTATCCTAATAAATGGAAACATCCCTTGACGCTTTTGATGTGTGTAGTTGGGAAAAGGCTTTGGCAGATGAGACGGTAATAGCATGCAAGAGATGACCACATAACCTTAGCACGTAAAATCGATTAAACATGAACACAGCATTAAAAAGGTGATTTCTAGTCAATGAGACATAAATAATTTAATGATCCATGAGTCACTTTTTTTGTAATAAAATAGTCTTTATGACTGATCTTGCCGATATGGACTTCAAACGAATATTTAAAGAACTCAAGTGACAAATATTCTTTGTTTTTAACCGACTTCTAAAAAAGGAGGAGGTTCTCAATTCGGATGTTTCTATTTTTTTTTTTTTATGTTTGATAACTCCGTCGCTTGCCCACCGATTTGGAAAATTATTTTTTTGTTGGAAAGGGTATTCTTTCCAAATGGACCAAGTCGGGATCTGATGAAGGAATCTTGGCGAAATCGAGGGAACTCTTCAATATTATATATGAAAACGTGTTGCGATTTTGGTATTTTCTACAACAAGTGAAGCATTTGCGTTTGATAAGAACCATTCTACCATCAGATCTCATGATGAAGCCAAGAGTCACGGAACTCAATAATGAGACAATGTACCAGTCGTGTTTGGGCTTGTTGTAATTGTAACGGTATGCACTTTCCATGTATCAAGCACATGTGAACCACTAAAAAGTGAAAAATAAAAACTTTTTTGCAAAAAATAAAACCGACTTCAAAAAAAACAAAAAACTGAAAAATAACTTTAGCTTCTGAAGTCGGTGACAAAAAAACTAAAGCAATCAAACAAAAAGGTCACCGACTTCAGAAGCTAAAGTTATTTTTCACTTTTTTGTTTTTTTTGAAGTCGGTTTTATTTTTTGCAATAAAGTTTTTTCTTTCCCATGTTCTTGCTGTCTTGTTTGGATCAGAATGTTGGACCACAAAAGGGACGACTAAAATGCTTTACATGTGGTGGAAATGAGAATGCTAAGTGAGATGTGTGATGTTACTAGATTGGTTAAAATAAGAAATGAGTTTAAAAGAGGAAGTGTGAAAGTGGCGCCGGTGACTGAAGTTGTGTGGTAATCGGTTGTCGTGGTATGAGCATGTGATGCGAAGGAATGAGGATAATGTTTTGGGGAAAGTTTTGAGTATAAATATGGATGGGTATAAGAGTAGAGGAAGATCAAAGAAACGATGGATGGACTGTGTGAAGGATGATGTGGCTAGAAAGGAGGAGTCTGATGAGATGACGAGTAATAGAGAAGTATGGAAGAAGAAGACATGATGCACCGGCCACTAATGAATTGAGATAAGGACAGCAGAATAATAATGATGTTCACACGAAACCTGCTAAAAGAATCCTTCTACATAGCAAATTCATTCCTTACATAGAAATGTTTCATCTAATAGTATATTTTATAACAAGGGACTAAACGAAGCCATTATATACCCGAGGTGGTTTGACTCCCGAGCTTGCGAGGGAGGCAATGAAAGCGAGGGTATATTCAATTGGCGTTTAGTCTCGAGGTGCAAACTATACTTTTCACTTCGAGTGCGAGAAAAATAGTCATTTAAAACCGAACAAATTTACACTTGTCTAAAATTCTGAACTGAGCAGTCAGATTTTCTTCTATCAGGTCAGTCACAGATTAACAATTTAAAACACAACACAAACACTCAACATTCTCGCAATGAAGATGATCCACACTCCACAGATAATAATTATAGTACCTACATTACTGCAGCGGCTAGCAACAGAGGCAATCCACATACTTTTTCAAAATCAACGATGCACACAAACAACCATAAATTTTCCCGCGTTGAAGAGTTCATTTGTTTTTTTTTCAATATACCGCTTTCTATTTGCAAGCCAATTCGAAATTTAAATAAAACCTTTGACAAGTTACTCTTTTGTGACCATGTTTCAGAGAAAAAGATCGTTCCATTTTTGAATTACTTTTTACTCCCTAGGTAATAAACGGTCTTTTTAATCCCGCTTCGTAGGGCTATAATGGCGTACTTTTAGAGCATGAGAAGTGAAAATAATCTTTTATTTAATTTTTTACCCCCGACGCATAAACGACGGGGTGTCATCTATACTAGTATTATAAAGAGGTAAAATTGTTTGTAAGTTTGTATGTAGGGGGTAATCTCCGGAAGTAATGAACCAATTGTAAAAATTGTTTCACTGGTAGAAAGCTACGTTATTCGTGAGTACTATAGGCTATAAATTATAAAGATATCATGCATATTAGCCGAACTATCTCAATTTCTGTCTAGCCAGGCGGCAAGAAATAGCTTTTACAACAGAGTTATTTGCATGATATAATCGAAAACAATGTATATGTATGTAATGTAGGCAACCTGGTCCGCTTTGAATAGTTCTACAAAAAAGTCCGCGACACCATATTTCTATCTTTTATATTTTAGCAGATATAGTAGCTTTTATGCGTTAAAAAAGTATTTTACGACGTACATACATTTGGACGATTTTTTAAACAACAAAATATTAAACCTTATCGAAAAAAATATCATTATGATCACAAGAACATCATAGAGATACGATTTGCCTCAAACAGTATGTCAATTGGTTAAATAGTTTCGAAGATAATATAAAATTACTAAATCGCAAAATGCTGCCGTCCATTCAAGAACCGCAATAGAACATGCTTTGTAGTACTTTGTACGGACTCGTGCTTGAGAATCTAGCGCTGAACGTGCGCAGCGATGTCTCGGCAACAAGGGATAGGGAGACTAGCACTGAGCGCTCGCAGTGGCTCGCTTACCAAAGAGTGAAAACATTGCAACATCGCACCGCCCAACGAAGTGGGCACGGGTCAGCTAGTAAGTTAATATTTTTTTTGACTCAGGACTTCACGCTCAGAAACGTTTCTTAAAACAACAGAACCAATAAGACAGTTAAGCTAAGCCTACATATGGAATAGACCTAAAACTAGGTGAATACATACTTAGTACTAACTAATGTCTGTAAATGCCGCTTTCTGGTTATAATTTGATGATGTTATTATTTTAACCTTTAGTTCGTACTCTAGAACGAGTGTGAAAGACTAAATTATTATAAAGGAGAATTTACAATAGTCTTCTCTATAGTTCTAAACCAAGACAGGCTCTGATTTCTCGGACAGCATCATCATCATCATCATCATTTCAGTCAAAAGACGTCCACAGCTGGACATAGGCCTCCCCCAAGTGTCGCCACATTGACCGGTCCCTTGCGACTCGCATTAAACAGATTCCAGCAACCTTCACCAGGTCATCAGTCCACCTTGTGGTCTTCCAAAGCATCGTCTTCCGGTTCGCGGTCGCCACTCCAGAACTTTTCGGCCCCATCGGCCATCCGTTCTGCGAGCAATGTGACCTGCCCACTGCCACTTAAGTTTGGCAATTCTTCGGGCTACGTCGGTGACCTTGGTTCTCTTGCGGATGTCTTCATTTCTGATTCGATCACGCAAGGTAACTCCGAGCGTAGCCCTCTCCATTGCCCTTTGGGTGACTTTGAGCCTTTTGATAAGGCCCATTGTGAACGACCACGGCTCGGTCCCGTATGTAATCACTGGCAACACACACTGGTCATAGACTTTCGTCTTGAGACACTGCGGTAAGTTGGACGAGAAGATACCGCGCAGCTTCCCGAACGCTGCCCAGCCGACTCGGATTTGACGATTGACCTCGGACAGCATGCCTAAGAGATATTTCTCGACGGCGTCTAAAGCCAGGTCACAGGCCCATAGACGGCAGGAATTTAATTTTTTTTCGATGGGAAATCATCAAATGACTTCTTCCACTCTGGGCGGAGCGGGAGGGAGTGTCAGACTTTTACTGACTAAAACCCATCCATGTTCCTTCCTCGCCTTTCATGTTCCGGGGCCACGGTATTTATTTATTTATTTATTTATTTAACACTTCAAGCACTTAGTACAGAGGCGGACTTAATGCCATAGGCATTCTCTACCAGTCAACCTTTGGGTGATGCAGAGACAAGCAGTGGTAGGTGTACATCTGAAAATAATTCGATAAATACAAAAATATATACAATACTATAAATATCTATATATATATATATATATATATATATATATATATATATATATATATATATAAACAAATAAATATCAAACTATATATTACTGTAAAACACGGTATCTCTTTCGAACAGTCCCGCAGCCCCGACAGGCAGGCTTCGGCCCTTGCTGGCCCCTCCATTATGCTGACATCTCTTTGAGGTGCGCGTGGAATACGAACGCGCCGTCGACACGGCCTGTCGTCATAAGACGGACGGACGGCGAGCTAGCCCATTATTTATTTGAATGAATATGTCACCGTAAAATTGTCAAATACGTTATATTATAATATCGTTGATGGTAGTCAACTCACGCGGTGTGGAGGGAAGGAGGGGTCCCCCTTGCCCAGTGGTACAACTCTCATGAAAAGATATTGTACCATTCCTGAGAAATACCGATTATTATAACCTAACCTTAAAACACTTTACATTCCCCTAAAAAGCGTAGTCGACGGAGCCTCGCTTCGCGGGGCCCCTATTTCCGAGTGCAGGGTTTAAAGGAACGGGTGTCTCCACTGCGAGGATCGACCGGAGGACACGGTGGAGCACACGGTGGAAGTCTGCCCTGCGTGGGCGGAGCTCCGCCGTGTCCTCGTGGCGGCGATCGGCGGCGGCGACCTCTCGCGTCCGGCCCTGGTTCAATCCATGGTCCGGAGCGAGACGGAATGGGAAGCCGTCGCCTCCTTCTGCGAAGCAGTCATGCTAGCGAAGGAGGTGGCGGAACGAGAGAGGGAGAGATCCTCTCTTCCCGGCCGCCGCGGGAGACGCAACGGGCGTCGGGGGCCACGTGGTGGCTACCGGCCACCGTAGATGCGGGCCTGTGGACGGCTGGCTATGGGCTAGCTAGCCGTCCGGCCGTCTAACGACGACGACAGGCCGTGTCGACGGCGCGTTCGTGTTCCACGCGCGCCTCAAAGAGTGTCAGCAAAAAGAGAGGGGCCCGCAAGGGCCGAAGCCTGCCGGGGTTGCGGGCCTGTTCGAAAGAGATACCGCGGCCCCGGAACATAAAAGGCGAGGAAGGAACATGGATGGTTTTTAGTCAGTAAGAGTCTGACACTCCCTCCCGCTCCGCCCAGAGTAAGGGGGGGGTCATTTGATGATTTCCCATCCTTAAAAAAAAAAAAAAAGGGTTTAAAGGAACCTAACTAACCTAACGGGGGGGTGCCCCAAGTCTCGATTATGGGGGCAGAGATACTTCCGTATATTCAGTTGACAATAATTCGAGAGTTTACAATATCGCTAGAGAGACACACGTTATATTGTAATATAACGTTTTTGTCAATTTTACGGTGACAAATATACCACAGTGTAAAAGATATCTTAAATGTAAATAAACACAACGCTTTGCCCTTTAATAAGAAACATGAATTATTTAATGTCTATCTTTGATGTCATGAATTTGTCACTGTTTTTAGTACCATAGCCTTCTCGGTAGGGTTTTCCATGTTTTGAGATCCGCTTTCGTTGATGTTATTCTGATCCTCACGATCGAATAAGGTTAAGTAACGCTAGTCACCGTTGGTCCGTCGATGGGTGACCATTCGCCCGTTGCACGTTTGGTGCAGTGGCTGAGCGATTTTTTACTGCGCTGTGATTATGGCCTAGTTATTTCGGGTCTGGCTGTTTGTGTAGGTATGTGAGTTCAAATTTTAGACGACCCGAATGGCGCAGCGGCACTGAGGCTGCCTAACGTTCTTAGGGCTCCGGATTCGAATCCCGGTAGGAGCAAATGTTTGTGTGATGAGCATGGACATTTGTTTCCGAGTCATGGATGGATGTTTATATGTATACTAAGTATGTATTTACAAACAAAAAGTATACATGTAGTATATCAACCGTCTGGTGACCACGACACAAGCCTTGCTTAGTGTGGCACTAGATGGTGCTGTGTGTAATGCCCAGCAATATTTATTTATTTATTAAAATTGTTGTAAACGCAACCACGATATAGTAAAAAATTCTAGAGTAGGGCCGGGGCAACGTTTTTATTAAAAGCATCATAAATCTATTACATACCAATCGTTCCATACCTTAGAAAGGACGTCAAGGTGATGGTTTCGATTCATCATCTGCCTGCCTTATGTTACATGGAGCGACTGCCTATAAAAATATCGCTGGACATTAAACACACAGCGCCATCTAGTGCCACACTAAGCAAGGCTTGTGTCGTGGACACCAGATAGTTGATATACTACATATATACTTTTTTGTTTGTAAATACATACTTATTATACATACAAACATCCATGACTCGGAAACAAATGTCCATGCTCATCACACAAACATTTGCTCCTACCGGGATTCGAGCCCAGGACCCTTAGAACGTAAGGCAGCGTCACTACCACTACGCCAATCGAGTCGTCAAACTATCTGGCCTCCACAACCCAGTTAGTACTGGGTAATACGATACCCCTTGGTAAGACTGGTTGTAAGGCTTTCGGGGTCACTGACTACCTGTAACGACTGTCAAAGATCTACAAATGACAGCCGGGACCAGGAGGACACTTGGTGTGTAATGGGTGGTCACCCATCCACAAACCAACCTAGGTAAACGTGGCTTAACCCGGAGATTTATTTGAGCAGCTGTTATTGCCACTAACTCCTCCATGTCATGAATGATTCTTTGACAGTAGTTACGAACAGTTAGGGCTTTTTAGTAAGTGTGGATGTCTGTAACTATTCTCAATCTCATTATTTTTTTTGTTTTGATTCAGATTTTTACAATAGTTTTCTAATCATCAGTTTTTCTCATATTTTTCTCAGAATAGTTACAGCACTGATGTCAATATTTGTGTCACTTGTTTAATTTAGTTCTTTAATTCAATATTATTATTTTTTACTTACCTTTGTATAGATGATTTTTTACCTATTATTTGTGAATGAGTGAACATTGTAGGCTTTTTAGATTCCCGGATGCTGTTTAACTTTTGTTAAATATTTCTTATGTTTTACATTTTTTGTATAGCAAGCAACGACCTATTGTCGGGCCTACGCTGTCCCCCCATACTTTAGTACTAATGCTATAATAAAACATAATGATATCGTAATACCAAATGATTTGAAAAGAGTAACCATTGAGTTTCTTGCCGGTTCTTCTCCATGGAATCAACCAACGCGAACCGTGCACCTTTTTCGACGTTTTATAAGTGCCCATCCAGGCTTATGTGAAATAAAATATTTTGATTTTGAAATTGATCCCGCTCATTTGGGTCCCGCGGGATGTGTTTACAATTTTTTTTATTTTTATGCGATTTACACTTAAGGCGCTTAGACGAGCTAAATTAGCAACTCTATTTGTGGTGGTTCAAACTTCGTTTGAAATGCTATTAGAATAAAGTTCTAATCAGCTTGCACTACAAAGTGGTTGTTACGTCAGCCACTGCGGGCCAAATAGCGCGAAATGAGTGGTTTCGATCGATTTACAAAAAAACTATTGATTGGATTAAAAAACTGAAACAGTATCATGCTAATTTATTGCTTGTAGAATTATTTGCCAAAAAATTTGAATTGGAAAGAATTGGTTTGGAAGATATTTTTAGAGATAAGTTCGTGATTTCTTTTTATCGAAAATTAATTGAATTATGTTTTCAAAACAGTATCATGCTAGCATATATACCTATGTCACCGTAAAATTGTCAAACACGTTATATTACAATATAACGTGTTTTTTCTCGCGATATCGTAATGTCTCGAATTATTGTCAACTGAACATACGGAAGTATCTCTGCCCCCATAATCGGGACTTGGGGCACCCCCCCGTTAGGTTAGTTAGGTTTCTTTAAACCCTGCACTCGGAAATAGGGGCCCCGCGAAGCGGGGCTCCGTCGACTTCGCTTTTTAGGGGGAATATAAAGTGTTTTAAGGTTATGTTAGATTAATCGGTATTTCTCAGGAATGGTGCATTATCTTTTCATGAGAGTTGTGCCAGTAGGCAAGGGGGACCCCTCCTTCCCTCCACACCGCGTAAGTTGACTACCATCGCATGCATTTCACGAAAAATAATGCGTTTTGTTGTAAGCAGTATGTTCATTTGACAATAATTCGAGACTTTACAATATCGCTAGTGATATTACAATATAACGGATTTGACAATTTTACGGTGACATATATATTCTGAAAAATATCATACATTTTTCTGGTCTTTTTTATAGCAGTGAATCATGTACTTTTAGTAATTATAAAACTCGCGTTTAGCTCATATAATCGCCTTAAAGTGCTCACGGGATGACATCCATGATTTTCTTTCGATGTTCTGAATTCCCGATATTTCGACGCTATTGAAAGCATTCCCTAAGTAAGTACTTGTAGTATTTACTCTAGTAGATTGGTCACGGACTTAAAAAAAATACATAATGTTTCAACGGGATCAGTTGACCAATTCAAAATTTAATGAGGTCGACTGATCCCGCGGGATCCACCGGTGTGAGATAAGTTTACCAAAGAGCCTAGATGTCGGTAAGCTAGCAGTTTTTTTGTTGTTCATGATACTTTCTAAGTATGTGCATAAGGTAAGTTCAACCATATTTACAGGCTGATATGATAATACGAAAATAATATGGAATTTCTATAGAAAAATAATTTTACTCATAACTCTTGTTTAAATCAGTGTACATTCAAAATATGTGTCTTGGAACCTATATATATTCTGTAATCCAATCAAAATAAATACACACTACCTAAAGAATATGTTTGATTTACAAATTATTTTGGTATTACGTTCGTATGAACGCATGCTCCGCAGGCCTCTTAAAGTCTCTTTGAACACGACAACTTTTTGCCGGCGATTCCGCTTGCATTAATTTAGAATTTGACCAATCAATTCGGGTTGTACTTTGCTTGTAATTATAATAATTTAATAATGATTCGAAAGACACGTGGCGTCATCTATTTTCATAAGAATGTTTTTTTTTATTATGTTTTTCCTCGGGAACTGTACTGTTTTTCGGGATAAAAGGTACCCTATGTCCGTTTATGTTTACCTGACAACATATGTGCAAAATTTCAGAATGATCGGTTTAGTGGTTAAGGAGATAAAAGGTAGCAAACAAACAAAATTCTCGCATTTATAATATTACCAGTCAACCTTAAAACTATATACAAAAACCTTCCTCTTGAATCACTCTATCTATTAAAAAAACCCGCATCAAAATCCGTTGCGTAGTGTTAAAGATCTAAGCATACATAGGGACAGACAGACGCGGTGGAAGACTTTGTTTTATATTATGTTAATTAATAGTGATAGTGAAGTAAAGATTTTCTTAGTCCGATAAGAATCCAGATTGCCTAGTTTAACGACTTCGACAATGTATTAACTATAATAAGATACACGTGAATGATATTATCAATTATTAATAAGCCCGATTATTGCTAGTTTTTTATTGTTCTAGTAATAATTATCATTAAAAGTCTGTGATTAAATAATTATGACAAGATGCGTTGCTAATCGAGTACCTGCAATAAAAATGTTCTGTGTTTACTTGAGAAAAAAGGTTGTTGCTAAATAATAACAGCCGGTTAACGGTAACGGTTCTTTGTTATTATATATTTAGTTAATAATATTGTTATATACTTACAATAAAAAAAAAACAAAAAAAATGTTTTTTTTTTAATTTTTTTTATATTGTTATATGACGGTTTTCTATAATTATATAGTTAGTGAATAATATTGTTATATTATATCGTTTATTATATTTAGTTAATTCGTATGGTGTCTGATAGGCTAATTTCCACCATAAATAAATTGCAAATCTAATTAGTCCGTCAGTTAGAGTATTGGAAAATAACTAATACGTATTTTTTGGTTTTGTAAATCGATGAATACTGACAAAGTTATAACGCATCAAAACTCGGGAGTGAGGGCTCGTGACGTGCCGTCGCCTCCTTCTGCGAAGCAGTCATGCTAGCGAAGGAGGTGGCGGAACGAGAGAGGGAGAGATCCTCTCTTCCCGGCCGCCGCGGGAGACGCAACGGGCGTCGGGGGCCACGTGGTGGCTACCGGCCACCGTAGATGCGGGCCTGTGGACGGCTGGCTATGGGCAATAGCTGGCCGTCCGGCCGTCTAACGACGACGACAGGCCGTGTCGACGGCGCGTTCGTGTTCCACGCGCGCCTCAAAGAGATGTCAGCAAAAGAGAGGGGCCCGAAAGGGCCGAAGCCTGCCGGGGTTGCGGGCCTGTTCGAAAGAGATACCGCGGCCCCGGAACGTAAAAGGCGAGGAAGGAACATGGATGGTTTTTAGTCAGTAAGAGTCTGACACTCCCTCCCGCTCCGCCCAGAGTGGGGGGGGTCATTTGATGATTTCCCATCCTTAAAAAAAAAAAAAAAAAAAGGGCTCGTGACGTCACAACGCACTAAAAACACGAAAATACACGGCATGACGTATTGCGAATTTTAAAAGCGTCGTATCTTCGTCAATTTTGGTTTATGTAACAAAAGAAAAAATCCGGGTCAAATATTGTTTGATAATCAACTGACGGAGTAATTCGATTTTTTTAGGACAATAATATTTTACAGCTAAAAACAATAAGTAATGAATATCAAACAGTAAATTACACAAAAAAAAACATTTTACTACATTTTAACCGACTTCAACAAAGAGGAGTCGAGTTTAACTTGTAAACCACGAATTGAATAATAGCTTAATTCATCAGTGCTCGGGTTCTTTAATTCTTTGCTGATGGGAAAATCCATTGGGGGCACATGGTTTGCAAATAATGAAGCATTAGGTTTTCACAAAGTAGAAATCAGAGGAATTTTTCAAAAAAAAAAATATTTTCCTTAACAATTTACTTCGGAATTAACAAAGTCTTTGACCTAAACTAATAAAATAATTGTGGGTTATTTTACTATTCTTAATAGTTTTTTGGCAATTTTGATTTAAATTTTTCGTTATCCTCGTTGTTTATATTGATTAACTAAATTAAGCTCGCAGCTTCGCCCGCGTTTAGTTTGATAATACAGGGTGAATTTTAATTTTAATGAAATTGGAGCTTTAGTTACAGTAACATAGTAATTATAAACTGTTTTAACAACAATCTAAATCGTTAAAAAGAAATACGCGATTATCTTTTTCAAAAGGTCCATTGATGTTATTATATATCTTTATTTAAGTTCGAATTATGGGTATTCCAATAATATGCAAAATAAATAAGAAAAATTAAGGCAAAAGTAGGTAAATGACCGCTATATTGATCACTGCGATGAGTCGGACGAGATTTTTTGATACTTTTATTATTTTAACGATTTTCGTAACACTAATAAATTATTTTTTAATTTTACATTTGATATTTTATACATTTTCTTGACAACACGTATTATTGTATATTTAAATTTGTCGCATCTATTCAATTTCATCCTGTACCTATATCCATAAAGAAAAATGTCATATAAAATAAAATAGCCATATAGTCAAAAATAAATATTTTATGTTTTAAAAACTGTACATGGATTACCACGCCCTAAGTTTCAACATGGGATATTTCATATCCCAGTATTTTGTTTAAAACCTGGTATATAACTATTATAATATTATTAATATTAGAATTATTATTATTATTAGAATAGAATACTCTTTATTATGTACACCATAAAAATATAAATACAAACATTTTAAACACTTTACAAGGGGTGACACAATGGGCGGTCTTATCGCTAAAAGCGATCTTTTAAAGACAACCTTTGGGTGGATTTAAAGGGGAGGAGAGACAAAAAAAAACAATTAATAAACAAACAATTTATTGGCTAATAGTAATTAATAATAAACAGTAGCTGATCGGAGCATCATTTTGTGAATCATTTAATATTTTAGACATTATAATTAACAGTCGTATCGTAAAATATAATCACCGAAGCAGATAAACGATGTTTTACGATGTGCAGCCATATTTTTTAATGAAATTTATTACTTACATGGGAAATATCTATTTTTATTTTATTTTAAGTAAGAAATGAGTTACGGCTTGATAGTGGACGAGCAGCGGTGGCCCAGTGGTGGCGGCCCCGAATTACGAACAGTAAGTCGTGGGTTCAAACCCAGACAGGCGCATTACTTTGTGTAATTTATTTCATCACCACTGCTCTCAAAAACGGTGAAGGAAAACATCGTGAGGAAATCGGCATGTTCTAGAACCAAACATTCGAAGACATGTGACATCTTCCAACCCGCACTAGGCCCGCGTCGTGGATTATAGCCCTATCCCTCTCATTGAGAGGAGGCCGTGTCCCAGCAATGGGAACATTATGGGCTGATGATGATGATGATGATGATGAAGAAATGAGTACACAAGGTGATCGTAATCGTAAAAAATATAACCTGTCTCATACATTTGGTGGAGTAGATATTGGAATTTTGTATGCGGTCGTTGATTATTTTCGCGATTACAATGGTGGTCCCATGGAGAAAGTTGTTCAGTTTGATGGTAAGCAGCACACCCTTAAATTTGATCAGGATGCAAAGAGCCTCCTTGTAAAAGAAGAAATCTGAAAGTGGCGCCGGTGATTAAAAAGTTGTTGTCTGTTGTCGTGGTATGGGCATGTGATGCGGAGGAATGAGGAAAATGTAGTGAGGAAAGTTTTGAGTATGAATGTGGATGAGTATAAGAGTAAAAGAAGACCAAAGAAACGATGGATGGACTGTGTGAAGGAAGATATGGTTAGAAAGGAGGAGTCTGATGAGATGACGAGTAATAGAGAAGTATGGAAGAGGAAGATATGCTGCTGCATAGTTTTATACTATAGGTGCTAGCGGACGTCACGCGGTTTCACCCGCATAGTTCCGGTTCCCATGGGAGTACGTGGATAAAATATAGCCTATGTTACTCGCTGATAATGTAGCTATCCATTGCTGAAAGAATTTTTCAAATCGGTCCAGTAGTTTTTAAGTTTATTCGTTATATACAAAAATATTTATCTTAAATTAATCTTTCCTCTTTACAATATTAGTATAGATTAGAAAGACGTAATATTTTTTGTAAATTTGTATGGAGGTGGTAATCTCCGCAACTATTGATCACTTTTTCATTTATGGAAAGTGACATTATCCCCGAGTATGCATTTTAATTAAAGAATCTTAGTGAGAAATCTCTAATGGGAAAACCCTAATATAATTTGTCCAACCTGACAATCGAATGACTGAATCTAATGACTGTATATAATTTAGTATTGTTCTTGTGTTGTAATTAGCTAGTTTAAAAAAAAAAATACTTTAAATTGTAATCTGTGGAGAACGATGTGGGTAGCATGGATGGTTTTAAAATGTAATGGTTAAAATATTTTTTTTAACGAATTCTTATTGTGCTACTGTTTGTTTTTCCTTAAATAAATAAAATAAAATAAAAATAAACCTGACAATCGAACCCAGGTCATATTAGTCTTACCAAGTGGTATCGTATTACCCAGTACTAGCTGGGTTGTGGAGGTCAGATAAGCAGTCGCTCCATGTAAAATACTGGTATTCAGCAGCAACCGGAGTAACGTCCAGGTCCAAAGCTCGCAGCTGGCAGAAGCCGCTCGTTCGCAGACGCCAAACTTGGAGGGTTCGAGGGCCCTGGTTACTCGGTTTCCAGGTTCTCAGCAGTAGTAGCAGCAGCAGTAGCAATAGCAGGAGCTTTTCAAGGATGTCAGAGCTTCAATATTACGCCAGGACTAGATCACGCCGGCTTAGCGACCATATCAAATACTTAGGAGCACCTTCAAGCTTCTTGCCGGCTTGAGGACCAAACGCAGACTCAATTTTTAGGCTCGGCTTCCGGTCCGAGACGGAATGGGAAGCCGTCACCTCCTTCTGCGAAGCAGTCATGCTTGCGAAGGAGGTGGCGGAACGAGAGAGGGAGAGATCCTCTCTTCCCGGCCGCCGCGGGAGACGCACCAGGCGGGGCCAGGGGCCACGTGGTGGCTACCGGCCACCGTAGATGCGGGCCTGTGGACAGTTGGCTATGGGCTAGCTAGCCGTCCGTCCGTCTAACGACGACGACAGGCCGTGTCGACGGCGCGTTTGTGTTCCACGCGCGCCTCAAAGAGATGTCAGCGTAAGGGGAGGGGCCCGCAAGGGCCGAAGCCTGCCGGGGTTGCGGGCCCGTTCGAAAGAGATACCGCGGCCCCGGAACATAAAGGGCGAGGATGGAACATGGATGGTTTTTAGTCAGTAAGAGTCTGACACTCCCTCCCGCTCCGCCCAGAGTGGGAGAAGTCATTTGATGATTTCCCATCCTAAAAAAAAAAAAAAGACTTGGCTTCCGGTCATCACGCAATTATGAATTTAATAATGTTCTAGAACATAGAAGAATAAAATGGTTACAAAGAAGGTCTAACATCAAATGTATAAAACCTACGATAATACTTTTTATTTGACATCACTCCATATCCAATTTATTATTTTTTAATTAATTTCCAATTATTATTGTATTATTCATGTTACTAATATTTCTCTTTAATTGATAACCATATAACTTTCTGATATTTGTCTTCCAATTTTTAATTTAGAATAGGTATTACTTTTTTTAATGTGTGAGTTACTATTATATAAATGTTGTGCACGTCTATTATTGACACTAACACTAGAATAAGACCTCTAAAATGTAAAATAACCATGTTTGTGTTTGTGTTGTTGACGAGCCTTAAATAAATAAATAAAAATAAATAAAAACCTACAGCTCCTAGTTAGGCTGACCCCACATTTGGCGTGCGCGATCCTCGGGCGTGCGAGTAGCGCGAGCGCCGCGCGCGCGCTGCGTGAGCGTCGGGTGTTGCCGCCGTGTGACGTGCATGCAGCGTGCGCGCTCGCGACGCTCGAGTCGCGTTCTTACCCCTTCGCCCGCTATCCCCGCCGCCGTCTGTCTGAAGGGGGTTAAACGCCAAAACGAGCGCCGCGCGCACGCCTTACACACGTCACACGGCGGTAACACCCGAAGCTCGCGCTGCGCGCGCGCGACGCGCGCCCTGCGTCAGTGCAGCTCGCACGCCCGAGGATCGCGCACGCCAAATGTGGGGTCAGCCTTATAGCAAATAAATTTAAAAAAAAACTGGTTGTCTGTAGAGTCGGTTTACTGACGATAGTTGAACGTCACAACGTCTTAAGAAAATACAATACTGATGGAATGGTAGCATTTTTTGACACCACATTCACTTTTCACTGCACTTGATACTCGATCAAAACATGTAAATGTACTATAGTATAGCAGCTGTCCACGCAGACGCATCGCTCACTCAAGTAGGAGAGAGACGGATGTCGAACGCTGCCGAACGCAAAGGCCGATTGTGCTTCTTTGTCACTCGTTCCGCGCTCTCGCTTGCACTTCAAGCCTTACATGGAACGCCTCAGAGCGATCAGCGAGGTAACGCCGCATGAGGTAACGCCGCATGAGTCATGTTTTTTCGTGCGTGCAGCCGGCTCTATCGAATTATAAGACGTTGTCACGTCAAAAGAATACTAGGCTTGTCATTGTCATTCTCTGACATCACAAAAGTAAACAAAGATTGAAAAGACTTAAATATACAGAAAAGCTAAATAATTACGAATTAAAATGCGAAATTGCATGCTAAGCCTCCGCATAAAAGCTATGCAGTTATTCGGAAAGAACGTATGATAAAAAATTAAAAACGTAAGTACAAAAACACAAATATTACACCGGTAAGACTGGAAGCCGACCCCAACATAGTTGGGTAAAGGCTAAGCAGATGATGAGGCTGTAAGAAATAATGTATGCGAAGCAAGTCATTTTAATCGTTGTACAAGATAATCCAATGAACATTTAATAAAAATACTTCTAGTACAGTCACGAGCACCGATATGTAGACGTTTTTCAGGGTTCCGTGACTCAAAAGGTAAAAAAAGGAACGCTTATAAGATCACTCTCTTGTCCGTCTGTCTGTCTGTCTGTCCGTGTGTCACCACCAATTTTCCCAGGAATAGGTGGACCTAGCAAGTTGAAATTTATACCAGACTAGCTAACATTAGCATTTGGCAAGGAGACATATTTCAGCCTGGGCAAGATCACGCTGACAAGTATTGCACTATGTCTATATGTGACGCAGATGCAATTTTATCTGTCATATATGTCTCCTTGTCAAATTTCATTACGATCCAATCAGACGTTTAGTTGTGAAAAGGTAGCCAACAGACAGACAAACAGGATTACTTTCGCATTAATAATATTAGTTTGGATATATATAGATGCCTAGATATATCCATACTGTCCATACAGTATGGATATATCTAGGCATCTATATATCAAGGTCCTGAGTCAAAACGATAAAAATATATAGGTAAATAAATTTAGATTTTCGCCAAAACTTGTAAGTACCAAAATTTGTCCGAATTTTCAATCTTATTATATTTTTATGAACTTTCAGCACATGTTAAGGGACATAATTTGAAAACCGTAAATACGTAGTTTAATAACTAAATACCTATAAGTTAAATACGGAACCCTCGGTACGCAAGTCCAACTCATACATGGCCGATTTTTTATTGAGACGTTGAATTGCAGGAAATGATTTTACGTTGAATATTAACAAGGATGCAATAACAATTAATAGGTCGACATACCTAGTGAAAATGTATTAAAGTACTTGCCAACATACCGCACTTTTGTTTATTGTAAAATTAAAACAAGGATTCCTTAAAAAAAATAGAACCGGATCAGTGCGAGTCGGTATTCCTTCAGTTTAAATCTATACTAATATTATAAAGCAGAAGAGTTTGTTTGTTTGTTTGGTTGAACGCGCTAATCTCAGAAACTACCGGCTCGATTGAAAAAATATTTTCGCGTTGGATAGTCCATTTATCGCGGAAGGCTATACTCTTAGGCTATAAAGGGTGTATCAATAATTATTGATCGAAGCCTATATCAAAAAGAGGTGCAATTGATTCAGCCCATGATTATGATCAAACCATTTTCATGTTTTGCACATTTAACATTACACTGTATAAAGGGTGTAAAACACCTCTTAACGAATACGAAAGGCACTTGTTTTCCTCGTCATTCTGATATTTTTTTTTGTTCTACACTATAACTGGGAACCTTCTAGTTACGGAGATATCGGGGGTCAAAGTTACAACTTTTGACAAGTTTTTTTAAATAAAAGTTTTTTTTTATAAGGTGTTGACTTTTATTACCTCCACGACCCCCGTACTATTCAATCCATCCACCAGCACAATGTTGTAAGTGCGTAACATTGAGTTCCACCACAAAACATGATTTATAACCTCAAAAAAAAAAGTTGTTTCCTAGCAATAATTTTGGCGTAAAGTTACTTAGTTTGATGTACTTACTGCTTGGTTAACGGATTTGTGATGAGGTGGTTTACACCCTGTATAAACTCGGTCATCCATTCATAAATGTAAAACGAGTTATGTAATACCTAAACAATATAAAGATGTACCGTCATGTACTATTATAACATGAAACCTCTAATAGTAATGATTATGACGTATTTCCCCATTTGTCGTTCATTATACATCCGGTATTTAAATTCTGCTTACTGATTGTTTAAATTGTGTTTCATTTGTCTAGTTTGTGGTTTTCCCAAGATGAGTGATGATGGTGAATGGGAAGAGGTTTATAGTTAGATTTTACTACATAATATTTACGGGCTTAAGACCTTTTCCTTTACGTGTTATAAAACATTGCTTCTTCTCAAATTTCAAGAGTCCAGGACCTCGATTCTGCTATTACAATAGTGTCAGAGTCGTCGATCATTGATTTCATAATGATCAAGTTCTGTCAAATTTTGACAAGTTTGGTAATTCTACTATCATAATGGCGCCATTATGACTTTTAAATGGTCAAACACTGACACTTCATTGAAAAAAATGTCATAGAATGATAATCTCGTAGGTACATGAAATCTGGCATGAATAAATGTTCGTATTTAGTAGTAGATTGCGAAAACCATTTTTACTCAAACTCAAAGCATTTATTTCAACTAGACCATTACGGCACTTTTGAATGTCAAATTACAAATAAAATCAAAGCTACAGTCACAGTCACAAGGCATAATAACTTGAGAAATACTACTACTACTACTAATGGTTTAATAATAATGACAATACGACAATGTCATTAAAACACAATTTTATTACGAGACCATTGACCGACCATTGTGAATTTAGCATATTACGAACTTTAAAGCAAAATGACAATGGGATGAGAATGGAATCGTGTTGGAGTGACGAATTTATTCAAATAGCAGAATAAGCCCCCAGGTCAACGGGAAGTTTATGATTGCTTTGTGAAATCGCAAAAAATTAGGCAAGTAAGTATAAATAAAAGCAAAAGGCACTTGTTCTCCCCATCATTGCATATTTTATTTGCTCTACATCATACCTGAGAACCTTCTAGTTACGGAGATATTGGAGGTCAAAGTTCCAACTTTTAGGCAAATTATTTTTAAATACATGTTTTTAATGTAAGTTTTTACACGTCCCCCGTACTGTTAAACCTGTCCATTAGCACAAATTTGAGTGAGACATTGAGTTCTACCACAAAACATGATTTTTCCAAAGTCCACCGCATCGTTGAACACGTTAGCGCTGGTTTCCAGCGTGGAGCGATGCCGGGGGTGATGTATTTCGATATTGCGAAAGCCTTTGACAAGGTCTGGCATAATGGCTTATTATACAAGCTATACCAACTCGGTATGCCTGACCGTCTCGTGCTCATCTTACGAGACTTTCTGTCAAACCGTACCTTCCGCTACCGTGTGGGTAAGACGTTATCCTCTCCCCGTCCTATCCGTGCCGGAGTCCCTCAGGGCTCCGTTATCTCTTCCCTCGCGATCACGCTGTACACCAGCGACATACCGATGAACAAGAAGGTTCAGACAGCCCTATTTGCTGACGACACCGCGATCTATTACACTGGCCGTTCTCAGGCTAACATCCGCCGCATTCTCCAAACAGCTGCCGACTCGCTCGGCGCTTGGTTCCGTAAGTGGAGAATTGAAGTTAATCCTGAAAAGAGCCAGGCAGTTGTATATTATAAGGCACGTCTTAAGCGTTCGCCAGGTCCCCCTATCACAATGTATGGCAAGCCTATCCCCTGGGAGAAGCAAGCCAAATATCTTGGAGTTATTCTTGACGACCATCTGTCATTCAAGGCCCACATCAAAGCAGCTCGTGACCGATCTGCCTTCGCTATGGGCCGACTCCACTTCATGATCACTAGAAAGAGCAAGTTGTCACTCAAGTGCAAGTTGCGTCTTTACACCGCAGTCACCCGTCCTATCATGACTTACGCTTGCATAGTATTCGCTCATGCCCACCCGCGTCATATCCACACGATGCAGACCTTGCAGAACCGATTCCTCCGTAAAATCACCGGTGCCCCTCCTTACGTCCGTAACGATAGTCTTCACGTAGACCTTAAAATCCCTACCGTTAAGCAGTACATGAAAACGCCTTTCCAAGCGTTACTTCGACACTGCTATCAAGCATAGGAACCCCTAATCGCATCGGCCGCCCGGTACGACCCATCGCGTATTAGCTCAGTCCAACGTCCTCGTCACACCCTAGTCGCCCCCGACGATCCGATCACTATCTTGCAAGAGAGTAGGAAAGACACCAGTACAGTTCGTAGAATGTACAAATACAGACCGAAAACATACCGACCTCGCCGCAAAGGTCCGGCGCGTAATCCCAGTTCAATCCCTCCCCGACCCTTGCTCGAGCCAGCCCGCGATGCTGCGCCTGTAGTAACAAAACTGTCCCTAAATAAAGACAACCAGATCCAGCCTGTACCTTTGCTGGCCCCAGCGACGCCCTAAGCCGAGGTCCGTACCCCACAGGGGGTGCCCTTAGAGCGCTGTCGTTTAGTATATAGTAATTTTTGCCCTGGCTGGAGGCCTTAAATTCAAGGCATCCACAGGACTTGCCTGGTTAAGCAGAAGCCAGTCTTCTCAGACTGAACTGCGAGATGCCCTACATAAAAAAAATATAAAATAAAAAACCATGCGTTCCTGAGAAAAAGTGTCCTGACAGAACGAACAGACAAACGGGCAACAAAGTGATCTTATAAGGGTTCCGTTTTTGCCGATTGAAGTAACGAACCCTACCTATTAACCTTATTCCAATTGTTTTAACAAAACTGATACGATCAACAGAAAAATCACAGTAAAAAGTACAACCGTCACAGAAATCGATCTATTATAGCTAACTATTGTTTACCTTGCGTGTTTTTAATGAGTGTTATTAGTCATAATTGGGTTTAGCAAGAAGACTACTTGACATATCAATGTAACGTGTATTTCCTATAAAGCGATTGATATTATCTCCTTTATTGATCTTTTGAAATTGTTGAGTAAATGTATCTCATCTGCCTAGCCTTTTCCCAACTATGTATAAAGGGTGTAAATCACCTCTTCACGAAGCCGAAAGGCACTTATTCTCCCTATCATTGCGATCATTTTTTTGTTCTACACCATACCTTCTAGTTACGGAGATATTGGGGGTCAAAGTTACAACTTTTTGACAAGTTTTTTTTGTAAGATTTTGACTTTTAACATCTCCAAGACCCCCGTACTATTCAATCCATCCACCAGCACAATGTTTTAAGTGTGTAACATTGAGTTCTACCACAAAAATTATATACCTATCCCTCAAAAAAAAAGTTGTTTCCCAGCAATAATTTTTACGTAAAGTTACTTTACTTAGTTTGATGTACAGAATGCTTGGTGAACGGCGACGTGATGAGGTGGTTTTACACCCTGTATGGCGGTCGGTTTCTAGTCTAACTGGATGCAGATGAATACCAGTATTTTACATGGGTTTCCTACTTGAAATCGAATGACGCAAGGTCGAATAACACTTGCTCGAAAACGTTTATTCGATAGTACTTGAAATCGATAAATTATGAGGTTGACAGTTCAATACCTCGATGCATCAAAATCTCGAAACTGTAAGCTCGAATGATCGGCTGCGCGAAGGCTCATTGTCTTGAAACATCATTAATCGACCGACCATCTAATCGATTTACAGTATAGTTATAATGATTCGAGCTTATAGTTATTCGAGATTTTGATGCATCGAGGTATTGAACAGTCGAGCTCATAATTTATCGATTTTAAGTACTATCGAGTAAACGTTTTCGAGCAAGTGTTATTCGACCTCGCGTCATTCGATTTCAAGTAGGGAACCCATATGGTGTGACTGCCTGTCTGACCTCCAAAACCCAACCATCATCATCATTTCAGACGAAAGACGTCCACTGCTGGACAAAGGCCTCCCCCAAGTGTCGCCACATTGACCGGTCCCTTGGGACTCGCATCCAACAGTATTAGTTCAAATCGTTTGTGGTGCGAGTTCCAACACAATATCTGGACAAGTTTCTCAAGGAAGAGTTTTGGACGAAAAGTGTTGTCTACCGACGTTTTCGCGGCAGGCTACGTGACACCGCACAGCGTAACACGACGTGTGTCATATTTAAAAGCTATATTTTATGATGTTATTTTGTAATTTAGTGTATTTTATCGATGTGCCTTAAGATACCTGATAATAAAATGGTTTAGTGATTGGTACCCCTTGGTAAGACTGGTTGTCAGTCTTTTGGGCCACTGACTACCTGTAACTACTGTCAAAGATCTACAAATGACAGCCGGGACCAACAGCTTAACGTGCTTACCGAGGCACGGAGGAATATTATTATAGGTATTTAAGGGTGGTCACCTATCCACAGAGCAAGTTAGTAAGCACGGCTTAACCTAGAGATCGACCAGAGCGGCTGTTATCAATCAATCAATCAATCAATATCGCTGGACATTTACACACAGCGCCACCTAGTGCTACACTAAGCAAAGCTTGTGTCGTGGACACTAGATAGTTGACATACTACATATATACTTTTTTGTTTGTAAATACATACTTATTATACACATAAACATCCATGACTCGGAAACAAATATCCATGATGCTCATCACACAAACATTTGCTCCTACCGGGATTCGAACTCAAGACCCTAAGAACGTAAGGCAGCGTCACTACCACTACGCCATTCGGGTCGTTATTGTTTTGCCACGAGCTCCTCTCAGGTAAGATACCAACTATCACTCAAAATCAAAATCAAAATATTTTATTTCACATAGGCCTGGATGGGCACTTATAAAACGTCGAAAAAGGTGCACGGTTCGCGTTGGTCGATTCCATGGAGAAGAACCGGCAAGAAACTCCATGGTTACTCTTTTCAAATCATTTGGTATTACAATATTATTATGTTTCATTACAGCATTAGTACTAAAGTATGGGGGGACAGCGTAGGCCCGACAATAGGTCGTTTCTTGCTATACAAAAAATGTAAAACAAAAGGAATATTTAACAATAGTTAAACAGCATCCGGGAATCTAAACTGCACTATGGAAACAACCCACAAAAGTTACGCACTTCAGATTAAAAATAAAATACAAAATATGATACAATATTATGAAAGCTTCATTGAATCATTCCTTAGCTTGCGAAATTTGAAAACCCATAATATTGCGAACGTCATAATCTTATATTTATGTCCTTTGGTCAGAATGAGGCCTCCCTTTCTCCCTATATGATGCAAGATCTGACTAACATAGGGATTTGTAAAAGGTATTTTTAGTTTTGAAAGCAGCGGTGCTCCAGTGGTGGCGGCTCCGACTTACGAACAGTAAATCGTGGGTTCGAACACAGGCAGGCGCATTACTTTGTGTAATTTATTTCATCACCACTGCTCTCAAAACGGTGAAGGAAAACATCGTGAGGAAACTACATGTCCTAGCCCATTCCCTCTCATAGAGACGGAGTCATGTTATGTCTGTGTTAATTTTCGGTTTTAGTTTAAGTGTTTGTGTTTGTATTAATGCGTTCTATGTTTACCTTATTAATATTATATGCACGTCATGACTTTGCGACGAATAATTTTTTCTTTTTCTTTCTTCTTTTCTTTAATGTGTCAATCACTGATCCTGTTGTCACTGATGACTGTGAAGGAACTACATCATCATCTGCCTAGCCTTTTCTTAACTATGCTGGGGTCGGCTTCCAGTCTAATCGAATGCAGCTGAATACTTGTATTTTACATGGAGCGCCTGCCTATCTGACCTCCACAACTCAGTTAGTACTGGGTAATACAATACCCCCTTTTTTATTTATTTTTTTAGGATGGGAAATCATCAAATGACTTCTCCCACTCTGGGCGGAGCGGGAGGGAGTGTCAGACTCTTACTGACTAAAACCCATCCATGTTCCTTCCTCGTCCTTTATGTTTCGGGGCCGCGGTATCTCTTTCGAACAGGCCCGCAACCCCGGCAGAATACAATACCCCTTGCTAAGACTTTAAAACACACATAAGCTTATAGCTTTATTAGTAAGTATTATGTTTTCTCATTCATCATGAAAATAAACCTAGAAAAGTCTTACAACATTGATAAGGTAACTGGTTTTTTAGTGTAAAAAGTGAGTCTTCAAATTCCAAGACATCACGAGATTGTACATCGAATACGTGATCTTAGCACGCATCTCCAATAAAACCTTGAAATGTTTGGCAGTTACTCCTCGGGGAAAATGTTACTTAGACTCATTTGAATCACACTTGACTCACTAAACTATTTCAAGGCAACTTTGACTCATTTGAAGGAAGATATTGAATCAGGATATTAACTGTTTCAATGCTGGGTCAAGGCGTTCCTCAATGCCTGCCGGGGCTGCAGGGCTGTTCGAAAGAGATACCGTGGCCCCGGAACAAAAAGGGCGAGGAAGGAACATGGATGGGTTTGAGTCAGTATAAGTCTGACACTTTGCTCCCGCTCCGTTCAGAGTGGGAGAAGTTATTTGATGATTTCCCAACCTAAAAAAAAAGGCATGCCTCAGTGCCACGGAAACCACGCTAAGCATTCGCACGGCTGTCATTTGTAGATCTTTGACAGTCGTTACAGGTAGTCAGTGGCTCGAAAGTCTGACAACCAGTCTTACCAAGTGGTTTCGTAAGCTGACCCCAATATAGTTGGGTAAAGGATAGGCAGATGATGGTATCGTTCTTAAAAATGTCACTTAGTCTATACCACCAGGTGCTTAACTTTTTGTAATGAAATTGTCAATGTTATCATTAACATAATCTTAGAAAAAATAATATTTTTAGGGTGTAAAAAGACTCTTAACGAAGCCGAAAGGTATTTCTACTCCCCGTCATTGCGATATTTTTTTTGTTCTACACCATACCTGGGAAATTTCTAGTTACGGAGATATTGGGGGTCAAAGTTACAACTTTTTGACAAGTTTTTTTTAAATTACAAGTTTTTAATGTCGGATGTTTACTTAAAACACCTCCACGACCCTCGTACTATTCAATCCATCCATCAGCACAATGTTTTGAGTGGGTCACATTGAGTTCTACCACAAAACATGCTATCCAGAAGCTGCCCAGTTGCCACGAAGGCACTCCAAAAAATAATAGTCGTTTCCCAGCAATAAGTTTTGCGTAAAGTTAACTTGATGTACAGAATGCTTGATTGACGGCTTCGTGATGAGGTTGTTGACAGCCGGTATAATATGGTCTGCATTTCTAAAACAAAACTATGATACCCTTATAAAACATATGAAGACGGCGGGCATTTATCGCGAATTTACCTTTAATTTAAGCCCGACGTTTCGACCGGATTGCACCAGCTGTGGTCGCGGGGAGACTGAAGTATTGGAGGTACCGCGACAAAGGTAAATTGGCGATAAATACCCGTCTTCATATGTTTTATAATGTTGTCTGATCGTGAAAGTTTAAAAACAGACAAAAAATATGATCGCAATGACGGGGAGAATAAGCGCTTCTTGGCTTCTGTTTTAGAACATCTAGTTTAATTTGTAACACAATATTTTTAAAAAAAGGTTAAATCAATAACGACATTACTCATTAGAGCTTCCAAATACAAACATTTGACAAATTATCGATGTTCCAAAATGGCCAGTGTTAATAATTGTAGGTGGGTCAATATTTGAGTCACCCACTATTCAACCTTAAAAAGAGAAAGATTATAGGCGCCACATATATTTGCTGACAGATAATATTGCTCAATGTATCGTTGAGGCAAATTTGGAACAAGACCGCCACGCTATTCCCAAACAACAGTCAAAAAAACTAGTCACAGTCACAAGGCATAATAACTTGAAAAGTACTGTAGTTGCACATTTCTAAGCGTAGATATCTATGGAGAAGAACGGGCAAGAAACTACAAGGCCACTCTTTTAAATCTTGGTTACATCATACATGTAGAGATTTTACATATACAGGGTGTAATCCACCTCATCACAAAGCCGTTAACCAAGCATTATGTACATCAAATTAAGTAAATCAAAAATTATTGCTGGGAAACAACTTTTTTTTTGAGGTTATAAATCATGTTTTATGGTAGAACTCAATGTAACGCACTTAAAACATATTTCTGATGGATGGATTGAATAGTATGGGGGTCGTGGAGGTGTTTAAAGTCAAAATCTTACAAAAAAACTTGTATTGAAAAAAAACCCTGTCAAAAAGTTGTAACTTTGACCCCCCATATCTCCGTAACTAGAAGGTTCCCAGGTATGGTGAAGAACAAAAAAATTATCGCAATGATGGGGAGAACCAGTGCCTTTCGGCTTCGTGAAGAGGTGTTTTACACCCTTTATACTGTAACTCCTAAAAGCAGCTAGAATCAACAGTGGCGACTACCAGAAAAGCGCCGAGACAATGAAGCTCGACGAAGTCCCAGATATACAAATTAACTTTATTGCTGAGGAAGACACTAGCTATCATTTGTAGATCTTTGATAGTCGTAACAAGGAGTCACAAGAAAATAAAGTCAGACAACCAGTCTTACAAAGAAGTATCGTATTAGCCAGAACTGGGTTGTGGAGGTCAGATAGGCAGTCGCTCCATGTAAAATACTGGTATTCAGCTGCATCTGAGTAGACTGGAAGCCGACCACAACATAGTTGAAAAAAGGCTAGGCTGATGATGATATCTCTGGTAAAAATATCACTTTGTCTATACTCGTGGTACTTAACCTTTTGTAATGAAATCGTCAATGCAAACATTATCATAACAATGAAATCATCAGCTGGCTTGACAATTGACAATACCCACCCATCGTATTATTATATGCAATGGCAGTGACTTAACCTCTACGCCCTACGCCTACGGTCATGCCGCGAGAGCTAAACATACTTAATACTTACCTACAAATTGTACACATGTGTTTATGTGTGGCTTTGCCTAGCATTTTCTAAAAGAAATTTACGACTTAATGCAGGACAAAGGCTATCGTATTACCCATTATCTGGGTTGACAATCGTTTCATGTAAGGCACCGGCCACACAGAACAGACGCAAGGCACGGACCCGTCGCAGTCGCGGCGCCCGTTTAATCTACTTGCATATAAAATGTATACAGCCGTCGCGACGTAAAACATACAGAAAAGACGGGACGCCGTCACGACGTTAACTCGTCGGCGTCCTATTGGAAAACATATAGAAAGGACAAGGCGCGGGAAGGGCGCGGGCCTGCACGGGCGCAAGCGGGGGAGCGGAAAGGGCGCGGAGGGCAGGTTCTCACAGCGCTCGCCCGCTCGCCAAAATCGGACGGTTGAATGCCGGGAAAAGCTTCTAGTGTGCGCCATAAAAAGTCGTGACGGCGCCCTGTCTGCGACGGGTCCGTGTCTTTTCTATACATATATGTTAAAAAGTCGTGACGGCGCCCTGTTTGCGACGGGTCCGCGCCCCGCCCTCGTCTTGCGTCTTTTCTGTCTGGCCGTTGGCTAAGTTCTCTGTAGTTTCTACATTTCCATGATAAGATCCCGAGGGGCAAAACTTGATATACTATATACAAACAGTAATTTATTGTTGTCATAATCTTCTACTTCTATAGGTACTATACTAATATTATAAAGCAGAAGAGTTAGTTTGTTTGTTTGTTTGGCTGAACGCGCTAATCTCAAGAACGACCGGCTCGAATTGAAAAATTATGTTTGCGTTGGATTGTCCATTTATCGAGGAAGGCTATAGGCTAACATCACGCTATAACCAATAGGAGCGGAGCAGTAATAAGTAATGTTGCAAGCGGGTTTACGCGAACGAAGTCGCGGGCAGAAGCTAGTAATATTATAAAGGCGAATGTTTGCATGTGAGTATGTATGTTTCTTACTCTTTTACGCAAAAGCTACTGAACGGATTTGGATGAAATTTAGTACACAGACAGTTTATGAATCTGATTAATACAAGGATACTTTTATCCCCGTAGTATGAAGCCATGGGACCATTATCGCACTCCACGCGGGCGAAGCTAGTTTCAAAACATTAGTTCATAATATTTTGTGAGTCATTTCTCTATGACATACTGACCCACACAGTTTCTAGGTCTCAAGGTTGTTTAGAGAAAATGAGAGTGTCGATGAAGGAGCGTTGATGAGGTATAGAATTGGATGGGTGGCACGATACTTTGTTGTTTTTTTGCAATGGTCATCAGCATTAGGCGTTGATATGACTTTCGATTTTTAGGTTATGGGTCAAACAAGAGAAGCTCTTGGCTTAATTAGAAATGCTTTGGTCGATCTTTAGGTTAAGCTGTGTTCGCCTACGTTGGCTCATGGATGGGTGAGCATGCATTTATAGCCTAATCAGAGTCCGTGCCTCAGAAAGTATGTTAAGCAGTTGGTGATTTGTGATCTTTGACAGTCGTTACAGGTAGACAGTGGCCCGAAAGTCTGACAAACCAGTCTAACCAAGGGGTATCGCAGATACGTCTTCTCGACGTCCGTACGTCACTACAGGGATCCAGCAGAATATCAGCGTCAGGTGCATGCCTGACTCATGCTGAGCTGGACTCCCATTTGGTGTAACCTTGAGACGCACACCGCACCTTGCATACCCTCTTTGTTATTTTCCTTTTTTTTTTGTATTTGAAGTAAGTCATGGTGTTACTATACTTATTTTGTAAATATGTTTTTCTTTTGTTTTAAGTGAACTGTTTCATTTAATTGTATTTCTGTGTGTTGTGCTTTGTCTTTTGTGTGCACTAAATAAATGATTTATCTATCTATCTATCAGATACGGAAGATGAAGATAGACCCGAGCGGCTGTTATTATTTAGCCACGAGCTCGTCTTCTACCAGCAATAACGGAAATGTCAAACTAGTATTTGATTGTTATAAGTTGTGATTGTGAGATTCCTATTAACAATATACAATACATCAATAGAGGAAACCTCTATAGCTATACAGTGTATCCGGACATGGACTAGCGATATTCTTAATACTTAAATATAAACTATTTTAAAGTACAATGACACCCTAGGCTTGGGTCCAATACACTTACCCGCTATGTGGCAGCCATTTTGTTTTTTTTTGTTGAAATACGCTCTATGCGAGTACAAAAGAAATCATATCTCTCAAAGTTTTAGTCATACTGAGATAAAAATAAGCTTATTTAAAAGTTAATAATATTGTCTACCGTTTGCATTACAAAACAATGTGTTCACAATTTCACAACGTTCGAAAAACAAAATGAAAGTCGAAAAAAAAGATGAAAACTTATGCGATTCAACCAATAATTGTTAATTACTACAAAAACACCCCAGACAACTTTTTCATTTTTTTTACTAAATCGACAGATTTTGAGCTAAGCTACAATACAACATAAAATTTACAACTGTATGTTTAATACTTTAAGAGTTATTGTTTTGTGAACATAGCTTCAACCCAGGTGGCTCAGAGAGCCGTAGTGTGTCTAAAAGCTGGAGGTGGTACTTTGAGCCAAGGGGTATCGTATTACCCAGTACTAACTGGGTTATGGAGGTCAGATAGGCAGTCGCTCCATGTAAAATACGGGTATTCAACTACATTCGGTTAGACTGGAAGCCGACCCCAACATAGCTGTGAAAAGGCAGATACATAAGGAACGCGTACCTAGCCGCGGGCGAGTGTCAGTGGGTAGATCTGTTCATTTGATGTCTATTGCACAAAGACATGGCGTCTTCATGTGGTTATAGGCTTGCGGTTACCACTTCACATTTGGTAGGCCGTCAAATTGTTTACTATCTAATAAGATAAATAATTGGTATTTTAATGACCTTTTTAAATACCAATCTTTGAAGAAAAAAGACTGTTTTGCAAGCGAAACGGGTACACTTGTCAATTCGCGGTTTCCATTCAAGGACTTATCTGGTCCTAAAGAATGACACTGGTTCTCTACGTAACTGAGAGTTTTTTTTTGTTTTTGGTATACCTAACTTACCCAAAGTTCCGACCTTTTCACAAGTTTTTTTTAAATACGTGTTTTAAATGTTATAATTAAACGTGATATGCAATGGTGTCGATTCTGTTGTGCACAAACTAAACTTAATTTAGGCTATTGCTATCTTTTTCTGTCTAATAAAACTAGAAAGAGACGGACGTAATTTAGAGCTGTCAAATTTAATTCGAACTAATATTTCCATACAAATGAAGGGTGCACGTAAAAACATGTCGACTAAAAACACGGTGAAGCGCAAAGCATAAACTAGTTTGACATCTCTAACTTAGTTGATAGCTATTGCCGTCCTTTTCTCGCACTGCCTTTTAGTAAAAGATAGCAATAGCCTAAATTAAGTTTAGTTTGTGCACAACAGAATCGACACCAATGCATCAATCAGCTCAATATCTTGAGTGCGTTAGATCAAGGCGATGACATGAGCTAAATTGACAAATCTATTTGTAGTGGTTTAAACTTTGTTTGCAATCTGTTGTTTAGCTAGCACCACCAAAGTGGTTGTTACGTCAGTCACTGCGGGCCGAATAGTGCGAAATGAGTGGTTTCGGTCGATTCAAAATTTGAATTTAACTATTTAATAATAAATAATCCATCACTGGGTGTAGTTTAGCATTTGAAATTTTATGGTACTAACATATTGAATTAAGTATAATTATCTTTGTCTTCTAAAGAAAATTAAGAGGTATGCTTGAAGGTTCTTTTGATGCATTAAAGTTTGTTAAATTATGTTTTGAGTTCCATCACTGTATACAAAAAGGACTTGAATTTTTTTTTTTTTTTATTTGACAAAATTGTTTACGGTTTAAAAGATATAATTATACTGCTTTTAAAAACCGCCGTTTCGACCGTTTTCCAGAAATTTCCACCCGAAAATAGTAATTTCACAACAATAATTGTATTATTGTGTAGAGTTATCAGAGCAGCGGTGGCCCAGTGGTGGCGGCCCCGACTTACGAACAGTAAGTCGTGGGTTCGAACCCAGACAGGCGCATTACTTTGTGTAATTTATTTCATCACCGCTGCTCTCAAAACGGTGAAGGAAAACATCGTGAGGAAACCGGCATGTCCTAGAACCAAAAATTCGAAGACATGTGACATCTACCAATCCGCACTGGGCCCGCGTGGTAGATTACCTACAGCCCATTCCCTCTCATTGAGAGGAGGCCGTGTCCCAGCAGTGGGAACATTATAGGCTGTTGATGATGATGATGATGATATGCTAGCATGATACTGTTTTGAAAACATAATACAATTAATTTGGCTCGATAAAAAGAAATAATCACGGACTTATCTCTAAAAATATATTTCAAACAATAAAAAACAATACTCAATACTCAATACTTTATTGCGTTCCATAATGTGTACATGTAACAGATGGTATGTTAAAATATCGAAGCAATTATGGACCCTGTCGGGCACAGCAAAGTTAATTTTTAATAGGAGAGAGGATGAAGGCGCTGTTTGTTAAGAAACAAATTAAATAAATATTAAATTTAAAAAATAAAAATATATAAAAAATAGTATTTTCTTTGATGGTATTTATATAAGTAGGTATTTATATATTGGTTTTTAGTTCCATTTTTCGTGTTATTTATTGCGCGAATTACAGTATTTTCAATTATAATAAATTTAAGCGGAGCGATAAGCGGGGTTATTGTTCATAGAATCTTCTTTTTTCAACATGAACGCTCTCCGCTCGCCTACTAAAAGTCGAACCGTGACGAAAACAATTATTTCGGGAGGAACCAGTACTTCCCAGCCCGATTTATCTAAAATGGACGAGGAATACTCAGAAAATGTGGCATACCGGAAAAGAAAAGCGCCAGTCAGCGACTTTGAAAATCAGTTCACTGAATTTAAAAATGAATTGATGAAAGAAATGGTTGTAATACTACAGGATTCTTGTAATAAGCAGAACCAAAATATAAAAACAATATGTGATAATATTGCTTCCATTAACGTAACATTACAAGACATGAAAATAACAACCGAAGAGCTGATAGCAGAAAATAAAAGTCTTAAAACGCAAATTAATACACTTGCTAACACCGTAAAAGAAAACGAGGAAAAAATATCATCCCTGCGAACTGACGTACAGCAGATAAAATCTGTTTCTGCTGCGCCAGCTAATCCACCGGCAACACCACAGAGTTTTGAAGATCTCTTTGAGGAATTTCAAGACCGAGCTGAACGTAGTAAGAATATTATGATTGTTGGCGTTCCTGAGAGACATATTAGTAACAGTGAAGAGAGACGTGAAATAGAAAGGAATGAAGCAGCTAGAATTATAAACACTATATACCCGGATTGTCCTAGAGCAGCAAAAGTGCAACGTGTTGGAAAATATGATGGCAAGAAAATACGACCACTTAAATTATCCTTTTCATCCCATGAAATCGCCAAGACTATACTGCGAAATAAATCTAACCTGATATTGGATGGTGTGCGAATTTACTCTGATCAGACTCCTCAACAACAGAAGTTCATGAAAAACCTTAGAGACGAATTGCAACAAAGAAAAGATAACGGAGAAAAGGATTTAATCATAAAATTTTCAAAGGGAACACCAAAGATAGTTAAAGAACAGTCAAAAAACTAAGTGATTTAGGAGAACCTGTAACAAAGCAGAACTCAATTACATATGAACTAACGAATAACTACGCAAATATTACAACTAAAACTAAATCAATAAGCTTTCTTTACGCAAATGTTCGCAGTATTGTTGCGCCAGGAAAACTTGATGAAATAAAGTGTATCATACAAACGTTTAAGTGCACTATACAGGTAATATTACTGGTTGAAACCTGGATAAAGGATGAAAACGAAGCTTTAAGGCAAACAATACCCAACTATACACACTATTATAACTATAGAACAACTTCAAGGGGCGGTGGAGTGTCAATATATGTGCATAATGAACTAAAACATGAATTAATAGAAGAACATTGCGAAGATAACAATCACTTTTTATGGATTCACTTGGACAAACTTTCTTTGGATATTGGAGTAGTCTATAAGCAGCCTGCAGCAAACGTACAAAAGTTTCTGGAAACATATACAAATCACTTAATAAAAAGGAAAAGAATATTAATTTTTGGAGACTTCAACTTGAATCTACTAAGTAAAGAAAAATCTATCAAAGAATATAAGACAATGCTAAAAGAAAACGGGCTCAGAATACTAAATAAAATTGATAAAACGTACTGCACCCGTATCACTAAAACTACTAAGACAATATTAGATCACGTATGTACAACTCTAAAAGATAATACTTTTCATATGGCATTAGTAGAAAGCGCCATGTCAGATCACAAACAAATTTATTTCGAGGTAAACAGAATCACTCCGGAAAGGCCCAAAAAAGTAACATACGAAGCCATTAATTATGACAATCTGTATAAAACTATAAAAGATCATACTTTATCTGACATACACAATGATTTTACAACGTTAGAAGAATACCTACTGGAAGCAATTTCTAAAAATAAAACAAAAAAGACCAAAATACTAAACAGGCCAAGACAAGACTGGATCAACAGCCATCTTATGACATCCATTAACAAAAGGAATATTCTGTGGCATACATTGAAATATTCCTCACCCGAGGACAAAGAGGTGGAAGAAGAGTTCCTAGAGCAGAAAAAATATGTGTATAAAGAAATTCAATCAACAAAGAACCAATACTACTACAAAGCGTTTAAAGATTGTGAAAAAAATCCTCTTAAAATGTGGCAACTTATAAATAGTCTGGCTAACAACAAAGCAAAACATAACTCTACTCTTGTAAAATTAGACACGCCAACAGGCCAAATTACTGACACAATGGAAATCTGTGAGTGTTTTAACACATTTTTCTCAAATATAGGTGCAGAGCTCGCTAGTAAAATTCCAAAATCGTATCACAGTAATCAAGCTTTACAAGTACCTGTTAGCAGAATAGACAGTACGACTAATCTAATACAATTTGAACCTGCTACTATTGCAGAGGTAATTAAAGTAATTGAAAATCTAGATACAAACACAAGCGCCGGTATTGACGGAATAAATACAAAAATCATAAAATGCATAAAAGATCAAATAGCGGAAAACTTAACACTTTGTATTAATAGGTGTCTAAAAGAAGGGAATTTTCCGGAATCCTTGAAAGTTGCAAAAGTCAGCCCCATATATAAGTCAGGAAATAAATCAGATACAGGTAATTACCGACCGATATCTGTATTGCCAATATTATCAAAAGTGTTCGAAAAAATAATACACAATCGACTTAGTGCATTTTTAAAATCAAAAAAATTCTTATATGAAAAACAATATGGGTTTCGACCAAAGTCAAACACGGTTACAGCTGCAACCGATCTAGTAACAAATATCAAATATAATATTGATAGTAAAAAGATTACCTTAGGAGTGTTTGTGGATTTGAAAAAAGCTTTTGATACCGTTAGTCACGAAATACTTTTGATAAAACTAAATCATCTAGGTTTGTCGGGATCCGCTTTACAAATGTTAAAATCATATCTTAGTAACCGATATCAGATTGTGAAAATCGGTGAAGTTCAAAGTGGACCCCGACAGATTACCTACGGTGTCCCCCAGGGCTCAATCCTCGGGCCACTGTTGTTTCTTATCTACATAAATAGCATCCATGAAATCGGTCTGAAGGGGGATATAGCACTATACGCTGACGACACGAGTCTATTTTACTCAGGTACCTCAATATGCTCAATTATAGAACAAGCTCAACATGATCTAAACCTCTTACATACTTGGCTTAAATCAAATTTACTTACAATAAACATTACAAAAACAAATTATATTATATTTGCAGCAAAAAACAAAAAGATTGGTCAGCACAGTGACTTACATATTGATGGTCAAATTTTGAGGAGAGTTCATCAAGAAAAGTATCTTGGTCTCATACTTGATGATCAATTAACGTGGAAACCACATATAGAGAGTATAAACAACAAGCTTACATCACTAACAGGTGCGCTCCGTGGTGTCGTGCGGTGTCTACCCAGGCATGTACGTTATACGATATATAACTCCATGGTTAAATCTCACTTAGACTACTTGATCGAGGTGTGGGGAACTGCTGCCAAATCAAACCTAAAAGTACTCCAAATTGCCCAAAACAGAATAATTAAAAAACTATTTAGATATAACTATTTAACTCCTACTGAAAAAATCTACAAAGAAACACAACTTATGAATCTACATCAAATATATAAGTACAACACATGCATACTCGTAAGAAAAATTCTAACTAAAGACATACATTCCCAGATTATATTTACTAAAAGGGCACAAACTTATAAAATTTTAACAAGACAAGCTAATGACATTTGCTTAACCCAGCCTAGGACTAAATATGGAAAAAGAAATATAATGTACGAAGGAGCTAACTTTTATAACAAACTACCTAAAGATATAAAAGAAATCAAATCGTTATACATATACAAGAAAACTTTAAAAAAGTATATATTAAAAGATAATTCCCTACATTAAAGAAGAAAAAAATATATTTATATAAACACTATGTAGGTATAAAACAAAACAAAAAAAAAAAACAAAGAAAAAAAAAAAAAAACAAAAAAAAAAATTTGTTTAAAAATAAATTATGATAATCTACATAAAGAAAAATAAACTATTTACATAATAATATAAAATGTACAAACATTAGGTACCCAAAAGCATTGTTAATGAATCGCTCATGTTCTGCACTGTGTCATAGGCCTTAGTAAACACGCAAGAACTTCTACATTGCACCCTACCCTCATCGCTCAAACTTTTGTGTCATTTCTTGTGTCTTATACGTAACCTACCTTCTTCTGTTTTGATAATCTTGTACTTGTTGTTCTGCTAAAACGATTTATGCTAATTCGAAATGTTTTTAAATTGTAGTTGTAAGATGCGTATTTGTTTGTATTTGTTTTTTGTTATTTTTATCTACGCTTTCTGGCAGATAACACTGTCTTCTATTTATGTTTTTCTCTGTAAGTGAATTTGTAATTCTTGTGAGAAAATAAATATCTTTAACCGTAAACCGAAATCAAAATCAAAAATAAAATCAAAATTAAAAGTAAAGATTACATTAAAATTAGAATCAGAATCAAAATTAAAATCAAAATCAAAGTCAAAGTCAAAGTCAAAATCAAAATCAATCAAAACTAAAATCAAAGTCAAAATCAAAAGTAAAATCAAAATTAAAATCAAAATCAAAATCAAAATTTAAATCAAAATCAAATATTAAAATTAAAATTAAAATCAAAATTAAAAACAAAATAAAATTAATAATTAAATTAAAATCAAAATCAAAAATTAAAATCAAAATTAAAATAAAAAATTAAAATCAAAATTAAAACCAAAATTAAAATCAAAATCAAAATCAAACCCAAAATTAAAATTAAAAATGCTATATTGTTGCATAACGTAAAAACAGTTTTTATTGTTGTTGAAATTTATCGCTAAAATATTCGTCAATTGTATAATAGGTTTTGGTTAATAGAAATTGTTTTAATTTGATGATGAAGATGTTATTTTTATTTATATTTTTGATATATTCCGGTAACTTATTGTATATTTTAATGGACATAACAAATGTACTAGAAGAGTGCATTTTTAATCGTGAAGTGGGTATGTTTAATCTGCTTTCATGTCTAAGTGCAATTTTAGTTTGGATATCTCCTCTTTTGGTATAAAATTGCGGATTATTGCGTACAAATTTACAAATTTCAAATATGTAGAGGCAGGGCAGCGTCAATAATTTTAGGTCTTTAAAGTGAGGTTTACAGGAGTCTGTATCTTCGATATTTGTTAAAATCCTATGCAACTTTTTCTGTAGAGTGAACAATGTAGATGCGTCTGTACTATTTCCCCATAAGATAACTCCATAATTAAGCCATGCAAATGCGTACGCGTAATACGTTATAAGTGCTGTTTTGAGATCTGTTGTCTTTTTTATTTCTCGGAGAGCGTATGAAAACTTGGATAATTTTGTTCTTACTTTTTGAATATGTGATTTCCAATCTATGTGTGAGTCTATGTCTAGGCCTTAAAGGGTGAATTTATTTACTGATTCTAATTGGGTTCCATTGTATTTGAAACTTATACTTAATGGTTTTTTTTGTCGGGGGTGGAAAGTTATTATTTTTGTTTTATTATAGTTAATTTCAAGATTGTGTTCGTTCATCCAGTTTGTTACAGTGTCAAGTATAGAACGCAATCTTTGGTTTAAATTTATATTATTATCACATGGTGTTAGGATGGAGATATCATCGGCGAACAATACGCATGACTCATTTATGTGGTTAGGGAGATCGTTTATGTAGACAAGGAATAGCAGGCACCCTATCACAGTTCCTTGTGGAATAGAAGCAGTTACGGGCATGTTTTGGGATCGAATTAATTCTATTTCTTTTGTTTGATAATTGTAATGTTCTATTTCTACAAATTGTTCTCTGTTTTTTAGAAAGATGATGATGACAAACTAATATGCATGCGATCATTCTGATTTTTTGGTAAATAATTCTACAAGCAATATATTAGCATGACACTGTTTTAGTTTTTTAATCCAATCAATATTTTTTTTGTAAATCGATCGAAACCACTCATTTCGCGCTATTTGGCCCGCAGTGGCTGACGTAACAACCACTTTGTAGTGCAAGCTGATTAGAACTTTATTCTAACAGCATTTTAAAACGAAGTTTGAACCACCACAAATAGAGATGCAAGTTTAGCTCGTCTAAGCGCCTTAAGACACCAAAGACCAATCGAAAATCCTTTCTGCATTCCCATCAGTGGCGTGCCCAGCCCTACAATACGGCAAGCCTATAAGGTAAGCTGACTGTTCAGAAACCTAGCTTTTAGGCTTGCATAAAAGTAACGCCACTAATTCCCAACCTATGTAATATAATAAATATAAATTTCGCTGAACATTAACACACAGCGCCACCTAGTGCCACACTAAGCAAAGCTTGTGTCGTGGACACTAGATAGTTGATATACTACATATATACTTTTTTGTTTGTAAATACATACTTATTATACATATAAACAACCATGACTCGGAAACAAATGTCCATGCTCATCACACAAACATTTGCTCCCACCGGGATTCGAACCCAGGACCCTAAGAACGTAAGGCAGCGTCACTACCACTACGCCAATCGGGTTGTCGAATATGTGCATTCATGGTTTATGCTGATGTAATATTGTTATTATTTAACTATTATCCAAGGTGAAATTCTACGAGCGAACACTATTAGAATACCTGTGCATGCGTCACCGAATAGAAGGTTGTTTCGAGTGAGTAAGATGCGGGGAAAAGGTCAGAGTAATGATTATTGACTTGCTTAGATTATATTAGCATCTTATATATATGTCACCGTAAAATTGTCAAACACGTTTTATTACAATATAATGTGTTTCTCTCTAGCGATATTGTAAACTCTCGAATTATTGTCAACTGAACATACGGAAGTATCTCTGCCCCCATAATCGGGACTTGGGGCACCCCCCCGTTAGGATAGTTATATCTATGGTTAGGTTCCTTTAAGCCCTGCAATCGGAAATAGGGGCCCGTCGACTACGCTTTTTAGGGGAATATAAAGTGTTTTAAGGTTAGGTTATAATAATCGGTATTTTTCAGGAATGGTACAATATCTTTTCATGAGAGTTGTACCACTGGGCAAGGGGGACCCCTCCTTCCCTCCACACCGCGTAAGTTGACGACCTTCGCAAGCATATCACGCAGAATAATGCGTTTTATTATAAGCAGTATGTTCATTTGACAATATTTCGAGATTTTACAATATCGCTAGAGACATTACAATATAACGTATTTGACAATTTTACGGTGACATATATACACAAGGTCACGCCTTTTTTTTCCTGGCGGGGCTGCGGGACTCATTCCAAAGATATCTTTTTGGAATGAGTCGTCTCTGTTCCGGGGCTGCGGTATCCCGCGGCCCCGGAACATAAAGGGCCAGGAAGGAATATGGATTGGTTTTAGTCAGTAAAAGTCTTACACTCCCTCCCGCTCCGCCCAGAGTGGGAGGAGTCCTTTGATGACTTCCCATCCGAAAAACAAAGGTCGCGCTTTGTTGCCATGGGGGTAGGTAGAACCATCAACTGCTACGATCCATCATAGATACTTCTTTTGGTTCATCTACATATAGGGTGTAAAACACCTCTTAACGAATACGAAAGGCAATTGTTCTCCTCGTCATTATGATAATTTTTTTGTTCTACACTATACCTGGGAACCTTCTAGTTACGGAGATATTGGGGGTCAAAGTTGCAAGATTTTGACCAGTTTTTTTTTAAATACCACTTTTTATCGCATGATTTTTACTTTAAGTATATCTACGACCCCCGTACTATTCATTCCATCCATCCGCACAATGTTTTGAGTGTGTAACATTGAGTTATACCATAAAACATGATTTATAACCTCAAAAAAAAAAGTTGTGTCCCTGCAATATTTTTACATAGTTTGATATACAAAAAGCTTGGTTAACGGCTTTGTGATGAGGTGTAATACACCCTGTATATCATCTGCCTGCTTTTTCCCAACTATTTTGAGGTCGGCTTCCAGTCTAATCGGATGCAGCAGAATACCAGTATTTTACATGGAGCGACTGCTTATCTGACCTCCACAACCCAGTTAATACTGATAAATACATACCACTTGGTAAAACTGGTTGTCAGACTTTTAGGTCACTGACTACCTGTAACGACTGTCAAAGATAGACAAATGGCAGCCGGGACCAACAGCTTAACGTGCTTTCCGAGGCACGGAGGAAACTCGGTATGTAAGGGTAGTCACTGACCAACCTAGGCAAGCACGGCTTAACCTAACGATCGACCCGTATTTTTTGGTTCATCCACATAAAGGGTATAAAAAACCTCTTCACGAAGCCGAAAGGCACTTCTTCGCCCCGTCTCGCGTCTCTTGTTACGGAATCTCCGTATCTTTTACGTTTTATTGTAAAAAAGTGTCATCCTGAACTTCGACGGTAAATTATTTCGATACGGATTATATCAATTTCGAATAACAATTGCATATTAAACAGCTATAAAGGGTGTAAAACACCTCTTCACGAAGCCGAAAGGCACTTGTTCTCCCCATCATTGCGATATTTTTTTTTGTTCTACACCATACCTGGGAACCTTCTAGTTGTGGAGATATGGGAGGTCAAAGTTACAACTTCATACAAGTTTTTTTGGAAGATTTTGACTTTTAACACCTCCACGATCCCCGTACTATTCAATCCATCCGTAAGCACAATGTTTTAAGTGTGATACTTTGAGTTCTACCACAAAACATTATTTTTCACCCCAAAAAGAAAAGTCGTTTCCCAGGAACTATTTTTGCGTTAAGTTACTTAGTTTGATGTACAGAATCGGCTTCGTGATGAGGTGGTTTACGCCCTGGTACAGTGAGCTGCATCAAACAGGTACCCCAGTACCTGTTTGATGCAGCTCACTGTTAGTCTGTACTAATATTATAAAGCTGAAGAGTTTGTTTGTTTGGTTGTTTGTCTCAGGAACTACACGTTGGAATTGAAAAAATCTTTTATGTTGGATAGTTCATTTATCAGAAAGGTAGAGGTCGAGGCACGGAGGAAACTCGGTATGTAATAGGTGGTCACCCATCCACGGACTAACCTAGGCTTAACCTAAAGATCGACTCAAGTATCTATTTCATCTAGATTTTCACTAATTTTTGTTTTTACAACGAAGTCTGAACTTAATGTCGCAAAGTTTGACGCTAGGCTCGATAGATGGCGTTGTTAAGAAAATGTCCACTTTCTGAATCGCGCTATGGTTTCGTTACAAGCTCTGATATAAGTCGGAAAGGGAACTTGTGTGTATTATCGTTCAAGACAACCTCTAGCAGGGGGTGTTTCACTTTCAGGTGATTAATTTTTGTAGAGGGTGTTCGCAAACCTTGTTTGTGTAACAACCCTTTTAATAAACTTATAGTCACGACGAAACGCACTCACAGTATCACCAGGTTTTGTGGAGTTTTTTGTATGATGACTTAGTGTCGAGTTCCAATAGTGCGCGTAGCAAAAGACAAAGAAAGAGGGTAGACAGATTTGTCTGCTCGTAACAATTTAATTTCCATCCACCCGCATACTCCAGTCAACCCGCGATCATGGCGCTTGCAACAGCGTCGAAATATCGGGAGCTCAACTCAATAAATAATCACGGAAGATATCCCGTAAGTGACAATATAAGTTTAGTTTTAAACCGTGAAAGCCTAAAACAGAACCCTTTTAATGTTAACATTCTCTGTAGATATAGTTTACAATTTAAGGGGTTTTACAATTTTACGGTAACATATCTACAAATAAATATCGCTGGACATTACACACAGCACCATCTAGTGCCACACTAAGCAAGGCCTGTGTCGTGGTCACAAGATAGTTGATATACTACATAATATATACTTTTTTTGTTTATAAATACATACTTATTATACATATAAACGTCCATGACTCGGAAACAAATGTCTGTGCTCATCACACAAACATTTGCTCCTACCGGGATTCGAACCCAGGACCCTAAGAACGTAAGGCAGCGTCACTTCACTACCACTACGCCAACCACTTGCGACCATAGATATAATAATATTTCTGTGCTTGCTTCGGTGAAGGAGAACATCGTGAGGAAACCAGCATGCCTGAGAGATATTTCTCGACGGCGTGTAAAGCCAAGTCAGAGGTCTATGGGCGGGGCGGTATAAAAACTCTGACACCAGGATAGACACTAACCACAAGTAAGACAATAAACACTGCTCCTTGGTAATACTGGTTCTACTTTCATCTGACCTCCACATTCCAAAACAAAATTGCATTTCTATTATGTTCTTTCAGAATTCCAAAAGATGACATTAAGTGCGAACTAAAAAAAAATATTGATCCACTTCAAAGATTTTTGAAGATCAAATCAAATATGTCAGATGCTGCGGTTTGATATGGCTACCGCAAATAACATCAAATATGTCAAGGTTAAGAATTTGAACGATAAACAGCCTATTTTTATTGATATACTAAGGTACATGTTTACCGAAAAGATAACCGTCTGATTATCTAAAACCAGCTGTCACTGTGACATGTTCCCATACAAAAATGTGTTTTAAACAGCTGTTTTTAGACAATCAGAGCGTCATCTTTTTGGTGAATATGGACCTTAGGTACCTACATGTTTACCGAACAGATAACCGTCTGATTATCTAAAACGAGTTGTCACTGTGACATGGTCCCATACAAGAATGTCTGTTAAACAGCTGTTTTTACATAATCGGAACGTCATCTTTTTGGTGAGCGTGGACCTAAATGTGACTGTCTCCTTGGTTTAGTGGTCGCAAGCACGACTGCTGAGCATGAGGTCCTGGGGTTTGATTCCCGGGTCGGGCAAAATAAATAAATTGTTCCGTAGCAGCCACAGAATCCCCTAGAACTAGAACAAACCGTGCGTTCAAGCGTTTTGACATACCTATACAACATGTGCGCAAAATAAAAATGATTGCCCCAAATGATTTTTAATGCGATTACATGAGCTAAACGCGAGTTTTATAATTACTACTGGTATATGATTCACTGCTATAAACAAGACCAGAAAAATATATGATATTCTTCAGGATATATGCTAGCATGAATCACACAGACGTTTATTTCTACCGGGATTCGAACCCGGGACCCAAAGAACGTAAGGCAGTTTCACTACCGCTGCCCCAGTAGGGTCGTTTTCAAAGGAGACAATTTTTTTTTCGGGGATTAGGTCACCCATATAACTTGTAGCATTTAATATTGAAACTTACCTTGATTTCTTCCTTAAAACCTCTAGATTCTAGTGATTAAATTAGCTACGCATTCTAAACGGAATAAATGCGAAAAATCTGCAAAAACACTTACAAAAACCAAAACCAATATAAACAGAAAAAGCAAATGTCAAAATATTGAAGTTGTCTGTCAATCACTAAAAAAGTGGGTATAAAACGGGTTGAATGTCCACCATCTATGCTATTTTAGTGTAAACCTTTAAAAATAGCATTAAAAATGCTCACAGTTTAACAATATTTATTTTCTGATCCTATAATAATTATAGCAGATATGATTACCAACGGGTAGGCACCGTATTTTTTTTAGTAAACAGAAAAAACGCCCCTATTCACGTAAGTATTTGCTGTCAAATGACATTGACCACAACAGGAATGATTTGACTCGCAAAAATATATCATAACATAGCTTATTTATTATGATTTTAAGATTCCGTTGACATTTCGTTTAATAGCATAGTAAAATGGTTACTATTTTTTGGTGTTATTATGAATAAGAAATGCAACGACCAGGCCCCTTATTCACAACCATTCGACTCGCTCCCGATTCGGAAAGTCATATGTCTATCTCGATCGTTTTCGTAATGCCAGAAGAAGACAGATATACGAGTTGTCGAATCGGAAACGAGTCGAACGTTTGTGAATACGGGGTCTGGAAGGCCCAAAAAAAATATCTCCTTTATCAAAATATTTAACCATAAACCCCTTCAATAGTCATACATATTAATGAGTTACACCACTCAACATTCCCACTTACAAGAGCATAGTATTCGAATGAAATCATTGAATAATTATCAAAACAATGACATGGCCTCTGACGAATTGATTTTCTATGGCAATGCTAATATTGTGTGTTGACCATGGTTTGAGGATTAGAGAAAACAAAGACACTGCTGTACTTGAAGTATTTTTTTAATAGTATATGGGTAAGTGATTAGTTGTTTGATAAGTTTAATATAATATAAAAATAATAATAAATATGATTTTTAGATTGTTATGGAACCGGAAGCCATGAACTCGATCATCGAACTCAAAACGATTGAGATTTTTTTCGTAAATTTATTTTTACTTTCTTTTTTTAACAATTTTTTCATGTTAAGTTTTGAAAAAATAATAACAGTCGCTCGGGCCGATCTTTAGGTTAAGCCGTGCTTGCTTTCTTGATTTTTGGATGGGTAACCACCCTTACATACCGAGTTTCCTCCGTGACTCGGAAAGCACGTTAATCTGTTGGTCCCGGCTGTCATTTGTCCATCTTTGACAGTCGTTATAGATGGTCAGTGGCCCAAAAAGTCAGACAACCGTTCTTACTAAGTGGCATCGTATTTCCCAGTATTACTACAACTGGGTTGTGGAGGTCAGATAGGCAGTCGCTCCATGTAAAATACTGGTATTCAGCTGCATCCAGTTAGACTGGAAGCCGACCTCGACATAGTTGGGAAAAGGCTAGGCAGATGATTGTTAAATTGATGATTTTTAAATAACAAAAAAAGGTTCATCACCTTTTTTTGTTATTTAAAAAAAATCTGTCCCAATCTTTCAGAGTTCGATGATTGAGTTTATGGCTTTCTGTTACAGAACGACCTAAAAATAATGGTTTATTCGACCAGCCCGCGTAGCATGACCACCGTAGACACGGCAGAGAGTCGACAAATCTTTTGTTCATCTGTCATTTTGTCGATTCAATGACAGATGAACAAAAGATTTGTCGAGTCTCTCTCGTTTCTCTGGTGGTCATGCTAAGCGGGCTGGTGTGACCCAGATCCAGCATTACTTTGTGTGATTAATTTCATCACCACTGTTCTCATCTAGAACCAAAGAAGACATGTGACTTCTACCAGCCCGCACTGGGCCCGCGTGGTGGATTATAGTCCATTCCCTCTCATTGAGAGGAGGCCTGTGTCCCAGCAGTGGAATATAAGCTGATTATGTTTCATCATCATCATCATAAAGACGTCCACTGCTGGACATATAGGCCTCCCCAAGTGTCGCCACATTGACCGGTCCCGTGCGACTCGCATCCAACGGATCCCCGCAACCTTCACCAGGTCATCGGTCCACTAAGTGGGAGGTGTTCTAACGAATCGTCTTCCGGTTCGCGGTCGCCACTCCAGAACATTTCGGCCTCATCAACTATCCGTTCTGCGAGCAATGTGCCCTGATTATATTTACGCTATTAATTTCCTTATCAAAACCAATTCGGCATTCGTTGAAATCAATTAAATATAATAATCTAAAAAAGTTCTTACATTAATAAATTGAAAATCATATTGTATCATATTAAATTGTCGGTATGTATGATGTACGATAGATAAATTAATAATAAATCCAATTATTATCACATTATTATAGATTGGATCCGTAAATAAAGGTTAGTTTGTGGTTCGCTTCTGTTTTTTTCAAGATCATAATAATAAATTACGCATTTTGATATCAAATGTTACACTCGACATTTTCCGACCTTTTTTTTTAGGATGGGAATCATCAAATGACTTCTCCCACTCTGGGCGGAGCGGGAGGGAGTGTCAGACTCTTACTGACTAAAACCCATCCATGTTCCTTCCTCGCCCTTTATGTTCCGGGGCCGCGGTATCTCTTTCGAACAGGCCCGCAACCCCGGCAGACATCTTCCGACCTTGCCCCATGTTACTTGAGCTCGGCAAAACACGTTATTTTCTTCCATTTTCCTCTGACAACAATCTCAACTATCATGTGCTCCTTTATAATAAATAAATATCGCTGGACATTAACACACAGCGCCACCTAGTGCCACACTAAGCAAAGCTTGTGTCGTGGACACTATAGTTGATATACTACATATATTTTTTTTTTGTGTGTAAATACATACTTATTATACATAAAGGGTGTAAAACACCTCTTCACGAAACCGAAAGGCACTTGTTCTCCCCGTCATTGCGATCATTTTTTTTTGTTTTACACCATACCTTCTAGTTACGGAGATATGGGGGGTCACAGTTACAACTTTTTGACAAGATTTTTTTTAATACAATTTTTTTTTGTCAGATTTTGACTTTTAACACCTCCTCGACCCCCGTACTATTCAATCCATCCACCAGAACAATGTTTTAAGTGCGTTACATTTTTACCACAACACATGATTTATATCCTCAAAAAAAAAAAGTGGTTTCCCAGCAATAATTATTTTTGCGTTAAGTTACTTACTTTGATGTGCAGAATGCTTGGTTAACGGCTTTGTGATGAGGTGGTTTACACCCTGTATACACATCTATGACTCGGAAACAAATGTCCGTGCTCATCACACAAACATTTGCTCCTACCGGGATTCGAACCCAGGACCCTAAGAACGTAAGGCAGCGTCAGTACCACTACGCCAATCGGGGCGTCATCTTTCATATCATTCCACACACAATTCATACATCGTTTCTTTGGTCTTCCTCTACTCCACATTCATACCCAGAACGTTCCTCTTGACCAAAATTACAACTGCTAAACTATAACTGACAGCAACGGTGGCCCAGTGGTGGTGGTAAGTCGTGGGTGGTCCAGGCAGGCACATAACTTTGTGTAATACCTTAACAGGAGCCTGCGCTCTTCTCAAAACCGCTTACTTCATTGTCCCTCTCACCGCACTGACTACATTCATCGATCGTTTTTCATCCAGTCTATTTCTCTGTGGAATGCGCTTCCCCAGGAAATCAGGATGGCAACCAATCGTTTAGCCTTTAAAATTAAAGTTCGCGAGTACATTCGGAAGAAGCTGGCAGTTTCGTCACAACGGTAATATTTTCCCAATTGTCTGTCTTTTTACCTTAGTATATCCGTACAAAGCGCTATTTACTTTTACTTTAATATATATTTATAGTATTTTATATAATTATAGGTATAGTATTTTATAAATATCCTTGTAGTTTATCGTAGTTTTAATAAAATTATTCGTGAAGTTTCAGGAATGACACCTACCACTGCTTGTCTCTGCATCACTTAAAGGTTGACTGGTAGAGAATGCCATTGGCATTAAGTCCGCCTCTGTACTTTGTGCTTGAAGTGTTAAATAAATAAATAAATACTTAAATAAATTTATTTCATCACCACTGCTATCAAAACGGTGAAGGAAAACATCGTGAGGAAACCGACATGTCCTAGAACCATACATTCGAAGACATGTGACATCTACCGACCCGCACTGCACCCGCGTGGTGGATTATAGCCCATTTCCTCTCATTGAGAGGGGGCCTGTCCCAGCAGTGGATGATGAAATTACCATAATTCCTCCTACTTATTTGCCATTGGTTAAACAGTAAGCCACGTTGAATGTTAACCTATGATTGTGGTTTGACATTCTTAAGTCAAACCACAATTAAATAGCATCAGATTTCAATTTATTTGGTAATTCACACCATTCAAATTCCTGCATCAACTTTTCCGACATGATGCAATAACATTGCAACCATCACGTCTGTTATCCCAAAATGGTTAGGTAGAGATATAAGTAGGTACCATATCTTCATTATCATTTCAGCCGAAAGACGTCCACAGCCCCATATACTTTTTTTGTTTGTAAATACATACTTATCTATACTAATATTATAAAGCAGAAGTGTTTGTTTGTTTGGTTGAACGCGCGAATCTCAGGAAGTACTGGTTCAAATTGAAAAATTATTTTTGTGTTGGATAGTCCATTTATCGAGGAAGGTTTTAGGCTATATAACATCACGCTACGGCCATTAGGAGCGGAGCAGGAATGAAAAATGTTGCAAAAACGGGGATTTTTTTTTACTTTCGTTTTTCTCTCTTATGTGACGCAGACGAAGTTCTTTCTTCAAAAAACCATCTGAGATACTGATCTGCATAGTCCTCATGTGAATTAAGCAAGATGTCTGAACTTCAAAAGAGACTATGCCCTCTGAGTTTGTTTCGGCTGTTTCTTCTCAGAGTAACGAAACACCGGCCCCATCTAGTTTTAAAAAAAACATGACATGTAAAAGTATTTTTGAAGACCTATTTGCAAAATAAACATCATTTATCATACCACTAGATGACGGTAATCGCAATATACAAAAATACAAATAAAAATAATCGTGGTAACACTACCACGATAAAGCTTACCTACCAAACAATATGACGGTTAAGAAAAACAATTATATCGTTATTTATAACAAGGAAATATTTGAGGTCAACAGGTTAAGTTTTAGGGCTTAATTTATTCAATTATGTATCAACAAAATGCACAGAGGATTTGCGAAATTTGTAAACAACTGATGCCCTATTTCCGACGTTTTTAATAACATATAACAAATCGATTCGACGCAGTTATTAGGCAAAATTCTTCCTTACTGATTCTTCCTTAAGATTTATAAACACTTTGGCAATATATTACTGTCACTATCGCAGAAAACAGGGTGTTTTGTTTATTTTTTGTGAATAATAATAGTACATTGTTCACCGAGAGGAGAAAGTGACCGATTACCGTCGAGGGTGTCGTTTGAAGCCCGAGCCGTAGGTGAGGGCTTTAAAACACCCGAGATCGGGAATCGCACTTTCTCTCGAGTGATGCATAGTGCTTTATACTACATCTACGAGGAAAATAAAAAACTAAATCTTTACTAATTGAAATTTATATTGAAATTGTTGCAGTTAGTGAAGCTTAATGTAACACTTTTTCCATTAATGTTTGTTTGAGATTCATCATCACTATCACTACTTATCATTTTGATAGTTTTATTTTACTTTCTACGAAAACTGAATCCTCAGACAACACACAAATTGAAAATGGCGCCAAAGGCGTCTGTAATTTTCACATGTTTTTTTTTCAAATTGTTTATCCTGCCGCCGCAGGGTCGCACTACCAGCCCGACACCATCCAACACACAGCTAGTGGCCAGTGTCATTTTGCGAACTTGGAGATAAAAACTCTCTGTAAAAACTTTTTGGCTGTTGATATTTAGGTTACCGGCGCAAAATTTAAAAAGAAAAACCACGTAAGAAATGGATTTTCATACACTTTTCTCTCCCGCTCAGATGCGTTTTCTCCCCGCATATTTGTTCGATGTGCAATGACGTACTTTCTACCGTAAATTTGATAAAGTATCAAGGTACTTTCCAAGCAGGTGTAGTATAAAAAATATTAATTGTTCAAGAACACTTGCACATTTCACGTCTACGTTTTTTATGCTTTGATGTGATATGATTTAAGAACGAAATCAAAATACAAAATATGAGACGCCATGTTGAATAGAATATGGCAATCATTAAAAAACTGTTATTTTGCGTGATCAAGAAATCAGGCTTGCATTCATGAATGAATATTTTTTCTTAATTTGTGGATTTTTTTCCTCTTTTTGATCTACGTACATCTCATATCGTAGGTACAGTAATTACCAGTCACCCTATAAAGGGTGTAAAACACCTCTTAACGAAGCCGAAAGGCACTTGTTCTCCCCATCATTGCGATCATTTTTTTGTTCTACACCATACCTGGGAACCTTCTGGATACGGAGATAGGGGGGGTCAAAGTTACAACTTTTTGACAACTTTTTTTTTAATTACCTACAAGTTTTTTTTGTAAGATTTTGACTATTATGACTACATTTGTAAGATTATGACTATAGAGGATGCGGGGGTCGTGGAGGTGTTTAATGTAAAATCTTACATATAAACTTGTATTTAAAAAAAACTTGTGAATAAGTTGTAACTTTGACCCCCAAAATCTCCGTAACTAGAAGGTTCCCAGGTATGGTGTAGAACAAAAAAATGATCGCAATGATGGGGAGAACAAGTGCCTTTCGGCTTCGTTAAGAGGTGTTTTACACCCTTTATAGGGTGTAAAACACCTCTTAGTAGGTTTGGTGTAGAACAAAACAATGACTGGGAGAGCCTTTCGGTTTTACATCCTTTATAATTCTAATTAACTTGAAGTTTTATCAAATACTTGTTCGATATATAATTTCATAGAAAAAGAAGATAAAGTACTTACTGTGTCATCTCATACGCTTACCAGGAAAACGGCTATTTATATTTCTATACATACCTTCCCAGAAATATCATGGTTTTATAGCCATCTTTTGTCTACTATTTACGTCATTAATACATAAACATCCTTGATGAAAACCCGTACAACATTTGTAATCTATAAATGAGCTATTGATATCAAAATAATTGGGTAAAAATATAAGAATGCGGAACTCGTAATCCGTACGTACAGTCAGGAGCATTAATATACACTTGCTTGTATTCAAAAGCAAATTTTTCGTGTAATTTATTTTATTTATTTATTTATGTGGCACTTCAACGACTTACTCACTAAAACATACATAAATATAGATCAAACATTTTGGGTAAAGTGAATTCGTCACTTTTAAAAGCATGACAGCACTCGCAGAATATTTAAAAGGACGAGTAATATTACAGACATTGCATAGTTTGTCTTATACGTATAGGGGAAAGATAATTTAACATTTTAAAAATAGTTAAAGGTTGGCTGTGTACAACATTATATAGTTATTAAAAAATATAATAATGAGTGTAAAAAAAAGTAAAAGTGAAAGTGTAAATAATAAATGATTTTTCTTTCTTTTTTCTTTCTTTCTTAATAATGATTACATGGTATAAGCCACCTCATCACGAACCTCAACCAAGCATTCTGTACATCAAACTAAGTAACTTTACGCAAACATTATTGCTGGGAAAAGACTTTTTTTTTCGGGGAGAAAAATCATGTTTTGTGGTAGAACTCAATGTAGCGCACTCAAAACATGTACTGATGGATGGATTGAATAGTAACTAGAATGTTCCCAGTTAGGGTGAAGAACAAAAAAAATACCGCAATAACGGGGAGTAGAAGTGCCTTTCGGGGCTTTTAACACCCTTTATAATCATCAGCTGCCTGCCTTTTCCAACTATGATGAGCAGAACACCAGTATTTCACAAGGAGCGACTGCCTATCTGACCTAAACAACCCAGTTAGTACTGGGTAATAGAATACCCCTTGGTAAGACTGGTTGTCAGACTTTCAGACCACTGACTACCTGTAACGACTGTCAAAAATGGACAAATGACAGCCGGGAACAACAGCTTAACGTGCTTTCCGAGGTACCGGTAAAATGGGGGGAATAGGGATCCAGGGGTGAATAGAAACAAAACTTTGGAAGAGATTTTATCGCTGAACTTATCCTACTAATTCCTACTATAATATTATAAATGCGAAAGTTTGTTTGTATGGATGTATGGATGTATGGATGTTTGTTACTCTTTGAACGGATTTGGATGAAATTTTGCACACAGATGGTTTATAACCTGGATTAACACATAGGATACTTTTTATCCCGGTAGTAAGATCCCGTGGGACAATTTCAAACATCACGCGGGCGAAGCCGCTGGCAGAAGCTAGTATTGTATATTATTGCCAACAAGGTACCTTTATAATTAAGTATAATTTAGTTAACACAATAGCGTACTTGTTGGTACCATATCATGTGAATTCAACTTTAAAATCCATTTCAAAGTTTTGTTTCTATTCACCCCTGGATCCCTATTCCCCCCATTTTACGGTACGTATAAATATGGAACTTGCATGGATATGTGTTTTCGGTCATGGATGTTTATAAAAAGTATGTATTTACAAACAAAAAGTAAATGTGTAGTATATCAACTATCTAGTGTCCACGACACAAGCTTTGCTTAGTGTGGCACTAGGTGGCGCTGTGTGTTAATGTCCTGCGATATTTATTTATATTTATGTGATCGCTGGTCACCCATTCACGACGGACCGACTTCGTCAAGTATTGCTTGCCCTTGACAATATAATTTACCAACGAAATATTGGTGTTAGTGACTGTACATATCATTGTAAATATATACAAACAAAAGGTTTTATTTGTACACCATTTATATCAACAAGTAGAATGAAAATGTGAAGGCTTTAAGTTTGCGGTTACAAGCCTATTCATTTTTTTTTGTTTTGTTTGCTAAACCTCATGTCAATTAATATTTAAAGATATTTTTTTAAGTACTAAATTTAATTAGTACCTACTGCAGAGATCTTGGGATCGATTCCCGGGTTAGGCAGTGTTATTGAGTTTTTCCTTTAGGAATTTCTCAGTAACAATGACGGAATCAGAGCATCGATTCTGCTATTACAATAGTAAAAAAAAACTCAAAACTCAATGCATTTATTTCAACTAGACCATTACGGCACTTTTGAATGTCAAATTACAAATTAAAACAATGCTACAGTCACAGTCACAAGGCATAATAACTTGAGAAAGTACTATAGTTGCCCATTCCCTAGCGTAGATCTCTATGGAGAAGAACGGGCAAGAAACTCCATGGACACTCTTTTTAAATCAATATATTGTTACAAAATCTTGGTTACATCATTCATGTGTGATTATACATATATGTGAGAACGATGTAGAAAGACGTGCACATTAAGAGCGTCCAGAGAAATGATTAAATCAACAGTGTCAAATTAAAATTAACCATGGCAGCTAAGAGATGACCAGTCCCAACTGACAGCGCCCGTTCACAAACATGACGCATGTATCGGCGCCATTCAACTCGACCATATTGAAGGGAGCTAAATGACCCGACACACCCGCCACCATCAGCGAGACATTTGAGTGAGCATGACAATTCTTCAGCCGCCAAGGCATATTCAAGTCGAAAACAAGAAAAAGATAACTAAATGTAAATGGTGGCTTTACAGTACATAGAACTCACACAAATGTGCTATGCAATTATATAATACTACGAGATGGAATCTATATAGTGCCAGAATAGTCGATCATGGATTTCATAATGGTCAAGTTCTGTCAAGTTTTGACAAGTTTGTAAATCTTCTAATATAATGGCGCCATTATGACTTTTCAATGGTCAACCACTGACAATCCATTGAAAGAAATGTCATAGAATGGTAATCTCTTACCTACATGTAATCTGTCATGAATAAAATGTTCGCATTTGGTAGTAGATTTAGAAAACCATTTGTACTAAGGGTTTTATAATAATGGCAAAACGACAATGCCATTAAAACACAATTTCATTATCGACCATTGTGAATTTAGCAGATTACGAACTTTAAGCAAAATGACAATGGGATGGGAATGGAATCGTGTTGGAGTGACGAATTTATTAAAATAGCAGAATTAGGCCCCAGGCTTTGTGCCCGGTTGGTGGCAATAGGGTCGTCCCTAATTCATGGGACTTAAACATAACTGGCGTAATGTGGGTGTACTAGATACACCTCTGCTCACCCCTTCTGGAATTATAGGCGTGATGTAATTTTATTTATGCTTTTACAATATGTAGATACTTCTGTTACACTTCTCTATTTTGTGGAACTTCTATGTTCTCTTCTTTCTCATCATCTGCCTGTCTTTTTCAAACTATGTTGGGGTCGGCTTCCAGTCTAACCAGATGCAGCTGAATACCAGTATGTTTGTATTTGACCTCCACAACCCAGTTCTCTTCTCAGTCGTTCACTCTTGACAGAGTGGTCGTGGTCATGAGGGGTCGTTCACAGCTGCGGTCGCTGCCTTCGCGATCCTTTTCCAACTGGTTGGTGATCGACCACGTAGTCTCGTGCCTTCGACTCTACCCCGGATTACCAAACGCTCCATGGAATCATTGTTGCGGGTAACGTGTCCAAAGAATCTCAGGATTCGTAGTTGCACAAGCGACGTTCTTTGAGTATTGATACGTTAGTCCGATGAGCGGTCCACGAAATCCCTAGCATGTGCCTCCAACACCACATTTCAAGGGCGTCAATCTTGCGCCGGTCCTGCATACGCAATGTCCACGTCTCCGCTCCATAGAGGAAGATCGGGAAGACCAAGGTGTTCATAAGGCGAATTTTGGTATTTTTTGTAATTCGACAGTCTCTCCAGATTTTGTCCAGTTACAGTTACAACCCAGTTAGTACGGTAATACAATATCGCTTGGTAATAGTACTAAGTAAGTCAGGTTGTCCGACTTTTTTAAGATCTACAAACGATGACGATGCTCTCTTCTGTTTATTGATTAATAATTACGAACGAATCGATATTTTTTTATAAATCAAATTAAATCATAATACGATCAATCATCTCTTTATCTGACTATGTTAATCTGTTTATAAAAACATGTTATAAGCTCCAGATGTAAAAAATACTATGATATAATCATGCCTTTATGCATAGTCAAAGTATAGTCAGAGGAGTAGTACTCCTATATATTAAAGTCAAATTTAATAGGAGCAGACCCTATTTCCATCATCATTTATCTTTCATCATCATCATTTCAGCCTGCAGACGTCCACTGCTGGACATAGGCCTCCCCCAAGTGTCGCCACATTGACCGGTTCCTTGCGACTCGCATCCAGCAGATTCCCGAAACCTTCACCAGATCATCGGTCCACCTAGTGGGTAGGTCTTTCAATGCATCGACTTCCGGTTCGCGGTCGCCACTCCAGAACTTTTGGGCCCCATCGGCAATCCGTTCTACGAGCAATGTGCCCTGCCCACTGTTTGGCAATTCTTCGGGCTACGTCGGTGACCTTGTTTCTCTTTCGTCTTCATTTCTGATTCGATCAAAGCAAGGAAACTCCGAGCTCCGATTTCCATCAACCGCGAACAAATTCAAGACTCCGTGGCTGCTACTAATAAATTCCTGAAAGAAGAACCCAATAACACTTTACCCAACCTGGGAGTCGAACTCAGGACCTTATGCTCAGCAGTCGCGCTTGCGACCACAAAACCAACGGGGCACGTTTTATTACAACACTAGCGGACGTCACGCGGTTTCACCCGCTTAGTTCCTGTTCCCGTGGGAGTACGGGGATAAAATATAGCCTATGTTACTCGCTGATAATGTAGCTATCCATTGCTGAAAGAATTTTTCAAATCGGTCCAGTAGTTTTTAAGTTTTTTCGATATATAAAAAAAATATTTCCACTTTATCATATTAATATAGATGTATCTAGCTACCTTTGAACTTTTACTGGAGCAAAAAGATTATGATACATAATAATTATCATATTACACACTTTAAAACGGTCTTCAATTATAAAACTTAATTTGCCTTACACCTAGATCAAGTGAATAGGTCAATTTATTTATATAATTTACATAATGATCTTAATACAAAACAAAGTCACTCCCGCTGTCTGTACGCTTAGATCTTTTAAACTAAGCAACGGATTTTAATGCAGTTTTCAGCAATAGATAGAGTGATTCAAGAGGAAAGTTTACATGTACATTGCACTCGAAGCCGGGACAGGTCGATAAAGATAAAGAAAATTAAAGTATCTGTTAATTTTAAAGTAACAGACTGAACCGATTTTGACGGGACTGTTATTGCCAGATAGCTTATGTTATGGAGCAACTTCGGATAAAGTGATTTAGGGTTCCGTACGTTCTCAAAATCCGATTAAAAAAGAGTTTTTTATAAGAAGTTCGCGTGGTACAACTAGTTTTATATAATCTGCATAATGATTGCAAATATTAATTGAAAGTTATTTGGAGTAAACATTCACTAGTTATTTGACCTGCTTTTTGGCGCAATTTCATGTTGTTTTTTAACCTTGCAATGTTGCCTATTGGCGATGGGAATAGGATGGTAGATACGACTTTGTTTGTTTGTTTGTTTGTTTTTAGTATGGACACTTTTATCGTGCACATCTTGCTACATTGTTCTCACATAATGCACCATCTCAATAGGAATGATGTAACCAAGATTTTGTAACAACATTATGATTTAAAAGAGTGTCCATGGAGTTTCTTGCCCGTTCTTCTCCATAGAGATCTACGCTAGGGAATGGGCAACTACAGTACTTTCACAGTTTTTATGTCTTGTGACTGGGACTGTAGCTACATTTAATTTTTATCTTTGTTTCGACAATTGAAAAGCGCCTGTAACTGGCCGACTTGAAATAAATGCTTTGATTTTGATTTTGACTATGTTTGAGACTTTTATAATAAGTAATAAACGATGTTTATTTTTCAAATAGGTTTTTACACGTCATTTTTTAAAACTAGATGTGGCCGGTATTTCATACCTGACTACTCTGATAAGAAACAGCCGAAACAAACTCAGAGGTCATAGTCTCTTTTACAGTCCAGTGATATTACTAGGTACATCGTTCTCACTTAAAAAGGGTGTAAAACACTTTAACGAAGCCGAAAGGCACTTGTTCTCCTCATCTTTCCGATACTTTTTGTTTTACACCTTACCTAGGAACCTTCTAGTTACGGAGATATTGGGGGTCTTTACAACTTTTTGAAAAGTTTTTTTTTTTAGTTCAAGTTTTTATCGTAAGATTTTTGTTCTTTAAATACCTCCACGAACCCCTTACTATTCAATCCTCAGCCATCAGCACTATGTTTTGAGTGCGTTACTTTGAATTCTACCACAAAACATGTTTTTTCACCCCAAAAAAATAAAACGGACTTAAAAAAAAAAAAGTAATTAAAAATAACTTTAGCTTCTGAAGTCGGTGACAAAAAAAATCAATCAAACAAAGGTCACCGACTTCAGAAGCTAAAGTTATTTTTCACTTTTTTGTAGTTTACAGGCATGTTTACATGGAACGTGCATACCGTTATAATGGGGGCTATCGTTTTTGAGTTCACCAGATGGCGCCACTGGTGAGTAAGGTCCTGTCATTCATTCTCTTTGATACTTTAAAGTACCAATAACTTCATAAAAAGTTAATTTTATTACATATTGTGCATACTTTAGATTCATATTTACAATATTGCCACTAAAATGAGCAAGCATTGAACATTTAAAAATATTTTTTCTTCCAAATACTAAACAAATTAGATGTTGAAAATCAAACTTGTTACTTAAAATCTTCTAGTCATTATTAATCAGGAATGGGACAATTTAGATCACAATTGCGAATATTAGTAAAAATACGTGATAAAAAAAGCGCATTGCGTGAACAATCTATGACATCTGACATTTCGGAAGACCTTACTTTACACGAGCGCCCCTAGCGGCGAATTCATGCGCGATAGTCCCCATTACAATAAGCCCAAACACGACTAGGATACATTGTCTCATTATTGAGTTCTGTGACTCTTGGCTTCATCATCAGATGTGATGGTAGAATGGTTCTTATCAAACGCAAATGCTTCACTTGTTATAGAAAATACCAAAATCGCTGAGTTCCCTCGATTTCACCAAGATTCCATCATCAGATCCCGACTTGGTGACTATGGAACCATTTGGAAAGGATACCCTTTCCAACAAAAAAATATTTTTTCAAATCGTTTGGCAAGGGACGTGTTATGCGCGAACATACATAAAAATGGGTATCCTTTCCAGCAAAAAAAATATTTTTTTAAATCGTTTGGCAAGGGACATAGTTATGCGCGAACAAACATAAAAAAATAAAGCAAAAAAAAATAGTAATATCCGAACTGACAACCTCCTCCTTTTTTAGAAGTGGGTTAAAAAAATGTTTCCCAGGAATAATTTTTGCGTAAAGTTATTTAGTTTGATGTACAGAATGTTTGGTTGATGGCTTCGTGATGAGGTGGTTTACACCCTTTATGAATCTCAACTTGAAAGATGTAACCAAGATTTTGTAGCAAATATTTTGATTGAAAAGAGTTTCCTGGAGTTTCTTGCCTATTCTTCTCCATAGAGATCTACGCGTTGGGATGTGCAACTACAGTACTTTCTCAAGTTTTTTTGCCTTGTAGCAGTTGGACTGTAGCTTCGCTTTTTTTTGTTATTTTTTTTTGACATTCAAATGGCGTACTGGTATAATAGTCGAGTGCGATTAGACAATAAGGCGAAACGAAGTTTATAGTGGACGGATTTTCATGGGACTTTTTTTTATTGAGTTCCTAGAGGAGTAGAGAAAAAATGTTTCGCCGCTCTCAATTTTTTTTTTTGAAATTAATGAATAACTGGTGGTTTTTGAGTTTATCGCGAATAGACAGGCACGCGCTGGAAGACTTTGTTTTATAATAATTATGTAGCTTCTGCCCGCGACTTCGTTTGCGTGAAGTTTTGATATCGCAACGCATCGCCTGCTCAACGAAAGCTTATTTCTCGCTTGTAACACTTCTTATTGCTGCACCGCTCCTATTGGTCATAGCGTGATATAATATAGACGAAAAAAATTCTTGATAAATGGACTATCCAACGCAAAAAGAATTTTTCAACTCGACCCGGTAGTTCCTGAGATTAGCGCGTTCAACCAAACAAACAAACTCTTCTGCTTTATAATATTAGTATCATCATTATCATCATCAGCCTATAATGTTCCCACTGCTGGAACACGGCCTCCTCTCTATGAGAGGGAATGGGCTATAATCTACCACGCGGGCCCAGTGCGGGTTGGTAGATGTCACATGTCTTCGAATTTTTGGTTCTAGGACATACCGGTGTCCTCACGATGTTTCCCTTCACCGTTTTGAAAGCAGCGGTGATGAAATAAATTACACAAAGTGTAATGCGCCCGCTTGAGTTCGAACCCACAACTTACTGTTCGTAAGTCGGGGCCGCCACCACTAGGCCACCGCTGCTCACACTAATATTACTAATATTAGCATAGTTAATGGTTTATATGATCAACACTTAATTGTCTAGGTTTCTACCATAAATCCAATCCACAAGTCGGATTCAAGGTATGACAAATTGTTATTGTCTAGTCTAGCAACAATAGATAATTAGTTGAATCTCATTAGTCTATAGACGCTTGCGTCAGTGAGCTAATTCTTAGGTCCGTATTACAGAACGAAACTCAAGCACTGATCTCTGTTTAAAACTAGTTTTAAGTCGAGTTTTGATTTTAGATCGTTCCTCAAGCATAGATTCATTGATTGTAGTTCAGCCGAGTACCGTATAGCTTTATTCCAGATCATTACTCAGTTGTAGATTATGGTTTAAGTAGAGATTGATCTATGATCACGCAAGTGTGGTCGACACCTCGCTTGAGCAGAGATTTCCTTGTCAGTGTCAAATTATTGTGTTGTCGAATTGAAGTTTATAATACAAACAAAATGGATAATTTCGAAGAGCTTGATTATTACGATGATATATTTAACGATGATTCGAACAGAAGGTTGAATTTTAGCGTACAATACGCGCCTAAGAAGTCTTCTTTATCGCCGTGCTTACAGTGTCTGTTTAAAAAAAATACAGGCTGATGCATAGACAAAAGATATTCTCTGCTTGAGAAAAGATTTGAATCTCGATTCAGCTGAATGTAGTTTGATTGCCGTTCTGGAATAAGACGGATCCTCAAGCACAGATTCTATGTTTAAACTATGATTGGGCGATTTAAGATCAAACTGGACTTGAGTTTCGTTCTGTAATACGGACCTTAGTAAAGGCTCGGAGCCTGGTATCTACCCATAGGCTTACTAAATACTACGTAAAGTCATCATCTGCCTACAATTATTATTTATTTATTTATTTAACACTTCAAGCACAAAGTACAGAGGCGGACTTAATGCCAATGGCATTCTCTACCAGTTAACCTTTAGGTGATGCAGAGACAAGCAGTGGTAGGTGTCATTCCTGAAACTTCACGAATAATTTTATTAAAACTACGATAAACTACAAGGATATATAAAATACTCTACCTATAATTATATAAAATACTATAAATATATATTAAAGTAAAAGTAAATAGCGCTTTGTACGGATATACTAAAATCAAAAATAAAAAGACAGACAATTGGGAAAATATTACCGTTATTATTATTATTATTTATTCATTCATCAAACAATTTACACTGTGTTGGAATTATACAACAAATTACATTTAAAATCAACAATTCAATCAAATCAACAATCAATCAATCAATTCAAAAACAAATCAATCAAATTCAATAAAAAAAAAAAACAGAAAATAAAAATAAATAAATAAAAATAAATCATTCAATTTTCCCAACTATGTCGAGATCAGCTCCCAGTCTAATCGAATGCAGCTGAATACCAGTATTTTACATAGAGCGACGGCTTATCTGACCTCCAAGCCCAGTTAGTACTGGGTAATACGATACCCCTAGGTAAGACTGGTTGTCAGACTTTTTGAGTCACTATTGACAGCCGGGGCCAACTGCTTAACGTTCTTGAATGGAGGAAACTCGGTATGTAATAAGAATACTGTAAACAAAGACTGTAGATAAAGGTCACGGTTGTTTTATATAAATTGAAGCCGCAAAATCTCCGACTCCTAAGATACAGGTCTGCGTACCTAGTTTAGGAGCCTGGAAAGCTGACCATTATTTTAAAATTGATAGTACAACCCACTGTTTCCATCGCTATGTATTGTGTTTTTGTTTCTTGTTATGTACTAATAAACTATTAAAAAAAAAATAAGAGGTCACCCATCCACAGACCAGACTAGGCAAGCACAGCTTAACCTAAAGATCGACCCGAGCGGCTGTTATTATTTAGCCATGAGCTCTTCTCATAATTGTGTTTCATGCAATGCCGTTAAAATAAACTTATCTCTCAAAATGCGATTACCTACTTGGTTGCGAAATGGTATCAGAATACAAAAGGTCACGTCGTCTATTAAAAAGACCTTTAATTTCGTCCATGTTATTATTAAAGTTTTAACCTTTAGCCAGCAATAACTAATAATGTATAAATTGGTTCATATGGGGACTGATTTTTGGCTTATTTTGTTAATGGCTTTTGCTAGCACCTTCGCTCACGTGAAGGTTGATAATCGTCCCATTGGTTCTTACTACAGGGATGAAAATTATCCTGTGTTAATCTATACTTATAATATTATAAAGCAGAAGAGTTTTTTTGTTTGTTTGTTTAGTTGAACGCGCTAATCTCAGGAAGTACTGGTGCAAATTAAAAAAATATTTTTGTGTTGGATAGTCCATTTATCCAGGAAGGCTTTAGGCTATATAACATCACGCTGCGACCATAAGGAGCGGAGCAGGAATGAAAAATGTTGCAAAAACGAGGATTTTTTTTTCCCTTTCTTTTTTCTCTCTTATGTGACGCAGACGAAGTTGCGTGGGTCAGCTAGTTCAGTACTATAAACTATCTGTGTGCAAAATTTGCATTTATAATAATAAAAGGATTTACCATCAGACATATCATTTCTGGTTGTTCTCGTCTGGCTAACGGCGAGTACTTGCACGGGCACAATCAAGTAGCCAGGATTATTCACCAGCAACTTGCCTTGAAATATAATCTTGTGAAATCAGGGGTACCGTACTACAAATAATTATGTGCCCGACCTAGTTCTCGTGAAAGACCATGTCACGTTGTACTGGGATCAGTCTATCATTACTGACAGGACTATTGTCGCCAATAAACCTGACATAGTGGTGATAGACCGATCAGCGCAACGCGTACACCGGTACCTTGGACTCCGCTCATCGGTGGACCACTATTTTTTATGTTTTTAAATTTATTTTTTAGTTTTGTTTTAAGATATACAGGTTAAGCCAGGTCTTCCTTCCCTCCACACCGCGTGAGTTGACTACCATCGCATGCATTTCACGAAAAATAATGCGTTTTATTGTAAGCAGTCTGTTCGTTTGACAATAATTCGAGAGTTTACAATATCGCTAGAGAGATTACAATATAACGTGTTTGAAAATTTTAGTGACATATAGGGTGTAAACACCTCTTCACGAAGCCGAAAGGTATTTGTTCTCCCCGTCACTGCGATCATTTTTTTGTTCTTCAACATACCTGGGAACCTTCTAGTTACGGAGATATGGGGGGTCAAAGTTACAACTTTTTAACAAGTTTTTTTTTTGTAAGATTTTGTCTTTTAACACTTCCACGACCCCTGTTTCGTACCATGCGTGTTTCCGAACGCATGTACTGTCATTCGAGCATCTGACAGTTTTTTTTTGACGTTTGTTATCTTGTCGGGACTCATTACGAGATCACATTGATTTTGTTGATTGATTGAGTCAAATCGAATATCGAATCAAAGAAAATCTCCCTTGTTTGCAAGATTTTTGTATGTGATTAATCGCTGATTGGACGAAACGCCCCTAATTGTGTACTAAACCGGGCTTATTTGTTAATTGTCCGCGCCGATTTGAGGTTAGCTTAGCCCGCGCGTGTGAAATTGAATAAACCATTAACAATCGTGAAAGTTGACGTGTATATTTGTGCAGTTGGACTATTATTGTGCTTCACCACCAGACCTGTTATACGCTGCTTTGGCAGCGTCTGTTGAAACATAGTCGGATCTGGTAAATCACTCGACCACACATCACTTTACACATACCCACACAGACATACAGTACCAGAGCCGGCTTGATCAAGAACTGTCATCTCCTTCAGCCCACCGGCACCAGGTAAGTTACCTTCATAAGGGCAATTTGATTTGTCTCCGCAAATCGCGGAAGGTTCGGTCACACCTTACCCTGGGTTTGGACCGAACAACCCCCGTACTGTATTGAATCCATCCATGTAAGATTTGGACACTTTAGGCAAGAATAAATGATATGCAAATAATACTACACTCAATCACTTATAATTTCACACATAATAATAATAAGTTAAACAGTAATTAGACAATAATCAGTGACGTAGATAATGTTTCTTCGACGAGCACGAGCAACAAGTGAGCTCCGTCCATCGAGGTCGGGGTTTTTAAAAGCTCTGTATTCCCCCGCCGAAGCGACGTCAGACGATACCGACAGCCAATCACACGCCAGCAACGTTTTAACGTCCGGTCCGGCGTAGATGGCAGCACTGGACTCCACGGTGCGTCGCTTGACTCGTAATATTGGCGCTATGTTCGATCACCGGAAACGGTAGCGCCAACATCCGGCCCTCCTGAACTGTGTCTGTCCCCAGACACACCGTCAACTGCAATTGCGAGAATAAACATATGTTAGACTAATTACTATAATAGGTATTAGGTTTTTGTGTTGAACGAGTTCCTACTACAGAGCTAATGCAAAAGTGTGATCCCTGACTTCGCACCACCATGCTCAGACTCGCAGTCCACATAATAGTCGAAGCTTTCCAGTTCATCCACTTTTATCCGCATGAAGCACATAACAAGTTCAAGGTCGGACCTCACTTGTTTCTGTAGTAGAAACGCCATTACAACAGCAACCATTTTTAATCCACATTTAAACTGTTATTAAATAAAGCAATTATAGCAGAACACAATATATTTTAAAAGTTTCAAAATTAATAGTAAACAGTAGTTTTACCTTTTGATATTTCAACAAATTAGTTATTTTTATACATACCAACCACGCCAACATCCTCATCCCAATCGGTTATCTTAATCCATGGTTTCATGTTTTCTACACAGGTGGTACCGGAATACTTCTTGTGTGATCGCTCGCTGCCTATTATGTCGACTATGTGATATCTATCTTTCCCGAGTATTTTTGTAATTTTGAAAGGGCCCTTGTACACCGGGAGGAGTTTGGTACTATTGCCATTACCAGCCTGGCTAGACACCTTTACAAGAACCAAGTCCCCAATCTCATATTGTTTGGCCACACAACGTTTTGCATCAAAACTTTCTTTTTGATGTCCAGCATCTCGTTGTATTCGTGTGTCGATGTCCTGTCGCAGCTGTGTGACATCTATAATTTCTTCTTGCTCGGGTAAAAATATGTCGCTCTCTGTCTTAAGGCGGTACCCAAAAATACTTCACTAGGGACCGCATTTATAGTTTTCTGCAACGTACTATTCATACCTTGCTGTAGGCACGTTAAAACGTCATCCCAGTGTGTATAGTCGTTATCTGCACCCAAAGAACGCAGTGCCTCTACTAATGTTTTATTGTAGCGTTCGACTTGTCCGTTTGATCTTGGCATGCCAGTTGCTATAGTGTGTACACGAATGTTTTTGCTGTCACAATATGTTTTGAATGCTTTTGCCGTAAAAGCAGGACCAGCGTCAGTAATGAGTCTTCGCGGGTTGCCAAAAATCTTAAATAAGTGATCTAATTCCTTTATGACACAGGCAGTGCTTGTGTCACGCACCGGAAAAACAAAGACGAACTTTGTAAACGCATCAACAAGTACCAGAATATGACAATTACCCTTTGATGATTTCACAAATGGACCTACATGGTCCATGTGCAGGGTATGAAAGGGGCGAGCGTATTTTGGAATTGGAAACAATTGACCTTCTTTTTTACCGCTTTTATTTTTATTGTATAAGCAATGTAAACAATTCTTTATGTATTTAGTTACCGTTTTTTTCATTTTAGGGAACCAATATTTATGTTTAATTCTTTCTAGTGTTTTGTCTACAGCAAAGTGACCTATTTTGTCGTGATTGTACATTATTACCTGCCAGATGCAATTTTTTTGGTACAACCCACCTACGACCTATTTCAGTACGGCGATAAACTTTATTTCCAAGCAATTCGTACTCGTTAAAAACATTCCGATTTGCATCGGCCTCTCCTGAGAGTAAAATATTTCTGATTTTAACTAGATTTGAATCTTGTTCCTGAACCGTCAAAAGCCAGTCAGCTTCAGTGATAGACATTATTATTTGCTTTTCACAAACTTCGCCACTATAGGAAGGGTTTCTGCTAAGTGCATCAACATGTTGCATTTTAGCGCCGGGTCTATGACAAATCTCATAGTCAAATTCTTGAGTCAGGAGCACCCACCTTGCTATTCGAGGCAACACTTCTTTTTTGTAAGCGAGTATCTGACGGCATTACAGTCCGTAACTAATTTAAACTTACAGCCTAGCAAATACAAACGGAATTTTTGAAGTGACGCCACAATAGCAAGAAGCTCGAGTTCAAACGAGTGGTATCGTTTTTCCTCGTTGGTGGTTTGCCTGCTATAGTAGTGTACCGGTCGCTCACCATGTTGATGCACTTGTACTAAAATTCCAGCTACGCCCTCCCTACTGGCGTCTGTATAAAGTATGGTTTCTTTTTTAGGATCAAAGACAGCTAAAGTTGAATCGCAAGTTAAGGCTTTTTTTAATAGATTTACCGTACGATCTTGTTCGTCTGACCATTGCCATTTTTGGCCTTTTTTCAATAATTTTGTAAGAGGGCTACTTAGTATTGCACAGTCCTTAATAAATTTCCGAAAATAATTAACCAACCCTAAGAACTGACGCAGCTGATGAACCGTTTTGGGTATTGGAAACTGCTTTATAGCCTCAATTTTCTTTGGTGTGGGTTTGATACCATCACCATTTACTTCATATCCAAGAAAGGTTATATTCGTTAAAAAGAAAAAGCATTTTTTTATGTTAAGAGTCAAGTTTTGTTGCTTAAATATTTTTAGTACCAATTCCAAAGTGTTGATGTTTTCTTCAACGGTTTCGGATACAATTAAAACGTCATCTAAATAGACAATAACATTTTTAAAACGCAAATTACCCAAAATCTGGTTCATCATGCGTTGGAAAACCGATGGTCCATTTGTCAGCCCAAATGGCATGCGCAAAAATTCGTAATGTCCATCTTCCGTTATGAATGCAGTCTTGTCTATTGAATTCTCACTAACCAGTATCTGATAATAACCACTTTTCATATCTAAACTAGAAAAGTACTTGCATCCTTTTAACCTATCTAACAAGTCCTCTATGCGTGGCATAGGGTATTTCTCTTTAATTGATATTTTATTTAATGATCTGTAATCTACGCATAGTCGCTTTTCACCCCCTTTTTTTTCTATTAATAATACCGGACTAGCGAATGGGGACTTGCTTTCGCGAATAATATTATTTATAAGCAGCTCGTCAATTATATTACGTAACGATGTCCTATCACGCTCCGATAGCCTATATGGCCTGGAGTAGATAGGCTTGTTTGATTCAAGTTCGATCTCCATTTTAAAATCTTTAACTTTGCCTAATGAACTTAAATCAGTCGCAATTGTTTCGGGATATTTATTAAATAAATCTTTTAAAGCATCACAATATTTATCAGGTACATTGAATTTTACTTCACTAGACAAAACTGCAGACACATTAACGGTTTTCTGGAAAGTCAGTTGATTTCCTATTCTCGTGTACATAACTGACGTATCTTCGGTCACATGTCGCCCTATCAGGACATCGCAACCCGATAACTCATTAATAATATAGAAATCTACACTTTCGAATTTTATACCGTCTAAAATTAACGAAGTTGTTACGTAATCGTCTACCAAAACCACAGAACAATTAGAAAATCCTTGTATATGAACCGGTTTTGCCAACTTTAGTTTCGTTAACTTTAATTGTTTCACTAAATCCGACGTTATTAATGAACAATCACTGCCCATATCAACAAAAACTTTTTGAGAAAAGCCCCCTATACAGGCAATTTTATTAAATTTATTTTTATTTTCACCTGACTTGACCAATTTTACTTCTTTTTTGACTTCGTCAGACTTTTTATTTCGACAATAATTTTCTGAATGTCCTTTCTTACTGCAATATTTAAAAGTTTCTGTACACACATTACGTTTGTGATTACCCCCACATCCGAAACAAGTTATCTGCTTTGTGGTTTTAGCAGTCGTTACACTTTGATTTGACACCGCTATACGATTCGACTGTTCCGATTTACATGAATTTCCTATTTGGGGCACCTTATATTCACCGACAGCACCGTGACTCGTATTATGCGAACTACTTAAACGACCGTGAAGAAAAGATGCTAGTTGGTCGCATGTATTTATACTTCCGGCATCTACCGACGCACTTATGTTAGGATCGTCGATGTTACCCGTAATGATAGAAATTATGTCTTGATCAGAAAAATTCACACTTAACTTGTCAATTTTACATTTTTGTTGAAAGTAAAATTCATACAAATGTTGCTGTGTTAAGGGTTTACTATCAATAATTTATTTAAGCAACGTGAACATATTACGCTTAGTTTGAAAAGTAAACGATATTTTGTCTCGCCATTGTTTCCATCTCCAACTAGCCCAACAACTCTCATTTTTTAAAAATGAATCATACCACGTTTTTGCCGTTCCTTTGAGTTTGTTGACAGCCTGGTAAATAATAACTTGATCATTCCAATTAAATGTTTTAGCATGCAAATCAACAATATTGAGCCAATTGTTTACTTTATCTGTAAGGCGGTCAAATTCTGGTACCATGGAGTTCAAAACCAAACTATAGCAACCCGCTACTTGACTATTGACAGATTTATTTGCTTTTTTAAGAAGGGTGAAGGCGTGTAGCTTCTACTGGACTTACTGCTTGACGATGATGAAGATCTCGTACGTTTCCTCTTTTTCCGATCCCGTTGACGGGCACGTGATTTTCGGCCCATTTGTAGGCTTGAATTCGAAGCACTTCTGATGTAAGATTTGGACACTTTAGGCAAGAATAAATGATATGCAAATAATACTACACTCAATCACTTATAATTTCACACATAATAATAATAAGTTAAACAGTAATTAGACAATAATCAGTGACGTAGATAATGTTTCTTCGACGAGCACGAGCAACAAGTGAGCTCCGTCCATCGAGCTCGGGGTTTTTAAAAGCTCTGTATTCCCCCGCCGAAGCGACGTCAGACGATACCGACAGCCAATCACACGCCAGCAACGTTTTAACGTCCGGTCCGGCGTAGATGGCAGCACTGGACTCCACGGTGCGTCGCTTGACTCGTAATATTGGCGCTATGTTCGATCACCGGAAACGGTAGCGCCAACATCCATCAGCAAAACGTTTTAAGTGCGTTACATTTAGTTCTACCACAAAACATGATTTATAACCTCGAAAAAAAAGTAGTTTCCCAGCAATATTTTTTGCGTAAAGTTACTTAATTTGATATTCAGAATGCTTGGTTAACGGCTTTGTGATGAGGTGAAATACACCCTGTATAGTGGTGATAGACCAATTAACGCACCGCGTACACCGGTACCTTTGATTCCGCTCATCGGTGGACCACTATTTTTTATGTTTTTAAATTATATTTTAGTTTTGTTTTAAGATATACAGGTTAAGCCAGGTCTTCCTTCCCTCCACACCGCGTGAGTTGACTACCATCGCATGCATTTCACGAAAAATAATGCGTTTTATTGTAAGCAGTCTGTTCGTTTGACAATAATTCGAGAGTTTACAATATCGCTAGAGAGATTACAATATAACGTGTTTGAAAATTTGACGGTGACATATAGGGTGTAAAACACCTCTTCACGAAGCCGAAAGGCACTTGTTCTCCCCATCACTGCGATCATTTTTTTGTTCTACACCATACCTGGGAACCTTCTAGTTACGGAGATATGGGGGGTCAAAGTTACAACTTTTTAACAAGTTTTTTTTTTAAATATAAGTTTTTTTTGTAAGATTTTGTCTTTTATCACTTCCACGACCCCCGTACTATTCAATCCATCCATCAGTACAACGTTTTAAGTGCGTTACATTGAGTTCTACCACAAAACATGATTTATAACCTCAAAAAAAAAAAGTTGTTTCCCAGCAATATTTTTTGCGTAAAGTTACATAGTTCGATATCCAGAATGCTTGGTTAACGGCTTTGTGATGAGGTGAAATACACCCTGTATAGGTACACGACCATAAGGAATGTACCAATTCACTACTCAAGCCATCCTTACGCACAAAACAGGCATAAAGCAATGACCTATAGTGACCTGATCTAATCTCATTAAACAATTCAGAATTCTGATGATATGATCTAAGCACGCTAAATAAATTATACACCGATTTGTGCATGACATTACGTTCCAAGTATATTTAGCATAAAGCTCTGTTCAGATGTAAACTGTAACTGGATTTCGAAATACAAATAATGAACAAGAATTTGTGTGGCTAACAACTATTAGGAAACCGTCCTACCGATTTACAAGATAAAATCGACTCCTGTTATTGATGAAGTCGGTTAAAAGTCGGGTAAAAAGCCTATGTTACCCGGGACATAATAACGAATCGATTGACACCTTATTCATCAAAATCGGATGAAAAGTTTTGGCGCTACGGTGAAATATCTCTTCTTCTCAGTCGTTCAGACTGATATTTATTGACAGACCGTATTTCACCCACTCTTGACAGAGTGGTCGTGGTCATCAGGGGTCGTTCACAGCTGCGGTTGCTGCCTTCGCGATCCTTTTCCACCGGTCTCTATTGGCCGCATGGCGAGTACATTCTGCCAGAGGGAAATATACGTACCTAAATACAAACATACATACATAGGCTGCTAAAATCCTAATTCTTCCTTACGATGAACCAGACTTCATCATTCTAACCTGCCTTACCTTTCCAGTCCAACTAGTTGAAACTGAATATCACTATTTAAATAGAGCGACTGCCTATCTGACCTCCACAACCCAGTTAGTACTGAGTAAGACGATACCCCTTGGTAAGACTGGTTGTCAAACTTTCAGGTCACTGACTACCTGTAACGACTGTCAAAGATGTACAAATGACAGCCGGGACCAACAGCTTAACGTGCTTTCCGAAGTACGGTGGTAACTCGATATGTAATCAAAATCAAAATCATAATCAAAGCATTTATTTCAAGTAGGCCAGTTACAGGCACTTTTGAATTGTCGAAACAAAAATGAACATTTAAAGTAGCTACAGTCCCAGTCACAAGACACAAAAATTGTGAAAGTACTGTAGTTGCCCATTCCCTAACGTAGATCTCTATGGAGAGAAACGGGCAAGAAACTCCATGGACACTCTTTTAAATCAAAATATTGTTACAAAATCTTGGTTACATCATTCATGTTGATATGGTATATTATGTGAGAACAAGATGTGCACGTTGTCAGGGTGGTCACCCATCCGCAGACCTACCTAGGCAACGATAGACTCGACCTGCTATTATTATTTCGATACGAGATCCACACGCATCTACGTTGCCCCAGCTCATAACGGACATCTGCAATATCTGGTATTGCAGATGTCCGTAAGCGGTTGTGACTGTAAAGTTAGCATAATGAGCCTCTAATGTTCCCACTGCTGGGACATAAGCCCCTCTCTATGAGAGGGAATGGGGTATCCACCACGCGGGCCCAGTGCGGGTTGGTAGATGTCACATGTCTTAGAAGTTTTAGTTCTTAGACATGTTTCCTCACGATGTTTTCCTTCACCGTTTTGAGAGCAGTGGTGATGAAATGAATTACACTAAGTAATGCGCCTGCTTGGGTCCGAACCCACGACTTACTGTTCGTAAGTCGGGGCCGCCACCACCAAGTAGCCTTCGGTATATTTACCATCTAATACCACATTACATTAAACAAAGTCTAGGTGGCTGATAGATCCTTGCGGTTTTGAGCTAAGAAATACCAAGGTTAAAAGGTCAAGACATTAATTGAACATTAATTTATGCTTACAACTAAAATGAATCACATTTTTAAGCAAATAATTTAATATGACAGGAATCGCAAGTCACGTTTGACAAAACAAGTTCATAGATATTTCATTCCTCCCCATTTATGGTTAATTCACATCTCTTCAATCAAACGCCGTGGAGGTCGCACCTCACGCTGGCTCCGTCGAAGAGGTGCTGCAACCGTCGCAGTCGGTGTCTCAAATGCTGGAGATGAGGATGATGATGTGGATGCAGATGATGTGGATGCAGATGCAGATGGGTCTAATGTAGATGGAATGTGAGAGGACGGAGTAGATGGAGAAGGAATTGACAAAGGTGATGGTGCCAAGCATGTGGATGGTGAGGACGTAGAGGCTGTTGCAACACTTTCAGGTGACGCGGCTGCAGGAGCAAGTCGCGGCCTCATGTGATCTGCATGTTTCCTTTGCTCCACCCCATTAGATGTAGTGACCACGTAGGAGTACCGGTGTTTACGGGTCGTTACTGTAGCAGGCTGCCACTTTTTTTCCAGTTTTGTTTTTATGAAGACCTTATCGCCTGTCTGGTATGTAGGTGTTGATGACGCGATGTCTGCCTTCACATGTTGGTATTGTAAATTTCTTCTCTTGCTCGGTCGGATATTTGATAGAACACAATTCAACTGCCTACCGAACATCATTTGAGCTGGTGATTTGCCGGTAGTGGAATGCGGAGTATTCCGGTAAGTAAATAAAACTCCAACAGTCGGCGCTTAAGTGGGCTTCCGTCACTGGAGGTCATTCTGTTCTTAAAAGTTCTCACAAACCGTTCAGCTAACCCATTTGTTCGGGGATGATACGGAGATGAGGTGACATGTAGAATGCCTTGATTTTTACAGTAGTCCTTGAATTCCTGTGATGTTAGTTGGGGACTGTTGTTAGATACAATCATTTGTGGGAGTCCAAAGGTGTTGAAAATCTCATCCAGAACAGTGCATAGACTTTTTGAAGTTATGTTTTTCATTGGTCTTAGTTCACACCATTTCGACAACGCATCACACAAAACCAGCCAGTAGCTGCCCTCGAATGGACCTGCAAAGTCTATGTGGACTCTTTCCCACACTTGCTCGGGTATAGACTAGGAGAAAACTGGTAGTTTGGAATTAGACGGTCTGTTTTCTTGACACCTGGTGCATCTCTTGATAAAATTCTCGATGTCCTCGTCAAGTGATGGCCACCACACATAGAAACGTGAAAGTGCTTTCATGGCCGATATCCCTGGGTGCCCTCGGTGCAAATAGTCTAAGACTGTCTTTCTTAGAACCTCAGGTATGACCATCCTGCCTAGCCATAGTACAATTTTACCTTCTACAGACAGTTCGAAACGTTTCTTGTAGTATTGTTTCATCTCTTGCCTGTAATCCAGGTCTCTCCACCCGGTCCTTAGGTACTGGCAAACGAGTGACAATATTGGGTCTCTAGATGTTTCCAGACTTATTTTTTTTTCTGTCAATTCTAGGTCAACAATTTTGTTTTCCTGGAGGCGTGACACTACTCTACGTACAACGTTTTCCACATGTGAGGGTTTGGTCTTGGGATTTGGTAATCTGGACAGGCAATCGGCCAGTATATTGTTTTCGCCCTTCTGGTAGCAAATTTCATACTGGTAGCTTCCAATCAAAAGAGCCCATCTTACAAGTCTATTATTTACAAGCTTCGGCAGGTTACGTTGCGGTCCCAAAATGTGCATCAGAGGCTTGTGGTCAGTTACCAAGGTAAATTTCGTTCCTCTTAGATATTGGTCGAATTTCTGTATTCCGAATAATATGGCTAGTGCTTCACGGTCAATAACAGAATATTTGCTCTCAGCTGAACGAAGTTTTCTTGACGCAAATGCTATCGGTTGTTCGACATCTTTGTGTTTGTGATATAGAACTGCCCCAACTCCTTTCTCTGACGCATCACACGCTAGGAAAAGGGAACGCTTTTCATCGAATGCTATCAATGAATTTGCGTTAGCAATGTTACTTTTAGCATTCTCGAAAACATTTTCTTCGTGTTCGGACCATCGTCATTTTTTTTTGCCACTTGTTAGCTCATACAGGTCTGCGCATGATCCATGAAGATGTGGAATGAATCTTTCGTAAAAAATTATAAGGCCCAGGAAAGAGCGTAATTCTTTTGCGTTCGTAGGTTGTGTTGCGTTAGTTATAGCGCTAATCTTCGCTTTTGTTGGCCGTATTCCGTTTTGATCAATTATGTGACCCAGATACTCAATCTCTTTACTCAAGAAACTACACTTTTTCAAATTAACTTTCAAACCAGCCTGTTTCAGCCGGCTTAACACTGTGCAAAGTGTTCGTAAGTGTCCATTCACGCTTTCTCCTGTCAATGCAATGTTATCAAAGTACACTGCTACGTTTGGTATCTCTCCGAGTAGTTGATCAAGAAAATTTTGAAATATTGATGGTGCTGTAGAAATACCGAAAGGCATCCTGTTGTACTGGTGTGTGGATATTGTTAAATACTTATTTGAGTCCGGAGCTATTTCAAATTGTAAATACGCGTCTTTAAGATCAATTTTAGAATAGACTTTGCCGTTTGCTAGTTTCTGTCGTAATTGATCAAACACAGGCACTGGATGTAAATGTTTTGTTAAAACAGGATTAAGTGTAGTGCTGTAGTCTCCGCAAATTCTGATCTCACCAGTTGGTTTCAAGACGTTAACAGTAGGTGTGGCCCATTCCAAAGCAGTTAGGTTTGGATCTACTCTGTTAATGATACCTGTATCGACAAGGCGATCCAACTCCCGTTCGACGTTTTTCTTCATGCTGAATTTGATTGGACGTGCAGGTAAGTGTACTGGTTCTGCGCCAGGTTTAACATGAATGTTAACTTGGTAGTTATTGACTTTGCCTAGTTTGCCGTCAAAAAGTTCGCTGTATTGCTTGAGTATATGTTTTAATGTCGTTGGAGTAACAGGCCTCTCTTGGACTGAATAAACTGGTTTTGGAAATTCCATTCCAAACTTCTCGCTCCATCTCAATCCAAAAAGTAATGGGTTTGCGTTTTTCATTACTACGACAGGTAAGGTTTCGTATCGTCCGTTCACTTCCACATTTACGTTTGCGATTCCTTTGGTTTTCAACTTGGTATTTCCGTATGCTTTTAGTTTGGGCTCCTTTGTTAATGTTGGTGATCCAACCTTTTTCCAAAATTCGGAACTAATGATAGAGTGGGCAGAGCCGGGGTCCCAATCCATTGTGCAGTGAACTCCATTTATGAGAATGTCGATTTGTTTGCAATCCTTGACTCGAGTGTTCGTGACGTTGTGGACTGACTCATCGTCATCTTCACTATTTTCCGTTGAAGCGCTTGTGAAGCTTGACGTGGAAGCTTGATTATCGCTTATCCGCTGTAGTCTACGTTTGGAAGTGTTTTTTACCTTGGCTGGTGATATGTAAGCACGACCAGTTTTAATACAGCAGTTTTCAAAGTGTCCCTTCAAATTGCACTCGTCGCATGTGTGGTTTTTTGCTGCGCAATTTGAGAGGTCATGCTTCTCGAATTTCCCACATCTAAGGCATTGATCAGTGGAGTGCAACTTGCGTTGTCTATTGTAATGAGATGTCGGTGTTGTTGTTTTTTGAGTACTTTTCCTTTTGACTTTGTTTACATTTGCAGTTGTGTTTGGTGTGTCATGTTCTGCCTGTTCTCGTGATTGTGCAACTGAAAAAATGTCTCTAAAAGTAACCTCTCTTCCTGACTCCTGCAAATCGGGCCACTTTTGCTTGAGGTCTATCTCTAAATCTGTATGATTCAACCCTGTAGCAAAACGATCGCGTAGCTGTCGTTCCAACATCTCTTCTTTGTAGCCGCAATCCCGGCTTAGACTCCTGAGTCTGTTAGCGTACTGTTCCATAGATTCTGAAGACTCTCTGGTGGAGTTCCAGAACTCAGTTAAAGCGCGGTACCTGGTTTTCTTAACTCTGTACAAGTCAAGAAGTTTGAAGCAAATTTCGTTATAAGTACTGGTGTCAAAATTCGGTGTTAGTGCTATTTTTAACTCACGGAAAATCGCTGGTGTTAAGGTATTCAACAGGATGTCCTTTCGTAGGTTTGGTTCCGTAACGTTCATGATTTGACATTTGTTTGAAAAGAAGTATAAAAAATCTTCAATCCTGCAGTTGTCGGGGTTGTATTTGTCCATGTTAAAATTTTTAATCACCATCATCTTGTCTGACGATGTGATCGCCGTTGACGAAACGCTCGTTGAGCTTGTTGTTTCTTTGTTGTGCATTGTTTGTACCAACAATGCAAGGATTTTTGTCGTCTGTTCTTGCTGCGCCTGTTGAGCTCGCAAGAACAGTTCGAATTGTTCTTTGTCCATGTTTTTTTAAATATTTTAAATCCTCGTCGCCAATAAAATGAATCACATTTTTAAGCAAATAATTTAATATGACAGGAATCGCAAGTCACATTTGACAAAACAAGTTCATAGATATTTCAACAACTAAAAAGAAAACATTTTACTGTGTGTTTTTCATCGAAAAAGAAAAGCAAATGTTTTTGTTAAAATGTCAAGCGATACCGAGCCGACCGACCTATTCTGATTTCGCTTTTGGCCGCAGGACGTGGTGTTCCCTCCCTTCCGCGGACAAGTACCACTGGACAGCCTACACAAGTGAAGTGTTACTCTAACATAGTTTTAAGTCTCATTTATTAACACAAGTTTTGTATTTAATTTATATATGTTAGTTTATAGTAAGGTATATATCTATTGGTCATTGTAGCCTGAAATAAATCAATTGAATTGAATTGATACCCCTTTGTTTAAGTGGGAATAGAATTAAAATACCTGTCCACGGACTGGCCGAGACCAGCGCTGCTTAACCTAAGAGATCGACCGGTGCGGCTGTTAATAAGAATGACTTTCTTGTTGTTTAAGGCGCTTAGACGAGCTAAATTAGCAACTCTATTTGTGGTGGTTCAAACTTCGTTTGAAATGCTGTTAGAATAAAGTTCTAATCAGCTTGCACTACAAAGTGGTTGTTACATCAGCCACTGCGGGCCAAATAGCGCGAAATGAGTGGTTTCGATCGATTTACAAAAAAACTATTGATTGGATTAAAAAACTAAAACAGTATCATGCTAATAAATTGCTTTTAGAATTATTTGCCAAAAAATCAGAATGATCGCATGCATATTAGTATGTTTTTTATTGTTTGAAAGATATTTTTAGAGATAAGTTCGTGATTTCTTTCCATCGGGCCAAATTAATTGTATTATGTTTTCAAAACAGTATCATGCTAGTATATATCCTGAAGAATATCATATATTTTTTCTGGTCTTGTTTATAGCAGTAAATCATTTACTTTTAGTAATTATAAACCTCGCGTTTAGCTCATGTAATAACACATTGTCACCACTTGAAATATAGCTGTTTAGCTAAATCGTGCATTTGTAACAAAAACGGCTGTTTATGTTTTGAATGCACGATTTAGCTAAACAGCTATATTTCAAGTGTTGATAAGGTGTTATAAAATTACGTTATTGCCTTTTCTACAGTAATAATAGACCACATTTTGTATTTTTGATTCTATTTACGAGTTATGACATTTTTTCGATTGGCGGCGCTAGTGGACTGTAAGAGGGCTCTTAATCAAGACATCTTGAAGACTTTTTTAATCATCATCTGTTGGGAAATGGTGCCTAACCCTACGCCCAAAATGTTTAAGTTCCTTGTAATAAGGCACTACCCTATTACCATCAACCGGCCACAAACCCAAACTCCGTGGCTGCTACTGAGAAATTCCAAACTGAAAAATCTTATAACATTTTGCATGATCCGGGAATCGAACCTAGGAAATCATGATAAGCAGTTGCGACGAGGCAGTCCAAGACAGTTGCAACGAAAGATTATCACCATCATCTGCCTGCCTTTTTCCCAACTATGTTGGTGCCGACTTCCAGTCTTACCGGTATTTTTACATGGAGCGACTGCCTATCTGACCTCCACAACCCAGTTATCACTGAGTAATACGATACCACTTGCTAAGACTGGTTGTCAGACTTTTCGGGCCACATGACTACCTGTAATGACTGTCAAAGATCTACAAATGACAGCCGAGACCAACAGCTTAACGTGCTTTCCGAGGCACGGAGGAAACCCAGTATGTAAGGGTGGTCACCCATCCACAGACCAACCTAGGCAAGCACGACTTAACCTAAAGATCGACCCGAACACTAAAACCCTTTGATAAACACTAAAACCCTTTAAACAAGCCCTTACGAAACCCAATGACTAACAAAATGGCAGTATACAAAATTAATGGTCTATAGAGTTATTTGTTCATTGTGTCAAGATGAATAGGAGCCCAAAAGAGGCTCAGTGCTTACCATAACAGGTGAGGTGTTGAATAGTGACGGGGGTCGGAGTTCGAACCGCACCTGTGGTGTTATTGAAGAGATATTCCTGGTGTTTATATCCGTTACAGACAGATACAATAGACTTCTCACATTTTTCTTAACAAACATTATCTATACTATTATAAAGAGGAAAGATTTGATTTTTAGGTATCCGTAGCCAAATGGCAAAAAACGAAATCCTTATGGATTCGTCATGTCTGTCTGTCTGTCTGTGTGTCTGTCCGTCTGCCTGTCTGTCTGTCTGTCCGTCCGTCTGTCTGTCTGTATGTCTGTCTGTGTCCGTCCGTATGTCACAGCCTCTTTATAAGAACTATGCTATTGAAATTTGGTAAGTAGATGTTTTCTGTGAACCGCATTAAGATTATCATACAAAAATAGAAAACAAAAACAATAAATTTTGGGGGCCCCATACTTAGAACTGAAATTCATTTTTTTTATCAAACCCATACGTGGTCTCTATGGATAGGTCTTCAAAAATGATATTGAGGTTTCGTATATATTTTTTTTCTAAACTGAAACGGAACTAAACTATTGCGGTACATATAACGCGTCAACAGAGTACATTCCTTGATATTAAGAAACTTTTTAATGCGCTTTATGTTTTTCAAGTTACACGCTAAAAAAGAGGGCCGTGCCAGCTAAACGTTTTCAGCACGGCCCCCTTATTTTGCAAATTTTTTCTAAAGTACGGAGGTACATTGAAAAAAAACCGGTACATACTCGTATACTCCTAGAGGCGAGTACATTGCATTGGTGAACACCTAAAAGGCAGATTCTGGGGGGCCGAGCCAGGCAAACGTACATGAATAGTTTACGCGAGAGATGTTTTAAGTGCTTTGCACATTTTTCTGATTCATGTGTGTATTGTATAATTATCACGTGCTTCGGTGAAGGTAAAACATCGTGAGGAAACCAGCATGACTGAGAGATATTTCTCGACGACATGGAAAGCCAAGACAGAGGCTCATGGGTGGCGTAAAAACTCTGACACCAAGTTACGTACTAAACCTGCGGCGGGTTGTGGGCCTGTTCGAAAGAGATACCGCGGCCCCGGAACATAAAAGGCGAGAAAGGAACATGGATGGGTTTTAGTCAGTAAAAGTCTGACTCATCCTCCTTCGTCCTCCTTCCAATATTTGATGATTTCCTATCCGAAAAAATGATGTACATAAAGCGTGTAAAACACCTCTTCACGAAGCCGAAAGGCACTCGTTCTCCCCATCATTGCAATCATTTTTAAACGGTTTTATTTTGTTTTACATCATACTTTACGTTACTAAGATATGGGGGGTCAAAGTTACAACTTTTTGACAAGTTTTCTTTTAAATATAAGTTTTTTTTGTAAGATTTTGTCTTGTAACACCTCCATGACCCCCGTACTATTCAATCCATTCATCAGCACAATGTTTTAAGTGCGTTACATTGAGTTCTATCACAAAACATGATTTATAACCTCAAAAAAAAGTTGTTTCCCAGCAATAATTTTTGCGTAAAGTTACTTAGTTTGATGTACAGAATGCTTGGTTTACGGCTTTGTGATGAGGTGGCTTACACCCTGTATATATATTCAGTATTTTCAATCCTTCGTTTCGGATTTTATAAGATCAAAGCATTCAGACAGACACGAAACTCGAATTTATTTAAATGTAGCCTTTATTATTTACTAAACATAGTAGCTGATTATGTCAAAATTAATATACGTCCATCGATCAAGAAGGATCTCTAGATACTTCTATCAATCAATCATTGAGATAAAATCACTAAATTAAGATTAAATCATTCTTCTTTATATTAATCAAGTTGTTGCAAAGTAATGTCAAAATAATCCTCTCGACTCTTTTCGGTCACAGTGGTCAATATCAACGAACGACTTTAGAAAAATACAAAAGTGTGTTCGCAGATAGAGGTACACTCTTAAGGTCGTGGTACACTTGACAAGCACCGCACCAGCACCGCACCAGCACCGCACCAGCACCGCACCAGCACCGCACCAGCACCGCACCAGCACCGCACCAGCACCGCACCAGCACAGCTCTTGGCCAGCGTTGTCTTGAATTTAGGGTACGGCGCGCTTGCCACGCGAGGAGCAAGCACGCGGACCGCGCGCGGACGGTGCGGCGTCCGCGCGCCGCCGTCCGCGAGGCGTAAGCTCGCAGTCTGTGCGCTGGCTATGATAGTCCGAGAGATGGTACGAAACTTGTAAAAAAAATAATATAGTACGCCAGATGAAATTTAACAAAGTGATCGTTTAAATTATCAAAAGTACGAAGCAGAGATACTTCCATATGTTCAGTTGACAATATTTCGAGAGTTTACAATATCGTTAGAGAGATTTTACGGTGACATATATTCATAATACAATCGCTCCATGTAAAATTCTGGTATCCAACTCCATCCGTTGATACTGGAAGCCGACTCCAACAGATGATGATATAATTCTATCAGGCTCATGATATTTAGATTTAGTCCAAGCACTAAGGAAATATCGAAAGTATAAAACCTGACATTTAAAATCGACCGGCCCAAGGTTCTTAAAGACATTTATCATACGTTTGGTAGCTAGTAAAAAAGGCAATATTTTTCAAATTATGGTTGTGCTAACAGATGATTATTGACGGGCATAAATTAAAGTTGAATGTCTCTTTGGTCTAGTGGTAGCAAGTGCGGCTACTGAGCCTGAGGTCCTGGATTTGGTTACCGGGTCGGATAAATTGTTGTAGAGTTTTTCGGTCTGGAATTTCTCAGTACCAGCGACGACGTCTGGAATTGTGCCCGGTTGATGGCATAAGGCTCGCTCCCAAAACATGGAACCTAAATGTTACTGGTGAAATGTAGGTATACGGTGTCTATTAAGTACATACACTTATAACATACAAACTTTTTTTTCAAATTTGTGTCTCTCTGTCTGACTTTCTGTCTGTTTGTTCTCGCTAGTCTCTGAAACGGCTGTTCCTATTTTGGGTTGTTGCTTTACCTCCACGACACTCGTACTATTCAATCCATCCATCAGCATAATGTTTTGAGTGCGTTCAATTGAGTTCTACAACAAAATATGATCTTGCACCCCAAAAAAAAAGTCGCATATTTTTTACATAAAGTTATTTAGTTTGATGTACAATTATTGTACATGATTTGTTGGTGGATGGCTTCATGATGAGGTTGTTTACACCCTGTATAATAAGACCTTTCTCGAGAACCACTCTATATAGGGTGTAAAAAACCTCTTCACGAAGCCTTACCTGGGAACCTTCTAGTTACGGAGATATAGGGGGTCAAAGTTACAACTTTATGACCAGTTTTTTTTAAATACAAGTTTTTTGTAGTATTTTCACTTTAAACACCTCTTTGACCCTCTTTGACCCCCGTACTATTCAACCCATCCATCAGCACATTGTTTTAAGTTCGTTACATTGAGTTCTACCACAAAACATGATTCATAACCTCAAAAAAAAAGTTGTTTCCCAGCAATAATTTTTGCGTAAAGTTGCTTAGTTTGATGTACAGAATGCTTGGTTAGCGGCTTTGTGATGAGGTGAAATACATCCTGTATATTGGTGAAAACAGAATGAAAATCGGTGCAGACGTTTTGAGTTCATCGCGAACAGACAGACAAACACAGCGGAGGACTTTGTTCTATAATATGTAGTGACATTCCTACCTTCAAATGGGTCGTCGACTTATTCAAACAGTCTTTAAAAGAATAATATCGTCTATTAAAACATAAAATGGCGCCTACCGTGTCCAATCTTCATCCCGGACACGGATCCACGTTGTATCCTGCGGTTTTCACCTTCATAGGGTAAGGCTTTTGTCCCTCTGCTGATGAGAAGCGACTTAAGACAAGTTATTGAATCACACGTTACTATTCAATTGAATTTGTTCAAGAACAATTTACATTGTGTTTGAAATCTTAATCTAAAAATAAATGAATAACAAAATATACGTCAGCTAAAATTAACCTAACCTAACACAAAATTATAGAAAATATTACAAAAATTAGAAAAATCAAAACAGCACAAAGAAATCAATACTAATAAAAATTCAAAAACATTACGCCTACTTAATAAAAAAAAACAACATAACATTACTATCTATTACTACCCAGTCTCACATAAACTGATATCTATAAATTTAAGAAGGGGATATGTCATCGTCTATCGAATACAGACATTTCTCCAATAGGAATGCTTTGAGTCTTGACTATGCGGATGTCTATGACATTAAATAGCCATGGAGCGAACCATGCTTGGCAACGCCCTTAGATTAAGTGCGTAACACCAAAATCCTACGTCGGAAAAAGAAAGAAACCGAGCGATGCGCTTGAAATGGACCTGGGCAGGGGCCTCGATTCTGCTATTACGATAGTGTCGGAATAGGCGATCATTACTGTCATAATGATCAAGTTCTGTCAAGTTTTGACAAGTTTGGTAATCTACTAATATAATGGCGTCATTATGACTTCTCAATGAACAACCACTGACACTCCATTGAAAGAAATGTCATAGAATATTAATCTCGTACATGAAATCTGGCATGAATAAAGGTTCGCATTTAGTAGTAGATTTCGAAAACCATTTTTACGAATGGTTTTATAATAATGTCAATACGAAAATGCCATTAAAACACAATTTTATTACGAGACCATCGACCGACCATTGTGAGTTTAGCAGATTACGAACTTTAAGCAAAATGACAATGGGATGAGAATGGAATCGTGTTGGAATGACGAATTTATTAAAATAGCAGAATTGGGCCCCTGTCTAGACGCGAAGATGGCCGATAAAGCAGGGCTTTGACCGAATAGTAGCCAACGTTAGGCCATAGAAGCCAGGGCCATCCTAAAGCTCGTTAGGTTGACGATATCGTCAAAGTCGTGGGAAATACCTGGATAAAGGACGCGCAGAACCGACTTTCTCAAGACAGTCAAAATTTATAGGGTACTTCAAAAACCGTAAATAAAGGGTGTAAAATACATCTTAACGAAGCCGAAAGGTACTTGTTCTCCCTATCATTGCGGTCATTTTTTTGTTCTACACCATACCTGGGAACCTTCTAGTTACGGAGATATTGGAGGTCAAAGATACAACCTTATCACAATATTTTTTTTTTTTAAGTTTTTATTATAAGATTTTTACTATAAATATCTCCACAAACCGCGTTCTATTCAATCCATCGATCAGCACAATGTTTTGAGTGCGTTACATTGAGTTATACCACAAAACATGATTTTTCACCCCAAAAAAAAAGTAGTTTCCCAGCAATAATTTTCATGTAAAGTTACTTAGTTTGATGTACAGAATGCTTGGTTGACGGCTTCGTGATGAGGTGGTTTATACCCTGTATGTAATTTAAGGCGCTTAGACGAGCTAAATTAGCAATCTATTTGTTGTGGTTCCAACTTCGTTTGAAATGCTGTTAGAATAAAGATCTAATCAGCTTGCACTACAAAGTGGTTGTTACGTCAGCCACTGCGGGCCAAATAGCGCAAAATTAGTGGTTTCGATCGATTTGCAAAAAATCTATTGATTGGATTAAAAAAACTAAAACAGTATCATGCTAATATATTGCTTGTAAAATTATTTGTCAAAAAATCAGAATGATCGCATGTATATTAGTATGTTTTTTATTGTTTGAAATATATTTTTAGAGTATAAGTTCGTGATTTCTTTTTATCGAGTTAAATTAATTGTATTATGTTTTCAAAACAGTATCATGCTAGCATAATATCCTTAAGAATATCATAAACTTTTTCTGGTCTTGTTTATAGCAGTGAATCATATACTTTTAGTAATTATAAAACTCGCGTTTAGCTCATGTAATCGCCTTAATAACAAAACGTTTATACGCACTTGCCCGGTTTTTCTTTTATCAATCCCTAAACGATCCATCCATATTTGCTTTAGTGTTCCTTTCCCTATCCATCCATTTGCTTGTCGCTATCCGCCGTCAGTAGGACATGGGCCTAAAAACCCATTTTAAATAATAGGTAGGCATCTCAAACATTTATCTTTTGGACCAAATAGTTTGGTAATTCCAAAGTAGAATGTAGAATGATTCATTGTTATAGATATTTTTTCCTTATACAGATTCTTATGTTGTAGGTAGAGTTAGAATTTAGACATTTTGATTAATGTACTGAGTTGACTGCGCTGTTAAGCTTGAGGTCCTGTGTTCGATTCCCGGGTTGTGCAAAGTGTTATTGGGTTTTTCCATCAGAAATTTCTCAGTACGGAAACTGGATTTGTGTCCAATCCGGACAGCAATAGGCTCGCTCCATTTACATCATGATCTGCCTAACCTATTTCTCAACTATGTTAGGGTCGGCGTCCAGTGTAACCGGATGCAGCTGAATACCAGTATTTCACATGGAGCGACTGTCAATCTGACCTCCACAACCCAGTTAGTACTGGGTAATACGATACCCCTTGCTGGTTGTCAGACTTATCAGGCTCATCCTTTTTACATGAAACTTAAATACAGGGTGTAAACCACCTCATCACAAAGCCGTTAACCAAGCATTCTGTACATCAAACTAAGTAACTTTACGCAAAAATTATTGCTGGGAAACAACTTTTTTTTTTGAGGTTATAAATCATGTTTTGTGTCTGATGAGATGATGAAAAATAGAGGAGTATGGAAGAAGAAGACATGCTGCGCTGACCCCAAATAAATTGGGATAAGGGCAAGAGAATGATGATGATGATGATGTGGTAGAACTCAATGTAACGCACTTTAAACATTGTGCTGATGGATGGATTGAATAGTACGGTGGTCGTGGAGGTGTTAAAATTCAAAACCTCAAAAAAAACTTGTATTTAAAAAAAAACTTATCAAAATGTAGTAACTTTGACCCCCCATATCTCCGTAACTAGAAGGTTCCCAGGTATGGTGTAGAACAAAAAAATGATCGCAATGATGGGGAGAACAAATGCTTTTCGGCTTCGTGAAGAGGTGTTTTACACCCTTTAGACTACGACTAGATGTTATTCACAAGAAATTTTATCGTATACTACAACTAAAAAACCCGACTATTGAAAAAACGTGTTAAATCGACTCCTCCTATTGTTGAAGTCGGTTAAAATGTAGTCTATGTTACCCGGGATATAATAACGAATCGATTGACACCTTCTTCATCAAAATCTGATGAATTGTTTAGGCGTTACGGAGGGACATACGTAAATACAAACATACAAAGACTGCTAAAATCATAACCCTTCCTTTTGGATTGTTAGTTAGTCGGGTAAAAAATAATAAATAGTATACTTACCTTCTAGAACTAGATGTTTTCGAAAATGCTGAATATACTTTGTTTATCAGCGACATTATTTCCTGATATTGTTAGATAATAGAGAAGCGTTTCGATATCATAATTCTTTCTTAATCCAGTTAAAAAATGAGCGTTTTAACACAATTCTTATGAAAATGGCGAGTCGAGCTTTATAAATACAGGATGTTACAAAGATAAACAACAAAAAAAAAATTGAAATGACTGTTTGTTGCTTCCAAAAAACAGTATTTACTGAATGTATAAGAGAAGTAAATACGGCAACTATTAACCTAATCATAAATAGGTCATCATCATCATCATCATCAGCCTATAATGTTCCCACTGCTGGGACACGGCCTCCTCTCCATAAGAGGGAATGGGCTATAATCTACCACGCGGGCCCAGTGCGGATTGGTAGATGTCACATGTCTTCGAACTTTTTGGTTCATAGGACATGCCGGTTTCCTCACGATGTTTTCCTTCACCGTTATGAGAGCAGTGGTGATGAAATAAAAAAAAAAAAAAAAAAAAAAACAAAACATAAATATACACACAAACATAAATAGGCATTCACCAAACTGCGCAACAGTCTGTCAGCGGGAATATAACAATTATCGCATTTCAGCTAGTATTTTATAGCCAATTTGATAACAATCTATACTAATATTATAAAGCAGAAGAGTTTGTTTGGTTGAACGCGCTAATCTCAGGAACTACCTACTGTTTCAAATTCAAAAAATATTTTTGTGTTGGATAGTCCATTTATCGAGGAAGGCTTTAGGCTATATAACATCACGCTACGGCCATTAGGAGCGGAGCAGGAATGAAAAATGTTGCAAAAACCGGGATATTTTTTTCATTTCGTTTTCTCTCTTATGTGACGCAGACGAAGTTGCGTGGGTCAGCTAGTTATTAATATGAGGTTTTCTTTTTGAGAATAAAAAAATATAGTTTCCAAGAACTCGGTAGATGGCGTTGAACTGACTACGTTACTAGGTGCCAAAGCAAAACGCTTGAAAAAACACACGTCACATACGCTCGTTGACTGACACTTTCGTTTGCATAAGCTTCCGAATATAACCATTAGGTCCAAGTGAAATTATGTGACGTTCTGTTCCTTGCAGTAACGTACCGAGATCAGCGCCATCTATCCAGCGACTAGGGAAGAGTTGAAAAAAGAAAATGTCTCATTACGACCAATCATTCCGATTTGGCAGGTAGATGTCGGCTCTTAAGTCAAATCGTCCCACTCATTTAGGACACGCGGGATGAATTTACTAAATTATACGAACATACGACGCTTTTAAAATGCTCAATACGTCACGCCTTGGTATGATTTTCACCTAGTTCTGACGTCACGAGCCCTCCCGAGTATTGATGCGTTTTATCTGAGTCAATATTTATTGATTTACAAAAACCAAAAATACGTGTCCATTAATTTCCAGCACTCTAACTGACGGACTACCTAAATAGATTTACAATATTTCGAAACTGTCGTCATATCTTTTATAATTATAATTCATATTGTGAATGTCCTCACATTCACAATATGAATTTGTGGATCCTTGGATCCATTGTAGAACCTTGTGGGTCACATTTTGTTGTTTTTCCACGACTGTCTGGCAGTTTGAGTACTATAAGCGACCTACCCAAATATCCTTTCTTTGGTATTGTTCGTCGTTTCGTTAAGCTCCTTGAGTTAAAAGTTGAGCTACACGATAACGGTCATATGCTTGCACTGACTGGACAGGTCCAGTCAAATCCGTATGGTTCTTTCTGACGACCTGATTGGCGTAGCCTTACGTTCGAATCCCGGTAGGAGCAAATGTTTGTGTGATGAGCACGGACATTTGTTTCCGAGTCATGGATGCTTATATGTATAATAAGTATGTATTTACAAACAAAAAAAAAGTGTGTATGTAGTATATCAACTACCTAGTGTCCACGACACAAGCTTTGCTTAGTGTGGCACTAGGTGGCGCTGTGTGTTAATGTCCAGCGATATTCTTCAAAAGACCATCTCAGACACTAATCTGCATGGTCCTCATGTGAGTTGAGCAATTAAGATTGTCTGGACTTCAAAAAAGATCGGCTGTTTCTTCTCAGAGTAGGCAGGTACGAAACACCGGCCCCATCTAGTTTAAAAAATAAGGACGTGTAAAAGTGTTTGTTAAAACCAATTTGCTAAATAAATATCATTTATCATATTACGACCACAGCCTGTAGACGTAAGCTGTTAGTTAAATGTCAAAAACGTGGTTATTTAACATGTGACTCAGTTTTAAGCTACCGTGTGGTGATTATAAGATAATATAACGCTGGTTTTCCTCAAAGTGGTAGTCAGAAGTGTAGATTAGATCAGATTTCCAAGTCATCGAACTGTGCGACTTTGACTTTGGAACGACAGTGACAGGTGCTCAAAGTCAAACAGTAGAAAAGAAAACAACTATCAAAATGTAGAAAACAAAAACAGAATTTTAGATTTTTTGAAACACCGCTGTTTGGCTTATTTTGAATAAAAGGTGTAAATAAAACTCTTCACGAAGCCGAAATTGACAATTTTTGTTCTACACCATACCTGGGAACCTTCTAGATACGGAGATATTGGGGTTCAAAGTTCCAACTTTGAACAAGTTCTTTTTTAAATATAAGTAATGTCGTTACATTATTTTTTGATTGTAAGATTTTCACTTAAAAAAAAAACCCTTAACCATAACCCTAAATATATATTTTCAGAGGACAATGACACAAAGACGAGATATGAATTTAAAATTTCTATAGAAAAAAACTTATTTTTCATCCCCCCATCTCGGAAAGAGTATTTTTGCTCTTCGATATCCGAGTGCAAAAGCCGTTTTTATCGTCATGAGGGTAAAGTAAATTTGAATTTAGAACATCGTGTGCACTAAGTATGTGAATTCAAAACATCATTAATCCTATTTACTTTCTACCTCTATGGTGCCGAATTTATCGTACATTTTTTTTTAATTTGTTAAGAACTCAGACTCGGAACCTTCTTGGTGTACTTTTTTTTAATATGTTTTGCGCGCGCCATTTACGTTTCGCGTCATATTGTTAACACCTTAGGTTAAAAACAAGGAATCCAACTCGAAAACAAGTGAAAAACCTAAAATGACCACTCATTATCTAGCGACGAGGAAGTTTATTTGACGCCAAAAGAATTAACAGAATTGGTTAGCAATGCGCATTTTTTTTGCGTTTATCCATTTACTCGCTGAGGTGGGATGAAAAGTTACGTGTTGCACTCGAATGCAAAGATTTTTCACCTCGTGCTCTTTTGATTCCCTCGCTAACGCTCAAGATTCTAAGTTTTGAATCACTCGCTTCGCTCGTGACTCAATTTTAGAATCTTTCACTTGCTTGGTCATCATAATTGAGCACGCGGTTAAAAAACAACTTTGCACTCTTGTATAACAAATAACTATTTCTCATAACTCTTGTTTAAATCACTAATCAGTGTCCAATCAAAGTAGACATTTGGGAACCTAGATATTCTGTAATCCTATCGAAATAAGCTACCTTAGGAATATGTTTGATTTACAAATTATTTTGGTATTAGTATTGTACATATATGAACGACGCATGCTCCGCAAGCCTCACTTTTGAGTTCTGCAAACATTTTGGCGTAAAGTTACTTAGTTTGATGTACAGTATCTTTGGTTGACGGCTTCGTCAAGAATCTGTTTACACGGTAGTTTTTATATCTACATTAGTATTATAAAAACGAAAAAAAAATATGTTTGTGTGTGTGTGTATGTTTGTAATACATAAACTCAAAAACTACTGGGCCGATTTCAAAAAATATTTCACCATTGGGAAGCTACATTCGCCCTTAACTGTACCCGCACCCTGTACTGTTCTGTTGCTCGCAGAAGGGGTGGCCGATGGGGTCGAAAAGTTCTGGAGTGGCGACCGCGAACCGGAAGACGACGCGTTGGAAGACCTCCCACTAGGTGGACCGATGACCTGGTGAAGGTTGCGGGAATCCGTTGGATGCGAGTCGCACGGGACCGGTCAATGTGGCGACACTTTGGGGAAGCGTATGTCCAGCAGTGGACGTCTTTCGGCTGAAATGATGATGATGATTCACCCTGAATACCTAACATAGGTTATATTTTATCCCCGTACTCCCACGGGAACAGGAAATACGCGGGTGAAACGTCCGCCAGTCACTACATATTATAAAACTAGCTGACCCACACAACTTCGTCTGCGTCACATAAGAGAGAAAATCGAAAGGAAAACAAATCCCCGTTTTTGCAACATTATTCATTCCTGCTCCACTCCTAATGGTCGTAGCGTGATGGTATAGAGCCTATAACCTTCTTCGATAAATGGACTATCTAACACAAAAGATTTTTTCAATTAGAACCATTAGATCCTGAGATTAGCGCGTTCAACCAAACAAACAAACTCTTCTGCTTTATAATATTATATAAGTAAAGATAGGTAATAAAACAATTAAAACTGTTAATTGTTTCAACAAATACATGAGGTGTCGATGACCTCATATTATTGTTAAGTCCGTTTTTATGTTGACAAAGTCGTATTGTTAATAAAGGTAGATTTCCCATAGATTACTTGAGTCATCTTTTTATACAAAGAAAAACCGATTAACACCCGGTTTTTAATTGACGAATGAGAACTTATTACTGACGGGGATATGAGTAGAGGGAGACCAAAGAAACGATGGATGGAGTGTGTGAAGGATAGATATGGCTAGACAGGAGATGTCTGATGAGTAGACGAGTAATAGAGAAGTATGAGAGAAGAAGAGATGCTGCACAGACCCCAGAGGACCTGGGGTAAGGGAAGATTGATGATGATTTTCATTTGACGACCCGATTGGCGTAGTGGTAGTGACGCTGCCTTACGTTGTTAGGGTCCTGGGTACGAATCCCGGTAGGAGCAAATGTTTGTGTGATGAGTACGGACATTTGTTTCCCAGTCATGGATGTTTATACAGGGTGTAAACCACCTCATCACAAAGCCGTTAACCAAGCATTCCTTACATCAAACTAAGTAACTTAAATTATTGTGTTGATGGATGGATTGACTAGTACGGGGGTCGTGGAGGTGTTTAAAGTAAAAATCTTACAAAAAAAACTTGTATTTAAAAAAAAACTTGTCAAAAAGTTGTAACTTTGACCCCCCATATCTCCGTAACTAGAAGGTTCCCAGGTATGGTGTAGAACAAAAAAATGATCGCTATGGTGGAGAGAACAAGTGCCTTTCGGCTTCGTGAAGAGGTGTTTTACACCCTATATGTATAATATGTATATATTTACAAACAAAAAAGTATATTATGTAGTATATCAACTACCTAGTGTCTACGACACAAGCTTTGCTTAGTGTGGTACTAGGTGGCGCTGTGTTAATGTCCAGCGATATTGATTTACTTATTTATTAAAAAAAAAAAAAATATTCGCAATCTTCCCGAAAAATATTTTTTTTGGATTATCATCATCAACACCATTTCAGCTGAAAGACGTCCACTGCTGCACATAGGCCTCCCCTAAGTGTCGCCACATTGACCGGTCCCGTGCGACTCGCATCCAACGGATTCCTGCAACCTTCACCAGGTCATCGTTCCACCTAGTGGGAGACCTTCCAACGCACCGTCTTCCATCCACTCTAGAACTTTTCGGCCCCATCGGCTATCCGTTCTGCGAGCAATGTGCCCTCCCCACTGCCACTTAAGTTTGGCAATTCTTCAGCTTCGTCGGTGACCTTGGTTCTCTTGCGGATGTCTTTTTTTGATTTCTGATTCGATCATGCAAGGAAACTCCGAGCATAGCCCTCTCCATTGCCCTTTGGGTGACTTTAAGCCTTTTGATGAGGCCCATTGTGAACGACCACGGACGGTTGTTGGATTGCCACTGACATTGTTATGGGAGGACCTCGTGGTTAAATAATTACAGTCTCAAAGTTAAGGCGCTTAGACGAGCTAAATTAGCAACTCTATTTGTGGTGGTTCAAACTTCGTTTGAAATGCTGTTAGAATAAAGTTCTAATCAGCATGCACTACGAAGTGGTTGTTACGTCAGCCACTACGGGCCAAATAGCGCGAAATTAGTGGTTCTGGTGGTGATCGATTTACAAAAAAACTATTGATTGGATTAAAAAACTGAAACAGTATCATGCTAATATATTGCTTTTAGAATTATTTGCCAAAAAATCAGAATGATCGCATGCATATTAGTATGTTTTTTTATTGTTTGAAAGATATTTTTAGAGATAAGTTCGTGATTTCTTTTTATCGAGCCAAATTAATTGTATTATGTTTTCAAAACAGTATCATGCTAGCATATATCATGAAGAATATCATATATTTTTCTGGTCTTGTTTATAGCAGTGAATCATCTACTTTTAGTTATTATAAAACTCGCGTTTAGCTCATGTAATCGCCTTAAATCGCGCTTGCCTAGGTTCATCTGTGGATGGGTGACGGTGACAGCCCATTACATACCAAGTTACTTCCGTACCTCGTAAACAGGGGGGTGAAACTTCCATACATTGGCTTCAAACACAATTTTCATAGATAGTGCTGCCATCTGTGTGTTTAAGAACACCGACTTTTCGACTGTTTGACAGCTTTCAACTGTCATAACGAGAACAGCAATTTTAGACTACTTGTGAGTGAAATGATAGCCAAGCGGTGACAGCGGTTGGGTTGTAAATAATAGTTCACAAACACTGGTTTAGGCTTTCACGCCGCGGTTTAAAACTAAACTTATATTGTCACTTACGGGATATCTTCCGTGATTATTTCATCCAACTCAACATTAATTTCATGGCGCTTGCAACAGCGTCGGGAGCTCAACTTAATAAATAATCACGGAAGATATCCCGTCAGTGACAATATAAGTTTAATAGTTCACAAGTCCGAATCTTCAGTCAAATATTACTTTTTGTATTTATTTTTTTGAACAAAGACTAACAGCGCCATCTAACAGTTGAGATACACAGTTTTAAAAACGAAAACCAGAGTTGGGCATCTATCTTGTATTAGATATATGTATTATCTATGCTCGTAAAACACGTAAGCTTTTGGTCCAGGCTGTCATTTGTAGATCTTTTATAGTCGTTACAGGCAGTCAGTTGCCCGAAAGTCTGACAACCAGTCTTACCACGTGGTATCGCATTTCCCAGTACTAACTGGGTTGTGGAGGTCAGATAGGCAGTCGCTCCATGTAAAATACTGGTATTCAGCTGCATCCGGTTAGTCTGGAAGCCGACCCCAACATAGTTGGGAAAAGGCTAGGCAGATGATTATGCCTGATATAATGGGGCAGTATTACTTTTGGTTTTAAAGCTAGCTGAGTTGAAAATGAGTCAGATCTTTGTCATAGTAGATACCTGCGTGGGTATCGAGGGTATTCGAGGATAAAACTGCTATTACTAAATATAGTGCGGTTTACTAACATTGACAAATAAAGTAAACAAAACCGGTGGTTTGTCATAATAGGTAAGACATTTTGCTTCTGCGTTTATTAATTACTAGCTTTTGCCCACGACTTCGTTCGCGTGGAATAGTGACTTCCGGCAGATTTTTGGTTTTACTCACATTGCCGACTCTTGACCAATAGATGGCGCTGTATGTCCGGAATAATTTTTTTATTTTTTTTTTATTTTATTTTAATGTTACAGCACCATGCTGAGATAGGAGCCTTTTGGCTTCGTACAGGACGAGTTTCATTCTTTTAATTTTTAAATAAATATATGTTTTTTTTTTCTGTGTAATTTTTATAAGTACTTTTAATTTTGATGTGTTTGTCCTGTGTGGGCTAATAAATGCTTTTTCTTTCTTTTCTTCTTTCTTTCTATTTTTTGTAATAAAAACTATCTGTCCTTTCTCAAGTTCCAAACTATGTCTGTACCAAATTTCACACAAATCGGTTCAGTAGTTTAGGCGTGAAGCAAAGACAGACAGACAGACAGACAGACAGACAGACAGACAGAAAGACAGACAGACAGAGTTACTTTCGCATTTATAATATTAGTTTGGATTTATTATTCAAACTTACATTTACAAGAGTGATACATAGGCGGACTTAATGCCTCAAGGCATTCTCTACCAGTCAACCTTTGGGTCAAATAGCACAGTATTGTGATAGAATAAAATAAAATAAAACATACCATCTTGTAAGCCTAAAATAAAACACATAAATAATGATATTTTATGCTTTATTGCCGTGTGGAACAAATGTTTGTTCGTCCGCGTTTACGGATCGCGTCCGGGATCACACTCTACTGGGATAAAAAGTATCATGTGTTAATCCGAGTCATAAACAATCTGTGTGCAAAGTTTTATTTAAATCCGTTCAGTCGTTTTTGCGTGAAAGACTAACAAACATACACATATACTCTCATACATACATAAACTTTTGCTTTTAATATGATCATACCGTGTTTGCTGTGGGTCTGGCTTTTTGAGTCTGTAGACACACTGACATAGATATCTTCATAAGCAGGCACGACAATGCAAGACAAGTGCGACTGACATTTTACTCATCGACATGAAAACACGAATTAAGAAACAAAAGCGACTCTCCATCTTTATTTAATCCATCTAAGGGTTGTTTTGATTTTATTTTATTTTATTTTATTTATTCGGGACAAAAAACAGTTACACGTTACTATATTAGGAAATAGCTAGGTCCAAAAAGTTAACAAACGCATCATCATGATCATCATCATTCTCTTCCCCTTATCCCAATTTATTTAGGGTCGGCGCAGCATGTCTTCTTCTTGGAAGAAGAAGACATGCTGCGATGACGAAAAATAGAGGAGTATGGATACTCCTCTATTTTTCGTCATCTCATCAGACACTTCTTTTCTTACCATATCCTTCTTAATACAGTCCATCCATCGTTTCTTTGGTCTTCCTCTACTCAAATACCCATCCACATTCATGCTCAATTTTTTTTTCACGACATTTTTCTCATTCCTCCTCATCACATACTACGATAACTGATTATCACACAACTTTTCAGTCACCGGCGCCACTTTCAGACTCCCTGAATGAAAGAATGACAATGGTACGAAGTGTTCCAATTCGTAGTCAGTACAAGAATGCTTTATGTAATTGCAAATGTAAAACTGCACTAGTAAAAAAAAGTGTCCTTGGTATGGCTCCACGCATTTACAATAAAATTCCAGATGCCATAAAAGAACTAGATTTTGCACAGTTTAAGAAAAAAATTAAATTGTACTTAATTGAAAAATGCTATTATACAGTTGACGAATATTTAAATGACGAATTAATTTAGAATTACAAATATTGAGGTTTGAGAAATTGAGACTAATTATATTTTGACATTAAATTACTTTGACATGTATTATTCTGACATAGATTATTATTATATTAATGTTCTTTTTTTACGTTGTTTATACTTAAATTGAATTTTGTCGTAGTAAGTGACACTTAGTTTTGACATTTATACATTTTATGCCATTGTTGCACATTGACATTTTGTATTATTTTAATGATTATTTTATCTTTTTTATTTTGTTTTATAAGTACTTGATTTGAATTTTGACGTAAAGTGACACTTAGTTTTGACATTTATGATGTTTTTTTTTTCTGTTTTTTATTTATTTTTTTCAAGTAGTATATTATAATTTAAAAGATTTTTCAATTTTTAATGTCAATGACCTCTATAAATATTTGTACGTCTTCGGGCATAACATAGCGCGCTTGTTATCTTTTAAAACCACTATTTATTGTACCTATGTTAACAAATGATTAAATGACTTATGACTTATGACTTATGACTCCCTCTAATATACTCATTCCTTACTTTATCCATTCGCGTAACACCACACATCCCCCTTAGCATTCTCATCTCCGCGACATGCAGCACAAGTTAATAAACGCATAACCCACACTATTGTCCAACGGAATCATAACGATTTAAAAGAAATAAGGAAACGGACGTATACAGAAAGGTCCAGTAAGAAAATATAAAATAAACCTGAAAGGTCACACAAACCAACTCTAGACAGCGCTATCCGTCTAGGTTTAGTTCGAGCGCACTAATCAGATCACAACAACATCAACAAGAAGCAGTCATCGTTAAGGATGACCAGAAAGTAATTCAGAAGCAATTTGTTCTGATTAAGAGCAAAAATATTCAAATTTATAAAATGTTAGTTGTACGTTTCTAATAATCGGCGAAATGGAGGTCTCTCCCCAGCTTTTGTTTTACACTTGATGATCGCTTTAAGCGTTAAGATTGCAAATTGAAAGACCTCCCACTAGGTGGACCTATGACCTGGTGAAGGTTGCCGGAATCCGTTGAATGTGAGTCGCATGGGACCGGTCAATGTGGCGATACTTGTGGGAGGTATATGCCCAGCAGTAACCGTCTTTCGGCTGAAATTAATTAAAGAAGTATTCGCAAACTATATCGCTCGCTGGACATTACCACACAGCGTCACCTAGTGCCACACTAAACAAAGCTTGTGTCGTGGACACTAGATAGTTGATATACTACATTTATATACTTTTGTGTTTGTAAATACATACTTATTATACATATAAACATCCATGACTCGGAAACAAATGTCCATGCTCATCACACAAACATTTGCTCCTACCGGGATTCGAACCCAGGACCTTAAGAACGTAAGGGAGCGTCACTACCACTACGCCATTCGGGTCGTCAAATTGTGCCACCCTTAGTCAAATGTCATGTTTTGTTAATGTTAATATCTTCCATGCTGTGCGTATAGGATGTAAACGAAGGACCCATCACGATTTCGCATTCTGTACATCAAATTAAGTAACTCGTAGCAAAAATTATTGCTGGAAACGACTGGGTGTATTTTATAGTACAGGGGTCATGGAGGTATTTGGAGTAAAGTTGAATCATTGACTTCAAATATCTCCGAAACTGATAGTGACAACAAGTGCCTTTCGATATCGTTAGGGGTACCTAGTTTTACACCCTTTAGGTACCTGAAAGAGACCACGGTGACTCAGTGTTCGAGAGAGCAGTGGTGGCCCAGTGGTGGCTTCCGCAACATATGAAGTTAGTCGTTGGTAATGTGTAAGCAAGCATATTACAAATTGGACGATTATATCGCTGATAAAAATGCTTGGCTCAATGCCGGTTCTGCTCCACAAGGACAGGGACGCATAAATGGATAGCATTAAATGGTATTGTTGGAGCTGCTGAAGATTGTACAACTATCTTTGCATTGTATAAATTCAATATCTTTAGTATTATATAACCTCATATTCCATATTGTGTGAGTGTTATGTACTAGAATGCTATCATTCGCTGGAAACCTAAGTTTTTATTTTTTGACTTGAATGTGCCCTGGCGGTTAAGAGTATGTCATGCTCACTCAAATGTCCCGCTGATGGTGGCGCGTGTGTCGGGTCATTTAGTTCCCTTCAAAATGGTTGAGTTGAATGGTGCTGATACATGCGTAATGTTCGTGAACGGGCGCTGTCGGTTGGGACTGCTCAGCTCTTGGTTGCCACGGCTTTTGTTTTTATTTTTTAATTAATTATTTTATTTTTGATTTTTTTTTGTTAGTTTTAACTATGGACACTTTTATCGTGCACATCTTGCTACATTGTTCTCACATAATGCACCATCTCAACAGGAATGATGTAACCAAGATTGTAACAACATTATGATTTAAAAGAGTGTCCATGGAGTTTCTTGCCCGTTCTTCTCCATAGAGATCTACGCTAGGGGATGGGCAACTACAGTACTTTCACAGTTTTTATGTCTTGTGACTGGGACTGTAGCTACATTTAATTTTCATCTTTGTTTCGACAATTCAAAAGCGCTGTAACTGGCCTACTTGAAATAAATGCTTTGATTTTGATTTTGTTCGAACCCAGGCAGGAGCATTACTTTGTGTAATTTATTCTAGCACCACTACTCTCAAAATGGTAAACGAAAACGTCGTGAGGAAACCCTGGCAAGTCCTGGAACCAAACATTCGAAGACATGTGACATCTACCAACCCGCACTGGGCTGCGTGGTAGATCATAGCCCATTCCTTCTCGTAGAGAAGAGGCCATATGTGCTATAAGGTACTTAATCGCATGGTTAAACCCCCGTGAAAACCCGGAAAACATCACCAAACCAGCAGAAAGAGGTGTGCTAGTAACGCTTCCTCGAACAAGCTTCTTCAGAAATAATTCTTGCAACAGTGAGGTGATTAGTTCCAATTAATACTTAACATTACGACATTCCTACGAAACTCAAGACAAGACTACTTGAGGCCTACTGTTCAAATACTCCATAATGTCATGACCAAAAAACTTCTTGTAAAGCTCAACGCACATTTAGGCTTTTTACCGTATCAGCATTGCTTGATAGCCTAGTTTTCGTCGGATTACCAGTTTACACCCAAGGAGCAGCGGTGGCCCAGTGGTGGCGGCCCCGACTTACGAACAGTAAGTCGTGGGTTCGAACCCAGACAGGCGCATTACTTTGTGTAATTAATTTTATCACCGCTGCTCTCTAAACGGTGATGGAAAACATCGTGAGGAAACCGGCATGTCCTAGAACCAAAAATTCGAAGACATGTGATATCTACCAATCCACACTGGGCCCGCGTGGTGGATTATAGCCCATTCCCTCTCATTGAGAGGAAGCCGTGTCCCAGCAGTGGGAACATTATAGGCTGATGATGATGATGATGATGACCCAAGGCACCTCTGATTTTTGGGATGCATAATATCAGCCGCTCGAGTCGATCTTTAGGTTAAGCCGTACTTGCCTAGGTTGGTCTGTGGGTCAGTGACCACCCTTACATACCGAGTTTCCTGCGTGCCTCGGAAAGCCCATTAAGCTGTTGGTCAAGGCTGTCATTTGTCCCTCTTTGACAGTCGTTACAGGTCGTCAGTGGCCCAAAAAGTCTGACACCAGTCTTACCAAGTAGTATCGTATTTCCGAGTACTAACTGGGTTGTGGAGGTCAGATAAGCAGTCGCTCCATGTAAAATACTGGTATTCAGCTGCATCCGTTTAGACTGGAGACCGATCCCGACATAGTTAGAAAAAGGCTAGGCAGATGATGATATGTTACGTATTGTATAATTATCACTTGCTTCAGTGAAGGAAAACATCGTGAGGAAACCATACAATCTAGACGGCATCTAAAGCCGAGTCGGGTGACATTAAAAATCTTACACCAGGTTAGATAAATAGGAAATGTGAGTGAACTATTAGATTCACTTCTGCTTAAGCCTTCAGGGGTAGCTCATGATGTTATGCCAAGTTTGACACATTACACTTTTAGTGACAGCAATCTAATAGAACACCTTCTTTTTTCGCATAGGATTCATCAAATAACTTTCCCCACTCTGGGCGGAGCGTGTTCCTTCCTCGCCCTTTACGTTCCGGGGCCGCGGTATCTCTTTCGAACAGTCCGGCAGCCATCTAATGGAACACCTGCATTTCTCTAGTTATATTGAAATCCTCCTTGAATTTAAATAAATAACAATGGAAATCAGCGACACGAAAAAGAAGAAGAATATTGAAATCCTGTGTAACAAGGGAGCCTTTTGCAACAAATTCAGACTCCGAGGGTATTACTAAGAAAGCCCTGATGGAAAAACCCAATAACACTTTGCTCAACCTAGGAATCAAACCCAGGACTCCATAATCAGTATTCGCGCTTGCAAACACTCGACCAATACCCAATGGGCCTGTCTCCAGGAAATTTCGCCGCAAGGTGGCACTGATAGTTTGTTACCTGTCCAATGGTTTTGAGATAAACGTGTACATTGTTTGGACGATTTTTAAGAATTTGCGTTTTGATAAATTTACTCAATTTGTGTTGCTTCACAAGGTATCACCCAGTTGAAGGAGGAATTGAAAAAACAAGGAGCAACGCAATAAGGAAAGAAAGCGGAGCTTGTCGAAAGATACATTATATTTATCATTTTATAGACTTTTAGCTGTTTTCTGGGCAATTTAAGCAAGTTCCGTAAGTTGTAAAATAAACTTCACTTTTTGCTTTTATTGATCTAATGATAAACAAACTAACGAAAACAAAACAATACGTTAGGTTATTTTAAAAAATCCATTGTTTCTTCGCAGGTTGGAAGCTTACGATAGAAACGTGATAACGCCTATTTCCAAAATATTGAAAAAAGTCACAAAGGTATTGTTCAATTTCTATGGAGTTTGAAAGTTTGTTTGTAACAAACAGTAAGCGCCGTCTACGTGGAACTATTTGACAGTTTTCTTCCCCATTAGGCAGTTTCAATTCAATTCAATTCAATTCAATTATTTATTGCATATCACATGTGTTTTACAAGATCTTATAGTTAGAATACAGTTCACATGGACCCTGTCGGGCACAACAATTTATGGTATTTTACAGTAAGTAGCATTGAAAAAAATCGTGATTATTAATCAAAAAATTGTAAGTTCAAATAAGTAAATAATGCCAAAGGATAAAATAAAAATATAAAATAGAGAAATCGAATAAATAAAATTAGAGTCGGAAATACATCAGGTCATTACAATAATAGTCGAAATACCATCATGACAACAGATAATAATCAAAAACAAAATGTCAATATAATAAAATTAAAGTCAAAATGCCTAATGTCACTAAAATAATAATCAAAATACAGTAATGACAAGCACTAATAATCAAAAATAAAATGTCAATAAAATAAAAGTCAAAATTAAATTAAAGTCATCATGCCATTAAAATAATAATCAGAGTACAACATGTTAAAAGATAATATGAATCAAATACAATATGTCAATAATACAAAAGCAAAATTAAATAAATGTAAAAGGTAGAAAAGGTCAATCCAGTTTGAAATCATCGTTAAAGAAATCATTTAATGAATAATAGCAATTTTTAATTAATAAGTTTCTGACTCGTTTTATAAATATTTTGTCGTTCTCTTCCATTCTGATGACATAAGGAATCTTGTTATATATTTTTATTGATGTTACATAAGGGCTAGTGCTGTGTAATTTTAGTTTTGATTGGGGAAGTACGAGCGTGTTTATGAATCGTGAACGTGGTGCGTATCGACGAGGCTGGTCAGAGATTTTAATAAAAAAGTTTGGATACTGTCTCACGAATTTACAGATTTCTAGAATATAAATGGATGTCAAAGTCAGAATGTCCAGTTTCTTAAAATGTGGTCTACAACTTTCATCGTTTTCAATATGAACTAATATCACCCCTCACACATACCACCATACCATTCACCACCACCATCACCATTCATTACCATTCTTTACTCCTCACACATTTTTTCTTGCAGAAAAAATGTGTGAGGAGTAAAGAAACAGTAGTGTGCGTTAACGTTTATCATCAAATTGAAGTGTTTAAGAAAACACACTTTATCGTAGTCAGAACCGCCGCAAAAATTTACTTACAATGGGTGATTTGAATGTTTGGAGATCATACTATTTCACACCTACTTTTTTGTGGGTATTACGATAGGTACGTACTTAGGAAATTACTGAATTAATCATGTCTCGCGCATACGAAAACCCAAAAAAGTGACTAATGATTTTCCCCAATTTGTGTTGTGAAGGTCAGATGGCATTTAGAGGAAGACTGGAGAAACAACGGATGGACTGTGTGAAAAATGATATGGCCAGCGGCCTAATTCTGCTATATTAATAAATCGTCACTCCAACACGATTCCTTTCTCATCCCATTATATTTTGCTTAAAGATCGTAATCTGCTAAATTCACAATGGTCGGTCAATGGTCTCGTAATAAAATTGTTTTTTAATGGCATTGTCGTCTTGTCATCATTATTATAAAACGCTTAGTACAAATGGTTTTCGAAATCTACTACTAAATGCGAACATTTATTCAAGCCAGATTTCATGTACGAGATTATCATTCTATGACAGTTTTTTCAATAAACTGTCAGTGTTGACCATTGAAAAGTCATAATGGCGCCATTATGATAGTAGAATTAACAAACTTGTCAAAATTTGACAGAACTTGACCATTATGAAATCAATGATCGACTACTCTGACACTATTGTAATAGCAGAATCGAGGCCCAGAAAGGAAATGATAGCTGAGATGACAGGCAGGTAGGTACTTTGGAGTTATTCATTTCATCACCACTGCTCACAAAACGGTGAAGGAAAACATCGTTAGGTAACCGGCATGTCCTAGAACCAAACATTCGAATACATGTGACACCTACCAAAGAGGGGAGGCCTGAGTTCCAGCACTGGGAATGTTATAAACTAATTGGATATAACACAGATTCTTTAAGTTACATTTAGCAAAGTTAAAAGTCATCTGCCTATCTAAAGAAAGAAAGAAAGAAAGAAAAAGTCTGTGTCTGTGAGTGTGTGTGTTGTCTGTTGTTGTCTGTTGTTCTGTTTCCCAACTAGGTATGTTCCGATCTAAACTGATGCAGCTGAATACCTGTATTTTTTAATGGAGCGACTGTCTATCTGACCTCCACAACCCAGATAGTTCTGGGTGATACGATACCACTTGGTAGGACTGGTTGTCAGGGGGTCTAAAATGGCCGCTTTAGCAGAATCGTAAAAGAATCACGTTAACGTATTTGTGACCACTGACTATTACCGTAAAGTCCATTTTGAGAATTTTTAATTTTCGTGATTAATTTTATTGAACAAAATTTAAAATTCTTAAAATGGACTTTCAGTTAATGGTTACAGAGACCATTTTAGACGCCCTGAATTTCGGGCGATTGATAGGCGGGACCAACAGCTTAAGAGCCCTCTTACAGTCCACTAGCGCCGACAATCGAAAAAATGTCATAACTCGTTGTCAGAACCGCCGCAAAAATTTACTTACAATGGGTTTGAAATGCTAAATAATCAGCTTGCACTACAAAGTGGTTGTTACGTCAGCCACAGCTGCGGGCCAAATAGCGCGAAATGCGTGGTTTCGATCGATTTACAAAAAAACTATTGATTGGATTAAAAAACTTAAACAATATCATGCTAATATATTGCTTGTAGAATTATTTGCCAAAAAATCAGAATGATCGCATGCATATTAGTATGTATTTTTTATTTTTTGACAAATATTTTTAGAGATAAGTTCGTTTCTTTTTATCGAGCCAAATTATTGTATTATGTTTTCAAAACAGTATCATGCTAGGATATATCTTGAAGAATATCATATATTTTTCTGGTCTTGTTTATAGCAGTGAATCATATACTTTTAGTAATTATAAAACTCGCGTTTAGCTCATGTAATCGCCTTAAGCTTAGTTGTTTATGGTATTATTTAGCCATGTATAACACTTACTTTTGAAGAAACTTAGTCGTTTTTATCAGTATTGCAATAAATCGATAATTGGATACCTCATATTTATTATATTGCATCGTTTATCACACGATAATAGTAAATCTATTAACTTTTATAGATTTCTCATAAACTTATTGATTTATTGATACATAAGCTGAGATATTTTTATTTTAAGTGTTTCTTACCAAAAATGGCAATGTAGAGATAATTTTAAAATATTTATGATCTGGTGGCGAACGAATTTATGAATTTAAAATCATTAAGTGCTAAACGGTGATTTGGCAGTAGGTACCTAATAGCAACGTTTCGCCAGTTATATTTAAGTGCCATATAATATACTTTGCACTTGACCTTATTTTAACCGACTTCTAAAAAAGGAGGAGGTTCTCAATTCAGCTATCTCATAACTCCGTGATCACGTAAATCTAATAATATAAATTATTTATGTGTAATATTATACATATACATACAATATGAGTTATTCTACATTTCTGGCTCGAAAACCAACTTGGGTCATTACGCCGCTGTGCCAAGACTTTGTAGGCAATAATATAACACTTCATCTAAGACCTCTAATCTTGACATCTGTGATTTCCTCGCAAATTATGAAAAAAAGCCTTAAAAAATTATCTATTTGTTAATTATTGTGTCATTTTAATTTTAATTTATGTTTCTAATTTTATTACTAAATGTGTTATGATTTTAATTCAAATCTAATTTAACTTAATTTTCCAATTGTATTACTTAATGTGTGTTGATGTTAATTTTACTTTTTAAGTGCTACTATAATTTTGTTTTCTTTGCTTGGTTATACATTTTATTATGCATGCTGTGGTCTCCTGTAAGTGAAGGAGTACACCTACATGCTACTTTTGTCGCCGATTATTTTTTTCGTGTTTGTGTATATTCTTTGTTGGAGATCCTAAATAAATAAATAAATAAATAATAAATATTTGTTCAGATTGAATTTCAGTAATGGCCGCTAGCGTGCTTTCCAAGACATGGGTATATTAGCAAAAACTTAATTGCAAAAAAGAAATGACAGACAAAAAAATTGTTAATACTTGAAAAATAACTATCTTCCGGAAGTCGGTGACTTTTATTTGTTTCATTGACGTTTTTGCCACGGACTTCCAAAAAGTAAAGATAAAGATAAAGACTTATTTATTGCACTGTGTACGCACTTTTTTTTGGAAGACCTTTTTTTTTTCAAAAATGTTTAAATTTTATCTATTTTAGTTATGGTATCTCACACAAATCCTTGTGAAATATCAATTTTACTAGAAAATATTACCACATCATCCATATAGACGAAGAAGAAAAAATGCATACCATAGAGGGTAATAACTCATAAAGTACTTAAGCTAAGGAAAAATATTTGTATGGGACCACCACACAAACTTCCTGTATCAAATGAAAACAGAATCACTAAAATCGGCTCAGTAATCACGGAGAAGTCGGTGGACATACATGAAAAACTAGGTCCACCCGTTCCTGAGAAAATCGGTGGTGACAGACGGACAGACGGACAAGAAAGTTCTCTTATAAGGGTTATTTTTTACCTTTTGAGGTACTGAACCCTTAAAAGAAGATGCTGTTGGAATTTATAACGTCCTCCTTTTTTAGAGAACGGTTAACAACTACCAAATTACATAAGGTCCTCAAAAACCTTTAATGGTATTGTTGTAAACTGCTGGCTACGTTAGAATGTGTGTGGTATACTAGTACTAAAAACAAGACCACTGAAAAATCACGCCATTATTAAATAAATAAAAAAAAAAAAAAAAAAACTATTTATTTCACATGCAATCCTTAATTATATACATCTGCAATAACACTCAATCTTTCTATTGTAAGATTATGTGCGCTATTGTTTATATAAGTTACTCGCTCACAGGTATTTGTCTAGTAGTGGGCCCACACGTATGCCCCTCCCCCGTTTTATATCTTTCAATGGTGAAGTACAATTTCAAGATGTTTTTTATCTGTCGAGGCTTTTTATTTTCCAAACTTTTGGCTATTTCCTTAGGCAATTTATTTAGTAAATACAGCGACTACTGAAAAATCAACTCCTCCTAATGTCGAAGTCGGTTAAAATGTAGCTTATGTTACCCGGGCCATAATAATGAAACGATTGACACCTTACTCATCAAAATCGGATGAATAGTTTAGACGCTACGGAGGAACATACATAAATACAAACATATACACACAGATAGACTACTAAAATCATAACCCTTCCTTTTGGCTTGACTAGGAAAAAAGGCACAATTTTTAACGAAAATCTAGACAAAAAAAAGCAAAAGAAAAGGCTTGAGTAGGAAATAAGGCACAATTTTTAACAAAAATCTAGACAAAAAAAAAGCAAAAGAAAACAAAAGTGTTTCAAAACAGCTCGTGAGGGATTTGAACCCCCGACCACCTCAAAATCATTGCATTTAAATGGGCGCTCTGACCGTTAAGCTAACGAGCCTGCAGTTAGTGCATCCAAATAGCATACCTGAATGCAAGCGGTGACGTCATGAGTCCCGAGAGGGCGTTGCTTGTAGCTCTGTTCATGTGCGCACGCGCCTATATTTAGATACCAGCATATATGTATGTAGGTGTATGTTCGTCACTAAAAAAACTTATTAATGTAATTGAAAGAAATAAACATTATTTACTAAATGTAAAATTGAAATAAAAATATGTACAAGTACGAAAGAGGTTATGGATTTTAAACCTTTTATCTACAAATACTCCCAGCAATTATTGTGAAAGAGACAAAACGAAGAAACTTTTTTTGCAAAATAAGATTTAAGCAGACTTCCAAAATAAATGAAAAATAACTTTACTTTCGGAAGTCGGTGAACTTTTTTCCACCGACTTCCGAAAGTAAAGTTGTTTTAGAAATTTCTAGTGATTTTTTCAAATTATTTTTTTTACGTTATGTTTTACATCTATATTGCAATTTTTGTAAGGAAATACTAAAAATAAAATATCAGCTTTTGTAGCAATAAATGAAGAGATTACGGTTGTTTCAGTTTCAAAGATTAAATAGTTTTTGACCCAATAGATGGCGCTGTTATCTCAAAACTTAGAACCCTTGCGAAGCGGGGTCAGAGGGCCTATCGCCGGGTCGGATCGGGCCGGCTCTCTCGCGCACGTCTGCAGATGAGTGCGAGTGAGAGAGACGGACAAATCGTGGGAGTAGGGCCTCAGGTCATCGCACCCGTGCGAAACGAGACAGGCTAGCGTCCCTTTTCTCGTGAAGGGGCCGTTATCCAGTCTCGCTTCAACCAAGCATTCTGTAACTAAACTGCATACACAGGGTTAGTTTTCAATGATCAGACAATTAAGATCTACATATCAAACCAAAAGTACATTTGTTTTTTTTTTTAATCTTTATTTATTTTATACAGAATTTGATCAGACGTGATCATGCCACAATTCAATGAATTTATAAATAAATTTTGCCTCATTTGACAGAGGACGGGCCGGAAACAAATTACATAAGTTTGCCCATTTCCCGCAGATCTACATGGTTATAGGTACTGGTAATTCGACGAATTCCTTGCAGGACGTTATCGTAGAATTATAATGTAACTCTACGATAACGTCCAAAATAGCCAGCAAATGTTCTACGGAAATTCAGTGGTTTTTGAATTAGGTCGGTTTTTTGTTTTTTTACAAAATATCCCAGATTAAATAATTCAAACCAAATTTAAAAACAATTCACGGCACGAATGTACTGAAATTTAAGTTATTATCATAACTGATGACGCAGCAGACCTTTTTTGATTATTAAACGTTAAAAAAATCCTAAACTTTTAGCAAAAACCAATACTTTTCTTTTTTTTTTAAATTATTGTCATTCCTTAATAAATAGATGTTGTATAGTGAAAAAAAAAATCTACGTTAAATGTTACAAATTAATAGAAAAATATCTTTGTCTTACCATCTATTTAAAATGGTATAATAGTATATTTTTAACAGACTTACAAAAGGTTCTCAATTCGTCGGAACCTTTTTTTTTATGTATGTTCCCCGATTTCTCGAATATGGCTGGAGCGATTTGATGATTTATTATGATGACCTTTGTTTGATTTATTTACTTAGTTTTTTGTCACCGACTTCTGAAGCAAAAGTTATTTTTCACTTTTTTGTGTTTTTTGGAGTCGGTTTTATTTTTTTGCAAAAAGTTTTTATAATTATATAGGGACTAAACGAAGCCATAATATACCAGAGGTGGTTTTAGAGTCAATGAAACCGAGGGCATATATTAAGTTGGCGTTTAGTCTCGAGGTGCAAACTGTACTTTTCATTGTGAGTGCGAGAAAAATAGTCAATTAAGTACAAAAACATTTGTTTTTTATTCCTCCAGTCTATAAGACTTTCGTAAGTTCTAGGTAAATCTTCCGCGATTTGGCGGCAAAAGATTATCTATTGTGCGTTTTCTTCACTCTCACCGGAAATTCCCAATAAATTTATTTAAAACCGAACAAATTAACACTCGACCAAAAATCTAAAAAATTTCGCGGTCAGTTTTTTCTTCTAAACCAGTCACAGATTAAGAATGTATTTAAAACACATGGCGCCACCTTCTTTGCGCAAAACCATGGAACTAAAACTCACTATTTTTGCTATCAAGAAATATGGTCCACACTCCACAAATAATAGTATATTTACTGGTTGTTTGTCTATGTCACATAAGGAAATTAAAAAAACTTTATACTTACTACCTATACTTAATTACTTTTCACTTGTCAAGCTCTAAAAACTTTTTTGCAAAAATTAAAACTGACCTTTGTTTGATTGATTTAGTTTTTTGTCACCGACTTCTGAAGCTAAAGTTATTTATCACTTTTTTTGTGTTTTTTGGAGTCGGTTTTATTTTTTTGCAAAAAAGTTTTTATTTTTCACTTTTTTGTGGTTCACTTGTGCTTATCCTTCTCAACTTCTCAGCGTAGCGGCGTGATATTATGTTATAAACTGGTTTAAACAATAGATAGACATGAGATTTCAGCAATCGCAGCTATGATTTATTGAGGAGTTCCACTACCTATCTCCAAAGTTCTTCATCAGATCTTCACCAAATTGAAATGAGACCACTTTAGGAAGTACTTTTCCAAAAACTACCCAAGTTACATCAAGTGTGCCTATTAAATTTGAAGAGTTCTCTTTCAATTTGAAGAGAGAAAAAGTAAAGAATGTGAGTTTGGCACGCTCAGGGAATCGCTCAATAAAGATATTTTTATAGCAAATCTCAATATGATTTTGTCACATGTACGTCAGAGGTTACTGCAAGAACCTGATTTGACATAATATCAGAGAATGCAAGAGCACAACAGGAAGCCGAAACAATTGTCAAAGGAAGCGGCGTCGCCAGTAAAAATGTCATGCATTTCAGTCGGAGGAACTGTAGTCGAGGTGAAGGCCGGCAGCGAGCTTCCAGCCGCAAGTCAGCTTCGAGCAAACGCCAGTCAGGTTCGAGTAGTCGTCCAGCTTCAAACAGCAACCACACCAGCAACTCCAAGACATGCAGTCGTTGTGGGCAGTCACATCGCTACAAGTGCCCAGCATTCAATGCCGGTCATGTAAATCTTTTGGTAATTTTGCTAAATATTGTTTCAAAAATAAAAAAGTCTGTCAGTTGCAATCGTTTAATTCAGAATTCAGATACTCGTAGTAGTCAAGACTATTTTGTTGGCATTTTGAACAGTCAAGGTGTGGTGTGTGGTGTGTGGTGTGTGGTGTGTGGTGTGTGGTGTGTGGTGTTTGGTGTGTGGTGTGGTGTGTGGTGGTGGTGTTTGTGTGTGTGTGTGTGGTGTGTGGTGTGATGTGGGAGAGCCCTTTCAATTTTATTACATTTTATTTGTATCCTTGTAAACTAGAACTTGTGTGGTACATAAACTACTACTAAAAACCCGTCTACTGAAAAATCACGCCCTTTATTAAATTCGTGGTTTACAAGGTAAAATCGGCTCCTCCTAATATTTAAGTCGGTTAAAATGTAGCCTTTGTTACCCGGGACATAATAACGAATCGATTGACACCTTATTCATCAACATCGTATGAATAATTTAGACGCTACGGAGGAACATAAATAAAAATAAATAATAAAATAAAAAATAAAAAACTTTATTTCAATTACATTAGGCGTTTTGATACATAACTTATTGGAGATAACCTTTTAAGCAAGAAATTGCTTGTATTAGGAGACTCCGCACTTCCACTTGGCAGTATAAGTAATTGAAATGTAGACAATGTAAACATGCAAGACTAATAAAAACAACAAAGAAAGTTATAAAATAAAAATAACAAATAAAATACAAAACTTACAAATAAAATAAAATAAAATTATACAAATTAAAATTAAAATAGTAACTTTAGATTATAATTTTATATATTAAAGAAACACACAAATACATAGACTGCTAAAATCATAACTCTTCCCTCAATAAAAAGCGCAGTTACTAACAAAAATCGAGAAAAAAAAAGCAAAAGACAACAAAAAGCCTTTCAAAACAGCTCGTGAGGGATTTGAACTCCCGACCACCTCAAATTCTAAGTTTTTAAGTAGGCGCTCTGACCACTGAGCAAACAAGCCCGTGCTATGGGCGTCCAGATAGCGTGTCTATTCCATGCTGTGCTCTCTTAGAACATTGGAGCCTGCTCGAAAATTTTGTACGGAAACTAGCGCCAGCTATCCCTGAGGATGAAATTATTTACTGGTTGGGTTGCCACTTTATAACAGTGATAAGATTTAATTGAAAATAACAATTTTGATAAATTAGATTGAGAAACCATATGTATTTAATCTACACCAATCTATGTAAATATAAAAAACTAAAAGAATTAAATCAATCAATGATAGAAACGTATTTTATTCATGGTTACACTATCAACCATCTGTCACCAACTGACAACTGTCATAGCATGCAATAGAACAGCTATTTTAGGCAGATTGTCAATAGAACGGGTAGCCTGTTGAGAACTACCACTGACTTAGGAGCTGCAGATCGTAAGATCAAACCTCGGTCACGACACACTTTTTGTATTTATTTTGTTCGTTTTTTATTTAACCACCACGGATAGAGAGCGCTGCTTGTATGATGACGGAAATACTGTTGAGAGTACCGTCTATCTCATTATATATATTGTAGTCTTTGGTCTATTCTCACAAAACCGACGCGAGTCCGTTACCACAACCACACCACAACGCTCACTACCTAATGGCGTGACCCTGCCCTGCACGGGCCGCCTTCGCCTCCGCGGAAACAGTGCTTCCTTCCATAATTGCTATCTCGCTTTCTCCAAAACCGCACAACATCGTCGCGCGTCGCAGGCGCTGGCCGAATATAAGGAGCCACGGTGGCCCTTTATGCAATGAGCCTAACGTAGAACTGTGAGTACTTAAGGTCCACTTTACCCCGTCCAATCGCATACCACTCACGATGCCCCGTATTACGCTGTTCTGTGCCCGTATGCATGCGATGATTTTTCCCTTTTTTCTAATCAGATCGATAATAAATGTTCTGATGCTTTTTTCCTAATCTTACTCCTTTGGATGGCAAAATGTATTTTGTTATTTTTTGTGTGGAGCGTATCAAATTAAATTAAATTCCTGTTTAGTGGCGAGTGATCCCGCTATGAAACTAAAGCTTGCCCAGTCTACTATCATTTGATGCTATGAACATTTCCATAAAGTTGCAACACTGCCAAATAAATTGATAAAAAAAAATTAAACACATTTTTAAGACCCTACCCTCAATTCTCATTTTTATTACTATTTACACTACCCGCACATCAAACATATAATTTATTGTAAAGAAAGAAACCAAACAGCGCCTTACTTAACACTGACCATAAATAATACACTATTACAAGATAGATGCGCAACTCTGGTTTTCGTTTTTAAAACTGTGTACCCAAACTGTTAGATGGCGCTGTTAGTCTTTGTTCAACCAAATAAATACAAAAAGTATTTTTTGACTGAGTGACCAATTATTCTCACAGCAACCGCTGTCACCACTAAGCTATTTGCTTATCTGACGAGTTGTCTAAAATAGCTGTGCTCGTTATGACAGTTGTAAGCTGTCAATTAGTAGAAAAGTTGGTGGCCTTAAAAACAGAGATGGCAGCACTATCTATAAAAAATTTGTTTGAAGCTAATGTATCGAAGTTTCACTCCCTCCTACTGACACGTATCACCACTTCCATTACTCCACTCTCACGTACTCACACGATAACAAAATAGTACGGAACTATAATGTTCATAGCCCTAATACATAACAACAGCCACATTCGTCTGGCAATTTAGGCGCTGCGGAGGAACATATACATACACAGATAGACTACTAAAATCATAACTGGCTTGAGTTGGAAAAATGCTCAATTTCTAACAAAAATCGAGACAAAAAAATCAAAAGAAAACTAAAAGTTTTCCGCAACAGCTCGTGAGGGATTTGTACCCCCGACCACCTCAAGAGCATCATTTTGCATTAAGTAGGCGCTCTGACCGCTAAGGTAACATCATTTACTCCTTTCTCTTTCATATCAGTCTTTACACAATCCATCCATCTTTTCTTTGACCTTCCTCTCCCTCTCCATCCATCAATATTAATGTCCATCACTCTTTTAGTCACATGCGTTTCATCCCTCTTCACTATATGTCCATACCAAGCCAAACGACTTCCTTTTAATTTAACGATAGCAAAATAGTACGGAACTATAATGTTCAGAGCTCTAATTCATAACAACAGCCATATTCGTCTGGCAATTTAGGCGCTGCGGAGGAACATATACATACACAGATAGACTACTAAAATCATAACTCTTCCTTCTGGCTTGAATCGGAAAAAAGCTCAATTTCTAACAAAAATCGAGACAAAAAAATCAAAAGAAAACAAAAAGTTTTCCGCAACAGCTCGTGAGGGATTTGAACCCCCGACCACCTCAAGAGCATCATTTTGCATTAAGTAGGCGCTCTGACCGCTAAGCTATCGAGCTTGTCCCCCCCCTCCGTGGTGTCACAGTGATCGGACGTGCTTTCTGTTCTCGTTGTATTGAAAATTATAAATCAGTGGAAAAAGTGATCACACTCTTAAGGAAACCACATCAATACAAACCCAAGTGAACAAGTGACAATCTGTGTGAAAATTATAGTGAAATAACAATTACATCTCCTCCAAAATACAAACAAAAACTTTAAACAGACAACAAAATTTTAAAAACTGTGCCAGGTTTGAACTTTGAACTCATTAGTGTGCACAAAGGATACGAGCCAGCACGCATCGTCTAAGTGACGAATTCCGTGCGTTAACTAAGGATTGTTATTTTCGATCGCGTTTGTAAAGCTCTCGTAGCACTGCGGCGTAGGCTGCCGACTGTCGAAACATCGTAGCGAGTTCAAATCCAAGACCTCAAGAAAATATACTTTTTGCTTTTTGTGTTTCTTCAAACTTTTCTATAATAAATATACAACTACACAAGGAATTATATAAAATCGAATACATCTTATTTTTGCATAAGATTGTTTGTCTGAATTATTATACATATTTTAAACGCAGCACAGTCTTACAGTAATATAAAATACATAGAAAATGATGCCGCTACGACGCACTCCGCCTGCATCACCGGCCACAATGAGTGGGCAGCCACCTGTTCTTCATCAATCTGAGCCTAACATTAGTGCTCTTTCTGAATTGAGTGAACCTTGCTTGGATACAAATATAACCAGTCGCAATAAAAGGAAACGACACGATCACGAAAGTTTTGTCAACATGTGCGAGTTCAAGGACGAAATATCGAACACACTTAAAGAGCTAAAGAAGGAGCAAACATTGTTTCGATCAGACATTGCAACGACGCTTACGGAAATTAAAAACCAATGCAGTAAGCTTCAGGATTACGTTGATTTTTCTGTTGCCAAATATGATGAGATGCTGGCAAAAATGCAGGAATATGAAGTGGAGAGAAAGGAAAATCGAGATTATATATGTAAACTTGAAGATAGAATCGACCACCTAGAAAGGCATTCAAAACTAACTAGTCTTGAAATTAAAAATGTCCCAAAAACTGCCGATGAATCGAAGCTTGGTCTGGCTAACGCAGTGAAAAATATCGGCAACGTCCTGGATACCACCATTGTTCAGTCCGATATTAAAGATGTTTATAGAATAAACTACAAAGGCTCCACGAATAACACCATTATAGTGGATTTTACTACCGTTATGCTGAAATCAAAATTACTTACTTCGGTCAGGACCTTCAACAAAAACAACCAGAACAACAAATTAAACACATCGCACCTACGAGTTGACGGCCCCAAGGTACCTATTTATATATCTGACCACCTACCATCAAAAACCCGAAAGTTATACTTTTTAGCAAGAGATTTCGCCGCTCAGAATAATTATAAACACTGCTGGACAGCATATGGTAAAGTCTACCTACGCAAAGAAGACGGAGCTCAGCGTGTCATAGTTAACTCTGAGGGAGACATAACCAAGTTAACTAAAATCTGACTATGTAGTCATTATGTGATTATTACAAAGGCACGCATGTCCACTTTTAATCTTTGTTACTATTTACTTATAGGTACAAAACGATGCAGCATGCCTAATTTTAATTATTTCTTTAATTACTTCATTGCTTTTTATTATTTATTGTTGAAAGTTTTGGATTTTTATAAAACACTAATTCACGCAAACACTCTCAAACAATCACACTGGCACAAAAATACACACCATCCTACACCCTACACACACAAAATATTTACAGAATTTACAAATTCACGATCAAGACCTGTCTTTAGAGGTGGTTTTCGCATTTTTATGAAATACTGGTGTGACTCACACGTTACTGGAAAAATAATAACATTGAGAACTCTGTACTTTGTCTTCTTGACTTTAAACCGTACCATTCGATAATTCAAATAATGTAAATGATGTGATAAATAATTTGGATAACGCTACTTTTTCAAACGCAATAACATGTGACCCAGATGATTGTGCCAAGCTGATGCCCTCTAACAAATGTTTGACTATTTTATCCCAGAACATTCGCAGTATAAACGCTAACTATGCGGGGCTTTTAACTCTATTACAAAGAATGGTGGTACCTAGTGACATTATTATTCTTTCAGAATGTTGGCTCTCCCGCAACCCCGTCATTCCGATTCTGGAGGGATATACTTCTTATAAGTCTTCAAAAACCTTCAATCAAAATGACGGAGTTATTGTATACGTCAATAGTTTGCTAGCTAATGTGAAAGTTAAAGAACCCGTCGTACCCGAAGCGAACTGTTTGACAGTTACGATTGGAGTGGATATAGCCATCATTGCCGTGTACAGGCCCTATGCATTTAAAAATCCCTCAAATTTTTTACAATCTATGGACAGTGTTTTATGTGAGCTTAAATCGTTTAGAAACATCGTAATTATGGGAGACATAAATATTGACATTACCCACAATAATAAAGATGCATATTCACTGGACTATTTGGATCTACTGGGTCACCATGGACTTTTCCCAGGACATACGTTAAAAACACATGGATCAACATGTCTTGATCACGCCAATATAAAGACTTCTTTCTCTAGCACAGTCATGGTGCTACAATCCACTGTCACAGATCACTTTGCAGTTTTACTCTCTTTGGTACCAAATAAAATCAAAGTTCTAAACTCAAGCCAAATTACAAAAATAAGTGAGGATGAGCTTGCTAATGACATAAATAATATAAGTTTCGATGCCGTCTATGCCACAAAAGATCCTAATTTGGCTACTAAATATTTAATGGAACCACTTCTCCTAGCTTTATCTAAAAACACTAAAACTATTAAAACCTCACGTAGACGCAGGCCGATAAAACCCTGGATTACTCAAGGACTACTAAAATGTATGCGACACAGAGACAATTTGTTTAAGAAGCTTAAAACAGATCCAACAAATGAAGTCGTCGCAGTCTCCTACAGAAGGTATCGTAATTTTTGTACAAACCTGCTACGAAAAGCAAAAAGAGATTATGAGAGACTAGAATTTGAAAAAGCAGGAAGAAATTCTAAGCAGGTATGGCGTGTTATTAAGAGTGTCACAAACATAGGACAAATAAAGTCATCAGCCTATGATCTCATAGCGAATCATCACGATAAGCAGGACTCTATAAATCAAATTAATGATTATTTTGCGAATGTAGGGAGTATTCTAGCTGACAAAATCCATAGAGACCCTCGATCTTTTTCGCTACCCGACCCTCAAAAGGAGTCTTTTGTAATGTTAGAGACAAATGAACAAGAGGTGGAACGATTAATTCTTTCACTTCGAAATGATTGTGCAGTTGGCTGGGACGGTATTTCTTCCAGTTTTCTAAAACGACATAGAAAAGCTATTGTGCCTCCATTGACACATGTTTGCAACCTGTGTCTGGACTCTGGTATCTTTCCAAACTGGTTTAAAAAGGCAATTCTTCACCCTATTTTTAAATCCGGAGATCGTGACCGTGTCGAAAACTATAGGCCCATATCAGTTCTGCCTGCGATGTCCAAGGTACTGGAAAAGCTCATAAATACAAGACTGGTAGCATATTTAGAAGCTCGTAATATTTTTTCAATTAACCAGTTTGGCTTTCGTAAAAATCTATCCACTGCTGATGCTGTTCACAAACTGGTTAATCACATAGCTCAGAAACTTGACAATGGTAAGAAATGTGTTGCAATGTTCCTGGATCTCGCGAAGGCATTCGACACGGTCTCTATTCCCATTCTAATATCTAAGCTCGAATGCCTGGGTATACGAGGTACCCAGCTATCCTTATTTCAGAGCTATCTTACAAATAGAACACAGAGTGCCAAAATTGGAACTTACTCTAGCAGTGATCTGAATATAGCTTTTGGTGTGCCGCAAGGCAGTATCCTTGGCCCTACTTTATTTTTAATCTACATGAATGACCTGTGCTGTCTCAGTCTGGAAAACGGTAAAATATTTTCCTATGCGGACGATACAGCACTCGTATTTGCGTCAGATAACTGGGAGGAGGCATATCGCCTTGCTCAGAAAGGTTTCGATACAGTCAGTGAATGGCTTAAGAACAATTTGCTTACCCTAAACATATCGAAAACAAAAATAATAAATTTTTCGATTCGAAATACCAATGTGTCCGTTACAAGCTCACTAAATGTTGCTGCCCAGGTGACACTATCTAATGGTAATAGCGACGGCATTGGCACCTATGATCACAGTAACATTGAACGAGTCACCTCGATAAAGTATCTTGGCATAGTGATTGACTGCAACCTTACTTTCAAAGAGTACATAATAATTCTATCAAATAGAGTGCGCAAACTAATGTACATTTTTAAACAACTACGCAACTCAGCAGATGCTGTTGTCATGAAAATGACATATCAGGCACTATGTCAGTCAATTCTGGTCTATTGTATCTCGTCCTGGGGCGGGGCAGCCAAGTCCCACTATATTCAGATTGAACGTGCGCAGAGAGCGGTTCTTAAGGTGTGCTGTTTCAAGCCAAGACTTTATCCTACCGTCAAGCTCTATGAATATTGTCAAGTCCTTACGGTTAGGCAATTGTTTGTATTGACCACTGCTATTAAGCAACATTCTATTTCCAACTTTTCACAGCAAACAAATCGCCGAAACCGTCTAGTTGCCTTAACTACTCCTCTTAAAACCTCTTTTAGTCAAAGATTCTTTGTTTTCCTGGGACCCTATCTTTACAATAAATTAAACCAAATTCTTTCCCTACACTCATTGAACAAACATAATTGTAAAATAGCTTTACATTCCTGGCTACAAAGCCAAACATATACTGCCACAGAAGCTCTCTTTAACGTATTAGTCTAAATCAGACGCATCCACTAACACTCTCTCCAACACATAAACATACACACATACACTCACGCGCATATACACACACACACCACCTACATTATACATACTTTTTAACTTTTTAATTTGTTTTACTTAGATTATTCTTCCACTCTCTTTTGTTTATTTTCATTTTAATAAGCTCACAAATTGTTTGAAACTTTTGTTATTTGCTGTGATACCAGATGTAAGCTATCAAATGTGTAACTCTAAACAGGTGGGGACCTGGTGACCTGTATTACAGGTGTTACTACCTACCACAGGCACCAGCGATCCACAACCAAAATACGTTGGCTACTGCATATGTGTAAATATTGTTTGTATTTTTTGGCTTGTGGTGAGAAATAAACACTTTTTATTATTATTATTATTATTACTTGTATTAGAGATGCTCAAATAGGATAGCTCTTTCCTAGCAGTGACGTCATGATCCCTAGAGGGCGTTGCTTGTAGGGCTACAAGCAACACCCTCATGTGCGTACGCGCACAGCTGCTCTGATACCGGCGAATATTTATTAAGTTCGTCACTGAATAAACTAATTAAATTAATTGAAAGACAATGTACATTATTTACAAAGTGTCATAAATAAAAATATGTACAAGTTTCTAAAGGTTATAGGTTATAGGGCGTTATTTATTTTATCGTGTAAACCTTTTATCTACAAATACTCAAAGAGAAAAAGGAAGAACCTTTTTGGCAAAAAAAGATAAAGGAAATCCAAAAATGATTTCGAAAGTCGGTGACCTTTTTTTGCCACCGAGTCCACCGACTTCCGAAAGTAATTTAAAACGTTTTTAGTGCTTTTTTCTTTATGCGGATCGATACTGCTCATTAACCTCAATAATAATTATTCCGATGCTTTTTTCCTAAACATGCTCCTTTGGGTGGAAAAATGCATTTTGTTATTTTTTTGTGTGGAGCGGATCTAATTAAATGAAACTCCTGCTAAGTGGAGAGTGATCCCGCTTTGAAACTATATTTTTCTTAAAGCTTGGCCAGTCTCTTATCATTTGATGCTATGAACATTTGCATAAAGTTGCAACACTGCCAAATAAATGGATCGAAAAAAAAATTAAAAACATTTTTAAGACCCTACCCTCAATTCTTATTTTAATTACTATTTACACTAAAGTCTGGTCGCGGAGCACGAAGAAATTCGAACAATCATACCTCTTTACCTACTGACAGTGGTCACAAACATTTTTCTCTGAAGTTACATGAAATAATAAAAGGAGAAAGAAAATTTACCAACTAATTAAATAAATTATTGTTATTGTGTAAATCATTTATTTAAATGTTATATTAAGTATAAGTTATAAAAATGGAATTACAATTACTAATTCGGCAGAAATAAAATCAACTTATGTCTGGATTTTTTGTTGTTGTTTTTTGTCATGACTCAAGGCCAACCAAAAAACCACAAACAAACAAGAACAAACCTTATAGTGTTAGGTAAAAGCCACATCCAGTCACCGTTTATCTGTTTCACAGATCCCCTTGTTTACATGTATCGAACGAACATTTTACCCGCATTCACTTCTAATTTACCTTCAAAATATTTATAAATCGACGTCTAATTTACGTTCTTTTGTTCTTTTTAAGTGTCTAGTATTTATATTCTCACAACCTTTTGAGGTTTCAGATCATTTATTCTCATTTCACTATTAAGTGAATATTGAATTCTTATGAGAATAAATTATCATAAACCTCAAAAGGTTTACAATTCCTGAGGACGGCAGCCATTGGATCTGTGCGAGCGATACACAATATATTTACGCGGGAGTGACAGAGACAGGTAATAACAGGTCATTGTACGAATTTCTTCGTGGTCACTGCTCCGCGACCGGACTTTACCCGCACATCAAACATATTATTTCTTGTAAAGAAACCAAACAGCGTCTTACTACTGACACGTATCACCACCTCCATTACTCCACTCTCACGCACTCACACGCACTCACACGATAACAAAATAGTCATCATCATCTTCCTGCCCATGGACCTTAAAAAAAGGCGGACGCCGTCTTCTTTAACAATAACTGAAGCACCCATAGTAAGTCAGTGCACTAATGCTGACAGGTGCGCACGCACACATTCACACCATAGTAAGACTGCCGTCGGCCATTACGTTTTGAACGATGCTACGTGTGCCCGCTTGTTATTTTGCGTAATAAATCATAATAAACAATATCTGTCACAAAAACTTGTAATAAAACTAAGTGCAAGGGAAATCTTATTGAAATATGGTTTAAAAATGGGTAATTTTTCATCATCTGGCATCCCTTTACACACGCACACATAGTTACGCAGCCGCCATTGTGATGTTTCAATTTTTTCTTAATGAAGTTACGTCCGCCTTTTTTTTAGGTCCATGTTCCTGCCCTTGTCCCATTTTATTTGGGGTCGGCGCAACACGTTTTCTTCTTCCATTCTCCCCTGTTAGACGTCACGGCATCATTTACTCGTTTCTCTTTCATATCAGTCTTTACACAATCCATCCATCTTTTCTTTGGCCTTCCTCTCCCTCTCCATCCATCAATATTAATGTCCATCACTCTTTTAGTCACATGCGTTTTATCCCTCCTCACTATATGTCCATACCAAGCCAAACGACTTCCTTTTAATTTTACGATAACAAAATAGTACGGAACTATAATTTACAGAGCTCTAATTCATAATTCATCTATTCCATAGTCGGTACTCATTGACATAGTATATTATTTTTAAATTCAATTCCTTTTTCCATTTTTTGACATTGTTGCACGTGACATTTTTGTATTATTTCAATGTTTTTATATTTTTTATTTTTGTTTATATTTTTAGCTGAATTTTGACGTAGTAAGTGACACTCAGTTTTGACATTTATACATTTTATGACATTGTTGCACATGACATTTTGTATTATTTTAATGATTATTTTATCTTTTTATTATATTTTAAAAGTGCTTACTTGATTTGAATTTTGACGTTGTAAAGTGACCCTTAGTTTTGACATTTATATATTTTTTCTTTGTTTTTTATTAATGTTAATATGTTTTTTAATTTTTTTTTGTCAAATTCAATTAATACTTTTAGCATTTAAGTAGTATAATTTAAAAGGTTTTTTCAATTTTAAATGTCAATAAACTCAATAAATATTTGTACGCCTTCGGGCATAACATAGAGCGCTTGTAATCTTTTAAAACAACTATTTATTGTACCTATGTTAACAAATGATTAAATGACTTACTTATGACTTATAACAACAGCCATATTCGTCTGGCAATTTAGGCACTGCGGAGGAACATATACATACACAGATAGACTACTAAAATCATAACTCTTTCTTCTGGCTTGAGTCGGAAAAAAGCTCAATTTCGAACAAAAATCGAGACAAAAAAAAATCTAAAGAAAACAAAAAGTTTTCCGCAACAGCTCGTGAGGGATTTGAACCCCCGACCACCTCAAGAGCATCATTTTGCATTAAGTAGGCGCTCTGACCGCTAAGCTAACGAGCCTGTATTAGGAACGCTCTAATAGCATAGCTCTTTCCAAGCAGTGACGTCATGAGTCCCTAGAGGGCGTTGCTTGTAGGGCTACAAGCAACACCCTCATGTGCGTACGCGCACAGCTCTGATACCGGCGAATATGTATTTATGTTCGTCACTGAAAAACATTATTTACAAAGTGTCAAAAATAAAAATATGTACAAGTTTCTAAAGGTTATAGGTTATAGGGCGTTATTTATTTTATCGTGTAAACCTTTTATCTACAAATACTCAAAGAGAAAAAGGAAGAACCTTTTTGGCAAAAAAAGATAAAGGAAATCCAAAAATGATTTCGAAAGTCGGTGACCTTTTTTTGCCACCGAGTCCACCGACTTCCGAAAGTAATTTAAAACGTTTTTAATGCTTTTTTCTTTATGCGGATCGATACAGCTCATTAGCCTCAATAATAATTATTCCGATGCTTTTTTCCTAAACATGCTCCTTTGGGTGGAAAAATGCATTTTGTTATTTTTTTGTGTGGAGCGGATCTAATTAAATTAAACTCCTGCTAAGTTGTGAGTGATCCCGCTTTGAAACTATATTTTTCTTAAAGCTTGGCCAGTCTCTTATCATTTGATGCCATGAACATTTGCATAAAGTTGCAACACTGCCAAATAAATGGATCGAAAAAAAAATTAAAAACATTTTTAAGACCCTACCCTAAATTCTTATTTTAATTACTATTTACACTAAAGTCTGGTCGCGGAGCACGAAGAAATTCGAACAATCATACCTCTTTACCTACTGACAGTGGTCACAAACATTTTTCTATGAAGTTACATGAAATAATAAAAGGAGAAAGAAAATTGACCAACGAATTAAATAAATTATTGTTATTATATAAATCATTTATTTAAATGTTATATTAAGTATAAGTTATAAAAATGGAGTTACAATTACTAATTCAGCAGAAATAAAAACAACTTATGTCTAGATTTTTTGTCGTAACTCAAGGCCAACCAAAAAACCACATACAAACAAGAACAAACCTTACAGTGTTTGGTAAAAGCTACATCCAGTCACTGTTTATCTGTGTTTCACAGATTCTTGTTTACATGTACCGAACGAACATTTTACCCGCATTCACTTGTAATTTACCTTCAAAATATTTATAAATCGACGTCTAATTTACGTTCTTTTGTTCTTTTCAAGTGTCTAGAATTTATATTCTCCCAACCTTTTGAGGTTTAAGATCATTTATTCTCATTTCACTATTAAGTGAATATTGAATTCTTATGAGAATAAATGATCATAAACCTCAAAAGGTTTACAATTCCTGAGGACGGCGGCCATTGGATCTGTGCGAGCGATACACAATATATTTACGCGGGAGTGACGGAGACAGGTAATAACAGGTCATTGTACGAATTTCTTCGTGCTCACTGCTCCGCGACCGGACTTTACCCGCACATCAAACAATTATTTCTTGTAAAGAAATCAAACAGCGTCTTACTTACTACTGACACGTATCACCACCTCCATTACTCCACTCTCACGCACTCACACGATACCAAAATAGTCATCATCATCTTCCTGCCCTTGTCCCATTTCATTTGAGATCGGCGCAACACGTTTTCTTCTTCTATTCTCCCTTGTTAGACGTCACGGCATCATTTACTCCTTTCTCTTTCATATCAGTCTTTACACAATCCATCCATCTTTTCTTTGGCCTTCCTCTCCCTCTCCATCCATCAATATTAATGTCCATCACTCTTTTAGTCACATGCGTTTCATCCCTCCTCACTATATGTCCATTCCAAGCCAAACGACTTCCTTTTAATTTTACGATAGCAAAATAGTACGGAACTATAATGTTCAGAGCTCTAATTCATATCAACAGCCATATTCGTCTGGCAATTTAGGCGCTGCGGAGGAACATTTACATTCACAGATAGACTACTAAAATCATAACTCTTCCTTTTGGCTTGAGTCGGAAAAAAGTTCAATTTCTAACAAAAATCGAGACAAAAAAAATCAAAAGAAAACAAAAAGTCGTTCGTAACAGCTCGTGAGGGATTTGAACCCCCGACCACCTCAAGAGCATCATTTTGCATTAAGTAGGCGCTCTGACCGCTAAGCTAACGAGCCTGTATTAGGGATGCTCAAATAGGATAGCTCTTTCCTAGCAGTGACGTCATGATCCCTAGAGGGCGTTGCTTGTAGGGCTACAAGCAACGCCCTCATGTGCGTACGCACACAGCTCTGATACCGGCGAATATGTATTTATGTTCGTCACTGAATAAACGAATTAATTTAATTGAAAGACAATGTACATTCTGAAGTGTCATTTATTTTATCGTTTAAACCTTTTATCTACAAATACTCAATGAGAAAAAGAAGAAACTTTTTTGCAAATACCAAACAAAAAATGATTTCGAAAGTCGGTGACTTTTTTTTGCCACCGACTTCTGAAACTAATTTAAGACGTTTTTAGTATTTTTTTTGTTGCTTTATGACCATGTTTTAAATCTATACATTTTGTTGAGTAATACATCAGCTTTTTAATCAATAGATGAAAAGATTACGGTTGTTTCAGCTTCAAAGATAGGATAGTTTTTGACTCAATAGATGGCGCTGTTGACCCATGCGCAGTGAGACAGGACACCGGACCCTTTAGGAAGCAGTCAACCAAACATATGCATGACGACAGCATCAAATGTTTGCAAATATTCTAACTTGTGGACTAAATAAGTCCGTCACTTAGAATATTGGAAAAAAATCAAATCAAATAATTATTTATTGTGAACAACAAGGTCCATATGAGTTACTAAAAAAAAGTACTTAAGAAAGTGATGTGAAATTAGTAAATTATAATGGACACGTATTTTTTGTTCTTGTAAATCAATGAATATTGACAAAGATAAAACGCATTGTAACTGGGGCTCGTGACGTCAGAACTAGCTAAAAATTGTACTATGGCGTGACGTATTGAGTATTTTAAAAGTGTCGTATCTTCGTTAATTATGATTTATGTAACAAAAGTAAAAAGACGGGTCAAATGTTTGTTAATATTCTCACTGACGGACTATTTTTTTTTGTCTACCCTATTTTATACATCAAACTATACTGCTTGACTTCGCTTATTTTTATGTAATTTTACTAATTCAATTTTCATTAAATTTTATGCGATTTATGTTTTAATTTTTACTAAATAATTTTAATTGATTTTTTATGTAATGTGCTTGTGTTTTATGGATTTTAATGATCTGAAATAAATGAATTATTATCATAAACAGGGTTAGTTTTTAATGAGCAGCCAATTAAGATCTAAATATCAAACCAAAAGAAGGTACATGTTGTTAAAAAAATAAAACAAAATAATGGCATTCATTCCGTTGAAAAAGTCCGATAATTTCCTAAATCATTAAACTAGTGGGAATCAAGTTTATTGTCCGTTTTGTTTTTTATGTGTTTTGTTAATGCTTTTTCTTTTTTTCTTATTCTGCTACCTATCTAGGTTGTTGGACTGAATTGTGCTGTTGCAATAACCACACGTTTGCTTTTTAATGGTGGACAAAAATCTTATTTGTGCATTTTTGATATAAAAAAAAAACATCGCTGTACATTAACACACAGCGCCACCTAGTGCCACACTAAGCAAAGCTTGTGTCGTGGACACTAGATAGTTGATATACTACATATGTACTTTTTTGTTTGTAAATACATACTTATTATACATATAAAACACCCATGACTCGGAAACAAATGTCCGTGCTCATCACACAAACATTAGCTATTACCGGGATTCGAACCCAGGACCCTAAGAATGGTGATGGTGATGGTGTAAGAATGGTGGTGGAATGGTTAGGGAGTAATTTTGCACGAATTTAATTATCAGTATAAAAACACTATAATTTCTGTGGTAAAATACTTGATTGCGCTATCGTACTCAAACATTACAATTTATATTACACTAGCTTCTGCCCGCGACTTCGTTCGCGTGAATTTCCCGCTTGCAACATTTCTTATTGCTGCTCCGCTCTTATTAGTCACAGCGTGATGTTATATAGCCTATAGCCTTCTTCGATAAATGCACTATCCAACGCAAAAAGATTTTTTCAGTTCGAGCCGGTAGTTCCTGAGATTAGCGCGTTCAACCAAACAAACAAACAAACTCTTCTGCTTTATAATAATATAAGTATAGATTAAAAAAACACTTCAGAACTTTTACAATTATTTTTCATTAAAAAGAAAAAAAATTAAAACTGAAATTAAAACGAACAGCAGGAGCAGCCATACATTTTCGCCACGCGGTAGAAAGAGAGGGGGATATTACTACGTCTCCTACGGCGAGCCCGGCGCGGTCTACTCTCCCTCTGTCTCACGAATTTTCGATCAGGTCACGAAAGTCCTGACGCGAGTTTAACATTTTTACCCATCCCAAAAAGTGTACCTACATAACCGGTAAAGATTTCACTTAAAAAAAAAGATTAATTTTTTCATGATTTTGACGATGATGATGATGATGATGATGGTGGTGGTGGTGGTGGTGATGATGATGATGACGATGATGATGACCTTATCGATTCTAAACCATCTGTGGCTGGTTCTTGAAAACTAACCCTGTGTGGCTAGAAATTTACCTTGGGGTGGACAATGTGACCCACTCAAAACATTGTACTGATGGATATTACAAAATCGTTCATCGGTCAAAACCACTGTTGACTAGTGTCAGTCAAAATCCTTATGAAGTTAAAATGCGTTTTCTGCATTAAAAATATGTTGTTTTAGAACGCCTCAGTTGGAATTACCTAGTCAAATAACGTGATATTTTTCAAAGGGTCAAAAATAAATACTTAGCAACCTAATAAGTTTTCACCGGTCATAAGTAGTTTAGACTAGTTTTTACCGGTCGAAAGTAGTTCCGACTTGTTTTATGGTACAGGTTAATGGAGGTATTTAAAGAAAAAAACTTTCTAGATCTTGTAATAAGTAAAAAATAATAATTGACGAAGACGCTTTTAAAATTTCCAATACGTCACGCCTAGGTATAATTTTGGCTAGTTCTGACGTCACGAGATCCCACTCTTGAGGTTTGATGCGTTTCATCTTTGTCAATATTCATTGATTTACAAAAACAAAAAATACGTGTCCATTTCGAATGTGGAATACTTCAGGTGCCATTACCTCAGGTGCCCTTAAAGCAGGTGCCCAATATGGCATACGTCTTTTTTTCAATACTCTAACTAACGGACTAAATAGATTTGTAATTTTTTGATACTGTTGTCATGCCTAAAGTGCGAGGGACGTGAAGATGTTTAAAAGTAAAAATCTTAAGTATTTAAAGAAAAAACCTGTGAAAAATTGAAACTTTGACTCCCAATATCTTCGTAACTAGAAGGTTTTCAGGGCAAATCATGTGCTTTTCGGCTCCGTTAAGAAGTTTTTTACACCCTTTGTAACTAAATTAATAGCGAAATGTAAACTATTACTACTAAATATTATTACTTTTTTTGTATTTTGTTTACTATATCGTACCCTCTCAAGGTTCATTGGAAGATCAGTTTCATCACCTGTCTGGCATGAATGCTGAAATAGACCTTTTTGGCGCAGCCGTGAGGCACACAGCACATTTCTACTAAGTCCTACTCCTTGTTTTGTATCTTTTTTATTTATTATTGTGTGTGTGCTTAATTAACTGACGTCAAATAAATATTTTTCTTTCTTTCTTTCTTTTAAGTTCAACTCTACCTTACCCTTTCGAGATTATAGGCGTGATGTTTTAAGATTTTGCTTGGTCATGTAATTTAATCTCACAGTTAATCGTAGTGCGTAGTAAACTAAGAATAAACCATATTTCCTGATTTTTTGTTATTATTTGAATGCTCAGAAACGCACTTTGATAACCGCAATGTCAAGATGATTGAGTAATACCAAATAGTTAAGTAAACTCTTGTTAAAATATCTCAAATATACCGGCCATACTAACTAGTTAGGGTTCCGTGGCTCAGAAGGAAAAAACGGAACCCTTATACGACCACTTTGTTGTCCGTATGTTGTCATGATCCTTTAATTCGGAAACGCATGGATGTTTTGGGTTGAAATTAAAACTGTAAATTGTATACTCAAGTCTTCAATTCGAATTCCATTCAAGCTGTTAAAAAAAAACATGCAGGACTTTGGGACGGCCGATAAAAGTGTAAACTAAGTAATCCAAAATAAACTATATCTTAATTGTATAAGGTTGGTTTCGACTAACCGTTCTCCCTCCGTCTTACGAATTTTCGATCAGACCATACACAACGCTTCGATTCTATTTCGATTTGGGAAGTCGTAAAACGGAACCCTTATACGACCACTTTGTTGTCCGTATGTTGTCATGATCCTTTAATTCGGAAACGCATGGATGTTTTGGGTTGAAATTAAAACTGTAAATTGTATACTCAAGTCTTCAATTCGAATTCCATTCAAGCTGTTAAAAAAAAACATGCAGGACTTTGGGACGGCCGATAAAAGTGTAAACTAAGTAATCCAAAATAAACTATATCTTAATTGTATAAGGTTGGTTTCGACTAACCGTTCTCCCTCCGTCTTACGAATTTTCGATCAGACCATACACAACGCTTCGATTCTATTTCGATTTGGGAAGTCGTACGTCTGTCTCACTCGTTTTCGTTATGTCATTCATTCCGAACGTTTGTGAATACGGAGGCAGGTCACGTGTCCTGACGCGAGCTTAAAAGTTTTTACCCATCCCAAAAACTGCACAACTCCGCTAAAGAAGTTTTACTACTAGGTACACGTCAAAAAGACGTAAAAATGGACGTGTGGCACTCGGGGACTGCCGCGGTAAAGCTATTGCATTTGTTTTTTACGGGGGGTGGTTATTTTCATTACGGAATTGGCCCGCGATAGAAGCTATGCAATAGCTTAAAAAGATACGGTCAGTTATGCCGCAAAAAACATATATATTACGACACTCTCATGGGAGTCAAAACTTATAGGGTACTTCTCGTTGACCTAGAATCATAAAGTTTGGCACGAAGAAATGGTATAAATAGATTACAGCACATGTAAAGGAATCTTAAAACCGAAACCGTAGTATAATAAAATAATACCTACAAGTTATACGGAACCCTTGATGCGTAGGTACAACTCGCGCTTGGCCACTTTTTTTATTTATCTAAACCCCGGCTTAAACTTTGGATACGAAAACAGAACAAACAAAATGTAGTTTTTAGGCGACTAAACAAAAACATAAATTGGTGGTTATGGGCTATTTTCCATCCTAGTCCGAAGTTCATCCACAGCTCGTGGATAAATAATAACAGCCGCTCGGGCCGATCTTTAGGTTAAGCCGTGCTTGCCTAGGTTGATCTGTGGATAGGTGACCACCCTTACATACCGAGCTTCTTCCGTGCCTCGGAAAGCACACCAAGCTGTTAGTGACGGCTGTCAGATCTTTGACAGGCAATCGGGAATCGTGACAGGCAGTCAGTGGCCCAAAAAGTTGGACAACCAGTCTGACCAAGTACAAACCTAGTAGTAGTCTGACCAACCCAGTACTAACTGGGTTGTGGAGGTCAGACAGGTTTAGACTGGGAGCCGGCCCCACCATAGTTGGGAATAGGCAAGCAGAATATGATAATGATGATGAATAATTAGAAAAACGAAATAATAAGAAACAACCACATTACATGAATAATATAGGTATATATTATGATGTTTCTTATAATTATTGCTCATTTGATTTTTGTCCTTTATTTCCTGATTATTGTAATATTAATGATTTAGACATGATTTATGGCGATTTTGACATTATTCTTTATGATTTTGACATTATCAGTAATTATTTATTGCCCAAATTTTCCAAATATTATTAAATAGTAACTTGTGTTTAAGATGTGTATGTGTCTCCGTAAAATTGTCAAACACGTTATATTGTAATCTCTCTAGCGATATTGTAAAGTCTCGAATTATTGTCAAATGAACATGCTGCTTACAATAAAATGCTTTATTTTTCGTGAAATGCATGCGATGGTAGTCAACTCACGCGGTGTGGAGGGAAGGAGGGGTCCCTCTTGCCCATTGGTACCACTCTTATGAAAAAATACTCGTACTGTACCATTCATGAGAAATACCGATTAATATAATCTAACCTTAAAACACTTTTTATTCCCCTAAATAGCGTAGTCGACGGAGCTCCGCTTCGCGGGGCCCCTTTTTCCGGGTGCAGGGTTTAAAGGAACCTAACTAAACTAACGGGTGCCCCAAGTCCCGATTATGGGGGCAGAGATACTTCCGTATGTTCAGTTGACAATAATTCGAGAGTTTACAGTATCGCTAGAGAGAAACACGTTACATTGTAATATAACGTGTTTGACAATTTACGGTGACTTAAGTATTACTAACGAATTGGTTTTTACATTTATATGTATAACAGATTATCTGTTATATATGTAAAAATTGATGAATTGAATGATTTGATTTCAACAAAAATAGAAAACAAGCCCCCGTGTTTTTTTTTCGTTGTTTTTTGCCAAACCTGGGCACCTTGTAGTTACCAAGCTATTGGTGCCGATTCTGTTGTGCGCAAACTAAACTTAATTTAGGCTATGTTGGGCTTTCTTTTACCAAAATGCAGTGCGAGAAAAGAACAGCTATAGCAATGAACTAAGTTAGAGATTGCAAGTTAGTGTATGTCTTGCGCTTCACCTTGTTTTTAATCGACATCTTTTTACGTTCACCCTTCATTTGTATGGAATTATTAGGTCCAATTAAATTTGACAGCTCTAAATTACGTCCGTCTCTTTCTCGTTTTATTAGAGAGAAAAAGATAAGATAGCAATAGCCTAAATAAAGTTTAGTTTGTGCACAACAGAATCGACAAGGGGTGTCAAAGTTACAATTTTTTTTTACTTCATAGGTACATGTTTGTATTAAATAAAAAGCAAAGTATTAGTAATATTGGTATTAGTAAATTATCGCTGGGAATCCCCAGCGATAATTTTTGCGTACTTAGTTTGATATACAGAATGCTTGGTTGACGGTGTGGCGTTTAATAAATGAGTTATGCGTGCTGTAGTGGGGGATGCGCGGTGAACGGAGTGAGGGGCGATCAGGCGCTCAGTCTAGTCCGAACAGCCTTAGCGACAGTACGCCTAACCCAGTAATATTGGAAACTGTGTTTTATTGTACAACCCTGAACAAAGACACCACATTGATATACAGTGGTTTACTCTAAACCCTATCAAGTGTACGAGAAACACGACAGACGGGTTCGCTAAGCGCCCGTTTACACGCTACGTATAATTTCCGCATTATAAACAGCTCAGCTTCTGCAACATCCACTTTACATCCTGAAACATTTACATAACCATCACTGGCAGCAAATGGCAGACCGGACATATGATTATAGTAATATTTGTGCAAAAAATACTGAAATAAATGACTATTGTCTATAAAAGATAGTTCACTTTGTGTTGGATCTTTTAAATCAGCGGGTTTATGAGCGGACAGCAAATTTTATTTTAGTCGGAGCACGTGGTGGCGGGCGGCGTCGATTTACGAACAGTAAGTCGTGGGTTCGAACCCAGACAGCGCTATTTGCCCAAAAGACGTGAAAAATAACTTTAGCTTCTGAAGTCGGTGACAAATATAATAAATCAATCAAACAAAGGTCACCGACTTCTGATGCTAAAGTTATTTTTCATGTGTTTTTATGTTTTTTGAAGTCGGTTTTATTTTTTGCAACAACGTTTTTATTTTTCACTTACTAGTGGTTCACATGTGCTTACCCCTTCACAGCGTACCGGCAATTTACATCGTGCGTTCATGGTAGGCCCTCTGGTCATACACGCACAGTACAACTCTGTACTTGAACTTTCTGAAGAACCTCATCAAAAAGGTCAGAATGTGTTTTTTTATTTAATGAATAATTTCATTCTAATTTAAATATTTAGAAGCCAAAGTGATGATGAGATGTGTAGACCCGTTTATTTAAAAGTAGCAGGCCATGAGTTCATCGTGGTGACCTTAGGTAGCTTAGATAATTAGAGATAATAAATAAATAAAGAAAATAATATAAAGCCTTTTATTTTCTATTTTCACATTACTTTAGTTACAGGTTAAACTATTTCTAATGCATACTACTAATCTATTCTACTATACAACTATCATTATATTCTTTAAGCATTACATTTTTTTACTTATTCAAAATCAAAATCAAAATATTTTATTTCACATATGCCTGGATGGGCACTTATAAAACGTCGAAAAAGGTGCACAGTTCGTGTTGGTCGATTCCATGGAGAAGAACCGACAAGAAACTCCATGGTTACTCTTTTCAAATCATTTGGTATTACAGTATTATTATGTTTCATTACAGCATTAGTACTAAAGTGTGGGGGGACAGCGTAGGCCCGACAATAGGTCGTTGCTTGCTAGACAAAAAATGTAAAACAAAAGGAATATTTAACAAAAGTTAAACAGCATCCGGGAATCTAAAAGGCCTTAATTTTTGTTAAATATTCCTTATATTTAACAAAAGTTAAGTTATTAACTAGTATATTTCTTTAAGCTGCTTAATACTACCTTAAAAACAATTTAGTTTTAAAGTATTTTCAGGAACCCCATGTTGGGTAAAGGCCTCCTCTACAGATGCCCATTTATCTCTGTCCTGTGCAATTTGCCTCCAGTTTTTAATTAGAGATACCTAGGTTTAATTTTATTAAACAAAATATTAAGCTTGTAATCCGCAAAAGGCTAGACAGAATTATACTTTCTTTTTTCATACCCGTCCTTCTCCAAAGAGATCTAGAAGGTTTACGGTCCCATTAAACTATCAATTGAATACTTGCGAAGCCAAAACATTATCATTTTGACATCTAAGTTGCCTCTCACGACGTACACAGGTAAAGACGATGTCATTGCGACCTATTATTAAACGGGAACCATCAGAGAGATACATTGTAGATAATTTATCATTGTACAAGCCGACCTTTGCTTAAAAAATGACGCTATTGTTATTTTGTTCTTAAGGTTCAAGAGTAGATAGTGAGACAGAGACTGAACGAACAGAGAGAACTTCATAAAGCGTGTAAGAAGCTCTGAACGAAGCCGAAAGGCACTTGTTCTCCCCGGCATTGCGATATTTTTTTGTGTGTTACACCATACCTGAGAACCCTCTAATTACAGAGATATTAAGGGTCAAAGTTCCAATTTTTGACCAGATTTTTTTTAATAAGTACAAGTTCTTATTGAAAGATTTTTACTTTAAACACCTCCACGACCCCCGTAATTCATCCATCAGCATAATATTTTGAGTGCATTACATTGAGTTCTACCATAAAACATGATTTTTTAACCCAAAAAAAAGTCGTTTCCCAGCAATATTTTTTGCGTAAAGTAGTAGTGGTAGTGTGATGGTTGACGGCTTCGTGATGAGGTTGTTTACACCCTGTCAAGCAAGTATTTTAATACACGGAGGAAGACGAGACAGCAGCCTACGTGCTTCTGCACTGCCCAGTGGTTGCAAAATACAGGGCAAAGTACTTCGGTAACCCAGGTACTCTTCGCGAGATTGTCAGCGACATCAAGGCGCTGCTGGCCTATCTCGGGGAGTGAGATGGATCGAGTGAATTTCCCACCCGTACGCAAAATACACGCTTTGGCGTGGAGTTGCGGACACCAACCCTTTATATAGGTACTTGCTTCGGCAGTACATATACTAAAATTGGAACGATACAGAGAAGATTAGCATGGCCCCTGCGCAAGGATGACACGCAAAATCGTGAAGCGTTCCACATTTTTCAAGCAGGGGGTTGGCACAGGGCGACCCAATATCACCGATGCTTTTTAATATTGTTACATCAACAATTTGCCAACAGATTGAGACTGTAATTGTTTCGCAGTACGCAGATGATTTCGTATTTTATCTCAGTCATAAAGATTTAAGCAAAGCGGAATCGGAAATGCAAGTTGCTCTTAACTCCACGGTTGTTATGCTGGATGATATGGGTCTAGACATGTCACCAGAAAAATCAAAGATGTGTCTTTTTAGTAGAGGTAGAAGAAGACGACAATTGCAACTCACAATTAACAACTTACCAGTTTCTTCAGTAGATTGTGTAAAACACTTAGGTATCTGGTTAGATAGGTCACTTCTATGGAAAGGCATATTAATGACATACAGGAAATTTATTTAAAGTTTTAGCGGGGCGAACTTGGGGAATCCATCCGAAACATTTGAGATCTTTGTATATTTCATTGGTACGCAGTAGGATTGACTTCGGTTGTTTTCTATATGATAATAGTGCAAAGAGTCATTTAGGTAAACTGGACAAAATTCAGAACCAGTATTTGAGGAGTATAGGTGGTTTTATAAAAAGCTCTCCTATACACGTAATGGAAGCTGAAATGTGCATTCCTCCTTTGTACGTTAGGAGATTATACTTAGCTTACAAGTTCTGTATAAAAAGTATGTCATGTTCGAACAATGTAACCATTAAATTAATAGATGATTTGAATGATCTCTCAGTCGCAAGATACTGGAACAATAAGAAAAAACCATTGCTTGTGACCGTATACAATGAGTGTAAACGCCGTAATATACATTGTTCAAGTATTTTAGACATGTACTCACTTGAAAAATGGGTGACAGGTATAAACGTACGGGATAAAATTAGTTGTAGGTTAGACTGTGTCAAAGCGGCAAAACGCAGCCATGAGGTTACATCACTGAAATTCGATGTTATCAAAGAACTCAGTGAAAAGTACCCGGGGTGGAAAATGTTTTTTACTGATGGGTCTAAGAGCAAAAGTGGATGCGGTGCCGCTTTTTATAGTTTGAGTGATGGAAATTCGGCCTTGTTTAAATCTATGGATGCAAACGTATCTGTAATGACGATGGAACTCGTAGCAATCTCAAAAACACTAGAGAACATAATTTGTTGGGAGAATGCGAACCATTCTGTGAATCAAAACATAGTTATATGCACGGATAGCAAAAGTGGCTTAATGCATTTGGCTCGATGCGCCTCTGGTTGCAGAGGTACACCGATAGCTTATGTAATTCTTAGACTATTTTATGAACTTAGTGACATTAATTTGAGATTGCAATGGATTCCATCTCATATTGGTATACATGGAAACGAGAAGGCTGCCATACTTGCTAAAAAGGCTACTTTGGAAGGATTGGAAATTGACATCGCTCCGTTCTATACAGAATTACTTGGCTATTACAAGAACATATGCTACAATCGGTTTAAAGAGTATTTTGACAAAAAGTCTAAAGAAAAAGGCATATGGTATAAGACTATGCAAAGTGAGCCTCCACGAATCCCTTGGTTTGCTGAAAGTCATACAAAGAGGTCGTATGTTGTTATGGCACATAGATTGCGTGTTGTATGAAAAAAGTCGATTCCCCTAATTGCCTAGTGTGTGATAAAGTCTAAGATGTCCAACATTTGCTGGTGGAATGTGAAAAGAACAGGACAGAAAGGAAGATTGTGATGCGGGAGTTAAAACTTAATATGTATGATGTTGGGACTTTCATTAGAATATTATCTACACCTAATTCGGGAGAAGCGAAACTGATTTATGAAATGGTTGCTGCATCGCTGTCTCCCTCGCTTACGCAATAACATTTCTATAAATAGTATTATAATTACGTGTAATAATAAGTTAGATTAGGATATGATGAGGCTGACGTACCTTTGTAAGGTAAAAGCCTCTAAATAAATAAAGATTTAAAAAAAAAAACCCGTTATATAATACAAGTTATTAGCATCACCCGCATAGACAAAGAAGAAAAGATGCATCCATAACAACTGGATAAATTCGCAACTGGGCAGATTCTCAGCTGGACAGTTTCTCAACTGGACAGATTAGCAACTGGACAGAACTTGTTCAGTCCACGACATAACTTATATTACCCCCGCGCAAGCTTCCTCTACTAAATTAAAAAAAAACAGTCACTTAATCAAAATATCATCATCATCATCATCATCAGCCTAAAATGTTCCCACTGCTGGGACACGGCCTCCTCTCAATGAGAGGGAAAGGGCTATGATCTACCACGCGGGCCCAGTGCGGATTGGTAGATGTCACATGTCTTCGAATTTTTGGTTCTAGGACATGCCGGTTTCCTTACGATGTTTTGGGAGCAGCGGTGATGAAATAAATTACACAAAGTAATGCGCCTGTCTGGGTTCGAACCCACGACTTAATGTTCGTAAGTCGGGGCCGCCACCACTGGGCCACCACTGTTCTCCCAATCAAAATATAACAACGGAAAATCTGCGAACATGAAAAAAAAATCCCCGAAACACATAACTTCTTCTTTCTTTTAAAATAAGCAACGACTTCGCCAAGTTAAGTCTCTGTTATAATATGTTACTCTTGTGATTTAAGTCAGAGAGTTTATTTATTAATATTGAAAGCATATTTTTAAACGTGACCTTTGCAAAGGAATGTACAGATGAGTATAGAAGTGTTAAGTATCATGGTATTTTTTTTAAGTCTTTTAGTTTTGTGTCGCAACAATATTTAAGTGGATTGTACTTATAACTACCAGTAACTAACTACTCGTTATCGACTGCCTCGGTGGTTGAGTGGTCGCAATGTTTGAGCGTGGGGTTTGATTCCCGGGTAGGCATGAAAATTGAGGACAGTATCAAAAAATTGCAAATCTATTTAGTCCATCGAGTTTAAAAAAATAATATTTTAATTTGTTGACGTATTGAGAATCTTAAAAGCGTCGTTTCTTCGTCAATTTTGGTTTATGTAACAAAAACAAAAATACCTACGTGTCAAATATTTAACAGTAATATTCTACATATATATGTGTGTATGTTATAGGTAAATATTTAGAATAGTAGTTTATTTTGTTTTTAATAATATGTGTAGGTATGTATTTGTATGTTATATGTTTATATTAAATAGTCATAGTTTTGTTTTAAGTTTTAATTTAAATTTTCTTGTTTGACTTTTCTACACACTGTGTCTACATTTCTTATCAGACTCTTTCCTCTCGCAGGTCTGCTGGAAGAAATTTCTTTTGAAATAAGCAGTACCTTTGTGCTCTTCTATGTTAATATATTGTCCTTTTAAATATTTTGTGTGTACATGAATAAATAAATAAATAAATAAACAAATATTTATGTTGATTATCTAACTGACGAACTAATTATTATTTTTGTCGTCTACCCCATTGTTGTTGAGTGCTTTCTGTCAAGAATTTCTCAATATCATTCTCCTCTGACAACTGTCATGCTATCATGTACTCCTATTTCCTTCATATCATTCCTGACACAATCCATCCATCGTTTCCTTGATCTTCCTCTACTTCTCCATCCATCTACATTTATATTCATCACTCTTTTAGTCACATGCGATGCGTCCCTCCTCATCACATGCCCATACCAAGACAGTCTATTTTTACTATGTTCAAAAAGACTAACAGTATAACTACCAATAAAAATCTCGAATTAACTTCAGGGTTTACAAGGTAAAATCGACTCTTCCTATTGTTGAAGTCGGTTAAAATGTTACCCCTGATATGATAACGAAGCGATTGACACCTCATTCATCAAAATCGGGTGAATAGTTTTGGCGCTACGGAGGAACATAACGTAAATACAAACATACATACATAGACCGCTAAAATCATAACACTTTCTTTTGACTTCGTCATAGTCGGGTAAAAAAACACTTTTCTACCCATGCATACAAAAACTCCGTCCATTTTAAAATATTAATGTAATACCTACTTTAAAACTACAGAGTAGCGAAGAAACATCTTTATCTTAATGATTTACATATAACTTTGGTAGAATTGGAGTGTGTTTGCGCAAACGCATAACTTCGCTTTTAGGTGACACAGTCGGCTATGTGAAATAGTTTTCATCATCTAATCTAGTTGAGGCCGGCTGCCAGCGTAACTGGATGCAGCAGAAAATGGTTACTGGTTTTTTCAATAAAATTTTTTTTCAAAAGCATTGTTCACACACACAAGCAGCCAAACCCAGGAACAACTACCTGTAGATCACAAATGCAGGTTGTAAACCACCTCATCACGAAGCCGTCATCCAAGCATTATGTACATCAAATTAAGTCATTTGACTTTTTTTAGGGATAAAAATCACGATTTGTGGTATAACTCAATATAACGCACTCAAAACATTGTGCTGATAGATGGATTGAATAGTACGGGGTTCGTGGAGGTGTTTAAAGGAAAAATCTTACAATAAAAACTTATATTTAAAAAATAACTTGTCAAAAAGTTGAAACCTTGACCCCCAATATCTCCGTAACTAGAAGGTTCCCAGGTATGGTGTAGAACAAAAAATGATCGCCATAAAGTTAAGAACAAGTTTCTTTCAGCTAAGTTATGAGATGTTTTACACCCTTTATTAGTTCAGTGCGGGAATCGAACCCGCAGCACGCAGCGCAGCAGTCAACCGCTTAGCCACTGTGCTAACCGTGCCTTCAATATCTTAGTCCCAACATAAGATAACATGTTCAAAGGTATAATAATAGCTTATGTCCTCGATTCTGCTGTTACAAGAGTGTCAGAATAGTAGCTCATTGATTTCATAATGGTCAAGTTCTGTCAAGTTTTGACAAGTTTGTTAATCTACTAATATAATGGCGCCATTATGATTTTTCAATGGTCAACCACTGACACTCCATTGAAAGAAATGTCATAGAATGATAATCTTGTAAGTACATGAAATCTGGCATGATTAAAATGTTCGCATTTAGTAGTAGATTTAGAAAACCATGTGTAGTAATAAGGGTTTTATAATAATGGCCATCAAACACACAATTTTATTACGAGACCATTGACCGACCAATGATCGAGAATTGTGAATTTAACAGATTATACGAACTTTAAGCAAAAAAACAACGGGATGAGAATGGAATCGTGTTGGAGTGACGAATTTATTAAAACAGCAGAATTAGGCCCCAGCAGTGGACGTCTTTCGGCGGAAATGACGATGATGATGATGTACCTGATAGTACGACCACATTTTACCAGTTATGTTTAAGTGCTATAGAATAGGGGGCGAGCTTAATGCCATCAGTCGTAATTCTAGAAGTCCCTGATGAAAATCCCAATAACACTTTGCCATCAGTCGTAATTCTAGAAGTTCCTGATGAAAAACCCAATAACACTTTGCCCAGACTGGGAATTGAACCCAGGATGACATGCTCAGTAGTTGCTCTTGCGACCACTAGACTAACGGATGGTAGATTATTATTTTTGTACTTATAATATCTGCCTATTGACCTTGCTGAAGTAAAGAGCAATTGAAATATAATCAATGGTCTTCTCATTGCCAGGATATTGAGAAACATTGTATGTAGCAATTGCGTAGGTGTCGGCGACTAAACACTCACACATTCTGAAGTAGGCTGAAGTTGCGACAAATGCGAGGTGTTGTGTTCGTCAATGGGTCAGGTTTTATACAACATCAACATATTTTATTTCACACTAGCTTCTGCCCGCGACTTCGTTCGCGTGAATTCCGCTTGTAGCATATCTTATTGCTGCTCCGCTCCCATTGGTCATAGCGTGATGTTACATAGCCTATAACCTTCCTCGATAAATGGACTATCCAACGCAAAAAGATTTTTTCAAATCGAGCCGGTAGTTCCTGAGATTAGCGCGTTCAACCAAACAAACAAACAAACAAACTCTTCTGCTTTATAATATTAGTATAGATAGACCGAGAATGAGTCGATACTTAGTACACAAAAAGCATAAATCAAGATAAAAATTTGTTTTTTTTTTTGTATATGCTCCCCGTTTACTCGAAGATGGCTGGACCGATTTGGATTATTTTTGTTTGAAAGGTTATACTTCCCAGGTGGTCCCATGATCATCAAGTCAGGATCTAATGATGGGATCCTGGAGAAACAGAGAACTCCTCATTTTTTTTTAGGCAGAGTGTGATTTTTCAGTAGTCGGTTTTTTAGTGTTAGTACACGAGTACCACACAAATTCTTGTTGTGTAATTGATTTAATCAGCACTGCTCTCAAAACGCTGAAGAATAACATTGTGTAGAAACCGATATGATATCCTAATTAGAAGCAAAAGTTCGAAGACATGCGATAACCATGAACCCGCACTGGGCCTGCGTGGTGGATTAGAGCCCACTCCCTGTCATAGAGAGGAGGCAGTGTGTCCCAGCTGTGGGAATCTTATAGGAAGACTATTATGTAATAATTACTTTATTTACATAACCGCTAAGCAAAAACTAAACTGACCATGTCTGTCGTATACCCGATGAGCTGTGGGCCAAAATAACCACTTTTTTCGTAAGGGAAATCATCAAATGACCCCTCCCATTCTGAGAGGACCGGGAGGTAGTGTCAGACTTTTCATCATCATCATCATCATCAGCCTATAATGTTCCCACTGCTGGGACACGGCCTCCTCTCAATGAGAGGGAATGGGCTATAATCTACCACGCGGGCCCAGTTCGGATTGGTAGATGTCACATGTCTTCGAATAGTTGGTTCTTGGACATGCCGGTTTCCTCACGATGTTTTCCTTCACCGTTTTGAGAGCAGCGGTGATTAAATAAATTACACAAAGTAATGCGCCTGTCTGGGTTCGAACCCACGACTTACTGTTCGTAAGTTGGGGCCGCCACCACTGGGCCACCGCTGCTCTCCGGTGTCAGACTTTTACTGACTAAAACCATCCATGTTCCTTCCTCGCCCTTTGCATTCCGGGGTCGCGGTATCTCTTCCGAACAGTTCCGCAGCCCACGATGTGTAGCCCTGACACAGCCAGAAGGTGACGCAGTAGACCTCGCAGGAGATGGCGGGACGAGGCTGGTCAATTCTTACGACCAGTGGTCCACATTGACCCTGGATCGAAGAATTTGGAAGTCATGAGGATAGGCCTTTGCCCAGCAGTGCAATGACATAGACTAACAGCAACAGTATCATTGCGTAGGTAGCCAGGTAGGTCATAATCTACCTAGCCTTTCCCAACTATGTCGGGGTCGGCTTCCAGTCTAACCGGATGCATCTGAATACCAGTATTTTACATGGAGCGACTACCTATCTGACCTCCACAACCCAGTTAATACTGGGTAATACGATGCCATTTGGTAAGACTGGTTGTCGGACTTTTTGGGCGACTGACTACCTGTAACGACTGCCAAAGATGGACAAAAGACAGCCGGGACCAACAGCTTAACGTGCTTTCTGAGGCTCGAAGGAAATTCGGTATGTAAGGGTGGTCACCCATCCACAGACCAACCTAGGCAAGCACGGCTTAACCTAAAGATCGGCACGAACGGCTGTTATTATTTAGCCACTAGCTGCTCGTAAGCGTACCTGCGTAGGTAGGTACTTAAAACTACCAATAACTTAAAAGTTTAATTGTACAGAATCTTATTAATGAGGTGACCACAACATTTATTTTAATGAGTGTTTAGTAAATGGAAGATTACAACACTGATCCATGTCAATAAGTTCAAACCATGAGAAAAGTTCACTATAAAATAGCTTCACGCCTGTATTGCTTGTAAGGTAAGCAGATGTAGCAAAAACAAAGTCTATCTCGCTGTCTCTACACTTACATCTTTTAAACTACGCAACGGATTTTAATGCAGTTCTCAGCAATAGATAGATTGATTCAAGAGGAAGGTTTATATGTTTATGTAACATTGCACCCATGCAAAGCTAAGGGCGCTAGTAACTAGATATTAAATCAATTAATTAATTAACCATTTATTTCAGGTAACAAAGACCCATACATAGATACTTTAACCTAAATGTACATACGAGTACCTACTAATACATTTTTTTGTTAGTATAGTAACATAAAAACTATGTTAGTACACGATGCACTTCACTTGCACGATCTTTTGTGCGTTCTTGTGGAATCTGTCCGCGGAAACGACGGAACACCACATCCTGCAGCCAAAAACTTTCTTCCATCACCAAATGGAGCATACACGTTGGGATACGCACCACAAACGCCTTGAAATTGACGTTGCGGCGCGACTCCAGTAATTGTACTCTTGGCGTGTACTTCAACCTTTGGCGCACGTACTCCTCGATGTCCTCAGCCTCCATTAGATATTTGGCAGTCGTTACGGGAAGTCAGAATCCTCAGAAACCCAAAAGTCTGATTACTGGTCTTGCCTAGGGTAGGTACCTACCTAATTACCTAATAACTGTTTGAGATGTCAAGATAGGTAGTCGTTCCGTTACACTTATACAGGGTATAAACAACCTCATCACAAAGCCGTTAACCAAGCATTCTGTACATCAAACTAAGTAACTTTACGCAAAAATATTGCTGGGAAGCAACTTTTTTTTTTGAGGTTATAAATCATGTTTTGTGGTAGAACTCAATGTAATGCTGATGGATGGGTTGAAAAGTACGGGGGTCGTGGAGGTGTTAATAGTTAAAATCTTATGAAAAAAAACATGTACTCATTTAAAAAAAAACTTGTCAAAAAATTGTAACTTTGGTATGGTGTAGAACAAAAAAATGATCACAATGACGAGAAGATCAAGTGCCTTTCGGCTTCGTGAAGAGGTGTTTTACACCCTTTATATCGTTTTGTAGTAGAACTCATTGCAACGCACTCAAAACATTGTGCTGATGGATGGATTAATTAGTACGGGGGCTGTGAACGCGTTTAAAAATCTCCCATGTTTTAATAAAAAACTTCTATAAATTTGTATCTTTGACCCTCATTTCTCCGTAACTAGAAGGTTCCCAGGTATGGTGTGGAATAAAACAATGATCGCAATGACGGAGAGAACAAGCCTTTTGGCGTTTTTTGCACCCTTTATAACACTGCTAAACTCAAAGTGAACTTTATTTTCTTAGCCATAAATTAACGTATTAGGTTGGATTAAAGTCACTGACAGGTCTGTTGAAATTGTAGTGAACTTTATTGGACTAAGAATAAGGTTGCAAAATGGCTAAGCCAAAGAAGTCTTTAATTAAACAAAAAAAACTGCAATCCTAAATGATCGATCGCTCTCATTCAGTCAAAATTGCAATATGTCGCATAATTTATTGTTAAATTATTAATTTCGGAATACCTTTCCATATTTGCATAGCTAATTATGACAAAAAATATTGACAACATGATTTATTTTTGACAAAATGACAACACAAAAATAATAGAGATTTTTAATCAAATTCATTGTGGAAATTGATTTTGCGAAAAAAAATAAAATTTATTTATTCATAACTTTTTACAATGTGTCAAATCTTTTTAGGGTTCCGTGAGAAGTGTCATAGTACAAAGTGTCTGCACTGTCCGGCTGTCATCTTCTTTATTTGTTTATCAGATGTTTTTATAGCCCCATGGGCTTACCTTTCAAATCAAATCAAATCAAAATCATTTTATTTCGGACAACTAAAAGATCCATAAATTAGTAACAGTTTTATATTGGCACTTACGGGATATCTTCCGTGATTATTTATTATGTTGAGCTCCCGATATTTCGACGCTGTTGCAAGCGCCATGATCGCGGGCTGACTGAAGTATGCGGGTGGATGGAAATTAAATTGTTACGAGGAGCAGACAAATCTGTCTACCCTCTTTCTTCAACATAACAAATAATCACGGAAGATATCCCGTAAGTGACAATTTAAGTTTAGTTTTAAACTGTGAAAGCCTAAAACAGTGTTTAGTAACAGTTTTGTGCTTAAGGGGCCGGCGGAGCATTTTCATACAAACGTAATACCAAAATAATTTGTAAATCAAACATATCCTTAAGATAGTGTGTATTTATTTCGATTAAATTACAGAATATCTAGGTTCCCAAGAAGTTACACGCAAGGAAACTCCTTGCGTGATCGAATCAGAAATTACGACATGCGCAAGAGGACTAAGGTCACAGACGTAGCCCGAAGAATTGCTAAACTTAAGTGGCAGTGGGCACATTGCTCGAAGAGCGGATGGCCGATGGGGCGGAAAAGTTCTAGAGTTTCGACCGCGAACCGGAAGACGATGCGTTGGAAAACCTCCCACTAGGTGGACCGATGACTTGGTGAAGGTTGCGGGAATCCGATGGATGCGAGTCGCAAGGGACCGGTCAATGTGGCGATACTTGGGGGAGGCCTATGTCCAGCAGTGGATGTCTTTCAGCTGAGATGATAAGGGTACTGAACTCTTTGTTTGCGATTCCAATTCGTACTTGAACGCAAAAAAAAATGAATTTATTCATAACATTTTATAATGTGTCAAATCTTTTATGAATAAAAAAAGACGTTTGTTTTTCAATAACGCTTGGAAAAATTACTCAATTCACGTCTTACGAATTCATAATAAATTTGTCAGAAACAGTTATTTTCCCCAATGTCGCATTTGCGTCATATTTAAACTTAAATTAATTAAAATTAACATGTTTTGTTACGAGGTTCCGTTGGTCCGAGAGATTCTTTCTTAATTTCCTGTTAAGTATGTTAATTTCATCAATTAATTATTGGAAAGGTAGTTGACCACCCTTTCTGACGTAAGAACCTACTTCTTTATGTCTCAACACAAGCCGGACTTTGACATAGACTATATACGAGTCCACGCAATGAGAAGCTATAATTATTGTAAACAAAGAATTCTATCAACAACAAATAATCCAAAAGTCAATCAACTCAAATTATCATACGTGTAATACGAAACTAACGAGCAATTTCCCTTTTTTTCTGTGGGTTTTTCTCGGGTTATCTCCGAAATGTCTAGACCGATTTTGATTTTCAGGCAGATAGCTGATGTTTTAAAAAGTAACTTTGACTTCTTTTATTTTATAAACTAGCTGAGCCACGCAACTTCGTCTGCGTCACATAAAAGAGAAAAACGAAAGGAAAAAAACGTCCCCGTTTTTGCAACATTTTCCATTCCTGCTCCGCTCCTAATGATTGTAGCGTGATGTTATATAGCCTAAAGCCTTCCTCGATAAAAGGACTATCCAACATAACAATATTTTTTCAATTCGAGCCGGTAGTTCCTAGCGCGTTAAACCAAAGGGCGTTCAACCAAACAAACAAACAAACTCTTCTGCTTCATAATATTAGCATAGATAGGATTTAGGACAACCTATTTTGGCGATAAAAAGCGCTGTCGTCTAATGTTTTGTGGTACTGGAACGCATCTCACACCATGGAACGTAAACATTTGGGTCGTCATTTTGAAGTAAGTTCACGCATTTTGAACCCAAATGTGTGTTTACAAAATTTATAGCTTCTCGTGACGGAGACTATACTACTATAGGTATCTGTCACTGTCCGATGTCCACAGTTTGTCTCGTCCGTACCTATTTCAAGGAGTCTCTAAAGGAAGGGAAGGAAATGAAAAGAGTAAAGATCTTCTTTTGCATTTTCTTTTTTTTTCAGATGTCTTCTTTTTCAAAGATCTTGAATTGTTTTTTTTAAGTGAAGATTGTAAAGGTAGAAGGTACGGTAGGTAGCTAAAAAGATCGCCAGTTACGTTAAAGTGTAGCCCGCGAAACTGACATTTTCTTACGTTTTTTGTAATTTGCAGACCAGTTTGTATGAAGTTGAAAAAACCGTTCGCGACTGAAAAACTTATATACATGCTTATGCTTATATACTGAGATTTAGTAAGTAGTTTTTTTAATACGTCATATTAAGTCGTAAAATCGCAACTTTTACATTATGTTACTTGTTGCTACGGAACCCTTCATGGGCGAGTCCGACTCGCACTTGGCCGCTTTTATCATTACATATTAATACATAAGCAACAAATTAAACTATTAAAATGCAAATTAGCCGAGCTATGACAATTTTCCCGGACAAAGTGGCAGGCGAAGTGCTGTGTATGTATATCTACCTACTATATTATAAAGACAAATTTTGTATTTTTGTGTGTATGTTTGTAATGAATAAACTCAAAAACTACTGTGCCGATTTCGTAAATTTTTTCACCATTGGAAAGCTACATTCACCCTTAGTAACATAGGCTTTATTTTATCCCCATACTCCTACGAGAACGGGAAATACGCGGGTGAAACCGCGTGACATCCGCTAGTGGAAATATATTACTTTTCTGTTTTTTACCGACTTAAAAAAGGAAAACGTTCTTTACCATCTCTGTTTGTGACCCACCTACAACAATAAATAATAATTATTCTGTTATATTCTACACATTTTTATAATTGAACTGAAAAACAAACCTGGTACCACAAAATCCTCGGCAGTCGCTCTAACAGCGCTGTTTTTATGCTTACACTTCCATCTGTCAACGTTACCCGGCAACAACACTCATTTGCATAGTTTTGCTACTCCCCAATAGATGTCTCTATCTGGATTTAGATAAAAGTGATTTTTTATTTTAACTGATTAGGTATTCTTGTTGATAAAATCTACAATTTATTGTACAAATAAATAAAATGTAAATGTCTGTTTATAATTCCAGAGTAACAGCGTTTTACTCAATGCATTTTAAAGTTTTGTCTTTCTGTCGGTTTTTCTCGGATAATCTCCGAAATGTCTAGACCGATTTTAATTTTCAGGCAGATAGCTAATGTTATAAGGAGTAACTTAGGCTTCTTTTATTCATAAAAAAAAGATTCAGGTTCCATGCAAAATAAAAATTGAAACCCTTGAATACATTAACAAATTGCAAATGAAATAGGGAAGTAGGTAATATTTTATACTAGTTTCACGCGCACAAAGACCGTGGGAAAAAAATGATCGCTAATGACAATCATCAATATTTAAAATTTTATATAGTAACAAAGCCTACTGTTTAATAGTTCCGCTACTCCCCGTTAGATGTCAGTGAGCAGCGTGCGTAGCTCGTTGCTCTCAGCAATCCTCTCGGTCTTGAGTCTTGAATACTTCCGATCTTAGATCTGTGCCTAGATTATCTGTCTATACTATGCTTAACGTAACGTCTATAGCTAAAACCATAGACTATTGAAAACTTAATAAAAAAAAACACCGTTGGTCATCGATTAATCAAATATTTTTCAGGGTTATTTGACATGTCTGAAAAGTATATATTATGTAAGCAAAAATAACTATATAATTAATATCTTTTAAGATGCTCAAAATTTAGCGTATAAAAATGAATACGTAAATAATAAACACGTAAACATTGCATTATACTGCCTCGGGTGAGACCATAAATTTGAGTTAATTGTAAAACATGGGGCACGGCAAAGAAAAGCAAGCTTTAGAATATAACATAGACGATTGCACTCTACAAGAAATCATTGGCGAGAAGGCAGTAAAAAAGATACAAAAGTATGTACTCACTCAAAATGCCGTATGTCCCCTAAACCAAAAAAATACTTTGGAAAAACATTATCTCACCCACCCTGAAGGCTGCATAAATAAAAGACAAGACCCTAATTATTTAGTTAATATGAAAGGGGATGCCAGAGCTCCCAAACCAATAATATTGTTTGAAAGAAAGAAAGGAGGCAAGCCGATCAAAGCCCACTTAATATGCCAAACATCTGGTAAGAAAGAGACCCGGTACAAGAACCTCCAGAAAAATAACATGAAATCAACCGATAAATGGCTTGGCAACAAAAATAAGAACACAAATGGTGACAATCAGAAGTGTTCATGTAAAATCATATATTGTGACACAATTGTACAAACTGATATATGTCCCCATAATGATGAAATAAAAAAAATCGGACAAAACAAGGCTAATACAGAGACACAAGCAAACAATGAAATTGATAAAATAGAAACTACCATGCACGAAACAAAATCAAATACAGCATGCCCTTGCATTGGACAAAAGTTAAATGAATTAGAAAAGATGAAACGACAAAACGAAAATACGCAAAAAGGAAATATGCAAATACAAAAGTGTAATAGAAGACGGAGGCATCGTACTAGATCCATTAGTCTATGGTCTCGGAAAGAAAATGAACATAAAGAAGAAACTGATCCAATTCAACTCAAATCTTTTAAACAAAAATGTATATCAGATTGCGAATGTTTAAATGAATCAAAATCTCAGGAAATATCTAAAGAATGTAGCGAAAGTAAAGTCAAACGCGAGAATATAATTTGTCCTGGAGCATATGAAAGCAAAAGTTTGATAGACGTGGCAAAACTTAAGAGTCTAATAAAATGTTTGTACAATTATTCAACAAAAACATCGAAAAGTAAACTAACAATTTCTGAACCAGTCTGTGACCCTGAAGATTGCAAAAATCGTACAAGAGAACCAGTAATGAAAGTAAAAGAAAGTTGTAAAAAATTACACAAGAAAATATCCAAGGAAACAGAAATATGTGAACGTTATGTTGCAATCCCAGAAAAGGCTGATGATGGAACAGGAGATTTAATAATCAGAATAAAACAACCTTCTGAAATTATAAACGAAGAGTTACCCCAGCATTTATGCTTGCGCCTCGAAAAAAAAACTCAAGATAATCTAATGGTAAGGCAACGTCCAGAAGAAATTTCTAAAGAACTGTGTCTTTCCCAAACAAAAGAAATTTCTAGAGTATCTTGTGCTTGCAGTACAAAAGAAATTCCTGAAGTATCTTGTGCTTCCCATACAAAAGGAATTCCCAAAGTATCTTGTGCTTCCCATGCGAAAGGAATTCCTGTAGTATCTTGTGCTTCCCATACAAAAGGAATGCCCAAAGTATGTTGTGCTTCCCATACAAAAGAAATTCCTAGAGTATCTTGTGCTTCCCATACAAAAGGAATTCCCAAAGTATGTTGTGCTTCCCATACAAAAGGAATTCCCAAAGTATGTTGTGCTTCTCATACAAAAGATATTTCTAGAGTGTCTTGTGCCTGCCATCCAAAAGTACCGTGTCGTTATTTTTCACGAAAAGAATACAGAAAAAGCAAAGTCAAGCACAAGAGTATTTGCGCTAATATAACTTGTCAAGAAACAAATAAAGTAAAAGAAAATGTCAATAAAAGTATTATAGACTTAACAAAACTTAAGAGTCTATTTAAATGCATGTGCAATCACTTAAAAAAAGCATCGAAATTACCCAAGGAAACAGAAATATGTGAACGTTATGTTGGAATCCCAGAAAAAGCTGCTGATGGATCAGGAGATTTAATAATCAGAATAAAACATCCTTCTGAAATAAAAACCGAAAAGTTACCCCAGAATTTATGCTTACGCCTCGAAAAACGAACTAAAGATAATCGAATCGTAAGACAACCTCCAAAAAAAACTACTAGAGTATCTTGTGCTTGCTATCCAAAAGAAATTCAAAAAGTATCTCGTGTTTGCCATCCGAAGGAAACTCAAAAAGAATCTTGTGTTTGCCACCCAAAAGATATTCAAAAAGTACTGTGTGCTTTCTCACCAACAGAAAACAGAGAAAGTGCAGTCAAACACAAGAATATTTGCGTTAAGAAAAATTGTCCAGAAGTAAAAGCAGATAAAAATAAAAGTATGATAGACGTGGCAACACTTAAGAGTCTAATAAAATTCATTTACAATTATTCAAAAAAACTTACTGTTCCTAAACCAGTTTGTAACCCCGAAGCTTGCAAAAATCGTACAGGGAAACCAATAATCAAGACGTTTAACAGAAAACAAAAGAAGTTACCCAAGGAAACAGAGAAATGTGAACGTTATGTTGCAATCCCAGAAAAAGCTACTGATAGAACAGGAGATTTAATAATCAGAATAAAACATCCTTCCAGAATTAACAACGAGAACTTACCTCAGGATATATGTTTCCGTCTTAATTCAGACCAACAAAAAAAGAAAGCCAAGAAAACAGAAATAAGTGAACGTTTTATAGAAACCCAAAAAAATGCTTGGGATCAAACAGAAAAACCATTACAAATTGAAGTGGACGCTCTCAATAGGTGTATTTTAAATCCAGATAAAGTAAAACACAAACTGACTAACTTAAGCAAACCAACTTATGTTTACCCTTCGAGTGCCGCGCGTCGGTATGAATGTGAAGGAAAGATTTGTCAAAAAATGTTTAAAGATAAGAAAACTAATTTTAATTGTAAATGCCCACATGATAGAGGAGGGGAATGCACTGATAAAACTTGTGGCAGTAATTTAATTAAAAGAAAATATAATAAATGCTCGAATTTGTGTTTCGATTATCCAAACATGAATGAACCTCAGTTTGAGGTCAAGTTGGACGCCAAAACAATGTGTATTTTAAATGCTGACGAGATTAATGAGAAAATTATAGAAAAAGAAGGTGAAATTTGCCCTGGCGGAACGTGTGAAGTAGCGTGTGAAAATGGAAGAATGTACAAATGCAAGTGTTTGCAAAAAAAATATATTGACAAAGACATTACAGAATGTTCCAAATCAACATGTGTAGACAGTGATGCTGATAAAGAAGTTCCAGTTAATCTCTTGTATTATTGGATGATAAAATTATTTGAACTAAACGAAAATGCTTCTTATAATAGAATGACAAGGAATCCCTTTGATACAAACGAAATAAGAAAAATTAAATCAGTTTTTACGTGTATTTCTGATCGATTGAAACGAACTTCGGAAATCTGGAATGGATCGCAAGCCACTAAGAAAACAAGCTGTTTGTCGTCAGGTTTAAATAAACAACAAAAGTATACAGGGAGTAATCCTAATTATCACAAAAGGAGCGGGTTGAAGTTACCGCTGAAGAAGAATGGTCCAAATAAAACAAGTACCAAGAAAAACCTAACCAAAAAACCAAAAGCCAAACCTACGAAAAAGGCGTCAGAGAAAATGATAAAAAAACAAATGAAACTTGAGAAAAAGGAAAGAAAAAAACGTCTTCAGAGACTTAAGTTACTAAATAAGGTAAGAGCTAAACAAGAAAAGAAGCAAAACAAAGTATTGCTAGATTTAGACAAACAGGGCGGAGCTGGTGAAGAAACAAGTGTTTTAGCTGATTTCACTTTGGGTATTCTTAATTTGGGAAAGGGTATCTTAGCATGTGCCCTAATGGCACTGTTTAAAGTAATTACGATGCCAAAACAAAGTTACAGGAATGCTAAACTATGGATAAAATATCCCCAAGACACATTACAACAACTATGTAGTTGGATAACTTACACGTGGAGAACCCGAACGTTCTACATGTGTAAGTCAATCAAAAAATCAGAATCTATGACCACAGTTTTGGATGAGGTAAGAGAGACGCCACTTTATAAAGCATTTGCTAGCGAGGGTAGAACTGCATCGGAGAGAAAATTACTTGCATCTCAGAGCAAAAGAAGACAGAGACGAATTAGAAAGAAAGCTGAAAATGCCATAACTGGTTGCCGCGATATTTTATTGGTGACTATGAGGAAAAGACCGTGTTTGTGGGTGTACCACATTTGTCCAGACTGTTATCCTAGATTCTTGGGTGTGAGGATGGGTTTTATTCAGCTGTTCCGAATGTTCATCTTTTGTTTAGCAGTCGTTGTTTGGACGCCTTGTATATTGTGTATGGAACTGTGTCGTGGTTTTGTCTGTTGTGTATCGTGTCCTCTTTAGTGACTATATTACTTTTCAAGAATAAAGTTTTATTTATTTCATTTCATAAAAGTTTTTTTTCTATAATTTCTTCATCCTCGTTGGACTAGTGGTAGTAAGCACTACTGCTGAGCCTGAACGCTTGGGGTGTATTCCCTCTGACACAACTGATGGGGTAAACGGGAAATATCAAAACCGTTGTTTCGTTAGCCCAACTACCTGTACGGCTACCACACTTCCTTAAGATCAAGATTCTTGAGAAAATTAAAGAATGAAATACCTTAATGATGTCAGTGGAAACTAATTTAGGTTAAGTCGTGCTTGCCTAGGTTGGTCTGTGGATGGATGCAGACATTCATATAATAAAGAAGGAGATATTATGCCCGTTAGACGAAAATGTATCGGAACCCTGTGTCTCCACTTTATCCCTACCACACGACAACTACATGCACATGCAGTTCAGTAAAATACAATCAATTATAAACCTTATGCCATCAAACCCATCGTTTATTTACCAAGCACCGTACAAGTTACTCACACAAAAACATCGGTACACAAGAACATCACTAACTCGTCGTAAAAAGCAGCGGCCGCACCACGCGACGCATGTGCTTATTGTACTATCGTTTGGTGATTTTTACATTGCTTGTCCAGTCACTTAGCGACAAACTTAGGTAGTGGTTGAGGAGCAATGTATTTTTTGCAAAATAGTAATGCCATTTGCTTATGACTGGCACAAGAGGTAAGGGTAGAGAGGGGTCTTGTGCCTGCACCGACAAGCCCCCTTGCCACTTCTCCTGTTTTTATATTTCTATGGGTGCAGATCTCCGCGCCTCGGAAAGCACGTTAAGCCGTTGGTCCCAGCTGTCTTTTGTAGATCTTTGACAGTCGTAACAGGCAGTCAGTGAGCCAAAAAGTCTGACAACCAGTCTTACCGAGTGGTATCGTATTACCCAGTATTCATTGGGTTGTGGAGGTCAGATAGGCAGTGGCTCCATGTAAAATACTGGGGTACTCAGCTGCATTCGGTTAGACTGGAAGCCGCGGCGACCCAAACATATTTGGGAAAAGGCTAGGCAGATGATGATGGTGATGTCAGTGGGAATCAAAAGACATTCCGACAAGTATGACAATTTCGATCACGGTCTTGATTATCCCTGGCGACAAACTAGAATAGAGTTTCCAACAAAGTTTCCAGTTGTTGCCAGTGAGGCATACCTACAATGCGTGTTATCACTATCACTACAACATATTATAAAACAAAGTCGCCCGCCGCGTCTGTTTGTCCCTATGTATGCTCAGATCTTCAAAACTACGCAACGGATTTTGATGCGGTTTTTTTTAATAGATGGAGTGATTCAAGAGGAAGGTTTTAGAATATAATTTGCGGGTGGGCAAAGCCGCGGCCATCAGCTAGTAATAAATATTATAGCTGACCCGCGCAACTTCGTCAAATATTGCTCACTCCCGTAAGTTATCAGCGTGATAATATATCGTCTTTGTCCTTCCCGAGGTTGAGATACAGGGTGTAAACCACCTCATCACAAAGCCGTTAACCAAGCATTCTGTATATCAAACTAAGTAACTTTACGCTAAAATTATTGCTGGGAAACAACTTTTCTTTTTGAGGTTATAAATCATGTTTTGTGGTAGAACTGAATGTAACGCACTTACAACATTGCGCTGATGCATGGATTGAATAGTACGGGAGTCGTGGAGGTGTTAAAAGTTAAAATCTTACAAAAAAAAACTTGTGTTAAAAAAAAAAAACTTATCAAAAAGTTGTAACTTTGACCCCCCATATCTCCGTAACTAGAAGGTTCCCAGTTATGGTGAGAACAAAAAAACGTTCGCAATGATGGGGAGAACAAGTGGCTTTCAGCTTCGTGAAGATGTGTTTTACACCCTTTATATCTCCTTGCTAAACAATACGATCCAATCAGCCGTTTAGTCGTGAAAGGGGGTAGCAAACAAAAACAAAAAAAAGCATTTATTTCAAGTAGGCCAGTTACAGGCGCTTTTGAATTGTCGAAACAAAGATGAAAATTAAATGTCACAAGACATAAAAACTGTGAAAGTACTGTAGTTGCCCATTCCCTAACGTAGATCTCTGTGGAGAAGAAAACGATGACAAATACAGCATGTTTATGAAGAAACAGTGTTTATTTAGCCTTTTGCACGGTCAATCCTACATTTAGTTTATAGTCCGATAGCGCTAGGTAATTTTGATGCCATAAGTTTCAAAAATTCTAAAGTTTATTATTTTTTGCCTGTAGATACAGTCGTACCTACGGAGCTTACTATTGCATTTTGTGTCATATCTGACCATAGCATTTTCAGTAATTCGATGTTTTGTGGTTGAATATTTTTAATCAAATTAAAATTGCCAAAATTGATTTAAAGTTTAAAATAATCATGATCTTATCTAGGATAGTCTGTGGAGTGCGCACACCCAGTTTGTGTCATTTTCGTCCAGTGCAAACTGGCAATAGGGTCAGTACGTAAAAACAGTACTAAAAAAAAATTACAGTTTATGAAATAACTATTTTCTTTCTCAGATGGCCAACATAAGCTTATTATACAAATTTGTGCCAAATTAGACCACGGAATTTAAAGTTATTTAACTATTTTGTTTTTCAAGCTAAAAAAGCTTCAAAAAAATATTACAATTATTAGAGTTCACATATTCAAGATCATTAATGCATGTGAAATCAACACTGTAAATTTGTGTCATTTTCATCCACGATATTTAAAATTATTAAGACTCAAAAACTATGTTTTTTTGAGCACCGAAGTTATGGTTTTCTGGGTGACTAATAGCAATAACATATGTACCATTGGAGAGAGCTTTTCAATTTCGACTTTTGCTACTTGTGTAAGTTTTGCTAATTCGCCGTCCATTCAGAATTATTGACAAAAATGGGCGACTATTTGGACTTCGAATTTAAGATTGTCTATGCAACCAAAAGCCATAAGAAATACATTATTAGAAAGAGATTTTTAAGGAGAACCTTTGCTTCTTACGACTTTCGCCAAACCTTATTCCGTTTGGAGTTATTAAGTTAAATAGGGAATAATTTCAGCACCGAAGTTAAGATTTTCGGAGTAACCAACAGAAAAAAATTATACCGCTGGAAAGAGCTTTTCAATGACAAACTTTGCAATTTATATAACTTTTGCTAATTCGCAGTCCGTTCAGAGTTTTTGACCTACATAGCTGACTATCTGGACATCAAAGTTAAGATTGTCTAGGCAACCAATAGGCATAACATAAAGGGTGTAAAACACCTCTTCACGAATACGAAAGGCACTTGTTCTCCTCATCATTCTGATCATTTTTTTGTTCTACACTATACCTGGGAACCTTCTAGTTACGGAGATATTGGGGGTCAAAGTTGCAAGATTTTGACAAGTTTTTTTTTAAATACCACTTTTTATCGCATGATTTTTACTTTAAATATTTCTACGACCCCCGTACTATTCACTCCATCCATCCGCACAATGTTTTGAGTTTGTTCAATTGAGTTATACCACAAAACATGATTTAAAACCTAAAAAAAAAAAGTTGTTTCCCAGCAATATTTTTTGCGAAAAGTTACTTAGTTTGATATACAGAATGCTTGGTTAACGGCTTTGTGATGAGGTGAAATACACCCTGTATACAACATAAGAAATTGATTTTTAAGGAGAACTTTAGCCTCTTACGACTTTTGCGAAATCCCATTACGTTCATAGTTATTAAGCTAAATAGGTAATGATTTCAGCACCGAAGTTAAGATTTTCGGAGTAACCAACATAAATAATTTACACCGCTGGAGAGAGCTTTTCAACGGCAAATTTTCCTACTTATCTAACTTTTGCTAATTCGCAGTCCGTTCAGAGTTTTTGACCTACATAGCTGACTATCTGAACATCAAAGTTAAGATTGTCTAGGCAACAAATAGCCATAATATATATACAACATAAGAAAGAGATTTTTAACGAGAACCTTTGCCTCTTTCGACATTGGCAAATCGTATTCCGTTTAGAGTTATTAAGACAATTCGAACGAACGATTGAGCACCGAAGTCAAGATTTTCGGAGTACAATCAACAGCAATAACTTACAACGCTAAAAAGAGCTTTTCAGTGACAACTTTCAAAGTTATACATCATTTTTAGTCGTGGGTGTTGGTCGTCAATGTTTTCGATTGCTCGAGGTCTTGGGTGGAAACGGTAAACGGGGCAGTAAGGGCAGCTACATAAAAATGGACATAGGAAACTATCCATAATTTTTCGTAAAATTTTGAATCACAAAATTACCGATTTTCACCGAGTTAGCAAAATAAATATTTTATACAAAACTTTTTTTTGATGTCAATCGATCCTATTTCTAATATTGATCAAAAACTTCTATAGGACCAAACCAGCTTGGAGTTCTAAATAAGTCAGAAACTGCAAAGTTTAAACCAAATTATTATTTTGGATGTTTATTGGTCTTGTTTATGATCAAAAACTAAATCTAAATCATAACAGGTCCTAAGAAAGAAGGAAGGTAAGAGAGAAAGAAAGTTTACAAAACCTTAAAAACAAAAAAACATCGTGATCATTTCACTAGAAATGATCACGAACTCGCGCGGTACGTAACTTAACGTTATTTGCGATTTCTGACTTTTTAGTACTCCAACCCGATTTGGTCCTATAGAAGTTTTTGATCAGTATTACAAACAGTATCGAGTAGTATTACAAACAGTATCGAGTAACATCAAGAAAAAAATTGTTTCTAGCAAAATGTTTGGGAAAAGATTTTGCAATTTTTGACTTTTTAATACTCCAACCTGGGTTAGTTTAGAAGAACTTTTTGATCAGTATTAGAAACAGGATCGATTGGCATCATTTTTTTTTTGTGTAAAATGGCAGTTGTCTTACTAACTGTACATTTTTTTTAAATCTGTGGATGGGAATCAAAATTTAACGATAAATTTTATTATGGATAGTTTCCTAAGACCATTTTCATGTAGTTGCAACGGCTGAGGTAGCTTCCTTTACTGCCCCGTTAACCTTTTTTAGCCCGTATAAGTAGTATTATATAACTTTTACTAATTCGATGTCTGTTCAGAGTTATTGACCTAAATAGACCTATTTGAACACCGAAGTTAAGATTGTCTTGGCTACTAATTAGCCATCAGATATACATTATGAGAAAGTAATTTTCAAGGATAACCTCTGCCAGTAACACAAACGTTTAACGTTTAATGGTTTAAAAAAACTAAGAGTGTACCTAGTAAACTATTTTGTAATGATTTGGACATTTTAAAGCTTAAAAAAATCAAACCTGTGTACAAAACGTAAAAACAAGCTGGAGATGAAACTTGCGAACCATTTTACAGCATTAAAACCATCTCAAGGTGATTGGATGATCGAGTTCTTTGCCATTTCGTCGCTAGATGGCGACACATCCACAGTTTCGAACATTTTCAATTTTTACACCTAACATAGATATTTTTAATAGACAACTTTATTAAATGCGAAACCTAGGGCATTAACTTGATTTTTTTAGATAATCACTGTGCTTGTTAACTAGTATCATGCAAAGATTTTATCAAAATAAAGATTAGCCGCTTGAATATGCTCTTTACACACACATGCAAAGTAAATAGTAGTAACTTTCGACACCACTAGATGTCGTTTTATTCAAACATGGTTGGAAAGGACCAAATTATATAAAATATGAATGTCCTTACATTATAGCAAACAAATTTTAATTTATTTACTAAGCATACTATATACTACTAGAGGTTAAATTGTTATGTTCCAATCCATTCTATGCATACTTTTGTTTCTAGGCTCGATATCCGATACCTTTCACCATAACAGTATTGTAATATCTGTGCCATAACAAATTATTCAGATAAATTATTGTGGGTAATAAAGGTACGTTGTACCTATATAGGTTGTTATGTGACTGAACCTAAATAGTACATAATGTGTAAATAAATTGTGATGTGTACTAAATAAATAAAAGATATTTTATTCAATTGTAAAGCTTTTTATTGTAAGTACCTTTACTATAAATTAATAATATTTTTCTATGGTTCATATTTTCATACAAATAATCGTTTTATTCACTCTCAGTTTCTGGTTGGATTCGAACCATCGACTCGTACCACCATACAAAGATAACATAGTTTTTTAAAATATTTTGATATTTACAATTATGATTCTGAATTTAGTATTAGAAAGAATTATGTACGTAGATTACAATTTATATAACATAACACGTAAGTGTATATAACGGCACATGTAAGTATCTTACACAACAACACACAAGTGGTTGCTAGCTAACCATATCATTTATGTTTCAAGAATACCTACTTATTATACTATTTTGAACTTCAATAAATATTCTTTTACAATTGAATTGTTAGACTGGAACCTAAATACATGAGTGAAACATATCTACATAGAAAATTCTTATAAACTAACAAATAACACAAACTATACATCGCTACGTTCAAAAATAGCATAAAAATAGTTTATAATGTTCTCACTGCTGAGACTCGGGCCTCCTCACAACAGTGGTGATGAAATAATTTACACAAAGCAAAGTCGCTTGGGTTCGAACCATCGACTGGTACCACCAGACAAAGATAAGTAGGTACATAATTGGTGTCGCTGCCGTCGCCGTGCAGTATTAATCTTCTACTTGTCACTTTTTACTTCCATTTATATAATTTCCGTGCGATCTGAATCAAATGCTGGAAGAAGCAGTTTGCCCTGCAACAAATGAATTTACAGTTTTGTTAGACTATACTTACTGAACCCACACCTCAGAGACCTGAGGAATAAGTTAGGAAATGAGTAAAACATAATATATTTTTCATACCTTTTAATTCCTTGATGTCTAGACATTTGGCATTTTTTTCAACTCGTCTCAAAATAATTTCCGGCAGTACACATGTTTTAAAGAAAGTTACCAACTTCGGCATCATAGCATTGATAAATTCCTCATCCCGGTTAACTTCTATTACAGTCAATGGTTGGGTGACAGATATAAAGCAAATGAAATAACATTTATTCATTTTGGTAATTCGCAATTGACCCTGGACCTAGAATCAAAATAATAATAGCTGTTAAAAAGAAACAATCCAAGAAATCATCATCATCATCATCATCGGCCTATTAATGTTCTGACTGCTGGGACGGGCCTCCTCTCTATGAGAGGGAATGGGCTATACATATAACCACCACGCGGGCCCAGTGTGGATTGGTAGATGTCACATGTCTTCGAATTTATGGTTCTAGGACATGCCGGTTTCCTCACGATGTTTTCCTTCACTGTTTTGAGAGCAGCGGTGATGAAATAAATTACACAAAGTAATGCGCCTGCCTCGGTTCGAACCCACGACTTACTGAACGTAAGTCGGGGCCGCCACCACTGGGCCACCGCTGCTCTCTACTCAATGTTCTATTTCATATAAATTATATTCTAAACACAAACATAAAATAAAAAAAAATAAAAATCTGGTTGTACCTGCCGTGTTAATATCTACTCGCTAATTACATTTCCTATGTGTTTCTCTTTCAGAATTTGTACGCAGAACATGATGTTTAATACGTAGTATTGAACATCCACAATTTACACATAATTGTCGTTGGTGACCACTACTTGTGTTTTGTTCATTTTCTCGAATCCCTGAATTGTTGAGAGCCAACATCCAGCAAGAATGAGAGACCAAGCACTGGGCTGTAAACTGTAAATAAGACATATGCATATTTATTTTTGTTCAGTTTGTACGGATAATAGAAAAGATTATTTAAAAACTGCTAAACAGAACATTAGCTTACCACTAGCAGTCCATAGTCGAATTTCTGATAGTATTTCAACGGGTTTTGAGAGGCCGTCTCCTGCGATGCATAATATCAAAGCCGCAATTGCCGCATCACATTGGTTCCTCAATCCTCATTCCTAGTAGGGCAACAAGATCGTGCGCAGGAGTGTTCATGCCTAGGTTGTCATATAAAGCCGGTTCAACGTTTAACAAAATAGCGCCAGGGTCATCGTCATGAGCAGATTGAGTGTCCAAGGGTAAAGCCGGGTCTTCAATAAAAGCGGTATAGGAGTCCATTATAACAAAATGAAAAAAACTTCGCAAAAGTAATCGAAACCACATTGAATGTTTTTATTTTCATTTCATTGTATGCATTTGTCATTATTGACAGTTGGTGTAGCCAGGTAAAATGATTTGAAGGCCAAAATCAATGAGTGTTTTATTTGTTTTTAATATAATTAAAAGAAAATAAATATAACACCGTTTGAAAATCACTTGATTACAGATTTTTAAGAAAATGTAATCGTATTTTTATAAGTTTTCGAAATCGATTAGTATCTTTCCTGTAAGAATAATCACAGATATAATTAATGTGGCAACACCGAATCAGTGTCCAACCATAAAATGAACGATTCCCTTTAGAGTAGGTACATACCGGTATGTGATGTGATGACAATCAACGAGTGTTGCTAACGTTTGATTTTGTATTTCCTCTTCTAAATCTTATACTTTTTTAAAGTTTTAAGGGTAATTACTAAATATAAATCTACATCACCTTGAAAAGCATCCATTGTACATAAAAATAACACTTACCGTCAATAAAAAAACACTTCACTTTTCCATAAAAACTCTTTCACGGACGTTTGAATGGTTCTCAGTAGTAGAGTCGCCAAATATGCTAAACCTGAATGGTGCTTACTACTCAGTTAGCCGTTCAGACGAGCGAAATTTGAACTACAGCTACCATTTTGAGAACGACATTTTGCTGACAGTTAAAAACCCCGAAACATAAATAAACGATGTACAGCAGTCTCTGATTTACAAGTTGTAGGATGTTCTGATATTTAAAAAAACTGACCAAAAATACTGCCCTACGTTTCCCCTTTTTCTTGGTAAACTTCTTAAATGGCAAGACCAATTTATCTTGACGCACTTTGTGTGCTAATAATATTAAAATTTGCAATAGTTATGAAAAAAACCAAAGTGGTTTGTCTGTGTACCTATTCACTTATCTTGCTGGTTTCACATGAATTAAATATGATTCAATCAATAGATGTAAGATGAAGATGAAAATGATGATGTAGATGTAATCTTTTTACTTACATACAGTAGAAAGATTTTTAAATCCTTAGGTACCTACTTTAAATTAAAAGTAGATAATACAATAATTACATTAGTATTGTATCTGTGTGAACCAAAGGCACGTCGCAGATATTTTTTTTCACTTTCTGGCATTCTCTCTCATCTCCAAATAAAAATCATTTTATCAATCATAAAATGTAAAATTAGCGGGCAAACCCGCGCGCTAGCGCAAACTTGCTATAAACACAATTTTGATTCGCAAGATGTCAAGACAATTATAACGCATGGGCTGACGGAATGGCTGGAGGAATGGCAACAATGCGGGTGACTCGGGGTGCGTCTGGTCTGAGTAACGGCAACGTCGCGTTCGCGGTCAATCGGTAATAATATAACCTTGGCGCTTGTTCGAATTTTCGGACAGCGCCATCTATAAATAATAAATGTTTACCGAACGTAAACTCGTATTACAACAGTTACGAACTTTTTCTCGTGGTTCTAAATATTTCTGTCAGATGGCGCGATTCAGTTCACTCACACATGTAAAGATTTTTCGTTTTTTATTGGGTCAAATTCTCCTAGAAATACTGTTTTTTTTTATAAAATTTGGGCGATTTTCGACCATAATACATTATAAAGTACCATTATACTTGCTTTTATTCTGCAGAAACCGTTTATTTACGGAGATTACAGAGCTTGGAAAATGTATGGCGAGCTCTGTCTAGGCAATCACCTTAAGAAATACAAAATGAAAATATCTGAGGAGAGTCTCGAACCAGCGAGCGACTCGATGTTCTCAAGTCGGTCGCTTACACCGACGAGCCACTTACTACGGTGACAATAAGTGTAAAAAAGCTGTTCTGTTCTTATGAAGTTTTGACAATTATTGACAGGAGTCAAACCATAGATATAATAAAGAAGGAGATATGGCGTGGAGTTCAAAATGTATAGAAAACCGATGAAGCCACAGTTGCCCCTCCATAAAGCTAATATTGCACACAGAGCTCTGTCAAAACAATACTACGAACAAGTGCACACACGCGCCATCGATAACTCTGTCATTTAAATACAAACCTTATTTGTTAAACCGCAGCGTACTTTTTCCGTATAATTTACTCACACTAAAACAATTATCATTGTGTGTTGTCGGGACACGGGGGCGGATACGACACAGTGCTTGACTAAATCGAAGAGTTATCGATAAATATATCGATTATTTTTATAAAGGATTTGGAAATAAAGTAAATAAAAATAATATGAAACCTACAAACATTATTCAATGAATAAAAATACTTTTAAAATCAATTAAAATTCAAATGACATAGTTACACGTAGTTCAAAATCAAAATCAAAGCATTTATTTCAATTAGGCCAGTTACAGGCTCTTTTGAATTGTCAAAGAGAAAAAGAAAATTAAGCATAGAACCACATCGGCCTTCCTACCGGATTACAAGAGTTAACAAATGGAAAAAAAAAGTGAAATAGTAATATTACAATTCGCAGTCCACTTTCTTGTCGACAGACTTTGTCAAACCTCCACGAGCACATCACTAGCTCGCGCTCAAATACGACGGACCGGAGCAGCGGACGCACCATGCGAAATGATGGCTTAATGATGTTTCGTTATGTCAGGTGTACATTGCTCGTTCAGTCACTCAGTGACAGACTAAGGTGGTTGTAAAAGAGCAATGTATTTAATGCAAACATAATACAGTCGGAGTAATACAAGAAAACATAAATCAAGTAGTACAAGTCAATAGCTGAGCGACGCGGCCAGCTCCACGTGGTCACCGACACGCCCCCTTGCCACTTCTCCTGTTTTTAATATTTCTGTGAGTCAAACGGTTCAAGAATACGGACATTACTGCCTTATGTATTTCAACTTCAACCAAAAACAAATGACACGTCAATGACGTCATGCACGAAATGAAAAGGACAGAAATATAGTTCTTGTAGTTCTCACAAACAAAGTTCGAGACATGTCAATTAATTACTTTAATCGATATCATATTTTAACTTACAATTAATGACAGAATTTTTTTGTTTAAATAAACCCCTTTGATGGGACTAAAACTTTTTTTTAATCAAATGAATAAACGCATGCACTTGTTTGTCGCAACATGAACCGAATGGCCGCCCTTCGTGTGAAGAAATTGGTTTCTTTTTCTTTCAAATAATAAGATTGCGTGGATAAAAACGACACATATTATGAATGGTGATTTGTTTTACCAAAATAATCAAAAACACGTTAACTCTAAAAACTTGAATTTTCTTTTGTGGATATTATAGGGTTTTGTAACAAAAAAAATGAAATATCTATAAATACCGTGGATGAATTCGGCACAAAACAAATTGAACGACAGATATCAGTCCTCTTAATCGCGCAACACCTATTTCACAAATTGTAATATTCTTTTAGATAGATAGATAAAGCTAGTTGGGCGACGTGTTAGGTACTTGTTAATTAGAAGGATTCCCGTGGACAGAGATGACACAAAATGCCTATGTATATCCGTTACTACTTCGTTATTATAATGGAAGTAAAATTTTCAACTATAATTTTCTTTTCGTGTGATAGTGATTAAAAAGACAAATTGCTAAATTTCTCCAAACGCTAGTGCCTAAAATGACACATATTTATATAGTAGGTCGGGTAAATGGTCCGGAAACTATATGCAAAAAATAAACAACTTTAATATTTTTGAAACCTCAAAACCTAGCGCTAGACTATTAGTTTAAGGTGGATGGATGATCGAGTTCTTTGCCATTTTGTCGCTAGATGGCGACACATCCACAGTTTCGAACATTTTCAATTTTTACACCTAACATAGATATTTTTAATAGACAACTTTATTAAATGCGAAACCTAGGGCATTAACTTGATTTTTTTAGATAATCACTGTGCTTGTTAACTAGTATCATGCAAAGATTTCATCAAAATAAAGATTAGCCGCTTGAATATGCTCTTTACACACACATGCAAAGTAAATAGTAGTAACTTTCGACACCACTAGATGTCGTTTTATTCAAACATGGTTGGAAAGGACCAAATTATATAAAACATGAATGTCCTTACATTATAGCAAACAAATTTTATTTATTTACTAAGCATAGGGTAAGTCAGGGAGAGACGCCTATACGGTATAGATGCCTACTGAATTTAAAAAATAAAATTAAAAAATTACGTGAATCGGAACGCATCCTTATTATGTCAATTTGACAGCTAATGTCAGTGTGAAAGTTTTGATACGGACAATAATTATTTTAAAATAGTATTTTGTTGTGAATTCCAAAAATAAGGTAAGTGTAGTTGATTAAATCGGTATAATATATTCTTTGAGTTAGTTTGCAGTATTTTTTTCCCCTAATTTTTCTCGTAAATAGTATTTTTTTGTTTTATAACCTAACATTGTGATCTTGTTTTGTTGGTAATCCACCTTTTTGTATTGAAAGTGCTTTCGGGTACGTTCAGAGTCGATAGGCATCTCTCCCTAATGATTGGGAGAGATGCCCAATGAAGTTTCAGGGTTAGATGCCTAGTAAATATTAATGATATTTTATCTTTTCAGATGCCAAATGAATACAAAAGAAAACCTTCTGGCTCTAATAGAGCTACGTGAAGTGAAGAAGACTTAGAAAAGGCCATTTCTCTAGTAAAAGATAAATCATTAAATTTTTTTCAAGCAAGTAAAGAATACAATATTCCTTACAGAACTCTTCGTCATCGATTTCTCATAGGCAATACTAAAAAAGGACGACTTGGACCTGACTCTGTTTGAAACAAAGAAAAAAAGATTGTTAATCATATTAAGAAGTTGCAAAGCCGTGGATTTGCAACTTCTTAATATGATTTGGATTTCACCAGAAAGAGACATAGAATACGAAATTCTTGGAGATATTTGTGTAGTGTGTGGGGAATATTATCACGCCACTAAAAAGAAATGCGACTGGTTACGGTGTGTTCAATGCGAAATGTGGTTTCATGAAGATTGCAGTGAAGATTCAGCGGAATGCCTAACGTGTAATGTCTGATTATGTATTAATTATTTGTGGGCATCTATCCCTGGTATCTATAGGCAACTCACCCACATGCCTGGGAGAGATGCCTATTTTACATTATTTTTAAAAAATATTCTTGAATCAAAATATGTTACACAATAGTTCCAAATTTAATCTGAATGGCATAAATAAACAGTGATTCAAATTAACTATGTGTATTTCATTTAGTACCTTACATATATAATTAATAATGATTTTTTTTTAAACTATAGGCAACTCTCCCTGACTTACCCTACTATATACTACTAGAGGTTAAATTGTTATGTTCCAATCCATTCTATGCATACTTTTGTTTCCAGGCTCGATATCCGATACCTTTCACCATAACAGTATTATAATATCTGTGCCATAACAAATTATTCAGATAAATTATTGTGGGTAATAAAGGTACGTTGTACCTATAAGGTTGTTATGTGACTGAACCTAAATAGTACATAACGTGTAAATAAATTGTGATGTGTACTAAATAAATAAAAGATATTTTATTCAATTGTAAAGCTTTTTATTGTAAGTTCCTTTACTATAAATTAATAATATTTTTCTATGGTTCATATTTTCATACAAATAATCGTTTTATTCACTCTCAGTTTCTGGTTGGATTCGAACCATCGACTCGTACCACCATACAAAGATAACATAGTTTTTTTAAATATTTTGATATTTACAATTATGATTCTGAATTTAGTATTAGAAAGAATTATGTACGTAGATTACAATTTATATAACATCACACGTAAGTGTATATAACGGCACATGTAAGTATCTTACACAACAACACACAAGTGGTTGCTAGCTAACCATATCATTTATGTTTCAAGAATACCTACTTATTATACAATTTTGAACTTCAATAAATATTCTTTTACAATTGAATTGTTAGACTGGTACCTAACAGGGATGTTACGGAGCTCCGATTCCGATTCCGATAAGTCGGAACTTCCGATTGATTTTTAGCCTCCGATTCCGATACCTGTTCCGAAACTTTTCAATCGGAGGTAATCGGAGGTCGATGCCTTGCGGCGGGCGCCGTCAACGCGTATAAACCTGTTTATACTTATCCCACGGGGTTAGCCCCTCGTAACGTGCTTTCTGTCGTTTTAAATTACCAGCATAGTTACAAGTACATACAATGCATAATTATTTTATTGATAGTGATTGATTGTTTTTCAATGCCTCGTCAGGCGTTCTATTGTTTGTATTTGAAATGAAAAAGACTGATAATCAATGAATGTATTACTAGCTGACCCACGCAACTTCGTCTGCGTCACATAAGAGAGAGATCATTTTTGCTACATTTTGCATTCCTGCTGTAGCGTGATGTTATAAAGCCTAAAGCCTTCCTCGATAAATGGACTATCCAACACAAAAATATTTTTTCAATTCGATCCGATCGTTCGTTTCATCAATGAATCCTACTTTCTCACACATTCTCTTCTTCAGCATCCGCCTCCGGTTCCGGTTCCGATTCCGATTCCTGTTCCGATTCCGATATATCAAATCCAAAACCTCCGATTCCGATTCCGGTTCCGATATTATCACATCCGTTACATCCCTGGTACCTAAATACATGAGTTGTTTCGGCTACCTGACTCTAAGTCAAGGTACCTGGGACAATCTCCCAATAGTAGACGGGCGCTCCTTGCGGAGTAGGCTGGTGACGCTCGCCTCCACGCACCCCTGAATGCGTAGGGGGGGGGGGGGGTACCGGCGACCTCGTAGCTACCACGGAGACCTCGGGGGAAGAGGGGGCAGGCAGGAGCAGGGAATAAAACCCGGATTTTCTTCTAGCTGGTTATCCCTAGGTTTCGGCTTCTTGCTTGTTCTTGTTCCTTCCTCGATGGCTGGGCTGCGACTGACGATCGTTCGCCGTTGTTCTCGTCTTATATACGGCCCTGTCCGCCCATAACGAGAGCCGCGATTTTTAAGCCCAATTTCGCGTTTGTTTTTGCGAAAGCCGAAACCTTTGGAGCCCCATATTTTATTTATTTATTTAAAATAACCCTTACAATATATATGTTATGGACCAGGTGATTAATGCGGGCATTATACATAATGTTCGAGCATTATGAATAATGGCTATCTCTATCGGGCTAAGTGATTAATACTATCTTAACTTCATTATTTATCACATTGCACGGTCATTATTATATTGCTACTTGATAATTGGGCAATTTGATAATAAAGCTAAATTTGACGCGGTGTGAGGGCGGGGAGGGAGGCACGCATGGCGTGGCACGCTTTGACCAATCAGAGACCGCCATCCAGCGCGCGGCTCGTGCGGCGGACTTCAAGCACTATTGTTTTTGTTTACATTGTTTGCATTGTAAGCGAATATGGACGGACGCGGATGGGTTTCAGTTTCATAACTCAGTGTCAACGCGAGTGTGTTAACACTGAATTACGAAATTAAGATTTATTTTGCCTGAAGATGTTCCAAAGACAGGAGATTTCGCTGAGAAAGTGTTGCAGAATGTCCTCTAAATGCGGAGGGCAAGGTTATAGTAGATATGGTTGTAAAAATGGTTGGAAGTCTGATAAATGTAGATGTCGCTAAGCCAAAAAGGCAAAGGCAAAGGCTCGTGGCTAAATAATATCAGCCGCTCGGGTCAATCTTTAGGTTAAGCCGTGCTTGCCTAGGTTGGTCTGTGGATGGGTGACCACCCTTACATACCGAGTTTCCTCCGTGCCTCCGAAAGTACGTTAAGCCGTTGATCCCGACTGTCATTTGTCCATCTTTGACAGTCGTTACAGGTAGTCAGTGGCTCAAAAAGTCTTGTCAGACTTTTGGGGCCACTGACTGGTTTTGCCAGTCTTACTAAATCGTATCGTTTTCCCAGTATTAACTGGCTTGTGGAGGTCAGATAGGCAATTGGTAAAATACTGGTATTCTTCTGCATCCGGTTAGACTGGAAGCCGACCCCAACATAGTTGGGAAAAGGCTCGGTAGATGATGATGATGAGTAGGATAAGTAGGATATAATTATATGGTAGGATAATAATAAGTCATTTCTATAAAACAATATTAGACATATTGTAATTTTTTTTATTTTTTAATATCATCATCATCATTCTCTTGCCCTTATCCCAATTTATTTGTGGTCGGCGCAGCATGTCTTCTTCTTCCATACTCCTCTATTTTTCGTCATCTCATCAGACACTTCTTTTCTTACCATATCCTTCTTAACACAGTATTTTTTAACATGTTTTATGTTATATTTGGTATGGTAGAAGTCCTTACCTAATGATTAATCCAAATAATGAGTCTGATTATTTAAATGGTTAAATATTTAGTTTATTTTTAGTTAAATGACAATAACAATAAAAAAATAGTAATAACATAATATGTTTGTATTATTCTGCCCAAAAGGTGATGGACAATATGTATAATGCCCGGTCAATTTGATTATTTGAATATATCTTATCAAATTGCACTCTTATATTGGCTATTTTTCATAATGACCGGGCATTATGTATAATGCCCAATTCATCACTTGGTCCATAACATATACATTTTTACATAGCTTATTATCTATATTACCTTATGAAACAACAATATTGCACCTTACATTAATTACAAAAAATATTCTAGAACAAAAACTATAAAAATTACGATGGACACAATTTTTGCTATCTAATTTTCCTTATATTTTCTGAACCACTGGGCCGATTTGCATAATTTTTGCATAAATATCGGTTTTAGACCAAGTTCAACCTTTCTACACTAATTAAAAAGTTCTAACTTAATAAACAAAAAATCACATTTTCAACTTACGTAATTATGAGACAAAAATTCTAATTTGCAATTTTCTATGTCTTATTGGAATTTAAAACTGGTATCATGGCATTTTTTCATAATTCTATGATGATTCTAACTAGATTCCGTTAAAATATTTACATATTTTCACCATCAATTTTCATAACAAGTTTTCAAAACAAACAAAACTAATTTCCTACTACGAGTAAAACGACTCACGATGCATTATTTGCACGTCCACTACTTGCACCCTGGTGTGGAGATATGGTCTCGTCGCCGACATGAGTGAAACATATCTACATAGAAAATTCTTATAAACTAACAAATAACACAAACTATACATCGCTACGTTCAAAAATAGCATAATAATAGTTTATAATGTTCTCACTGCTGAGACTCGGGCCTCCTCTCAACAGTGGTGATGAAATAATTTACACAAAGCAAAGTCGCTTGGGTTCGAACCATCGACTGGTACCACCAGACAAAGATAAGTAGGTAGGTACATAAAAAATATAATAACTAAATATCTTCTCTTCTACGCGCTACTTTTTGGTCTCGCTGCCGTCGCCGTGCAGTCTTAATCTTCTACTTGTCACTTTTTACTTCCATTTATATAATTTCCGTGCGATCTGAATCAAATGCTGGAAGAAGCAGTTTGCCCTGCAACAAATGAATTTACAGTTTTGTTAGACTATACTTACTGAACCCACACCTCAGAGACCTGAGGAATAAGTTAGGAAATGAGTAAGACATAATATATTTTTCATACCTTTTAATTCCTTGATGTCGAGACATTTGGCATTTTTTTCAACTCGTCTCAAAATAATTTACATGTTTTAAAGAAAGTTACCAACTTCGGCATCATAGCATTGATAAATTCCTCATCCCGGTTAACTTCTATTACAGTCAATGGTTGGGTGACAGATATAAAGCAAATGAAATAACATTTATTCATTTTGGTAATTCGCAATTGACCCTGGACCTAGAATCAAAATAATAATAGCTGTTAAAAAGAAACAATCCAAGAAATCATCATCATCATCATCAACGGCCTATTAATGTTCCGACTGCTGGGACGGGCCTCCTCTCTATGAGAGGGAATGGGCTATACATATAACCACCACGCGGGCCCAGTGTGGATTGGTAGATGTCACATGTCTTCGAATTTATGGTTCTAGGACATGCCGGTTTCCTCACGATGTTTTCCTTCACTGTTTTGAGAGCAGCGGTGATGAAATAAATTACACAAAGTAATGCGCCTGCCTCGGTTCGAACCCACGACTTACTGAACGTAAGTCGGGGCCGCCACCACTGGGCCACCGCTGCTCTCTACTCAATGTTCTATTTCATATAAATTATATTCTAAACACAAACATAAAATAAAAAAAATAAAAATCTGGTTGTACCTGCCGTGTTAATATCTACTCGCTAATTACATTTCCTATGTGTTTCTCTTTCAGAATTTGTACGCAGAACATGATGTTTAATACGTAGTATTGAACATCCACAATTTACACATAATTGTCGTTGGTGACCACTACTTGTGTTTTGTTCATTTTCTCGAATCCCTGAATTGTTGAGAGCCAACATCCAGCAAGAATGAGAGACCAAGCACTGGGCTGTAAACTGTAAATAAGACATATGCATATTTATTTTTGTTCAGTTTGTACGGATAATAGAAAAGATTATTTAAAAACTGCTAAACAGAACATTAGCTTACCACTAGCAGTCCATAGTCGAATTTCTGATAGTATTTCAACGGGTTTCAGAGGCAGTCTCCTGCGATGCATAATATCAAAGCCGCAATTGCCGCATCACATTGGTTCCTCAATCCTCATTCCTAGTAGGGCAACAAGATCGTGCGCAGGAGTGTTCATGCCTAGGTTGTCATATAAAGCCGGTTCAACGTTTAACAAAATAGCGCCAGGGTCATCGTCATGAGCAGATTGAGTGTCCAAGGGTAAAGCCGGGTCTTCAATAAAAGCGGTATAGGAGTCCATTATAACAAAATGAAAAAAACTTATCGAAAAGTAATCGAAACCACATTGAATGTTTTTATTTTCATTTCATTGTATGCATTTGTCATTATTGACAGTTGGTGTAGCCAGATAAAATGATTTGAAGGCCAAAATCAATGAGTGTTTTATTTGTTTTTAATATAATTAAAAGAAAATAAATATAACACCGTTTGAAAATCACTTGATTACAGATTTTTAAGAAAATGTAATCGTATTTTTATAAGTTTTCGAAATCGATTAGTATCTTTCCTGTAAGAATAATCACAGATATAATTAATGTGGCAACACCGAATCAGTGTCCAACCATAAAATGAACGATTCCCTTTAGAGTAGGTACATACCGGTATGTGATGTGATGACAATGATCAACGAGTGTTGCTAACGTTTGATTTTGTATTTCCTCTTCTAAATCTTATACTTTTTTAAAGTTTTAAGGGTAATTACTAAATATAATTCTACATCACCTTGAAAAGCATCCATTGTACATAAAAATAACACTTACCGTCAATAAAAAAACACTTCACTTTTCCATAAAAACTCTTTCACGGACGTTTGAATGGTTCTCAGTAGTAGAGTCGCCAAATATGCTAAACCTGAATGGTGCTTACTACTCAGTTAGCCGTTCAGACGAGCGAAATTTGAACTACAGCTACCATTTTGAGAACGACATTTTGCTGACAGTTAAAAACCCCGAAACATAAATAAACGATGTACAGCAGTCTCTGATTTACAAGTTGTAGGATGTTCTGATATTTAAAAAAACTGACCAAAAATACTGCCCTACGTTTCCCCTTTTTCTTGGTAAACTTCTTAAATGGCAAGACCAATTTATCTTGACGCACTTTGTGTGCTAATAATATTAAAATTTGCAATAGTTATGAAAAACCAAAGTGGTTTGTCTGTGTACCTATTCACTTATCTTGCTGGTTTCACATGAATTAAATATGATTCAATCAATAGATGTAAGATGAAGATGAAAATGATGATGTAGATGTAATCTTTTTACTTACATACAGTAGAAAGATTTTTAAATCCTTAGGTACCTACTTTAAATTAAAAGTAGATAATACAATAATTACATTAGTATTGTATCTGTGTGAACCAAAGGCACGTCGCAGATATTTTTTTTCACTTTCTGGCATTCTCTCTCATCTCCAAATAAAAATCATTTTATCAATCATAAAATGTAAAATTAGCGGGCAAACCCGCGCGCTAGCGCAAACTTGCTATAAACACAATTTTGATTCGCAAGATGTCAAGACAATTATAACGCATGGGCTGAGAATGGAAGAATGGCAACAATGCGGGTGACTCGGGGTGCGTCTGGTCTGAGTAACGGCAACGTCGCGTTCGTCGTCAATCGGTACCTAATAAATAACCTTGGCGCTTGTTCGAATTTTCGGACAGCGCCATCTATAAATAATAAATGTTTACCGAACGTAAACTCGTATTACAACAGTTACGAACTTTTTCTCGTGGTTCTAAATATTTCTGTCAGATGGCGCGATTCAGTACACTCACACATGTAAAGATTTTTCGTTTTTTATTGGGTCAAATTCTCCTAGAAATACTGTTTTTTTAATAAAATTTGGGCGATTTGCGACCATAATACATTATAAAGTACCATTATACTTGCTTTTATTCTGCAGAAACCGTTTATTTACGGAGATTACAGAGCTTGGAAAATGTATGGCGAGGTCTGTCTAGGCAATCACCTTAACTTAATATAAATGACGACCCGAATAGCGTAGCGGTAGTGAGGCTGCCTTACGTTCTTAGAGTCCTGGGTTCAAATTCCAGTAAGTGCAAATGTTTGTGTGATGAGCATGGACATTTGTTTCCGAGTCATGGATGTTTATATGAATAGTAAGTATGTATTTACAAACAAAAAAGTATATATGTAGTATTTCAACTATCTAGTGTCCACGACACAAGCTTTGCTTAGTGTGGCACTAGGTGGCGCTGTGTGTTAATGTCCAGCGATATTTTTTTATTTTTTATTTATATCAATAGGTGGCGTAACTATCGCCGATTTTGTATTTAATTTGTGCCAGCTAGGACGCGGGAACCGATGTCACTTTTCGAATTCATAGTCTTCACCAACAGAGTTACTTTCTCATTTGTAATATTAATATGGAATAGTATGAATATGAACTGTCTTGTGTCCACGACGCAAGCCTCATTGCTTAGTGTGGCACTAGATAGCGCTGTTTCTAATACCCAGCGATATTTATTATCATTTTATCAGTTTTATGCAACCATGAACTGACAAATATGAACCTACCCTTTTTATTCCATATTTTTTTCTTCCCTTCTCCCCCCTACCGTCACGCTTTCATTCACTTCCATTTCATTCATAATATCATTAATTTACTCACACATTTATTATTTTACCAACCATTCATTCTAGTAAATAATCTTCAGTATTCTTATAAGGGAACCGTAATTTCAACCATGCATTTGCCAACGTCCATACTACGTTGAATACACCGGTTCTCGTCCGATCACCGAAGTTAAGCAACATCGGGCGCGGTCAGTACTTGGATGGGTGACCGCCTGGGAACACCGCGTGACGTTGGCTTTTTGCTTTTTCTACATAGAAGCTTTATTTTTACACGACAGCAAAGGAAATGTAACGTTTTACATTTAAAAGACTGATTTAAGTCTGTATTTTTAGGTATATATTTGGAACTAGAACTTTAAAATTCTAGGAAAAGGGATTTAAATGGACAAAAAACATGTAAAATCAGTATAATATCATTTCATTTCTAGGTTTTTTTTTTTTTAAGTAGGTATATAAAAAAATTATACATTGGCTTAAAACATAAAATCAATGCATATTCTCAACACATACACTACAATATCGGGGGTTTATACAAAGTTTAATGTGACTATAATATGTAACTAGCTTTTGCCAGCGGCTTCGCCCGCGTGAAGTTTGATACCTAATTGTCCCATGGGATTTTACTACCGGGATAAAAAGTATCCTATGTGTTAATCTAGGTTATAAACTGTCTGTATGCAAAATTTCATCCAAATCCGTTCAGTAGTTTTTGCGTGAAAGAGTAACAAACATACATCCATCCTCACAAACTTTCGCATTTATAATATTAGTAGGAAGGATATTATTCAGAAACATCAGTTTTATAGATACGAACGTAATTTCACTTACCATTCTGTTACATAATATTATTTGTGACGCGTACAGCGCGAGCTTGCTCACCACGTAGGTATATATGTGACAATGGCCTTAGTGCCATTTAACTTGCAAAATAATATAATATATGTATAGTATCATCTGCCTAGCCTTTTTCCAACTACATATGTTGGGGTCGGCTTGCAGTCTAAAGAAGAATACATGCTGCGACCACTAATGAATTGGGAACATCATATTTGTTCGCGACGAACGTCACCAAAATAAGTGTAAACAGTTTCTTGCAACGATAGTGTAGAGTCAGTGATACAATATGGGCAATAACAGTGACGAAATAAAAGATTTAGTAAATAAACCGAACAGTAAGCGTTAAACTCATATCGGCTCGAAAGTGGCATTTTATTTAGCTTAACGTAGTATTTGTCAAGATCCAGGTAGCCTAGTGTTGCGACCTAGGCCTGGATATAGTTCTTTGGTATTAACTTAGACCTTTGTCGAGGATATGACAGTCTAACGCGCCTATCTGTGTTCATAGCATGTAAATTTGGTCTAACATACCGACAGTTGAAGGAACGTTACAGGCTGGATAATATAGGCACATAAAAGTAAATAGTAAATCTTGATAGGCCATACAACACCCTTGTATATGGCACTCTATATACTTACAGCATCAGCGCCAGTTTTCATGTAAATTATCCTGAAAGATCCTTCAACCGTCCGAGTTTTGGAAAGTACTGTACTAATTTAACTATATTTCTTTAATTTCAATAAAGAACTGTGTATTTTTCGTGTTTGTAAATAGATAACACTATGTACAAACCAAGTAACATCTAAAAAGTAATTAGATATAAGTTCAGAATTGTAATAACACAGAAAACCTGTAAATATTCAAATGAAAATATATACTTAATGAAGTATTCCAAAAAAAAAGGAAGCGATTCGCGGCTCTCGTTACAGTCAAGTTCCGTAGTACATTAGTAAAATTAGATTTCCTTAGAATCATAGTCATCAGTACGGCAAATATTATATTATAAAGAGTTAAATAAATATTATATTATGAAGATATATCGAATCGCTTCCTGAAAAGTTATGAAAGTTTATCAGTGTTCTCATTCCCAGTAACCCTTCCCCCTGATAGGAAACGACTGAGGTTGTCTGAACCGACAGGTGTAGGACGTCAGCGCCGTCTAGGTTCGAAGATTATGTGTGTACAGTTATAGTATAGGCAGAACGTCTGTTACAGTATAGGCAGACCGTCAGGTAGGCACGCATACATCACCGCGTCTAGCGATCACGCCCGTCCGGCAACAATATTTCCCTTGCGAGTATGATAATGTTGCTCTCCCCATCCGTTGAAATTGTTATATTCCATCTTTGATTTTGTGACTAAATTAAATTTTTATTAAAAAAAGGTATCTTAGTATATCAACTATCTGGTGTCATAAGGCTCGTTAGTGTGGCACTAGATGACGCTGTGTGTAATGTCCAGCGATATTTATTTTTAATTATTCTGTTTGACGATGGGTAAAACACATTATTTGTGGTTCTACTTTAGGATATAGTATTAGGAACATCAATCACCCTTTAAGTGAAAAAATATTAGCCTGTCATGTTCCCACTGCTGGGACGCTCGGCCGCCTCTTTATGAGAGGGAATCCAGCACGTGGGCCCAGTGCGGATTGGTAGATGTCACATGTCTTCGAATGTTTGGTTCTAGGACATGCCGGTTTCCTCACGATGTTTTCCTTCACCGTTTTGAGAGCAGTGGTGATGAAATAACTTGCACAAAGAAATGTGCTTAAGGTACTTGTTCGCGGAGTTTTTTCTTTTCTCGAAGAAAATTAAATTCAAAGTCATTTTTAAGTTTAAAATATATAATTATAATAAGTTTACTAGTAAAATGAAACAATATAGTTTTCGAAAACCACTGGGTACATTTTTATGCAATTTTTAACAATAAGTATTTACAAAACATTAAATTAAAACAGTCGAGACTTTTATAATAATTTTGAATAAAATATAATATAACGACTGTAATCTCGAAAGAGGTATACAGAAGTGTAAGAATAGGCATGACGATATCAAAAAATCACAAATCTATTTAGTCCGTCAGTTAGAGTATTGAAAAATAATGGACACGTATTTTTTGTTTTTGTAAATCAATGAATATTGACAAAGATAAAACGCATCGAAACTCGGGAGTAGGCTCGTGACGTCAGAACTCAATAAAAAAAATACCAAGGCGTGACGTATTGAGAATTTTAGGTTTATGTAACAAAAGAAAAAATATGGGTCAAATATTTGTTGATAATCTAACTGACGGACAAATTATTATTTTTATGTCGTCTACCCTATTTATAACTTTGATTCTATACAAATCAATTATTTTTAAGGAATGTTTAAAAAAAAAATACATTTTTGAAGTGAAACTTCTTTATCGGGGTTGGAAAAAAATTTTGTGTAACATTTTTTCGTTACGCGTCACATTTTTCCGTTACGCGCCATCTTTTTCTTATCCCTACCACGCGTGATTCGAAGTATACTTTCTCCAGCGGAGTAGGGTCTGGTAAATGTCTCCAATGTATTTTGCGGCCCGTTTTGAGTAGTTACATTTTTGAAATCCAGAAATAACGTCATAAAGAAGTTTCACTTCTTACGAGTGTACGCTAGTACACGCACACATTTTTTTTTAGTTAAATAAATACAAATATCAAGGCAGTGTTTTACAGAGAGACTTGGTTGTAAATGAAATGATGTATTGTTTTAAAACAATAACATATAAATAGATTAATATGAAATATGAGTTTTCATATCGTTACAGTACGATAAAATAGTTATTGAGTGTACATATTTAAAGCAAACATTATATATAACCATAATATGTCAATACATTTATATAACTATTTACACTTAAAAAAATATGTAGGCTCATTTCCACCAAAAAGATGAAGGTCTGATTATCTAAAAACAGCTGTTTAGAACATATTTTTGAATGGGAACATGTCACAGTGACAGCTGTTTTTAGATAATCAGACCGTTATCTCTTCGGTGAACATGGACCTTAGAACAATTTCACCACAAATTCTTAAACGCGATTAGTAATTTGCCTGCCTTTTTCCAAATATATTGGGGTCGGCTTCCAGTCTAAGCAGATGCAGCTGAATGTCTATCTGACCTCCACAACCCAGTTAGTACTTGGTAATACGATACCACTTGGACGACTCGAATGGCGTAGTGGTAGTGACGCTGCCTTACGTTCTTAGGGTCCTGGGTTCCAATCCCGGTAGGAGCAAATGTTTGTGTGATGAGCATGGACCACGACACAAGCCTTGCTTAGTGTGCCGCTAGGTGGCGCTGTGTGTTAATGTCCAGCGGTATTTATTTATATTTACTTGGTAAGACTGGTTGTCATTGTTAAGCCACTGACTGTAACGACTGTCAAAGATCTACAAATGACAGCCGGGACCAACAGCTTAACGTGCTTGACACGGAGGAAACTCGATATGTAATGGGTAGTCACCCATCCACAGACCAACCTAGGCAAGCACGGCTTAACCTGAAGATTGATCCGAGCGGCTGTTATTATGTTTCCACTAGTTGTATTAATAATTAAGTCCTGTAATGTATTCTGACTCCTAAGGACCATGTTCACCGAAAAGATAACCATCTGATTATCTAAAAACAGCTGTCACTGTGACATATTCCCATACAAAAATGTGTTTTAAACAGCTGTTTTAGATAATCAGACTGTTATCTTCTCGGTGAACATGGACCTAAGTCACAGGTTTTCCTAGTTTAGGAGTCAGGGTTTCATCTTTTGTACTCCTTAACTATTTTTGAACTTCGCTAGATATTAAGCATTTGTGTGTAAGGATTTGTATCAATAAAGTATTATACAATACTAAAATTATTATTATTATCAATTGAAATCATCAACTTTTTCTTTTTCATTCAACTTTTTCTTGAAACAGACATTCAATGAGCTGCTACCCTGATGCTATTTTTTGATCTTTATAACGATCGGTCGTTATAAATGGGTTAACGTTTACCGCATTTAAAAATTTGTGGTGGAAATGGTCTAAAAACATATTAACGCATTTTTTTCTATATTTGAATAAAACATAGTACCTATATTAAGATCTTGAGAAGAGATACTAAATCATTTTTGTTCTTAGTAAATAGCGCTAAAGATCTGTAAATAAATGGATCTAAGTTTATTTACTTGTAATTTTTAGTAAACTAGATTTTCCAGTACGATATGGCTAAAGCCGTGTCTTAATACAAGCGATCGTCACGCAAATATGATACTGTAACATTCATTTTTAAGACGATCGCTAATATTAGGGCACGGAGTAAAGCATGGTTTTAAAATAATATCCAAACCCTTCTTCGAGACATTCCATCGTTTTTAACCAAAATCAAACCCAAACTTGACTAATATTTCAAATACATTATAACTTAAAAGTCTATACATGATTGCATTTATTTACATAAGCTTAATAACTTCGTATACAATTAAAAATACTTACTATATTTACAGTTTTTACTTTAATCTAATAAAAATGAGATTACGTAGTAATTAAATAGTTTATATTTACTAAACTACTAATACAATTTAGGAATAGGTTTAGCCATAATATGCGCTTTATATAACACTAGCGGACGCCCCGCGGTTTCACCCGCTTAGTTCCCGTTCACGTGGGAGTACGAGGATAAAATATAGCCTATGTTACTCGCTCATAATGTAGCTATCCAAAGCTGAAAGAATTTTTCAAATCGGTCCAGTAGTTTTTAAGTTTATTCGTTATATACAAAAACACAAATCTTTTTTTTTATAATATTAGTGTAGACTAGCTGGCCCACGCAACATCGTCTGCGTTACAAATAATATTACAAAAAGAAAAGAAAAAACTAAAAAAAAAAAAACCCCGTTTTTTCATTTATGCTCCGCTCCTAGTGATCGTAGCGTGATGTTATTATAGCCTAAAGCCTTCCTCGATAAATGGACTATCCAACACCTACACCTATTTTATCTGTTTTTTAATGATGACAAAAAATACTACGAAACTAGTTTTGACGATCAGCCGCGCGAATGGTCGTTGCGACTAGGAAAGCGATAGTTGCGCGTTCGCGTGTCGTTCGCTTCGTTTAAGACACGACCTTTTTTTAATTTTATCAGTTATGCAATTCATTTACCACTGTGTTAGATATTTACATTATCATCATTTGCCTGCCTTTTCCCAACTATGTTAGGGTCGGCTTCCAGTCTTACCGGATGCAGCTGAATACCAGTATTTTACATGGAGCGACTGCCTATCTGACCTCCACAACCCAGTTAATACTGGGTAATACGATATCACTTGGTAAGACTGGTTGTCAGACTTTTTGGGCCACTGACTACCTGTAACGACTGTCAAAGATGGACAAATGACAGCCGGGACCAACAGACCGACAGATCTTTACATAGTATAAAACAAAGTCACTCCCGCTGTCTGTACGCAGATCTTTTAAACTACGCAACCGGTTTTAATACAGTTTTCATCAATAGATAGATTGATTGAAGAGGAAGGTTTATATGTATACTGGAACTGTTGTGTACTCGAATGGCGTAGTGGTAGTGAAGCTGCCTTGCGTTCTTAGGGTCCTGGGTTCGAATCCCGGTAGGAGCAAATGTTTGTGTGATGAGCATGGACATTTGTTTCCGAGTCATGGATGCTTGTATGTATTATAAGTATGTATTTACAAACAAAAAAGTATATATGTAGTATATCAACTATCTGGTGTCCACGACACAAGCCTTGCTTAGTGTGGCACTAGATGGCGCTGTGTGTTTAATGTCCAGCGATATTTATTTATTTATTTATGTATATGCTATATTGTAGCCGTGTGAGGCCGGGGCAGGTTGCTAGTATATTATAATTCAATAGTAAAACGACATAATATGGCTTATAACCTCTATAAGGGTGGGGATTGTGACTAAAATCTAAACACAGGATTTATACAACATTAACATAATTACGTTATATGTTGTATACAACGTGTAACAAAAAGGGTATAATCATATGAAAGGGTGTGCTACAGGCCATCAAACTGAACAACTGTATCTATGGGACCACCATCGTAATCGTAAAAAAATAATCAGATGTCTCATAAATTTGGTCGAGTAGAAATTTTGTATGGGGGCCGCTGAAAAATTTTGTATGGGGCCCGCTGAAAAATTTTGTATGGGGGCCGCTGAAAAACTTTGTATGGGGGCCGCTGAAAAATTTTGTATGGGGGCCGCTGAAAAAATTTGTATGGGGGCCGCTGAAAAACTTTGTATGGGGGCCGCTGAAAAATTTTGTATGGGGGCCGCTGAAAAAATTTGTATGGGGGCCGCTGAAAAACTTTGTATGGGGGCCGCTGAAAAATTTTGTATGGGGGCCGCTGAAAAACTTTGTATGGGGGCCGCTGAAAAACTTTGTATGGGGGCCGCTGAAAAATTTTGTATGGGGGCCGCTGAGAAATGTTATGCGATTACGTTAACGATGGTGGTGTCATGGAGAAAGTTGTTCAGTTTGATGGTCTGTAGTACACCCTTTCATATTACTATACCCTTTCTGTTACACGTTGTATAAATTAATTAGGCCTGAATTCTAGTCGCGCTGATGGTCGGTCGTGACGTCAAGGAGAACGAAATACGACAGTCGGTCTGGCCGCTGACGTCAGCGTCACATTACGGTGCTATATAGAACGCAATGTATACTCTTACGCGACTGACCGACCATCAGCGCCACAAAAAATCAGGCCTTAAAGTGCTAAATAGATCACTTCAGGCATTTTACATTTTGTCTAAACCGCTAAAGTCTTTCAAAGATTTTTTTTGACGTGACAACGTCTTATAATTCGATAGAGCCGGCTGCACGCCTCATACGGCGTTACCTCATGCGGCATTACCTCGCTGATCGCTCTGAGGCGTTCCATGTAAGGCTTGAAGTGCAAGCGAGAGCGCGGAACGAGTGACAAAGAAGCACTATCGGCCTTTGCGTTCGGCAGCGTTCGACATCCGTCTCTCTCCTACTTGAGTGAGCGATGCGTCTGCGTGGACAGCTGCTATACTATACTACATTTACATGTTCTGATCGAGTATCAAGTGCAATGAAAAGTGAATGTGGTGTCAAAAAATGCTACCATTCCGTCAGTATTTTCTTAAGACGTTGTCACGTTCAACTATCGTCAGTAAACCGACTTTACAGACAACCAGTTTTTTTAATTTCAGGTGATTACGGAATGATTGCTGGAATTATAAAAAGGCACTTTCGGATTGGACCTTACGAATAACATAACATCACGCCGGTAATCTAAGATGGGGTAGATAGAGGTGAATCTAATAGCACGCCCACATTTCGCCAGTTATCATGTAATAGGGAGCGAGCGTAGCGAGGGCACAGTGGATCACTCGGCAATGATGCGGCTGACGAACTTGCCAGAAGAGGATCCAGCACAAAACCCTACGGACCCGAACCCATTGTGCCCATTCCCTTCAAGCAGCTGAGGAACTGCACAAGCAGCGAAATGGTGGGCGTTGATACAAGGTTGTAGGAACCCAAGGAAGCTATGCTATCCCTGGATCCAAAGCTGACAGAGATAGCCTGCGTCTGGTGGCCGGGACCATCACTGGTCACTGCTCGCTGAACAAACACTTCCACACCCTAGGTATCACTGACAGTCCCCTGTGCAGAGCGTGCATGGAGGCGGAGGAGACGGTGCAAGCATGTGCTCCTGGAGTGCACAGGCAACACCAAGATTCGCGAGGAGACCCTGGGAACACCAGGATCACTTGCAGATGTCCTGAGGAGACCGGGAAGTTTAATCTGCTTCTGGAGGGAGGTGGGCTGGTTGGAGTAATCGACTACCATGGCTCACGCACAATGGTCCTCCTCAAGGACTTAGTGCGGAAACCTAAACCCCTATAATAGATAGATAGAATAGGGAGCGAGCCCATTGCCATAAACGGGCACAAATTTGGACTCCGTGGTTGAATGACTTTATAAATAAATACGTTACAATGAAAAAACACACCAGGACTGGGTGAAAAGATACCCCATATTGGGATAAAATATACCCCGTACTGGGTGAAAAGATAACCCATATTGGGATAAAATATACGAATACTGGGTGAAAAGATACCCCATGCTGGGGTAAAATATTACACCATAATAGGTGAAAAGATACCCCATATTGGGTGAAAATATACCCCATATTGGGTGAAAATATACCCCATATTGGCTTAAAATATACCCCATACTGGGTTAAAATATATACCATTATAGGGTACACGCATACCCCTCAACTTAAGTAATTCAAACATACCCCACGATTGGCTATCAAAGCTGGACGCACACTTATCCGCGCCGAAAGAATCGAATTTTAAAATTACTTGTATGAAATCCTATAAAACCTCGCACACTTATTCGCGTCGAATCGGACGAATAGGTGACGTCATACGTATGAGAAAAGAAATCTTTCGGCGCGGATGAGTTTGCGTTCACCTTAAAACACCCTACTTTAAGATTTTACACCAACTGAGTTCTAAACACAGGAAGTGCCATTTCTCATTTTCTAGTGGAAGCTGGCCAGGAAAAACCCCAACGTAACGCAGTATTTCATGCTCAAAATAAGCCACATTTACATTTTCAGCCACTTTGAAATCAAGCATCAAAGATAGCTGTGTTTACAGTCACTTTGATATATGCCAAAAAAATAGACATTCACCGAAAAAGACACTTTGATATGACACATCGAAAATAGCTATGTTTTCAGACATTGTGATTGTGATACATAGTTTCAAAAATAGCCACATTTTCAGCTACTTTGATACGTTCCATCAAAAAAGACCCATTTTCAGACACTTTGATTCGTAGCATAAAAAATAGACACATTTTCAGCCACTTTGATACGTGTACCATAAAAAATAGCCACTTTGATACGCAACATCGAAAATAGCCAAATTTTCAGCAACTTTGACATCAACCATCAAAAATAGACAAATTTACAGCCACTTTGACATCAACCATCAAAAATAGCCAAATTTTCAGCAACTTTGACATCAACCATCAAAAACAGCCACATTTTAGCCACATAAGACTTACCTTTTCAAAACACTACGCTACAAGCTCCCTTAATTTACTCTTTAAGAACCTAACTTTCTTATTAACAGCATTCTTATAATTACTTTTACTACTATCAACGCTTTTACTGCCATTCTTCGTTCTACTCTTAACCCGTTCGTCGAAAAGTTCGTAGAAATTCGGTAAAGGTGCGTCGACTAGTTCTGGTGATGGTGATGACTCTGGTGATAAGTGGTGGTGATAACTGGCCGCCATGTTTTGTATGAAGTGCGTGAACATCGCCGTTTCGGTGAACCATTCCAGGAAGTATTGGTTTTGCTTCGATGTAGCTGCTTTAATGAAGGATTCTTTCTGCAAAGGGAAAAAATTTAAAGGTTAATCTATACTATAATATTATAAAGCAGAAGAGTTTGTTTGTTTGTTTGGTTGAACGCGCTTATCTCAGGAACTAACGCGTCGAATCGAAAAAATCTTTTTGCGTTGAATAGTCCATTTATCGAGGAAGGCTATAGGCTATATAACATCACGCTATGACCATTAAGAGCGAAGCAGGAATGAAAAATGTTGCAAAAACGGGTTCTTGTTTTTCCTTTCGTTTTTCTCTCTTATGTGACGAGACGAAAATGCGTGGGTCAGCTAGTTATAAATACATCATCGTCTCATCTACCTGCCTTTTCCCAATTATGTTAGGATCGGCTTCCAGTCTAACTGGATGCAGCTGAATACCAGTATTTTACATGGAGCGACTGGCTATCTGACCTCCACAACCCAGTTAGTACTGGGTAATACGATACCACTTGGTAACACTTGTCTCTTTGAGCCACCAGTAACGACTGTCAAAGATGGACAAATGACAGCCGGGACCAACAGCTTAACGTGCTTTACGAGGCACGGAGAAAACTCGGTATGTAAGGGTGGTCACCCATCCACAGACCAACCTCGGCAATCACAGTTTAACCTAGAGATCGACCCGAGCGGCTGTTATTATTTAGACTACAGCTCGTTGTAGTTGGATAAAAATAAAATATAATACTCACATCAAAAACCACACCATCTCTGCCCAAAGACCCTTCTTTTACTTCACCAACCGTGAAAAATCTCCAGAAATCACCCAAAATATCCACAAAGAACCTCAGGAACGCTTCCGAGATCATTACGTTCCTTGTCTTCGTATCTTCAGACCGGTCTTTGTTCTTACTTGTCTCCATTTGTAAGGCAGTCTTCAAGGTTTTATAACAGGGGGTGGGTAGGATTGTTGATTCGTCTCCTTGATAGAATAGGACCTTTGACGGGTGGGTGAGATCTATTAGCATGCCCTGTGGAAGAAAATAGTTTGTGAGTATGAGTGAATAAGGATGATTTTTCAATAATAGGCTTGTTAACTTATAAAATCTAATTAAGCTGCCTTGCGTTCATAGGGTCCTGGGTTCGAATCCCGGTAGGAGCAAATGTTTGTGTGATGAGCATGGACATCTGTTTCCGAGTCATGGATGTTTATATGTGTAATACGTGTGTATTTACAAACAAAAAAGTATATATGTTGTTTATCAACTATCTGGTGTCCACGACACAAGCCTTGCTTAGTGTGGCACTAGATGGCGATGTGTGTTTTATGTCCAGCGATATTTATTTATTTATTTTAATTAGTCCGTCACATAGATTATTAAAAATTATTTGACCCATATTTTTTCTTTTGTCACATAAACCAAAATTGACGAAGATACGACGCTTTTAAAATTCCCAATACGTCACTGTTTGGTATCATTCTTAGTGAGTTCTGACGTCACGAACCCCCATTCCCGAGTTTCGATGCGTTTTATCTTCGTCAATATTCATTGATTGACAAAAACAAAAAATACGTGTCCATATTTTTCAATACTCTAACTGACGGACTAAATAGGTTTGCAATTAATTGATGATGGAAACTAGCCCATTGAAGCCCGTGGCTTTAAATAAACGGTATAGATGTATAGATCTTAAGGCAACTACTGGAGCTAAACGCGTGTTTTATAATGCCTGAAAGTATATGATTCACTTCAATAAATGAAATCAGACAAATATATGATATTCTTCAAGATATATATGTCACCGTAAAATTGTCCAACACGTTATATTACAATATAACGTGTTTCTCTGTAGCGATACTGTGAACTCTTGAATTATTGTCAACTGAACATACGGAAGTATCTCTGCCCCCATAATCGGGACTTGGGGCACCCCCCCGTTAGGTTAGTTAGGTTCCTTTAAACCCTGCACTCGGAAATAGGGGCCCCGCGAAGCGGTCGCTTTTTAGGGGAATATAAAGTGTTTTAAGGTTAGGTTATAATAATCGGTATATCTCAGGAATGGTACAATATCTTTTCATGAGAGTTGTACCACAGGGCAAGGGGGACCCCTCCTTCCTTCCACACCGCGTGATGTGACTACCATCGCATGTGTGTTCATTTGACAATATTTCGAGTTTTTACAAAATCGCTAGAGATTTTACAATATAACGTATTTGACAATTTTACGGTGACATAATATATACTAGTATGATAATTGTTTTGGAAACATCATCATCATCATCATCATCATCATTTCAGCCGAAACACGTCCACTGCCGGACATAGGCCTCCCCAAATTGTTGCCACATTGACCGGTACTGTGCGACGTTCACTGCTGGACCATGTCCAACAGTGGACGTCTTTCGGCTGAAATGATGATGATGTTGTGCGAAATTATTCAATAACCATTCCAAAATATCAAAATGCACAACTTTAATGTTCAAGTTTTCACTTTTGTCGGCACTCCCAGAGCGCAAACCGTTGTTTTTTTTTGTCGTCTGCTCTACAGGGTGTAAACCACCTCATCACAAAGCCGTTAACCAAGCATTCTGTACATCTAACTAAGTAACTTTACGCTAAAATTATTGCTGAGAAACAACATTTTTTTATGAGGTTATAAATCATGTTTTGTGTGTAGAACTCAATGTAACACACTTAAAACATTGTGCTGGTGTATGTATTGAATACTACAGGGGCCTTGGAGGTGTTAAAAGTCAAAATCTAACAAAAAAAAACTTGTATTTAAAAAAAACTTAAGAGCCATTTCACGTTTTCGCGCAAATATCTAAGGTTTTAGTCGCCTAATTTGCCATCTTAGATAACAGTCTCGCATTTTTAAATACATGTTTAAAATAGACTAGACTTTCGTATTGATACTTCATGTAACACATTTGTAAAAACTTATTTGTTAACAGTGTAGTGATTAATCTCCGATAACTACTTTACTGAAAAATCATCGCTGAGTCAATTTCGGACTCATATATCTACGATAAATATTTATAAATTTCACTTGAAAAAATACACAAAGCATGAGACAAATACTCTTGTCGACACATAACGTACTAAAATTTCGATAATTAATAACATACACTAGTAAAAAACCAAAGTCTTAGGGCAATTTTTAAGTTTTATATCGCTATTTTATCGTGATTTTTTGGTTTGAACGAAGCGTAATTACATTAAATAAAATATGTAAAAATAAACTATGCTCTTTTACTAAACTAATTCCAAAGTTTCATTAAAATCAATTCGTTTAATCAAACATAATAAATTTAATAACATCACTCTAAATTCGAATAAATTACGATGCATAAGCCGGCACCGATTAGTATGGCCTGAGCACTTACATTTTGTGAAATGGCTCTTAAACAAAATGTTGTTACTTTGACCCCCATATCTCCGTAACTAGAAGGTTCCCAGGTATGATGTAGAACAAAAAAATGATCGCAATGATGGAGAGAACCAGTGCCTGTCGGCTTCGTGAAGAGGTGTTTTACACCCTTTATAGGTCTAGTTACCTCATCGAAGACGACGCCGGTGATGTCCTGATCGTGCGGCGCGTGCAGCATCCCGGCGAGGATGGGGAGCGGCGCCTCCAGTACGTCGCGCTGTATCTCCGCCGGGATGGACGAGATGAGCGGCTGTTGCCACACGAACGGGTACAGCGAGCTCTGCAGCGCCTCCACACACGACGATACGGATCTGGAAGTGGAAGAAAACGTTATTAGGGTCAACTTTACTCAGCGGACATACAGCGACCTACGCGTTCAATACAATAATGCACTGAGAGTGCTGCTGCAGCTGCCGTGGCGTAATAGTGCGTCAGGGATGTTTGTATATAATAATATTGATGGTTTTGCCGCCATTATTAGAAATAGGTGTGCATCCCTGATGACTCGGGTTCGCGGCAGCACCAACAGTATTCTCAGTGTGTTCGCAGATCGGTGGGATTCCCCGATGATGCGGAGATGGATACGGCTCCATGCTGAAATTTGACTGTATATGTTTATCTTTGTCTGTAACCTACTAAGACTAGAACTTAAGTAAAATTGTTACTAACCCTATGGACTCCGGTCTGAAATAAAAAGTTTCTATTCTATTGTATTAGGAAAAGAATTCGTTATTTTTGGAAGTGACCAATTCGCGATTAGATCAATGTTCAAAAAGAAATCCAATTCACAGTTTAGGCGCGTTGAACACTTTTTGGGTGAAAGATCATGGGAACTCGCGTAACCGTCACCTAACACTTCGTAGCACTCATAGTTGACCCGCTATGGCGCGGCCGCGTAGCACCAATTAAAATAATCAAATAAATATAGCTGGACACACAGCGCCATCTAGTGCCACACTAAGCAAGGCTTGTGTCGTGGTCACCAGACAGTTGATATACTACATAATATGTATTTTTTGTTTGTAAATACCTCCGTATTATAAATATATACATCCATGACTCGGAATTACTCGGAAACAAATGTACATGCTTAACACATAAACATTATTTTGCTCCTACCGGGATTCGAACCCAGAATCCTTGGAACGTAAGGCAGCCTTACTACCGCTACGCCAATCGGGTCGTTAATATTATGAAGGTAATGTGTATTTATTTCGATTAGATTACACAATATCTATGTTCCCAAATATATATTTTATTTATTTCGGTTTCGCACAGGGATTATAGGTAGTTAAGGAGTTATTCTTTCACACTACTGGTTACACTGACACGGACTGTCTCATTGACATTCCGCCTACTAGGTAGGACTAGTTGACTAGGTGGCGCTGTGTGTTAATGTCCAGCGATATTTATTTATTTATTTATTTTAATATACAAATTATTTTGGTATTACGTTTATATGAACTTCGCATTCTCCGCCGGCCCGTTTATGCGTTGTATGTTTACTTTAATAATATTACATGCACGTCATGATCTTGGGACGTAGAAATATTTTTCCATTCTATCTTTCTTTGATATTGTTACATCGGACCTACTAGAACATTCGAGAAAGCACAGTATGTGTACGTTGGAATTTCGATTGCTTTCTATTATTATTAGTTTTAAAGTTAGGTAGGTACAAACTCGCGAACTATTTATAAAAAGACATTAGAATTTCGACCGTACGCCTAAGGCATACGGTTCATATTTGTTTGTACAAATAGCTAGTAACAATAATTATCTACCTACTATTCTTTTGTTAGTGTTTTTTATGACCCTCTAGAATAATCGTGGTTATTCTGGTGTGTCTGTTGGCGAGTATAAATACACCGCTCAGGCCTGCGACCGTCAGTCTTGTTTTCGCTACACAACGAAGCGAATCGAAGTGAAATACAAGTGCCATATCTAAGTGAATAGTGATCAGTAGTGTATTTGTGATTAAGTTTAAATTGTTTTGTGATTAATAAAGTTATTGTGTTGTTTATTCGGTAGTGATTAATTTATCTCATACCCAGCTCGTAACAATATCAAGCATCAAAAATAGCAATTGACTTACTTCAACTGATCACCGATGATGATAACTTTCCTCTCCAGTAACAGAGAGCCGAAGACTTTGATCACCAGTCCAGCTCCGAGCAAGTCTAGTAACACTGATAAATTATCTTCATCAACTCGTGGCTCTATAGGACGTTTGATTATTTTTAACCTGAAATCATAGAAAGTTTGTTACAACAGCGATATCATCGACATCTGCCTAGCCTTTTCTCAGGGGTCGGCTTCCAGTCTAACCGGATGCAGCTGAATACCAGAATTTTACATGGAGCGACTGCCTATTTGACCTCCACAATCTAGTTAGTACTGGGTAATACGATACTACTTGACAAGACTGGGATTTAAACCGAAGCCAAAAAGTACTGGTTCACCCTGTCATTGCGATTGTTTTAAGACTCTTTTGACACCCTCTATACAGGGTGTAAACCACCTCATCACAAAGCCGTTAACCAAGCATTCTGTACATCAAACTAAGTAACTTCACGCAAAAATTATTGCTGGGAAACGACTTTTTTTCATGTTTTTTGGTAGAACTCAATGTACCGCACTTAAAGCATTGTGCTGATGGATGGATTGAAAAGTATGGGGGTCGTGGAGGTGTTCAAAGTCAAAATCTTAAAAAATATAATAATACAAGTTTGTATTAAAAAAAAAACTTGTCAAATAGTTGTAACTTTGACCCCTCATATCTCCGAAACCAGAAGGTTCCCAGGTATGGTGTATGACAAAAAAAGGATCGTAATCATGGGGAGAACAAGTGCGTTTCAGCTTCGTGAAGAGGTGATTTACACCCTTTATAATATAAACTTGTAGTTTTATATAATATAAATACAATGAATCTCGCTTGTAATGTAGCCATACCAAGTTTTTCTCGTTCGCTATTTTAATCGAATCGCAAATCGCTGCCTAGTGTAGCCTCGGCCTTATTCAAGCGGTTTGAACCACCAGCACAATGTTTTAAGTACGTTACATTGAGTTCTAACACAAAACATGATTTCTAACCTCAAAAAAAAAAAGTTGTTTCTCAGCAATAATTTTGGCGTAAAGTTACTTAGTTTGATATACAGAATGCTTGGTTAACGGCTTTGTGATGAGGTGGTTTACACCCTGTACAAAACTACATTTTCTAATAGATTCGCTTCAATTTCGCTATGTTTGTGTAGCCGATGCCGTGATTACAGAAATGTTGTTCCTATCGCATAAAGAAATCAAAGATCACAAGTAATATTTGATGTACAGTGTAGCCATATACGTGAGCATTTATTTACTTGTTTTAATCGCTCATGTGTCGCAGCTCGCGTCGCGGCCTAATGTAGCCTCAGTCTTAAAGTGAACGCCGACCAAATTAAATTTATTAATTTCCATAGGCCGACTTAGACCGACAATAGTAATTGATGGACAAAGTCGGCCTATGGAAAGTTTCCAGACCTTAATTAGGGTACAACTTAACATTATAAAATTTTTTGATAAAATTTATTGATAAAATTAATTTTTGATAAAAAAAATTGATAAAATAAATTCTTACCTAGGCATATCAAAATTAACAGTAACATTCTTAACGCCACTATTATTATTATTATTCTCCAAGTCATAATAATCTGTCACAACACTATCATTGACGGAAACGTCTCTTCTCAAATCAGGTAACGTTTTACTCTTCGGTGAAACCTGATAATCACCATTCGGTAAACAGTAATCACCACTCGGTTTTTCGTAATCCCCACTTGATATATCATAGTCGTGATTTTGGTTTTTAGAGTAATGGATGGTTATTTGTTCGCCGGGGTTCGGGAAGTCAGTCTCGAAGAGTTGTTGCAGTAAGGAGTGGATTTCCACGTCTGAACTGCCGTGATGAGATTCGATTTCTTCCAAGACCTGTAAATGGACAAAAAAAATATAAATTGAGTGTTTAATAACCATACTGGTATTTTAAATTCTAGGCCCTATTGCTCATCAACATCATCATTTCAGTCGAAAGATGTCCACTGCTGGACAAAGGCCTCCCCCAAGTATCCCCACATTGACCGGTCCCGTGCGACTCGCATCCAACGGATCCCTGCAACCTTCACCAGGTCATCGGTCCACCTAGTGGGAGGTCTTCCAACACAACGTCTTCCAGTTCGCGGTCACCACTCCAGAACTATTCTGTCCAATCGGCCATTCGACATTTGTAGATCTTTGACAGTCGTTACAGATGGTCAGTTGCCTGAAAGTCTGACAACCAGTCTTACTAAGGGGTATCGTATTACCCAGTACTATCTGGGTTGTGGAGGTCAGATAGGCAGTCGCTTCATGTAAAAATACTGGTATTCAGATGCTTCCGATTAGACTGGCAGCCGACCCCAAGATAGTTGAGATAAGTCCAGGCACAGATGATGACATAATTCATCAGCATCAATAGAAATAATAAAATATTCAAATGATTTATAGCGGCAAAATTCACTAAATTCAAATTGATAAGGCCACTATTGTTCCTTTAATGACAATTAGTGTATGACTGATTGACAATAAAATTATTGGTTGACTTTTGCTATCTAAAGGTGGGTCGTTAATGTCAATAGCGTAATATTCATTAAAATTCCTTTACGTCTGCATAGGAAAGTTTCCACCATCAATAAATTGCAAATCTATTCAGTCCGTCAGTTAGAGTATTGGCCACGTATTTTTTGTTTTTGTAAATCAATGAATATTGACAAAGATAAAACGCATCAAAACTCGGGAGTGGGCCTCGTGACGTCAGAACTCACTAAGAATGATACCAAACAGTGACGTATTGGGAATTTTAAAAGTGTCGTATATCCGTTAATTTTGGTTTTTGTGATAAAAGAAAAAATACGTGGGAAATATTTTTTGATAATCTAAGTGACAGACTAATTAGATTTTATAAGTTAACAAGCTTATTCTAGATTCTCAAGTAAACTAGGGCCTGAATTCTTGTCGCGCTAAGGGTCGGTCGCGTACGGTCGGTCGTGACGTCAGCGAGAACAAAATACGACTGATGAAAATACTGACGTCGCAATATGGTGCTATAAAGGGTGTAAAACACCTCTTCACGAAGCCGAAACGCACTTATTCTCTCCGTCATTGCGATCATTGCATTGTTCTACACCATACCTTGGAACCTTCTAGTTACGATGATATGGGGGGTCAAAGTTACAACTTTTAGACAGGTTTTTTTTTTAAATACTTACTGGTTATTTTTGTAAGATTTTGACTTTAAACATCTCCACGACCCCCGTACTATTCAATACATCTATCAGCACAATGTTTTTAGTGCGTTACATTGAGTTTTACCACAAAACATGATTTATAACCTCAAAAAAAAAAGTTGTTTCCCAGCAATCATTTTTACTTAAAGTTATTTAGTTTGATGTACAGAATGCTTGGTTGACGGCTTTGAGATGAGGTATAGAACACAATCGTGGAGGTGTTTAAAGTAAAAATCATATATTAAAAAAAATATTGTGGAAATGTTGGAACCTGAGTATCTCTGTAGCTAGGAGGTACGGTCTAGAGCAAAAAATATCGCAGTCTTTTTACACCCTTTATTTATCTATAGCTGCTCTACAAACTGCTGCTACAGTTTGTATAAGACAGACAGAGAGAGACAAAATATTCTAAAGTGTCACCTTTCGCAAAAGCATGAGCAAATATGAAGTGTTTAATCGTACCTTATAGTAAAATCCGGGAGCCCTGTATCGTCCTATTAGACAGTAGCAGAGTGGAAGACATGTAGTGGCGCCCTCTGGAAGCACTCGACGGCAATAACTGTAATTAAAAACAATAGCATATTAAAAACAAAATCATTTAGACGACTAACCTACTAAGTTATGAATTTTCAAAGGCGTTCGACTAAGCGTAGCATGCTAATATCAGCATTTATTGGCATGCCAGTGAAAGTAGGTAATTACAGTCAGACATTATCAAGTTTCTACTTTGAAATGTAGAACATTCAAATAATCTTAATGTCCCTTGCGTGTCTCCGTCCAACTCACAAACGTAGGTGTCCCACAGGGAACCATTGCTAGCCAAACTCTGTTTATACATTCAAGTCTTACTACCTACTACTACACGATTGTGGTATAATTAATTCCAGTACTGATAGCGTCATTACCTTTATTTTTGTTATGCATAGAATGACGAGACGAACTAAAAGAATGGAGCACAAATAGCCGAGAAAATAGCAGCCAAAAATCCAATGCCCTGCAGTGGGACACATCAAGCTCATAAATGTCGAACCTGACAGTTGCATCACGTTGGGCCCTATCAAAATATCAGCGCTGCGGCGTTTTGTTTTAAATGTTACAGTACAATGCTGGGATAGGAGTCTTTTGGCTTCGTACAGGACAAATTTCGTTTCGTTTCTTATTTTATTATTTTTCTGTCTATGTTTACTTTTTTTTTTATTAGTTACAATAATTATAATTGACCATTTTATTTTTGTAAGATTTAGCGGGCTTATAAATGCTTTTTTTTTATATATAAATTAAAAATATTAGCATGAAAAAAACCTTTTGCCATGACAAACTCTATAGTTACTCACCCGTAAGCTCTTTCGCCCCGCTCATCAGTAAGGACCAACGAATAGCACTGTAGACTGCGCGCGTCCACTGACCACTCACTGCGCGGAGAAGAACTCATCGTTTCAGGGAAGACTAGGTTCTCTATATGGGGAGGGACTCGCACCTGAAAATTATTAAGAGAGTATGGTTAAATAAAGATGTTATAAATGGTCGTTGTATAAAGGGTTTAAAAAAGCTGTTTCCAGAAAAACTTAAGATAACACAATAATATTCTTAATTATAAACCTGAAGAAATTACGACAAGAAATTTGTGTTTTTGTGGAATAAGTCTTCATACGACCTGAATAGCGCAGCGGTAGTGACGCTGCCGATCGATGCCGTACGTTCTTAGGGTCCTGGGTTCGAATACAGGTATATGCAACTGTTTCTGCTTGGACATTTGTTTCCGAGTCATGAATGTTTGCATGTATTTGCAAAATACTCTACTCAATACTTTATTGCATTCCACAATGTAGGCTTAGGTGGTAAACATAATATATTCAGAGACAATCGTGGACCCTGTCGGGCACAGCAAAAGTAAAAAATTAAAAATTGAAAGTACCTATCGCTTATAATGTAGTATATCAAATATCTGGTGTTCACGACACAAGCCTCGTAGCTTAGTGTGGCACTAGATGGCACTGTATGTAATGCGCAGCGACATTTATTTTTAAATTAGTAATTACACTCAATATTTTAAGACTATTTATTCGAATATATTTGTTAAATTTATTGTATTATCAATCTTAATAGAACACGTAGACAGGTCGCTCTTTATGCTTTGGAAATTTTAAATTTTAAACTCGAACGCCTGCTCGTAGAAATCGTGGCAATATTGTCACGACCTTTCATAGGTGACTTAAATGAATGTTATTATTTAATCAATGTTTTATAGCCAAAATTCTACGATCCGCATTAGCCGCTGCTTATCCATAGTAACATTTAGACTTTTAGGACAAACGATATAGATAAAGATTTATTTATTGCGTAACTGTGTACATCCAGTTCTTATTAATAAAAAATGCAGTTTATAGTATCAACAGTCTACCGTCGGATATGCAATAAATAAAATAAAAAAACACGTTTCTTGATTCCCCTATTTTTTTTTAAATTTATTAAGTTTTTTCTTTACCTATTCGTTGTTATAGCGGCAATGTAAAACAGTATTTTTTACCTTTTTGAATCGATCAAAAATATTAGCTACCATACATACGAAACTAATAAAATATATTCTGCATCTCTACGTCTTTCAATACTTACTGTGTTCTAAATATTGAAATGTCATACCAAAAATTACGTTTAGTTCCACAATAGAATAAGCACGAAATTGTAAACAAAATGTTTTTAACCTAAGAACTCATCCTTAAGATTCATTTTAGAATAAATGTTTTTGTACTGATGACTTTTTATTTTCAAGCAACATTTTAAATTTGTTATTTTAATCCTTTCTTCGATGAAAGGACTTAAATCAATATATTTTGCAATGGTAATTAAACTTTACGTTTAAGCATTAAAGTTTATATTCAACTGTAGGTTGTTCAGATTATTAAACTTTTAGCTATGAAATGTAGATGTTTGCGTGTGTGCAAACGTGGCCACTTGAGCGACGTATTTTTGTTCCTGATCCTTAATCTAGTACTATAATTGATCGAAGCATACTAATTTAGTTTTTGTATGATAAATATATCCTTTTTCTTTCTTGTCACAATTCGCATGCTACCATATTTGTACGCCTCTTGGCATAAAATAGCGCCCTAAGAACTTTAAGAACTGTATCTACTACTGTATGTTACACAAATAAAATGATTTGATTTTGATTTGATTTGATTTGTGTACATTAAATAAATAAATAAATATATTGTTTCCGAATGTTCTTTTTAGAATTTGATTTAAAATTTAAATTATTGCATATTGTTTTTAATATGATGATCAAGTTTCTACTTTGACGTATAAGATATTCAATCAAACAACACTCACCTGACTAGGAAAAACACTCTTGACGTACGCCTGCCCGGTCATATGATTCAATCCAACCAGCAAACACAAATTAAACAGACCCCTCTCCCTAGGCTCGAACGGCAGGTCTATACACCCCGCTTTCTCATCTATGCTCATATTATCGAAGCTGTCTGAACTGGCATCCAGCACGTCTTTCATTGAAAGGATGTTCCCGTGAGAATCGGTTAGGTTGAACTTCGAGTCCGTGTCCATCTTTGCTATATTGCCTTGTGAAGTTCTGAAACTTTTCCAGGACCTGGAAACAGATGAGGTTTATGTTTATGAAAATTACTCTGAAAACTAAAAAGTTGGAAGAGACACGACTGTCTTGGTATGGGCAGGTGATGAGGAGGGACGTATCGCATGTGACTAAAAGAGTAATGAATATATAGGGTGTAAAACACCTCTTAACGAATACAAAGGGCACTTGTTCTCCTCGTCATTGTGATATTTTTTTTGTTCTACACTATACCTGGGAACCTTTTAGTTACGGAGATATTAGGGGTCTAACTTGCAAGATTATGACAAGTTTTTTTTTAAATACTACTTTTATCGCATGATTTTTACTTTAAATATCTCTACGACCCCCGTACTATTCAAACCATCCATCCGCACAATGTTTTGAGTGTGTTACATTGAGTTATACCACAAAACATGATTTATAACCTCGGAAAAAAAAAGTTGATTCCCAGCAACATTTTTTGCGTAATGTTACTTAGTTTGATATACAGAATGCTTGGTTAACGGCTTTGTGATGAGGTGAAATACAGCCTGTATATAAGGTGTTAAAAAAATAACTGCAAGAATTTCGTGTACGTACTCGGTATCAAAAAACAAATATATTCAACAAAAAAATACTTACTTACTTAAAGCATTTTTAGTTTTTACATAAAAAAAACATTGCCAGTCCAAAGTCTGTAAAATGTGATGGGAAAGTTAGAATCAGCTGTCTACGTTTGCGCTGTCGCAGGAGTGAACAACCCCGGGCGTGGTGCCCTGCACGGTGCAGTCACAGTACAGTCAAGTGCGCATATTCAATAATTTTGTGCGCAGTGAAAATATTGCATATCTTTGAAACGGATAGATACTTATATGTATTTTTTTTATATTGTGATACCAAACAACTCGTCAAGTTTGTTGCAGTAATTTTTTTAACACCTTATATATATTTGTTGATGGATGGAGTGGGAGAGGAAGATCAAGGAAACGATAGATAGATTGTTATATATATTTAAACTTTCATGGCTCGGAAACAAATGTCTATGTTCATCACACAAACATTTGCTCCTACCGGGATTCGAACCCGGGACCCTAAGAACATAAGGCAGCCTCACTAACGCTGCGCCATTCGGATCGTCAAACGAAGATGATGATGACACTGAAACATAGTCCCCGAAGATATAGCCAGGGGTTGAACTCTCATTGGTTTATTCTATTCCATCTAAAGTCGGACTAAAGGCCCAAAAGTCGGACAAAAGCTCAAAAGTCGGACTAAAGCTCAAAAGTCGCTCGCGCGTCCTCGAAGATACCCTTGCCCTCGGCGAAAACGCCCGTCTTCTTCTAACCCACTGAGGGACGACTCTGACCCATCGGTCCGGATGCATTCTGCAGACATGGACCGCCCAATTCCACTTCAACACAGCAGTCTTATTGCCCATTAAGGTTAGAATAGTAATAATCTCTTACCTAAAGGTAGAATAAGGGTTCTCAACGACGTCAGATCTGTATGAACAGACGGAGGTCTGATGTCTGAACCGTTTGATGCTCTTCGGGTCTAAGTACGCGACTCTTGTCGACACTCTTCGCACGTAATTCTTACGCTTCTCTGTTAGACTTCTTGTTAGCTTTACTGATTCTGTGGAAGATAATAAAATTAGATTAGTAAAAGTTTCAATTTTGATTTCAAGATATGCTTCTCTGAATTTATGAATCATGTGCGTATTAATACACAACATGTGTAAACGTGTCTCGCTAAATAGTGACGATTCAGAAATAGGTCTACCCGTGACCAAATTTTGTTTTAACCAGAAACAGTCCCTAGCGTTCCTTAGAACTTAGCTATCAATTTAATTTGTGGTACTTGGTGATTCCTAACTAGTGATGTAAAATGAAAAAAAAAACAAATTGTTTTTTTTTCACTTTATTGAAAAAAAACATGAAAAAAAACTTTGCATCGTTGTTTTTTTTCTAAATTTGGTTTTTTTTCTAGCCTACGTTTTAGTTCAATTATAAATTAAATTTATATAAGAAATCAAAATATTATTTATTCATAATTCACTACTTTCAACATTGAATTACAATTCAATAATCTTTTTTCAATTTATTCTTCATCTTCACTTTCTGTATCAGTTTCAGTGCTTACATTGGTCTTGTCAGAGTCAGAATTTTCGTCTGTCTCTTCATCTTCATCCATCTCCTCTACAGATTGAATTACGGTCATATTTTTTATGCCTGGTGCTTCGTTATGTTCTTCTTTTGTTTTTTCAGATTTCAATCTCAAATTGTGAGCAATATACACTATTTTGCTAGCCCTGTCATTTGTCAGTCTATTACGTTTTTTGGAATGAACGTCAGAGTAAGTACTAAATGTTCTCTCGCATGCTGCCGATGTAGTTGGAAGTGAAAGAAATTTGAGGGCTAGTTTAGACAAAGCAGTCGACTTGCAAAGTCCTGCCCACCAGGCTATGGGAGTTAGCTTAGTTACTGAAGACCACAGAAAAGTTTTAGAAAAAAAGCTTGTTTGGCAATGTAATTTGCAAGCTCTGTCCATACTCATCGATATCTGCTATTTTCACAGCAGTATTATAAATTTGTTCTGTTGCAATAGTTTCTTCTTCTGGTGTAAGATCGCAGCCTTTAAAACGAGGATCCAATAAGTTTGCAATTTTGTGCACACCATATACAGCGAATTCTTTTCTATGTTTGAGTATTTCTCTAACTTTTTTTTCTTCAGATTTCGTCAGGGGGTTCTGGACCTCGTCTTTCAATATTTTTTCCATCGAATCTTCAATTTTTTTTTTTAATGAAATATTGGTACTATTTTATCAGAAAAGTACCGTAGATTCAAGAATAAACCTAAGACTCTATTATGTAATCTTAAGTATTAATCTTTAACGGTAAATGCCCGAACAATTTTAGAGTTATTATACTCTTGAAAAAAAACAAGGCCCAGAAAAAAAACAGTTTTTTATCAGGTTTTTTTTCAAGGTTTTTTTTCACATTAGAAAAAAAACGGTTTTTTTGCAACACTATTCCTAACCCACTCCCGGAAACGTGAGCCAACAATTTCAAGGCAATTTTTCTGAGCTAGACTTTTACAGGAAGCAGTACTCTACAACAGCGTTTGATTGTTTTGTAACACAAGTAGGTAAGTTGGTATTTTAATTCGAGCTCGTGGCTAAATAATAACAGCCACTCGGGCCGATCTTTAGTTTAAGCCGTGCTTGCCTAGGTTGGTCTGTGGATGGGTGACCACCCTAACATACCGAGTTTCCTCCGTGCCTCGGAAAGCACGTTAAGCTGTTGATCCCAGCTGTAATTTGTTCAGTTTTGGTAGTCGTTACAGGTAGTCAGTGGCGTCAAATAGTCTGACAACCAGTCTTACCAAGGGGTATCGTATTACCCAGTATTAACTGGTTTGTGGAGGTCAGATAGACACTCTATGTAAAATACTGGTATTCAGCTGCATTCGGCTAGACTGGAAGCCAACCCCAACATAGTTGGGAAAAGACTAGGCAAATGGATACTTAAAAGATCTCACCTTCGCTAGTGCTGCCATCTGAGTGTTCTGTGGGAAAACTACTGGGCTTATTGTTTTCGTCCATATTGCACACCGCTGTCACTGTCTCGAAGAGTTCGTTCATCAGATCGTTTAGCTGGAACAAACAGACAAACAAACATGAGTAAAAAGTAACAATGTTCATAAAAATGACTCCCTATTTCCCTTGGTCACGGCATCACGCGTGAACGGCTGGACCGATTTGACTAATTCTTTTTTGTTGTGTTTGTTACTGTAAGGAGAAGGTTCTTAGGTAGGTAGTGGTATGTAGGTAGTAGTAGGTAGGTAGTAGGTGGGTAGTAGTAGGTAGGTAAGTAGGTTGTAGGTAGGTAGTAGTGGGTAGGTAGTAGATGACAGGACAACGTCTGTCGGGTCAGCTAGTCAGCTTATAATGTTCCCACTGCTGAGACACGTTAATTTTTTTTCTCAATGTCTTTATTGTACACGTGGTTTACAATACAGTTTACAAACGATCTTACTGTATTTGTACACGATTATGATTAAAAATGAAATCACGATTTATGTCGTTACCGAGGTAGATATCGTCTTTACAAAAATTAAAACATGTTGATACTTAAAACTATTTAACAATGATTTAACTTACTTACAACTAAATATTATGGACCAACATAAGTTTTAAAATGTTTCACTATACAAAATGTAGGCTTTTATCATAATAATTATGATATACTAATATAAGGTAAGTAGCGGTGTATTTATTTGGTATAGGAAGGTCGCGTGGTCATCATCATCATCATCATCAGCCTATTAAAGCTCCCACCGCTGGGACACATGACCTCTTCTCTATGAGAGGGAATGGTCTATGTAACCTGACCACGCGTGCCCAGAGCGGGTTGGTAGATGTTATATGTCTTTGAATTTAGGTTCTAGGACATGTGGGTATAAGCAAGTGATAATTATACAATACACATATGAATCCAAAAAATCATACGTCTTGGGTTCGAACTCGACAGCCTAGTTAATAACTGTCTAGATCAGTGGTTCCCAATCTATGGTCCGTGGACCACCGTTGGTCCGCAAGAGCCTCAAAATGGTGCAAAGGTTAAAATGTTATTCGTACTTTCAACTACTCAAATCTGTGTGGTTCTTTCTTCAAAAGACCATCTCAGACACTAATCTGCATAGTCCTCATGTGAATTAAGCATGATTGTCTGGACTTCAAAAGAGACTATGGCCTCTGAGTTTGTATCGGCTGTTTCTTCTCAGAGTAGTCAGGTACGAAACACCGGCCCCATCAAGTTTAAAAAAAAAATTACGTGTAAAAGTGTAAGAAAACCTACTTGCTGAATAAATATCATTTATCATTTAACGTTCACAGAAGATGCAAGCTCAACCCGATCTAATTGAAAGGAAGTGCATTTTTTTTTAAGAATTTACTAACTTGTTCGTTTTTGTATCCTTCACTATCTTAATTCTAAAGGATTTAGATTTTATACATATATAATGTTGTCGGTGTCCATGTTTATCTAAGACCTTATGACCCCTGCTAACAATAAAGATACCGAAGTGGTCCCTGGTCCAAGAAAGGTTGGGAACCACTGGTCTAGATTGACCGTTCCTTTTTTTTTTTTTTTTTTTTTTTAGGATGGGAAATCATCAAATGACTTCTCCCACTCTGGGCGGAGCGGGAGGGAGTGTCAGACTCTTACTGACTAAAACCCATCCATGTTCCTTCCTCGCCCTTTATGTTCCGGGGCCGCGGTATCTCTTTCGAACAGGCCCGCAACCCCGGCAGGCTTCGGCCCTTGCGGGCCCCTCCCCTTATGCTGACATCTCTTTGAGGCGCGCGTGGAACACGAACGCGCCGTCGACACGGCCTGTCGTCGTCGTTAGACGGCCGGACGGCCAGCTATTGCCCATAGCCAGCCGTCCACAGGCCCGCATCTACGGTGGCCGGTAGCCACCACGTGGCCCCCGACGCCCGTTGCGTCTCCCGCGGCGGCCGGGAAGAGAGGATCTCTCCCTCTCTCGTTCCGCCACCTCCTTCGCTAGCATGACTGCTTCGCAGAAGGAGGCGACGGCTTCCCATTCCGTCTCGAGATTGACCGTTCCTGACATAGATTTCTAGAACCTAGATTTAAACAAACGGGGTGGTAACAAAAACAACTGACAAGGTCAAAAAACAATACTTACAAGAATTATTTTAAAGTAGACTCATCATAAAACTACTTTCACTTTTAATAATTTCACAACCAGTACGAAATCAACACAAATCAAAATTGTTGACGAGCGGCGAACAAAGCCTTCCACACAACTGCAGTACCCGACTATGACTAAACCCAATTTCCTTGCAATAGATTGAGTCCGTCCAAAAACTGATTGTTTGAAAATATTTAAGTACATTTACGGTTATATTGCGACCTTGTTCTATATGATTGCACTTTGTGGTCGTAAGCGTAACTGTTGGTGCTGAGCATATTTTAAGCAGTGTTTTAGGCTTTCACGGTTTAAAACTAAACTTATATTGTCACTTACGGGATATCTTCCGTGATTATTTTGTCTAAGGACAAACATTACCTATCAAGGCTGTCAAGAGAAGCAATTGAAATACAAAAATTTCAATCGAGAGGATGGCTTCAAATTGTCGAATACGTGGAATCCAGTTTTGAGTATGCTCAAAAGTAGCAGCCGGCATCATACAAAAAAAACCCACAAAACTTGGTGATACTGTGAGTGCGTTTTGTCGTGACTTAGTGTCGAGTTCCAATAGTGCGCGTAGCAAAAGACAAAGAAAGAGGGTAGACAGATTTGTCTGCTCGTAACAATTTAATTTCCATCCACCCGCATACTCCAGTCAACCCGCGATCATGGCGCTTGCAACAGTGTCGAAATATCGGGAGCTCAACATAAAAATAATCACGGAAGATATCCCGTAAGTGACAATATAAGTTTATATTTTAAGCAGTGTTGATTCCTTGGTAGGCCAGTGTTGTTGGAGTTTTCTATCACATCATCATCATCAGCTGCCTGCCTTTTCCCAACCAAGTTGGGGTCGGCTACCTGTCTAACCGGATGCAGCTACCAATGTTTAACATGGAGCGACTGCCTATCTGTCCTCCACAACCCAGTTAATACTGGGAAATACGATACCACTTGCAAAGACTGGTTGTCAGACTTTTTGGGCCACTGGACTACCCGTAACGACTGTCAAAGATAGACAAATAACAGCCGGGACCAACAGGTTAAAGTGTTTTCCGAGGCACGGAGGAAACTCGGTATGTAAGGGTGGTCACCCCCCCCCCCCTAAGCCGTCACCTCCTTCTGCGAAGCAGTCATGCTAGCAAAAGAGGTGGCGGAACGAGAGAGGGAGAGAGCCTCTCTGCCACGTGGTGGCTACCGGCCACCGTAGATGCGGGCCTATGGGCTAGCTAGCCGTCCGTTCGTCTAAAGACGACGACAGGACGTGTCGACGGCGCGTTCGTGTTCCACGCGCGCCTCAAAGAGATGTCGGCATAAGGGGAGGGGCCCGCAAGGGCCGAAGCCTGCCGGGGTTGCGGGCCTGTTCGAAAGAGATACCGCGGCCCCGGAACATAAAGCACGAGGAAGGAACATGGATGGGTTTTAGTTAGTAAGAGTCAGACACTCCCTCCCGCTCCGCCCAGAGTGGAAGAAGTCATTTGATGATTTCTCATCCTAAAAAAATAAAAAAACTTTCGGCTTTCACGCTATAATGCGTAAAAGAGTGGCGTCATTATTCGAACGGCTGCGCGGGAGCACCAACAGCATTTCGCAAATGATTGCATCCCGCTATGACTGTCCCCATACAGGCTCACTGGGTGGGAATAGTCACGGGAAAATTGTAGATTAGGGACTTCCTAACATAGATCTTAAGAAATTTGTTACTAACACTTATATGGATTCTGATGTGTTATGTTCTTACTAACATAGATGTTAAGAAAACTGTTACTAACACATACAGGGTGTAAACCACCTCATCACAAAGCCGTTAACCAAGCATTCTGTATACATCAAACTAAGTAACTTTACGCAAAAAATATTGCTGGGAAACAGCTTTTTTTTTTGAGGTTATAAATCATGTTTTGTGGTAGAACTCAATGTAACGCACTTAAAACTTTGTGCTGATGGATGGATTGAATAGTACGGGGGTCGTAGAGGTGTTAAAAGTTAAAATCTTACAAACAAAACTTGGGTTTAAAAAAAAACTTGTCAAAAAGTTATAACTTTGACCCCCAATATCTCCGTAACTTGAAGGTTCCCAGGTATGGTGTAGAACAAAAAAATTAAAGCTATGATGGGGAGAAAAAGTGCCTTCCGGCTTCGTGAAGAGGTGTTTTACACCCTTTTTTAGTATGGATTATGTCTGAAATAAATGGATAATAATAATATTAACCTAACGATCGACTCGTGCGGCTTTTATTATTTAGCTACGAGCTTCCTCGCTATATAGACATAGATTAGAAAACCTGGCCTCGCTTATAATGTTGACATTAATCCCATTAAAGAGTTGTTTACGAAACATGGACGCCACACGTTGACAGCAATACTGCACTTCTTTTATTTATTTACTTAGGGCATCGGACATTTATTGATAAACGCTATTGCTACCAATCGGGAACAAATTCCTAGTCCGTTTGACTGGTATTGAGTAATGGAAAAACCCAAGAACAATTCGCCCACTTAGAAGGTCCATTTTCACTAAATATTAAACAAAGTTTGTCTGTTCGAGATAAACTCCAAAACTCCTGCACCGATTTTCATGCTGTTTTCACCAATGGATAGAGTGGTTCTTGAGGAAGGTATTTAACTTGTACGTGGGCGTAGCCGCGTTCATCAGCTATTACCTGATGAAATTGCCTTTAAAAATACTAAAAGTATCCCCAGGTTTTATTCTGGTTTGCATTTAAAACCGACTTAGGACTCTTTATCAAACAATTGAAAGTTAATTATAGCAACTTTAGGTAGGAAAAAGTTGATTTTATTGTTCAAGAATACAACAAATAACATTGTAATGCGTTAATGCCAGTGAGCATATACTTAGTGTTTCAGTTCACTCCAGAAAATCAAAAATTAATAGTTAAGGGAGGAAAGAAATTTGATTTTTTGATTGTTTGTGTGATTCTTACGACTTAACTCTAAAACTAAACGACCGATTACAAAACTCCTTTACCATTAGGAAGCAACATCTTTACCGAGTACAATAGGCTATAAACTAATATTTTAAAGAGGGAAGATGGGTTTCTGGTCTGGAATTACTTACTACTTACTAACATTAAAAACTTGTACTAATCATTTAACAAAAATTACAGAAAATTGCAAGTTTGACCCCTAACATCTCTGTAACTAGAAGGTTCCCAGGTATGGTGTAGAACAAAAAGATGATCGCAATGACGGGGAGAACAAGTACCTTTCGGCTTCGTTAAGAGGTGTTTTACACATTGCATGTTAGGAGTCGACATTCAGTAAACAAATGCAGCTGAATACCAGTATTTTACATAGAACTGCATCATCTGCCTGCCTTTTCCCAACTATGTCGGGGTCGGCTTCCAGTCTAACGGGATGCAGCTGACTACCAGTATTTTACATGGAGCGACTGCCTATCTGACCTCCACAACCCGGTCAGTTCTAGGTAATACGATACCCTTGGCAAGACTGGCTGTCAGATTGTTTGGGCCACCTGTAACGACAGTTTACATAGAGCGACTGGCTCCAGTACAAAAACATTCGACAGATTATTTAGATATTTCGAGTTTTAAGAAAAGTTAAACACACAATACTAACAATCATGGTATATTATTGTACCATGCTAACAATGTACTCATACAAAACAAAAATTACCTTGTTCCGCCATTTTGAATTCGCCCATGCAACACTTCACACAACAAAATTCATAATAAAATTCTATTTTCAAACACTATTTTTAAAAATTTTCTTTTTTTTTCACTCCACACTTTGACAGTTAAACATTGTTTATTCAACCAGTACCACTTTTTTTGAATCCTTCGAATAATTGAAATACTTTTTTTTTACACAAAATAAATCCATAATTTGAGTTTAAAAAAAAATGCACATTCAATTATATTTTTACACCACACTTATCCTTTGTATCATCCATATTACAAAAAAAAATTACACACAATTATTTTTATTTTTTTTCAAAAATCAATTACTAAATGTTTTTTTTTTCACTACGTAATGTAAGTGTCTGAAGCACAAGCAATGCAGAATGATCTAATTTGTAATAATCAACGAAAACATTATGTTTCACGCAAGATAAGTTATTGTATGTAACACCGCGTATGGTATTATGCGGAATGGCACAATTCATGTATAAATCTTTCCTTGTTATTGACAAAAGTGTGAGGAAAACCATTTTAGAAGCGAAATATTAATAGGAATTCATTAATTAAGAGCTGTAGAATAAATGAATCATCAGTTCATCACAGATTCTATGGTTTAAGGCGCTTAGACGAGCTAAATTAGGAACTCTATTTGTGGTGGTTCCAACTTCGTTTGAAATGCTGTTAGAATAAAGTTCTAATCAGCTTGCACTACAAAGTGGTTGTTACGTCAGCCAATGCGGGCTAAATAGCGCGAAATGAGTGGTTTCGATCGATTTACAAAAAAACTATTGATTGGATTAAAAAACTAAAACAGTATCATGCTAATATATTGCTTGTAGAATTATTTGCCAAGAAATCAGAATGATCGCATGTATATTAGTATGTTTTTTTATTGTTTGAAAGATATTTTTAGAGCTAAGTTCGTGATTTCTTTTTATCGAGCCAAATTAATTGTATTATGTTTTCAAAACAGTATCATGCTAGCATATATCCTGAAGAATATCATATATTTTTCTGGTCTTGTCTATAGCAGTGAATCATATACTTTTAGCAATTATAAAACTCGCGTTTACCTCACGTAATCGCCTTAATGAAATAGTTCATCGTCTGACGGATAAAACAACATACATACTTACATTTGTAAAAGGTGAATCATTTTATAATTCCTTATGTTTTGGACTTTTTTTTTCTCAAAGATGGTTGGTTACGGTGACGTCAAAGATTTGATTAATCCGGGAGGTACCATTGGATTTAGGTTGTGTTTTTACGCCGATTGGTTGCCATCTTGTTCAACAGATCTCGAATGACTGATAAGTAAACCCAGCGTCAGCTGAGGCACCCGCGGTGGGTGTAGAATTGGGAGGTTAGGTTAGGTTAGAAAGAGGGTCTCCTGTGAAACGGTCATCTCACAGAACTGCGGAGAGGTTGAGAGAGGTGGAGACCACTCACCCGACCCGCAGCAGACGAATCGGGCGTCGGCGGAGGGCGGATAACGCCCTCTCTAGAAAGAGAATAGACCGATTTGTCTGCTCCTAACAATTTATCTTAGGTCCACCTGCATTCTGCAGTCAACCCGCGATCATGGCGCTTGCAACAGCGTCGAAATATCGGGAGCTCAAAATAATTAGAGTCCTGTTGGTATTCAGACTATTGTACTGTCCTTGATCTGTTTGTTTTAGCTGTAAGTCTCCCATGTTATTTAAATAAATAAATAATGAATAATCACGGAAAACGTCGCGTAAGTGACAATAAAAGTTTCATTCATCATACTGCCCCGTTCATCATCATCATTCTCTTGCCCTTATCCCAATTCATTCGTGGTCAGCGCAGCATATCTTCTTCTTCCATCTCTATTACTTGTCATCTCATCAGACTCCTCTTTTCTAGCCATATCACACACTCCATCCATTGTTTCTTTGTTCTTCCTCTACTCCTATCCACATTCAAACATAATACTTCCTTCACGACATATTCCTCATTCCTCTACATCACGTGTCCATACCACGACAACCGATTACCACAAAACTTTTCAGTCATGGCCTACACATACAATCACCATAAAATTTCCAGGACACTATAATTTCCAGGTACCTATTCTATTTAGGAGAGGTCATCATATGCCTGCCTTTTCTATATACTATACTTTTCCCGGTCAATTTTCTCCCTCATACCTCTGCGGTCGGCGCTACTTTCTTTCTTTCTTTCTTGTCTTCTTTTACCATCATCTCCCTGACCTTGGCTAATGTTACTTGTGGTCGGCGCACCCCCTTTTTATTCTTCTATTCTCCTTTGTCAACCGTCACGCTATCATGTACTCCTTTATCTTTCATAATTATCATTCCTCACACCATCTATCCATCTTATTTGTGGTCTTCCTCTTCGTCTCCATTCATCAACATTTACATAAAAAAATCCATTACAGTTAAAATAAAATTACTTGTCTAATTGTGTCAATTCAAGGTTAACTTTATTAGTTCCGCGAAACCCAACAGTATTTAGAAATAACAGCAAAATTGAAACTTTTCAGTAATTATTTACATTAAGATGCCAATGGCATTTGAAGCCGTTTCGAAACGAGACGGTGGAATGCTGAAATGTCATAAAGAATATAGAATGTGCTGCTATTATCAACCTTCGGTTTGAGGCCGAACGTTACAAATCCAACAGCAGAGTTACCGTCGTAATTTTTATTTGTTTTGACGACAATCCAAATGACAGTACACAAAATGGCCGACTAACTTGCGGTTTAAATGTCTGGGGAAAACCATGCATTCCATTTTGATGTCATTGAGGTAAAAATGGAAGTAACGGACTAAAAAGGAATTCTTAAGTCATTTACTCAATGGCAGGTGAGAATCAGCAGTTTTTGAATTTCATAGTTACATAAAAGTTTTTCTATACTACATAGGCACTACATAGGCTTGCAATTAGCCAAAACTAGACTGATATGACATGATGATGCGGCTGAGGGTGGCGCATGCTTCCCTAGAAGAAACCGATTCACTAGAACTTTGAATAGACGCAGATTATAATGATTTGGGAACAGAGTATCCGGCAGTGAATTCTACAGTGCCAAAAAACGCCCGCTTATCGCCTCTTAGTGATCTAGCTAGGGAAGAAGTGGCGGAAATACACCTTCCAGCAAAACAATAGTTAAGGATAGAGTTTTAGATAATATTGATGGTGAACAACTTCAAAACCCACAGATCTTGTAATTTTTTAGGCCAACGTAAGTTGCAGGCTGTCATTTATGGATCTTTGACAGTCGTTACAGGTAGTCAGTGGCCCAAAAAGTCTGACGTATAGCTTTATATTATATTACTCAGTACTAACTGGGTTGTGGAGGCAAGGTAGGCAATCGCTTCATGTGTAATTCTGGTATTCAGCGGCACCCGGTTAGGCTGCAAGCCGACCCCAATGTAGCTGAGAAAAAGTTTAGCAGACGATGCGCGTAAGTTGCACGGATCTGGTGAATATTAGCGGCGCAGTGCACTATGCTTGGGGATGCTTGGAGACCTATATCCAGTCGTAGACATTGGTGTCGATTCTGTTGTGCACAAACTAAACTTAATTTAGACTATTGCTATCTTTTACTAAAAGGCAGTGCGAGAAAAGGACGGTTATAGCTATATGAACTAAGTTAGAGATGTCAAACTAATTTATGCCTTGCGCTTCACCGTGTTTTTAGTCGACATGTTTTTACGTGCACCATTCATTTGTATGGAAATATTAGTTCGAATTAAATTTGACAGCTCTAAATTACGTCCGTCTCTTTCTCGTTTTATTAGTGAGAAAAGGATAGTAATAGCCTAAATTAAGTTTAGTTTGTGCACAACAGAATCGACACCATTATACACCTGTGATGGTAAATGACGTCAATTAAAAAGCTCGCTCGCAACGTAGTTTGGAGTTGGACCGACCGACGGTATGACAGTTAGAAAACATCGGGGTAGACCTTGCAGAAGATGCCGGACCTAGCTGGACAACACCGACGAACAGTGGTCCACATTGACCATGGATTGAAAGATTTCGAAGTCATGGGGAGAGTAATGATATGACTTTTCACAAACGCTGAACTTTCATTTTAAAATGATAACTTCAACTAGAATGTCATCCCATATGCTCCCATATGCATATCCCTTATGTTGTCTCCATGCAATGTCATTCATTTCCATGTATAGCTCCATAAATAAAACAATTATATTTGTATCATAACATAAATTGATATCTTTAGGGAATGTACTCGTTCGAGAGAGATAAAAGGTACCCTATGCCCTGTCAATTATGCAAGAGGTTACTCATTGTTTGTATTTGGTTAACAAAGGGTTGTCGATTCTATACAAGTATACACAGTTACAGAGTGTAAACAGACGCTTAACTAAGCATTTTGACATCAAACTAACACAGAAATCCGGAAGATTTTGAAAACGTATTCACATTTAACTTGGACATGGAAACAGAAATCTATACTTCTATACTAATATTATAAAAAGGAATAACTTGTATTTGGTTTTGTATATAACGAATAAACTTAAAAACTACTGGACTGATTTAAACAGTTCTTTCAGCAATGGAACATTATCAGCGAGTAACATAGGCTATATTTTATCCCCGTACTCCCACGGGAACAGGAACTGCGCAAGTGAAACCATGTGACGTCCGCTAGTAAATTAAATCTTGGTTCCTTCTATCATAGTGGACGTACTTACAAATGAGGCTAGGTCATTACTAGTATTATTATGACGTTAACGATAATGATTTATTGCGCTAGTGTTGTACTACAACATTGTTGTCAATATCGATATTTTTAAGGCCGGGGAAAAAACCGTAAGGAAACTTTTGAGTATGAATTTAGATGCCTTTAAAAACCTACAGCAGATCAGATCAAAGTAACAGATAATATGGTTAGAAAGGAGATGTCTGATGAGATGACGAGTAATAGACAAGTATGGAAGAAGAAGACATGCTTCACCAACAACAAATAAACTGGGATAGGATCGATAAATAGGCATGTGTCCTGAAAAAATCTATATTTTCCGTCAGTTAGATTATCAAAAAATATTAGACCCGTATTTTTTCTTTTGTTACGTAAACCAAAATTGACAAAGATAGGACGCTTTTAAAATTCGTAATACGTCACGCCGTGTTAATTTTTTAGTGCGTTGTGACGTCACTAGCCCCCGAGTTTTGCGTTTTATCTTTGTCAGTATTCATTGATTTACAAAAACAAAAAATACGTGTCCATTATTTTCCAATACTCTAACTGACGGATTAATAAGATTTGCAATTCATTGATGGTGGAAACTAGCATATTCTTCAAAGGCCAGGTGCGTCGTGCGTGTATGACCTGCCCGCGTAGCATGACCACCGTAGACACGACAGAGAGTCGACAAACCTATTGTTCGTCTGTCATTTTGTCGATTCAATGATAGATGAACAAAAGATTTGTCGAAACTATCTCGTTTCTCCGGTGGTCTACGCGGGCTGATGTATGAGGCTAAAGGAGTATCTAGGAATCGTAGCAGATGGCTTTCTGTGTATCTGTGTACGCAACGCTTTTTCACTCACAATGTATGTATCATTTCATCATCATCATTTCAGCCGAAAGACGTCCACTACTGGACATAGTTCGCTACGTGTCGCCGGTCCCGTGCGACTAGCATCCAGTGGATTCCCGCAACTTTCACCAAGTCATCGGTCCACCTTGTGGGAGCCCCATCGGCTATCTGTTCTGCGAGCAATGTCCTGCCCTGCACATTGCCATCTAAGTTTGACAATTCTTCGGGTTATGTTGGTAACCTTGCATCTCTTCATTTCTAATTCGATCACGCAAGGAAACTCCGAGCATAACCCTCTCCATTGCCCTTTGGGTCAGTTTATGTATATATTGATATATTTAAAGCCGAAGTTCTTCGTTTGCGGAAATTTTACCAGGGTCGTGTGAACTCCCGGAAAAAATAATCTTTATTTTGCCTACGTAAGTGTTAAAATAGCATCCATGACATAGTTTTATTTGACCTAGGGTCAGGAATTCCGCAATTTAGATAGGGGGGTCCAATTAGTAATTTGACGCCTTAAAATAGCTATATTTAAGTTTGCGGAAATAAATGTGAGATTGATAGTAAGTGACGGTTTTTATTTGAATAAAATATTGATAGCCGATGTTCAATTGAAAAAACATGGCCAAGGTTTCAATAAAGCACTCATTATGATTATAACTGATTATTATTTAATTGAAATCATCAATACTTTTAATAAGTAATGTTTTTGTAATTTTTTGGTTATTGGTTGAGTATTTTTTTCTTCTTTTTTATGATTGCAAGTGGTTGAGATGAGAATGCAAAGACGGGTGTGTGGTGTTATGCGAATGGATAAAATAAGAAATGGGTACATCAGAGGAAGTCTGAAAGCGAGGCCAGTGACTGAAATCTCGTGGTATGGGCATGTGATGCAGAAGAATGAAGAAAATGTCGTGAGGAAAGTTCTGAGTATGAATGTGGGTGGATATAAGAGTAGAAGACTAAAGAAACGATGGACGGACTTTGTGAAGGATGATATGGTAAGAAAGGAGGAGTCTGATGAGTAGACGAGTAATAGAAGGACATGGAAGAAGAAGATATGCTGCGCTGACGACAACTGAATTGGAATAAAGGGCAAGAGAATGATGGTGTGATGTTTGTTTCTGTCATGGTGTCTTCAGTATAATTTTCAGTATAAGTAATCAACCATAACGCTGCGATACAGATGTCACATATCTAAGAATTTGTGGTTCACGGAAGCTGACTCTAACATAGTTGAAAAAGGCTAGGTAGACGATGACTGTCCTTTTTATACTTTGACGATTAGAACACCTTATAAAACTTAAGCAAACGGGTTTGTACGGTTACAGACTCTCTTCCGCTTGGAATCCAGTGAACACTAAGTCTACTCGTCAAATGAAATCGTCTCAACAGGGGGATGAAACTTCCATACATTGCCTTCAAACAAAATTTTCATATATAGCGCTGCCATCAGTGTGTTTGAGGACACAAACTTTTCAAATGTTTGACTGTTTTACAACTGTCATAAAGAGAACAGCCGTTTTAGACAACTTGTCAGTGAAGTAGATAGCCTAGCGGTGACAGCGGTTGCCTTGTGAGTAATAGGTCCCATGTTCGAATTCGCAGTCAAGAATGACTTGTATTTATTTGGTTGAACAGAAACTAACAGTGCCATCTAACAGTTGAGGTACACAGTTTTAAAAACTAAAACCAGAATTGCGCATGTGACTTGTATTATATAGGTAGTGTATTATCTATGCGTCTCAATATGCGGACACTGTTAGTGTAGTGTGCTGTCCTACTGTGAACCGGCCCTAATTAACATTTATGAAGATCAAGTGAGGGTAGTTGAATAAACGCATTCGCTTTGTTGTGGCGGTACCTCCAATACTTCAGTGTTCCCGTGACCACGGCTGGTGCAATCTAGTCGAAACATCGGGCTTAAATTTAAGGTTAAGTTAGCGATAAATACCCGTTTGCATTAGTTTTATAAGACGATATCGATATTTTCTAAGCCCCTCTCTAAAAACTAGCTAATTAGTTTAGAATAATTTCGCGCTAACATCAGACGGCCCGACGCCTCTGACAAGTGACATTTTAACACATATTTGTATAATTGCTATGGACCAATTTCTTTGCGGCGTAAAAATTGCTATCGGTTGACGAAAATATTTACAAATTGCTCTCTTATCTCAGTGCTTTGTTTCTTGGCAATATTTTTATTTTTTATGTAATACCTACCTTTATATATGTGTTTTTATGGGATCAACCCTCATTATCATCATCTTCCTGCCTTTTCTCAACTTTGATGGAGTCGTCTTCTATTCATATGCAGCTGAATACCAGTATTTAACATGGAGCGCCTGCCTGTCTGACCTCCACAACCCAGTTAGTACTGGGTAATACAGACTTTTTGAGCTACTGACTACCTGTAACGACTGTCAAAGATCTACAAATGACAGCCAGGACCAACTTGCTCTGGATAGAATGGAACTTGCTCTACTTGGTCTGTGGATGGGTGACCACTCTTACATACCGAGTTTCCTCCGTGCCTCGGAAAGCACGTTAAGCTGTTGGTCCCGACTGTCATTTGTCCATCTGTGGCAGTCGTTACAGGTAGTCAGTGGCCCAAATTGAGTTTCAACCAGCCTTACCAAGGGGTTTTGTATTACCCAGTATTAACTGGGTTGTTGAGGTCAGATAGGCAGTCGCTTCAAGTAAAATACCGGTATTCAGTTGCATCCGGTTAGACTGGAAGCTGACCCCAACATAGTTGGAAAAAGGACGATTTGTAAGTAGTCGGGTTTTTTAGCCGTAGTACACGACACAAATTCTTGTTTCCAAAAGACAATGTCCCATATTTACTGGCAGTGTTACAAAGTGCATTCGCACTGACAATTAACAATTTCTATGAGCAATTAACCCACATCCGAGGGTTGACTCATATTTGTCCGTCTGATAAGAACTTGATTCGATGTGTTTATTTATTTTGTCAGTTGGGAGATGTGTGGAAAAATACAAAGTTTGTGTAAGTTTCGTGTCAATGTCGGTGATATGTTTATTTTTTTATAATGTTGCAACATAACTCGTGGTTAAACAATAACAACCGCTCGGGTCAATCAATAGATTAAGCCGTACTTGCCTAGGTTGGTCTGTTGACGAGTGACCACCCATTTCATACCGAGTTTCCTCCGTGCCTCGGAAAGTATGTTAAGCTGTTGGTCCTGGCTGTCATTTGGAGATCTTTGACAGTCGTTACAGGTAGTCCAATGGCCTAAGAAGTCTGACAACCAGTCTTACCAAGGGTATCGTATTACTGACTACTAACTGGGTTGTCAAAATCAAAATCAAAATCAAAGCATTTATTTCAAGTAGGCCAGTTACAGGCACTTTTAAACTGTCGAAAAAAAAATGAACATTTAAAGTAGCTACAGTCCCAGTAGTTGTGGAGGTCAGTACGGCAGTCACTCCATTTAAAATACTAGTATTCAGCTGCATTCCTGTTCAAGAAGACGACTCCAACATAGTTACTTTGGGAAAAGGCTAGGCTGATGATCATGAATGTTGCAACTTACTGGAGGTTATCTTCTGCTTCTTATAAACAGTTTGAAGGATAATATGGCTAGAAAGGAGGTGTCTGATGAGATGACGAGTAATAGAGAAGTATGGGAGAAGAAGTCATGCTGCGTTGACCTCAAATTAACTGAGATAAGCTCAGAAGAATGATGGCTCCTTTTGCTTCATTTTTTGAATCCTTTTGCTTTGCATTCATCCCATCATAAGGCGACTACAAGAGCTACACGGGAGTTTTATAATGCCTGAAAGTATGATTCACTGCAATAAACAAAACCAGAAAAGTATATGATAATCTTCAGGATATAATTATAGAAAACACCTCTTCACGAAGCCGAAAGGCACTTGTTCTCCCTATCATTGCGATATTTATTTTGTTCTACACCATACCTGGGAACCTTCTAGTTACGGAGATATGGGGGGTTAAAATTACAACTTTATGACAAGCTTTTTTTAAAACATTTTTTTTGTAAGATTTTAACTTTTAACACCTCCACGACCCCCGCAATATTCAATCCATCCATCAGCACAATGTTTTAAGTGCGTTACATTGAGTTCCACCACAAAACATGATTAATAACCTTAAAAAAAGTGTTTCCCAGCAATGTTTTTTTAAACATAACATAAATAATTTTCCTTGATAGAAAAAAATCACGAACATAACTCGAAAATTTGTTTGAACGAGTAAAAACCAAACTAAAATACATGCGATCATTCTGATTTTTTTGGCAAATAATTCTACAAGCAATACAATATTAGCATCATGGTTTTAGTCCAATCCTTAGATTTTTTGTATATCGATCGAAACCACTCATTTCGCACTATTCGGCCCGCAGTGCCTGACGTAACAACCACTTTCTAGTGCAAGCTGATTAGAACTTTATTCTAACAGTATTTCAGACGAAGTTCGAACCATATGGGCATAGCTCTTATTTGCTACTCACAAAAGGCGGCTGGATTCAAATCTGCTGTACCACTTAAACTTGTATTTGCATAAATTTAACGTATTAACACCAGAAATGAAAAGAACTTCATAATAGTTAATGTGTCCACTAGAGATCCCACTGAAGACACTAAACCAACTAAATTACCCAAAGGAAAATATGGTGTTTTAATACTTGAGATGTTCAGATGCATTGTTCAAATATGTATTACGTAATGCGTTCCTGATGAATGACACGACTCCTAATTGGTCTTCTTTTTCCTTGATTCCGAGATTCCTAAATGAATGATTGGGTTTCCCTAAAACTGGATATTTTGCTACACTTACAGCTGTCTTCTGCTTCCGTACTTTTCTATTAATCATCATCTCATCAGTCACCTTCTTTCTGGCCATATTATCATCCTTTACCTACACAGTCCATCCATAGTTTCTTTGGTCTTCCTCTACTCTTATACTCATCCACATTCATACTCATTCTGTCATTGCCATATCCTTCTATACACAGTCCATCCATCGTTTCTTTGGTCTTCCTCTACTCGTATACTCATCCACATTTATACTCATTCTGTCATTGCCATATCCTTCAATACACAGTCCATCCATCGTTTCTTTGGTCTTCCTCTACTCTTATACCCATCCAAATTCATACTCATTCTGTCATTGCCATATCCTTCTATACACAGTCCATCCATCGTTTCTTTGGTCTTCCTCTACTCTTATACCCATCCAAATTCATACTCATTCTGTCATTGCCATATCCTTCTATACACAGTCCATCCATAGTTTCTTTGGTCTTCCTCTACTCTTATACTCATCCACATTCATACTCATTCTGTCATTGCCATATCCTTCTATACACAGTCCATCCATCGTTTCTTTGGTCTTCCTCTACTCTTATACCCATCCAAATTCATACTCATTATGTCATTGCCATATCCTTCTATACACAGTCCATCCATCGTTTCTTTGGTCTTCCTCTACTCTTATACTCATCCACATTTATACTCATTCTGTCATTGCCATATCCTTCTATACACAGTCCATCCATCGTTTCTTTGGTCTTCCTCTACTCTTATACCCATCCAAATTCATACTCATTCTGTCATTGCCATATCCTTCTATACACAGTCCATCCATCGTTTCTTTGGTCTTCCTCTACTCTTATACTCATCCACATTTATACTCATTCTGTCATTGCCATATCCTTCTATACACAGTCCATCCATCGTTTCTTTGGTCTTCCTCTACTCTTATACCCATCCAAATTCATACTCATTCTGTCATTGCCATATCCTTCTATACACAGTCCATCCATCGTTTCTTTGGTCTTCCTCTACTCTTATACCCATCCAAATTCATACTCATTCTGTCATTGCCATATCCTTCTATACACAGTCCATCCATCGTTTTTTTGGTCTTCCTCTACTCTTATACTCATCCACATTTATACTCATTCTGTCATTGCCATATCCTTCTATACACAGTCCATCCATCGTTTCTTTGGTCTTCCTCTACTCTTATACCCATCCAAATTCATACTCATTCTGTCATTGCCATATCCTTCTATACACAGTCCATCCATCGTTTCTTTGGTCTTCCTCTACTCTTATACTCATCCACATTCATACTCATTCTGTCATTGCCATATCCTTCTATACACAGTCCATCCATCGTTTCTTTGGTCTTCCTCTACTCTTATACTCATCCACATTCATACTCATTCTGTCATTGCCATATCCTTATTTACACAGTCCATCCATCGTTTGTTTGGTCTTCCTCTACTCTTATACTCATCCACATTCATACTCATTCTGTCATTGCCATATCCTTATTTACACAGTCCATCCGTCGTTTCTTTGGTCTTCCTGTAATCTTTTACTCATCCACATTCATACTCATTCTGTCATTGCCATATCCTTCTATACACAGTCCATCCATCGTTTCTTTGGTCTTCCTCTACTCTTATACCCATCCAAATTCATACTCATTATGTCATTGCCATATCCTTCTATACACAGTCCATCCATCGTTTCTTTGGTCTTCCTCTACTCTTATACTCATCCACATTTATACTCATTCTGTCATTGCCATATCCTTCTTTACACAGTCCATCCATCGTTTCTTTGGTCTTCCTCTACTCTTATACTCATCCACATTCATACTCATTCTGTCGTGACACACACCTTTTCAGTCACGCGCGCCACTTTCAGACTTTCAGTTTGTTTTACAGCTATGCGAATACAAATGAATTGTTATTGCGTGTAGGGATTTTGAATTATAATTATCTACACCAAGCGGAAGACGCCCACTCATTCGATTGAGGGAGATCCCCGTGGAGCTGACTATAAACCGATGAAAAAATGCATTAAAATGACACGTTTACAAGTCCCTCAGAAGCAACCAAACCCTCATTAAAATTTCGTGGATTAGACCATAATCAGCTATCTGCCAGTAAAAATCGGTGCAGTCGTTCCGGAGACTAGCCGGAACAGAAGAGAATTGGAAATAAAAATTTTGAAATGGATTATTTTTTGTAAAAAGCTGTTTTTTAGATTTTACAAACAGACACGTTGATTTTATTTACTTGTATAGATTTGTGGATATGCATGGTAGGTTACGGAACCACTTACCACGCACATCCAGACATCCATTTCAGTGTTACTACGGAATAACACTGAAAATCAAGCAACAATTAAATGTACTGTGTGATTTTTAACAAAAAAAAAAAGATATTTCTGCAGATTTATAAAAGGCAAGCCTTCAATACACAGTATGCCCTCGTTCCAATTTCATTTCGCATTCATTAAAACTTGCACGATCTTCTCATTAAACCAGTTAAACTGATCAGTTCAGTTATAGCTCAAGTCTACTGAAATCATCGTTTCCTATCGAACTTATTTGAATATCAATTTTATTCTTCTAGAAATGATGTTGTTTTCAGTTTCGACTACTGAAAAGTCATCAAGTTGTGTCAGCTACGAGTAAGGTACCTATTTACGTTGGTTTTAAAGTAGTTTTTCCAAAAAAACAAATACAGCAACGGAAACAGAAAAAATATCGTTGGTGCCATACAAAAATATGTAGTGAAGCCATTGTAACCATAACATCAGCTATAGTTTATCATTTATGGTGTATTAAAGTATTATTCTTTTATCCAAATCATTCTCCTACCCTTATCTCAATTTATTAGTGATCGGCGCAGCATCTATTCTTCTCCCATACTTCTCTATTACTCGTCATCTCATCAGACCTCCTGGCTTACCATATCATCCTTCACACAGTTCTTCCATCGTATCCTTGATCTTCCTCTACTCATATACCCATCTACATTCATACTCAACCTTTTCCTCATTCCTCCGCATCACATGTCCGTACCTAGATAACCGACTTCAAAAATCTAGCCAAGCACACGTCTTCGTCGTTTTATAGTTTTGTACTATACTTGCTAGCATAGGTACTCCTCTCTCACTCCAGATTTATTTACCCCTTGCACTCACTCTTACAACCGTTTCCCACCTACCAATTGGTTAATGTGGTAAGACATGTGATGCGGAAGAATGAGGAAAATGGTTTGAAGAAATGAGGAGAGTGTTGCTTTAGAATGTAGATGTTTATTGTTTCTCTTTTCTGTTTAATTTTATATGCACGTGATGTCCTTGTGATAAATAAAGACTTTTTCTTTCTTTCTTACGAGTACCTTAATAACCAAATCTTAGAGCAGCAGCCATAGGTGGTTAAGCCCAGGACCATCCGCTCCAAAAACGCTTGTGACACAAAACTATATCTTCAGTAACAGTTTGAACTCCGGGCAACGACATTCCACAAACTTATGTCATTAACTCCAGAGATAAATCACTTCTACCAGCTGTTTTATAATTACAATTTGGCATGATAAGACAATAGGTACCTACATCCTTATCAGCGAGTGTACCGAACAAAGAATCGTTATGATGTCATCGCTTCAGCTTTAGACTAATTATAATTAGAGCATGTTTCTTACAATGTACGTGTCTTGTATATGCTCGTGTTTGTAATACAAAACCTCTTTCCTCAAATTAACACGATTTTACCGACGTTGGCCATGACGTCACGTGATCATCTGCCTGCCTTTTCCCAACTATGTTGTGGTCGGCTTCCAGTTTAACGGGATGCAGCTGAATACCAGTATTTTACATGGTGCGACTGCCTATCTGACCTCCACAACCCAGTTTGTACCGGGTAAAACTGGTTCCCAGACTTTCGGCGATTGACTACCTGTAACGACTGTCAAAGATCTACAAATGACAACCGGGACCAACGGTTTAGCGAGCTTTGCGAGGCACGGAGGAAACTAGGTAAGTAAGGGATGGTGACCCATCCACAAAACAACCTAGGAAAACGCGGCTTATTTAGCCTCAAGCTCCTTTGACGTCACGTGTGGATGGAAACATTGGCCTAATGCTACCTAAGATAAACAGGGTGTAAACAAACCATTCTGTACATCAAACTAAGTAACTCCACGCAAATACTTTTGCTGGGAAACGTTGTTTTACGGTAAAACTCAATGCATTACTACTAATACTATTCTACTACCTACTATCGCGTATTTCAATACTAATTTGAATGAAGCTGAAAGGGTTTACAGTTGTCACGGACTGATTAGATTCAAATTTGTCGGCATGAATCAAAATATTAACTGTGTAGGCGTTAAATAATCTTTCAGCAACGGATGCAGCTTTGTCAACAAAAAAATACTTATAACGAATCATAACTACCTACGCTTTGAAAAAGGGGATAAACACAAACAACTATGATCTACACAACGTCATTATTCATTGCCCTTATCCCAATTTATTAGTGATCGGCGCAGCATGTCTTCTTCTCCCATTCTTCTCTATTACTCGTCATCTCATCAGACACCTCCTTTCTAGCCAAATCATCCTTCACACAGTCCATCCATTGTTTCTTTGTTCTTCCTCTTCTCTTATCCACATTCAAACATAATACTTCCCTCACGACATATTCCTCATTCCTCTACATCACATGCCCATACCACGACAACCGATTACCACAAAACTTTTCAGTCCTGTCCTACACATACAATCACCATTAAATGTTTACACTTCCAGGACACAGGCATTCTATCTATGAGAGATCATTTCATCTGTCTGCCTTTTCCTAACTATGTTGGAGTCGGCTTCCAGTCTAACCAGATGCAGCTGGATACCAGTATTTTACATAGAGCGACTGCCTATTTGACTCTGTTCGAAAGAAGTATTTACTCAAACACTGTTTTTAGCTTTCACGGTTTAAAACTAAACTTATAATGTCACTTACGGGATATCTTCCGTGATTATTTGTTATTTTGAGCTTCCGATAAAAAGAGGGTAGACAGATTTGTCTGCTCGTAACAATTTTATTTTCCATTCAACCCCAGGCTCCAGTGAACCCATAGATAATAATATAATACAAGATAGATGCGCAACTCTGGTTTTCGTTTTTAAAACTGTGTACCCAAATTGTTAGATGGCGCTGTTAGTTTTTGTTCAACCAAATAAATACAAAAAGACATTCTGAGGATTCGAACTTGTGAACAAGGTCACAAGGGCAACCGCTGTCACCGCTAGGCTATCTATTTCACTAGCAAGTAGTCCAAAATAGCTGTTCTCGATATGACAGTTGAAAATTTGGAGTACCTAAACACAGATGGCAGCACTATCTATGAAAATTTTGTTTGAAGGCAATGTATGGAAGTTTCACTCCCCTGAGTCAACCCACGATCATGGCGCTTGCAACAGCGTCGAAACATAGGGAGCACAAAATCTATACTAATATTATAAAGCAGAAGAGTTTGTTTGTTTGGTTGAACGCGCTAATCTCAGTAACTACCGGCTCGAATTGAAAAATTCTTTTTGTGTTGGATAGTCCATTTATCGACGAAGGCTATAGGCTATATAACATCACGCTATGACCAAAAGGAGCGGAGCAGCAATAAGAAATGTTGCAAAAACGGATGAGCTCTTTCTCTCTTAAGTGACGCAGACGAAGTTGCGTGGGTCAGCTAGTAATAAATAATCACGGAAGATGTCCCGTAAGTGTCAATATAAGTTTAAGTATTTACTCGTACCACGCCGGGCCTAGTACCGGCTGGGTTGGTAGCAGTATTCGAGCTAAGATCGATTTCTGGCCAAAACAGAGGCCAAGGTAAATTAATCAGCTAGAGCTTTGTTGTTACTTGTTTGCAAAGAAATTCAGTTCAATATTGGTTTTCCCGCATTCATAACAAGCGTAACTGTTCGTTTAATTTCGGCGCTAGGAGGAATCCTTTTGGCTTCGACTAAAGACACAAGCCGAAGCTCCGGTCTTATTATTTACACACTTATTTCGGTTCCAATAATAATGTTGGTTTCCTCACTATGTTTTAGTATCACTGTTTAAAGAGCTATGGTCATGAAAAACAATACTCAAAGAAAAATACCTACAATATACATGGTGTAAACAACCTGATCACGAAGCCGTCAACCAAGCATTCTGTACATCAAGCTAAGTAACCCTATGCGAAAATTACCTATTACTGTGAAACGACTTTTTTTTGGGGCGAAACCTCATGTTTTTTGTGGTAGAACTCAATGCAACACACTCAAAACATTCAGCTGATGGATGGATCGTATGGTATGGGGGTCGTGAAAGTGTTTAAAGTACAAATCTTACATAAAAAACTTGCATAAAAGTTTGACCCCCAATATCTCAACTCCGTAACTGGAAGGTGACAAAAAAATGATCGTAATTACGGAGAGAACCAGTGCCTTTCGGTTTTATACACCTTTTTTAATTCACGACGGTTGGTCCAGGCTGTCATCTGTCCATCTTTGACAGTCGTTACAGGCAGTCAGTGGCCCAAAAAGTCTGACAATCAGTCTTACCGAGTGGTATCGTATTACCCAGTATTAACTGGGTTGTGGAGGTCAGATAGGCAGTCGCTCCATGTAAAATACTGGTATTCAGTTGCTGGACTGGATCTTGTTAGACTGGAAGCCGACCCCAACATAGTTGGGAAAAGGCTAGGCAGATGATGATGATAATTCACGACTAGGATAGGTAAGTTTTTAATGTGATTAATACTATGCTATATTCGGTTTGCAATATTAATTTAATCATAAAACTGATAACCTTCAAAGTATAATTGCGATGTAAGTAAATGATTGTTATGGAAACTTTGACGGTAATGATAACTGGAATTTGGCGATTGGCAAAAATAAACACACAATCCAGAAGGTCATCGGTCCACCTAGTGGGAGTGTGACGCAGACGAAGTTGCGTGGGTCAGCTAGTTAATTGTATAGTGGAAGTGAGATAGGCAGTCGCTCCATGTAAAATACAGGTATTCAGCTGCATCTGGTTAGACTGGAAGCCGACCCTAACATTATTGGTATATAAGCTAGGCAGATGAGTAGGGGAAGACCAAAGAAACTATGTTTGGACAGTATACAAGTAATATTATATTTTAAATTTAAAAAATTTAAAACTTCCTACGCAATATGCCTGAAGTTAAATAGAAAGTTGTTCGTTAATTCGTCATTTTTTTGTGGCAGTCATCTTGGATTTTTAATTTATCACAGTGTATAGTATTCTACTAGTCAAGCCCTTTCATTTGATACCCATATTGAGGAAGTTGTTGAATAAATTTGTAATCCGCCATTTTGTGGCGGCGGCCATCTTGGGCTGATTTCTGTCAAACATAGCTAAGAACATTCCCGACTAATTAAACTTTTAAACGAAAAAAACATGATCAAAATCGGATCATCCGTTCGGGCGCTACGACTACTACAGACACGTCAAACTTATTACACCCCGTCGTTTTTGCGTCGGGGGGTCAATAACATGACAGGGATAGAAAACAAGCGACTGATGAGATGACGAGTAATAGAGAATTATGGAAGAAGAAGGCATGCTGTACCAACCCTAAATAAATTAAGATAAGGGCAAAAATATGATTCCAATGTCCTTCACCAAGCCATAGGTCGTATAGAAATAGCCCATCACTTTCATGGGGCGCGGTTTGACCTTTCCAGCTCCATAGGAAAGCCAAGCCCGGTAGGAGTGGGCTATTATCGTGATTGATCGCCGTGTTCCATGGCCCCCATGGGCTGAGTCATGTCTGACGGAGTATTTTTAGCTATGGGTTTTGTTTGGCAGTCGTTTATGAAGGTATTCAGATTAATATTTGATTAGTTAGTGGTCGGGACATCTTGTATGAAATGTTATAAAGAGGAAAGATTTTTTTGTTTCGTTTGTACCAAAATAGCTCCGAAACTACAGGACCAATTTCAAAAATTCTTTCTCCATTACAAAGCTACATTTTTACCGAGTAACATAGTCTATAAATTATATTGATATCGTGAAAATTTGCCGAGCTATCATAATTTTCCCGGATGCTAGTATAACATAAATGTGGAATCGTAGATGAACTTTAAACCTCTACCTGCCCTTCAGACCATACATACGTTATACTACGCCCTGACGTCACAAAATGACGTACCTATGTTTACCTCTGATATCTATTTTGAATAGAACTTTATCTTTTTGTCATATTGTTGTAAATTACGCTTTTAGAACTCAACCGGAACGACTGCGTAGCGTCTTTGTCTTGTGTTGAACAAGGTTTACTAATACATATTTGACACACTAATATCACTAGGTACATTTATAAAACTAAGTCCTCCGTCGCGTCTGTCTCTCACAACTCAAAAACGACATCACCGATTTTCATGCTGTTTTCACGAATGGCTGTCTATATTACTCGGTAAAATTGTGACTTTGTAATGGTGAAAGAATTTTTTAAATCGGTTGAGTAGTTCTTGAGGTAAATTGTTATAAACAAAACAAACAAAAAATCTAATCTTTCCTCTTTTTGATGTAGATTAGTGTGAAAAAACGAGGTGCAGCAAGGCAGCAATGTTAATATATAAACTTTCCTCTTGAATCACTCTATCTATTGCTGAAAACTGCATTAAAATCCGTTGCGTAGTTTAAAATATCTAAGCCTAGAGACAGCGGGAAGAAGTACAACATGTACGATTTCAGTAAGCCTATTGCGAGAAGAACACGATCAGGAGCCCAATTCTGCTATTTTTATAAATACGTCACTATAACACGATTCCATTCCCATTCCATTGTCATTACGCTTAAAGTTCGTAATCTGCTAAATTCACAATGGTCGATCATTGGTTGGTCAATGGTCTCGTAATAAAATTGTGTTTTAATGACATTGTCGTATTGCCATTATTATAAAACCCTTAGTAAGTACAAATGGTTTTCGAAATCTACTACTAAATGCGAACAAGGGAACCCATTCATGTCAGATTTTAAGTATACTTATATATTTTTACACATTTGTCATTAAGTACGAGATTACCATTCTATGACATTTCTTTCAATTGAATGTCAGTGGTTGACCTTTGGAAAGTCATAAGGACGCCATTATATCAGTATATTATCAAACTTGACAGAACTTGACCATTATAAAATCAATGATCGACTATTCGGACACTATTGTAATAGCAGACTTGAGGCCCAGTCGATAAAAAGCAAAGGTTGAAGAAGCGTCATTCATAAACATCTGCGTAGCCTTTTCCCAAATAAAGCCCAATTTACAAGTCAGTCAATAAAGCCGGATTTAGCCGAAAACAACGGCTAAATCCGGCTTTATTTACTTACTGTATTGAAACAAAAGTGAGAAAAATGTGTATTTGACACAATAATATAAAAAAGTTACAAAAATAGAGAAAATACAAAGTAATTAGTATGCACTCCGTGTCTCACGGCTGCGCCAAAAAGTAGACATAACTAGCGGAATTTGGGTAAACTATATTGCATTACATTTGTTTATGTACTCTTGTCAAGTACACAAAAACTCGTAGTCGAGTTTTAGGAAAAAAACAAAAGATGACGCATTATCTTTCGTCGGAAACTAAGTTAGATGAATCACCTTTGATTTCTGTAAGCCTAGTACATTTAGTTGTCAAATCATGTCAACTATGACTGTGGTTGTTATTTTTCTGCTGATCATTCATCATCAGCCTGCCTTTTCCCAACTATGTTGGGGTCGGCTTCCAGTCTGACCATATGCAGCTAGGTACCAGTATTCTACATGGAGCGACTGCTTAGCTGACCTCCAGAACCCAGTTAGTAATGGGTAATAAGACTGGTTGTCAGATTTTTGGGCCACTGACTACATGTAACGACTGTCAAAGATCCACAAATGATACCCGGGACCTACAGCTTTCCGAGGCATGGAGGAAACTTGGTATGTGATGGGTCTGAAATCATGTTATCTAATCTAGACTAATATTATAAAGAGGAAAGATTTAATTTTTTGTTTGTTTTGTTACGATTTAAGGCGATCACATGAGCTAAACGCGAGTTTTATAATTACTATACTTAGGTATATGATTCACTGTTATAAACAAGACCAGAAAAATATTTTATATTCTTCAGGATATATGCTAGCATGATAGTGTTTTGAAAACATAATACAATTAATTTAACTCAATAATAAAAAAATCACGAACTTATTTCTAAAAATATCTTTCAAACAATAAAAAAACATACTAATACAACAATAAAAACATACTATGCATGCGATCATTCTGATTTTTGGCAAATAATTCTACAAGCATTATATTAGCATGATTGTGTTTTAGTTTTTTAATACAATCAAAAGTTTTTTTTGTAAATCGATCGAAACCACTCATTTCGCGCTATTTGGCCCGCAGTGACTGACGTAACAACCACTTTGTAGTGCAAGCTGATTAGAACTTTATTCTAACAGCATTTCAAACGAAGTTTGAACCGCCACAAATAGAGTTGTTAATTTAGCTCGTCTAATCGCCTTAACTAAAGAGAACTGAACGGATTTTTAAAGAAAGCTACAATAGGCTATAAATTATATTGATATCATTTAAATTAGTCGAGATATAAAGTCTGCGTCAAGATATACCTTACAAAGTGTGGTTATAGACTTATAGCTTCGGAGAACTTAAAAACAATGGAAGTCTGTTGTTTTGAGAGTATCAAGATTTAATGATGTCATTACCTTTAGCTGAATCCATTCATCACGAGACGGAACGCCTAACGTTGTACACCATAAAACTGATTATGATAAAATAACTCAGCTAATTAGCAAAACTTCAAAACACTTTTAATGTGCACTGGAATATTTTAAAACACTTTTTGAGTTCCAAAAGTGTTCAAAATATGTTTGTTTTATTACACTAATCACTTTAAAATGTTCTTTCAGTTAATAACCCGCAGTTTGTTCTGTATATTTTGAGTATATTTAGACACATTTTTGCACTAATCATGTCTGTGCCAAATTCGGAACATGCAATCGCTTAACACTTTCTAAAATGACCTCAAGTTAAAAAACATTAAAAAGACACCTAGAATAATAATATAGTCTATTAAATAACTTGTTAAAAACTTGTAAACACCACTTTGGGACTACCGTCATTCAATGCAAAATTAATGACAACTACATATTTTTTTATATTAAAAAAAAATACACTTATTGCCAAAAACACTGACCGTACACACTGCAAACTTCACAACTACCGTCTTTTCGTATTTTTTTTTTAGAGTAGGTATTTTTTAACCGATTTAACATAAAAAGGGTAGTGAGTTAACGTGATTCAAACGCGCACTGGTGGCTGACTAGCGAAATGAAACGTGGTGAAGCATGCGGCAGTGTAAAGTTCGGCTTACATGGCTCTGTGTTGTAAGCTTGGTTTGTGAATTATACTGGTGGACAAAAATATTAGGCCGCTTATTTAAATCGCCTGTCGTGACTATGTTTGTTTCTTTTGTTTTGTTAATAGTTCGTTGATTGTAAAAACTTTATTCGATTTGGTAATTAAGAACAAAATGTTGTTATGTTATTAATTAAATAAACGTTAAAATAGGGTGTTTTTTTGTGAATTTTAAATGGTAATCAGTTCTTGATAAATAACTTCTGTAGTACCTAACAGGCAATTTTGTATTAAGTTTTTTTGAAAGATCTGTTTTGGGGACCCACTTTGTTGTGCCATGTAGAAAGCTTTGGCCTTTAATTTTTTGAGATGGGTATGCAAAACAGTTCTTTTTTATTCTGTTTCGTCTGCTCTTTTTGCATTTGTTGTCACATCTTAGTTCTTTTTTCAGATCATCACCTACCTTACCTTTTTCTAGCAAAGCTATGAATACCAGTATTTAACAAAATGCGGCTGCTTTGACCTACACAGCTCAGTAACAACGATACCACTTGGCAAAAAAAATTGGAGCATCTGACAAACAGTAGTCAGACAACGTAGGTACTTTGTTCTTTAAGTTTTACTAACACTTTGATTCTACTTATCTTACGCCCAGATTTAAAAGTAAAATAAACAGTAGTTTGTTTAGTAAATCTTCTGCATTCCAAGAAAGCGCTGCAGTCTGAAGATTCAAGTCCAACACAATACGACTGTATTTCTTGATAGATAAACACAGCGCCATGTGAACTGACCTTGTGGACATACCACGATTCACCAACACGTGAGCCGGTGCAGATAATTATTGTTATATGTTATACAACAGATAACTATGTGTACGAATACTGAAGATAAAATTTTTGTAAAGTAACGCTAGATTTCTTGACCATCTGATATATCTACACTCATCTGCCTAGCCTTTTCCCAACTATGTTGGGGTCGGCTTTCAGAATAACCGGATGCAGCGGAATAACATTATTTTACATGGAGCGACTGTCTATCTGACCTCAACAATCCAGTTAGTACCGGGTAATAAGATACCCCTTCTTGTGGTGACTTCCTAACGACTGTCAAAGATTTACAAATGACAGATACCGATACAATATCTGTACGTCTAAGTACTAATAAATAAAATTAAAGTGTCTCACTGTTGTTTCAAAATCACAGCTTTAAACTGCATTTGAAAGTATTTATGTAAATACAGTATTTTTAACAAAAAAAAAACTTAATTTCTATTTTTTGTGTCTATTTGAAACGGTATGACCGATTTTGACGATACTTTTACTGGCCAGTAGCTGATATTATACGCAGTTATTTAGGCTACGTTGATTTTAGAAAAAAATAATAATTTTCCGTGCAAAAAATTAAACCTTTGAATGTGTTAACAAAATCGGATTCAATTAAGGAAGTCATATTTTATAATCGACTAAGGTCGCGACTTCGCGAGCCACTGCTACAGCTACCGAAAATATTTGGCAGGGTTTATGACTTCACTTCTTGAACTTTCAAAATCCCTTCTCTCGAACTTGCTCGTTGATATCAAATGATTATGGTAACGTCGCCATGTAAACCGCTACTACGTGATTCCGTGCTTCCACGTGAGTCAGAGATAATAACTATTACACAACAGATACGCATGTCTGAGTGTATGTAGGGACAAAAGTGTTATTCATTTATTTTGAGAATAGCACTTAATCCGCGAAATTAGGGTAAACGACAAAAAAAAACTAATTAGACCGTCAGTTAGATTATCCAAAAATATTTGACTCGTATTTTTTTTCTTTTCCTACGAAAACCAAAATTGACGAAGATACGACGCTTTTAAAATTCTCAATACGTCACGTCTTGGTATAATTTCTAGCGAGTTCTGACTTCACAAGCCTCCCGAGTTTTGATGCGTTTTATCTCTGTCATTATTCATTGATTTATAAAAACAAAAAGTACGTGTCCATTATTTTCCAATACTCTAATTGACGGACTAAACAGATTTGTATTTTTTTGATACTGTCGTCATGTCTATTCAAATTAAAAATCATTAATGTTTTTTTTTCTTTTTTTTTTTTCATTTATTATTTGGCTAATAGGCATGATATAAATATAATGTCTAAGTTACTTATACCTATGTTCCTCAGTAAAGAAGTGGCTTTCTTAAAATCGGTCAAGTAGTTTTAGAGCAAAATCGTAACAAACACACAAACAAACAAAAAAACTAATCTTTCCACTTACATAGTTTAGATGCCTGTCTACCTTTTCTCAATTCTTTCGGGGTTAGGTTTCAGTCATAACAGATGCAGCTGAATACCAGTATTTCACATGGAGCGACAATATACCTGACCTCTATAACCTAATTAGTACTGGGCAATACGCTACCTCTTGGTAAGACTTTCGAGCCACTGACTACCTGTAACGACTGTCAAAGATCTACAAATGACAGCCGGGACCATCGGTACATCTAAAGGATGTAAAACACCTCTTCACGAAGCCGAAAGGCGCTTGTTCTCCCCATCATTGCGATCATTTTTTTTGTTCTACACTATACCTGGGAACCTTCTAGTTACGGAGATATGGGGGTCAATTTTTGACAAGTTTTTTTTTTTAAACACAAATTTTTCTTTGTAAGATTTTGACTTTTAACACCTCCACGACCCCCGTACTATTTAATCCATCCATCAGCACAATGTTCTACCACAAAACATGATATAAAACCTCAAAAAAAAAAGTTGTTTCCCAACAATATTTTTTTCGTTAAGTTACTTAGTTTGATGTACAGAATTCTTGGGTAACGGCTTTGTGATAAGGTGGTTTACACCCTTTATTTCAGTTAAAATTAACAAACAAATGAGCTATTTTACGTGAATACAACGATATTGCCAAAGCGGAACACATCAATTATAACGCAATCGGTTAAAAATAACCCATAGTTTGGTTTCTACCAACGTCATCGTTCTAACAGTCCACTAACGAAATACAAACATTTGTGTGTTCCGTCAGTTACCCTTTTAGGTCAGGATTGTAATACAGTTCTAGATAAACGATGATTCAATAAGCAGTGTTGCCATGACTGAAGCTTCGCTTGCAACCACTTCATTTGTAAGTATCGATGAAGTAGAATAGGTAGACGACAATTGATGGTTAAATAAACTTACCTGAAGCTAATATCTGTGCCTGAAGTGAAGTTTGACCGTAATTGTTATTTTATTTATTCTTCTTTATCACTATCACTGATTAATCTATACGACAAGCATTATTGCCAAATGTGGTTTGAAATATTTAAAAGAAGGGAAAAAACAAACGTCACGCTGGATAATTTTTGTTGCAGTTTCCGTATTTTCTTACGAATGTGATCCGATTCCGAGTCCTTGTGCTTGGAATGTTTACATTTTCCCATGCTTTTCTACGTTTTTCACCAACTTTAACACTGAATACGGATAGCAAAAAAGTGTCGATGCCGAAACACACACAGAGTAGGCACAGAGTATATTATCACTAGAGTAGGTATATAACACGAAAAGCGAATGACAAACGTCAGTGCGACGTGCTTTTTTTAATTGTTTTTATTTTTATTAGCTCTGAAAGCGTTTCGATGCCAGACACATAGAAGAGTGGACTACATAGTTAACATAAATCTCGAGGATGGAACGTCGAAGTACAATAAAAATTAAATAAGTCTGTGAGATAGACTATCAATAAATATTTGACCCGTATTTTTTCTTTTGTAAAGTAAAACAAAATTGACGAAGATACGGAACTTTTAAAATTCTCAATAAGTCACCTTTAGTGCGTTCTTAACGTCATGAGTTTTGATGCGTTTTATCTTTGTCAATATTCATTAATTTACAAAAACAAACAATCTATAAACTATTTCCAATACTCTAACTGACGGACTAAATAGATTTGCAATTCTTACCGTCGTCGCCAAGCCTATTGTCGATGAACTCAAATTGTACAAGATGGCTCAAAATTAGGAAGACGTTTCAGCCCCATCGGCCATCCTTTCTTCGAGCAATGTCCTGTCTTGCCCACTGCCACTTAAGTTTGGCAATTCTTCAGGCTACGTCGTTAACCTTGCTTCTCTTGCATTTCTGATTCGATCACGCAAGGAAACTCCCAACATAGCCCTCTCCATTGCCCTTTGGGTGACTTTGAATAGATCCAGATTCTAATAATCAGGGAACTGAAAAGATCGCAGTGAATTCCACGTCATCATCATCTGCCTAGCCTTTTCCCAAGTCCATCTATGTTGGGTTTGGCTTCCAGTCTAACCGAATGCAACTGAAGGTCTGTATTTTACATGGAGCGACTGCCTATCTGACCTCCACAACACAGTTAATACTGGGAAATACGATACCACTTGGTAAGATCGGTGTCAGACTTTTTGGGCCACTGACTACCTGTAACGACTGTCAAAGATGGACAAATGACAGCCGAGAGCAACAAGGACGGAGGAAACTCGATATGTAAGGGTGATCACCCATCCACAGACCAACCTAGGCAAGCATGGCTTAACCTAAAGATCCACGAAAGCCACCGAAAATCATATATTATGTCAATATTGAGAGTCCGTTTAAAAATAAAATAAATGAATGCTATGAAAACAATTGCCAGATTGTCTAGATTCGTAAGGAAAGTATTTTTTTGTATAATGTCCAAGAAATAAACGTCAAAAACTGTTTGTGACTGTTCGGGATTTACAAGGTAAAATAGACTTCTACTATTTTTGAAGTCGGTTAAAATGTAGCCTATATTACCCGAGACATAATAACGAATCGATTGACACCTTATTCATCAAAATCGGATGAATAATTTAGGCGTTACGGAGGTACATACGTAAACACACACATACAAAGACTGCCAAGCCAAAAGGGGTGAATGAATGGTCTCGTATTGTATAGTTTGTATGTCACGCCTTTTATTTATAAACTCAAGAATTATGAAGAGTTATTGCAATTCCATAATGTAATTACTTTCAAGATCATTGTTTCATAATTACTACTCTTTAGTAATTACTGTCGTAATAATTACAATCAATCTCAATTTACTTCGACATTAAAACCTATCCACTAAATTAAATTAATGCCAACACTTTTATCTTCGTCTGTACACTCAATCCGCCATCTCTTTCTATCACAAACAAAACTGCACCTATCTCGCTCAAACCGTGAATTATGAACTACATTTTCATCTAAACCGAACTTTTTGCACTTTATTCGTTTGCAGTTACAGTTTATTTTGCGATAACAGTTGTTGAACTACATTGTTCAGTCTCATCAAAGTAACTTGCACTTTAACTTGAAGCTATTAAAGTTTGTTTTAGATTACACATCAATGTTTTTGATGAGTAATTGTTTAAAAACAGTCTGATAATGAATTGATAATTGAATGTTGGTTATATTGTAAGTACTGAGTATAAGCAGAACTGTTCTGAGTAAGGAAGTAAGGTCATAAATTAATATTTGTCGCCTTTTCTAAATACTCGTAGGGCTTTTATAAGAGCACCAGATATAATTTCAACAGCAGCGAAATTTGAAAAATGGCAGCCCCCGACGGATATTCTTGGGTTTTGTTTAATTCGGGGGTTTTTTAATTATTTCATCCTATCCTTATTCAATAACTTTTTAACCCTCGTGGGATTTTACAACTTTTTTTTTTTTTTTTTTTATACTAAGTATTTAGAAAGCAAAGATTTTTTTAAATGTTTAATTAGTTTTCTAATAATTGTTTCTTTTATTAATTGTTTGCTTGACTTAAAAGAAAAAAATAAAACTATGATCGTGCTCCATCATTGGACAATCATGTTACATTAAACTGAGCTTAAAACTGATGAAAACTGATGTCTAAAACTGTTGTATTTTAATTTTTACGGTGTACATAATAAAGAGTATTCTATCTATCTTATTATCAGTAACTTAAGAGCCCTATTACAGTCCACTAGCGCCGCCAATCGAAAAAATGTCATAACTCGTAAATAGAATCAAAAATACAAAATGTGGTCTATTATTACTGTAGAAAGGGCAATAACGTAATTTTATAACACCTTATCAACACTTGAAATATAGCTGTTTAGCTAAATCGTGCATTCAAAACATAAACGGCCGTTTTTTGTTACAAATGCACGATTTAGCTAAACAGCTATATTTCAAATGGTGACAATGTGTTATAAAATTACGTTATTGCCTTTTCTACAGTAATTATATACCACATTTTGTATTTTTGATTCTATTTACGAGTTATGAAATTTTTTCGATTGGCGGCGCTAGTGGACTGTAAGAGGGCTCTTAAGATCTACGTGAGTCCATCCAATTTTTTTTTAATTACAGATATTATTTATTGTACTTAGTGAGTTACTACCGTAACATCTATTTAAGAACCCTCATTAATCAACCACAAACTCCATCAAAATCGGACTTGTAGTTTTGGTTTTGCACAAACAAATGTTTACTGCAGCGCCCCCTGTTGAGTTGTCACCTTAACGCCTATCTAAGAACATCCACCAATCAAACCCATAAACGAAAACTGTATCAACATCGAATTAGTAGTTTTAGACTTTTTCTTTATTTTGGTCAACCACTAACAAAAACGAACTAATGAAAACCAAAAACTTTCATACAGCATACAACGTCAAACACAAACAGCCAACGCCATCTCTTAATTTATCCTTGAACTACCAACTGTGAAAGCTTGCATAAAGCTTCAGATTCCCGCCGCTAGGCGCCACTAGTACTATGTTCCACACTGCAACATAATAATGTTCTTTGTGCCATTTTGATATTGCATGGTCATTTTCCTGAATACGTAAATAAAGATATTATTTTTTTATGTAGCAATAAAATTATAACTAGCACCTAATATTCAATATCGATTGTTTTAAATAACGGAATAGTATGCTATATAAACCACAATTGTTTGCATTTTTTTTTTTAATGATAAAGATAGTTATTACACCGTGTTTCCGAAAAATATCTGAAGTTCCATACATTTTGACGAGTTAATATACAATACAGGGTGTATATTGCGTTCCGTGTTCACAATCTTTCGAGAGTTTACAATCTAGCGAGATAGATTTTAAAATTACAATACCATTACAACACTACCATTGCCATACCATTAAATGTAGTATATCAACTATCTAGTGTCCACGCTTTGCTTACGCACTAGGTGTCGCTGTGTGGTAATGTCCAGCGATATTTATTTATTTATTTCAATTTTAGGGTGACATATATTATCTTATATAAGATTAGTTCAATACTAACCATTTAGTAACAAAAAATATAAGCCTGTCAGTAAGATGTTGGAGGACTGAGTATACCTCAAGCATAATTGGATGTACAGTCAGCAAAACAGTTAGGTATGCAGGCTAGCAATCTTCATACGACTTTTATAAATGAAAAAGTCTGTAAAAATCGATTTTTGTTATTTTTTCACGCAGAAACTAATGAAAGGATTTGGATGAAATTGCAAATATATTGATAATAACCCTTTTCCATTTACAATAGTTGAAAGAAGATTAGAAAGAAAGAAAGAAAGAAAGAAAAAACATTTATTCGTCGCAAAGTCATGACGTGCATACAATATTAACAAACAGAACGCAATTATACAAACACAAACATTTAGACTTAAACCGAAGATTAACACAATAACAACTTTAACATTATAATAATTGCAAGACAAAGACAATAAATAAAAAAATTGCACGTCGCACGTCGGATTACTAGCCTGTAAACCTAACTGTTTTGCTGACTGTCCCTACCAACATTGAAGTATCGCCACTTGCAGAAACAAACAGATCACTATATCAAAAAGTGGTGCAACCATTTCTGATTAATCGCGCGTTGGTGCACAGACTGACGAAATATATGATGGAAAGTGGTTATCCGCCTACGACAGTTTATATACCTTTGCAACATAATGGGAATTAGATTCCACTAATATAAGTCTACAGCAAAGTTGAAGGGAAGGTTGGAGGGAGTGTCCTGGTTTTGACACGTGATGAGGAGGGACCAATCGCATGTGAGTAAAAGAGTTATGTATATGTTACCGTAAAATTGTCAAACACGTTATATTACAATATAACGTGTTTCTCTCTAGCGATATTGTAATATCTCGCATTATTGTCAACTGAACATACGGAAGTATCTGTCTGTATACCAATAATCGAGACTTGGGGCACCCCCCCCGTTAGGTTAGTTAGGTTCCTTTAAACCCTGCACTCGGAAATAGGGGCCCCGCGAAGCGAGGCTCCGTCGACTACGCTTTTTAGGGGAATATAAAGTGTTTTAAGGTTAGGTTATAATAATCGGTATTTCTCAGGAATGGTACAATATCCCATCATGAGAGTTGTGTCACTGGGCTAGGGGGACCCCTACTTCCCTCCACACCGTATGAGTTGACTACCATCGCATGCATTTCACGAAAAATAATGCGTTTTGTTGTAATCAGTATGTTCATTTGACAATATTTCGATTTTTACAATATCGCTAGAGATATTACAATATAACGTATTTGACAATTTTACGGTGACATATATAAATAATGACGGATGGAGAGGGAGAGAAAGTCAAGTAAAAGATAGATCTGTAGAATAGGCTTGTTAACTGAAAAAATCTATTAAGTCCGTCACTTAGATTATCAAAAAAAAATCACCCGTATTTTTTCTTTACATAAACCAAAATTGACGAAGATACGACGCTTTTAAAATTCTCAATACGTCACGCCTTGGTATCCTTTTTAGTGAGTACTGACGTCACGAGCCCCCACTCCCGAGTTTTGATGCGTTTTATCTTTGTCAATATTCGTTGATTTACAAAAACAAAAAATACGTGTCCGTTATTTTCCAATACTCTAACTGGCGGATAATTTTTGCATAGTTAGTTTGATGTACAAAATGCTTGGTTGAAGGCTTCGTGATGAGGTGGTTTACACCCTGTATAGTCTAAAAAATGTTGAAGTCCTTAAACTGTAGCCTATATTACGCGGGCAATAATAACGAATCGATTGACACCTTATTCACCAACATCGGATGAATAGTGTTGGTTACTGAGGCCTGGAAATATGTAAATTTACCAAATCTCACCCTGAGATGTTTGAAAAACTGGGGGATAAATGCAAATTCAATACTAGATACCCTAATAGATTAGGAACGAAAACTGAACTATATAGGCGGAATTGCTATCCTATGTGTATTCAGATATACAACAAGATTCCTAACCAAATTAAAGAACTTCCAATGGTCCGCTTCAGAAGGGTTTTACACAGATGTTTCTATTGATAATCCTTTCTATAATGTAAAAGAATTCCTTCAGTTTAAATTTAAATGACTATCAGTGAACCAAACATTTGCATGTCATTATTTTATGATTGAATATGTTAGACTACTATTATACCATTCGATTAAGAACTTTTGTAACCATTTTTATCGGCAAATAAATCTTTGACTTTGACTTTGGATCCGAATATACGGACGAAGCGTTAGAGAGTAGGCCCTCTGATCGTAGCTAATGGAACTAAAACGCGCTGGTGTACAAGTAACCCAATCAAATGTTCCTAAAATGTGATGCTAATAAGTTCGGATCGTTAAAGTTTAGAGACGTTATGGAGGAGCATACATAAATGCAAACATACATGATAGACTGCTACAATCATAACCCTTATCATGACCTTTCCTTTTGGCTTCGAGTAGAAAACAAACTGGAAAACAAATGAAAAGCATAAAATACTCACATTCTCTCTATCCATGTCCAATTGAGTGTCCCTCTTCGGCAGAGTGAAGCTGATACCTCCTTCGCATTTATTCCTATACCTCCTGTGATCTGCAGTGTTGAATTTCCTTTGGAGTTTCACATGTGCCCCATTCAGGTTCTCTATAGATCTCGCGTGTTGCTTCGAAATTAAAATCGGCTTCGGTTTGATCGGCACCGGCTTTTTCGTTTCAACATTTGGGAAGCCATTTTCGAAATTCTGCCTCAGTTTCGCGAATTCGCTTTTTGGAGGCATTTCTCCTTCGGGAATAGAATAGGGCATTTCTGGAGAGGAATGGGGGATTTCTGGACTTGAGAGTGGGTCTTCTGGGGTTGGTGATCGTGGTGGTCTTGGCTCGTAGGGAAGGTCGTAGATTTTTTGGTCCTGTAACAAAAGGAAAGGTTTTGTTAATTAAATGCGTCCAATGTACATACTAGTGCTCGATTGAGGAGCTCCTTGATCGTGGCTAAATAAAAACAGCCTCTCGGGTCAATCTTGAGGTTAAACCGTGCTTGCCTAGGTTGGTCTGTGGATGAGTGATCACCCATTACATATCGAGTTTCCTCCGTGCCTCGGAAAGCTCGTTAACCAGCTGGCTGTAGTTTGTTCAGGCTCGACCGAGATGGGTTTATAGAAAGAAAGAAGAAAGAAAGAAAAAATGTTTATTTGATGTCAGAACATTAAGCACACACACAACAACATTTAAAAAAAGTTACAAAAAGGATAAAAATACATAGAATGTGCTGTGTGCCTCACGGCTGCGCCAAAAAGGTCCATTTCAGCATTCATGCCAGACAGGTGATGCTGTCTGACGCTGGTCTTCCAATGAACCTTGAGGGGGTTAGTGACACAGAAAACAGTTTCAAACATATTATATAAATAAATGGTAATACAATAAATAGTTATAGGGTAAATTAATGAAATGAGTTCGTACTTATGAAGAAAATGTAGGTAATAGGTGTTTCATTGTGTTACTCGTAGAAAGTAATAGGTACTGTTATCGTTCTCGGCCGAGACCGAGACCGAGAATAAAATACTCGGCCGAGACCGAGATCGAGAATAAAATACTCGGCCGAGACCGAGAGCCGAGACCGAAAATAGAGAAAGCGTGAAAGAAATATTTTATAACTGCTTAACAAAATTAACTGTTTTAATAATCAAAGTTAAGTAACATTATATTATAACATAAAAAAGCAATTTTCGGCATTTCGCCCTTCAAAGAGTGTCGCCTTTCGTCATACAATTGTCCAGCTTTGCTAAACAGTTGTTCACTTGCTACGCTAGTAGCTCTCTCGCGCACTTACACCAATCGACTTCACGCTGTGGCGCGTGGCCGTGCGTGGTAATATTTGAATAGCGATCCGAACTAAGTTACAATCTCGGCTATAATTAGCCAGGCACCGAGACAAATTTCGGTTGGATTTGTAGTCGAGAATGCCGGAGACCGAGACCGAGATCTCGGTCAAGTCTTTTTTTAGACCTTTGACAGTCGTTACAGGTAGTCAGTGTCCGGCGTATCGCACTACCCAATACTAACTTAGCTGTGGCAGTCACTCTATGTAAAATATTGATATTCAGCTGCATCCGATTAAACTAGAAGCCGACCCCAATATAGTTGGGAAAAGGCAGCTAAATGAAGATAATGATACATACTAGTGCTCAATTCTCGAGATATTAGTCACCGACTAAAAGCATTGAGTGCATCGAATACTAATGAATGCTCCAGCATATTAATTGAAAGATATAGACATTTTCTAGTTAATGAGTCATTGAGCCCTAATTCAAGTCTAAGGACCTTTACGTCGGTCTTATAAACCACCAAAGAAGCTTGGCCTCGTTTCGTGTTTTAAGGCGGAGGTTTCTTGAAAACGGTCCAAAAGGCGGTTTTTAAAAGCAGTGTATCTCTAAAACTGTAAATAATTTCGACAAATAAAAAAAACTTTATATTTTGAAGTCCTTTTTGCATACACTGATGGAACTCAAAACATAATTTGACAAACTTTAATGCACCAAAAAAATCTTCAAACATACCTCTTAATTTTCTTTCAAAGCAGTTTAGCCATTTATTGACAATGATAATTATTATAATTAAAAATATAACATAAAATTTCAAATGCTAAACTACATCTACTGATGGATTAATTATTATTAAATAGTTAAGTTCTAGTTTTAAATCGATCGAAAATACTAATTTCGCACTATTCGGCCCGCAGTGACTTGAAGTAACAACCACTTTGTAGTGCAAGCTAATTAGAACTTTATTCTAACAGTATTTCAAACAAAGTTTTAACCACCACAAATAGAGTTGCTTATTTAGCTGATGTCGTCGCCTTAAATACTTTTGTAAGGCAGAGGTCAAACGAGCGTAATTTTTTGAGCTGAGAGTCGCTCCAGTCCTGTTTGTACACAACGCATTTTGCGCCGTAGTGTGGTACAGGACTATAGTATGAAACCGAATACAGTTTAAATTCTGCGATTCATTTTACGCGACCCACATTTTTATTCCGTTAGAATCGTCCAGAGTGGGCAAGGCACATTGCTCGCAGAACGGATGGCCGATGGGGCTGAAAAGTTCTGGAATGGTGACCGCGAACCGGAAGACGTTGAGCTTCTAACACAAAGTCTTCCGGTTCGCGGTCGCTTCCACCACCAGGCCACCAGGTCATCGGTCCACCTAGTGGGAGGTGACCCACTAGGTGATTACCCGGTGAAGGTTGCAGGAATCCGTTGGATGCGAGTCGCACGAGACCAGCCAATGTGGCGACACTTGGAGGAGGCTTATGTCCAGCATTAGACGTCTTTCGGCTGAAATTATGATGATAATGATGTAACTTGGAGACCCTAGGGTTCATTTTTATTAATCATTCGTCTCCCAGAAGCTTAAAGTGAGTCTTAGCAGTAGAAACGCTACGTAACCTAACGGCAGCAGAAAATTTAAAACTTTAAGGGGATTACATGAGCTAAACGCGAGTTTTATAATTACTAAAAGTATATGATTCACTGCTATAAACAAGACCAGAAAAACATATGATATTCTTCAGGATATATGCTAGCATGTCTAAAAATATCTTTCAAGCAATAAAAAACATACTAATATGCATGCGATCATTCTGATTTTTTGGCAAATAATTTTACAAGCAATATAATGCATGATACTGTTTCAGTTTTTTAATCCAATCAATAGTTTTTTTGTGAATCGATCGAAACCACTCATTTCGCGCTATTTGGCCCGCAGTGGCTGACGTAACAACCACTTTGTAGTGCAAGCTGATTAGAACTTTATTCTAACAGCATTTCAATCGAAGTTTGAACCACCACAAATAGAGTTGCTAATTTAGCTCGTCTAAGCGCCTTAAGTGGTCATACTGTACACAAAATCCAGTCACTTTCTCAGGAAGACAATCAGACACACAGACGATACAAAAAGTCATTAAAACTAATTGGTGACATTAGTTTACAATGGTACGCTCTCTCGGGTCAGTTGTGTCATTTTGACGATACTTGGAAAGTTTATGATGTGTTTTTTCGGTGGTAAAGTAGTTATTGGAAATCGCAGAATTGTTCTGTACTATTCTTTATGTTATTTCATCTACCTCTTATGCATTCGGAGATTGTTGACGTTGTTTGAGCGCGACTATTAATACTACGTTTGTATTTGACCCCATTCATATTTGAAAAAGTCTTTCAATAGGATTAAACGAAGAGGGTTGTATTGATGATTTTAAAGATTATAATTCTGTTGCGTAACTCATTAATCATCAACATACAGCCTAGCACTGACCTGCAAATGGCAAAAGACGTAGAAAAAAAACAAATGTAGCGAGCTACCCTGTGGGCTGAAGACATTAGCAAGATCATCCATTAATAGTTCCAATCATGAATGAGTTATGTAACCTAACATTAACACTAATTGAATCAGAACACGATGTCTTAGGTAAACAAACCATGCGCGCTACACTGTTGACACGCATTCTAGCTCGCACAGTCATAAGCAATAGAGAATTGAAAGAATCAGAGCAGTCAGACAGACAGGAGAAAGAAGAGTTAGAGTGTGTGTACTGATAGGGAGACGAGACAGGAATGGGAGTAAAGGTAGAGAGGGAGAGAAGAGTGGTCGAGAAAGTAGTGTGAGTTTAATGAATAAAGTTGGATAACCCGCGCAATTAAAATTTTGTCGCGCCCAGTAACCTAACTTCACACTAATAGAATCAGTACACGATGTCTTGAGTATACAAAGCATGCGCGCTACACCGTTGACACGCATTCTGGCTCATACCGTCAAAGGCATGTGGGATTAGGAGTAAGGACCCGTATTGTAAAAGGGCTAGATTGTGGACTTTACACTCGTACATATCTTTAAATTATAATAACTACGCTTGTGATTATTTTTGCTATAAAGGGAGTAAACAACCTTTTCACGAAGCCGTCAACCAAGCATTCTGTACATCAAACTAAGTAACTAATGCAAAAATTATTGCTAAGAAACGACTTTTTTGAAAAATCATGTGTTGTGGTAAAACTCAATGTAACGCACTCAAAACATTGTGCTGATGGATGGATTGAATAGTACCGAGGTTGCGGAGGCTTTTAAAGTACAAATCTTCCAATAAAAACTTGTACTTATTTAAAAAAAACTTGTCGTAAAGTTGGAAAGATGACTCCTAATTTCTCCGTAACAAGAAGGTTCTCAGGTATGGTGTAAAACAAAAAAATATATCTCAAAGACGGAGAGAACAAGTATTTTGGTTTCGTTAAGAAGTTTTAATAGCCTTCAGAGTTACTGTTGATCTTCAATTCAAAATTCGTTTGAGCTAACATTAAGTTCACATCGCGTCTGATATTCGAGTTACTGGTAAATGACCTCAATGTAGAAAGAAACACATACGAAGTCAATAAATGCGATTCTTATAAACGCAAAAACTGCATAACTTTCTTCCCTTCCAAGGTTAGAGATATAAAACAAAAGTAGTCACGAAATCTTGATTTACTTAAATACAAAAACGCATGCGAAAGTATAACTTATTCCGTTACCACAAGGACGTGTTAGGCAATGCTTGGCTTACTTATATTTTATTTATGTTTCCTTTAAAACAAAAACAATTTAGCAAACCTTACTTCAATTCACTCAAGATTAGGGTGTAAAACACCTCTTCACGAAGCCGAAACGCACATGTTCTCCCCATTATTGCGATCATTTTTTTGTTCTACACTATACCTTCTAGTTACGTAGATATGGGGGGTCAAAGTTACAACTTTTTGACAAGTTTTTTTTTGTAATATTTTAACTTTTAACACCTCCACGACCATTCAATCCATCCATCCGAATGTTTTGAGTGTGTTACATTGAGTTATACCACAAAACATGATTTATAACCTCAAAAAATAAAGTTGTTTCCCAGCAATATTTTATGCGTAAAGTTACTTAGTTTGATGTACAGAATGCTTGGTTAACGGCTTTGTGATGAGGTGAAATACACCCTGTATATATGACAGTCGTTATAAGTAGTCAGTGGCTCGAGTCTGACAACCAGTTTTTCCAAGGGGTATCGTTTTAGCCAGTACTAACTGGGTTGTGGAAGTCAGATAGGCAGTCGCTCCATGTGAAATAATGGTTTTCAGGAGCATCCGGTTAGACTGGAAGAAATAGTAATATAATAATGATGAATAGACTTCATGTCTTGTGAATTGCCCAACAACAGGCTAGTTTCCACCATCAATAAATTGCAAATCTATTTAGTCCGTCAGTAAGAGTATTGGAAAATAATGGACACGTATTTTTTGTTTTTGTAAATCAACGAATATTGATAAAGATAAAACGCATCAAAACTCGGGAGTGGGGGCTCGTGACGTCAGAACTCACTAAGAATGATACCAAACAGTGACGTATTGGGAATTTTAAAAGCGTCGTGTTTTCGTCAATTTTGGTTTATGTGACAAAAGAAAAAACACGGGTCAAATATTTTTTGATAATCTAAGTGACGGACTAATTAGATTTTTTCAGTTAACAAGCCTATTACAAAATTTTCGTAGTATGTATCAAAAGATGAACAAATTAATCATCTGTTTAGGCTTTTTCAAAATTTTCAAATTGTTGTCCAGGCCTCCAGCCACAAGCCCGCCACACACGCCCAAACCACTGTAACTCCTGAAAGCCACAATCAACATTGGCGACCACCAGAAAAGCGCCGAGACAATGAAGCTCGACGAAGTCTCAGAGAATGAATTTAACTGTCTTGGATCCCGCAACGAAATTAATCAGAAAGTATAGCGGAGGAGTAGCGGAGGCCTCCAGCCAGTTCGTGAAGAATATTTCAGTCTGAATGTAGATGGCAATGAGAGTAGACGAAGACTAAAGAAACGACAGACATCTTCAGGGCACACCCGTTCCATCATAGACCTGATCCATCGTTTTCCAGCAAGGGTGTTCGAGGTCAAGGGCAGGTCCATTTTGTAATAAAAGAATAAATGAAACGACGGATCTGTTCGTGTGCAAGACGACATAGATAGAAAGTTGTCAACACACACCCAGAATCACAATCACGACTAAAAGGGAAGTTTGGAAGAGAAAGACATACTGCATCGACCCCAAATACATTGGAACAGATGATGATAAATGATGTACATAACATACAAGACTCATCATCATCATCATCATCTCAGCCGAAAGACGTCCACTGCTGGACATAGGCCTCCCCCAAGTGTCGCCACATTGACCGGTCCCTTGCTACTCGCATCCACCGGATTCCCGCAACCTTCACCAGGTCATCGGTCCACCTAGTGGGAGGTCTTTCAACGCATCGTCTTCCGGTTCGCGGTCGCCACTCCAGAACTTTTCGGCCCCATCGGACATCCGTTCTGCGAGCAATGTGCCCTGCCCACTGCCACTTAAGTTTAGCAATTCTGGGCTACGTCGGTGACAAACAAGACTATGATGAATTATTGATCAAAAAGTTACATTAAGAAAGGATTTTCCGAAACTACACACCCAATCTCTAAATGCTAATGAAACTGCGGGTAAAACGAAGTGCAACCCAGAAAATGTCAAACAAATAAAAAATAACAATCAAACGTCTAAAATTTCATTAATGAAGTGTGAAAGTGTTGAAATCTTTCTGTTTGTAAATAACGATATCGAAAAGACATTGCATGATGATTGAAATGAATTGATGACAATTAAATTGATTCTCGTCGGGCATTGTGACATTTTAAGTGTTTTGTCTAGTATATTTGAAAGACAAGAATTTGTGTGGACTGTGTGGTATACCTAGAGGTTGCAATCGAATATTCGAATATTCGAATTATTCGAATTTTCTTTGCAAATTTATATTCGAATAGTAAATACAAATAAATTCGAATATTCGAATACTAGCAAAAATGTTACTTGTCCAAAGTCTATGTTGGTAGAACTTAAAAATTGTTGTTGGCAACACTTCTAGACGGTATGACTTTGATGACGCCATTATTTTGAGTTACGGAAATAGTCCGGGAGGTATCGTAACAAGTTCATGCAAGCGGCTGACGCCCCCCACAACTATGCAGCTGACGATTTCAGCCAGTTTCAGCCGGCGTACTATGAGTTTTGACTGTTTTTTTTATTTTTTTTACAACTTTCGCAACCTACAAATCCTACATCCACCGCTACTTGAGCAGCTGACGGCTGTTTTACTTATTGGTAATATACGATCAACCTTCTATGACAATATCAGCCTGCTTACTATGACTTTTTTATTTGCAACAGTACCTCCCGGACTAAAACCGTCGTTATTTATTTGCAAAGCGGTGATTTTCGATATTTTGTATATTATAATCAGATTTACCTACCTAAGTAGGTAAATCTGATTTAAGTAATTCTGAATTATTATTTATGAATCTGATATACTAGTGTAATATTGCTTAAGAAAATGATATTGCAATATCTTTACGACACCTTTACATTTGTGATACTTTTGTTTTACTTATTACGAGTTAAGACTTTTTAATTTGTTTGAGATTGTTATAATTGTTTTGATTAACATGTTTGTTCATGTATAATCGTGAGATTAAAAGAACATAAGTTTCCCACTATGTTACATTACTTGCAAAGTTCTCCGATCAAACTCTCGAGCTCATGAAGGAGCGGCGTAAGATGATCCTGCAGTCTTCAGATGAGGCGTCGAAATACCGGCAGCTCAATAGACGGATCTCTAAATCCTTAAAGAGCGACCTCCGCCGCTTTAATACCGAGCGTATTAAAGACGCGATCGAGCTGAACAAAGGCTCCAAAGTATTTTCAAGAGATCTGGCTATTGGGCAGAGCCAGCTCACGAAACTGAAGACCGACGATGGCAGGATCTTATCCGCCAAACCGGAGCTACTGAGGGAGATCGAGAGCTTCTATGGACAGTTGTACACGTCAACCAGCAAACCCATTGTCGACCTAGCAAACGACCTAAGAGCTAGACTAACTCGACACTATACCGAAGACATCCCGGACGTCAGCCTGTACGAGATTAGGATGGCTCTGAAACAACTCAAAAATAACAAGGCACCGGGGGATGACGGAATCACTGCCGAACTCCTGAAGGCGGGTGGAAAACCGGTACTTAAGGCCCTTCAGAAGATGTTCAATTCCGTCATACTCGAGAGGAAAACGCCACAGGCATGGTGCAGGGGTGTGGTGGTGCTCTTCTTCAAGAAGGGTGACAATGCCCGGTTGAAGAATTACAGGCCCATCTCACTTCTAAGCCATGTCTACAAATTGTTTTCAAGAGTCATCACGAATCGTCTCGCGCGCAGGTTGGACGATTTCCAGCCACCCGAACAAGCAGGTTTCCGAAAAGGCTTTAGCACCGTGGACCACATACATACGCTTCGGCAGGTTATACAGATGACCGAAGGGCCTCTCTGCTTAGCGTTTGTGGACTACGAAAAAGCTTTTGATTCGATCGAAACCTGGGCTGTACTGCAGTCTCTCCAACGGTGCCAAATTGACTATCGGTACATCGAGGTGTTGCAGTGTTTGTACAAAAACGTCACCATGTCAGTCCGACTTCAGGACCAAGCCTCGGAACCTATCCTTTACAGGGAGACATCATATCTCCGAAACTGTTCACCGCTGCACTGGAAGATGTCTTCAAGGTTCTGGACTGGAGAGCGCTAGGCATCAACGTCAATGGCGAGTACATCACTCACCTTCGGTTTGCCGACGATATCGTGATCATGGCTGAGACCATGGAGGACGGGAAGCTGCGCGGTATCTTCTCGTCCAACTTACCGCAGTGTCTCAAGACGAAAGTCTATGACCAGTGTGTGTTGCCAGTGATTACATACGGGACCGAAACGTGGTCGCTCACAATGGGCCTTATGAAAAGGCTTAAAGTCACCCAAAGGGCAATGGAGAGGGCTATGCTCGGAGTTTCCTTGCGTGATCGAATCAGAAATGAAGACATCCGCAAGAGAACCAAGGTCACCGACGTAGCCCGAAGAATTGCTAAACTTAAGTGGCAGTGGGCAAGGCACATTGCTCGCAGAACGGATGGCCGATGGGGCTGAAAAGTTCTGGAGTGGCGACCGCGAACTGGAAGACGATGCGTTGGATGACCTCCCACTAGGTGGACCGATGACCTGGTGAAGGTTGCGGGAATCCGGTGGATGCTAGTAGCAAGGGACCGGTCAATGTGGCGACACTTTTGGTAGGCATATGTCCAGCAGTGGACGTCTTTCGGCTGAGATGATGATGATGATGACTTGCAAAGTTGCAGTGTATCGGTACATTGGAATGCATCACATTAGTTGATTTAAAAAAAATGAGTTTTCATCGACAATTTTTTGTTTTATAATAGACGAACTTGTGACTTCTTTTGTTGATTATGTTAGTAATTATTACGTTATCTACATGGAAATAAGTTCCTAAAGCAATTAAAGCTGTATTTTAAACACTTTTTATTTTTTTGGAAAATATTCGAATATTCGAATAATATTCGAATAGCACTGAAAAAATATTCGAATATTCGAAAATCAAAACTATCGAATTTTTGCAACCTCTAGGTATACCTACTGCCAACAAAAAACCTGACTACTGAATGACTCCTCCTATTAGTGAAGTCGGATGAAATGAAGCCTATGTTATCAAGGCCATAGTAAAGAATCGATTGGCATCTTTAGGCGCTACGGAGGAACATAAGTCAATCCAAACATACATAAGACTGCTAGAATAACCCTTCCTTTAGGCTTCGCCGTAATCGGATAAAATGGAACATCAGGATGGCAACCAGTCGGCTCACATTTAAAATAAAAGCCCGCGAGCACTTACATAAGAAGTTGGCAGACTTATCCCACATTTAATTTGTTTGTTTTCTTCATCTACGTTTTTTTTTATCCTTCCTCACTTTTTATAATTTGTTGTATGTATGTATTTATGTATTTATTGTTATATTTTATTCTTCATAATTTTCTATACTATTGCACCTACTGTTTTATCTCTGCATCACCCTGAGGTAGACTGGTAGAAAATGCCAAAGGCATAAAGTCCGCTTTGGTACATTATGTGAATAAAGTTTTAATAAATAAATGTAAATACCGTGATGGCTGATAAAGGAGAATGGACGAAACAAATGACAATGTCTTTGACTGGAACCGCTTGGGTGCATATGCATATCAAAGCTTCTTCTGTAGGGTAGATAAACTCAAATGTGTTAGACCTGTATGTAACCAACTGCACAGCTCTATCATTTGCATCGATTAGTTCTTGAAAGGTGCAAGATGGGCAGGACAGGAGGTGGAACATATCCACACTAGCAATCTATTTATCTTTCAAAGCTGAAACACCACAATTATATCTCCGGGAAAAAAACGCCACAGAAGAAAAATTAAGGAGGATGGTGTATAGAATGATATGAATGAAACTGGAATAAATGATATCGTGACTGCTCCCAAAGAAGAATGGAAGAAAAGAACTTCCCCAACTCCAAGTAAGATGAGACGAGGGCAGGAAGATGATGATGATGAAGTAGTGAAAGTACACAAACAGTGACAGACAAGGATGAGAGTGAGTGAGGTGAGTGTGTGTGAGAGAGAGATTTCAGGAACTCACAACAAACAGTAAACATCCAGTTTCTAGAGATAATGTCGATGATACTGATAATGACCATGACAGTTTAAAAACTTAATAAAATGAAAGTGTTCCAATCTTCCTGCTAGACAATAACGATATCGAAAAGACATTGCACGATGACTGGAATGAATTGACGACAATTAAATTGATTCTCGTCTTCGTTTGTGACATTCGAAGTGTTTTGTCTAGTACCTGTCTATTTGTTCTTACTGTTTGGATGAAAATCAATGCTGAAACGGTGAAATTTCACGGTTTAGTACTCACTGTGCTGATTAATGCATTGGATGGTACACGAGTCGTGTAGTTATTTCAAGTAAGTAAAGCTATAATATTAAAAACTTGAATTTGAGTGGTAATTTTGAGAGAAATGAAAAAATACTTGAGAAAAAGTTGGATCTTTGACCACCAACATCTCCGTAGGTAACTAAAAGGTTCTCAGGTTACCTATGTCCAGCATGGGGCTGCGGGACTGCTTGAAAGAGATACAGTGGCCCCGGAACATAAAGGGCGAGGAAGGAACATTGATGAGTTTTAGTCAGTAAAAGTCTGACACTCCCTCCCGCTCCGCCCAGAGTGGGAGAGGTCATATTTTGAAAATTTCCCATTCGAAAAAAAAAGGTATGGTGTAGAACACAAACATGATCGCAATGAAGGGGAGAATAAGTGCCTTCCGGCTTCTTATAGAATCTTTTTACTCATTAGAATACAAAAAGAATTTTCAATGACGGAATACGGCGTATGATGGACAATACCGGAATTCAATGACAATTTGATCAACAATCATAAAAAGCAGGTTTTCATATGAAAACAATGGCGACATTTCTCGAATATATGTCGACTTCCTCACATGTTTGTATTCATAATCATCTTTCAACAATAGTATTACTGCTAAACAAAGATAAGTGTCTATTATTATAAAATAGAGTTTGGATGTCGTGGTATATGCATGTGATGTGGAGGAATGCGGAAAATGTCAAATTTTCATTGAATAGGAATAGTATACGACAAAAAGTAATATGTAATTAGTCCGTCCAAACATTTGACTCCTATTTTTTGTGTTACATAAACCAAATTTGACGAAGATACGACACTTTTAAAATTTTCAATACGTCACGCCTTGGTATTTTTTAGTGAGATCTGACATCACGAGCCCCCGAGAACTCCCGAGTTTTGATGCGTTTTATCTTTGTCACTCTCACTCTCGGAGTCTCGGCGGAGCGGGAGGGAGTATCAGACTTCTACTACCCATCCATGTTCCTTCCTCGCCCTTTATGTTCCGGGGCCGCGGTATCTCTTTCGAACAGGCCCGCAAACCCCGGCAGGCTTCGGCCCTTATTCATCGATTTACAAAAACAAAAAATACGTGTCCATTATTTTCCAATACTCTAACTGCCGGACTAAATAGAGTTGCTAATATTTTGATACTGTCGTCATACCTATTATATTATTACAAGCAGATTAGAACCCAAATAGACTGTCAAATTCTAAATTAACACGAGCGAAGTCGCGTTCAAAAGTTAGTCTACAATATTGCGGGGACTACGGTTTACGCAACCCGCATTATAAATCTGTGAGAATGAAAGTCTAGTGTATCAGTATCAGGTGTTCAAGCTTACTGAACACCACACCTATAATATATTGGATGCGAGTCGCAAGGGACCGGTCAATGTGGCGACACATGGGGGAGGCCTATGTCCAACTAGAGATGTCGGGGTCGGCTTCCAGTCTAACTGGTTGCAGTTGAATACCAGTATTTTACATGGAGCGACTGGCTATCTGACCTCCACAACCCACTTAATACTGAGAAATACGATACCACTTGGTAAGACTGGCTGTCAGACTTTTTGGGCCACTGCCTACCTGTAACGACTGACAAAGATGTACAAATGACAGCCGGGACCAACAGCTCAACGAGCTTTCTGAGGCACGGAGGAAACTCGGTCTGTAAGGGTGGTTATCGATCAACCGATCAAGCTAGGCCAGCACGGCCTAACCTAAAGATTGGCCCCAGCGGCTGTTAGCATTTTGCTACGAGCCTCCTCCTCCTAGCAGGCATAAGTTAGTGGTTCATATTATGTATTGAAAAGCAACCAAACAAGTGTTTTCCCATATCTATACTCACATTATAAAGCAGAAGAGTTTTATTGTTTGTTTGGTTGAACGCGCTAATCTCGGGAACTACCGGCTCGAATTGAAAAATATTTTTTGCGTTAGATAAACCATTTATCGAGGAAGGCTATAGGCTATATAACATCACGCTATGACCAATAGGAGCGAAGCAGCAATACGAAATGTTGCAAGCGGGAAAAAAGCTTCCGTTGAGCTGGCGATGCGTTGCGATATCAAAACTTCTCGCTAACGAATTCGCGGGCAGAAGCTAGTCATTAATATAACAACTATTCACTTCCACCAATGAAAAGTGTTAATAAACCTCTTCCGTAAATACCGCTCTTGATTACCGCGAACTTGTCTCACGTGAAAGTTATGTGAGTTCTTACTTGTTAGTTACCGGTTCTTTGAAATATGGCGTCTATCGCTATAGATGGTGTCGGAGAAAATGAAATGGAGGAAACAGGAGGCGATACGGGTTTGACGCAGAATGTGCACAACGCAAAATATGCATTTGATACTACATACATTTTAATCAGCAGACTATAGGGTGGTAGACGAAAGAAAAAACGAATTAAACCGTCAGTTAAATTTATCAAAAAATATTTGACCTGTATTATAACCAAAATTGACGGAGATACGACGCTTTTAAAATTCTCAATACATCACGCCATAGTATAATTTTCTGTATAATTAATAAGTTCTGACGTCACGAGCCCCCACTCCCGAGTTTTGATGGCTTTTATCTTAGTCAATATTCGTTGATTTACAAAATTAAAAAATACGCGTCCATTGTTTTCCAATATTCTCTATTTTTTGTTTACACTAAACCCGAAAAGGGGTCATACTACTCAATATTTTTAACAAGTTTTTCTATGGGACGACCCTGAAATCGCGAAAAAAAAATCAGCTGTTCCCTACATTTTGACGAGTTATGCGAACATAAATGTAGGGAAAAGCTGTTTTTTTTTCGCGATTCGAGCTATTTCCCAGTGCAGGGTTTAAAGGAACCTAACTAACCTAAAGGCCCCTCCGTTAGGTTAGTTAGGCTCCTTTAAACCTTGCACTGCCTCGATTATGGTGGCAGAGATACTTCCGTATGTTCAGTTGACAATAATTCGAGATATCACAATATCGCTAGAGAGAAACACGTTATATTGTAATATAACGTGTTTGACAATTTTACAGTGACATATATATGAATATATATGACTGACTAAATAGATTTACAATTTTTTCACACTGTTGTTATGCCCATTGTTGTTGACGATACTGTGACTACCGCAAAAGCAATTACTGGGTAATAAATGCAATAGAAAAGGAATAATATCAGTGGCTTTGTTAGACTAGACATGCGGGCTTCCGACTGCGCATAACAAAGAATTATATTTAAATCCCCACGTTACAACGTGATGTTTCAATGAAAAAGTCACATGAACGCAACAAATCGAAACAAATAACAAGAGTATAGCGAGATCAAAGAAACGATGGTCGGACGTGAAGGATGATATGGTTAGAAAGGAGGAGTCTGATGAGATGACGAGTAATACAGAAGTATGGGAGAAGATGACATGATGCGCCGACCACTAATGAATTGGGATAAGCGCAGGAGACATACGAAAACAACCGGCTCTCAAAACAGAAAAGGAAAACATCACAAGGGAACCCAGAACCGTAAATTCGAAGACATTCACGAACCAGCACTAATCCCGCTTGCTGGATTATAGCCCATTCCCTCTCATTGAGAGGAGGCCTAAGTCCTAGCAGTGGTTACGTTATTTATAACCTGCAAATACATCCCGATCCCTCGAATTGATTACAAAGTCACACATTTCGAATGGCCCATAGCATAGCTAGAACATATTATTCGTGTCCTCCTTTTTTTGGCAATATTTTACATAACTCTGCATAACTATAAAGTTATTAATTACAAAACAAAAAAATGTAGCGCTGAGCACTAACGCCTTGTTCACGTCCTCAAGTGAAATGACTTGCGTCAACAGGCTCGCGCGTATCGCTTTTTTTATTCATATAAGTACCCTTGCTACTCTTGGCAGAAATTCATCATCTGCTGCACTTACTTTTTCCCAACTATGTTGGAGTCGGCTTCCAGTCTAACCGGATGCAGCTGAATACCATTATTTTACACTGCCTATCTTCTACAATCCAGTTAGTACTGGATAAAATGATACCACTTGGTAAGACTGGTTGTAAGACTTTCGAGCCACTGACTACCTGTAACGAGATCTACAAATGACAGCAGGGACCAACTGCTTAACGTGCTTTCCGAGGCACGAAGGAAACTCGGTAAATAATGAGTGGACGGACACCCGTCCTGCACCTCCAAACACAGATCCACGGATCCTGCAGCTTCGATCCCGAGTGATAACAATTTCTAAATACTTCGTTCATTTGTTTTTTTTTTGCGCAACACGCGAGCCGCTTTATCAAGCATTTCGTGGCCAGGCGATACTAGTCTCCATACAAATGACCTTCAACCGAAACCTGCTGTGAAATCTGAGAATAATATAGTTTTTAACACGGCGTATCGTGAAAACGAATTGTTGGACGCGCCGCTTTGTTTTTGAGATAATAAATGTCCATGTTTCATTCTTTTTGTCATGATTTTGTATAGAGCTTGCACAAGAAAAGGTGATGATATAGCGCTCTCAAGACCGGATACCTAAAAGGCGAAGCGAGTTAAGAGAAGACAGACATACACCACCTCACTACTTCGTGAAATCTCAGGAACACTAGAAAATGAGCAGAAATATCCTGAAAACAATTAAGTACAGGCAGTTTTGTCAAAACATAAAGATGAACTATACAGTTCCAGTCACAAGGCATAATAACTGTGAAAGTACAGTAGCTGCCCATTCAAAAGCGTAGACTTCTATAGAGCAGAATAGACAAAAAACTCCATAGACAACCTAAGTAATGAAGGATTGATTGGGCGAACAATGCTAAGGCTAAGAAGAAAGTGTACACTAAGATGATGGCTGTTAGAACAGATGAAGAAGACATGTAGCTAAAAGAGTGATGAATATAAGTTGATTAATGGAGAGGGAGAGGAAGACTAAAGAAACCATGGATGGATTGTGTGAGGACTGATATGAAAGATAAAGGTGTACATGAAGACAAGGGCAGGAAGATGTGGATTAGTATAGATGAAGAAGACATGCTGTGACAAAGAATGAATTAAGACAAGGCAGGAGCAGGACAAACTAGACACAACCAACGGCCAGCACCTCGTACCAGCCATGAATTAAAAGAATTAGAAGTCATGGGAAGAAACCTTTGCCTAGCAGTGGTATATAAGCCAGCAGAAACAGTAATTCAGGAGGATGAAGATAAAGTAGTAGCCAAACATGTAAATGGAATTCAGATATATGAACAATTGTCCATTATCCAAACAGTTGTCAGCCTATTAGATAGACAGGTATGTGGAGCCATTAGCCGATAAAACAGGTGTGATAGTGTGGTCAAATGCCCGAAAAGATAACAAACCTATTATACACATATCATGTTTTTATTTATATTTCTGTATATACAGGATGTAAACCACTTCATCACAAAGCCGTTAACCAAGCATTCTGTTCATCAAAATAAGTAACTTTACGCAAAAATAATTGCCGGGAAACATCTTTTTTTTTTGAGGTTATAAATCATGTTTTGTGGTAGAACTCAATGTAAAGCACTTAAAACATTGTGCTGATGAATGGATTGAATAGTACGGGGGTCTTGGGGGTGTTAAAAGTGAAAATCTTACAAAAAAACTTGTATTTAAAAAAAAACTTGTCAAAACGTTGTAACTTTGACCCCCTATATCTCAGTAACTAGAAGGTTCCCAGGTATGGTGTAGAACAAAAAAATTATCGCAATGATGGGGAGAACAAGTGCGAGTGTTTTCGGCTTCGTGAAGAGGTGTTTTACACCCTTTATACTATTAGGAGGCCTCTGCTTTGCAGTCGTAATACCAGTATGTCATGTTTGTTTTAGTATCAATAGTGTTAATTAATAAATTAAACATCTTGACTATATAATACGCAGACCGTCACTTCTATCTTTTTCTTTTTCCGGATCGGAAGTCATCAAATGACTTCTCCCACTGGGCGTAGCAGGAGGGAGTGTAACACTTTTACTGACTGAAACCTATCCACGTTCCTTCCTCGCCCTTTATGTTCCGGGGCCGCGGTATCTCTTTCGAACAGTCCCGCAGCCCCGGTCACTGCTATCTAAGTTCCGAAATGGTTCCGATGAATTTTGTTACTCTTATAAATAAATTATAGTCTCATTCTCTTGTCCTTATCCCAATTTATTTATGGTCGGCGCATCATGTCTTCTTCTTCCATACTTCTCTATTACTCGTCATCTCATCAGACACCTCCTTTCTTGCCTTATCATTCTTCAGACAGTCCATCCATCTCTTCTTTGGTCTATATTCATACTCAACATTGTTCTAACAACATTCCTCCGCATCACAATATGTCCACACCACGGTAACCGATTACTACACAACTTTTCAGTCACCGGCGCCACTTTCAGACTTTATTAAATGAACTGTACTCGATAAACTAGATTTATATTATTATAAGTTAATATTATGAATTTCACAACTTCTCCGTCCATACGAAGTTTACCAATAAGTGATTGTTGCACTGTTGAATTTACATTTTTGCATGTTACTTTAAGCATACAACCTGTGTAAACAATTGTTTTAGACTTCCACGGTTTTTCTCTACACTAAGGTCCTTGTTTACCAAAAAGATGACGCTCTGATTATCTAAAAACAGCTGTCACTGTGACATGTTCCAATCCAAAAATGTGTTTTAAACAGCTGTTTTTAGACAATCAAACCATCAGCTTTTTGGTGAACATGGATTTTCCTTTGTTTCCGAGTGTTTTTTGTGAGCTCCCGATATTTCGACGCTGTCGCAAGCATCATGATCGTGGGAATACTATTGGGAGCTCAGAAACAAAGAAAAATCACGGATATATCATATAATCCCGTAAGTAATTTAAGTGCTGTGCAAACAATTGTTGGTGAACCAATAAAATAAAAAATAAAGAAAGTCACTTCAAATTTCTCTTCGCCAACGAAATAATTTCCCAAAACCACCCAAACATAATTCTACACACCAAAACCCTAATTAACAAGACTTAATCAGACATTCAGACCCTACTCAATCCACCATTACTGCTCACCCACTTATTACGTACTTATTACTCTGATGCAATCCGCGCCAAGCGTATCGAGGCTACAGTTTCCGGTGCTTTGTTTTTAAGATACTCATTTCTGTTCAAGTGAAGTATTATACGTAACAGGTATATTGATGAAGAGGATCTCGTGGCTCATACCTACTGACCTAGGTTGGTCTGTGGATGGATGACCAGCCATAACATACCGAGTTTCCTCCGTGCCGCGGAAAGCACGTTAAGCTGTTGGTCCCGGCTGTCATTTGTAGATCTTTGACACTCGTTATAGGAGTCAGTGCCCTTGACAATCAGTCTTACCAAGGGGTATCGTTTTATCCAGTTCTAACTGGGTTGTGAAGGGCAAATAGGCAGTCGCTCCATGTAAAATATGGTATATAGCTGCATTTGGTTAGACTGGAAGCCGACCCCAACATAGTTGGAAAAAGGCAGGCAGATGATGGTGATAAGTAGTATATGGATCAGTTGGTTTTGGGACTCGTATAAAGGCGCAGTCATAAAATGGATACAGATTGCTCTCTCTATAATATGATGCCCTGGTACCTTTGCTAGAGAATGTTAGACCACAAAAGGGATGAATGATCAATTGCAAGTGAATAAGATGAGAATGCTAAGAATGGATAAAATAAGGAATGAGTAAGAGGAAGACTGAAAGTGGCGCCAGTGACTGAAAAGCTGTGTGGTAATCGGTTGTCGTGGTATGAGCATGTGATGCGGAGGAATGAGGAAAATGTAGTAAGGAACGTTTTGAGTAAGAATATGGATGAGTATAAAAGAGTAGAGGAAGACCAAAGAAACAATGGATGGACTGTGTGAAGGAAGATATGACTAGAAAGGAGGAGTCTGATGAGATGACGAGTAATAGAGAAGTTTGGAAGAAGAAGATATGCTGTGCTGATCACAAATGGGATAAGAGCAAAAGAATGGGATTGGGATGAGGGCAGCGGTGGCCCAGTGGTGGCAGCCTCGACTTACGCACAGTTAGGTTCGAACCCAGGCAGGCGCATTAAGAAAACATCGTGAGGAAATCAGCATGTCCTTCGAAGATGGTGCACTTATCCTGTCAAGAGAGGAGGCCGTGTGTCCCAGGAGTAGGAGCATTGTAGGCTGAACTCAGACTACAGACAACTATAGTGCTACAACCATTTCCGTGTTATGCAACGTAGAGTTGACCATGTAGATCAATCAATTAACACGGTGCCGCGGTGCTGTGATCCGAATTGCAGAGAGAAATCACATGAAATATTGCAATTGACGTAAAAAATGAAGTTAAAAAACCATAACCCGACTACGTAAACAAGAATTTGTGTTTCTGTGTTTTGACGACTCGAATGGCGTAGTGGTAGTGAAGCTGCCTTGCGTTCATAGGGTCCTGGGTTCGAATCCCGGTCAGAGCAAATGTTTGTGTGATGAGCATGGACATATTTGTTTCCGAGTCATGGATGTTTGTATGTATAATAAGTATGTATTTACAAACAAAAAAGTATATATGTAGTATATCAACTAGCTGGTGTCCACGACACAAGCCTTGCTTAGTGTGGCACTAGATGGCGCTGTGTGTTTAATGTCCAGCGATATTTATTTATTATACTACCAAGATACTACCACTAAAAACCTGACTACTGATAAGCCTATTAATGTTCCCACTGCTGAGACAGGCCTCCTCTCTATAAGAGGGAATGGGCTATATAATCCACCACGCGGGCACAGTGTAGATTGGTAGATGTCACATGTCTTCGAATTTATGGTTCTAGGACATGCCGGTTTCCTCACGATGTTTTCCTTCACCGTTTTGAGAGCAGCGGTGATGAAACAAAGTGCACAAAGTAATGCGTCTGCCTGGGTTCGAACCCACGACTTACTGAACGTAAGTGCCCTGCCAGCCACCACTGGACCACCGCTGCTTTCGGTGCTACCGAGAGCTTATGATCCGGGCCATAATAACAAATCAATTGACACATTAGGTACTGATCAAAATCGGATGAATGGTTTAGGCGCTACGGTGGAACATTAGAAACAAACATAAATGAACATAGACTGCTAAACTCATAATCCTTTCTTTTGACTTCGCCGTAGTCAGCTAAAAAAATGTAATTAGTTATTGGTGAGTAAGTACATAAAATCTTGAAGTCTAAATAGATATTTGAAATCTATTCTTAAGAATAAGGATATAGATACTCATATTATAAAGAGGAAATATTTGTGTTTTGTATATAACGAATAAACTTAAAAACTACTGGACCGATTTGAAATATTCTTTCAGCAATGGATAGCTACATTATCAGCGAGTAACATAGGCTATATTTTATCCCCGTACTCCGACGGGAACGGTAACTATGCGGGTGAAACCGCGGGGCGTCCGCTAGTATTATTATATATACAGAGGAAAGTTTAAAAATAGTTTAGCAATGTAGGTATCTCATAATATTACACAATAATCGTAACATCCATTTTATTAATAAATGGTAAAAATAAAATCAGGTTTTAAAAGAACCCGTCTAGATGAAACTTGTTTAGTTTTGAGCAGGTGAAGCAGATGCATGGCTTGTTTTAGTATCTTCGCAAAACAAAATTAGTAACACTTAATTAATGAAATCAAAGAAACGATGGATGGACTGTGTAAAGGATGATATGGTTAGAAAGGCCATGTCTGATGAGATGACGAGTAATATAGGAGTATGGAAGAAGAAGACATGCTGCGCCGACCCCAAAAACATTGGGATAAGGGCAAGAGATTGATGATTGCTCCCAGGTTAATTGATTACTGGCTGTCGGTACCCTCACCACCAAACATGTAGTCTAACTAAGTTAATACCCTTATACTTATAACTATGCACATACAGTAGAATCATTAATAAAACCTTTAGGTCCAAGAGAAATTATGTGACGTTCTGTTCCTTGCAGTAACATACCGAGATCAGCGCTATCTATCCAACGACTAAGAAAGAGTTGATAAAGAAAATCCCTCATTAAAAGGGGAAAAAACTTTTTCTAGTCCAACAAAACCCTCCTATCACAAAATTTGGGTATTTACCACACGAGAAAAAAAACATGCCGTCAAAACAGACACCAAGGTAATCCATTCGTAATGAAAATTCTAGCCGATGTTACGCTCAAAAACTGGTTATTTTATAAACTAGTTTATATTTTGAACAAGATACATAAAATTAATTAAATGTGTTCAACTTGATTTTCGAGATATAATCCATCATACTTTAAATGTAGATGAGAATGTTTTGCGATTATGTATCGAGCAATTGAAGCCAAATAAGAAATCAGTTTTAGAGAAAGATTGGTAATGGCGCCAGAGACGAGATGAAGAGTGGCGCCAGTGACTGCAAAGTTCGGTTGTCGTGGTGAATGGAGGAATGCGAAAAATGTCATGAGGAAAGTTTTTAGTCTGAATGTGGGTGGGGATAAGAGTAGAAGAAGACTAAATAAACGATGGATGGAGTGTGTGAAGAATGATATGGCTAGAAAGGAGGAAGGAAGGTGGAGCAAAATAGTCACTGAATGGTATCCTAGAGATGGTGAAGGGAAAATGGAAGGCAAGAGAGGAGATGCATAGAGATAAGAAGCAGTGGAAGACGTTAGAAGAGTAGAGGGAGACTAAAGAAACGATGGATGGACTGTGTGAAGTAACGGCTAGAAAAGAGATGCCTGATGAGATGACGAGTAATACAGAAGTATGGAAGAAGAAGACATGCTGCGCCGACCACTAATGAATAGGGATAAAGGCAAGAGTATGATGATGACGAGGAGGGATGAAAGGATAATAGGCTTTTGATTACGGGAGAATAAAATAACCTAACAACTCATCATCTGGCAAGCCATCATCCAACTATGTTGGAGTCGATACCGTTTGGTAAGGCTGGTTGTAAGACTGACTTTAACGACTGTCAAACATCTACAACAGATAGAGCGACATGCTTTACACGGCACGGAGGTAACTCGGTACTTAATTCACCAATCCGCGGACCAACCATCTTGTTACTTAGGCACGAGCTTTTCATTAATAGGCTCGTCCCCTATTATTTGGGACTTAAACATAACTGGCGAAATGTGCGTGTACTATTTAGTACACTTCTGTGTAACCCTTCAGGGTTTAAAGGCGCTATGTTATGCTATTTACAACTTATCGTGCCCCAAATTTTTACTCTAGCTGAGAACAAATTGCTATGTCTTAAAACATTCTTTTCGACACGTTATTTGACAGAGGAAGACAAAGACGGTGTGAGAACTAGGCTTGATTTTAATACAATGGTAAAGTATTGCGGTTAACTGCGTGCGTAGGGTTGGTAGTGAGATGTCTTAGTTAGAACTAGTTAATACTCGCGGCTTGACCGCGTGAAGTTCGGTAAGAGGGTAGATGGCAAAAAAATAAAACTAGTCCGTCAGTTAGATTATTAACAAATATTTGACCCGTATTTTTTCTTTTGTTACATAAACGAAAATTGACGAAGATACGACGCTTTTAAAATTCTCAGTACGTCACGTCTTGGTATAATTTTAAGTGCGTTCTGACGTCATGAGCCCCCACTACCGAGTTTTTATGCGTTATATCTTTGTCAATATTCGTTGATTTACAAAAACAAAAAATACAAATACATTATTTTCCAATACTCTAACTGACGGACTAAATAGATTTGCAATTTCTTGATGGTGGAAACTAACATATTATTGTCCTACGGGATCGTACTACCAAGTACCACCATGATAAAATATTGCGATAACCCAGGTCATAAACTAACTGCGAATCCAAATACGTGTTTTTTTGCGTGAAAGAGTAAAAAAAAACAAACATCCAGACATCCATACATGCTCACAAACTTCGCATTAATAATATTAGTAGTACCGAGTTTCTTCCGTGCGTCGGCAAGCACGTTAAGCCGTTGGTTTCAGATGCAATTTGTAGATTTTTGACAGTCGTTACTAAAACTTCGGAAAAGATAAAAAGAAACGCAACTAATAACCGAACTGGCGAAAAGTGGATGTCGTTTAAGTTTATATTTCTCATATAACATCAGCTTTAGTGCGCTATGGATATTTTAAAAACATCTGGTCAAACAAATAGTAGAAAAAAAAACCTTTTACGCTACGTTCACAACTTCAGACCGATGCTACTTGGGTCAGAAGAGATGATCTCAACGAGATGGCGTCACGTTGTGTTTCCACGCGCCTCTCACATAGACTGGCAGGGTGAAGAGAAGCTCACGCCTGCTTACCTGAGACGGGATTGTGTCAAGCAATCCGTCACTGCTAGGGTGAATGCAATTGTGTACCCGCACCCAAGCCAGAAGTGACGAGGAGGAATACCGTGTGGTTTAAATCAGTAGGAGTCTGACAGATCCCAACACCGGCTCCACGGCGAAAAGCTTCCCAGTCCCACACATAAAAAAACGACATCTAAAGCATCGCTTGATTGGTTTCGTTCAAGGGAGTATTGTCTCGCGCACACTGTTCGTTACTTCTAACATCTGTTTCCTCCGCGGTTGCTGTCGCAATATGCTCGTCGTTGGAGCGCAAAGTTTGTGGCCAAGCCATTACACCGACATAATCCACACTTGGTTAAACATTAGTTAATCTGAGTCACATTAAGACAATGTAAAAAAACTAATGCTGACTGAGTCAGCCCTGTGTCCAAGCTATTGTTAGATTTTATCTTAGTAGGTTATACTTTGTATAAGAGAAGTCGGAAGATTTAAGTTATATGTATGTTTTAACGCGAAATGGTATAGTTACTCATCAGGAAATCCTCGGAAGTAAAATCTGCTAAGATGTAAGCATGATTTTAGTGAATACTGAATTGATTTGAATGCTTTACAAGAAGTTTTTCAAGTTAGTATGGACAGATTAGTTTTTTAACTGAATTCATGGATCATTATCATCTGCCACGCCTGTTGCCATTCTTTTTTAATCTGAAAGTGGCGTCAGTGACTGAAAAACTGTGTAGTAATCGGTTGTCGTGGTATAGGCACTTGATGCGGAGGATTGAGGAAAATGTCGTGAGTAAAGTTTTGATTATGAATGTGGATGGGTATAACAAGAGGAAGACCAAAGAAACGATGGATGGATAGAGAAGAAGAATGATGAGGCATGAAAGGAAAACAAACAAATAAACTTTCGCATTTATAGCAAGAATCTATAATCTATAATAATGCGCCACAAATAATGTAGCTCTCTGCTAGTAAAAGATCTTTAAAATTGCATCCTTACGATCAAATATTACTCCCCACATGGAGAATCACAAGCAAATTTGACCTATTTATAATATTAGTATCGGAAAGTGACTTGAGGAAAGTTCTGAGTATAAATTTAGATGGCTATAAGAGATCAAAGAAACGACGGATGGAGTCTGTGAAGGATGATGTGGCTAGAAAGGAGGTGTCTGATGAGATGACGAGTAATAGAGAAGTATGAGAGAAGAAGACATGATGTGCCGACCACTAATAAATAACAATTGAGATAAGGGCAACAGAATGATAAAAAGCGAAACAGTTTACTGAAGATTCAAGACGCACTCCTCGTGAAGACTATTTTTAGACCAACTCATAATATTTACAAGTGACCCTTTTTCTCAAACACAACAAACAAATCAATTAGTACAGTTACAATGTCAAAGATAACAGAGTTCAAGGGCTAAGCTGACACGACTAAACCTAGACCTTTGTATCTAGATTTTATGACCGATCATCCAATAGATGGATTGTCGATCTGATTAGGGGAGATATGAATATGAGTTTATTGTTGAATGGAAAAATCTGGGACAAAACCAATGATTTTGTTGATAAACTTATATTGTCACTTACGAGATATCTTCCATGATTATTTGTTATTTCGAGCTTCCGATATTTCAACGCTGTTACAGGCGCCATGATTAAAAGAGTCAGGCCAGAGTCCGATTGTTGTGTATAGATAACATCCACCATCGCCTTTTATTCCTCTTTTTGACCTTTTTATTTTTGTTCAAGTAATAAAGACGCAGTAAATAATTATTAGCCGCCATATGATACAGCGCAACCGCCTCTTCCATGTTTTCCCGCAAATGAATTGTCGCGATGTTTTAGATTATCGCGACAGTAGAAAGGTTTTTTCAAGTGTGGCCAAGCACTTCGTCATAGATCGAACACGAACTTCTATCCCGACAACGCGAACACGAAACTTCGCCTACAAGTCGGGTCGTAGCATTAGACTGGAAGCCGACCCCAACATAGTTGGGAAAAGGTTAAGTAGATGACGATTCTTTGGGTTTAGAAGTTTGAAAGTGGTGTCAGTTGTACAAGTTTAAATGAAATCATTTCGTTTTCTCACGTTTTGCATGTCTAGTGTAGGTACATTATGAATGTATCAACCTTTGTAGAAATAAAGAATATTTCACACAGATTATAAAGATCATAATGGGAAAATATTTAATAAACTTCCACAGTCCCAGCCACAAGAAGCTATACATTTTTTGTAAACACATTTGAGTTCGCAACCTTTGGATCAAAGACAAAAATGACAGCGTCAGTGTGAACTTACTTCAAAATGGCGACCCAAATGTTTACGTTCCATTATGTCAGATGTGAAGGTTGCGGGAATCCGTTGGATGCGAGTCGCACAGGACCGGTCAATGTGGCGACACTTGGGGAAGGCCTATGTCCAGCAGTGGACGTCGCACGGCTGAACTGATGATGATGATGTCAAATGAGTTCCTGTACCACAAAACATTAGACGACAGCGCTTTATATCGCCAAAATATAACCCGACCAAGTGATATTGCTCGTTAGTTTTGTATTACACGTATGATAAACTAGCTTCTGCCCGCTACTTCGTTCGCGTGAAGTTTTGATATCGCAACGCATCGCCTGCTCAACGGAAGCTCTTTTCCCGCTTGCAACATTTCTTATTGCTGCTTCGCTCCTTTTGGTCATAGCGTGATGTTATATAGCCTTTAGCCTTTGCTATAGCCTTTCTCGATAAATGGACTATCCAACCCAAAAATAATTTTTCAATTCGAGCCGGTAGTTCCTGAGATTAGCGCGTTCAACCAAACAAACAAACTCTTCTGCTTTATAATATTATATAGTATATAGTATAGATTGAGTTGTTTGAATTTGGGAGTATTTATTGTTGATTGAATTGTCGCTACATAATATCTTAGTAGAAATTCTTTGTTTACAAATATTATAGCTTCTCGTGACGCGGTCTATATAATGTTTTACTTTCTGATAAGTAAATAAATGGAAAGTTCTCAAAACATAGCAAAGAATGAGGCTAATAGAGTACTGTGTTATTACTAATGTATAATATATAATATGATAATATTATTATGACATTTCTGATAACTACACGATAGTTTTTTTATAATCTATACTAATAACGTTATAAAGCTGAAGAGTTGGTCTGGTTAAACGCGCTAATCTCAGGAACTAGTAGTTCGAATTGAAAAAATCTTTTAGTGCTGGGTAGCCCATTTATCGAGGATGGTTATAGGCTTTAACATCACGCTATGAATAGGAGGAGCGGGGGCATAAATGAAAAGTGTTCAAAACATTTTATTATTATTTCACGCGGAGTTGGTTGCACTTTTTTTTTTTTTTGGGCAAAGACTGCCACATTTCGAAACCACTGTAACTCCTGTGCGCCAGAATCAACTGTGGCGACCATCAGAAAAGCGCCGAGACAATGAAGCTCGACGAAGGCCCAGAGAATTAATTTAACTGTCTTGGATCCCGCAACGAAATTAATCAAAAAGTATAACGGAGGAGTAGGAATTAGGTTATTTCCACTTCCCTCCATATCAGCAGGAGACAGAACGAAACAAGGCCGGTGATGATAATGAGCACCCTCTCGTATATTGGTAAACCTTGCCTTTCAAATCTTTACATAACAACAATGAATTTGACTGTTCGGTTTAATCACAACATTTATTACAATACATAATCACGATTGTAAATATACGCACTTTCACTTGATTTTGTTTACGTAAACTACAATTAATTCGGTACAGCTGTTTTGGAGACGGGTGACAATAAACATATTGACCATACTACGTTCTGGACCAAAACTTATTTTTTTGTTGCAATGGGAAATCATCAAATTACTTCTCCCACTCTGGGCGGAGCGGGAGGGAGTGTCAGACTCTTACTGACTAAAACCCATCCATATTCCTTCCTCGCCCTTTACCTTACCAACCTTAAAGTTACGGTGATATTAGAAGTCAAAGTGCTAACTTTTTAACAAGTCGTTTTTTTTTTTCAAATACTAGTTTTACTTTATTTTAAATAGGTACTTCCATAATCCGTTCACTATAAAGGTCCATATTCACCAAGAAGATGACGGTCTGATTATCTAAAAACGGCTGTATAAAACACATTTTTGTATGGAAAAAGTCACAGTGACAGCTGTTTTTGGATAATCAGTCCGTTATCTTTTCGGTGAACACGGACCTAAATACACCACAATGTATTGAGTTTTACCGAAAAACGTGACCACCCCAAAAAAAAGTACGACAACGTTTTTTAGGCGAATATAAAGTGTTTTGAGGTTAGCTTACTTACATTAATCGTTTTTTTCATTATCTTTTCATGGGAGAGGTACCATGGAACAAGCCCCTCCCCCCCACACCGCGCGAGTTGAGTTCCGCCGCATACATGTCACAATATTACGGTTTCACTTCGACAGATTATAATCTACCGAAAAATAACGCGTAATATTATGAGCAGTATGTTCATTTGACAATATTTCGATAGTTTGAAATTCGCTGGTTATATTGCAATGTAACGGTTTTTACAATGTGACGCTGACATATAAAATGCTTGGTTGACGACTTGGGTATATCAAGCTCGACTGAAAATTCCATTACATTTTTTCAAAATCATGTTTCTACCATTCATAAGAGTTGCACTTCAAAATAAGATAACTGTATTCCCTTTCAGTTAAAAATAACCAGACATGTTCTAAAAATAACTAAAGAGGGTCGACACGTCAAAAACATATGGTTATAATCTTTTGTTGTTTATTTTTAGATAAAGTTATTTGAAGAGGGATGCTGTTTTTAAGTGGTTTTAGGAAGGAAGTTGTGTTTGTAGGTGAAAAAGGTCGTGGTCTGGGTTTAAGGTGGCATTGTGGGATGTCTGTTTATTCATCATTTATTTTGACGACCCGAATGGCGATGGGTTTGAATCCGGGACCGTAAGAATGTAAGGCAGCCTCACTACCGCTGCGCCATTTGGGTCATCCTATATTATACAAAAGAGATATTGTACCTAACAGACACCAACACGTTCAGTAAGTCGTGGGTTCGAACCCAGGCAGGCGCATTACTTTGTGTAATTTATTACATCACAGCTGCTCTCAAAACGGTGAAGGAAAACATCGTGAGGAAACCGGCATGTCCTAGAACCAAAAATTCGCAGGCATGTGACATCTACCAATGCGCACTGGGCCCGCGTGGTGGATTATATAGCCCATTCCCTCCTGGGAACATATCAATAGGCCGATGATGATGATGATGATGAGACACCAACATAAACACCATACAATTTTGCACTCATTAATTCAATCACGCAAAGCATTACCACATAGGCTCACTTTTACTTGGCATTTGTACGAGTAGTTATTGACGTCTTGCTTTTCATTTTTTAACACGCTTTTTTTTTATAACATTCTTGGTTTTTACAAAATTGAGAACTTAATACCGTTTATTTCAATTGCATTAAGGCGCCTACATGAGCTAAACGCGAGTTTTATAATTACTATAAGTATATGATTCACTACCATAAACAAGACCAGAAATATAGCATGATACTGTTTATATGAATAATGAATAAATAATAAATAGCGCCATCATGTGACATCTACCGATCCGCACTGGGCCCGCGTGGTAGATTATAGCCCATTCCCTCTCATTGAGAGGAGGCCGTGTCCCAGCAGTGGGAACATTATGGGCTGATGATGATGATGATGAATAAATAGCGCTGGACATAACACACAGCGCCATCTAGTGCCACACTAAACAAGGTTGTGTCGTGGTCACCAGACAGTAGATATAAGTACTACATAATATATACCTACTTTTTGTTTGTAAATACATACTTATTATACATAGTTACATCCACACTCTGAAACAAATGTCCATGACATTTGTTTCCGAGTCTTGGAAGCTTAGCAGTAGCGGTAACGACAACTTGAACAACGAAGCAGTAACACAAGTGAGATGCAATTAAAAACTCATTAATTATTTTGAATGCCAAGTAAAAGTGAGCTCACATGAGTTTTGCGTGAGTGCAATATTGTATGGTGTTTATGTAGTAGAGACTTATGTACAATATGTTTTGTGTTATCTAATAATCTCTGTTTTGAAGTGAACAGAGTCATTAAGTGAAATAAACATTTTCAAGCCCTTTCTCCCCAAAGACATAAAGAGAAATATATAATTTTGTCACGGGAGTTCAGAGATTCATCCAAAAAATATCATTGCTTATTGTTTTTTTTTGTACAAGGATTTTAAAGCAATACTTGTTTCTAGATCTGCGACTGGTAGAAGAAGTTCGGAGTCAAATTCCAGTGAGAAGTCAAAGAAGAACTGATATTTATGACACTATCAGCCAACTCGACTCATAATGCCAAAGTTTACTTTTAACTAAACTTAGACCTCTTAAAACAAGGCAAACATGCAATATGAAAACAAAGTTGAATATGGGGATTTATTAAAAAAATCTGCCAGACTCATTCGTGTATTTCTCTTTTGGGATTTTACCCAATGCGCGAGCGCTATCAGGCAAAATCTAGATGGTGATACAGTCATCATCTGTCTGTCTTTTCTCAACTATGTTGGGGTTGTTTAATAACAGTATTTTACATGGAGCGACTGCCTATCTGACCTTCACAACCCAGTCAGTTCTGGGTAATACCTTGCCCCTTGGTTGTCAGACTTTTTAGGCCACTGACTACCTGTAACAACTATCAAATATCTACAAATGACAGCCGGTACCAACGGCTTAGAGTGCTTTCCGAGACACGGAGGAAACTCGGTATGTAAGGGTGGTCTCCCATCCACAGACCAACCTAGGCAAGCTCAACTTAACCTAAAGATCGACCCGAGCGGCTGTTATAATTAAGCCACGATTTCCTCAATGGCTTGTATTACAATATTACATAAGTATTGCAATACTGTTGAGTTGATTACACTTACTTTTACTTGACATTCAAAATTAATGAGATTTTGATTACGTTTTTACTTTCTATACGGCGTCAATTGATTAGTAGCCGCTGGCAAGGCATTTGTTAGATGCATGTCCGATATCAAAAACAAAAACCATAACATAACACATGTAAACCTGGAAGGGGTAGGTAGAAGAAGGGTACCTATCCATAATTAAATTTCCAATTGCCCCTATTTTTTTTAGGGTAGGAAATCATCAAATAACTTCTCCCACGCTAGGCGGAGTGGGAGGGAGTGTCAGACTTTTACTGACTAAACCCCATCCATGTTTATTCCTCGCCCTTTATGTTCCGGGGCCGCGGTATCTCTTTCGAACAGGCCCGCAACCCCGGGCTGCAGTAGAGTATAAACCATCAAACTTAAGGCGACTACATGAGCTAAACGCGAGTTTTATAATTACTAAGAATATGATTCACTGCTATAAACAAGACAAGAAAAATATATGATATTCTTCAGGATACATGCTAGCATGATACTGTTTTGAAAACATAATACAATTAATTTGGCTCGATAAAAAGAAATCACGAACTTATCTCTAAAAATATCTTTCAAACAATAAAAAACATACTAATATGCATGCGATCATTCTGATTTTTTGGCAAATAATTCTACAAGTAATATATTACTTGATACTGTTTTAGTTTTTTAATCCAATCAATATTTTTTTTGTAAATCGATCGAAACCACTCATTTCGCGCTATTTGGCCCGCAATGGCTGACGTAACAACCACTTTGTAGTGCAAGCTGATTAGAACTTTATTCTAACAGCTTTTCAAACGAAGTTTGAACCACCACAAATAGAGTTGCTAATTTAGCTCGTCTAAGCGCCGTAACAACTTTCGCAAGGGTTGTCCAATTGCCCCCTGCATGGGCGGTACTTAAGGGGCCGGCGGAGTATCCGTAGTCAGTTCATTCAAAAGTGATAAGTACCAAAGCTAGTGTGTTTTACAAACAAGATAAACTGTTGAAATGATAACCCTTCTTTTTGGCATCGCCATAGTCCGGTGATCATCATCAACCTATAATGTTCTCACTGCTGGGGCACGGCCTCCTCTCAATGAGAGGGGATGGGCCACAATCCACCACGCGGGCCCAGTGCGGATTGGTACATGTCACGTCTTCGAATTTTTGGTTCTAGGACATGCCGGTTTCCTCACGATGTTTTCCTTCACCGTTTTGTGAGCAGTGGTGATGAAAGTAGTCGGGTAAATAAAGATAAAAACTTTTTTCTTGCGGCTGCGCGAAAACGGTCCAGTTGACCCACACTAGTTTTCAACTGGAACTAAGACTAAGACGTGATGTTTCGGACGTAAAACATTTTCATACTACTATCACAAAATGCCATCAAAACTATTTCCTTACAAAACAATATTATATTGAAGAAACAATAGTGGGTGTTTAAGTAAACTTCATTCTACGAACATTGCGTGCATTGAATTCCACGTGCTATTGTCTATTTGATTCCTCAATTTAATCGTTACTTTTGTAGCATTTTTTCAACTATGATGGGGTCGGCTTCCAGTCTAACAAATATCAGTATTTTTCATTAACCGACTGCCTATTTATCCACAACTCAGTTAGTACTGGGTAATGCGATAACCTTTTGCAAAACCGATTGTCTGACTTTTTAGGCCACTGACTACCTGTAACGACTGTCAAAGATTTACAAATGACAGCCGGGATCAACAGCTTAACGTGCTTTCCGAGGCACGGAGGAAACCCGGTAAGTAGTGGGTGGTCACACATCCACAGACCAACCTAGGCAAGCACGACTTAACCTAAAGATCGACCCGAACGCCTGTATGTATTTAGCACCTAAAAAGCTCTTCTTTTAACATACTTAGGGCCTGTTTCACCGGTTGCGAATAAAGTGTCGGTTAGCCTATTAGGAACTTATCTGCCAGATAAACTAACTAGCTTCTGCCAGCGGCTTCGCCCGCGTGAAGTTTGAAATTATCCCACTGGATCTTATTACCGGGATAAAAAGTATCCTATGTGTTAATCCAGGTAATAAACTATCTGTGTGCTAAATTTGATCCAAATCCGTTCAGTAGTTTTTGCGTGAAAGAGTAACAAACATACATCCTCACAAACTTTCGCATTTATCTTAATATATATAAATCTCGTGTCACAATGTTTGTCCTCAATGGACTCCTAAACCACTTAACCGATTATAATAAAATTCACACACCATGTGCAGTTCGATCCAACTTGAGAGATAGGATAGTTTAAATCTCAAATTATGAGACGCAGACGAAGTTGCGCGAGTCAGCTAGTAATATTATAATTATATAAGTAGGACACTTTTGCTTTCACAGGTGTCGGATAGCGATATCTGGTAGATAAAGTATTAGTGATAACCAGCCTTTAAGTGGTAGATAGTATTAACTATCAGATAACTAACCGACACTTTATCCGGAACCGGTGAAACTGGCCCTTAAGCTACTAAAGCAAAAAGTGGGTATACTGCACCTATGTCGATATCTTCGGTTACAACAAGCGTGATATAAGTACTTAACATAAATATTAACTGCCATTACATGACTAACCTCCGCACCTAACTTGGAGAACTAGATAGATGAATGACAATTACATAACAATAGTAATATTAATGAATGGTCTTCATTGGTTTCGACATGAAGCTTGGAGCCGATCCAAATAGGACGATGAATATGCGGAAATACCCAATGCAGAGCATTGTACCTTATCAGACTATAATGTTCCCACTGCTGGGACTCAGCCATCTGTAGAGAGGTAGTGAGGCAGTAGAGAAAAGTCTCTATAATATCAGCGCTGTGACGTTTTTTTTAAATGTTACAGCACCGTGCTGAGATAGGAGCCTTTTGGTCTTGTACAGGACAAATTCTGTTTCGTATTTTGTTTGTTTTTTCTTGTGATTTCGTTCTTATTATTTTTTTCTTTTTTATTCTCTCATTATGTTTACTTTAAACTAGTGTTATAATCACAATTTTACCATTTCATTATTACTTTTTTTATATATCGGGCTAATAAATGCTTTTTTTTTCTTTCTTTCTTTCTTTTCTTGATAAGGGCCGTAATTCACCAGATAGACACAAAGCAGGCTACAATTGCAAAGGACAACAAATGTATGGATCATTATGTGACAGCCTTTATCCCAACTATGTTGGGGTCGGCTTCCAGTCTCCAGATGCAGCTGAATACCAGTATTTTACATGGAGCGACTATCTGACCTCCACAACCCAGTTATAAGAGGTGAGTAACACGAAACCTCTTGGTAAGACTGGTTGTCAGACTATTTGGACCATAGACCACCTAACGACTGACAAAGTATCTACAAATGACAGCCGGGACCAACGGCTTTCCGAAGCACGGAGGAAACTCGGTATGTAATGGGTGGTCACCCATCCACAGACCAACCTAGGCAAGCACGACTTAACCTAAATATCGACCCGAGTGGCTGTTATTATTTAGCCACGAGCTCCTTTTCATAATTATGAATAATAAATTCTATTCATTTGTATAAACATGGAGTTTGGAACTGCTCCAAATAGGACAGATACACGGAAATCCCTAAACTATGGCATGTGTAGAATTTAGATCGAGATATGGCCGTCTTCAATAGTATATCTGCTTGGAAATATTTGTTGTATAAAAGATAATATACTCTCAAAACGGTGAAGGTAAAATCATCTTGAGGAAATCGGCATGTCTTACAGACAAAAATTGTGTCGTCTACCAATTCGCACTGGGCCCGCGTGGTGGATTATAGCCCATTCCCTCTCATTGAGAGGAGGCCTGTGTCCCAGCAGTGGGAACATTAAGGCGGAAAGGCGGTTTTTAAAAGCAGTGTATCTCTACAACTGTAAATAATTTTGACAAATAAAAAACTTGGCTAAAATTTCCATTATGGGCCAACGAGTAGGAAGTTCATTTTTTTTTTGTAGATAGTACTCATTAACAGGAGGCTTTTCACAACACTTTTTTAAGTTGCGGAGGCTCACGGTTTACGAGATATAATTTTTTAAAATTTCCATTTAAATTGAAAAATAAAACGCAATTTATGTAGATTAGATGTCAAATTTGACGTTTCACGTTCCGTTGACCGATAAAAAGTGTTTCATTCAATTTTGTCGTATTGATCACCAGTAAATTGAGCACCTAATTATAATGGGGTGTTTGATGACAAGCTAGTTTTGCCTAAGCCGACTCGGGGCACCCCGACACGGATAGATTAGGTTAGAAGGGTATACCCTTCGTGGTTATTTTTTTATAAACCACTCAGAAGTAGGAGCCCCGCGAAGCGGGGCTCCGTCGACCGGTTCTCCCTCGACTCGGATGCAAGACCATAACAGTACAATGGAATTTTAGGGCACCCCACAGGTTAGGTTAGAAGGAGGTGGCGAAGCGAGCGAACACAGACCCCGCCACCTCCTTCGAGGTTATTTTTTTTTAAACCACCCAGAAGTTGGAGCCCCGCTCAGCTATCTTGGCAGGTGTCGAAAAATACGCTAACCTAACCTCAAAATTTTAACCACGAATATCTCCATAACCATGGGTCTCTGCGGGGTGGGGATGGGACAGGGGGTAGGTACCTCCCACCTTCGCCCTCCCCGCCCCATAAATCTATGGAAATTAGAGTTCAAATTGATGGAAATTTGTTTTTTAACCTAACTTAACCTCAAAACTTTAACCATGGATATCTCCATAACCATGGGGCTCCGCGGTGTGGGGATGGGGTACAGGGGGGTAGCCCCCCTCCCCCCCTCCCTCCCCCCGCCCTCCCCGACCCATAATTCGATGGCCCATAATCGAAATTTTAACCCAAGCTAATTAGAACTTTATTCTAACCGTTTTTCAAACGAAGTTTGAACCACCACAAATAGAGTTGCTTATTTAGCTGATGTCGTCGCCTTAAAGGTTGATTATTATGCTATGCTATGAAAGATATACTAAATCAAGATGGAAATAGCTTAATAAGTACTACAGTAGTGAAAGAAGTAATTAAGGATGATTTCACAGACACATAAAGCATACGGAGATAAACCGTAAAGAGTAACTGTTTCACATCCGTAACCTCACTAATCCAGGTCCAGTTGAAAACCAGCGTCGGGCACTAGTTGTCCGGCATTTTGCTGAACTGGGCCTATTTGGCGCAGCCGTGAGGCACACAGTGTCACACTGTTTTATTTTTTTTCTCTTTTATTTACATTTTTTCTTTTTGTTTAGTTATAACTTATAAGTTTTGTATGATTGTTTTTGGTTTCCTTTTTTTTATTTATTTCGTTTGTTTATTTTTTATTTTATACTGTGTGCACTTGAGTTGTAGCGTGTGCCAAATAAATGTATTTTGTTTTTTTCTTTCTAACCATGGAGTTTCTTGCCGGTTCTTCTCCATGGAATCGACCTACGCGAACCGAGCACCTTTTTCGACGTTTTATAAGTGCCCATCTAGGCCTCTGTGAATTAAAATATTTTGATTTTTGACCGATTTTTTTCTGAGATGTTTTGAAACAATTAGAAGATGCGTGTTGATGAGAAATATGATGAAAATAATAAGCAGTGCTTATCAAAATAAAATAATCAATAATCAGAATAAAATAGATCAGAATAATGCACTCCTTTGGAATTTAGATCAATTAGTTTTTGTTTAGCTCGTTATTTTTATCAGTGTCCTTTTACATTTTAATTTGATAATATATTGGACTCGCTAGTTAGTTCTATTTATTATTAATTGAGTTCTATTTATTATTAAAGAGATATGTTTTTTTGTTTATTTAACACATTTGGACGCAATGTAAATTGTTAATTGAATAAATGAAATTTAATATAAAAAATTACAATGATGTAAGATTGTGTGCAGGAACCAAAACTTCGGAAAAACTGATCCGATGTCAAAAATTCTTTCACTAACAAAAAGCTACATTATCCCTGAGTGCCATAGGCTACATTTTAAACGTTCCCGTGAGTTTATTTCAATAAATACAGGAGAAGCCGCGAGCAAAAGCGATCACACTTATAATTTATAATGATTAAATATTGTTTTGGTTGTTTGTACCGAAAAAGCTCCGAAACTACTGGACCGATTTTAGCCGTTTTTCCACCAATAGTAAGCTAAGTTATCAGGAAGTAACATAGGCTTAAATTATATTGATATCATGCAAACTAGCCGATTCATCACAATTTTTGCGGACAAAATCGCGAATCAAAACCTAGTGTTTAATAAACCAGAACTAAAACCACACAAATATACATCCACTTTACTAACAAAAACGCAATGTTCCGCTTACACTTTCTCTGCTTACCCACCCACGCACGATAAACAATTGACTTTCGATTCTCTGTATGAATAAATAATTGATATACACGTAATTATTAATTGAATAGAACGTGAGGAAACCTGTACTTAATCGTTTATTCTTATCCCAAGGTTTTGCAATTCTCAAAAGGAGCTTGTGGCTAAATAATAACAGCCGTTCGGGTCGATCTTTAGGTTAAGCCGTTCTTGCCTAGGTTGGTTTGTGGATGGGTGACCACCGATTACATACCGAGTTTCATCCGTGCGTCGGAAAGCAGGTGAAGTCGTTGGTCCCTTTGGTAAGACTAGTGGTCAGACATTTTTTAGGCACTGACTACCTGACCTAACTACCTCTCAAGGTTCATTGGAAGACCAGCGTCAGACAGCTTCATCACCTGTCTGGCATGAATGCTGAAATGGACCTTTTTGGCGCAGCCGTGAGGCACACAGCACATTTCTACTATGTCCTACTCATTGTTTTGTATCTTTTTTATTTATTATAGTGTGTGTGCTTTATTAACTGACGTCAAATAAATATTTTTCTTTCTTTCTTTGAAACGACTGTCAAAGATCTACAAATGACAGCCGGGACCAACAGCTCGACGTGCTTTCCGAGGCATGGAGGAAACTCGGTATGTAAGGGTGGTCATCCATCCACAGACCAACCTAGGCAAGAACGGCTTAACCTAAAGATCGACCCGAGCGGCTGTTATTAAGTCGGGATATTTAATATTTGTTATGAGTTTAGAACATGGTCAGCGTTTCAAAGAAGTTCACATAATGGAAAAATTCAAAAACTTTATTCCAAATCAGTATTTTTTTTTTCAAGTCCTCTGTTTGCACTTTCCAACAAAATGAAGTACTTAAGTATATCAATACACCTTTCTTTATGTGTAAGTAAACTAATTACGTCGAATAGTTCTTGAGAAACTAACCTGGCACAGACAGACACCGAGTTGTCCAGTTTTTTGTGCATAGCATTACAAATATTTGCAATCTATTAAATATCAAGTTTACTCACAATTCAAAGCACAGTCTCACCAAGTGGTATCGTATTACTCAGTAATAACTGGGTTGTGGAGGTCAGATAGGCAGTCGCTCCATGTAAAATACTGGTATTCAGCTGCATTCGGGTAAACTGGAAGCCGACCCCAACATATTTGGGAAAAGGCAGGCAGATGTTTGCGATCTATTTAATATAGTTTTCTATAGGGCAGACGACAAAAAAAAACCGTCAGTTAGATCATCAAAAATCTATACTAATATTATAAAGCAGAAGAGTTTGTTTGTTTGGTTGAACGCGATAATCTCAGGAACTACCGGCTCGAATTGAAAAAATATTTTTGTGTTGAACAGTCCATTTATCCAGGAAGGCTATAGGCTTTATAACATCACGCTATGACCAATGGGAGTGGAGCAGCAATAAGAAATGTTGCAAAAACGGGGGAAATTTTATTCCCTTTGTGAGCTCTTTCTCTCGCAGACGAAGTTGCGTGGGTCAGCTAGTAAATAATAAAAAAATATTTGACTCGTATTTTTTCTTTTCTTACATATACCAAAATTGACGAAGATAAGACGCTTTTAAACTTCTCAATACGTCACGCCGTAGTATAATTTTTTGTGAGCTCTGACGTCACCACGAGCCCGGGGTCTCCCAAGTTTTGATCCGTTTTATCTTGGACAATATTCATTGATTTACAAAAACAAAATATACGTGTCCATTATTTTCCATTACTCTAACTGACGGACTAAGGTCCATGTTCACCAAAAAGATGACAGCCTGATTATCTAAAACAGCTGTTTAAAACTCATTTTTGTATTGTAATATTATGTCACAGTGACAGCTGTTTTTAGCTAATCAGGCTGTTATCTTTTCGGTGAACATGGACCTAAATAGATTTGTAATTTTTTTGATACTATCGTCATGCCTATTGACATGAATATCCTGGTGATTAAGGTCTATGTTCACCGAAAAGATGACGGACGATTATCTAAAAACAGCTGTTTAAAACACATTTTTGTATGGTATTGGTGTCGATTCTGTTGTGCACAAACTAAACTTAATTTAGACTATTGCTATCTTTTACTAAAAGGCAGTGCGAGAAAAGGACGGTTATAGCTATGAACTAAGTTAGAGATGTCAAACTAATTTATGCGCTTCACCGTGTTTTTAGTCGACATGTTTTTACATGCACCCTTCATTTGTATGGAAATATTAGTTCGAATTAAATTTGACAGCTCTAAATTACGTCCGTCTCTTTCTCGTTTTATTAGTGAGAAAAGGATAGTAATAGCCTAAATTAAGTTTAGTTTGTGCACAACAGAATCGACACGAATATGTCACATTGATAGCTGTTTTTAGATAATCAAATTGTTATCTTCTCGGTAAACATTGACCACTGTAGAAATTACATTTTATTCACATTTAGCTTATGCCTGTGGCTTCGGGCGGCGTGAAGTTCAATCCCACAGGATCATACTACCGTCACTACCGTGACAAAAAGTGACATCCTATGTGTTAATTCAGGTTATAAACTATGTGTGTGCAAAATTTCATCCGAATCCGTTAAGCCGTTAGCGCGTGAAGGAGTAACAAACACACAGATATACAAACTTCCGTCTTTATAATATGAGTGTGACAGACAATTTTGAATCTAAACAACAGCCAAATAAAATCCAAATTAATTCAATCCTACCATTTCTAAGGCAACTTAAAGAAAGAGACAAACCGTCTTGCTATATCTTCTCTGTCTAACAAGAACAGCTGCACACCCATCCTTTCAAACAGCACAAAGATAAACATTATCGGCTACTGCGTTGCGCAAGCGCATGTAACTGCGTTCGCCATACAGTTTCTAAACATGTAAACATATAATGTGTTTTTAGAAAAACAACCTTAACGCCTGAGTATAAAGTTCGGTTTGCAATACCACTTTTGTGAGAGTAATAATATTATCATGATCGTCGTTATTTTCCTAGCGCTAATATCCTCCTCTATTGCTAATAATCTCCTTTCTAGCTATATCATCCTTTCCATAGAATCGTTTCTTCCACATTCATACTCAAAACTTTCCTCACGATAATTGCCTTTATGACATCAAGATCTCCATCAGCTATGAGGTAAGACACGTATACTCCTAAACTCTGCAAGCTGGGCACTGAAGAGTCATCATCTGCCTCTTTTCCAATTATGTCGGGGTCGGCTTCCAGTCTAACTGGATGCAGCTAAATAATTTCGGTTCTAGGACATGCCGGTTTCCTCACGATGTTTTCCTTCACCGTTTTTGAGAGCAGAGGTGATGAAATAAATTACACAAAGTGATTCCGGGTTTATATGATCACGATGAATGCGCCTGCATTTAAGGCGCAAAGACGAGCTAAATTAGCTACTCTATTTGTGGTGGTACAAATTCGTTTGAAATGCGGTTACAATAAAGTTCTAATCAGCGTGCACTACAAAGTGGTTTTTACATCAGCCACTGCGGGCCAAATAGCGCGAAATGAGTGGTTTCGATCGATTTACAAAAAAACTATTGATTGGATTAAAAAACTAAAACAGTATCATGCTAATATATTGCTTGTAGAATTATTTGCCAAAAAATCTGAATGATCGCATGCATATTAGTACGTTTTTTATTGTTTGAAAGATATTTTAAGTTCGTGATTTCTTTTTGTCGAGCCAAATTAATTGTATTATGTTTTCAAAACAGTATCATGCTAGCATATATCCTGAAGAATATCATATATTTCTGGTCTTGTTTATAGCAGTGAATCATATACTTTTAGTAATTTTAAAACTCGCGTTTAGCTCATGTAATCGCCTTAATTTACAAAGTTGATATTTGTTAATCGAAAATAACGTCAAAAAGGTAACAAGGATTTGAATAGACTGTAACATCGTATCGCCTTGAACGACAGGTTTTACATCCTGTGTTCCTAAGTACGGTCATGCACACGCCTCTGCCAACAATTGGACATTGACAACGCCTTTATTCCGAAGCAGTAAGAGCGGTATTTGTACTGCAAGTGTTGTTGACCGTAGCAGCATTCAACTTTCTTGGGTAAATAAACTACGTTCTCACTGTTAGGTTGGGTAAACTATATTATTAATAAGGTTTCAGCTCTTGTGAAATTATATCTAAAACTTACTTACTTTTAAAGAGACAGTACCTACAGTTTCAAGGATTTAATAAAGAAGTTTTTTTTTTGTTCGGAGATTATGCCACCCACATAAATTGTAGGTAAATGCTACAATTTATGTGGAATTGGTGTGAATCATGAAATGTACATTCATTTCTTCCTTTTATAATCTAGATTACAGCGGCCAAAGTAGCCAAGCCTTGTCTCATCATATGCTTAGCCTTTTATTTATTCACTTTTACTTATTAAGGACGTGTAAAAGTGTTTGTGAAAACCAATTTGCAAAATAAATATCATTTATCATTTATCACTAGCTGACCCGCGCAACTTCGTCTGCGTCACATAAGAGAGAGAAACGAAAGGAAAAAAATACCCGTTTTTGCAACATTTTTCATTCCTGCTCCGCTCCTAATAGTCGTAGCGTGATGTTATATAACCTAAAGCCTTCCTCGATAAATGGACTATCCAACACAAAAAGAATTTTTCAATTTGAACCAGAAGTTCCTGAGATTTGCGCGTTCAACCAAACAAACACTTCTGCTTTATAATATTAGTTTAGATTTAAGGACGCTGTTACTTTTTTCCACGAATATTAGTGTTTTTCAGGTACCATTTTAATGTACAAGCTGTTACAAATGTGAAAATTTCATGGTCTTAATTTAAAGATAATATATTAATCTCCAGAAAATTATCAGAAAAAATCTATGACGTCATACAAAATTTTCGCACAAATACGTTTTTCCCATCACAAGAATCGCAGAAAATTAAAAATAAAGGGGTCAGAATAGGTACCATTTTAGGTCATTTTAAAGCATATTTTATCTTAATAATTAATAAGAAATTGCGGTAAATATAGTCCTTTACTGGAAATCCATTATTTTTTGTATTCAAATCGCAACATTTTCCAATTACTAGCCAAAGTATAAACATTTGGCGAATTCTTCATACATTTTTCACTCGCGGTTCGTCAATCTGCGCTGAGACGCGCTCCTCAACGGACGGGTGTATCGCTCTGTCGCAAAAAATAAATACGATTTTATTACTAAAAAATATTGTAGTGTGTATGCGTGTGAGTAGGTACCCACGGTTGTATAGCGTATTCGGAATGAGTTGAAACTTTTTCCAACGACATTAAAGTATGTACTTACGAGTTTCTACTTTTATTATTAAAGTGTGGTTTAGAAAATATGTTGGGTAAGATCGGGATTTGTGAAATGGATGGGTGGTGTTAAGCAACTCTTAGTAAGGTTAGGATTTGGATGGGTAAGGCCAAGCTGTTCACGATGAGGTTCGGAAGTGGATGGGGAGGAGAGTTATGATTTTAACTTTTTTTTTTTAGGTGTGTATGTACGAATATGGGGACAAAATCAAAAATGGTGCCCATAGAAAACTGGAACGAGCAGACTTCTATAGACTCTGGTCCAAGAAGCGTTGTTGGTACTAGGATACTCATATCATTTGTCGTGTTTGATGCTTTGCAATTACCGAAGCTCATGGAAATCGCGGAAAAAAAAGGGAAAAAAAATAGTACCTACTTTTTGTAAATCAAATTCTTCATTTCTGATTATTATATCATCAGTATAAGAAGTATAAAGCCCTCAACACTTAATTACTGATAAATATAAGCGTAACCTTCACGACTATAATCCTTAGAGGGGTAAGCACAGATGTTCTGCGCACGCCAGATTACACAATTGCTCGCAATAGTTATTACGAGTTGAAAACGATCTGTTTGCCAAATCTTGGAAACGAAATCTTCACGACTGTAATCCTCAGAGGTGTATGCAGCCATGTTCATCGTACGCCGGATTTCACAATTGGTCGCATTAGTTAAATGAGCTGAAAACGATCTATTATCTAGGATTATTTATATATTATAAAGGATAGGATTGGATAGGATTCAGTTAAATGTTCCATATAATTAATAACAAAATGTTCAATCGGAACCCTTACAGATACGTCATGTCTGACTGTCTGTCTGTCTGTCCGTATGTCACAACCACTTTTTTCCGAAACTATAAGAACTATGCTGTTGAAACTTGGTACGTAGATATATTCTGTGAACCGCATAAAGATTTATACACAAAAATATAAAAAAAAAAATACATTTTTTTTTTCTAAACTCAGAGACACTTCCAAAGTGGTAAAATGTGTCCCCCCCCCCCCCCCTTTTAATTCTTGTGACCGGGCGTGTGTTCCGTGCGACACTGAGATGATGATTTTCTTTACGGTAGTCGGCGTCGGTACTGTTGTTTTTGAACATGGGGCAGGTTTTTTTATGTTGGTACCATATTAGGTGTACATATTCTGTTACCCTTAACAGGCGTGATTTTATGTTATGAAAATCGCGAAGAAAAAGATACTATTGATAGGGTCAAGCACCTTCTTTTTTTGCAGTTGGTTGAAAATACTAACCTATTATCACGACAATGCAACGGTACTAAGTAATAGTAACCAAACGCATTTTCAAAGGTCCAAGTAGGTATTCTTCCGGAGTTAATTTCAATAACATTACAAAATAAAACCAAGGAGCTAAATTATTTAGGTGAAGTATAAAATCGAGCGCTCGGAGTTGTTGAATGTGTGCGTAGTGCGTACGCGTGATGTTGCTGTGTGCGGCATTGAATACCTAAATTTGAGATCAACGAAAACGGTGCAGCGTCCTTAACACTTCAAGCACAAAAGTACAAAGGCGGACTTTACCCAACCTTTTCCCAACTATGTTAGGATCGGCTTCCAGTCTAACCGAATAATACAGCTGAGTACCAGTATTTTACATGGAACGACTACCTATCTGTCAGTTAATACTGGGTAAGTAATACGATACCACTTGGTAAGACTAGTGTCAGATTTTTTAGGCCACTGACTACCTGTAACGTTTGGCAAAGATCTACAAAAGACAGCCGCGACCAACGGCATAAAGTGCTCACTCCCCGTCTCATTTGAAAACAGTAAAAATTGTTTTTGAAAATACAAATTTTGCATTTTTGTCGCAAGCGTTGCTAGTAGCATTGAGGGGACTGTAGGACCTAAATTAAAAACTATTTGTGGTGGTTCAAATTTTTGTTTGAAGTAGGTACTATTACAATAAAGTTCTAATCAGCTTGCACTACAAAGTGGTTGTTACGTCAGTCACTGCGGGCCAAATAGTGCAAAATGAGTGGTTTCGATCTATTGATTGGACTACAACAATTAAATAATGCTAATATGTTGCTTGTAGAAATATTTGCCAAAAAATCAGAATGATCGCATGTATTTTAGTATGTTTTTAATTTAATACTAGTTAAAAGATTTTTTTCGAGGTAAGTTCGTGATGTTTTTTTCATTGAGTACATTAATTGTATTACGTTTTCAAAACACTATCATACTAGCATATATCCTGAAGAATATCATTTATTTTTTTGGTTTTGTTTATTGCAGTGAATCATCTACTTTTAGGCATTATAAAACTCGCGTTTAGCTCGTGTAGTAGTCGCCTTAGGTACATGTTCACCAAAAAGATGACGGTCTGATTATCTAAAAAAAACTTATTTGCAAAAAATAGAACCGACTTAAAAAAAAACAAAAACGTGAAAAATAACTTTAGCTTCTAAAGTCGGTGACCTTTGTTTGATTGATTTAGTTTTTTTGTCACCGACTTCAGAAGCTAAAGTAATTTTTCACTTTTTTGTTTTTTTTGAAGTCGGTTTTATTTTTTGCAAAAAAGTTTTCATTTTCCCTTTTTTTAGTGGTTCACATGTGCTTGATACATGGAAAGTGCATACCGTTACAATTACAACAAGCCCAAACACGACTATGGTACATTGTCTCATTATGGAGTTCCGTGACTCTTGGCTTCATCATCAGATCTGATGGTAGAATGGTTCTTATCAAACGCAAATGCTTCACTGGTTGTAGAAAATACCAAAATCGCAACACGTTTTCATATAAAACTTGAAGAGTTCTCTCGATTTCACCAAGATTCCATCATCAGATCCCAACTTGGTAGCTATGGGACCATTTGGAAAAAATACCCTTTCCAACAAAAACAGAATTTTCCAAATCGGTTGGCAAGCGACGGAGTTATGCCCGAACAAACATAAAAAAAAAATAGAAACATCCGAATTGAGAACCTCCTCCTTTTTTAGAAGTCTGTTAAAAACAAACACATTTTTGTATGGGTGCATGTCACAGTGACAGCTGTTTTTAGATAATCAAACCGTTATCTTTTCGACGTGAATCAGTCTTACAACTGTACGTGCGTCGTACTCATATACCATACTCATACTACAATAAAGTACTACAGAGTACAGTTATCCATTCCCACACTAATTTGTAATGAACGGTAGCGAACGTGAGATGAGACAGCGTTCTTTGTTAAGAGATCAGTTATGGCAGTAATGTTATTAATTTATTCGACATACTTTGAGGCGATTTTGAGCCAAAACCTGAGGGGTTTTAAAATGCCTGCCGAGGTTGCGGGCTTGTTCGACCGAGATACCGCGGCCCCGGAACATAAAGGGCGAGGAAGGAACATGGATGGGTTTTAGTCAGTAAGAATCTGACACTCCCTCCCGCTCATTGCGGTGAGTCATTTGATGATTTCTCATCCCAAAAAAAAAAAAAGGGGTTTTAAAATGGAACAAGCCCGCCACACTATTAAACCAGTGTAACTCCTGAAAGCCAGAATCAACATGGCGACCACCAGAAAAGCGCAAAGACAATGAAGCTTGACGAAGACCGAGAGGAACAATTTAAAAACCTTTGTAAATTCAAAATTCGAAACAGTTTATAAATTGTTGCTCTTCCTACAGAACGATTTTGTAAGTCGGCAAAAGAAAAGGGACGGAGACGGTCCAGAGGGCCTACTCCCTAACGTTTCGAGCTTATATTCGGATCTATCCGCCTCTCTCACAAGCACTCGTCTGCAGACGTGCGCGAGAGAGACTGATAGATCCGAATATAGAATAGAATAGTATAATCATTTATTCGTTAATGGACAGCACAACACAATAGAGCAGCACATACATATAGATTATAACAACAAACAGCTTAACAATTAATTAAAACAGCTCAACTGCGCTGAACATGCCCATAACGAAAGGGTAACCAACTCAGCATATGCTGGGTGTAAAACACTCAGCGCTGGTTTTCAGTAGCCCCGCAGTGACACACGGATGAAGGTAGTAGGTGGTAAATAAGTAATGTTATTATATTAAATGGGCATTTATAAGTGTACGCATCTTCGTCTGCGTCACATATGAGAAAAAACGAATGAAAAAAAAAACCGTTTTTGCAACATTATTCATTTCTGCTCGGCTCCTAATAAGCGTATCGTGATGGTTGATAGCCGACAGCCTTCCTCGATAACTAATGGACTATCCAACACAATGAGAATTTTTCAATTCGAGCCGGTAGTTCCTGACATTAGCGCGTTCAACCAAACAAACAAACATACAAACTTTTCTGCTTTATAATATTATACTAGCTTCTGCCAGCGGCTTCGCCCGCGTGAAGTTTGATTATTGTCCCATGGTATTTTACTACCGGGATAAAAAGTATCCTATGTTTTAATCCAGGTGAATTACTATATGTGTGCTAAAATTCATCCTAATCCTTTCAGTAGTTTTTGCGTGAAAGAGTAACAAACAAACTTACATTCACATTTATAATATTAGTAGGGATATGTAGTATTAATCTGTGGTAGTATAGAAATTTATAGGTAACTACTCTATTTTAGATATTCATAACGCATGTGTTTGTGGTTTTCCTCTTATTATTTTGCCTGAAATCAGTAGGTTGTATTTTGTATAATAATTAAACAGTTATGCTATTATTATATCATATATTTACATACCTTCATCATAACTAAAATATAGTGACGTATATTTTTATGTCATGTAACAAATACAGTTGTAACTGTATGCGGTTGCTGCACACGACTGCAGCCGACCGAATGAAGTTGATATCATTAGTGAATGAAGTCGAGCGTACTGTATGCAGTTGAATGCATCGACTGCACGCGACTGCAGCGATGCAGTCCGTCTGATGGCAGCCTTACAGACAAGAGGCACGTTGCCAACGGCTGATAAACTGCAGCCGTCTTCACCTGTCGATGCGGCCTTCGACTTTTCGGCGGCTGCTGCGGATGCGTCGCAGACGCAGTTTATTTGCCGTTGGCAACGTGTCACTCGTCTGGACGAACGCTTACGTGTCGTTGAGACTCAAATTGTGTCAGACCTGTCACATGTACAGCTCTAACATTTGCTTCTATTAAATCCTAAAAGATTATCATACCTGGATAAGGGACGCACAGAACCGGGAACTGTGACAGAAAAAGGAGGAGGCCTATATCCAGCAGTGGGGGATTTTGGGCTGATATAATCTGATGCGAAACCGTAAAAGGTACAAGTGTGGTAGTTCAAGATTAGCAGGACAGAAGGTGGAGCATATCCAGCAGAGGGGATCTAAACTCGGGGTCTGTGGACGGTGAGCAATGGGCTAGCTCGCTGTCCGTTCGTCTTATGACGACAGGCCGTGTCGACGGCGCGTTCATGTTCCACACGCGCCTCAAAGAGATGTCAGCAGAAAGGAAAGGGTCCGCAAGGGTCAATGTCTGCTGCGAGACTGTTCGAAAGAGATACCGTGGCCCCGGAACATAAAGGGCGAGGAAGGAACATGGGTTTAGTCTCTACGCCCTTCTGCTCCGCCCAGATTGGCAGGAGTCATTTGAAGATTTCCCCGGGGTTTCCGATTTACACTGGCATTCTGTTTAGGATGAATCTAGGATATTTCCCATTTTTCGCGATTATATCTACAGCGGTTAATAGTTCCATGGTAGTGTTTATGGATTACGTTCAGTCAAAATAGGTCACTAAGGTCCATGGTCACCAGTAGTCACCACAAAGGTGACCGTCTAATTACTTAAAACAGCTGTTTAAAGCGTATTTTTGTAGGAACATATTACCAGTGACAGCTGTTTTTGGATAATCGAACGGTTATCTTTTTGTTGAACATGGACCTTAGTGTTTCCTACTACGCTCCAAATTCTTTTAACACTATCTAGCGTCCATAAATTCTGTTTCACACAACTCTAAGATAATATTCAAAAACCAACTTTACTCAACAGCAATAAGTACCATTTTCAAACGTCAACTCGTGCAACTTGACATGAATGCCACTCAAAATCTTTCATTCAAAAGCGAACTTTATATCATCGCAATAGTGATTATTTTCACACGCCACTGGTATGCAAACAATAATTATTTGCTGACATACATACTTGTGAAGTGCCAATTGATCTACAAACGAGGACGGTTGTAAATTTGTGTAAACAGACTTTTTTTAACGTAAAATTCAAGGTGATTTTAACTTTAGCATTTAATCTAATAGGTACAATAAACAGCTTCAGGTCACCTGCAGGACTAAAATGACCGCTTTAGCAGAACATAATAAAATCAAGTTAAAAAAAAAAACTCAAAATGGACATTATAGTTAGTGATTATAGTCCATTTTAAGAATTTAAAATTTTGACCGTGATTCATATTATGTTCTGTTAAAGTGGCCATTTTAAAGGCCCTGAAACTGTTTCAGGTTAAGCCGCACTTGCCTAGATTGGTCTATAGATGGGTGACCACCCATGTACATCGAGTTTCCTCCGAGCCTTGGAAAGCACGTTAAAACCGTTGGTCATTTGTAGTTTTTTGTACAGTCGATACTAGTCACCCGAAAGTCTGACAACCAGTCTTGGGGTGTCGTATCTGACCTCCACAACCCAGTTAGTACTGGGTTGTGGAGGCAGTCGCGCCGTGTACAATACTAGTATTCAGCTGCATCCGGGTAGACTGGAAGTCGACCACAGCATAGTTGGGAAAAGGCTAGGCAGATGATGATTGAGCTCCTTGTAGTCTTTTACATGACATGGTAAACTATAACTGGTAAAAATATGGGTGAACTAGGTAAATAATTAAATATGTATCTTTTCTTAGCGTGTCTAGCCCAGAACTTGTTCCAAAATTTGACACCTTCAATAGCATACCTTTCATAGCTTACTTTAGAAAACATAATATTTTAACCATTCCCTGTATTTACATTTTAGAAACATGCAAATTTGTGCGAAAACATCAAGAATTTTATTCAAAACGGGAAGACATTCAGACACGCTATCTACTCAGACACCGATCTAGACTAAACATAGTATGTCATCTAGTAAGTGTGAGTGTGTGTGAGTTCTCGATTAAAAATGCACTCAAAAAGTCCCTTCGTAATGTCCATAAAAGTAATACAATAAACTACCAGCTACAATTAAAAAAGAAGAAAAAATTAACACATTCTTAAAAAAAACTTAGACAATTTATTTATTTATTTATTTATTTATTTTTATTATTTTGAATAAAAGCTACTACTCATTAAATGAATATTTAAGTGATAGACTTATAAAGTCATAACTAGTCATAAATGTCTATGCTATAAATTTTGTTTGATTATTTATTATAATTTATTTTTATTTAAGTTAATTAGGTGCCTGATTATGTTGTATACCATTGATTGATTTATTTTATACTTACTATTAAATAATGTTTTGGACGAATACATTGTTATAATGATAATTACTAATTACACATAATGAATAATAATTTTAGACTATAATTAATATTAATCTCAGAAAGTATTCTACCTCCTACGTTGTACAATTTACAAATGCTTCCAAATGCAAATACTCACTTATTTTGCTGTGCCCGACAGGGTCCATGTGATCTAGTTATAAGTTCACCACCTAAGAATACATGTGGAATGTAATAAAGTATTGAGTATTGAGCAGTATGAATATACTGCTATTGAAGGTGTCAAATTTTTGAAATCAATCGTTTTAAACACGCCCACTATTTCCGCAGAATACAACCGCAATAATAACACAGATTGTGTTTCATGAAAGTTTTTTTCAACGCTCACAAATTAACACGTCGGATACAAAATTCGCAACGCAGTGTCAGTTTAAACTTTAACTGTCGCCCATCCGGATAACGGCCTCAGCGATGAGCGCTTAACCTACTAACACTGGCCGTGGGAAAGTGATATCGGATACCATGGGTATGTACGTTCGTAAGTACTCATTGTGAACTTGAGCTACGAAAAGATAAGAGGAGAGTACCTAATAGACACGAAGACATTAAGTATAAAAAATGCAAATCTATTTAGTCCGAAGAGTATGGGAAAATAATGGACACGTATTTTTTGGTTTTGTAAATATTGACAAAGATAAAACGCATTAAAACTCGGGAGTCGCTCCGGACGTCAGAACTAGCTAAAACTTATACTTAGGCGTGACGTATTAAGAACTTTAAAAGCGTCGTATCTTCGTTAATTTTGATTTATGTTACAAAAGAAAAAATACGAGTCAAATATTTATTGATAGATAAAAATGAAACCCGTTTTCCGTTGTCACAGCATGAAAACGGCTTGACCGATTTGGCTGATTCTTTTTTTGTTGTGTTTGTTATTGTCAGGAGAAGGTTCTTATGAAAAAAAATGTAGTAGTAGGTAGGTAAGTAGTAGTAGTGGGTAGGTAGTAGTAGGTAGGTAGTAGTAGTTAGGTAGTAGTAGTTAGGTAGTAGTAGGTAGGTAGTAGTAGGTAGGTAGTAGTAGGTAGGTAGTAGTAGGTAGGTAGTAGTAGGTAGTAGTAGGTAGTAGTAGATAGTAGTATGTAGTAGTAGGTAGTAGTAGGTAGTAGTAGGTAGGTAGTAGCAGGTAGGTAGGTAGTAGAAGGTAGGTAGTAGTAGGTAGGTAGTAGTAGGTAGGTAGGTAGTAGTAGGTAGGTAGTAGTAGGTAGGTAGTAGTAGGTAGGTAGGTAGTAGAAAGTAGGTAGTAGTAGGTAGGGAGTAGTAGGTAGGTAGGAAGTAGTAGGTAGGTAGTAGTAGGTAGCTTTTTCCCTCTTATGTGACGCAGACGAAGTTGCGTGGGTCAGCTAGTTTATTGATAAAATCTAACTGACGGACTTATTATTATTTTTTGTCATCTACCCTATTTTGTAAAATAAAAAAAACATTATTTCTCTTTGTAAAAAGTAGACACATGCCATTCTTTGAGGAGCTCGTGGCTAAATAATAAGAGCCGCCCAGGTCAACCTTTAGGTTATGCCGTGCTTACCTAGGTTGGTCTGTGGATGGGTGACCACTGACCACCCATTACATACCGGGTTTCCACCGTGCCTCGGAAAGCACGTTGAGCAGATGGTCCCGGCTGTCATTTGTAGATCTTTGACACTCGTTACAGGTAGTTACTTGGCAATTGATTTTTATATACTTGAAACCAATGCTGCAATCTATATAAAAATCAATTGCTGTTCGTTAGTCTCACTAAAACTCGAGAACGGCTGAACCGATTTGGCTCATTTTGTTTTTGAATGATTTGTGGAAGTCCTGGGAAGGTTTAAACGGTAAAAACTAGAAGGTAGGTAGTAGTAGGTAGGTAGTAGTAGGTAGGTAGTAGTAGGTAGGTAGTAGTAGGTAGGTAGTAGGTAGGTAGTAGGTAGGTAGTAGGTAGGTAGTAGTAGGAGTAGTAGGTAGGTAGTAGTAGGTAGGTAGGTAGTAGTAGGTAGGTAGGTAGTAGTAGGTAGTAGTAGGTAGGTAGTAGGTAGTAGTAGGTAGGTAGTACTTTTGACGCAGACGAAGTAGCGTGGGTCAGCTAGTGATATTATAAGTACCTAGAATATCATTGCTTTAAACACGGTAACTATTAACTCGCGTAGGAACTTTCAAACATCATTACGTATCACTAACTTCTTAACAACAGATCTACAAACACAATCATCACATTCAACACCCACCCATCCAAAACCGAACCTCGAGACCGGCCGCTTTACCTGCGTGGGATCGACATAATCACGTATCAGTGATTGCATTAGAAACTAGGTGGAAGTGAAGAGAAAGTGAAGACTGACATGACAGGTGACAAAGTACGGTTTAACGACACGAATTACTTGGTACTGTAGGCGCCAAGCGGTGGCGCCATCTTTATTTTTACACTAGTGGACGTCACGCGGTTTCGCCCGCGTAGTTCCCGTTTCGGGAGTAAGGAGATAAAATGTAGCCTATGTTACTCGGGGTGAATGTAGCTTTCCAGTGGTAAAAGTTTTTTCAAAAGTTGCTCTAAAAGTACGCCGTTATAGCCCTACGAAGCGGGATTAAAGTGACCGTTTATTCCCTAGGGAGTAAAAAGTAATTAAAAAATGGAACGATCTTTTACTCTGAAACATGGTCACAACTCACAAAAGAGTAACTTGTCAAAGGTTTTATTTAAATTTCGAATTGGCATGCAAATAGAAAGCGGTTTATTGAAAAAAAAAAACAAATGAACTCTTCAACGCGAGAAAAATTTATGGTTGTTGATGTTGAAAAGTACAGTTTGCACCTCGAGACTAAACGCCAATATAATATACCCTCGCTTTCATTGCCTCCCTCGCAAGCTCGGGAGTCAAACCACCTCGGGTATACATATAATGGCTTCGTTTAGTCCCTCGTTATAAAATATACTATTTTTGATACCCACAGTCGTGTGAGTTTATTCATTACAAACATACACAGACACACACACACAAATACATTTTTTTCCTCTTTATCTATACCAATCTATACTAATATTATAAAGCAGAAGAGTTTGTTTGTTTGTTTGGTTGAACGCGGTAATCTCAGGAACTACCGGCTCGAATTGAAAAATTCGTGTTGGATAGTCCATTTATCGAGGAAGGCTTATACAACATATAACATCACGCTACTATCAAAAGGAGCGGAGCAGGAACGAAAAATGTTGCAAAAACGGGGACGTTTTTTTCCTTTCGTTTTTCTCTCTTATGTGACGCAGACGAAGTTGTGCGGGTCAGCTAGTAATATACATATTGTGTAGATAGTGTAGAATTGTAGACGTAAGAAGTTGCAAGTTGTTGCCCGCGACCTTCGTCCGCATGAAAATATTATTAAAAATATATTTTTCCTTAATATGAATCAGTTCTTTTTTTCCACGGAATTTAATGCGGTATTACAATAAAAGTAGCCTAAGTTACTCCTTATAACAGCAATCTGCCAGTAAAAGCCCGGTCAAAAAGAAACACAAACAGAATTATTTATATTTTTTTAAATTAACGAATATAATTGCTTTCAGTAAAAAAGCTGTTATTTTTTTTTTATTTGTATAATAAAGTAACCACGGAGTTTCTTGCCAGTTCTTCTCCAATGGACGCTTCCATTGGAGAAGAACCAACCTAAACTTATATTGTCACTTACGGGATATCTTCCGTGATTATTTATTACGTTGAGCTCCCGATATTTCGACGCTATTGCAAGCGCCATGATCGCGGGTTGACTGGAGTATGCGGGTGGATGGAAATTAAATTGTTACGAGCAGACAAATCTGTCTACCCTCTTTCTTTGTCTTTTGCTACGCGCACTATTGGAACTCGACACTAAGTCACGACAAAACGCACTCACAGTATCACCAAGTTTTTTGGGGTTTTTTGTATGATGCCGGCTGCTACTTTTGAGCATACTAAATATAAGTTTAGTTTTAAACCGTGAAAGCCTAAAACAGTGTTTAAGAACCAACCTGTTGTGGTTGTGTGAACTTGTGTGTGTGGTTTACACATTAGTGTTTGCTTGTGACTGTACCTACTTACCAACTGACGATCGAGATAGAAATCTATTTGTTTACATTTATATTCACACGTTCATTTCCGCGGGAAGCACTTCTTGTTGTTGGATATTTATCGATCAAACAGCTCTCCATCATCTGCCTTGCCTTTTCCTATGTTGGGGTCGGCTTCTAGTCTAACCGTGTGCAGCTGAATACCAGTATTTTACATGGAGCGACTGCCTATCTGAACTCCACAACCTAGTTAGTACTGGTAATACGATACCCCTTGCTGAGACTGTTTGTCCGACTTTAGGACTTACAGTCAGTGGTAACGATTGTCCAACTCAAACTCAAATCATTTATTTCAACTAGACCATTACGGCACTTTTGAATGTCGATAAAACGAAAAACAAAAAGGCTACAGTCACAGACACAAGGCATAATAACTTGAGAAAGTACTGCAGGGCTAGCATGGGCAGGGGATAAAACTTTTCTCCACCGGTTTTTTCCACTGACAAGGGACAAGTCAGTGGATATAACCGGTGGAGAAAAGTTTTATCCCCTGCCCATGCAAGCCCTGCTGTAGTTGCCCATTCCCTAGCGTAGATCTCTATGGAGAATCTCAAAAATCTACAAATGACAGTCGGTACTAACTGCGTGGTTTCCGAGGCACCACAGACCAAAACCTCGACCCGAGCGGCTGTTATTATTTAGCTCTTCCCATTATGTTGAAATCCACAATCCAATTGATTTTCCATACATTTCGTGCGTGTCAGTAATGCACTTTAAAGGGGATGCTCCAGGGAAGCTCGCGAAATTCAAAATTTTCTTACGTTTTTCGCAATTTGCAGGGCAGTGCTAAATGTTCATAAGAGTCGAAAAACGAATTATTCACGGTCAAAGTCCTTCTTCGAGTCTAAAGCCTCGTATTCATGGTAAACATTTATTCAGCAACATGGTTGCATAAACATGTTGCCGAGTTGCTGTCAACATCTTGCGGGCAACACTTGTGTTGCGGAATGGATCACACCTTGTTGCAGAGTTGACGCCCGGCGAGCGAAAACATCATTTTATCAACAAATGTTGACGCGTGTGGACGTCTTTGCAACTGTTTATAAACATGGCGGTAGTGTGGAGCAACGATAAAACTATACACTACTTCTCGGGCAACATTTTAACACAGAATGGCGTGTGTGGACAACCCATATTGATTTAAACAATGTTTCCAGCAGCATTCTCGCCGTTCATCAGCAACGTTGATCAACTGTCGCTAAACAAATGTTTACCATGAATACGAGGCTTTATGAACTAGGAGGGTTGTATTGATGATTATAATTCTGTAACTTAATACGTCTTACAGTCGCGACCGATATGTTTATCAACATAAAACTCAGCACTGCCCTGGAAATTGCAAAAAACGTAAGAAAATTAGAATTTTGCGGGCCACCCTGTCGCTTTCACCTTAATAGTAAAACGCTGCTTGTTTTATTTTTTAAAGAAAGAAAGAAACAAAGAAAAAGCATTTACTAGCCCGACAGGACAACACATAAATAAAAAAATAATAATAATAAAATGGTAAAATTGTGATTATAACACGAGTGATGAAGAATTTCGATGTCAGTTTCCGAGTGATGAATTGATCATTCTCTTCAGTATTTTTTTTTGTATCATCATCAAATTGCGGGTGATGCGAGTCGCACGGGACCGATCAATGTGGCGACACTTGGTGGAGTTCTATCATATAGGCGTCCCCAAGTGTCCACTGCTTTGATAATTATAATAATCCAAGCAGTAGACGTCTTTCGGCTGAAATGATGATGATGAAATTGTGGAAAGTATCTACTTTACAAAATAAGTATAAGTAATAAAAAAGGTCGCTCCCGCTGTCTGTAAGCTTATAACTTTTAAACTAAGCAATGGATTTTAATGCAGTTTTCAGCAATAGATAGATTGATTCACGAGGAAGGTTTATATGCCTACATTGCACCAGTGTAAATCCGGGGTGGGTCGCTAGTATTATCATAAGCTAAACAGACTATTGTAAAGGGTAGGTACCCTATTCTTAGACGGTCATAAACACATACCGAATTGAAGGCGTGCATAATTTCCAATTATAGTCTGCACAATGATTGTTGACATTCCTTACCAGATTAATTTCCACTTGGAGCGGCGAGAATAGCACCACTTGTTTCATATTTTGAGGGGAATTTAATTATTATGTTCTGGCAAAAGGAACGAACGGATTATTTCTAACATTGTATGGGATCGAGTAGTACCAGTAAAGCTGTGCTAGTTACAGGCCTTACCTGACGAACAGAACTAGGCTGACGTGAATCCAAAAAGAAATTTATTTTTCGCTACTCAGAATTATAGAAATGCATACCACCTTGAGCTCATGCCAGCCTGGTACTTTTTGGGGAGCATAGTTATGTGTCAGCAGAGCACATAACTATGTTCCCATATGTGTGCAGAGCAGCGGTGGCAGAGTGGTGGCGGCCCCGACTTACGAACAGTAAGTCGTGAGTTCGAACCCAGACAGGCTCATTACTTTGTGTAATTTACTTCATCACCGCTGCTCTCAAAACGGTGAAGGGAAACATCGTGAGGAAACCGGCATGTCCTAGAATCAAAAATTCGAAGACATGTGACATCTACCAATCCGCACTGGGCACGCGTGGTAGATTATAGCCCATTCCCTCTCATTGAGAGGAGGCCGTGTCCCAGCAGTGGGAACATAGGTGAGGTGATGATGATGAGTTATGTGTCATATTAGGGAATGCAGAACCAATTCCGTTTTAAAGAACTGGGACTCCCCGTTCTTTCGATACTCTAGGTAAGCCTTTATAAGACACTAAAGACGAGAAAAGTGGAGCAAGATAGTCACTGAATGGTATCCTAGAGATGGTGAAGGGAAAATGGAAGACAAGAGAGGAGATGCTTAGAGATAAGAAGCAGTGGAAGACGTTAGAAGAGTAGAGAGAGACTAAAGAAACGATGGATGGACTGTGTGAAGTAACGGCTAGAAAGGAGGAGTCTGATGAGATGACGAGTAATAGAGAAGTATGGGAGAAGAAGACAGCTGCTGCGCCGACCACTAATACATTGGTATAAAGGCAGAAGAATGATGACTTTGATCTAATAGGCATGACGTTGACGACAGTATGAAAAAAATGCAAATCTATTTAGTCCGTCAGTTAGAGTATTGGAAAATAATGGACACGTATTTTTGAACAATGAATATTGACAAAGATAAAACGCATCAACACTCGGGAGTAGGCTCGTGACGTCAGAAGTCGCTAAAAATTATATATCAAGGCTTGACGTATTGAGAGGGGCCCGCAAGGGCCGAAGCCTGCCGGGGTTGCGGGCCTGTTCGAAAGAGATACCGCGGCCCCGGAACGTAAAAGGCGAGGAAGGAACATGGATGGTTTTTAGTCAGTAAGAGTCTGACACTCCCTCCCGCTCCGCCCAGAGTGGGGGGGGTCATTTGATGATTTCCCATCCTTAAAAAAAAAAAAAAAAAAGGCTTGACGTATTGAGAATTTTAATAGCGTCGTATCTTCGTAAATTTTGGTGTAGGTAACAAAAGAAAAAATACGGGTCAAATATTTGTTTATAATCTAATTGACGGACTTATTATTATTTTTTGTCGTCTACCCTATTAAACACCGGTTCCCAACCTGTGGTCCGCGGACCACTGGTGGTCCGCAGGAGCCTCAACTACGGTCCGCAAAGATTAAAATGTTATTAATTTTAATGTTATTAAAGTTAAGATGCAAGCTGATCCCAACCTAATTGAACCTATCAGAGGCAAAATTCTATTTTTTTTTGAGAATCTTATACTAAACTAGCGACCCGCCCCGGCTTCGCACGGGTGCAATGCTGATACTAAATTAAATACACTACAGAAAAACTATGAACGTTGTATATAAAAACATAGCGGCCCGCTCCGACTTTGCACGGGCATAAAATATATATGCCTATGTCACTCAATGAAAACATGATTAAAATCGATCCAGTATTTTTGATTCAGTCATTACTGCCCTTGGCCTGCACGCATTAAATTTGGAGTAAAACAATTCCTCTTTCCCTATACTTACTATGAAGATTTCCTGCTATCTTTGGAATATCTAAATTCATACAATTTTTATTACATTACACATTTTTACTTATTTACTTTTTACATTTTTACCTAGGTATTTATTTTATTTTTACAACAATTAATATATTACAGGATGTCTTTATACACAACGTTCACAGCTTTCTTGTCATTAGACAATACAAACATGTTTTCTCTTGAGGTTACTCTTGAAAGAGCGACATACAGTTGGCCATGTGAAAAACAGTCAACGCTCAAATCTAAGCCTGCAACGTTGAAGCTTTGACCTTGCGATTTATTAATGGTCATTGCAAAAGATGTATTTACCGGAAACTGTAAACGTTTAAATTGGAAGGGTAAATCCGATGGTATCAGAGGGATTCGGGGAATCAATACATCTTCTCCGGTACCACATCCTGTGAGTATTGTGCACTCTATCATGAAAGTTTTCAGTGATTTTATCAGCAAACGCGTGCCATTGCAAAGTTTAGGTGGATTCAGGTTTCTTAATAAAATAACAGGACAACCTACTTTCAACACCATTTTGTGAGGAGGGAGTCCAGACGGGTTCAAAGAGTTTAGAAATCGGTTATCAATATCACGGTTTCAGACGGTAGCACTTTTCCCGCCTTGTTCTGGCGATCGTCAACGATATTTGGGATATCCATCATCGCTAGTGATTGTTTGAGTTTGGAATGACTTCGGATTTTTTTTGCTGCATTTAGAATCTCGCGTACATGGGGAATTCGGGGATTAATGCCGTATTGCTTAAAATAGCTTCGTAAATAAGCCATTTTTTCACGTAAAAAGTAAACAATAAAAATGGTTAATGTGGGTTATCCCTAAAAGATAAACATATACCATCGCGGACTTTTTTGTAGACCTTTTTATGGTGTACAATACTGTAGTACATTAATTTGATCTAACTCGTAGGGTTTAGGCAGCGTTTTTGCTAAATTGTTAAATAAGCCCAAAAAAATAGGTTAATTTACGACATCACGTTAGAATACCTCTAAAATTAGCAATGTTGCCTTAGTATATGATGCATGTATTATACATATAAACCTTCCTCTTGAATCACTCTATCTATTGGAAAAAACCGCATCAAAATCCGTTGCGTAGTTTTGAAGATTTAAGCGCACATAGGGATATAGGGACAGAAAAGGCGACTTTGTTTTATACTATGTAGTGATGATTGTTAATTTTTTCGAGATCAATTCGATCGCTTTTGTTTCCATAACTATCTTAATTCAAAAGGTTCTCATCTCATTATCCAATTTTCGTATAGCGCGAGTTAAAGATTCACTAAGCTAGTTATAATCCTGTCGGTGTCCATGTTTGTCTAGGACCATATGGTCCCTGTTAACAATGAACATACCAAAGTGGTCCCTGGTCTAAGAAAGGTTGGGAACCACTGCTATTAAAACTACATGTAACAAAGAAAACATAGAGCTCACAGTTAACTTATACAACATTATCAGTGATCTTGGGGTCTTCTTAGCGAGACCTCGTCCACAATAAGGTCAATTGGCACCTGCGATAACGCTAATACAAGACAGATCTGGGATTATGCATATAGTATGACAAGTTTTGATGGGGAAGAAAGAGATGGCAAGTAGGAGACAGAGAAAAAGGTTTAACGTTCAGGAACGATTATTTGTTTTGTTTTTTTCGTTATCAACATTAAATGATACCCAACTGAATGCCTAAAGCCCGTTTTCATCAACACTAAGTGACACCTAACCGAATGTCTAATGCCCGTTTTCACTAACAGTCAGTGTCACCTAATTCTATGCCTAATTCCTTTTTTCACTAAAACTGACACCTAATTGAATGCACCTTAAAAATTATACAAAATAAATAAAAAGAAAAACAAAACTATTAAGGCGATTACATGAGCTAAACACGAGTTTTATAATTACTAAATGTACTTATATGATTCACTGCTATAAACAAAACTAGAAAAAATATATGATATTCTTCAGGATATATGCTAGCATGATACTGTTTTGAATACAAAATACAATTAATTTGGCTCGATAAAAAGAAATCACGAACTTATCTCTAAAAATATCTTTCAAATAATAAAAAAACATACTAATATGCATGCGATCATTCTGATGTTTTGGCAAATAATTCTACAAACAATATATTAGCATGATACTGTTTCAGTTTTTTAATCCAATCAATAGTTTTTTTGTAAATCGATCAAAACCACTCATTTCGTGCTATTTGGCCCGCAGTGGCTGACGTTACAACCACTTTGTAGTGCAAGCTGATTAGAACTTTATTCTAACAGCATTTCAAACGAAGCGAAGTTTGAACCACCACAAATAGAGTTGCTAATTTAGCTCGTCTAAGCGCCTATAAAGTGCATAACTGTCTAATCGGTCGATGTACTGAAATCAATGGTACTTTATAAAATAATCGAGGTAAGTATCTTTATCAACTTTCAATTCTTATCAGCAATGGTTTCAAACGAAGTTTGAACCACCACAAATAGAGTTGCTAATTTAACTCGTCTAAGCGCCTTAATGCCAAAAGCATGCAAATGCATACTTATGTCTTGAAATGAGTCAAATATCACCAGATAAGATCAAACTCCTTCAACCACCGCAGGAAGTACAAGAAACCTGATGACTCATGTCTTCAGTTCCCACCGTCACGCTCCACCGCTGCGGGTACAGTTCCAACTTTCAACCAGCCGTGACGTCTCATTACTATGTATATGCAACGATGACTTTATGTGATCGGGTAGATAGAGAACGTGTCACATTAAATGTGCAAAACCTCAGACACCCCAAATAGAAAGAAAGAAAGAAAGAAAAGAAATAAAGAAAAAGTATTTTATAAATACTTTTTATAAATACTGTTCCCGACAGGACAAAACATACAAAAAAAAAATGAGTTTTAATTCAATTCACCTACGTAATTCTGTTAAAAGCTATACAACGTGTAACATTAAATGTGCAAAACCTCAGACACCCCAAATAGAAAGAAAGAAAACAAATAAAGAAAAAGCATTTATTAGCCCGATAGGACAACACATACAAAAAAAAAAAATTAAATGATTTTAATTCAATTCACCTGCTTAATTCTGTTAAAAAAAATAACAAAAAAATTAAGTAATTATGTGCTGTTTTAGTTTTACTGGCAATTAGATTTACTGGCAAGAACTATTATTCTTCCGCGTATGAGACCATTAAAATTGGACGACGAACATTTGTACTTATTCGTTTTTTTTACCTATTTTGGCGGGTTTGTGCACGTAATGGCTTGACCTATTAATAAATAGACAGGGACAACATTTTTTTTAATGTGTGTTTTTTTTTTAGTAAGTGCTAATAAAAAGTGGTTCAATAGGCTAGTTTCCACCATCAATAAATTGCAAATCTATTTAGTCCGTCAGTTAGAGTATTGGAAAATAATGGACACGTATTTTTTGATTTTGTAAATCAACGAATATTGACAAAGATAAAACGCATCAAAACTCGGGAGTGGGGGCTCGAGACGTCAGAACTCACTAAGAATGATACCAAACAGTGACGTATTGGGAATTTTAAAAGCGTCGTATCTTCGTCAATTTTGGTTTATGTGACAAATTAAAAATACGGGTCAAATATTATTTTATAATTCAAATGACGGATTAATTAGATTTTTTCAGTGAACAAGCCTACTGCTTCTGCTTCTTGTGATTCTGATTAAACTATTTCAGGTTTTGCGCATTGAACGTTACATGTTGTAAAGTGGGTCTGTATTTTGGATTTAGAATTACAGTACTGATTGAGCTCGTCGCTAAATAATAACAGAAGCCGTGCTTGTCTAGGTTGGTCTGTGGATGGGTGATCGCCCATTACGTACCGAGTTTCCTCCGTGCCTCGGAAAGCACTTTATGCCGTTGGTCGCGGCTGTCATTTGCAGATCTTTGACAGTCGTTACAGGTAGTCAGTGGCACGAAACTCTGACACCAGTCTTAGCAAGTGGTATCATATTGCGCAGTACGAGTATCAACTGGGTTGTGGAAGTCAGATAGGCAGTACCAACACGTAAATCACTGGTCTGCATCCGGTTAGACTGGAAGCCGTTCCAAACATACCTACTTGGCAAAAGGCTAGGCTGATGATGAGTGGTGATGCTTATCCGCATCACCTACCTGTAACTTGATTCATAAAAAAAATCTGGCTTTTCTGAGATGAACGGTCCGTAACCGAAATGTCAAACAGACAGAGACCTACCCTACCCAGACTATGTATGTTAGTACGTCTTGTAAATGTTTTACTCGATTCAGTGCATGCTCTTATTAATTAAAATGAGTTATCAAGATTTTTATAACGCATACGTCAAAAGATACGTCGAACGAAAACCCACATTTTGAATAAAAATGTGGAATAATAAACAGGTTGAATAAAATCTCACGACATCTCACCAGGGGGGGAGGGAGGGATAGATAATTTAAAAAAATCACCTCACGTAATTTATGGACGCCCCCTAAGTTATTGAAATGAATGCGTTCAATGTAAAGAGAGACAACGACTCAAGGGAGATATCGCATTTTCCACACTTTTCCATTGCGGGAATATCCCCGACTAGCTGACCTGCTTGCGTCACATAAGAGAGAAAAACGAAAGGAAAAAGAAAATCCCCGTTTTTGCAACATTTTCCATTCCTGCTCCGCTCTTAATGGCCGTAGCGTGATGTTATATAGCCTAAAGCCTTCCTCGATAAATGGACTATCCAACACAAAAATATTTTTTCAATTTGAACCAGTAGTTCCTGAGATTAGCGCGTTCTGAGATTAGTGCGTATAGATGAGCCTCATGCCAGCATGGCACAAGAGCGTGGAGCTTAGCACAAACAAAGAGAGGTCTTTATCCAGCAGTAGGTGAAGTTATGCTGTGGATGATGATGATGATGAGATTTCGCATAACTTCATAAGTCCTTGCCACCCTTGGTCATAGCTCACTAGTCAAAGGGCATGAAAACTGGGTCACTACGCAACCCTTTTTTAGGGTTCCGTAGCCAAATGGCAAAAAACGGAACCCTTATGGTTTCGTCATGTCTGTCTGTGTCCGTCCGTATGTCACAGTCACTTCATTCCTAAACTATACAAGGTATGCTGTTGAGACTTGGTAAGTAGATGTGTATGATGTGAGTATTCTGTGAACCGCATTAAGATTTTCACAAAAAAAAAAAAAAAAACAATATATTTTGGGGGTTCCCCATACTTAGAAGAACTGCAACTCAAAATATTTTTTTCATCAAACGTACTACAACTATACGTGTGGGGTATCTATGAAAGAATGATATTGAGGTTTCTAATATCATTTTTTCTAAACTGAATAGTTTGCGTGGGAGACACTTCCAAAGTGGTAAAATGTACACACAAATGTACCCCCCCCCCCCCCCCGTAACTTCTAAAATAAGAGAAAGACAAAATTAAAAAAAAAATATGATGTACATTACTATGTAAACTTCCACCGAAAATTGGTTTGAAAGAGATCTAGTAAGTAGTATTTTTTTTATACTTACGCCATTTTTATGTTATTTGCTGCTACGGAACCCTTCATGGGCGAGTCCGACTCGCACTTGGCCGCTTTTAATAAAATTAGATGCATTAAAATAGACTACATGAGGGGTAATCGTGCTCCCGTCAGTTTTACACCCCTTACTGTAAAAATAGTCTTCATAAGGGGTGATAATTTAATGTAAATGGAGCGCAAAGACCCTGAGATGACCACCCCGCGTTTTAGCAGAAGAGTTGGCAATGGTGGCAAGTCACAAATAGTCACAATAGGTTAGTTTCCACTAACTAAATACTAACCCTTCCGTCGATGTACATTTTGGAGACCATCATGTTTGTGAAATCAAATCCGCAGCTATTCCCTTTAGTGCCAGATAAAGTAGTTCGAAATAGACGCGACAACAGTAAGCTATGTATCCCAAGATCCAAGACAACTCTAATGCGCAAAAGTGTTTTCTGTATGGCGCCAATTCTTTATAATAAGTTGCCAAAACATTGGAGGGAATTAACCACTGAGAAATTAAGAACTAGATTAAAAAACCTACTGTTACAGAAAATCTATTACAGCACTGATGAATTTCTAACTGACAAATTAATTTGACTTGTATAATGACATCCTCATTTTCATTAATAATAATTGCTTTGACATTTGATAATTTATTATGTATTATTTACTATGATCAGCGTATGACACTATTTGATTGTTTTTATTGTACTTTTTTTTTTAAGTTACGGTTAATTGTTATTTTGCTGTGTGTAATGGACCAATTTAAAATCATTTGATGCTGTGTAGCGTCTGACATCTTATATATGTACGCCGTTCAGGCAAAACATGACTGTAATACTTATAATTTAATGTAACATCTTGCATGCTATGTGCGAGTATACTCATGTTTTGAACAAATAAAAATTAACTTATCTTATCTTATCTAATCTTATCCACCATCAATAAATTCCAAATCTATTTAGTCCGTCAGTTAGAGTATTGGAAAATAATGGACGTGTTTTTTTTTTGTAAATCAATGAATTTTGACAAAGATAAAACGCATCGAAACTCGGGAGTGGGGGCTCGTGACGTCGACAGAACGTGCTAAAATTATACCAAGGCGTGACGTATTGAGAATTTTAAAAGCGTCGTATCTTCGTCAATTTTGGGTTACGTAACAAAAGAAAAAGTACGGGTCAAATATTTTTTGATCATCTAAATGACGGCCTAATCGTCTTAAAACTAGGGATGCATCCGATACCGATATTATCGGCGATACTTCGGGTTTGCCGATATATCGGTATCGGCGATATTTTTATAGCAGACTAGCTTCTGCCCGCGACTTCGTACGCGGATCCTGTTGCAATTTTTTTTCTCAAAAGTATCCTATTAAGTAGATGTTACTTCTAATACCTCCAAGAATATGTGTACAAAGTTTCATGATGATCGGTTGAGTAGTTTTCGCGTGAAAGCGTAGCAAACAAACTAACATTCACATTTATAATATTATATATGGGATGGGATTCAACGATACTTTTCAATTTTCGCGCTTTAAAAATGACTTCTTATAAGTAAGTACCCAAACTTGAAAAAAATGGCGCAGAAGTACTTTAGTTTCCAAATGAGTTCTGTCGCATCTAAGAGACTATTTTCCACCGCAGGTCTTATTCAAACAGACTTGCGAAATCGCCTTTGCCCGCAAAACTTAAGAATACTTCGTTTTTAAATAAAAATCGTATCAATGTTCATTTTGATTACTTAAACTATTAATTAATTGTGTTTTATTTATTCTACCTTCTTTTTTGAATTCAATAAGCATATCAGTATCGGTATCAGTATCGCCGATATTTTTATAACAGTATCGGTATCGCAAGCTTGTATAGCATATATATATATATTATATTTCTTGTATAGCAAGCAACGACCTATTTTCGGGCCTACGCTGTCCCCTCATACTTTAGTACTAATGCTGTAATGAAACATAATAATATTGTAATACCAAATGATTTGAAAAGAGTAACCATGGAGTTTCTTGCCGGTTCTTCTCCATGGAATCGACCAACACGAACCGTGCACCTTTTTCGACGTTTTATTAAGTGCCCATCCAGGCCTATGTGAAATAAAATATTTTGATTTTTGATTTATCGTATCGGCAAAAAGTATCGTATCGAGGCATCCCTAATTAAAACCTATTGAGTAGTTTGAAAGATGAAAGATCTAAGTGTACAAACAGCGGGATCAGTCATTTAGTAAGTTCTCGCATTTGGGTGACGGATTTACTCGTATATGCCCAAAAATGACTAGAAATAAATCATTAATTTACGTCATATTGATACGCGTTTTAGGTGACGGTTTTATACGGTGAAAATTGGCCAAATTGCTTCTTCTTACCTACGTCATAGTCATAATAATTATTATTATTATTATTTAATCACCTACGTTTGATACGAATATTTCCATGACGATGACGTCACAAAAACTAGTATTTTATTCTATTTTCCTTGTGCAAATAAAATAAGCAATTCCTTGTATTGTGGTTTACTACATCAGAAATCGGTTTAAAAGGTGCGATAACATTATAAAACAAGGGTGACTAATATAAAAGTAGGTGAAAATATGAATCATTACTTTAACCATTTAAATTAATTAACTACGGGACCCGTCAATGTGGCGACACTTGGGGGAGGCCTATGTCCAGCAGTGGACGTCTTTCGGCTGAAATATTTACAAAACGAAAAAATAATTGCAATGTGTGAGTTTAATTTCGTCGGTACTCTAATTCTTTTAACAAAAATAATTTTAGCTTACTCCTAATATTATAATATCGCGTATCGTCCAGGAAAAGTACCGACAAAATCGGTAGAGCCGTTTCTGAGATTAGCTGGAACAAACCGATAGACAAGGAGCATGGAAAAGGCGGATTATTTTTTTTTACTATTAACCAGCTGACCCGCGCAACTTCGTATAAAGCTTCACATAATATAGCTTATTACGAGTAAATTAGAGATTAGATTACTATAGATTAGAAAATTAGAGATAGCTTATTAGAGATTTTTTAAATTACAAACAGTAGTTTCTGCGATTAGCGCGTGCAACCAAACAAACAAACTATTCAGCTTTATAATATTATTTATTATAGTATTGGTAAATTAACAGTTAGTGAACAAAATTGTAGAGTTTCAGCATTCTACATTAGTATATTAACACAGGAAAAATACTTAATTAGGTGTAGTATGTACTTCGTATTAAATATAGGTAGATTGGGAAGGTTATATGTGAACATTGATTTTATATTTTACTAGTTGACCCACGCAACTACGTCTGCGTCTCATAAAAATGAAAATGCCCACAAAAGAAAAAAAAAACCTTTTTAAAAATCATGATTTGTGGTAAAACTCAATGTAACGCACTTAAAATATGGTGCTGATGGATGGATTAAATAGTACGGGGGTCGTGGAGGTGTTTAAAGTAAAAAAAAAAAAACTTGTGTTTTAAAAAAAACTTGTCGCAATGTTGGAACTTTGACCCCCAATATCTCCGTAACTAGACGCTTCCCAGGTAGGTATGGTGTAGAACAAAAAAATGATTGCAATGATGGAGAGGACAAGTGACTTTCGGCTTCGTGAAGAGGTGTTTTACACCCTTTATAACCTTCCTCGATAAATGGACAACACAAAAAGATTTTTAAAATTTCAATCAGGAGTTCCTGAGATTAGCGCGTTCAAACAAACAAACTCTTCAGCTTTATAATATGTTAATTATTCCTCTTGAATTACTCTATCTATTAAAAAAAACAGGCATCAAAATCCGTTGCGTAGTTTTAAAGATCTAAGCATACATAGAGGGACAGACAGACGCGGCGGGCGACTTAGTTTTATAATATTATGTAGTGATATAATATATTATAAATAAATCGATGTTTTTATCCTTATTAAATTATAAATTAATTATTATTTGGAGATGTAACATATTATTCTGTATATTATATAGGTGTGTTTATTATGTTATTACAACTTTTAATAATTCCCAAACCGATTTTAAATGACGTAGAGATAGAGAAATAAGTCATTTATTCAAATTAAGCTTATAATCAGCCTAATTTACAAGAGACAGTCCCAAAGCAGAGCTTCATCCGTGCCTCGGAAAGCACGTTAAGCCGTTGGTCCCGACTGTCATTTGTACATCTTTGACAGTCGTTACAGGTACTCAGACAGTGGGCCGAAAGTTTGACAACCAGTCTTATCAATAGGTGTCGTATTATCCAGTACTAACTGGGTTGTGGAGGTCAGATAGGCAGTCGCTCGTCGCTCCATGTAAAATACTGGCATTCAGCTGCATCCGGTTATACTGGAAGCCGAACTTGACATAGTTGGGAAAAGGCAGGCAAATGATGATATGAAAGAAGAAAGGAAATGAAGACTTGAGTAGGCAAAGAATTAAGGAACACGACACAGGCACAGGCGACGTTCCGAGATACGCTGTAAACGATTTGAGCGTCCATAAACCCGTTCCGAATTACCGTGAGCGCGATATCGATGTTCCTTGAATCGTCATAACACGCGCCATCTTGCGATTACACCGACCATGCTCCAAATAAATATCACCGTGAGCGCTGTCAAATGACCTAATGACAGATCTTAGCTGCCATAACCGTTTAAAATAAATCGGAACGCAAAATATTGATGTGAGCGCTGTGAGTGATTATTTCGTATCTCGGAATGCACTCTAAGTCATACCTTTGCTTATCAATAAAACAAAGAACTGTTTACAAAATAAAACTAGGTTATTCATGACTATTGCTGATAAGAAGTGAAAGCTGATAAAGATACTAAAGTACCATTGATTTCAGTACATCGACCGATTAGACAGTTATGCACTTTATAGGCGCTTAGACGAGCTAAATTAGCAACTCTATTTGTGGTGGTTCAAACTTCGTTTGAAATGCTGTTAGAATAAAGTTCTAACCAATCGCGAAATTAGTGGTTTCGATCGATTTACAAAAAAACTATTGATTGGATTAAAAAACTAAAACAGTAGCATGCTAATATATTGCTTGTAGCATTATTTGCCAAAAAATCAGAATGATCGCATGCATATTAGTATGTTTTTTATTGTTTGAAAGATATTTTTAGAGGTAAGTTCGTGATTTCTTTTTACCGAGCCAAATTAATTGTATTATGTTTTCAAAACAGTATCATGCTAGTATATATCCTGAAGAATATCATATATTTTTCTGGTCTTGTTTATAGCAGTGAATCATATACTTTTATTAATTATTTTTTTTAATGCCTGAAAGCATATGATATACTGCAAACAAAACCAGAAAAATATATAAAACATAGACTGCTATTGTTCATTCTTAATTTACTTATTTTAATTTATGAATGTATTTTATGATAATTTTTAATGGGTTTTTAGTAATTTTTAATAAGTTTACTTATGTGTCGGATTTGTTAATGTGATCATGATTTGTGTTTTTTACTTTTTATAAAACTGACCTGTAATTCCAAATAATTATTAATAAATAAACTAAAATAAAATCATAACCCTTTTTTTTTTTTTTAAGGATGGGAAATCATCAAATGACCCCCCCCACTCTGGGCGGAGCGGGAGGGAGTGTCAGACTCTTACTGACTAAAAACCATCCATGTTCCTTCCTCGCCTTTTACGTTCCGGGGCCGCGGTATCTCTTTCGAACAGGCCCGCAACCCCGGCAGGCTTCGGCCCTTGCGGGCCCCTCTCTTTTTGCTGACATCTCTTTGAGGCGCGCGTGGAACACGAACGCGCCGTCGACACGGCCTGTCGTCGTCGTTAGGCGGCTAGCTAGCCCATAGCCAGTCGTCCACAGGCCCGCATCTACGGTGGCCGGTAGCCACCACGTGGCCCCCGACGCCCGTTGCGTCTCCTGCGGCGGCCGGGAAGAGAGGATAAAATCATAACCCTTCGTTTGGGTTCGCCGTAGTTAGGTAAAAAAGTTCAAGTTTGGAGATAAGATGCAGCGTACATACCACTCGGCTTCATTAAGGGAGTTTTTTTCACACTCTACACACTTTTTAACTGTCTAAATTAACTTGATAGACACAATTTACACAACTGAACGCACGCAAACTTTAAACATTATTTAATAGGCACGATGAGAATAAAAACTTACAAATCTATTTAGTCCGTCAGTTAGAGTATTGAAAAATAATGGACACGTATTTTTTGTTTTTGTAAATCAACGAATATTGGAGTATATAAAACGCATCGAAACTCGGGAGTGGGGGGCTCGTGACGTCAGAACTCACTTAAAATTATACTAAGGCGTGACGTAGATATTAGAAATTCTAAAAGCGTAGTGTATTTATTCACACTTTTCACTGCGGTAAGCATGAGCTTCATATCAACGAGAAAATTGTACTGGTCGCCATATTTAAATTTACCTGTACCTACGTCAGAAAATGGCGGCCGGTGAGGACAAACCATTTCAAATAACATTACATATTAGGAAATTAGTTAAGGCCGGCGCAAAAGGTTTATATTTATAAATATCGCTGGGCATTACCCAGCGCCATTTAGTGCCACACTAAGTAAGGCTTGTGTCGTGGACACCAGATACCTAGTTGCTATACCTACTCAGGGTTGGATCAATGTCGGGACCTCAGCCTGAGTTCCAGCTATGGGGATTTCTTACTTGTTCAGGTCCCACTTAACCATAGTTTGACTTAAGGCGGAGGTTTCTTCAAAACGGTCCAAAAGGCGGTTTTTAAAAGCAGTGTATCTCTAAAACTATAAATAATTTCGACAAATAAAAAAAACTTTATATTTTGAAGTCCTTTTTGCATACACTGATGGAACTCAAAACATAATTTGACAAACTTTGATGCACCAAAAAAATCTTCAAACATACCTCTTAATTTTCTTTCAAAGCAGTTTAGCCATTTATTGACAATGATAATTATAATTAAAAATATAACATAAAATTTCAAATGCTAAACTACATCGACTGATGGATTAATTATTATTACATAGTAAAGTTCTAGTTTTAAATCGATCGAAAATACTCATTTCGCACTATTCGGCCCGCAGTGACTGAAGTAACAACCACTTTGTAGTGCAAGCTAATTAGAACTTTATTCTAACAGTATTTCAAACGAAGTTTGAACCACCACAAATAGAGTTGCTTATTTAGCTGATGTCGTCGCCTTCACCAAGCTTCACTGTGATATTAAATGGGGTCGGCGCACCAGGTTTTGTAAAATTGAAATGGTCATGTAGGATATTTAACGTTACCATCGGCTTCGCCCGCTATTAAAGGTAGATTATAATCTATCTGCGTGCAAAATTTCATCCAAATCCGTTCAGTACTTAATAACGTAAAGACGCAATCCTAAACTTGCAAGTAAGTTACGCAATCAGCCCGTAGAATAACGTTTAGCGATAAAACCAAACGTCACCACATTAAGTCTAGCAGTTCTCTAGCTTAGATATACAAACAGACAAACGTGCTACATTACTGTACATATAATTAAGTGTTATGTAAAGAGCAATGCACTCTGACTGACTCACTTGTATGAATTTAACTTAAGTGTTAACATCAAACATCAACGAAAATGTTTACACTATGAATACGACTTGGCTGAAAATCGGAACAGGCGTTAAAACGCATTCAATTGTTTTTTTTTTTGTTAATAATGCGCGTGTATGATAAATGATGTTTATTAAGGAAGTAGGTTTTTACAATGTAAATACTTTTACATGTCATTGTTTAAAAAACTAGTTTGGGCCGGTGTTTCGTACCTGACTACTCTGAGTAGAAACAGCCGAAACATACTCAGAGGACTCCTGAAGGTTCTGGTAGTCTTCTGAAGTGCAGACATAATCATGTTCAATTCACACGAGGACTAAGCAGCAGATTACTGTCTGAGATGGTCATTTGAAGAAAGAACCACACAGATTTGAGTGGTCCTATCCAGGGGCCTAATTCTGCTATTTTAATAAATTCGTCACTCAAACACGATTCCATTCTCATCCCATTGTAATTTTGCTTAAAGTTCGTAATCTGCTAAATTCCCAATGGTCGGTCAATGGTCTCGTAATAAAATTGTGTTTTAATGGCATTGTCGTATTGTCATTATTATAAAACCCTTAGTACAAATGGTTTTCGAAATCTACTACTAAATGCGAACATTTATTCATGACAGATTTGATGTACGAGATTAATATTCTATGACATTTCTTTTAATGGAGTGTCAGTGGTTGTTCATTGAGAAGTCATAATGATAGTAGAATTAACAAACTTGTCAAAATTTGACAGAACTTGATTGATAATTATGAAATCAAAGATCGAATACTCTGACACTATTGTAATAGCAGAATCGAGGCCCAGGGAGTAGGTCCTTAAGGCGCGTAGACGAGCTAAATTAGCAACTCTATTTGTGGTGGTTCAAACTTCGTTTGATATGCTGTTAGAATAAAGTTCTAATCAGCTTGCACTACAAAGTGGTTGTTACGTCAGCCACTGCGGGCCAAATAGCGCGAAACGAGTGGGTTCGATCGATTTACAAAAAAACTATTGATTGGATTAAAAAACTAAAACAGTATCATGCTAATATATTGCTTGTAGAATTATTTGCCAAAACATCAGACTGATCGCATGCATATTAGTATGTTTTTTATTCTTTGAAAGATATTTTTAGAGATAAGTTCATGATTTCTTTTTGTCGAGCCAAATTAATTGTATTATGTTTTGAAAACAGTATCATGCTAGCATATATCCTGAAGAATATCATATATTTTTCTGGTCTTGTTTATAGCAGTGAATCATATACTTTTAGTAATTATCAAACTCGCGTTTAGCTCATGTAATCGCCTTAATTAAGGGGCCGGCGGAGCAAGCGTTTTTCATACAAACGTAATACTAAAATAATATGAAAATCAAACATATTCTTAAGGTAGTGTGTCTAGATTTCGATTGTATTATAGAATATCTATGTTCCCAAATAAATATTTTGAAAGGACAGTGACATAAAGGCGAGATATCAGGAATTAAAAATTTCTATAGAAAATTTATTTATCTCATAACTCTTGTTTAAATCGGTGTACATTCAAAATATGTGTTTGGGAACCTAGATATTCTGTGATCCAATCAAAATAAATACACACTACCTTAAGAATATGTTTGATTTACAAATTATTTTTGTATTACGTTTGTATGAAATTTGCATGCTCCGCAGGCCTCTTAAAGGATCGTAGCTGTTCGAAAGATATTCCGCAGCTCTGGGCTACAAAGGGCTAAGAAGGAACATGGATGGGTTTTAGTAAGTACAAGTCTGACACTTCCTTCCTTTTCTTCTTCCTCTTGTAACAGCACCATGTTGATATAGGAGCTTTTTGGCCTCGTACAGGTCGAGTTTCGTTTCTTTTAATTTTTATATATTTTTTATCACACACATTTTACCACTTTGGAAGTGTCTCTCGCGCAAACTATTCAGTTTAGAAAAAAAAAATGGTAAAAACCTCAATATCATTTTTAAAGACCTAAGTATCCATAGATTCTCCACACGTATGGGTTTGATGAAAAAAAAAATAGGTTTTCATGTCCCATTAAACAGCTGTTTTTAGAAATCACTTATCTTTTCGGTGAACATGAACCTTAAAGTGCGCGGTGAGGCACGGAGGGAATTCGGTATGTACCCATCCACCGACCAACCTAGGCAAGCACGGCTTAACCTGAATTTTCACAACTTTTTACATAATATCCAAATTAATGCAAAACTCGTGACGTCGTGTCTTTCTATTAGCGTCATATAAACCAATTTGAATATTATAACATCTCTAGGCAATATTCAAACACAACTTGAATTTAAATAATTATCATGTCATGGTCAAAATAAAAACCCAGATGTTGACATAATAAATAAACAGTTATTTCTCAATTATCTGCAGAGATGATTTCTTTCCTCAATTCTAAAATCAATCGAAAATCTGTAATCTAAGATCTGACATTTTAATTGTACCTATTAGTTTCATCAAATCTTCTTGAAATAACTTTTTCAAATAGAAGCTATTTTCCTCCTTTCTAATATTTTAGGCCAAAACCTAACAAAATATCATGGCTGTAAACCACAAAGGGTGAGGCAGAAGTGTATCTAATAGTAATGTTTAAGTCCCACATAATAGGGGGCAAGCTAAATGCCATCAATCAGGCACAAATCCAGATTCCGTGGCTGCTTCTGAGAAATTCTGACGGAAAAACCCCATAACACTTAGCCCAACCTGGGAATCAAACACCGGACCTCCCTACTCGCTTGAAAATTTTCACATTGTCTACCTATTACGGTTCAAGAGGTATAGTCAGGTGACATATGGAAGGGCAGACAGCGAATTCTTAGTAGGTAATAGAGTCCTGTTGGCAATCTTTGAGTAAAAAAGAAGGTCAAACAACGGCACTGGTGATGTCTAAAAACGGGCAGAGTGGGAGAAGTCATTTGATGATTTCCCATCTGAAAAAAATAAATAAAAAAGGGTTTAAAGGAACCTAACTAACCTGACATGGGGGTGCCCCAAGTCCCGATTATGGGGGCACTTCTGTCGCATGCATTTCACAATATTACGGTTACACTTCGAAAGATTACAATCTACCGATAAATTATGCGTCATATTCTAATCGGTATGTTCAGTTGACAAATTTTTTGAGAGTTTACAACCTCGCTAGAGAGATTACAATCTAACGTGTTTGACAATTTTACAGTGACATATATATTCCAACAAGACGTTTCAAAAGACTGCACACTTGGGATAATATACTTTGAGTAAACCAATATCCAAAGGCAGCCTAACACGTCAAATACTCTTCATAAACAAAAACTGGGAAGTGTGGCAGAAAAAAGTACTGTCTATGAAGTCTAAATATTCAATGGATTTTGACATTTTTGATTGATTATAATATTCAAAACAGAAATTGGAGATACGTAAACAAAAATCACTAAAATGAAGATGGCTATTTTCATCAAAGAGCAAAAAAACTATGAAATAATGACCATGATGATGATACGTGTATAATATATATATATTATTTTCAAAATACTATGCTTAATCATTTCACTTGAGTTCCTACAACTTTCCCTTTCGTCATATGAGTTTATTTAACAATTATAATATTTATTGTTGTTTCAAGTACCTACTTACCATATTTCTTTTAATATGCTGTCATAGGTTTAAATAGTTATGTTGACATTTATCAACTGAAAATCGTAGAAACACACAACATTTGGATATTATGTTTAAATCAATTATGTGAGAAATAAGAATAAATGCTTAGAATAAAGATCAATTAAAAATTAATATCTACCACTCACCTCATCATTTTCAGTCTGCAAGTCCTCCAAACTCTTACAATTCTTCAACGTATTCAATGTTCCGTACATGTTACGTCTGGAAAACTTTATATCCTCATCAGAGCACGGCACATCGTAAATATGTTCATCACTTTCAATGTAAAACTTTGAATTTTTCACTTCACATTCACAGTTCAGATGACATTTAAAACTACCATCTTTTTCTTCATTTATTTTGCACTTTACACACTTTGAATCCTCGGAAATATTTGGATCTGTATTTTCATTTGTGCACGCACAGCATGTCTTTGAATCTTCTTCAGCTTTTAGTCTTGTATAAGGAAGACTAGACGTAGAGTTGTTGGTAATGGCACAGTTAAGAGAATTCAGGCAACGGGAGATCGGGTCAGGGTTTTGGTTCGGTAATAAAGTACGATTGGTTATGTCCAAGATTTCAGTACACAAGTAATGTATCTCTTTCGGCTTTTTGGGTGTTTCTACAGTCCCTTCACGCTTTTGGAGTACTTTTTCAAGCTTTTCAAGCATTCTTTTAGCTTCTTTCTTTTGTTGTTCATTGTCTTCAGGGATAGTTGAGACTTTGAAGATACGAGGAGGTTTGGCAGGCGGTGGGCCTGGAGGCAGGGGTTGTTTTAAAGCCTTTTTCAAAGTGTCTGTTAGTTTTAAATGAGGGTTTTTACGTTCAAGCCGTATAGTTTCACTGGAGTCACACAATTCGTCCATAGCCTGGAGATTTGTTAAATGAGTTTTTTCCGGAGACTTCTCAGACTTCTCGAATTGAGACATGAGACGTTTAATTCTGCCAGATTTGTCCTCTTCTACATTTTCAGTCTCAGAACTAACTCCGCTATCAGTCATGGCCTCTTGTTTTTCATTTTCTTTTCTTTTCGGTTTGATAACTGTAGCATACTGGTCTAAAATATGTTGAGGGACATCAGCATCTGGTATAGAATCAAACTGGCTTTCAACCTCACTCACCTGGCCAACAATCTCAGCGTAATCTGTTTGCGGAACAAAGTTTTCTTTCTTCATCTGCTCCTCCAAGAAGTTTCCAAGCCTTTTCAGTCTGTCTTTGCTCAATTTTCTCTCCATCTTAAAAGAAAAATCACTGGTTTCAGATCGACCGTTGCAACTACCGTGCCGTTTAGGACTCACAATTTTTTGACTCTTGTCACAACGAAATGCATGGCTCCTATGCAATTTTTTGCCTGGATCACTGATTTGTCGGGACAGCGTATTTTTCGTATCACTAGCACTCCGCTTTACCTCAGTTTTACTGTATAAATAACTAGTGTTTGGTTTAGGCGTCCATTCGTCACTGGGCTCTGATTCATTCCCAATATTATCCTGTTTAAATGATAGTTCGTAATCGATTTGACCGTTTTCCTTCCCATATTTTTTTGTAGAAACATTCTTTTCTCTGCACAATTGATTTTCAACACGATTCGGAATGTTTTCACTGTTCAAATTCTCGAATTTACTTTTTATTTCTTGCACTCTGTTCTTTGCTGATATCATTTCGATGCATAGTACATTTTTATTGGCGCAATTATTTTACTCACAACGGTTTTTAGTAGCTTTAGAGCTAAACGCTAGCACTGAATCACTTTTAATGCACCCATTTTGTCAATTTTGCTAAAAGAATAAACACGATACAGACAGCTTGTTTTTTTTTTTCAAAACACAGTTCAAAGCACTGGCAGCTGTAATAACGGACTGATTATAAACTGTGTTATCTCAAAAATGCGCGTTATAGTAGGAAGTTGCACGACACAATAGTTTTAATTGCGAAAGTGGAACGTCAATTGTTATTTTACTCGGTGTTAACTATTTTGAAACACAATGCACTTGACAGAAAGTTTACATAAACAGTTGTTCGTTCGCGACGAGGTCGAGGCATGGCACATTTGGTATTGCCAGACGTAAGAAAACTTTACCCTGATATTGTGTTTAGGAGAAAGTGATAATATTAAAATCTTGTCTCGCTAAATATTTTGAATAAGCACGAATCACAATTTTATCTACACTTGTCGTGTTTTATTTTTAGGCAATTAGATCACTTTTAATTAATTTAAATACACTAAATTCTACTCTACTATGTAATACGATCAAACCTAATCTGCTGAAAATGCCAGTTTAGTAAATTTTGTAGTATTTTTTTCCTTGACAACAGCTGTCTATATTAAGCGTTGTTTCATGATTCAGTAAAATGAATAACAGTGGATTCATTACCTTACATAGAAATTTATTGCAGTAATAGCTACTAAATATAGTTATTAGCTTGAACTACCAGTAGCTTGGACCTTGCTCCCAACACTGGTGGATAAATAAGTTATAAGTACATTTTTAATTTAAAAAAAGTCAAAGTAAGTATGTAGAAAATAATTATTAAGTACAGTAGAAGAAATGAATGAAAAAAGACTAATTAATTGAGTGAGTAGGTACCTACTGTGATTAAAAAGGCGGAAGCTGAAGCGTACGGAGTCTATTTAAAGTTTTCCCTGTTTATTTCTATGTTTAAAACAGATGTTCTTCTTGTCAATGAAATGGTGACGAAGGCGTTTTAGATGACAACGAAGACTCATAAAAGGATGATATAAGTGGGTTAGTGATTCATTAATGTAATTTATTGATTAAAAAATATATGCTTACCTATAAAGATGCACGAATGTTATTAGCAGACACAGATAACGATAAATGACTTAATCATACAAAGATAAAGTATTTTTTTCTTGTCTCCACTTTACTCGTTAAGAAGTCACACTCTTTGATTTTTAATAAGGTCAAAAGAAAATCTATTAAAGAATACAAGTGAAATGCTACAAACCACTATGTTACTTGATGATAATGGTCACTACGAATTTCCCCATGTTATGATAAAATCTCCCCGAATCGGAAGATAATTTTTTATCAAGATAACGAGCAGCTGAGATTCTTGAATCGGTCGGATATTCTCATTTGCCTCTGTGCTCTACAGAAACTGGTTTTCGTATACAGAAAACTTTCAGTTTGTATGATAAAATAATACTATCCTTACAAAAATAAGGAAAAAACGTGATTGTAGTCGATTTAGTTATTAACAAGTTTATAAAAACATACTTCATAAGATATCCCAAGATATCCGAACACATTTTGCAACAGCTTTGACAAGAAAAAGATTACCAAGTCACAGCTGATTTTTGAATACTTTTCGTCGGGTTATCACAAAACACACAACAACAGCATAGAAACACACAATTTTTAAAAACTAAAAATAAAATAATAAAATTGCGAGTAATTACTCCGTAAATTAACACCATCCAAAAAATTGCCATCTAGTGGTTAGTAGCTGAACTTCTATAAAGGCAAGTTTTTATTGAAGATGTTGTTCGACGTAAAAGGTGGCAATGGCATAAAATGGTTTTTTTTTTCAGCAGGTGCCACTGTCAGGTAAAATAAGATATGAATACCGAATGAATACCAATGAGTTAATTTTGCAAGTTAATTTATTAACTTGAAAAATAAACTATGTTTTTAAATATTGCCATCTAGTGTTTAGTAGCTGAACTCTTATGAAGGCAAGTTAACAGTGAAGATGTTTTAGTGAAATAGTTGGCCGTTATGTCAGTAGATGGCGCTTTCTGGATTTAAATCAAATATGAATAAAAATTCAACGATTCTGATTCTGAAATTATATTTCAGAGTTAATTTGCTTCACAAGACCCGCCGCGGATTCCAGATTTATGCTTGGTTATTTGTTTCTCCTCGGTACATTTTGTTAACGTGCAAAACCTAGGTTTTAATAGAAATATTGTAAGGCTTTTTAGGTTATGACCTTGGGGCTGGCAGCACAGTGCAAGGGGTGTACTAGAACCCCACTATCAAGACAGAAAATAAATAGGAAGATTTAGATTTTTAAATTAATGATGCTGTTTGATCTAGGAGACCAATATCTAACATAAAGTACCGCTGGCTTCGATGCTTTCTGTGACTTTGTTCGCCGGTTCCACTTACTAGGGTGTGTGGTGTACAGAAAATAGATATAATAAACAAATAGCTTAGTGACCTAAACTCACCCCAGACTGCCACAACTCCTAGCTGGTATTAGCACTGCACAAAGGGTTTTCAATACTTCTGCGTCATTTTGTTTCACGAATAATTTTGTTCCAAGCTACCCGCCATGCTTGTTCCGATTTTTGAATTCCTTCTTCGTTCTTAATTTTCCCACATCTGTCAGTGGCAGTAGCATCGCCCAATCATCGCAGGCGCATGACACATTTCCGCTTCCGTGACTTGGATACACGGCTTTTGAGGTGACATTGACAGCAGAGACCCATCCCAAAACGTCAAAGAGGGACAATAAACTAATATATATACAGAATAAAGTGTAATGTGATATGTGTGTGTTCCGCGAAGTTTGTATTCTCTCATATATGTCACAGTAAAATTGTCAAATACGTTATATTGTAATATCTCTAGCGATATTGTAAAGTCTCGAATTATTGTCAAATGAACATACTGCTTACAACAAAACGCATTATTTTTCGTGAAATGCATGCGATAATAGTCAACTTACGTGGTGTGGTGGGAAGGAGGGGTCCCCCTTGCCTAGTGGCACAACTCTCATGAAAAGTTATCTTACTAGCTTCTGCCCAGGACTTTGTTCGCGTGAAGTTTTGATATCGCAAACGCATCGCCTGCTCAACGGTAGCTTTTTTCCCGCTTGCAACATTTCTTATTGCTGCTCTGCTCCTATTGGTCATAGCGTGATGTTATATAGCCTTGGGACTCTCCAACGCAAAAATATTTTTTCAATTCGAACCCGTAGTTCCTGAGATTAGCTCGTTCAGCCAAACAAACAAACAAACTCTTCTGCTTTATAATATTACTAGCTGACCCACGCAACTTCGTCTGCGTCACATAAGAGAGAAAAACGAAAGGAAAAAATAACCCATAAATTTTGCAACGTTTTTCATTCCTGCTCCTCCGCTCCTAAAAATCGTAGCGTGATGTTATATAGCCTAAAGCCTTCCTCGATAAATGGACTCTCCAACGCAAAAATGCGGCACTTAGGTTAGGTACCTTTAAACCCTGCACTCGGAAATTGCGCTTTTTAGGGGAATATAAAGTGTTTTGTGGTTAGGTTAGGTTAGGTTAATCGGTATTTCTCAGGAGTGGTACATTATCTTTCATGAGAGTGGTACCACTGGGTAAGGGGGACCCCTCCTTCCCTCCACACCGCGTAAGTTGACTACCATCGTATGCATTTCACGAAAAATAATGCGTTTTATTGTAAGCAGTGTGTTTGACAATTTTACGGTGACATATACATCTATCCTTGTCTGTCTGAAATATTCGTGAGCCCTAGATTTTATTGATTGATAGGGCAATAAGAAACTTGTTTTATAGCTAGGGTTTATTTTTAGAACAAAGGAATTGTAGGAAATGGTTTAAATTAAATCTATACTAATATTATAAAGCAGAAGAGTTTGTTTGTTTGGTTGAACGCGCTAATCTCAGGAAGTACTGGTTCAAATTAAAAATATTCTTGTGTTGGATAGTCCATTTATCGAGGAAGGTTTTAGGCCATATAACATCACGCTGCGACCATTAGGAGCGGAGCAGGAATGAAAAATGTTGCAATAACGGGGATTTTTTTCGTCTCCTTTCGTGTATCTCTTTTATGTGACGCAGACGAAGTTGCGTGGGTCAGCTAGTAGCTTATAAGAGGGTGGGGGGTGGGGGTGTTTTAGTCATGTAAGATGACCATTTTATATGACTATTGCATCACCGAGCGGAGTTTGCAATTGCATAGCAGAATTTTGGACAAAACATACAAGGTGTAAACGTACCTTTCAGGAGCTTTCAGAAAGCTGCTAACCACGCCGGCGGAGCATGCGTTTTTCATGCAAACGTAATACCAAAATAATATGAAAATCAAACATATTCCTAGGGTTGTGTGTATGTATTTCGATTGGATTACAGATTATCTATGTTCCCAAATATATATTTTGAAAGGACAATGATACAAAGACGAGATATGAGGAATTTAAATTTTCTATAGAAAACTTATTTTTCTCGTAACTTTTGTTTAAATTAGTGTCCAATCAAAATATATAATTGGGAACCTAGAAACTCTGTAATCCGATCGAAATAAATACACACTACCTTAAGGTGATTGCCTAGACAGACCTCGCCATACATTTTCCAAGCTCTGTAATCTCCGTAAATAAACGGTTTCTGCAGAATAAAAGCAAGTATAATGGTACTTTATAATGTATTGTTACATCGGACTTACTAGAACATTCGAGAAAGCCAGTGATGACAGTGTGTGTACGTTAGAAGTTCGAGAGCATTCATTCTATTATTATTAGTTTTAAAGTTAGGTAGGTACAAAATCGCGACCTATTTATACAAAGACATTAGAATTTCGACCGTACGCCTAGGGCATAAGGTTCATATTTGTTTGTTTTGTACAAGTAGGTAATGCCAACCTTGTAAGTAGGTACCTGCTATTTTTTGTTAGTGTTTTTTTATGACCCTCTCGAATGATCGTGGTTATTCTGGTGTATCTGTTGGCGAGTATAAATAGAGCGCTCAGGGCCACGACCGGCAGTCTTGTTTTGGCTACACAGCGAAGCGAATCCAAGTGAACTACAAGTGCGATATCTAAGTGAATAGTAAACAGTAGTGTATTTGTGATTAAGTTTTGATTGTTTAGTGATTAATAAAGTTATTGTGTTGTTTAATCGGTAGTAATTAATTTATCTCATACCCAGCTCGTAACAAATTGGTGTCAGAAGTGAGAGATAAATTATGCCAATCCTACCAAAGGACGACACGGACGGTATCCGTACCAGAAGTCAGCGACAGCAGGATATGGACCAAAGGCGGTTTGGGGATTCTCCGACACAGACACCGGGTGGTGTCCAGCCTACGTCACAGCCAGTCGCTGGCCCATCCGGAGTTTCTCCAGCATCAGGGGCGCCAGACTTGTCAGCTTTAATGGCGCTGCTGCAGGATCAAGCTCGCCGTCAAGAGGAGCAGGCTCGCCGTCAAGAGGAGCAGGCTCGCCGTCAAGAGGAGCAGGCTCGCCGATTGGAAGAGCAACTGCAGCGAGACAAGGAGGAGCAGACTCGCCGTCAAGAGGAGCAGGCTCGCCGATTGAAAGAGCAACTGCAGCGAGACAAGCAGGAGCAGGCTCGCCGTCAAGAGGAGCAGGCTCGCCGGTTGGAAGAGCAGTTGCAGCAAGACAAAGAGGAGCAGGTCCGCCGCCAGGAGGAGCAGATGCTCCTCATAAAGGATCTGCATGCAAGTTTTGGCAAGGACATCAAGTTGATGAAAGAACAGGTCCACCAGCATGAGAATCGCATCTCGGAGGCCGAAGTTCAGATTGCTGGGGTAAAGAAGGCTTTGGGCGAACTGAAGACTGAAGGTGGAACTGTAGCTTCAGTGGTTGCTGCACCTTCTTCGCGTGGTTTCAAGGTTCCTCCATTCGACGGAACATCGTCGTGGTCGGCCTACAGAATCCAGTTTGAGGCCGTCATGAAGGCGAATGGATGGACCAAATCACAAGCCATGACCGCGCTCACCTTAGGCCTCCGAGACCAGGCCCTAACCATTCTCGAGGCACTCGGCAGGGATGTAACCTACGAGCAGCTGCTAGAGGCGTTGGAGTCCAGATACGGCGACGCGCACCTGGAGCACGTATTCCGTGCCAAGTTGAAGGACCGTTTTCAACGAAGTGCCGAGAACCTACAGCAGTGGGCTCTAGAAGTTGAAAAGCTCGTTCGGAAAGCCTACCAGTCTGCCCCTGCACTGATTGACGGAAATTTGGTACAGGCCTTCGTTGATGGAATACGTGACTTAGAAGTTAGAGCCGCCGTGAGACTTGGGCATCACGAGACATTGAAGGACGCCTTGGCCCATGCCTTAGAAGTAGAGGCAGTGAGGCAAGACCACCGAACGCACCGCGTCAGGGAGGTTGTAGCATCACCTGTACGCGACCGCCCGCAAGGGTATAGTCCTAGGTGCTACACTTGTGGAGAAAGGGGTCATCTTCGGTCAAGCTGCCCTAAGCGCAGCACCCCGAGAGAAGATCAGCAGGGAAGAGTTGCTGAAGTGACTGCCCAGCTACAGCAGGGAAACGAGTAAATGCCAGGACTGGGGGGCGGGTGCTGGCTGGTATTGAAAAAGCCCCGAGAATCTTGATCTCGCAAGCACATGACGGGAACAGCCTGACCATCAAAGGCGAAGTCAATGGAACACCATGCAAACTGACGTTGGATACTGGAGCTTCTCACACGGTCGTCAATTCCAAACTAGCAAGTCGGTTTCTTGGGGACTACTTCAACAAACACGACCGTATACAGTTACTAACAGCTACCGGTCAGCAAATTACCGTCCGAGGCAAGAAGGAGGTGGAGTTAAAATTGGGTGACAGATTTTACAAGCAGAATGTCATCGTGGCTGACATAGTGGACGATTGCATCTTGGGCTTGGACTTCATGCGGAAATATCGTTGTGAGATCGACATTGATCAAGGAGTACTGAAATGTGGTTCAGAGGAAGTCTTCATGGAAGGTGCACCGTCAGGGAAAGTGTACTGTTTGAAGAAGATTGTTCTTCCTCGCAGATCAGAAACGGTTGTGCCAATTTGTTTGCCACGGAATTCTGGAAACAAAAGTCGAAGTGTTCTAATAGAAAGGGTAAACAATGACTTCCCATGGAAGATGGCACGAACTCTGGTCAAGGCCACCAACATCTCAGCAGTACGCATACTGAATCCAAGTGACCAGGAGCAAGTGATTAAGAAGGGCACCTTGATCGGCACTTGCGAGGAAGTAGCTTGGATGCGTCAATTGCAAGATGTGCCTACCGGAAATGAAATTTGTAGTTCAAAATTTGACGTGTCAACGCTTTTGGAAAACTGCGATTTAACTATAGAAGAAATGGACAAGGCTAAGAAGATGTTACTTCAGTACGCCAACATTTTCTCTTCGAATGATGCTGACATAGGGAGAACTGGACTTGTTCAGCACCAGATTAATACGGGTAACGAGTTACCAATCCGTCAGCGACCAAGAAGACTGCCAGTTGCACGAGAAAAAGAGGTAGAAACCATGATTGAGGGAATGGTGAAGGACGGTGTTATAGAGCCTTCATCGAGTCCATGGTGTTCTCCTGTGGTCTTGGTAAAGAAAAAGGACGGCAGTATGCGCTTCTGTGTGGACTATCGACGACTGAACGACGTCACGAAAAAGGACAGCTACCCGCTGCCTAGGATCGATGACACACTGGACACGCTGACTGGTATGAAGTGGTTTACCACACTTGATCTGAAGAGTGGCTACTGGCAAGTAGAAATAGACCCCAAGGACAAGGAGAAAACTGCATTCTCAACAGGAAAAGGGCTATGGCAGTTTAAAGTTATGCCATTCGGTTTGTGCAACGCTCCTGCGACGTTTGAAAGGCTGATGGAGCAAGTACTCGCCGGATTGATTGGAGACGCATGTCTTGTCTATCTAGACGACATAATCATCGTGGGCCGTACATTTGAAGATCACCTTAAAAACCTCAACCGAGTGCTGTCGAAAATACAAACAGCAAATCTGAAGTTAAGTCCGAAAAAGTGTTCGTTTTTCAGACAGCAAGTGAACTTCTTAGGACACATAGTTTCGGGGGAAGGTGTTCAAACAGACCCAGAAAAAGTAGTCGCCGTCAAAGATTGGCCAGTTCCGAAAGACAAGACACAGGTCAGAGCATTCCTGGGTTTGTGCTCCTACTATCGAAGGTTTGTCAAGAATTTTGCGGACATTGCAAAACCTCTGCACAAACTCACTGAGGAAAAGCGGCAATTCTGTTGGGACGAAGACTGCGACGTCGCATTTCAGGAATTAAAGAAACGTCTGTGCAATACACCTATTTTGGGATATCCTGACACAGAAAATGACTTCATAGTTGACACAGATGCAAGTAATACTGGAATTGGGGGCGTGCTGTCTCAACGGAAAGGAGACCGGGAGGTTGTAATAGCCTACTTCAGCAAGTCTTTATCGAAACCAGAAAGAAATTATTGCGTTACAAGACGGGAGCTACTTGCCGTAGTAAAGACATTGCAGCACTTCAGTAAATATTTGCTGGGACGTAAATTCCAACTACGAACAGACCATGCTGCTCTGAAGTGGCTATTGCAGTTCAAGAATCCAGAGGGGCAAGTGGCGAGATGGATAGAACTACTCCAAGAGTTTGATCTCGTAACTGAGCACCGCAGTGGGAGAACTCACGGTAACGCAGACGCCTTGTCGAGAAGACCTTGTCCTGAAGACTGTAAGCATTGTGCCAGGCAAGAGACTAAGGAAGTAGTACCCGTGAGGATGCTTAGAACGGATCTCAGCGATGAATGGAAGGAGACCCTACAGCAGGCTCAGCAAAAAGATCCGGACATCAAACCAATCTTCGAGTGGATCAAAGCTGGTGTTCCTAAACCCAAGTGGAGTGATGTGGCTGCGATGAGTTCCATCACAAAGAGTTATTGGGCGCAATGGAACAGCTTGGTGATCCAGGATGGAGTCTTGTGCCGTAAATGGGGAAACGCTAGAGGGGACAGCTATCATCTACAAATGGTTGTCCCTAAAGCTAAGGTACCGGATGTTCTACGGCTCTACCATGATGGATGTTCTGGAGGACATATGGGAGTAAAAAGGACTCTACTAAAAATTCGCGAACGCTTTTACTGGATCCATTGTCGTGATGATGTGGAGGACTGGTGCCGCAAATGTACCAGTTGTGCAGCCGTGAAAGGACCCCAGACACGCAGCAGAGGTGCATTAAAAGTGTACAACGTTGGAGCCCCTTGGGAACGGATAGCACTAGACGTTGCGGGACCATTTCCAGTAAGCGAGAGCGGAAACAGGTACTTCCTGGTGGTCATGGATTACTTTACAAAGTGGCCGGAAGTCTTTGCCATTCCTAACCAAGAAGCAACAACTGTCGCAGATAAATTAGTTCAAGAAGTCTTCTGTCGTTTTGGAGTACCCTTAGAAATACACAGCGATCAAGGAAGAAATTTTGAATCGCAAGTATTTCAAGAGACTTGTCGATTGATGGGTACCCATAAAACCAGAACCACCTCTTACCACCCACAATCCGATGGAATGGTAGAACGATTCAACCAAACGTTGGAGAGATATCTGGCGAAAGTTGTGGAAAGCCGGCAAAGGGATTGGGACAAGCACATACAGCCGTTTCTTCTGTCTTACCGAAGTGCTGTCCACGAAAGTACGACTGTGACACCAGCCTTCGCGAACTTTGGAAGGGAATTACGGTTACCTGCTGATTTAATCACTGGAACTCCCCCTGATGCTCCATGTAGTGTAACAGATTACGCGAATGACTTGCGTAATAAGTTGAACGATGTTTATGAGCATATCCGACAATCCAGCCAACAGATGTCTGAGAAGATGAAGACCCGTTATGATCGGAGGGCAAACGGTAGGGGTTTCGACGAGGGTTCACAGGTGTGGTTGCATAACCCAGTGCGGAGCAAGGGAAAGTCTCCGAAGTTACAAGCAAAATGGGATGGACCATACCGAGTCGTGACTAGGATCAACGATGTCACCTACCGAATACAGAAGGGTCCACGAGGTGCGCCTAAGATTGTGCATGTAGACCGGTTGGCACGATACTACGGGACTAATGATGCTCGGGACGAGCATGTCTAAGGAGGGGGCAGTGTTACATCGGACTTACTAGAACATTCGAGAAAGCCAGTGATGACAGTGTGTGTACGTTAGAAGTTCGAGAGCATTCATTCTATTATTATTAGTTTTAAAGTTAGGTAGGTACAAACTCGCGACCTATTTATACAAAGACATTAGAATTTCGACCGTACGCCTAGGGCATAAGGTTCATATTTGTTTGTTTTGTACAAGTAGGTAATGCCAACCTTGTAAGTAGGTACCTGCTATTTTTTGTTAGTGTTTTTTTATGACCCTCTCGAATGATCGTGGTTATTCTGGTGTATCTGTTGGCGAGTATAAATAGAGCGCTCAGGGCCACGACCGGCAGTCTTGTTTTGGCTACACAGCGAAGCGAATCCAAGTGAACTACAAGTGCGATATCTAAGTGAATAGTAAACAGTAGTGTATTTGTGATTAAGTTTTGATTGTTTAGTGATTAATAAAGTTATTGTGTTGTTTAATCGGTAGTAATTAATTTATCTCATACCCAGCTCGTAACAGTATTATGGTCGCAAATCGCCCAAATTTTATAAAAAAAACAGTATTTCTAGGAGAATTTGACCCAATAAAAAACGAAAAATCTTTACATGTGTGAGTTAACTGAATCGCGCCATCTGACAGAAATATTTAGAACCACGAGAAAAAGTTCGTAACTGTTGTAATACGAGTTTACGTTCGGTAAACATTTATTATTTATAGATGGCGCTGTCCAGCCAGTCAGCCCATGCGTTATAATTGTCTTGACATCTTGCGAATCAAAATTGTGTTTATAGCAAGTTTGCGCTAGCGCGCGGGTTTGCCCGCTAATTTTACATTTTATGATTGATAAAATGATTTTTATTTGGAGATGAGAGAGAATGCCAGAAAGTGAAAAAAAATATCTGCGACGTGCCTTTGGTTCACACAGATACAATACTAATGTAATTATTGTATTATCTACTTTTAATTTAAAGTAGGTACCTAAGGATTTAAAAATCTTTCTACTGTATGTAAGTAAAAAGATTACATCTACATCATCATTTTCATCTTCATCTTACATCTATTGATTGAATCATATTTAATTCATGTGAAACCAGCAAGATAAGTGAATAGGTACACAGACAAACCACTTTGGTTTTTCATAACTATTGCAAATTTTAATATTATTAGCACACAAAGTGCGTCAAGATAAATTGGTCTTGCCATTTAAGAAGTTTACCAAGAAAAAGGGGAAACGTAGGGCAGTATTTTTGGTCAGTTTTTTTAAATATCAGAACATCCTACAACTTGTAAATCAGAGACTGCTGTACATCGTTTATTTATGTTTCGGGGTTTTTAACTGTCAGCAAAATGTCGTTCTCAAAATGGTAGCTGTAGTTCAAATTTCGCTCGTCTGAACGGCTAACTGAGTAGTAAGCACCATTCAGGTTTAGCATATTTGGCGACTCTACTACTGAGAACCATTCAAACGTCCGTGAAAGAGTTTTTATGGAAAAGTGAAGTGTTTTTTTATTGACGGTAAGTGTTATTTTTATGTATAATGGATGCTTTTCAAGGTGATGTAGAATTATATTTAGTAATTACCCTTAAAACTTTAAAAAAGTATAAGATTTAGAAGAGGAAATACAAAATCAAACGTTAGCAACACTCGTTGATTGTCATCACAATCACATCACATACCGGTATGTACCTACTCTAAAGGGAATCGTTCATTTTATGGTTGGACACTGATTCGGTGTTGCCACATTAATTATATCTGTGATTATTCTTACAGGAAAGATACTAATCGATTTCGAAAACTTATAAAAATACGATTACATTTTCTTAAAAATCTGTAATCAAGTGATTTTCAAACGGTGTTATATTTATTTTCTTTTAATTATATTAAAAACAAATAAAACACTCATTGATTTTGGCCTTCAAATCATTTTACCTGCCTACACCAACTGTCAATAATGACAAATGCATACATTGAAATGAAAATAAAAACATTCAATGTGGTTTCGATTACTTTTGCGAAGTTTTTTTCATTTTGTTATAATGGACTCCTATACCGCTTTTATTGAAGACCCGGCTTTACCCTTGGACACTCAATCTGCTCATGACGATGACCCTGGCGCTATTTTGTTAAACGTTGAACCGGCTTTATATGACAACCTAGGCATGAACACTCCTGCGCACGATCTTGTTGCCCTACTAGGAATGAGTATTGAGGAACCAATGTGATGCGGCAATTGCGGCTTTGATATTATGCATCGCAGGAGACGGCCTCTGAAACCCGTTGAAATACTATCAGAAATTCGACTATGGACTGCTAGTGGTAAGTTAATGTTCTGTTTAGCAGTTTTTAAATAATCTTTTCTATTATCCGTACAAACTGAACAAAAATAAATATGCATATGTCTTATTTACAGTTTACAGCCCAGTGCTTGGTCTCTCATTCTTGCTGGATGTTGGCTCTCAACAATTCAGGGATTCGAGAAAATGAACAAAACACAAGTAGTGGTCACCAACGACAATTATGTGTAAATTGTGGATGTTCAATACTACGTATTAAACATCATGTTCTGCGTACAAATTCTGAAAGAGAAACACATAGGAAATGTAATTAGCAAGTAGATATTAACACGGCAGGTACAACCAGATTTTTATTTTTTTTTATTTTATGTTTGTGTTTAGAATATAATTTATATGAAATAGAACATTGAGTAGAGAGCAGCGGTGGCCCAGTGGTGGCGGCCCCGACTTACGTTCAGTAAGTCGTGGGTTCGAACCGAGGCAGGCGCATTACTTTGTGTAATTTATTTCATCACCGCTGCTCTCAAAACAGTGAAGGAAAACATCGTGAGGAAACCGGCATGTCCTAGAACCATAAATTCGAAGACATGTGACATCTACCAATCCACACTGGGCCCGCGTGGTGGTAATATGTATAGCCCATTCCCTCTCATAGAGAGGAGGCCCGTCCCAGCAGTCGGAACATTAATAGGCCGATGATGATGATGATGATGATTTCTTGGATTGTTTCTTTTTAACAGCTATTATTATTTTGATTCTAGGTCCAGGGTCAATTGCGAATTACCAAAATGAATAAATGTTATTTCATTTGCTTTATATCTGTCACCCAACCATTGACTGTAATAGAAGTTAACCGGGATGAGGAATTTATCAATGCTATGATGCCGAAGTTGGTAACTTTCTTTAAAACATGTGTACTGCCGGAAATTATTTTGAGACGAGTTGAAAAAAATGCCAAATGTCTAGACATCAAGGAATTAAAAGGTATGAAAAATATATTATGTCTTACTCATTTCCTAACTTATTCCTCAGGTCTCTGAGGTGTGGGTTCAGTAAGTATAGTCTAACAAAACTGTAAATTCATTTGTTGCAGGGCAAACTGCTTCTTCCAGCATTTGATTCAGATCGCACGGAAATTATATAAATGGAAGTAAAAAGTGACAAGTAGAAGATTAATACTGCACGGCGACGGCAGCTACACCAAAAAGTAGCGCGTAGAAGAGAAGATAAAATAAAATAAAATAAATATCGCTGGACATTAACACACAGCGCCACCTAGTACCACACTAAGCAAAGCTTGTATCGTGGACACTAGATAGTTGATATACTACATATATATGCTTTTTTGTTTGTAAATACATACTTATTATACATATAAACATCCATGACTCGGAAACAAATGTCCATGCTCATCACACAAACATTTGCTCCTACCGGGATTCGAACCCAGGACCCTAAGAACGTAAGGCAGCATCACTACCACTACGCCATTCGAGTCGTCAATAAGATATTTAGTTATAATATTTTTTATGTACCTACTTATCTTTGTCTGGTGATACCAGTCGATGGTTCGAACCCAAGCGACTTTGCTTTGTGTAAATTATTTCATCACCACTGTTGAGAGGAGGCCCGAGTCTCAGCAGTGAGAACATTATAAACTATTATTATGCTATTTTTGAACGTAGCGATGTACAGTTTGTGTTATTTGTTAGTTTATAAGAATTTTCTATGTAGATATGTTTCACTCATGTATTTAGGTACCAGTCTAACAATTCAATTGTAAAAGAATATTTATTGAAGTTCAAAATTGTATAATAAGTAGGTATTCTTGAAACAAATGATATGGTTAGCTAGCAACCACGTGTGTGTTGTTGTGTAAGATACTTACATGTGCCGTTATATACACTTACGTGTGATGTTATATAAATTGTAATCTACGTACATAATTCTTTCTAATACTAAATTCAGAATCATAATTGTAAATATCAAAATATTTAAAAAAACTATGTTATCTTTGTATGGTGGTACGAGTCGATGGTTCGAATCCAACCAGAAACTGAGAGTGAATAAAACGATTATTTGTATGAAAATATGAACCATAGAAAAATATTATTAATTTATAGTAAAGGTACTTACAATAAAAAGCTTTACAATTGAATAAAATATCTTTTATTTATTTAGTACACATCACAATTTATTTACACGTTATGTACTATTTAGGTTCAGTCACATAACAACCTATATAGGTACAACGTACCTTTATTACCCACAATAATTTATCTGAATAATTTGTTATGGCACAGATATATACAAAACTGTATAATACTGTTATGGTGAAAGGTATCGGATATCGAGCCTAGAAACAAAAGTATGCATAGAATGGATTGGAACATAACAATTTAACCTCTAGTAGTATATAGTATGCTTAGTAAATAAATTAAAATTTGTTTGCTATAATGTAAGGACATTCATATTTTATATAATTTGGTCCTTTCCAACCATGTTTGAATAAAACGACATCTAGTGGTGTCGAAAGTTACTACTATTTACTTTGCATGTGTGTGTAAAGAGCATATTCAAGCGGCTAATCTTTATTTTGATCAAATCTTTGCATGATACTAGTTAACAAGCACAGTGATTATCTAAAAAAATCAAGTTAATGCCCTAGATTTCGCATTTAATAAAGTTGTCTATTAAAAATATCTATGTTAGGTGTATAAATTGAAAATGTTCGAAACTGTGGATGTGTCGCCATCTAGCGACAAAATGGCAAAGAACTCGATCATCCATTCACCTTAAGAATATGTTTGATTTACAAATTAATTTGGTATTACGTTTGTTTGAACTACGCATGCTCCGCAGGCCTCAAAACATTATGTTCATGGATGCATCGAATAATACTGGGGTTGCGAAGTTATTTATAGTAAAGTTAAAACACTAAAAACTTAGGTAAAACAGTACATTTTAAATAAAAACCTTGTGTAAAGAACGAAACACGAATGAACCTAGTAATCGAATTTCGGGTGGCGGGAGACAAAAACTGATCTACATCATCTACTATAGTTAACTGTAAATAATACAATAATTGTTAATTGGCTATCATTACGGGTAAACGACCCCTAATATCTCTGTAACTAGGAGGTTCCCAGGTATGGTCTGCCAAGAGAGAACAAGTGCCTTTCGGCTTCTTTAAGGGGTTAATACACGCATTATTTAATTAAAAAATTGCCATCGACACCGTTTTTTTTTATTCGGATGAGAAATCATCAAATGACTTCTCCCACTCTGGGCGGAGCGGGAGGGAGTGTCAGACTTTTACTGACTAAAACCATCCATGTTCCTTCCTCGCCCTTTACGTTCCGGGGCCACGGTATCTTTTTCGAACAGTCCCCGACAGGCTTCGGCCCTTGCGGGCTGCTCCCGCCATTGACACCCTAAAGTAGTATATAAGATGCAGTCAACATCACTCAACTGCCAAGTAATGGGTCACAAGTTCGAACCCATGGCAATTGGCACAACATTCAGGCTTTCATTTGTAGATCTTTGACAGTCGTTATAAGGGGTCCAAAAAAGTCTGACAACCAATCTTATCAAGTTTGGTATCGTTCTGTACTAACCGGGTTGTGGAGGTCAGATAGGCAGTCGCTCCATGTAAAATACTGGTATTCAGCTGCATCCGGTTAGACTGGAAGCCGACCCCAACATAGTTGGGAAAAGTCAAGGTAGATGGTGATGGCACAAAATTCTGCCATGCAAAATCCGCTCGCTGATACAGTCATAAGATCGCTATCTTACATATCTAGTTATAAAAAACCCCACTCTTAGCTATTTAAACAATTACCTCTATTTCCTTTGTTCTAAAATTAAACACTAGCTATAAAACCAGGTCCTCAAGGCGCTATCAATCAATAAAATCTAGGGGTCACGAATATTCCAGACAAATAGAGACAGATGTATACAACAACTTGTTGAGTGAGGGAGATGCAAGCCACGCAATCGCAGAGGGCAATAAATTTGATGCGTATGTTCTGTTTTTATTACAGTGTTGCAATAGTAACTCTCAGCGTTGACAAGAAAGTTCAAAATCCACCTTTAATTTTATTCAGGTGGGTTGTCTGGTGTTTGATCGGATGGTTGCGCAAACCGGCAACTCCATTCCCAAACCACTGCAACTCCTGATGATAGAATTGTGGAGGCCCCCTGATAACCCCACCTCTCGGTTTCAACTCCCCTGCATCTGCAACCGCCCCCCTTCCCACCCTACTGCAATGTAGGTGGCGTGTTCGAATCCAGACCTGTACTTTGAAACTGATTTTATCACGAAACATTGCGCCTGTTATCCTCGAGGGTTGGGCAGAAGTGTACCTTTTAGTAAACACTCTCATTTCGCATTTATGTTTGTAGCGGAAGAGTAGTGCAAATAACTATACCCAGCAATTTAGCACAAAATGTACAACAGCGCCATCTATGACACAAATGAAGAACTAACACCAAATTCCTAAATAAAGTATTGTATCATGTGCGTGATGATGAAAAACTTTACACCCTCTTTTTCATCCCCATGTCCCATATAATAGGAGGGGAGCCTGTTTCCATCTCATCATCTGCGTAGCCTTTTCCCAACTATATTGGGGCGCGGCTTCCAGTCTAACCGTATGCAGCTTAACACCAGTATGTTACATGGAGCGACTGTCTATCTGAACTTCACAACCCAGTTAATACTGGGTAATATGATACCAATTAGTAAGACTGGTTGTCAGATTTTTTTAAGCCACTGACTACCTGTAACGACTGTCAAAGATGGACAAATGACAGCCGGAGTACCTACTTGTTCTCCGAGGCACGGAGGAAACTCGGTATGCAATGGGCGGTCACCCATACATGGACAAACCTAAGCAAGCACGGCTTAACATTAAGATTCCTGAGCCAACCCAACCCTCACTGGGCCCTCGTGAAGTGATCATCAATATAGGCAAAGAAGAACTAATACTAAATAAAGAAGTTCAAGCGGTTTTTACACAACACCTAAAAGACTTAGATCTCACGGTGCATTAGCATCATCAGCCTTTTATGTTCCCACTGCTGGGACATATGTCCTCCTCTTTATGAAAGGGAATTGGCAATAATCCACCACGCGGGCCTAGTGTAGGTTGGTATATGTGTCTTACCCCCTTTTTTTTAGGATGGTAAATCATCAAATAAGCGGAGCGGGAGGGAGTGTCAGACTCTTACTGACTAAAACCCATCCATGTTCCTTTCTCGCCCTTTATGTTCCGGGCCGCGGTATATCTTTCGAACAGGCCCGGTTCTGGTTCTAGGACATGCCGGTTTCCTCCGTTTTGAGAGCAGTGGTGATGAAATAAATTACACAAAGTAATACGCCTGTCTGGAAGTTGAGTCGCAGGGGTCCGGTCAATGTGGTGACACTTGGGGGAAGCCTATGTCCAGCAGTAGACGTCTTTCAGCTGAAATGATGATGAATGCGCCTGTCTGTGTTCGAATCCATGACTCCATAAATCGGGCCGTCACCACTGGGCCAACGCAGGTCTTGTCGCTTTAGCTGTATGAAATCCGGTGAAGATATACTCCGTCTGGACTCCATCAAAGAGGAGATGTGTGAAGCAGTGAGGAGCGGGAATACCTACCGAAGCTGTGTGGGGTTGCATACTGACTGTCTCTGTTTACTGGTTGTCGGTGCAGAGATGGGTGTACAAGCTAGGCGACGTCTATTAATTAGGTGAGACAGTTTTGGCGATTTTTCGACCCCTCTTTGGTGACATATCGTGAGATTTGTCTCGCCCCCTTACCCCCCACCCCCTAAATCTCACGGGAGATTTATCATAACTTTTAGCTTAGTGTAAAATGATAAGCTGTGTTTGATTGGGTTGGATTAAAAAAAAAATGCTCATTTGTTTTCGTCGAATATTTATTATTAAACATTGTTGTGCAGGATTTCGCCATATTTTAGTGTAGAAACAGGTTAACTTAATTAAATACCTAGTTTTCACGCAATTTTAGAGGGACAAAATACGTGACATTTGCCGAGACACCGCCTGTCTTCCGTCCCGTCCCGTCCCGCCGAATCCGAATCTCACCAGACAACTTCCCCCCTAAACACGTCACGTAATTAATAGATGGGCCCCTACACGCTCAGTTTAGCGAACACTGCACACCGCTCACAGCACAGCGCACACAGCACTTCGCTCTGTGTTGTATACTGTCTATCTGGTTGTTCCGGCTAATCTCCCAAACGGCTAGACTAATTTTGCCGGGTTTTTTACTGGCTACTTTATTTCAGAAAAAGTATTAGGGTTCTGTTCTGTTCAAGAAAATTGAGACCTTCGAAATTTAAAAAAAAATTAAATATTCCCGAAATTCAAATTGGAAAAGTAGTATTTTTATAACAATTTTGTAGGGGCAACAGCAAGTTACCAATAATCAGTAAAAGCGACCTCATTTACACTCCACTTCAGACCGACTTAACATTGAAGACGTTTCACTGTCTGCTGTACCCAATTATTTAGCCACAAACCCTCATCATCATCATCACCAGCTTACAAAAGTCCACTGCTGGACATGACCCTCTTTAATCCCACCCCACTCAAATCGACAACACTCAACCAGTTGCTACCCTGCGAAGATCGTCGCTCCACGCTCTCAGGGCGTTCCACCTTCCCGCCGCTTTTCATTCAACCACAAGCGACCCTATTAGCATACTATGCTCCACCCCCAACAGCATGGTTGCTCGAGTGACTAGCATACAGAATTGAATCTGAAACTGAAAGCGCTGGCATCGCGCCAGGGTACCACAATATACAGGGTGTATTTCACCTCATCACAAAGCCGTTAACCAAGCATTCTGTATATCAAACTAAGTAACTTTACGCAAAAAATATTGCTGGCAAACAACTTTTTTTTTTGAGGTTATAAATCATGTTTTGTGGTATAACTCAATGTAACACACTCAAAACATTGTGCGGATGGATGGATTGAATAGTACGGGGGTCGTAGAGATATTTTAAGTAAAAATCATGCGATGAAAAGTGGTATTTAAAAAAAAAGCTTGTCAAAATCTTGCAAGTTTGACCCCCAATATCTCCGTAACTAGAAGGTTCCCAGGTATAGCGTAGAACAAAAACATGATTCGAATGACGAGTACAACAAGTGCCTTTCGTATTCGTTAAGAGGTGTTTTACACCCTTTATGTTTCTATCTACCAAACCTAACCCCAGCCCAACACCTTGTTTGCTGGTTTCCATCCTTGAACCACACACCTCTGATTGTTCATGTGCTTAGTGCACAATTATCTCTTGCTACTTTGAAGGAAAACATCGTGAGGAAACCAGCATGCCTTTTTTTTACGATTGGAAAATCATCAACTAACTTCTCCCACTCTGGGCGGAGCGGGAGGGAGTGTCAGACTTTTACTGACTAAAACCCATCCATGTTCCTTCCTCTTCCTTTATGTTCCGGGGCCACGGTATCTCTTTCGAACAGTCCCGCAACCCCGGCAGGCTTCGGCCCTTCACTTTACTGATATCTCTTTGAGGCGCGCGTGGAACACGAACGCGCCGTCGACACGGCAAGACACGGCCTGAGAGATATTTCTTGACGGCATGTTAAGTCAAGTCTGTGGCACGTTTTTTCATCCATTCTCATATGTCAACCGTCACACTACCATTTACTCCTTTTTCATTCATATCATTCCTTAGACAATCTATCCATCGTTTCCTTGATCTTCCTCTTCCTCTCCATCCATCAACATTTTATTCATCGCTCTTTTAGTCACATGCGATTCGTCCCTCCTCATCACATGTTCCCTTCCAACTTTTAAATTTCCTCTTATATTCTTGTTCCTTATTAATTCTTGTCACACAACACAAATCCACTTCAACATTGTCAGCTTTTTTCATCCATCCTCTTCACAGCCCAGCATATACTTCTCTGTTAAAAAAGTAACGGGAAAAGATCAATATAATACTCAAAATGTTTGTTATTCATCCAAATTTATTTTATCACCTTCAAAGTATGCTCCTTCAGAAACGATACACTTACGCTAAATAATCCTATCATCAAAACATTTTTTAAACGCTGTTTCCGGAATTGAGTTTAGTTCGCGAATTCTTCTTTTCAGTTTCGGTTCAGTTGGAAGGCGCCACTCCGAAGCTTGTTGACTAGTTTGCATGTCAAACTCGTAAACCCACGTTTCCTGAACATGCGTTTCATGAATGTTGGGTTGAAATTGACTCGTTCTAGCATCTTCTCAGCGACTCTCATGCGATTAAGTTTTTGGAGAAAATTCAGGTCTTTTGGGACTAGCCGAGCGGCAACATGTTTCACACCCAAATGATTAGTTATAAAATGGTACGGATCGACTCGTGAGATACAGAAATTTCAGCGGCTATCTCTCTCAAAGTTGAATGAGGATTTTCAGTCACTATTTCCTTCACTTTTGCGATGGTAACTTCATTTGCAGACGTTGATGGCTTACTAGAGCGAGGCAAATCTTCCATCACATCTCGGTCGCTTTGTACCACTCATAAGCACGTGTTTTTGATAAAATCAATTCACCGTAAGCCTTCTGTAACATTTTCAGTGACTCTGAACACAACATTCCATTGGCGATGCAAAATTTAAGACAAACTCTTTGTTTAATGTTTTTGTCCATATTGAAATTCGTTATACACACCAGAAGTGATATGACTAAAACAGCACTGCATTTAACATAAATAACAGATGCAACATAAACTCCGCGCCAAAATGGAAAACAGTTGTGCCAACCTAAAAAACAAAAAAAAAAACGAATATGGAACCATAAACAAATCATTCATTCCCGATACTTTTTTTACTGAATGTATATGTCACCATAAAATTGTAACTGTAAAATAACTAGAGATATTGTAAACTCTCGAAATATTGTCAAACGAACATACTGCTTACAATAAAACGCAGTATTTTTCGTGGAATACATGCGATGGTAGTCAACTCTTACTCACACAGTGTGGAGGGAAGGAGGGGTCCCCCTTGCCCAATGGTACCATTCTCGTGAAAAGATAATGTACCATTCCTGAGAAATACCGATTAATATAACCTAACCTTAAAACAATTTGTATTCCCCTAAAATGCGTAGTCGACGGAGCTCCGCTACGCGGCGCGGGGCCCCTAAACTAACCTAGAGATACTTCCGTATGTTCAGTTGACAATATTTTGAGAGTTTACAATATTGCTAGAGATAAACACGTTACATTGTAATGTAACGTGTTTGACAATTTTACGGTGACATAATATAAATTGCATAAAGCAGCATAAATATATTTGACTACAGTATACCTCCTCCGTGCCTCGGAAAACAAGCTGTTGGTCCCGGCTTTCATTTGTACCCTTTGACAGTCGTTACAGGTAGTCAGTGGCCCAAAAAAGTCTGACAGCCAGTGTTACCAAGGGATATCGTATTACCCAGTACTGACTGGGTTGTTGAGTCGCTCCATGTAAATAAAACACAAGGTATTCAGCTGCATCCAGTTATACTGGAAGCCGACCCCAAACATAGTTGGGAAAAGGCTAAGCAGATTATTAGACATTATGTACGAAGAGAATCCGGTCGGAATCGGGTTTTAAGGTGGCTTCGTGCCTGCTACTTATCCATTCACCACAAACGACCTCATTTACATTTTATCCTCCACGCTAGACATGGCTGGTAACTGTCTAGCATTCCACAGGTTTGGCCTGAATCTGAAACGGTTGGCATTGTGCCAAGGGGGTGTGCAGCGTTCCCAAGGGTAACGACTGTTTTGACCTTCTGAGAGTGGCTGACAGAGTGCAGTGTTTACTAGATCGTATAACTTTACGGTTTTATGTCCCTAGGGGCTGGCAGCTTGCCAAGGGGTTGAAGATCTGAAAGTAAGTGCTTTTTTGTCCTTGAACCTAGAAACTGTGCTTTGTCACAGTTCACACAGAATGCAAGACATATTTTGAAGTGTTACTTCACGCCTCTATTTATCGGAGGGTTGGGTAGAAGCGTATGCGAGAGCAGCGGTGGCTCAGTGGTGGCGGCCCTACTTACGAACATTAAGTCGTGAGTTCGAACCCGGGCAGGTGCATTACTTTGTGTAATTTATTTCACCACCACTGCTCTCAAAACGGTGAAGGAAAACATCGTGAGGAAACCGGCATGTTCTAGAACCAAAAAAACGAAGACATGTGACATCTACCAACCCGCACTGGGCCCGCGTGGTGGATTATAGCCCTTACGGAAAATACGCGCTTTGACGTGGAGTTGCGGACACCAGCCCGTTGTACAATACAATTATACAATACTACATGTGTACATTTTGTTTGTAAGTCTTATTATACATATAAACATCTATGACTCGGAAACAAATGTCTATGCTCATCACACAAACATTTGCTCCTACCGGGATTCGAACCCGGGACCCTAAGAACGTAAGGCAGCCTCACTAACGCTGCGCCATTCAGGTCGTCAAATAATGGATATAAGAGTATTTCAACACCAAGTGCGCTCACAGTGGTGTAAGAAAATTGCTCATTTTCATCATCATCATCATTTCAGACGAAAGACGTCCACTGCTGGATATATAGGCCTCCCCCGAGTGTCGCCACATTGACCACTTCAATTTGGTGAAGATCTGATGAAGAACTTCGGAGATAGGCAACGAAACTCCTCAATAAATGATAGCAAATGGACTGGGATTGCTGAAATCTCATGTCTGTCTATTGTTTTTGTTCATGACATAACATTACGCCAGTACGCTGTAAAGAGGTAAACGCATGTGAACCACTAAAAAGTGAAAAATAAAAACTTTTTTGCAAAATAAAACCGACTTCTAAAAACACAAAAAAGTGAAAAATAACTTTAGCTTCAGAAGTCGGTGACAAAAAAACTGAACCAATCAAACAAAAGTTACCAACTTCTGAAGCTAAAGTTATTTTTAATAGTTCATTTTATTATATGTATCCTATTTCAAAAAATGATATGGCTAGAAAGGAGGTCTGATGACATGACAAGTAATAGAGAAGTATGGAAGAAGAATAAGATTTATTAAGAAGAATAAGATTTATTAAGAAGAATAAGAATAATTTATTTGCTTAAAATACTGGTGTTACCAGTTGTCACAAGTCGGTGGTTTAGGCACAAACCTTTGTTTGCCTTTTTAGGGCATGCAAATATAATTTTACATTATTTTATAATGCGTATTTATAAGTATTTTCAATTTAAGCTCATTAAAAGTAAAGTAAAATAAATAATTATTAAATAAAAATAAAATGTAAAAAAAGAAGTCCAAACACATATTGCACAATGAAACTATTACCAATATATCTTAAAAAAGAAAAAATCTTAACACATAATATATTGCACCCGAAATTGATTCTTATGTTATCTTAAATTATTTTTTTTTGTTGCAGAAATTTTTGTAAACTGTAAAAACAATTTTCTGTCAACCAATTTACTAAACACTGTTTTAGGCTTTCACGGATTAAAACTAAACTTATATTGTCACTTACGGGATATCTTCCGTGATTATTTATTAAGTTGAGCTCCCGATATTTCGACACTGTTGCAAGCGGCGGGGAGCTCAACTTAATAAATAATCACGGAAGATATCCCGTAAGTGACAATATAAGTTTAACCAATTTACTTCTAAAATATTTAAAAGGGAGTTCTCTAATATTTCAGGATAATTTATTAAAAATAGAAGACACGCTGCGTGATAGTAATTGGGATAAAGGCAGGAGATGTGTCTAACTCAACATTGCACGTGGGCGGGCACGCCCTTCCTGCCTGCTTTCTTAAATATTTTATAATCTTTGTGTGTTAACCGACATATGACAATGATTTAATGGATTCTTTATTAATATTATCTTACACAGTGTTGTGAAGAATCGGTTCTTGTAACCTAATAGACAGAAAAATGTGTTTCTGGTCAGTTTGTTCCGCACGTTTTCTTCTTCACAGCTACAACAATAAGGGCTGATTTTTCAATCATTACCTAACTTTTATCTGAAGAATAAATCTGTCATTTTGGCGGAGTGTCCATACAAAAACTGCCAAAATGGCAAACTTATTCTTCGGATAAAAGTTAACTGGCTCAAAAAAGTGCTGATACTCAGCCTAATTTGAATAAATTACCTTCAATGTTGATAGAGCCTGTTTGGAATCTTATAAAGGGTGTAAACCACCTCATCACAAAGCCGTTAACCAAGCATTCTGTAAATCAAACTAAGTAACTTTACGCAAAAATGAATGCTGGGAAACAATTTTTTTTTGAGGTTATAAATCATGTTTTGTGGTAGAACTCAATGTAACGCACTTAAAATATTATGCTGATGGATGGATTGAATAGTACGGGGCTCGTGGAGGATCAAAATCTTTCAAAAAAAACTTGTATTTAAAAAAAAAACTTTGACCCCCCATATCTCCGTAACTAGAAGGTTCCCAGGTATGGTGTAGAACAAAAAAATGACCGCAATGACGGGGAGAACAAGTGCCTTTCGGCTTCGTGAAGACGTGTTTTACATCCTTTATACTATAGGTGACGCTGACTGCACGGGAAACATCTAATGTACGAAATCATCTTCATATGTAGTCGTTTTTAAAGTTTTCACCAAATCCTTTGTTCGAAAACGGGCACTATCTACATAAGACATGTTTTTATAGCTGCTATCAATCAATAAAATCAAGGCCCACGAATATTTCAGACAGAGCGAGACAGAATTATGCAACAGTTTATGATGGACAGAGATGCATTCCACGCAAACGCAAACTTGATTTATAACTGCGTATGTCTTCTTGATACAGTGACCTGCAGAAACTTGTTGAATGTTTTAAAATCAAAATCAAATCAAATTTATTTATTTTGTGAACATAGGTAAAAGTAGGTGTTAAAAATACATAAAATTCAGAAACTAACTATGTTCCGCCACCGGTAGGCATACAAAATGTTTCATGAAATTAGATTAAATCAAAGCAATTAAATATAAATTAAATAAAAAAAATAAAATGAATAAATATAAATTAAATCAAAACAATAAAAATCAATAAATACAAATTAAATCAAAACAATTAGAGTCAATCAATTAAATTACATGAAAAAAAATTTAATCGTTATACAACATTATTTTTTGTTTATACTAAACCCGAAAAGGGGTCATTGTACTCATCATTTTGAATAACTTTTTCTATGGGACGAACCTTGAAATCGCGAAAAAAAAATCAGCTGTTCCCTACATTTTGACGAGTTATGCGAACATAAATGTAGGGAACAGCTGATTTTTTTTTCGCGATTTCAAGGTTCGTCCCATAGAAAAAGTTGTTCAAAATGATGAGTACAATGACCCCTTTTCGGGTTTAGTATAAACAAAAAATAACCCTGTATATAAAGGGTGTAAAACACCTCTTCACGAAGCCGAAAGGCACTTGTTCTCCTCATCATTGTGATCATTTTTTTGTTCTACACCATACCTGGGAACCTTCTAGTTACGGAGATATGGGGGGTCAAAGTTACAACTTTTTGACAAGGTTTTTTTTCAATACAAGTATTTTTTGTAAGATTTTTACTTTAAACGCCCCCACGACCCCCGTACTATTCAATCCATCCATCAGCACAATGTTTTAAGTGCTTTACATTGAGTTCTACCACAAAACATAATTTATAACCTCAAAAAAAAAAGTTGTTTCCCAGCAATCATTTTTGCGTAAAGTCACTTAGTTTGATGTACAGAATGCTTGGTTAACGGCTTTGTGATGAGGTGGTTTACACCCTGTATAGTACAAAATATCAGCAGAGTTTAAAATTTTCAAATAATTATAACGATACCAAATCAAAAAAAAAAAAGCTGTTTTAACTGTTTTAACCGACTACTGCCAAAAAAGGGTTATTTTTGGTAAACTTTATAGCCTCGAATGTTCCAAATGATTTCGATGATTAAAGTATCATAAAATGCGTCTTAAAACCCAAGTTTCCTAAGACAGTTTTTTAAATTGTAAATCGTTAATTTTTTTCAATCAAATTTATCGAGTAATATAAATACAGGAAGGAAATTACAAAAATAATGTATATGGGTAGGTACATAGTATGGTAGGTATACAATACAAGAAAAATATAAAATTTGTAGTCCAGTTTTATTTAAATGGTTAGGTACTTAACGTTTCAAATTCAATTTTAAATGTTGTTGGTGCAGTGAGTGTCTGAGCGATGGTTGTTGCGCTGCATCTTGCAGGCAGCTGAATACCAGTAAGTTACATGGAGCGACTGCCTATCCGACCTCCACAACCCAGTTACCATTTGGTAATACGATATCCTTAGGTAAGACTGGTCGTCGATTTTTGGGCCACTGGCTACCTGTAACGACTGCCAAAGATGGACAAAAAAATATAGCCGAGACCAACAATACTCAGTATCAGGGTGGTCATCCATCCACAGACCAACCTAGGCAAGCACGGCTGGACCTAAAGATTGGCCCTTGATTGCTTGTAAAAATCTATTTGCAAAATAAACATCATTTATCATTAGCAGCAAAGCAATTCGGTACATTCATCATCACGATGTTTTAAGTGCGTTATATTTCGTTTTACCGTATGTAAGACAACTCAGAAAAACGGCAGCTTCAGGTTTTTATATTGTGGTGTTCACTCCGACGCCAGTTAGGGTTTGGAGTAAAGCCACCAGCAAGCAGCAGCAGCAGCAGCAACCAGGCAGCAGCAGCGATCAGGGTGGTGTCTTTGTTCAGTTCAGGGTTGTACAATAAAACACAGTTTCCAATATTACTGGGTTAGGCGTGCTGTCGCTAGGACTGCTTGTACTAGACTGAGCGCGGCGCATCGCCCCGCGCTCCCTCCAACGCGCATCCCCCACCACAGCACGCAAAACTCATTTATTAAACGTCACATATATGTTTATTAATCACTTTATCAACGACTACAAACTCACAATCAAATCAGTGTATCACAATTTCGCATACAGTAAATTATAATATTTCCGTTACTCAACAATATTTTAAACTTTCAACGAGCAACGGTCAATCAGGCAAAGGTTTCGCTATTAGAACGTCTCGAGTCGACGATCAGCGATGGAATGATCAAGCGTTGGCTGCCCCGTAAGCACTACGATTAGTGAGAGGGGGTATGGTGTTGCCAACGCTTAACAGTGTTGCTAGTTAAATGTGCTATTATATTTTGTAAGACGTAATACGTGATTTTTCATTAAAAAAAAGTCGTTTCCCAGCAACAATTTTTGCGTAAAGTTAGTTAGTTTGATGTACAGAATGCTTGGTTGACGGCTTTGTGATGAGGCTGTTTACACCTTGTGAGTTACATTTACTCTGACTACCTGTAACGACTGTTCGACATATCCAAGTAAATCTTTTTGACAAGTCCACCATGAACTGCATTTAAAGTGGTCTGAAGGGATTGAAAGACTTCGCCGGGGCTGTAGTACTGTTCGAAAGAGATACCGTGGCCCCGGAACATCAAGGGCGAGGAAGGAACATGGATGGGTTTTAGTCAGTACAAGTCTGACACTCCCTCCCGCTCCGCCCAGAGTAGGACAAGTTATTTGATGATTTCCCATACGAAAAAAAAGGGGTTGAGACTAAATCTGTCACTTAGTTTATAAGAAATGCTGCAGAGGGGTTCGAATTATTTGACCTGCTTAATTTCCGCCATTTTATTTATTTTCAAAATAGCGGCTACGCATGAAACTTTGATAACTTATATCTTTGAAACGTGACGCTTTAGAAGATTTTCTTTCATACAAAACTGGTTTGTATTTATATAAGCTATTGATTAATACAGGTTTTATGATTCATATGGCAGAAGATAGGCATAGCTACCTATCTTCTGCCATATGAATCATAAAACCATCAGTTCAGTTGAACATCAGCGTCCGGCATTTTGCTAAACTGAAACCTATTTGACACAGCCATGAGGCACTCGTTGCCATTATATTTTATTTTTGGTTTCTATTGCACATGCAATGATAAAAAAAATAAATATATTATCTTTCTTTATTTTCGTTCAGGCTTCATTCAAAAATCGCCCCTCTTTGTCGTTGCACCCTAAAATAAACAATCAATGAATCCCTTACAGAAATATTTCTGTCAACAAATTTTTATTCAATACCTAACAACTTTATTTTAACACGCAATATACACTTCAAACGATGAAAATTTGAATTTTGAATGATATAAAAACAGAAGTTACAAATCGAAGTTAACGTTTGCGGGTCACTGTACAAATATAATTATGTTTTATCTCACTTTATCACCTGAGTCTATCTAGCTCACCTATTGATTGCCTAAGGGGCAGTTTGGGAAGGGCGGGAAATTAATAAGGATGTGCAACGTTCATCAGCGAATATCCGTGTATCGACGTGCATTTTATTTATTAGCATGTGGAAAAATAAAGTGGTCGATGAAATGGGGGTCGGGAATTTTAAAGTGGGCATTCAATGTCTCAATCATAATGTAGCTTTGCTATAGAAAAACACAATTCAGGATTTAAAAAAAAATAATAATAATTTTATTTCAGAAAAAATTCACATCCATAACAAATGTAAGTGAACATGACCTTAAAAAACTATGTTAGTAGAACATGTAGGTTTGACATACACTGAATAAAGGGGCAATCAAATTTCCCCGCAATGACGTTCAGAAGACTGTTAGAGCTGCCCCGGACCCTCTGCAGTAGCGACGCAGCACGCTTACATCTGATAGCTACGAAGCCATCAGTGTGCGCATCAACAAACATTCCTACATAAGCGTGGCAGCCCCAGTAGCATCCTGAATGCATTGTTATACTGAACTCGAAGAGCATTGATGGCTCTCTGCGTACAGCATGTCCGAAGATTACACGTGTAGAATGTCTGACAATATGCTTTGAAAAGCGTTAAGCTCTCTTTTAGTGCATAAGCTATAAAATAGACATGACAACAGTATCAAATAATTGCAAATCTATTTAGATCCATGTTCACCGAGAAGATAACAGTCTGATCATCTAAAAACAGCTGTCAATGTGACATGTTCCCATATAAAAATGTGTTTTAACCAGCTGTTTTAGATAATCAGAGCGTCATCTTTTCGGTGAACAATAGATTTGCAATTTTCCAAAGTCTAATTGACGGACAGTTAGACTTTGGAAAAAAAATCAGCTATATTGGAATAAAGATAAAAGTACCAAATCTCGGGAGTGGGGGCTCGTGACGTCAGAACGCACCAAAAATATACCACGGCCTGACGTATTGAGAATTTTAAAAGCGTTGTATCTTCGTCAATTTTTGTTTACGTAATAAAAGAACATTACGGGTCAAATATTTTTTGATAGTCTAACTGACGGACTAATTCGATTTTTCTTGTCATTTACCATTTTTAGGGTTCCGTAGCCAAATGGCAAAAACGGAACCCTTATATGTAGATTCATCATGTCTGTCTGTCTGTCTGTCTGTCCGTCCGGGTATACCGCCGTTTACCCGAATTTTATTTGCCCTAATATCATTTGCCATAATAGTCAACAGCCATAATATCATACGACATAATACTCATTTGCCCTACTCTCATTTGCCATATTAGTCACGTGCCAGAATCATTGTTTCCCATAAAGTCACTTACCATAACGTCATTTGTCATAATCATTGTAAGCCCTAATTATCACATGCCCTAATTATCACATGCCATAATTATGATATGCCATAACATAATTTGCCATCGACATTGGGTGTGTAACGGTTGTTTATATCAAGAGAAATTGGATGCAATTGGGAATTTAGGGCACCCCGACTCGGACAGGTTAGGTTAGAAGTGGTTATTTCGTGGTTATTTTTTTATAAACCACACAGAAGTTGGAGCCCCGCGAAGCGGGGCTCCGTCGACCTAGCCCACCATCAACCATGCACAGAAAAAAAAACCATGCACAGAATAAATAAGTTTGTCTAATACTTGTTATGCCATTTAAATATTATGCCATTTAAATATTATGTCTAATAATTATTATGGCACATAAAAATAAGGCAAACAATACTTATGGCATTCGTATCTTATGGTATCTAAAATTCGGGCAATTAAAAGTATGTCACATGTCTTTTAGGGCAAATGAAACATTCGGGCAAATGAAATTCGGGTAAATGAAATTCGAGAAAATGATGATTATGGCATATAATCTTCGGGCAAACAATAGACAACCGTCCGTCCGTCCGTGTGTCACAGCCACTTTTATCCCAAACTATAAGAACTATGCTACTGAAATTTGGTAAGTAGATGTATTAAGTGAACCGCATTAAGATTTTCAAACAAACATAGAAAAAAAACAAAAAAATTTGGTGGTTCCCCATACTTAAATTTGAAAATCAAAATTTTTTTTTCGTCAAACCCATACGAGTGGGGTATTTATAGATAGGTCTTCAAAAATGATATTGAGATTTCTAACATATTTTTTTTCTTAACTGACTAGTTCGCGCAAGAGACACTTCCAAAGTGCTAAAATGTGCCCTGTGACTTCTAAAATAAGAGAATGATAAAACTTAAAAAAATATATGATGTACATTACCATGTAAACTCCCACCGGAAATTGGTTGGAACGAGATCTAGTTAGTAGTTTTTTTTAATACGTCATAAATCGTAAACAGCAATTTACCTCTCATTCAATCTGCTACGGAACCCTTCATGGGCGAGTACTTGGCCGCTTTTTAAAGTGGGTATTAAACCTCTCAATCATAATATTGGTTTGCTATAAGAAAACCCAATTCGGTATTAAGCTTGCGTCTTAGCGCATGAGCTTTTAAATTGTTATAGTTTTTATGTACCTACAGTAAAATTAAAAAACCGACTTCTAAAAAGAAAAACACAAAAAAAGTGAAAAATAACTTTAGCTTCAGAAGTCGGTGACCTTTGTTTGACTGGTTTAGTTTATTTGTCACCGACTCTGAAGCAACTTTTCACTTTTTTTGTGTTATTAGAAGTCGGTTTTATTTTTTGCAAAAAGATTTTATAATTTTTCACTATTTTGTGGTTCACTTGCGCTTACCACTTGATGCATTATGTATCCGAAAAATATCATTTTCACACTGTAGCACTGGATGACATGAACTGCTGATTTTTCTATAATTCAATTCCACAGCAAAATGAGCTCAAAAGTCTCTCTTTTATGCATGATTTATAATGATCAGTACCTACGAAACAACCAAAAAAGCTGATTGCGGCACAGCGTCCTGGGTGTTTTTTTTTTTTTTTTTTTTTTTTTTATTATTCAAAAAACATTATTTACATTTCTCATACATCACTTACATACCACACAAACCATCGTGGGTTTACCAGTGGTATGCTAAACACGGCCACTCGGTGCCACAACATGAAAATAATTACATAATAGTAATTAATAGGTGCGAGATTCGGGCGCCGGTGAGGCATACGGTGGGGCGCAAGGCGCAAGCGCCCCCCCCCCGAACACCCCTCACCCCGCCGCAGACGGTGGACGGTTGTGTTATGGTGTATACAAAAGACAGACATTGAGATTTCAATAATCCCAGTCCATTTGCGTTGTACAACTGACGCCGGTGTAACCTTATTAAAGCACGTTTTTGCTGCGTGGGAAGAGTCCCAAGACGCAATAGGAATTGTCTGTGACCTCTTCAAAGCTTTTGATTGCGTAAATCACGACACATTACTTTTGAAACTAGAGCATTACGGACTGGGTAAACTTGCACTTAGCCTGCTAAAATCTTATTTGAGTGATAGAAAACAACATGTTCAAATAAATGGTGTCAATTCACAGGGTTTGAAAGTAAAAATGAGGGTTCCGCAAGGCTCAATATTGGGTCCTTTCCTTTTTCTAGTCTATATAAATGATCTATCCTATTTATTGAAAAACCAACCACAAAATATGGTGTTATTTGCTGATGACATTTCCCTAATTTTTAAGATAAACAGATGGGCCCAAAATCTAGATGACGTGAATGATGCCCTTCTTCAGGTCCAAAATTGGTTCACAGCAAACAATTTGGTATTGAATGAAAAGAAAACGAAATGCATAAGATTTTCATTACCGATTGTGAGATAATATTGAATAAAGAGAAACTCGAATTCGTAGATAAAACAGTTTTCCTGGGGCTTAAGCTTGATTCAAGGCTACAATGGGGTCTCATTTTACATCGCTTGCGGGGCGCTTAAGTTCAGCAGCATATGCCATTAGAAAAATCCGTCAATTCACTGATGTAGATACCGCTAGACTGGTCTATTTTAGTTACTTCCATAGTATAATGTCTTACGGTATTTTGCTATGGGGACGGGCTGCTGATATTGAGTCTATATTTACTCTGCAGAAAACAGTCATCAGAGCCATACATAATCTTCGTAGGCGCGATTCTCTAAGGGTACTATTTAAGGATATTGGCATCATGACGGTTCATTGCCAATACATTTACGAAAACATAATGTTCGTCAGAAAAAATCTGCATCTTTTTGGTAAAAGAGGTGACAGACACAGTTACAGTACTAGAAATAGGAACCAACTAGTTCAGCCAGGCTTTAGACTCGCTAAAGTAGACTCATCTTTCATGGGGTACTGTTTGAGATGCTATAATAAAATTCCACAAAGTATTCTTGAACTGAATGAGAAAAAATTTAAAACATGCATTAAACGCACACTACGTAAACAAGCATATTACAAGTTGAGCGATTAAGTATATCGCTGATAAAAATGTTTGGCTTAATGCTGGTCCTGCTCCACATGGACACGGGCGCAAAAATTGATAGCATTAAATGGTATTGTTGGAGCTGCTGAAGATTGTACTTAACTATCTTTGCATTGTATAGATTCATTGTTAGTATTATATAATCGCATAGCTTATATTGTGTGAGTACTATGTACTAGTAAGCTATCATTCACTGGAAACCTACGGCAGTTCTTGAGTAGAATGTGCCCTGGCGGTTGAGAGTATGTCATGCTCTCTCAAATGTCCCGCTGATGGTGGCGCGTGTGTCGGGTCCTTTAGTTCCCTTCAAAATGGTTGAGCTGAATGGTGCTGATCCATGCGTCATGTTCGTGAACGGGCGCTGTCAGTTGTGACTGGTCATCTATTAGTCGCCATGGTTTATTTGAATTAATTATTTTGTTTATGAGTTGTATTTTATTTTTGTTTTGCTATGGACACTTTTATCGTGCACATCTTGCTACATTGTTCTCACATAATATACCATCTCTACAAGAATGATGTGACCAAGATTTTGTAACAATATTTTGATTTAAAAGAGTGTCCATGGAGTTTCTTGCCCGTTCTTCTCCATAGAGATCTACGCTAGGAAATGGGCAACTACAGTACTTTCACAGTTTTTATGTCTTGTGACTGGGACTGTAGCTACTTTAAATGTTCATTTTTGTTTCGACAATTCAAAAGTGCCTGTAACTGGCCTACTTGAAATACATGCTTTGATTTTGATTTTGCTATCATTTATTGAGGAGTTCCGTCCATCCAGTTCCATCTAAGAAGTTTGGAGTTCCATCTCCGAAGTTTTTCATCAGATCTTCACCAAATTGAAGTGGGATCACTCCAAAAAATTACTCTTTCGAAAACTACCTAAATCGCTTCATGTGTGCCTATAAGGTTTGAAGAACCGTCGCCTTTTGGAAGTCGATTTAAAAAAAACGGATTAATACTCAATACTCAATACTTTATTACATTCCACATGTATTCTTAGGTGATAAACTTATAACTAGATCACATGGACCCTGTCGGGCACAGCAAAATAAGTGAGTTAGGAGAGAGGAAGCATTTGTAAATTGTACAACGTAGGAGGTAGATACTTTCTGAGATTAATATTAATTATAGTCTAAAATTATTATTCATTATGTGTAATTAGTAATTATCATTATAATAATGTGTTAGTACAAAATATTAATTAATTTGATTGTAACTCCAATTTACCTTTACCCAGTGCACTGCGCTGGGGCGGCTGCTGCAGGTGCTGAAAACCTCAAACGGCGCAAATACAATAATTTAATTGGTAATTGTGTGTTTGAGCCGTTTGGGGTTGAAACATTTAAGGCCATGTGGTCCGAGTGCCCTAGTATTTCGAGTATTTAGTACTCTTCATGTAACCAGAGGGCGCGCCTATTTTGGCTAAAGAAGCAGCATTGCCATCCAAAATGTCGAGTAACAACAACCAGCCACAGCAACTGCCAGCCTTCTGGGCACTTTTCCCGTTGACAGCGATGCTGACGAATTTTTCGACGCTCTTTTTGATACTTGTACATTTTTATTACTCTTATAGAGTTATCACTGTGTATTATAATTTAAATAATTTGTCTGTTTTCTAATTATTTTAATTTTAATACACAGTAATAAATTTATGTTGTCTATGCTAAACTACAACATACATGTTGTAGTTTTGTTATTAATTATTTTTAGCTCTTTTTGTCGACAACTTTATTATATAATTTAAAGTTATCACAACTCCGCTTTTAGTTTGGGGATCACTGTTATCTAATTTAGTCAAAATAAAATTAGTTACCGTATATCCATTTAATTTATTTCCTATATTCATTAGCTTCTCTCTCTCTGTTTTTGAGTAAAATTATGTTGGGGTCGGCTTCCAGACTAACCAGATGCACCTGAATACCAGTATTTTACAAAAAATACTCAAAAGTTGGAACTAAGTTTATAGTAAGACTTCTAATATTTCCGTTGTGTTTTTATTGTACTAACATACGTTATAAGATGTCTGTTACTAACTATTTACATTGTTATTTTGTGTACTCTAACATAGTGATAAGTTCTTCTGTTACTAACCATTTACCTACATTGTTATTTTGTGAACTAACATAGTTGATAAGATTTCTGTTACTAACCTCTGCTATGGACTTAAGTTGTCTGAAAATAAACTATTTTTTTTTTATTATTTTATAGTGGTCGGATTTTTTATTGAGTTCCTAGATGAACGGCGTATTCTTATTTTTAAAACTTTCTTCTCCACTCCACTAGGAACTCAATAAAGTAAGGCCCATGAAAATCCGCCCACTAAAAACTGCGTTCCACTTTATTGTCTAATTGCACTCAACTAATTTGTGCCATTAAAAAACGTCTGCTGCTACAGCTGCCGCCGAATGCGATTGCATCATAAAACTAAAAAGAGTTTGCATTCCGAACCTAAGCAAATCTTTGACGACTGGAATGGCGTAGTGGTAGTGACGCTGCCTTACGTTCTTAGAGTCCTGGGTTCGAATCCCGGTAGGAGCAAATGTTTGTGTGATGAGCATGGACATTTGTTTCCGAGTCATGGATGTTTATATATATAATAAGTATGTATTTACAAACAAAAATGTATATATGTAGTATATCTACTATCTAGTGTCCACGACACAAGCTTTGCTTAGTGTGGCAGTAGGTGGCGCTGTGTGTTAATGTCCAGCGATATTTATTTTTTTATTTATTTGTTTATTTATTTATTTATTTATTTACTTATTTATTTATTGATTGATTGATTGATTGATTGATTGATTGATTTATTTATTTATTTATTTATTTATTTATTTATTTATTTATTTATTTATTTATTTATTTATTTATTTATTTATTTATTTATTTATTTATTTATTTATTTATTATTTATTTATTTATTTATTTATTTATTTATTTATTATTTATTTATTTATTTATTTATTTATTTATTTAATTTTCCGGCCTAATTTATCAGGCCGGAAAATTAAATTAAATTATTTTTTAAGGAAACGCAATGTCGATACAAACGCGATGCGTTTTCCCAACACTATGCAGCCCCTAGGTCTTATTCGAGTGTACTAAAATAGTCCCGGGCAGTCGAGCCTCAGACCTCTTCCGGTATGCACGCGTTACCGTGCAATCGAGTGTATCTTCAGATATACCAGCAGAAAACACCTTTATTACAAGTAAGTAACATAAAAATATTCTAACTAATGCGTTGTGTTTCAAAATTTCCCGGATTTTCGATATTTTTAGTGTTTTCTCGGTTTTTCGGGTGGTTTGGGGTGGGGTAATGCGTGGGCAAAGAAAAAAGTGATTCTAGGATGGCTGATAAGCCTAAGTCAAAGGGTTTAGGTAGGTGTAAGTGATGAGCGATTAGAGGGTTGAATTTTTGTGATTTTTGGTGATTTCTCTATTTTGGGGTGGGGAGGTGGGGTGTGGCGTAGACTACGAAAAAAGTGAATGTTGAAGGTGGATGTTTGACAAAAATAGGTCTTGGGGTAAGTAATATGTCTAATTTTTAAGCGACGAGCGTTTAGAGTTTAGACAGTTAGCGTTTTTAGCACTTTTTGGCCTGTGCCCTTTGTTTGACCCCAAATGGAAGTTAGGGCGTGGCTGGAGGCTCTCAAATTTCAAGTTTTAAGTTAATCTCAAGGATTGTTCGAGTAACTGCTAAACGAATGTAGCTCTAGTTTTAAACGCACAGCGATTCGATTTAAGGAAATTCGCGTTTTTGGAATTTTATGGCCTTTGTCCTTTGTGTGACCTCAAAGGGAGCAGTGTTGGAGGAAAGGGGGGGGAAGGGTTTTGGGCGTCAGCTGAAGGCTGTCGAATTTTCTATTTTAAGTTAATCTTTAGGATTGTTCGGGTAACTGCTAAACGAATGTAGGTCTAGTTTCAAACGCACAGCGATTCGATTTTAGGAAATTCACGTTTTTGCATTTTTGGCCTTTGCTCTTTGATAGACACCAAAGGGGGCAGTGGAGGGGGGGGGGGTTGGGCGTTGGCTCGGGCTGTCGAATTTTAGGTTTTAAGTAAATCTTTAGGACTCTTCGAGTAGCTGCAAATCGAATGTAGGACTAGTTTTAAACGACAACGATAAGATTTTTGAAAATTTAATTTTTTGCATTTTCGGCCTTTGCCCTTTGATAGACACAAAGGGGGCGGTGGAGGGGGGGGAGGTTTGGGCGTTGGCTGGAAGTTGTCGAATTTTCGGTTTTAAGTAAATCTTTACGATTGTTCGGGTAACCGCTAAACGAATAAAGGTCTAATATTTAAGCGCAAAGCGATTTAATTTTTAGGAAATTTGCGTTTTTGTGGCCTTTGCCCTTTTGCTTAACTTCAAGGGAAATGTGAGGGGGGAGAGGGGCGGTGCTATTTTTAATTTGAAATTATGTAGTGTGTCCGCCTCTGCTAATTATGCTAAAAGCTGATGCGGCAAAAAAACACCAACTTTAGCGAAAAACAAAATGGACGTCTTGGTTTTTTTTGTTCGTGCATCAGATTGTCTGACAAATTATCAAAATGAGGACAAAGCAGAGAAAGAATAAGAAGTCTGAAATGGAAATGGACAAATATCTGTAAAAAGAAAAACGAAATATGGACAAAGAAAAGCTTAGAAGAGCTAGAAAAAGGAATCCAGGAATACTGAGAAGGCGCTGGGAAGATGTGTTTATAGGAAGATGTGGATCTACTCGAGGAGACAAGCCAGAGATAGAAAACAAAAATAGTGGATGCCTACGCTGCAAAGGCTACTTCAACATTTTTTTGATTAAATTATGAATTTAATGTAATTTAAAGCGTGTAATTTGAAGACTTTAATTTGATATAATGTACTACTATAATTTATTCAATGCAACAAAATGAAATTATTTCATAGAATTGAATATTAATATGTTATATTTAAATTATTTATCTATGAAAAAAAATAAACGTTTTATTTTAAAAGATTAGTTTTCTTTGTGAAAAATCAAAAACTTTGGTTACTTACCTGTATGTCGGTCAAACTAAACCAAACAAAACATCACATTAAAATAACCGCTGAGCACGAGGTCCTGGGTTCGATTCCCGGGTGAGGCAAAGTGTTATTGGGTTTGAGGCTCGAGATGAGGGGGTTCTATTACTTAACCTGATAGTCGCGTGGACACCTCCCCTGTATCACCATCCCCCCAATGCGTTAGCACCCCTTCCCCCACGTATGCAGCCCCTCTCCCGTTTGAACACCCCTCCCCCATATCTGCAGACCCCACCCCCATCCACCCACTGACCCACCACTGCACCCCCTCACCCGCATCATAACCCCCTCTACAGCATTTGCACCCCCGACACTTCATTTGCACCCGCTCGGGCGCGAGTGCTGCAACAAATTGCTCCCCCCTAGGGTCTCCACCCTGGAGTGAGAGGCTACTGGGTTTTTCTATTAAAAGGTTCATAACTCGCGGAAAACTGTAATATCGATATCGCGACGCAGGTTTTAGATTTTAATTCATCATAGATGTGTGAAGCTAAATAATAACCGGTTCAATTTTAAAGTTAAGCCGATCTTGCCTAGGTCGGCCCTTAAATGGGTGACCACCCATTACACACCGAGTCTTCCCCGAGCTATTTGTAGATCTTTGACAGTCGTTACAGATAGTGGCCCGAAAGTTTGATAACCAGTCCTAAGGCTATCGTACAACCCAGTTCTAACTGGATTGTGGAAGGCAGATAGGCAGTAGCTTTATGTAAAATATTGATATTCAGCTGCATCCGGTTAGACTGGAAACCGACCGACCTATATTGGGAAAAGCTAGGTAGATTAAAGATTTCCTAGAGATATTTTTGTCGACTTCATTATGTCCACTATAAATCATCCCACGCATATGCGTGGGATGATACACCCCCCTAATTTGAACTTCCTCCCCGGATCTACACCCCCTCAACTTGATCTGCACTCCTTCCCCCACATCTGTACCCCTTTCTTTTCCATTTTTAGGAGGGTTGTGGGGGTGTGGGGTCTATACCCCACACCCCCACAACCTCCCAATACCCTCCTTACACCTTCCATCTGCACACCCAACCACTTCTTCTCAAATGCAGAACCCCCACATTTTCACCCCCTCTAATATGATCCCCCTCCTGTATCTCCACCCCTCCCCCATACTTACACCCCCCACACATCTATTTGTACACTTCACTCGCCGATATCGATCGTCATGCAGGAGTTTTAGTTCTTTTAGTTCTACACTAACGCCATAGATGGCGCTGGCTTACATTTCAAGTTCAAAGTCATGTGACATCTACCTACCCGCACCGGGCCAGTGTGGTCGATTACAGCCCATTCATAGAGAGGAGGCCTGTGTTCCAATCGTGGGAACGTTAAAACCTGATAATGCTTAAGCTACCATTTCTTCTTGAAGAAAATCTAGACTGCACCTCGACGCCGCGCCGCTTTGACCTTTCATCGTGTGGGGTCTTACAGTATCATCATCATTTAATGTTTTAGTCCCGTCGTACCATTTGCACCATCGACCTACACCATCAATGGTGCAGATGAAACTAATTAGAAACCGCGGATTGGGTATGGTCTCATCTGCACCATTAATATGATTAAAAACGGGAAAAATATCTTTTGCGACGGTAAATTCAAAAAGTGTCCTAAGTATCTAATACTGGGCGAGCCTATTAGATGGATATAGGTGGTCACTCATCCACAGATCAACCTAGACTAGCACGGCTTTACCTAAAGATTGACTTAGCAGGCTGTTATTATTTAGCCACGAGCTCCTCCCTGCTTTTCTACATAATCTATCTATACTAATATTATAAAGCTGAAGAGTTTGTTTGTTTGTGTGAACGAGCTAATCTCAGGAACTACTGATTGAAATTGAAAAAATATATTTATGTTGGATAGTCCATTTATCGTGGAAGGTTATTAGGAGCGGAGCATAAATGAAAATTGTTGCAAAAACGGGGAATATTTATTCCTTTTGTGTTTGCTACCTCAGAACTTTAAATTTTGAGTGCGTGAACCGATTTTATTGTTTTTTTATTTATTTAATAGCTGGTGCTTCCCGTGCAGTCCTATTTCAATGGTTAAGATTTGATGCTGATCTTATATTGAGATATTAACTGAACTCTTCAAAATTAAACGGAAAATCTGCAGTGATTGCTGCAATCGCTTGGATGTTTATTGTTTATATAACATCATGACAGAACATCACGCCTGTATGCTCTTTTTCGACAGTTGGGGTGTAAAGTTCCATTTATTGGGGATAAGCCTTTTACACACACATGTACTGTACATGTACTTTTTTTATTTAATTGGAAAGGGTGTACTTCAAGGGTAATTAAAGTGTTTGGTTTGGTTCTGATAGTGGGATCCATGACAAAGTAACGGAACTCTTCAATTCTTCGGAGCAAATTTATTGTACTCAGCCAAATCTTTTATAGGCGACTCGGATATTTGAGTCATCTACCATAACGTCGTTATTAACCGACTTTAAAAAGGAGGGGTTCTCAATACAGTGTTCCCCGATTACTCGAAGATGGCTTTGACCGATTTTGTTTATTTTTTATTGTTTGAAAGGGTATACTGCCCAAGTGGTCCCATAATCATCTCATTAAAATCGGTTCACGCAGTCGAAAGTTCTGAGATAGCAAACACAAAGGGAATAAATATTCACCGTTTTTGCAACAACTTTCATTTATGCTCCGCTCCTATTGGTTGCAGCTTGATGTTATCTACCTTTTTCGATAAATGGTCTCAAAAAGGCAAAAAGATTTTTTCAATTTTAATCAGTAGTTCCTGAGACTAGCGCTAAAATTAATAAGTATAGATAAGCCTTTTACCGTGACATGTACTGTTTTCACGCCATAAAATCACGCCATTACGCTGTGAAAGGATAAACACATATGAACCATTAAAAAGTGAAAAATAAAAAACTCACTTGCAAAAAATAAAACCGACATGACACAAAAAAAATAAAAATAACTTTAGCTTCAGAAGTCGGTTATAAAAAACTAAATCAATCCAATCAATCAAATGATCTCTTTTATGTGACGCAGATGAAGTTGCGTGGGTGAGCTAGTTATCAATAAGTCACATAGACACAGAACATATATACTCTAAAGGAGCACATAGAGCGAGTGCCAATGTGACCTCCTACAACCAGTTCGTACTGGGTAATTCAAAACTCTTTGGTAAGCTATGACGTATTATAAATAGACGCGTCATGCATGAACATCACGGCTGTCGAAAACACGAAGAAAGGGAAAGAAAATTAAACGTCATCTACGGAATTTTTGTTGTTAGAGAGAGATAAATATATTTATTTAATTCCGATGTCATTCTGTGGTGCATGCTCATTGGCCGAACAAAAGGCGCCAGCCGCCATTAGAAGGCATCGAAAAAAATAAAATAAAATACATTTTTCTAGATACTTACGCATGAAATGATACTTTTCTATCTTTCACAGTTAAAGTATAGTTTTTACATGGCCTGAAAAAACAGGACGTCATTTTTTTTTCGTTGTTTGAGGAAGTTATACACAAAAGTTATTTTAATGTCACGTACTGCCGCGGCACTGGTTGGTACGCGACTAAATGAAAGTCCGGCAATTGCCTTGCATTCATGTTGCCACTACAGAGCGCGGGCAACGTATCTATAGTTTTATATCATTGTTGGTAAGACTGTTTTCCAACATAATAATCAATTTCTTTTTTTACAGGTATGGACAGTTAGTAGTGGTTCCTGAGATCGCGCGTTCCAGTGTTCCCGAGTTCCAGAGTTCCCGAGTTCCTGAGTTCCTGAGTTCCTGAGTTCCCGAGTTCCACGACCTTGGCACCATGACTTTTGAAAGATCACCTGGACGAAGGAAGAGGTTACCCTTGTCTCTGTGTCCTTGTGTATCTTTTATTAGACATGTCTTGCCAAGGGTGTCAGTAAGGTAACGGAGTTTCGCACAAGAATGAATCATCGTCTTCAAAGTTCAAATTTTCTTCTTTTTTTCGCAAATTTTCTTGCTGGTCAGTGTCAAATTTTGTGAAAAAAACGTAGGAAAATTTGAATTTCGCCACCTTCCTTGGCGTTTCCTCTGTAAGAGTGTTTAAATACAGAAAGTTGCCAACGTCGCTAATATCTGTCGATATATTTCGCTGCTTTGATTAATTTGACAATATTACTATAAGGAAATAAGAAATCATAGCTAACTAGAGAACTAAAATATTAATTATGAAATAATAATAATAACATAATTAATATCGTAACTCCTAATATTCCGTTTTAGATGTATAAAATGTATTTACTTATTTAGTTAACGTTTTTTAATGTTACAGCACCATGCAGAGATAGGGACCTTTTGGTGTCGTTCAGGACCTTTCGTTTCTTTTTATATTCTTTTTTTTTATCAATGCTTAGTTTTCAATAGTTGTAAATAATGTTAATTTTAATGTGTTTTGTCCTGCACGGGCTTATAAATGCTTTTTCAATACACTTTCTCGAAAACTGGTTCTCTTCGCACTACGATTATGGTGTATTTCACACACGTGCGTTTTTGCTATTTTTTCCACACGTGTGCGGAAAGCAAAATTGCCACAGATAACTATCATATACTTAGTCCAAATTGGTCCAATGCATAATTAAAAATCATTAACCTTTTACTATAGAGTCAGAGGTGAATGTACTTTTTTTTAATTTCGGAAATCGATCAACGTCTTTCTTTGTGAACATTTTTTTGAATATTCTAATTGTGTTTATAAATTCAATATCATAGATAAACATGATTATTTAAAAAAACTAATATTTACGTTAATAAACAAATTAATATTTTTTGCGTTCTAAATTTAAAAAAATTAACTATTTTTATATTAGGTTGTATAACGGCTTTTTTTTTTTGGGACGGGGAATCATCAAATGACTTCTCCCACTCTAGGCGGAGCGGGAGGGAGTGTCAGACTCTTACTGACTAAAACCCATCCATGTTCCTTCCTCGCCCTTTAGGTACGTTCCAGGGCCGCGGTATCTCTTTCGAACAGGCCAACAACCCCGGCAGGCTTCGGCCCTTGCGGGGCTTATGCTGACATCTCCCCCCCTTATGCTGACATCTCTTTGAGGCGCGCGTGGAACACGAACGCGCCGTCGACACGGCCTGTCGTCGTCGTTAGACTGACGGACGGCTAGCTAGCCCATAGCCAACCATCCACAGGCCCGCATCTACGGTGGCCGGTAGCCACCACGTGGCCCCCGACGCCCGGTGCGTCTCCCGCGGCGGCCGGGAAGAGAGGATCTCTCCCTTTCTCGCTCCGCCACCTCCTTCGCTAGCTTGACTGATTCGCAGAAGGAGGTGACGGCTTCCCGTTCCATCTCGCTCCTGACCATGGATTGAACCAAGGCCGGAAGCGAGAGGTCGCCGCCGCCGATCGCCGCTACGAGGTCATATACCTTTTTTTTTTTTTTTTTTAAGGATGGGAAATCATCAAATGACCCCCCCCACTCTGGGCGGAGCGGGAGGGAGTGTCAGACTCTTACTGACTAAAAACCATCCATGTTCCTTCCTCGCCTTTTACGTTCCGGTGCCGCGGTATCTCTTTCGAACAGGCCCGCAACCCCGGCAGGCTTCGGCCCTTGCGGGCCCCTCTCTTTTTGCTGACATCTCTTTGAGGCGCGCGTGGAACACGAACGCGCCGTCGACACGGCCTGTCGTTGTCGTTAGACGGCCGGACGGCTAGCTAGCCCATAGCCAGCCGTCCACAGGCCCGCATCTACGGTGGCCGGTAGCCACCACGTGGCCCCCGACGCCCGTTGCGTCTCCCGCGGCGGCCGGGAAGAGAGGATCTCTCCCTCTCTCGTTCCACCACCTCCTTCGCTAGCATGACTGCTTCGCAGAAGGAGGCGACGGCTTCCCATTCCGTCTCGCTCCGGACCATGGATTGAACCAGGGCCGGACGCGAGAGGTCGCCGCCGCCGATCGCCGCCACGAGGACACGGCGGAGCTCCGCCCACGCAGGGCAGACTTCCACCGTGTGCTCCACCGTGTCCTCCGGTCGATCCTCGCAGTGGAGACACCCGGGCGATTCCTCCCGCCCGATTTGGTGCAGGTACCTCCCGAAACATCCGTGTCCGGTGAGGACCTGCGTCAGGCGGAAGGTGAGGACGCCGTGGCGCCTCTCCAGCCACTCCTCAAAGAGGGGACTTACCGCCACTATCGTGGCGTGCCCTGCACGGGGTTGCGACAGTCGCTCTCTCCATGTCGCCATGAGATCGCGCCGGAGGTCAGTCCGCTGAGCGGCAATTTGCGCGGCAGTGGAGTTTCCCCCCGGCGTAGTACCTCCGCGCGCCACTCATGCAGGCGCGCGAGGACTATCGCCTCCAGATCCCACGGCGGCAATCCGGCAAGCAGGCCCGCCGCCTCGCGAGGTCATATACCTTTGCTCTTCCTTAACCTTGCGAAAGCAAAGCGCGGAAAAAAAATGAAACCATAGTTTCGAGTAATAATAAAATTCATAAAAATAAAAAATAAAAGTATTTAAAATATTTATTCGTCGCAAAGTCATGACGTGCATAAAATATTAATAAGGTAAACATAATCATGCGTTCTATGAGTATATATACAAACACAAAGATTTAAACTAAAACCGAAAATTAACACAACAAAATTAGCATTTTGACATTCTTTAATTTTATTTCTTCAAGTGTATTGAAAAACGTCGTTTTATACACGTGGACATTGGTTATTGCAGTTCTCGGCTTAAAAACACCCTCGCCTACGGCTCGTGTGTTAATACCGCCTTGTACTACAATAACAAACTTTCTTCACTTGTATCAAAATGTACTATTTCTTTCTTTCTTTTCTACACCTAAAACGGTAACAAAATCAAAATTTGTGTTTAATTGCAATTGACTATTATTATTCTAATTCACGAGTAAGCCATAATTCATTATTTCCATACAGTAATATTGTCAAATTAATTAAAATAGGTATATATTTGACAGCTTTTTGCGACGTTGCCAAATTTTTGGATGAACACTCTTATGGAATCATAAAGTATGTCAACACTTATGAAAGTGCATCTTTCCATTTCATTATTTGTGACGAAATGACGTTATTTTACAAGACGAACTACCCCTTTGAAGAGTCCAGGTAAGAAAGTGTTCACAGAAGGAAAGCAGGGGCTTTTGCTTCTGTCAACACTTTTTCTTTACATTTTTTATAGATTTTTCGGTCTTTATATGTGTTTAAAAGTATCTGTTGCCTTGTTTTTATAAGACACTAAAATTGTGTAACTTTCGGTTTTTCGAGGATTTTTCTGTTAAAATATTTTTTTGCTAAATACAGTTTTCGGTTGGAAATCTCTTTTTACGGTTCTTCCGATATTGACAGTTTCTGAATTTCTAAATAAAAATGGCTTGTTCACTTTTTCTATTTAAGAGGCCTCTTACAGTCCACTAGCGCCGCCAATCGAAAAATTTTCATAACTCGTAAATAGAATCAAAAATACAAAATTTGGTCTATTATTACTGTGGAAAAGGCAATAACGTAATTGTATAACATTTTATCAACACTTGAAATATAGCTGTTTAGCTAAATCGTGCATTCAAAACATTAACGGCCGTTTTTGTTCCAAATGCACGATTTAGCTAAACAGCTATATTTCAAGTGTTGGCAATGCCTTTTCTACGGTAACAATAGACCAGATTTTGTATTTTTGATTCTATTTACGAGTTATGACATTTTTTCGATTGGCGGCGCTAGTGGACTGTAAAAGGCCCCTCCGTCCATTGCGTAACGTTATTGTCGGGGACTTTTTGTTTTAAAAATATAAAATTATGTTGCCCGGTTCATAACTTCTAAAATATCGATTATTTAATGCACTTAAACACATCGTAAATTACGCCATATTATTTTATGTAATAATCTAATTTTTACGCGGTTTTTGGAACACAAGATAAAAGTTTGCTATCTTTTTGGCAATAAAACTGACTTTTTGTGCTGATTTTACAGCGACACGTTATTTGAAATCAAACAATTAATCAAGTCATAATTAGCTGACAACTTTTGACAAGCACGCATGATGTTCTTTTTTTAAAATAGTTATTTTCTATTAAGCGACAGGGTAACATTTACCTAGTCAGTGTTATGTTTTTACAATTTTTATTTAATTTCACTTTCATTCATTTCATTTCAATTTCATTTCGCTACGCTTGGCAGAAGGATTAGCGATGGCAGTATGGTTGTTACAAAAGCACAGAGAACGCTGACATACATTCTCTGGTAAGTCTTTTAGTCGCCTTTTACGACACCCACGGGAAGATATGAGATGGTGCAATCTTTTACGTCCGACACCATCCCATTATAGTATATTTTATAACGAGGGACTAAACGAAGCCATTATATACCCGAGGTGGTTTGACCCCCGAGCTTGCGAGGGAGGCAATGAAAGCGAGGGTATATTATATTGGCGTTTAGTCTCGAGGTGCAAACTGTACTTTTCACTTCGAGTGCGAGAAAAATAGTCATTTAAAACTGAACTGCACTCGACAAAAATTCTGAACTGAGCGGTCGGTTTTTCTTCTATCAGGTCAGTCACAGATTAACCATTGAAAACACAACACAAACTCACAACATTTTTGCAATGAAGATGATCAACACTCCACAGATAATTATTTTTCTCGAGTTCATTTTTTTTTTTCAATAAACCGCTTTCTATTTGCATGCCAATTCGAAATTTAAATAAAACCTTTGAGAAGTTACTCTTTTGTGACCATGTTTCAGAGTAAAAGATCACTCCATTTTTAAATTACTTTTTACTCCATTGGGAATAAACGGTAACTTTAATCCCGCTTCGTAGGGCTAAAACGGCGCACTTTTAGAGCATGAGAAGTGAAAAATAAGTTTTTCATTAAATAATCATTCATTTAGTCATAGCATAATCATAATCAGCATAAAGTTTTCCCACTGCTGGGATACAGGCCTTTTCTCTACGAGAGGGAACGGGCTATACACCACCACGTGGGCCCAATGCAGCTTGGTAGATGTCACATGTCTTCGATTATTTTGGTTCTAGGACACGCCGGTTTCCTCACGATGTTTTCCTTCCCCGTTTTTGAGGGCAGCGGTGATGAAATAAATTAGGTACACAACCTAATGCGATTTGTCAGTCAAAGTAATAGTAAGTAGTAGTTTTATTGATGTTGTTTTTTATTTTTTTAATGATTTTTTAATGAATTGAATTATATTTAATATTTTTTAATTAATTAAGTAATTGAGTGATATTTTATGATTGTTAATAAATTTAATGTTATTTTATGATCTGTGATGAATTTAATGGTTTCTTTGCGACCATTATTTTATCGGGTTGAATTGTATTTTTCTGGTCTTATGGGTATTTTTGCCTGAAATAAAACACATTTTTTTTTAATTTATTTTTTATTTTTTATTGAAGCCACATTTTAAAGTAAAAAGAAAATTTATTACGCTGGCTTTCAGATGCTTACACGTTAAAGTATTTTCTGACATATGTACAAAGATTAGGCAGAAGATACTCCAACGACCAAAGTTTAACATTAATTAACTTGGAAAACTTAGCTTCTTAATAAAGGTGTTGAGGTTGAGGTTGAGGTGGTAAGATTTTAGTTAATAATATTGCAACGCCGATATTAAAATATACATCATTATGTAAACTGTGGCAGCACTAATATAAAAAAAATATATTTAATATAATATTAAATAAAATACAATATAATTTTTAAGACACTTTTGGTATATTTATTCATAAGCATTTAGGGGCAAAAGTAACAAAGTTATTCAGGCGCTCGGAAACACGCAGGGAGGTAGGGACGCATTTGCAAAAAAACGGGCGGGATATCCAAACTTTCGGCGGTGAGCATCGGTGGCGCAGTGGTTGTGGCTCCGACTAACGACTTGCGAACAGTAAGTCGTGGGTTCGAACACAGACAGGTGCATTACTTTGTGTAATTTATTCCATCACCACTGGTCTCAAATCGGTGAAGGAAAACATCATGAGGAAACCGGCATGTCCTAGAACCAAAAACTCGAAGACATGTGACATCTACCAACCCGCACTGGGCCCGCGTGGTGGATTATAGCCCGTACGCAAAATACGCGCTTTGACGTGGAGTTGGATACAATACAATACGGAGTTGACTCTGGACTCTTTCAAGACGACGACATGACGTATAAAGAGAAGGAGCTCGTATCTAAATAATAACAGCCCCTCGGTTCAATCTTTAGGTTAAGCCGTGCTTGCCTAGGTTGGTCTGTGGATGGGTGACCACCCTTACATACCGAGTTTCCTCCTTGCCTCGGAAAGCACGTTAAGCTGTTGGTCCCGGCTGTCATTTGTAGATCTTTGACAGTCGTTGAATGGTAAGAGTGGCTTGCTGTCAAGCTCGGTCGTCCAGGGCCACATTATGTACTGAAGTTTAGTGTGTTCCTAATAATTTGGTCGACTTTTTCTAAATGCTGTGGATGCTGCCAAAGATGGGGGGAGCGAAGGCTATACGTGAATTTTGGTCCAAAACAACAGTAACGATTAAGTGTAAGTATCTCCGAATCATCGTTAATATTTTGAATTGTGTCTCGGAAAGCACGTTAAGCTGTTGGTCCCGGCTGTCATTTGTAGATCTTTGACAGTCGTTGAATGGGAAGAGTGGCTTGCTGTCAAGCTCGGTCGTCCAGGGCCACATTAATAATTGAAGTAAGTGTGTTCCTAATAATTTTGTCGACTTTTTCTAAATGATGTGGACGCTGCCAAAGATGGGAGGAGTGAAGGCTGTTTGTGAATTTTGGTCCAAAACAACAGTAACGAATAAGTGTAAGGATCTCCGAATCATCGTTAATATTTTGAATTGTGCCTCGGAAAGCACGTTAAGCTGTTGGTCCCGGCTGTCATTTGTAGATCTTTGACAGTCGTTGAATGGGAAGAGTGGCTTGCTGTCAAGCTCGGTCGTCCAGGGCCACATTAATAATTGAAGTAAGTGTGTTCCTAATAATTTTGTCGACTTTTTCTAAATGATGTGGACGCTGCCAAAGATGGGAGGAGTGAAGGCTGTTTGTGAATTTTGGTCCAAAACAACAGTAACGAATAAGTGTAAGGATCTCCGAATCATCGTTAATATTTTGAATTGTGCCTCGGAAAGCACGTTAAGCTGTTGGTCCCGGCTGTCATTTGTAGATCTTTGACAGTGGTTGAATGGGAAGAGTGGCTTGCTGTCAAGCTCAGTCGTCCAGGGCCACATTAAGTACTGAAGTAAGTGTGTTCGTTATAATTTGATCGACTTTTTCTAAATGCTATTGCCGCTGCCAAAGATGGGAGGAGCGAAGGCTATACGTGAATTTTGGTACAAAACAACAGTAACGAATAAGTGTAAGTATCTCCGAATCATCGTTAATATTTTGAATTGTGCCTCGGAAAGCACGTTAAGTTGTTGGTCCCGGCTGTCATTTGTAGATCTTTGACAGTCGTTGAATGGGAAGAGTGGCTTGCTGTCAAGCTCGGTCGTCCAGGGCCACATTAATTATTGATGTAAGTGTGTTCCTAATTATTTGGTCGACATTTTCTAAATGCTGTGGACGCTGCCAAAGATGGGAGGAGCGAAGGCTATACGTGAATTTCGGTCCAAAACAACAGTAACGAATAAGTGTAAGTCTCTCTGAATCATCATGAATATTTTGGACATTTTATTCAATGAACGACGGAAAAGATTCGTCAAATATTGGTGACCTTAGAAGGTAAAGATATTTTTTACGGTAATTTTAATATTTAATTAGCTTAACTTTTCATAAAAGTTACAAAATTGACCATGCGCTCGGAACCGATTTTGCAAAACCGGGCAGGATGTCCAAACAATCGGAGGAGACTCTGAAATCTCTTAGAACGACGGGATGACGAGAAAACCTGCCCATCACTTCGGCAGAACTATAGGCACTCAACAAAACAATTGGTAAGCCGCGATCTTCGATATCCCAGCACAAACTCAGTAGAAACAGCGATTGCATGAAACTGACGGTCGAATGTGTTTGTCTTATCACTTGGGAGTAGCCACCTATCCAGTTCTTCAATATTATCTGCTAAATTTAAGATATCTTACGCTTTCAGGGTTCTGTATCTGAAGGACAACAAACGGAACCCTATTACTAAGACTCCGCTGTCCGTCCGACTGTCTGTCTGTATGTAGTCTGTAATGGGTAGACAGTTGAAATTTTCACAGAATGTGTCTTTCTGTTGCCGCTATAATTCATTAACTGTTAGTAATATAGAGAAGAGTAAAGAAGGAGCTTGTGGCTTAATTATAACAGCCACTCGGTTCAATATTTAGGTTAAGCCGTGCTTGCCTAGGTTGGTCTGTGGATGGGTGACCACTCTTACATACCGGGTTTCCTCCTTGCCTCGGAAAACACGTTAAGCTGTTGGTCCTGGCTGTTATTTGTCCATCTTTGACAGTCGTAAAGTCTGACAACCAGTCTTACCAAGTGGTATCGTATTACCCAGTATTAACTGTGTTGTGGAGGTCAGATAGGCAGTCGCTCCATGTAAAATACTGATATTCAGCTGCATTCAGTTAGACTGGAAGCCGACCCCAACATAGTTGGGAATAGGCTGGTAGATGATGTTAGAGAAGTAGACACAATTGTTAAACAAATACGTCAGAACGATTCGGTCGGGGTCCACAAAAAAGAAATATAAAAAAATTGGGGGCGAGTTGGATTCGCGCATGAAAAGTTCCGTAGTAGTTCCCTACTACGGAACTTTTCATGCACCAACAACATCCAACTCGCACCGGTTTTTTGCAAATTACGGCGCTGTTTGACGTTTTACATTGATTAGGAACTGTAAAAAAAAACACTTAAATTAAATGAATAATTTAAAACATAAATAAAGCTCTCTAACAAGGTTAGCTTTTTTTAGTGTCAGGGCCTGGCTAGGGAATTCTCCTTTTTATAAGAAATTTAGAAAACGTAATTTATTCAGTAAACATGTTTTAGAGAGTTATCTAATCCCTTACTTTATCTAAAAAGGTGCTCGATTCAATTTGATGAATCAGCGTAAGACGTAAAACGGCTGTTGTATCTTTACACAGTATATTATAAAAAAAGAATCATCAAAATCGGTTCACCCAGTCAAAAGATCTGAGGTAAACAAACACAAAAAAATACAGTCAAATTGAGAACCTCCTCTTTCTGGAACTCGGTGCAAAACAAAGTCACTCCCGCCGTCTGAACGCTAACATCTTTTAAACTACGCAACGGATTTTAATGCAGTTTTCAACAATAGATAGAGTGCTTCAAGAGGAAGGTTAAATGTATAAGCAGCACCCGTGCAAAGCCGGGGCGGGTGGCTAGTTTAACATAACTCCATTTTTATAAAAAACTTACAAAATTCTAGACCTCAGAGTGCCTACCGTGCTTTTTCGAAATCATGAAATGACTTCTCACTCTGGGCGGAGCGGAAAGGAGTGTCAGACTTTTACTGACTAAAACCAATAATTTTAAGTTTGGCTGCCACGCCACGTCCAAATCGCATTAATCAAAAGTGATAAAGTTTCTTTAGACAATTTTAGACCTCAAAGCGCCCACCGTCCTTTTTTGTTTTCGGTTTGGAACTCATGAAATGACTTCTCCCACTCTCGGCGGAGTGGGAAGGAGTGTCAGATTTTTACTGACTAAAACCCATCCATGCTCTTTCCTCGCCCTTAATGTTCCGGGCGATGGTATCTCTTTCAAACAGTCCCGCAGCCCCGGCAGGCTTCGGTCCTTGCGAACCCCTTCCTTTATTCTGACATCTCTTTGAGGTGCACGTGGAACACTTCTTAAAGGACAAACTTAACTTTGCTGTTTTTAGCTATCATGGTTCAGTACACGTTCGATACCCAGAAATGGAAATTGCACCAACCTCAAATAATAAGTTTGTAATTAATAGAAAAATCGCTGTTTTTTGTTAAACAACATACATATTTACGGTTTTCGCACTTTTCTTCTTACATGTACAGTCAGCAAAACAGTTAGGTATGCAGGCCAGCAATCTTCTTACGACTATTATAAATGTAAAAGTCTGTAAAGATCGATTTTTGTTGTGCTTTCACGCAGAAACAACTGAATGGATTTGGATGAAATTGCAAACAGATTGATTATAACCCTTTTCTATTTACAATAGTAGTAAGAAGATTGCTAGCTTGTAAACCTAACTGTTTTGCTGACTGTACCTTGCTTTTTGCAAAATTTGGTGATTCTAGGTCAACGGGAACTACTCTATTGGTTTCCGGACACACAGATAGACAGACGGACAAGAGAGTGAATCTTATTGGGGTTCCTTTTGTTACCTTTTGAGGTACGGGGTCCTAAAACGAAGCTATCTTCTGTTCTGCAATCTTACTCCAAAATCATTTTTATACATGGTTGAAAATCCCTTTAAAAAGTTTAGTTTAGTAAAATTCTTAGATTCATTTCATCATCATCATCATCATCATCATCACCAGCCTATTAATATTCCCACCTGGCCTCCTCTCTATGAGAGGGAATGGGCTATAATCTACCACCATATATCTAGATTCATTTAAACGTAATAAATTTGTTTATTAAACGCATAAACACAATACACTCACACATTCACACCTACGCACAAACACACCACGCAAGAGCACGCACGCATTATTATTTTATTGTTTTATTATTCTTTTAAATTTTGATGCATGAAATGTGAACATTAGTGCCAAAAACGGGTTAAGACACTGACCCCTGTAACACAGGTCTCACCTAGCACAGGAGTCAGGGTTTCAAATGGAAATGTACAATTTTATTTTGTGTCAATAAAAATATTTTATTATTTATTATTATTATTACTAAACCGAAGTTAGTATGGTAACAGATATTTCTGAATACATATTCAGACTCGTTTGGATGTCACATTGCCTTTTTTTGATCATATTTACGCCCTTAACACACTGTATCGGGTAGTACTTAAATGATAAATAATTTAATAAAAATACTGGCGAATTATCCAGGTTTCTGTTTTCTGTTTGTCTGCATTGTAGAGTTCCGTAATTACAACATAAACAAAACCAAATACTTAGTCTCCTTCGTGTTAAGGCGATTACATGAGCTAAACGCGAGTTTTATAATTACTAAAAGTATGATTCACTGCTATAAACGAAACCAAAAAAAAATGATATTCTTCAGGGTATATGCTAGCATGATAGTGTTGTGAAAACATGATACAATTCGATAGAAAAAATCACGAACTTATCTCTAAAAATTTCTTTCAAACAAAAAAAAAACATACTAATATACATGCGATCATTCTGATATTATGGCAAATAATTTTACAAGAAATATATTAGCCTGATATGGTTTTAGTTTTTAAATTCAATCAATAGTTTTTGTGTAAATCGATCGAAACCACTCATTTCGCGCTATTTGGCCCGCAGTGACTGACGTAACTACCACTTTGTAGTGCAAGCTGATTAAAACTTTATTCTAACAGCTTTTCAAATGAAGTTTGAACCACCACAAATAGAGTTTCTGATTTAGCTCATCTTGTCGCCTTAATTGTACTCATATTAATTTAATATTCCGATAAACAGTGTTAACAGGGAATATGCAAGGAATTTAAAGCTTTTTGTATTCCTTAAAATGCCTTGTACTGCCCCATATAAACACTGCTGTGGTTTAACTTTTTAATACAACACTTATTTTACAATTTAATATATTATGTAGCGTGTTTCTGGTGAAACGGAATGCAAAACGCATCGTTGCCGGTATTGTATCAAAGAAACACTTTTATTTGAAAACTACTTAAAGTTTCACAAAGATGTTATTATAATATTGTTATTGCAATTTTTGCTTGAATAAAGACATACATTTAGTAAAATTATAATATCAAGAGTAAAAAATAAGATGTAAACTAGTCAGATAGTGGGAAATGGCGTCAACCACTTTGACAGGAATGGCCGCGGCAGTACGGACGTTTGAACTGTCGTAAAATTTTGTGTTTTTTTTTTTAAATTAGTTTCTTGGGTTGTTAGTACTGTATTTTAATGTTTTAAGTAAAGAAAAAATACAAACATATTCTTTTGTAGCGGCGCTTAAAATGGGACCGGGATGGGATGGGTACTACGCCGAATTAGTACAAAACGTATTACAACGCCATCTATGACACAAATGTAGAACTAACATTCTAAACCACGCAGTTGAAGTAATCCGAAATAAGTTTTATTATAATTTCAACCTTATTGTTTAAAAAACAATAAGTTAGTAAGGGATAAATGAAAACTTCAGTGATAATTGTTAATAAAACAATCCATCTTCTATTTATTAATATAATTACTTTTTATTGTAACATGTTGGACAGCCTAGTCTAAATGCTAATCACAGAGTCATAGATAATCATAAACAATATTTTGGTGAGATCACAGATAATCTATAATATCTTAACAATAATTGTGTGATAAAGCAGCTTCTCATGCATCGTATTTGAGGGAGACCCTACGAAGTCCTAAGGATGGATTGCCAAGAAGCTACAATCCGCTGTGCTGGGAAGATTCATTCAGTTTCATGATCATCATCATCCACACCTCGACTTCACCCATTGCTGGGTATAGGAGGCTTATACACAGCAATGGGTCTTTGCTCCACGCTCTTGTGCCAGCCTTACCCAAGAAATCGATTACTTATCATTTGATTTAGAATTGATGTTTTATAAATGTAGTTTTAAGAGTTTGAAATTGTATGATTTTCATTCATTGCTTGAAATAACACTTAATTGTTAAAAATAGTTCGTTTTCTCTCTTTAGATATTTGATTTATTTTGTTATACTCCATTCTCCCGATGCATGTTTTCCTGTCCGCAAGTACAGTCGAAAAAACTGTTTGGTTTACAGTTTAACCCAAAATAACATTGTAAAATGTAGCCCAAATAGCTTGTTTGACGATACATTAAAACAACACATCACCATCAAAAAAAAAAAATCCAACCTCCGATATGCTGATTATATCGTTTTTTTGGCAACATCCATGGCATATATAAGAGAACTATTTCGAAGACTAGAGTCAGAAAGCGCCAACATAGGTCTCGCAGTGAACAAGACGAAAAATAAAGTTATGATAGTGGATCTAGCCAGAAAACTGATAGATATCACCAGCAACACTCCTGGCATTAATACCGTCGACCGCTACATATACTTGAGTTCCTAAATCTGCAATTATGGCAGCTATATCCCCGAGATGAATTGGAGAATCGGAATGGCCAAAGAAGCTATGACCCGTTTAAGCAACATCTGGAAGAAAAGAGAAATTGGTATCAAAACCAGAATCAGATTTATACGAGCGCTGGTATTCCCTATCTTCCGGTATGGAGTGGACACGTAGACAATTCTGGCCCGAGAAAGGCAAAGGATTGATGCGTTCGAGATGTGGTGCTGGAGACAAATGCTGAGAGTACCTTGGGCAGCAAAACGCATCCATCTTAACCTAGCTCCAAATTAAAAACTCGCTTGTCCTCCTTAACCTTCCATATTTCGGCCACACGTTGCGGCGAGAGAGAAGCGACGAAAATTTGCAAAAATTGGTAGTGGTTGGAAACACCCAAGACAAGAGATCGCGCGGTCGCTCACCAACGAGATGGACCGATCTTGTCAAAGACTTGTCTTCCTCGAAACATGGACGTAAGAGGCGCGATGGACAGAAACCGACGGAGGCAGATCATCCGTTCCCGATGCAACCCTCAAGCTGACCTCGATCCTCTGACAAGAGGGATTGAGCTCAGAGAGATTCTCGACATGTATGTTTTCTTGCCTGCAAGTGCATTAAAACATCACTTTTCAATATTCACAATAGGCTTGACTTTAGGTTATTTCCTTTATTCAATTTTTCCAACAAATTTTTTACATTTTAAAATATTAACATCAAAATATATAAAAAACATTTAAACATATAAAAAATTGTAGCCCACCGGTATCGGGAACAGGGTCCAAGCTACCGGCGGTCAGGGCTCCAGAGAGAGGAACCTCCTAACAATACGGGCCGTGTCCAGGAGTACCGCTTTCTGAATCAAGCCCTTGATCCAGCTGCCTAACGAGAGCCTCCTCAGGTGTTGGTCGAGGCTCTTGGCAATTAAGCCATGCGCTGACACGACTATCGGCACAATGATTGCTGAGTCCACTTCCCACATGTCGACAACCTCGCGAGCCAAGTCAAGATACTTGATTTGTTTATCTTTCTCGGCTTTCACGAGGTTCTCATCATGCGGGACGGTTAGGTCAACAATCATTGCGCGCCGCTCTGATCGATCCATCACCACTATATCAGGTCTATTAGCTATAACAGTCCTGTCAGTGATGATGGATTGATCCCAGTACAGTGTGATACTGCAAGTACTCTTCGTTCGCTAGACGAGAACATCCGGAGATAATGTGACAGGTTATTTATTATTAAGTAAATAAAAATATTTAAAAATTAAAAGGCCATTGAATAGAAAAATATTGGAATAAATGCTCTGAGTTTGAATTAAAATAGTTTCTTGATTACGGAACCCTACATTGTACATATTTATTTATCGATAGTGGAATCAAAATGAACATAAGTGACATTGCAACCTGCTGTTGTGTTTTAATAAATTGCTAATCCAACAACGCGTTCATGTCGCCATTTTAACTGTTTCAACGAATATTTAGAAACATCGGTGTGGTAGGGGCTTGTGTTTTTCAGGAATGGTGGACAAGAGGAATGCAGCAAAGACAACACCAAATTCTTTATATGTAAAGGCCATATTAAAGCCTATATATACTAATATTATAAAGCAGAAGAGTTTGTTTGTTTGGTTGAACGCGCTAATCTCAGGAACTACCAGCTCGAATTGAAATTCGTTTTGTGTTGGATAGTCCATTTATCGAGGAAGGCTTTAGGCTATATAACATCACGCTACAATTATTAGGGGCGGAGCAGGAATGAAAAATGTTGCAAAAACGGGTTTTTTTTTTCTTTTCGTTGTTCTCTCTTATGTAACGCAGACGAAGTTGCGTGGGTCAGCTAGTTGTAATCATGAAATTCAATTAACGATTCTTGATTCCTTAATGCAGTTTTCAGTTGGTTAAAAACAAGGAATCACCTAAAAAGTACTAAAAAGTAAAAGTGTAAAACATCTCCCAACGAATCTGAAAAAACACTTGGTCTCTCCGTCATTGCAATATTTTTTTGTTCTACAGGGTGTTTGGCAGAACGTTGAACATACGAAAATGGTGGATAGGTGGGGTCATCTGCTACTTACTGAGCCCTAATTTATTTGGCCCTGGCCCACCGGGTATTTAAAAAGATTTTTTTTCTTTTTTCTTGTTTTACCACTTTCTTAACTTTAAAGTGTAATTAAAGTGTAAAAAATTAAAAAAAAACGAAACATTGCCTGTTTTACCCATTTTTAATAAAAAATACATTTTAAAGTTAAGAAAGTGGTGAAACAAGAAAAAAGAAAAAAAAATCTTTTTAAATACCCGGTGGGCCAGGGCCAAATAAATTAGGGCTCAGTAAGTAGCAGATGACCCCACCTATCCACCATTTTCGTATGTTCAACGTTCTGCCAAACACCCTGTATACTATACCTAATACCTTACACTTAATTGTTAAAAATAGTTCGTTTTCTCTTCTTTAATAAAAATAAAGCGATTTTTAGATAACTGATTTATTTATTTTGTTATAATCTACTCTCCTAGTTAAGCAGTTACAGTTAGTTGTTTAACCTTCTAGTTACGGAGATATTGGGGGTCGAAGTTACAAGTTTTTGAGAAGTTTTTTTTAAGTACAGGTTTTTTGTTGTCAGATTTTTATTTTTAACACCTCCACGACGAGCCCGGACTATTCAATCCCAGCCAAAGCGCTGACGAGCAGGATGTGCTTTACCAGCATAATGTTTTTAAAGTCTATTTTTCTTTCTTTATCGTGTGGTTAGTGTGTAACCTTGTGTCAGAGTTTTCATACCGTCCATGGGCCGCCGATTTAGCTTTACATGCCGTCGAGAAATATCTCTCAGGCATGCTGGTTTGGATAATTATACAATCTGCACATGAATCCGAAAATACTGAGGTGCGTGTCTTGGTTCGAACTTGAGACCTTTGATTTGGCAGTCCAATCACACACACACACACACACACACACACTGTCACACTACTAGGCTGTTTTGAGTGCTTTAAACACCTCTACGAACCCCGTACTATTCAATCCATCCATCAGCACAATGTTTTGAGTGCGTTACATTGAGTTCTACCACAAAACATGACGTTTCACCCAAAAAAAAAGTCGTTTCCCAGCAATCTTATTTGCATTAAGTACTTAGATTGATGTACATAATGCTTGGTTACTTCGTGTTGAGGTTGTTTAACATACTTGTGCTTTAGTTTTTTAATGTACCCTGTACGAAATTCGGTCAGTAGCTGTCAATTGTCAATCTGCTGTACATAATAACGACGACACTGACAGCTGTGAAATAAAATGATCTTTATTTATGGATGTTACTAAAACACTTAACACGTCATTTTTTTAACAAATTAGAGGCAGTCGTAGTTTTAATATGTATATCGAGAAAAAACCGAAACTAATTTAATGTACCCCGATTTTTAGTTGCGCGTTGATGTCTTTTACGCCTTGTAAAGCATCTAAGTAGATTTTTTATTTTTGTTATTCGATTTATTATTAAATTATAAATTAATTTGTTCAGTTTTAAAGATAGGAAAGTCATAATCTATAAGTACTAATATTATAAAGCAGAAGAGTTTGTTTTTTTGTTTCTTTGTTTGGTTGAACGCGCTAATATCAGGATCTTCTGGTGCGAATTGAAAAAATATTTTTGTGTTGGAAAGTCCATTTATCGAGGAAGGCTATAGGCTATATAACATCACGCTACGACTATTAGGAGCGGAGCAAGAATGAAAAATGTTGCAAAAACGGGGACTTTTTTCCTTTCGTTAGAGTTGCGTGGGTCAGCTAGTATAACATACATGTTTTCTTGATCAGATTTAGCCCTTGCTACCTACCTAGTTCTTATTGATAGGTGGTATTTGGTTTTTCGGATGTTAAAAGGTCATAGTTGCTTTCCGCAGATCATTTGTATCCTTAGTTGGATTTAGATTGGAAAAAGGGCTCTGATAAGTGCTCTAGTTTACTGAACTGCTTATCAGCCAAACATTCTGTTCATCAAACTAAGCAACCCTACGCAAAAATGATTGCTGGGAAACTGCTGTTTTTTGGGGTGAAAAATCACGATCTTCGGAATAACTCAATATAACGCACTCAAAACATTGTGCTGAGGGATCCATTAAATAGTAAATGGGAAGTATACAGGGTGTAAACCACCTCATCACAAAGCCGTTAACACAAGCATTATGTACATAAACTAAGTAACTTTACGCAAAAATTATTGCTGGCAAACTGCTTTTTTTTTGAGGTTATAAATCATGGTTGGTGGTAGAACTCAATGTAACGCACTTTAAAGCCTAATAAAAAAAAAAAAAAGGGTGTAAAACACCTCTTAACGAATACGAAAGGCACTTGTTCTCCTCGTCATTCTGATCATTTTTTTGTTCTACACTATACCTGGGAACCTTCTAGTTACGGAGATATTGGGGGTCAAAGTTGCAAGATTTTGAAAAGCTTTTTTTTAAATACCACTTTTTATCGCATGATTTTTACTTTAAATATCTCTACGACCCCCGTACTATTCAATCCATCCATCCGCACAATGTTTTGAGTGTGTTACATTGAGTTATACCACAAAACATGATTTATAACCTCAAAAAGTTGTTTCCCAGCATTATTTTTTGCGTTATGTTACTTAGTTTGATGTACAGAATGCTTGGTTAACGGCTTTGTGATGAGGTGAAATACACCCTGTATATATATATATATATATTTGATGGACTCACGTAGATCTTAAGTTACTAATAATAAACTTAGTTTAATGTAACGTGTCCAATGATGGAGCACGATCGTAGTTTTAACTATTTCTAATTAATCAAACAATAAATAAAATGTAAATAAGAGCGCGGACCCCCACGTCTGCGGTAGAAAACTAACTTAAAAAAAAAAAAACTAACAACATTGCGCTGATGCATGGATTGAATAGTACGGGAGTCGTGGAGGTGTTAAAGGTCAAAATCTTACAAAAAAAAACTTGTATTTAAAAAAAAAAACTTATCAAATAGTTGTAACTTTGACCCCCAATATCTCCGAAACTAGAAGGTTCCCAGGTATGGTGCAGAACAAAAACATGATCACAATGACGGGGAGAACAAGTGCCTTCAGCTTTGTTAAGGGTTTATTTACCCTCTTTATAAATCTATGCGGTGGACTAGGCCCATAAAATGGGGATACCACTATAAAAAAAACGCGCCGTCAGCTATACCTCTTAGGACGAGGCCACAACACTGCGTTGCGTCTCATCGTAAAAATCTGCGACGCCGCACGACGCATCGTGGAAATTTCGCACGTACAAATCTGCAATGCAGCGACGCCTCTCTTTTGAAGTGATTTCCATCATTCTTCATAATTGATAGAAATGGATGCTCCCAGTATGTCGGACCATTTAGTTCCCTTCAAAATGGTTGAGCTGAATGGTGCTGATCCATGCGTCATATTCGTGAACGGGCGCTGTCAGTTGTGATTGGTCATCTCTCAGTCGCCATGGTTTATTTGAATTAATTATTTTGTTTTTGAGTTTTATTTTATTTTTGTTTTTCTATGGACACTTTTAACGTGCACATCTTGTTACATTATTTTCACATAATGCACCATCTCAACATGATGTAACCAAGATTTTGTAACAATATTTTGATTTAAAAGAGTGTCCATGGAGTTTCTTGCTCGTTCTTCTCCATAGAGATCTACGCTAGGGAATGGGCAACTACAGTACTTTCACAGTTTTTATGTCTTGTGACTGGGACTGTAGCTACTTTAAATGTTCATTTTTGTTTCGACAATTCGAAAGTGTTTTGATTTGTGAGTACTTTCTTTTCTGTTTCTTTTTCTTGATGCGTCTTAACGCTAGCAAAAGAAGGACCCGTGTAGTGCAGTCCATGTCTTACTAGAAACTGAACTGACGATTAGCGTCTTGTCGTACGATGTCGTATGCGATGAATTTTTTGAGTTGCGTCATCATGTTGTATTGCTGTGCGACGTCGTTTTTGCGATACGACGCCGCAACGCAGTGTTGTGGCCTCGCCCTTTGGGTGGTGTGGAAATTAGCTGGAAAGTCCCCTAAAGTTCTGCAAAAGTGGCCATTTTAGACCCCCTGGTCTAAAATGGCCACTTTTGCAGAATAGAATATGAGTCACGTTAAAAAATTTAAATTAAAAAAATGCACTTTATTGTCATTGTGTTTACATACAAATGTAATCTCATATTATTATAGTAGCTCGTGGCTAAATAATAACAGCCGCTCGAGTCGATCTTTAAGTTAAGCTATGCTTGCCTAAGTTGGTCTTTGGATGGGTGACGACCCATTACACACCGAGTTTCCTCCGTGCCTCAGAAAGCACGTTAAGCATTTTGTCCCATCTGTGATTTGCAAATCTTTGACAGTCGTTACAGGTAGTAGTGGCCCAAAAAGTCTGACAACGAGTCTTACCAAGTGGTATCGTATTTCCCAGTATTAACTGGGTTGTGGAAGACAGATAGGCTATCGCTCCATGTAAAATACTGGTATTCAGGAGCATCCGGTTAGACTGGAAGACGATCCCAACATAGATGATGATGAAATTTTTAATCAGTTTAAAAATGGGAAGGGTTTTGCGTCCTAGTTAAAATTCAGGAGTTTGTTTGTGTGTTAATGTCCGGCGATATTTATTATTATTATAACACATAATAATCATAGATATGATAAATAAGGAGATAAATACCCGTTAGACTGACTGTTAGTCTGACAACCGGTCTTACCAAGGCGTATCGTATCCCAGTACCAACAGGGTTGTGGAGGTCAGATAGGCAGTCGCTCCATGTGAAATCAGTATTCCAGTTCCGGTTCGGCTGGAAGCCGACCCCAACATAGTTAGGAAAAAGCTAGGCAGATGATGAAGATTATAAATAGTGCTGCCCTTTCATGGGAGTGGTTGTTTTGAAGTTTAATCTTGTTTCTTATTCACAACATTAATAGTGATTATTGGTGGTACTGGTGGTTTTAAAATCTCAGATGAATAACAAAGGTACTTATTTTACCATAAAATCTTCAACTTTTAGTTGTATCTGTGGTGCCTTTTGTATAAAAAAACATTTTATCTTGCAAATTATTCGAAGAAAGACCACTCGGTCAATATTTGTTGTACTAATCCATTTATTTCAGCCAATAACCCTAATTATATTTCATTTCAGCCATTAACAAATACGACAAACTTATCATATATTTTTATTTTCAGCCATTAATAATATTTATTTTTTCAGTCATTGATTATACCAAGTTATACCAGTTCAAATCTGGGCAACTACCAATTGTTTCAATAAACGATTTCAATTGCAATATTTTCTATGAGAGTTTTTCGATTCAGTTAACTTCAAATTTACTTTCTAAGTTTGTCTTGTCAATAACAGACATTGGTGAAGGAAAACATCGTGACGAAACCTGGACTTGTAGTTAATATTTAAAGTCTGAAATCACCAACACGTCTTCAGCAACCGTGGTGATTAATGCTAGTGAATTTTCTTTTGAGAGGAGGTCTTTGCACTGCATTGGGGCAGTATCATGCTGATATTTTATTACATTAGTATAATTATACAAACTAACAACATTTGTGTTAGTATAAACCACTTGTACTATTTTACACTTCACTTCCACGATGTTTTGTGCATTCATGTAGATTATATATTTTCCAGATATTTGTCCCGTCTCGGCTGCCCGCTGACTGACCGAAACAGCAGCTTCGTATCAGTATTAAATTTCTATTCACATTTCTGGGCCGTATTTTTGAATCACTCGAAGTGAATCTTAAATTCATGCACGAAAGCAAAACGTATACGAAATGAATTTCGATTGCTCCATGTTTTACGTATTTTTGAAGTAATAGAAATGAGTGTTGCCCTAAAACTCGAATCTTATAACATTTTTCATTTCACGCAGAAAAATAAGAACCGGAAAGCCATAACTCGTTGATTTTAAAAACCGGTAATGAGTTACGGTGGAACGGAACGTTAATTAAAAAGTTATAATGTCATTGTCTGACGTCTGTCATTGGGATTTCGATATTGTTTTCTCTAGTTTTCACGTATTTTTCCCGGTTGTTATTTGTGTTGGATTTGTTTTTGAATTGTTAAAGAAAATACGTAGAAAATAGAAAACGACAAAAAAAAGAATCAGTCAACAAATCTTCACTTGTCAGTGTCATTCTCACTCTCATTTCTACTAGTAGAATATCGGAAACGAGTGGGTCGGACCACTCGTTGCAAAATTCACGGGTATGAATATTCAAAAATAGCGATTTTAGGGATTCGCATACGAATTCTGCGATTTCGTACACGATTTGGAATTCTATTGATTCTTAAATACGGCCCTGGGGCCTAATTCTGCTATTTGTAAAATTCGTCACTCCAACACGATTCCATTCCCATCCCGTCCATTATCTGCTAAATTCACTATGGTCGATCATTGGTCGGTCGATGGTCTCGTAATAAAATTGTGTTTTAATGGCATTTTCGTATTTCCATTATTATAAAACCATATAAAACCAATAGTACAAATGGTTTTCGAAATTTACTACTAAATGCGAACATTTATTCATGCCAGGTACATTACGTACATTTTATGTACGAGGTTAATATTCTATGACATTTCTTTCAATGGAGTGTCAGTGGTTGTTCATTGAGAAGTCATAATGACGCCATTATAATAATAGATTACCAAACTTGTCAAAACTTGACAGAACTTGATCATTATGCAATCAATGATCGCCTATTCTGACACTATTGTAATAGCACAATTGAGGCCCTGGATGGCAGGTGCTGCCATCAATTTGTCTGTTGCAGGGATGCAGGCTGGTCGTTTGCTACAAGTCACTTTCGTCGGGGCATCATCTACGTCGGACTCCACCCCCAGTCCCCATTACTCATATTTTCTCTCTTCTTTGGCTAGTTGCCACGATTTCAGTCTTCTAAGTTGTATCATTATACGCCACTAGCATTTTGACCGCGATTTCGTCTGCGAAAATCAATATAATTTATAACCTATGTTACTTGGCAAAAATATAGCTTTCTAATGGTAAACGAATTTATAAAATCGGTTCAGAAGTTCTCGAGTTACATCGTAACAGACAAAAAATCAAATCTTTCATCTTTATCATATTCGTTTAAATAATGATACAACTAAAGCGATAGGCATGTTAATTCACTTTGAATATTTTGAATTATTATTAGAGAACACAACTTTAAGCAATCATTTTACAGTAAATGTAATTGAAAACTCGATAGTAAAAATGAAAATTGATTGATTTTAATGTCATGTGTGTTATTTTGGGTTCGATACCCAAGAGTCCATTGAATTGCATTAATACTATTCTAATTTAAATAAAAGGTATCACAAGTACATGTAAATAGCAAAATAAAAAAAACATTTTAGTGGGAACACCACTCCCACCACGCCATCACTCCACGAACCACCAAGACCCACTTCCACTTTTATCTCTGCTGCCTTTTGGGTTATGTAGCTTTAAAAAGTATTGAGGAGCTCGGGTCGATCTTTAGGTTAATCCGTGCTTGTCTTAGTAGGTCTGTGAATGGGTGACGGCCCATTTTTTTTATTTTTAGGATCGGAAATCATCAAATTACTTCCCCCACTCTGGACGGAGCGGGAGGGAGTGTCAGACTTTTACTGACTAAAACCCATCCATGTTCCTTCCTCGCCCTTTACGTTCCGGGGCCACGGTATCTCTTTCGACCAGTCCCGCAACCCCGGCAGGCTTCGGCCCTTGCGGGCCCCTTCACTTTACTGACATCTCTTTGAGGCGCGCGTGGAAGACGAACGCGCCGTCGACACGGCCTGTCGTCATTAGACGGACGGACGGCTAGCTAGCCCATAGCTAACATAGCTAACCAACCACAGGCCCGCGTCTACGGTGGCTGGTAGCCACCACGTGGCCCCCGACGCCCGGTGCGTCTCCCGCGGCGGCTGGGCGAGAGGCTCTCTCCCTCTCGCGCTCCGCCACCTCCTTCGCTGGCATGACTGAGATAAATTAGCGTAATTTGGCTGAAATGATGATGGCTAGATCTGCATCAGCCATCATCATTTCAGCCAAATTACGTCCACTTCTGGACACTGGGGGGTTGGGGCCTCGACTTAGTGCGTCATTATCGGGAGGGCAGCAAGGGACAGGCTGGGTCGTGATATTATTTGGGGAATTTAACGTTAAACTTTGCTCAGCGTCGCGGGCTGGCTCGTCGAGCAAGGGTCGGGGAGTAATGATATTACTGGGAGGTCGCGGCGGGCCTCGGCGTCGAGACCGGGTTCGTGGTTTGTATTTGTGTCGTCTTGTGTGCTTTCTGAGAGTACTGGTTTCCCTACGGCTTTCCTGCAAGAAGGTGGTGGGGTCATCGGGCTGGAGGAGGGTGGACCTAGGACGGCGAATCTTAGACGGAGGGGACATACTCGTAACTAGCTGATGATACGACTAACGGGTTAGGGTATTTTTCGGCCCTATCGAAAAAACCTTTAGTGAGTCGCTTCATGCACTGCTGAATGGTGGGGATCTTGAGGTCAACATGAAGTTGCTCATTCCTAACGAACCATCGGTTTTGGAGGGTCTGCATCCTATGGATGAGGTGGGGTTTGACATGTGCGAACACGGGGCACACGTATGTCATGATTGGCCGAATGCACGCGGTGTAAATACGCAATTTGCACTTGAGTGACAATTTGCTGCGTGCACTCAGCAAGCAGTGGAGCCTACCGAGAGCGAAGGCGGCACGCGAACGTACCGTCTTCATGTGCTCACCGAATTTTAAACGCCTATCGAGAATGACTCCTTAGTATCTGGCATGCTTCTCCCAGGGGATCGGCTTGCCAAACATGGTTATCGGACTGGAGGGGGGGGGGGGGGGATTTTGGCGGGGGCTAGAGAAAAGTACCGTCTGACTCTTATTTGGGTTGACCTCGATTCTCCATTTTCGGAACCCACCGCCTAAGGGTTTTGCGGAGTTTTGGAGAATACGACAGATGTTGGATGGACTTCTACCAGAGTAATAGATGGCCGTGTCGTCGGTGGACAGGGCTAACTGGGCTGCTCTACTTTATGGGATATCGCTAGTGTAAAGCGTGAAGGCTAAAGGGGATATCACCGATCCCTGTGGGACGCCTGCACGTATCAGATGAGGGGATGATAGCGCACCATCAATACGGTATTGGAATGTGCGGTTCGACAAGAAGTCTCGTAGTATCAGTACGAGTCGATCCGGTACACCGAGCTGGTATAGCTTGTATATCAGCCCGTTGTGCCAGACCTTGTCGAATGCCTTCGCGATATCGAAGAACAAGGCACCGGTCATCAGTCCCCGCTGGAAGCAGGCTCCGATATGCTCGACTATGCGGTGCGCTTGTTGGACGCAGGAGTGCTGAGGTCTAAAACCAAACTGCTCTATCGGAATTAAGCTCTTTGCTTCGGCGTAATCTTTGAGTCGCTTATAAATAAGCCTCTCGTAGATTTTACCTAACACATTGAGCAAACTAATGGGCCGGTAACTACTCGGCGAAGAGTTGGGCTAACCCGGTTTGGGAATACCTATTACGGTGGCCTGCTTACACGCCTGGGGGAACACGTTATAGGCCATGGCGCTATTGAAGATAGCGGTCATTAACACTATAAGAGCTGGGGAGAAGAGTTTTAATACCCTATTGGTGATTCCATCTGAGCCAGAGGCTTTCCTATGCCTATGGCCTTTGATTATATCCTCTACCTCTTCAGGGGTGACTGAGGATGATCAGGGTCTTCTACGGGACCCCCCGTAGAAGACCCTAGAAGATCCTAAGTGAGGTTCGGCGTACAAGTTCAGCATCCACCTCAGCGAGGTGAGCTGGGTCTACTGACTGGGTACTGGGGGAACATTGCGCTTTTAAACTGTCGGCCAGGCATTCGGCTTTGTCGTCGTTGTCAAATGCGACGGTATTATCGGGGCGAGTGAGAGGAGGCATGGAGGCAACTTTATAGGATTGTAGTTTCCTCTGAAGCTTCCAGAAGGCCTAATGGGTCGGTTCGAGTTCACCGAGCATCTTGTCCCAGCGTTCGTCACGCAGTTTTTTGATGCATCTGCTTACTTGCGTTGTAAACGACGCATAAAAACTTGGTTACTCGTACAGGGAAAAGAACTATAAGCACGGACGGCCGCGTTCTTCTCGGTCAGCAGTTCACATACATCGTCCGGGAGTTTCCAGCGGTGGTCATCCACTGGAACTTCCCTTGAACAAACGTTCAGGACTGACTGTACGTGCTCTGTGAACGAGTCGATCGCGGCCTACGTGTCAGCTACAGTTGCGATGTTGTCCGAGATTTTGTCCAGGTGAGGGGATTCGGTGGATTTCAGCAATTCGCTTACTTTCCTCCAATCTGTGATCGCTGTGGTGGGAGGGGGCTGAGAGGGGTCAGAATAACCGTTTCTAGGGGCAAACTCTATTATCACAGGTCCGAGTTAAGCTCGTCGATCGGCCTATAGAATGTAATCGCAAGTTTACGTTCTTTAGAAGCGCGACATCTAGCACGTCGGGTCTGTTATCCGGGTTGTTAGGGAAATGGGTGTGATTCAACGGAGCGATGACATCGAAGTTTAGGGAACAGCAGAGATAATATAGGACATTACATCTTTTTTTTTTTTTAGGATAGGAAATCATCAAATGACTTCTCCCTCTCTGGGCGGAGCGGGAAGGAGTGTCAGACTTACTGACTAAAACCCATCCATGTTCCTTCCTCGTCCTTTACGTTCCGGGGCCGCGGTATCTCTTTAGAATAGGCCCGCAACCCCGGAGGGCATTACCTCGCCTGTTTGATAAACGGCCATTCCGGGATATTTAGCATTCCGCCAGAAAACGGAGTCACTAAGATAGAAAAGAACTTTGAGGTCATCGCTCATCTCGGCGCTTGCGACCGAGGAGCCGTGCCCAGAGGGCGGGATATAGGCCGATACGATCGTGATGGGTTGGTGCCCTGTCATGCCCAGCCGACAGACGGAGACTTCTATTTTGGAAAGTGAGGGGGGTCAAAGGGGATGCAGTACAAACTAGATTTGTAGTAAATCAGAGTACCTCCTCTGTGACAACGAGACCTGTCATTGCGAACTAACCGGTAGTTGGCAATATTCGGGTTTTGGTGGTAGGGTTTCAAGAACGTCTCTTGAACTAGAAGGATGTCTAGATTATTGTCGCGGAGGAATGTGGCGATCTCATCACGTTGGCCGTTCAGGCTCTCAGCGTTAAAAGTCCCTATCCTAAGGGAAGTCGGTTTGAGGGATTGTCCGTGCCGTGGCCCCGGAGTATAAGGGCGAGGAAGGAACATGGATGGGTTTTAGACGGTAAAAGTCTGACACTCCCTCTCGCTCCGCCTAGAGTGGGAAAAGTCATATGATGAAATCATCATAATGACTTTTCTCATACGAAAAAAAAAAAACAAAAGTCGGGTTGGTGATCGCAGCGTATCCAAATGGGTATTTATCGCGAACTTTACCTTTAATTTAAGCCCGACGTTTCGATTGGATTTTACCAGCCGTGGTCGTGGGGAGACTGAAGTATTGGAGGCACCGCAACAGCAAAGCGAAGGCGTTTATTCAACTACCCTCACTTGATCTTCATAAATGTTAATTAGGGCTGGTTCACACTAGGACAGCACACTACTATAACAGTGTATATTGAGACGATTTCACTTGACGAGTACACTTAGTGATCACTGGATTCCAAGCAGAAGAGAGTGTGAAGCCGTCTTCGCGATTGAAATTATGATACTTCTTGATTTCAATCGCTTCTCGAACCATTTTCTTATAATAGTGCTTCTCACTGGCAAGGATGTTTGGGTTGTATTACTCCAGCCAGAGTTGGGTCCTGAGTCTATTACATGCTCTGCTATAGGAGAGTTGTTTGTTTATCGACTGTTGACCGCTGCTGTGTGTTCCTTGACCTTTTCAGCGACTGTAAATAACCGTTGGCATAAGTTTTATAAGTGTTCTGATTGTGAAAGTTGGCAAATGGCAAAAAACGGAATCATTATAGATTCGTCATGTCTGCCTATCTGTCCGTCCGTATCTCACAGCCACTTTTTTCCGAAACTATAACAACTACGCTATTGAAACTTGGTAAGTTGATGTATTCTGTGAACTGCATTAAGATTTCCACACAAAAATAGAAAATAAAATAAATACATTTTGGGGGTTCCCCATACTTTGAACTGAAACACAATTTTTTTTTTCATGAAATCCATGCGTGTGGGGTACCTATGTTATGTGGGGTATCTCTTCAGTTTAGAAAAAAAGTAGCCAAGTGCGAGTCGGACTCGCACATGAAGGGTTCCGTAGGAGCAAGTAACTTATTATAAAAGTTCTTGTATACGATTTGTGACGTATTTAAACGAAACTACTTACTAGATCTCGTTCAAACAAATTTTCGGTGGAAGTTTACATGGTAATCATCATTTATTTTATTTTTTTATCCTTCTCTTATTTTAGAAGTTACACACATTTTACCACTTTGGAAGTGTCTCTCGACCAAACTACATATCTTGTTTAGGAAAAAATGTAATTAGAAACCTCATTATCATTTTGGAAGACCTATCCATAGATATACCACACGTATGGGTTTGATGAAAAAAAAGGAAAAATGAGTTTCAAGTCTAAGTATGGAGAACCCCAAAATTTATTGTTTTTTTTTTCTATTTTTGTGTGAAAAACTTAATACTTTACAGAATACATCTACTTACCAAGTTTCAACAGCATAGTTCTTGTAGTTTCGGAAAAAAGTGGCTGTGACATACGGACAGACAGACAGACAGATATGACAACTCCATTAGGGTTCCGTTTTTTGCCATTTGGCTACGGAACCCTAAAAAAATCTAATAATTTATTTATCTTGTCTTATGCATTTATCATACATAGTGTACAGGTTACTAGCAGGGTAGTTCCTGTTCCCGTCGGAGTGCGGGAATATAATTTACTTTTTATTCCCGCACTCCCACGGGAACCCGTATATGTTACTCATCGGTTACCCTATGAGTAACATATACGCTGATAATGTAGCTATCCATTGCTGAAAGAATTTTTCAAATCGGTCCAGTCGTTTTTAAGTTTATTCGTTACAAACAAAAATATTAATCTCTCCTCTTTATTTATTAGAATACTAGCGGACGCCCCGCGGTTTCACCCGCGTAGTTCCCGTTCCCGTGGGAGTACGGGGATAAAATATAGCCTATGTTACTCGCTGATAATGTAGCTAAACATTGCTGAAAGAATTTGTCAAATCGGTCCAGTCGTTTTTAAGTTTATTCGTTACAAACAAAAATATTAATCTCTCCTCTTTATTTATTAGAAGAATACTAGCGAACGTCACGCGGTTCAACCGCGTAGTTCCCGTTCCCGTGGGAGTACGGGGATAAAATATAGCCTATGTTACTCGCTGATAATGTAGCTATCCATTGCTGAATGAATGAGAATTTTTCAAAACGGTCCAGTAGTTTTTAAGTTTATTCGTTACACGAAAAAATACAATTAATATTAGAATAGAAACAACACTAAACGATAATTATGTCTAGGGTCTTTTAAATTTTTAATTAAATTTTACTTGTTTACTTATTACATTTTGGATTTAGGCGACTACAAGAGCAAAACAAGAGTTTTATAATGCCTGAAATGTATGATTCACTGCAGTAAACAAAACCAGAAAAATATATGATATGCTCCAGGATATATGAAAACATAATACAAATAATTTTCGTCGATAAAAACATCACGAATCGATCTCTAATTTCTTTTAACGAGTAAAAACATACACGCGATCATTCTTTTTTTTTTTGGCAAATAATTCTACATAGCACGAGCAACATATTATCATCATAGTGTTTTATTTTTTCTGTCCAATCAATTGATTGTTTGTAAATCGATCGAAACCACTCATTTCGCACTATTCGGCCCGCAGTGACAACCACTTTGTAGTGCAAGCTGATTAGAACTTTATTCTAACAATATTTCAGACGAAATTTGAACCACCACAAATAGAGTTGCTAATTTAGCTCATGTTGTCGCCTTAAACAGATAATTAAACCGAGTAAATACATTGTTTTTTTTTTTTGACATTCATCATCATTTTGTCCTTGGGGACGGCACAAAACATCTTTTTCCCTTTGTCAACAGTCACGCAATCATTTACACCGTTTTTCTTCATACAATTCCACACACAATCCATCCCTCGTTTCCTTAATTTCCTTCTCCCTCTCCATTCATCAACATTTATTTTCATCACTCTTTGTACTCACATGCTGCGATGATAACATTGGGAAACAACATCCAAAAACGCGGCTGATAGAATAATCTTTTCATTGTAACTCGCCCATCTAAAGTGGACTAGAAACAAAATATTAAGGCGATTACATGAGCTAATTTAGCAAGTAATTGTGGTGATTCAAACTTCGCCTGTCATACTGTTAGAATTAAGTTCTAATCAGCTTGCACTACAAAGTGGTTGTTACGTCAGTCGCTGCGGGCCGAATAGTGCGAAATGAGTGGTTTTTATGGATTTACAAAAAAAAATATGGATTGGACTAAAAATCTAAAACACTATCATGCTAATATGTTGCTTAATGAATTATTTGAAAAAAAAAAATCTGGATGATCGCATGTATTTTAGAATGTTTTTTACTTGTTGAAAGAATTATTTGGAGATAAGTTCGTTGTATTGTGTATTCAAAACCCTATCATGCTAGCATATACCCTGAAGAATATCATATATTTTTCTGGTTTTGTTTATTGCAGTGATTCATATACTTTTAGGCATTATAAAACTCGCGTTAAGCTCATATAGTCGCCTTAAATGTAAACTTATTCTTTATTTGAATTTTAACATGTATCATTTTGGTCACAGTAACAACCATTTTATTAATTTCAAAATAACTTTTAAAACGCGATAACACCATCTTCGGCGTTTGTATGTTTTATCGTTAATAGATTTTTTATGACGTCACTACCCGAGAAGCGACTGGAGTGTCATAGAAAGTTTTTATAATGTCTCATATTAAGTAAGAAAGAAAGAAAGAAAATGCATTTATTAGCCCACACAGGACAACGCATCAAAGTTAACAGTATAAAAATTACACAGAAAAAAAAACAAATATATATTTTAAAAAATTAAAAGAAATGAAACTTGTCCTGTACGAGGCCAAAAGGCTCCTATCTCAGCAAGGTGCTGTAACATTTAAAAAAAACGTCACAGCGCTGGTATTCTGATAGGGCCCAAAGTGAAGGTGATGCCACGGTCAGGCCAGATACGGATAAAAATAAAAATAAAGTGTAGACGAATAAACAATACAAATAAATTAATGTGTGAAGTATAAATAAATATAAAAAATAAATATATATACACCCCACGTAACGAATACTGTTCGCCAATCTGCATCAATAATATTACTACATATACTGAAATTTTGAGTCAAGAAACGTAGAATCTAGTCTCAATACCTAATAACACCCTCACGGATCGTGCAGAGTTTTTTTTACAAATTGTAAACGTACAAGTTTTCTTTAAACCTGTATAACTTTTGTCCAAGACTGCAGAGCAATATACACCTTTATTGGTTTAGCTATAGAAGATATTTTCTATTAAATAACATAGCTTTTATATATGTACATTCTGGGGCACAGATTAATAAAATTTTTGGCCATCTCATTTAATGTTGATAGATAAACATGATTTTTCTAATGACTTCATCCTGCAATCAGGATCGTCTCCTCAAAGGAAACTCCTCAACGGTTAATATCATAGATCACATTATAAAACATATGAAAACGGGTATTTATCGCGAATTTACCTTAACCTTAATTAAAGGTAAATTCGCGATCAATGCGTTTTCATATGTTTTATAATAACATAGATGTGGAACTTTGAAATTATTTTTTCATCCCCCCATCTCGGAAAGAGTATTTTTGCTCTTCGATATCTGAAGCCATTTTTATCGTCTTGAGGGTAAAGTAAATTTGAGTTTAGAACATTGTGTGCACCATGGTCAAATAAAACAAGGTCTGGCATTCCGGGAGCGTCTCGTATCTACGTCATTATTCAGTTGCCACTTTATTGCAACAAAGCACAAAATCATGGAAACATTTTCAGTCACCATTCTGTTAAAAAAATATAAACTGCATTTAAATTGTTGTTTTCGTTTGCTTGACCAAACAAAATAATTCAATTTAGTCATAAACCAATGTTATTGTTAATTAAAACTTCAATGTTTGATCGGATTCGCACAGGAATTATAGGTGGTTAGGGAGTTATTCTTTCACACTACTGGTAACACTGAAACGGGTTGTCTCATTGACATTCTGACAATTCGTCGTGTATCGCTATTCTTTTCTAACATATGTGCCGGTCTCGCTCAGTGCCACTAAAACAGTGATTCCCAATATTATTTTGTGGACTTCCAACAAATTTGTTTTTAACCGATTTCAAAAACGAGAAGGTTAGGTATTCAATTCGATCTTATTTTTTTTTGTCCTATGAGTGTTCGTTGTTTATGAACCGATTTTGATGATTCTTTTTTTTGGAAAGGAGATTTTTGAACCAAGGGTGGTCCATCAGAAGATAAGCATCTCAGAGAAATCGAGGGAAACCTTCGAAAATTGCAGTGGCGACTAGTGCGTTCGTTAATATTTTCAGTAGTTTAAAGCACTACTAGTTTAATGAAGGTCTGGAGTGGATCTAATGATGGAGCCGAAAGACAGTCGAGTTAACTCCGCGACGATGTACAGCAATTACCTGGTGTTTGGACAAATATACCTGTAAATTGCCCTCCCTCCGCCAAAAAGTAACCTATTTTTTGGCGCAGGGAGGGCAATAAAACGTGAGGGAGTTTAATAAAACGTATTTTTTTCAGTTTTTTATAATTATTTTAGCTCGTTATTGGTTCTTGGTATTTAATACTATAAGAATGTTTTTGAAGTGATAACTTCTTATGGGACAGTGACTCAATTCGAAGCGGTAACGAAGGAGTTCGGGAACGAAGTAGTTCCTGAATAACTCACTGACGGATCAACGCCCAGCCTAAACCACTGATCGTAGAGACCTGTCCCGTATTCACAACGCTTCGATTCGCTTCCGATTCGGGAAGTCGTATGTCTATCTCGGTCGTTTTCGTAATGCCAGAAGAAGACAGATATACGAGTTGTCGAATCGGGAACGAGTCGAACGTGTGTGAATACGGGGTCTGGAATTTGGAGGGTGTGTTTTTGTACGACGTAAGCGTCCGATAAGAAGGGATTTTCCAAAGTTCTATCCCTAAGGGGATGAAAAGGGGGGGCAAAGTTTTATGGGACAACGTGATTCCTTGGTCCAGTCTATTTAAAATTTTCTATAAATCTTTTTTAACAAAATTGATGGAAGACGTGTTTCGTACAATATAAATTATTACTATAAATAAATACTATATTTAAATAAGTTTCTGTTAATACCTAATATTACCTAAGTTCCTAACCAATTATTTTTATTCTTTGTTTCAGTAATTAAAATATCTTGATACCTCTGGCTGAATATAAGCTATTTAAAAAGAGGTCCAACGAATATGATCTTTTAAAACAAAATCTGGAGAAAATATTTACTCCCGGTCAAATTCGTTGCTTCATGAAGCCTAGTAAGCGTCGCGTCAGATGGTCCGCTGAAGATATTGCTGCAGCTATTTCGTTTAGAAGTATTAGTCCAAAAGGCTATCGTCACTTGAGAGCCACTGTAGGGATTCCAGCCAAGAGTTTGCATACACGTTGGGATGCGCACCACAAACGCCTTGAAATTGACGTTGCGGTGCGACTCCAGTAGTTGTACTCTTGGCGTGTACTTTAACTTTCGGCGCACGTACTCCTCGATGTCCTCAGCCTCCGTGGTGTAGTGTAGGCGAGAGATGTACACCGGGGTGTTCGGCTTCGCTGCGCGTAGTTTAACGTTGGGCTCTGCAGGAGCCTTGCCGGAGCGGTTCTTACAGCTTCGCTGACGGCGTTTCCTCCGCTGCACCGTCACGAAACCGACATCATCAGCCAGGTCCGTTACCTTTGCAGGCATGGGCTTTGCGGGAAGAGCAGCAGGGATGCTCGAAATGACCACTGGTCCAGGTGGTCGCGTCGGTTTGGCAGCGCTGCGGGGAGGAACTGCGGGGACGGGGGCGGGGCTGCGAGGGACACTTACTGCGCGCAACGCAGACTCAGCAACCGGCGCCGGCGACAAAACTGCTGACGCGAAACTCGTAGCTGACGCATTGAGGCAGCTGGCTTCACGACATGTGTTAACGTTGCTAACACGTGCCGGTGACGGCGGTGACCCAGTTAATGCCACAGAGTTGCGCAACTCAACTAATTGTTCGCGCAAGTCTGCAACGGTGTTCTGGGATGCAGCCAGATTTCTCTGCACATCAGCCAAACTAGCCTTAAGGAAGACAATGTCCTTCAGCAGGCTCGTAACATCGACGTGGTCGAAAGTGACTGGAGGTAATTTGGTTAAATCCCTCGCCACAAACGTCGGCACGTCGTCAGGGTCGGTCGCTTTCAGCAGCGTGATGATATCTTGCAGGCTTCTCTTTGTCCCGTCACGCCTACGGGACACCATCTGGTCGATTTTATTGAGCGACCGAAACAGCAGCAGCTTCGCAGCAGCAATGTCTTCTTCACTGAAGCTCGATCCACAGATCTGGATGGCGGACACCTCGTCCATCACGTCCAGTTTCTGTTGCAGGAACGCCAGCAGCTCGTTTGCCACAAGTGTGTCACTCATGGCAACAAAAGTTTCGAGCGACGGCTTGCGCCGCGCTATACTATAATAATTATATTATTACGTATCACCAACGTCCGCCTAAGAGCGCGGAACACACACGAATGAATTATATCATTGTTTTACTAGATTGAATTTCCCCAGATTATAAAGTTTGAGAACCATTGATAGCGCTTATGACGTAGATACGATACACCCACGTGACTTCTGTCTCTCGGAATGCTATACCTGGCGAAGTATATTATTGTACCATGGTGTGCACTAAGCATGTGAATTCAAAACATCATTAAACCTATTTACTTCTACCTCTATGGTGCCGAATTTATAATACAATTCTTTTTAAATTTGTTAAGAACTCAGACTCGGAACCTTCTTGGTGTACTTTTTTAGTAAAATGTTTGGCGCGCGCCATTTTCTATTCTCGTCATATTGTTAACACCTTAGGTTAAAAACAAGGAATCCAACTTGAAAACAAGTGAAAACCCTAAAATGACCACTCATTATCTAACGACGAGGAAGTATAATTGACGCCAACAGAATTTGTTAATAATCCGCGTTTTTTTGCGATTATTCATATCCTCGCTGAAGTGGGATGAAAAGTTACGTGTTGCACTCGAGTGCAAAGATTTTTCTCCTCGTGCTCTTTTGATTCCCTCGCTAACGCTCAAGATTCTAAGTTTTGAATCACTCGCTGCGCTCGTGACTCAATTTTAAAATCTTTCGCTTTTCGGTTATCAAAATTGAGCACGCGGCTAAAAAGCAACTTTGCACTCTTGTATAACAAATAACTATTTCAGGCCCATGATTTGGGTATCAATTAAACTGATTTTCTGAGTAGAATACGAAAAGTAACAGGCTTGTTCATGCCAATAAATATTTTTTTTTATTTATTTATTGGCGCATATGGGGTGTAGTGGGATATTCACGTGGGATTCCAGCCAGTCGGCCTAAATAGGCGGCGGATTACCTAGCTAAATAGGGATGATTCTTGACTAAAAAAAATATTCAGTTCAGCACGTCAGTTAGATTGTCTAAAAATATTGAATACATGTTTTTTGTTTTATCAAATTAATAAAAAATAACGAAGATAAAACGCGTCAAAGAGGTTGGGGCTCGTGACGTCACTTTGCGTTAAAAAAAATAACAGACGAGTTTTTGACGCACTGTATCGTTTTTTTAAATCTATCTGACGGACTAACTACATTTTTTTTTGTCATCTACCCCTATTGGTTGATATTCTGCAAACTCTCACCAGTGGCTCCAAGTAGCTGTCTTGCGCAGCGGCCACACCCCGGTAACCACGTCGACTCGTGGGCGAAACCTGGTAGAGGGGCTTAAGGTGAAAGCGTCAGGGTAGACCGCGAAATTTTAATTTTCTTAGGTTTTTTGCAATTTACGGTGTGAGGTTGTATGTTGATCATGCCGGGGTTGCGGGCCTGTTCTGCCGGGGTTGCGGGCCTGTTCGAAAGCGATACCGCGGCCCCGGAACATAAAGGGCGAGGAAGGAACATGGATGGATTTTAGTCAGTAAAAGTCTGAAACTCCTTCCCGCTCCGCCCAGAGTGGGAGAAGTTATTTGATGATTTCCCATCCTACAAAAAAAAGGTTATATGTTAATTAAAAAAGGGTTGCGACTGCAAGACTTATTATCATCATCTGCCTGATTTTTCTCAACTATGTTGGGGTCGGCTTCCAGTCTAACCAGATGCAGCTGAATACCAGTATTTTACATGGAGTGACTGCCTATCTGACCACAACCCAGTTAATACTGGGAAATACGATACCACTTCATAAGACTGGTGTCAGACTTTTTGGGCCACTGACTACCTGTAACGACTGTCAAAGATGGACTAATGACAGCCGGGACCAACAGCTTAACGTGCTTTCCGAGGCACGGAGGAAACTCGATATGTAAGGGTGGTCACCCATCCACAGACCAACCTAGGCAAGCACGGCCTAACCTAAAGATCGACCCGAGCGGCTGATATTATTTAGCCACAAGCTTCTCTCGAATGCAAGACAAATGTCGTTGTAGAATTAAAATCATCAAATGAACAATACAACCTACCAAGTTCATAAAGGTCAAGGATATCTTCGACCTTGAAAAGGTCGCTCCTAGCACTGGCCTGTAAATTGCAAAAAACGTAAGAAAATATGAATTTCGCGGTTACCTTAGAGCATTCACCTTAAGAGCGTTCGTCTAAAAAGTTGGCAACGTTACAAATAGCTGTTAAACATTTACCTATTTTAATTAATTTGGTAAAATTACTGTATGCAAAATTAAAAATATGGCTTACTAGCTTCTGCCAGCGGCTTCGCCCGCGTGAAGTTTGAAATTATCCCACGGGATCTTATTACCGGGATAAAAAGTATCCTATGTGTTAATCCAGGTAATAAACTATCTGTGTGCTAAATTTGATCCAAATCCGTTCAGTAGTTTTTGCGTGAAAGAGTAACAAACATACATCCTCACAAACTTTCGCATTTATAATATTAGTAGGATAGTAGGACTAGCGAACTAGAAAAATAATAGTGAATGGCCATTAAAACACTGAATTTGATGTTGTAACAGTTTTAGGTGTTAAGAAGACTTCCTTACATCTAAAACTGATTGTTCGGCGTAACGATATTATTATTGCATTTTATAATCAATGGGTATTTTAGCTCACAGTTAGCCATTATTTGTTATTTCAATACATCATCTATTTATAACATAATTGACAGCAGCGGTGGCCCAGTGGTGGCGGTCCCGACTTACGAGCAGTAAGTCGTGGGTTCGAACCCAGGCAGGCGCAATACTTTGTGTAATTTATTCTAACGCCGCTGCTCTCAAAACGGTGAAGGAAAACATCGTGAGGAAACCGGCATGTCCTAGAACCAAAAATTCGAAGACATGTGACATCTACCAATCCGCACTGGGCCCGCGTGGTAGATTATAGCCCAATCCCTCTCATAGAGAGGAGGCCTGTCCCAGCAGTGGGAACATTGATAGGCTGATGATGATGATGATGATGATGATAACATAATTGCCAATATTTTTTAGACAGCTAAATGTGACGTTGACCACTTTCTGTTTAAATTATTCCCGCTTAGTCCACAAGGTCGGTTCCGACCTCTTTGGCAACCCAGGCGGCGCGGGGCATCTAGGCGATGTGGAAGGCCTTAAGAGTCCACATTACGCTGTTCACTCGCTACAGTTTAGGCAAGTTCATTGCGATCCTATGTTTGTGTGCATTGTTCAATGCAGATAAAGAAAGAAAGAAAAATATTTATTTGACGTCAGTTAATAAAGTACTCACACAATAATAAATAAAAAAGATACAAAACAATAAGTTGGACTTAGTAGTAATGTGCTGTGTGCCTCACGGCTGCGCCAAAAAGGTCCATTTCAGCATTCATGCCAGACAGGTGTAGAAGCTGCACGCACACATAGATTAAGATCAAGTGTAGTGATCGCTTAAACCATTTTGATCTTTTAGACGATATTATTTTAAAGTAAAATAATTACGACGGGACCGAAACGTGGTCGCTCACAATGGGCCTTATCAAAAGGCTTAAAGTCACCCAAAGGGCAATGGAGAGGGCTATGCTCGGAGTTTCCTTGCGTGATCGAATCAGAAATGAAGACATCCGCAAGAGAACCAAGGTCACCGACGTAGCCCGAAGAATTGCTAAACTTAAGTGGCAGTGGGCAGGGCACATTGCTCGCAGAACAGATGGCCGATGGGGCCGAAAAGTTCTGGAGTGGCGACCGCGAAACGGAAGACGATGCGTTGGAAGACCTCCCACTAGGTGGACCGATGACCTGGCGAAGGTTGCAGGAATCCGGTGGATGCGAGTCGCAGGGGACCGGTCAATGTGGCGACACTTGGGGGACGCTATGTCCAGCAGTGGACGTCTTTCGGCTGAGATGATGATGAAAATAATTACATAGTAATTGTACGGTTTAGAAATAAAAGCCATTTATTTGTGTGCTTATTGCAACCAACGTGTTGTGTTATTGGATTTTCCATCAGTAATTTCTTAGTCCAGCCGTTGGGAATTGGGAATCATATGGAAAAAACGAAGACGCATTCTTTGGTTTAACTCCTTTCCTGTCAATTGTGATGAAAAAACACAATTGACTTGAAGGGAGGTCGACTAAATATTTGCGTATGCAACAAGAAAGAAGAATTATCTGTCACTAGCTGACCCACGCAACTTCGTCTGCGTCTCATAAGAGAGAAAAATCTCAAAAATGGAATGTATGTGCAACATTTTTCATTTATGCTCCGTTCCTATTGGTTGCAGCGTGATGTTATATAACCTAAAGCCTTCCTCGATAAATGGACTATACAACACAAAAAGAACTTTTCGGTTACAACCGCCAATTCCTGAGATTAGGGCGTTCAAACAAACAAAGAAACCTTTCAGCTTTAGATTATTACTAGCCGATTCACGAAACTTCGTCTGTGTCACTTTGGAGAGAAAAACTAAAATCTCAAAAATCCCCGTTTTTGACATTAACTACATTTTTAATATTATTTTTCATTAATAACATTTTTCATTCATGCTCCGCTCCTTATGGTCGTACGTGATGTTATCTAACCTAAAGCCATCCTCGATAAATGGACTATCCAACACAAAAAGAATTTTCCAATTCGAACCAGTAGTTCTTGAGATTAGCGCGTTCAAACAAACAAACAAATATACAAACAAAAATATTGTTATGTTGTACTGTTTCTTCATTTATAATTTAGTTCTTTATATTATCCTGATCATTCTCTTACCCATGCCAGTAACTCAGGAAAGTAGCTGTCATAAAAGTTACTGGCATGTACGAGTAACTAGAACATTGCGGATACATTTGCAAGTAATACTAGCCTGCAAATTGTGCCCTTGCATGGCCAATATTACCAGCACTGGCATGCCCGCAGCTGTCTCGTCTATGCACACGTGTCAGTTTGGCAACATCCCGCACCCCTTCACTCAACGATCATCATCATCATCATCATTCATCATTCTCTTGCCCTTATCCCAATTTATTTGTGGTCGGCGCAGCATGTCTTCTTCTTCCATACTCCTCTATTTTTCGTCATCTCATCAGACAATTCACTCAACGATCATTCAAGTAAATCAAATGTTGTGCAAGTTACTTGTATGCCATGCACAGGCAGTTACAAGCATGCCAGTTAGCGTAAAATTGTCAAACGCGTTAGATTGTAAAATAACTAGAGAGATTGTAAACTCTCGAAGGATTGTCAAAACGAACATACTGCCTACAATAAAACGCATCATTTTTCGTGAAATGCATGCAATGGTAGTCGCATGCAGTGTGGAGGGAAGGTCCCCCTTGCCCAATGGAACCACTCTCATGAAAAGAATTATCTTTCTAAATACCGATTAATATAACCTAACCTTAAAACACTTTATATTCCCCTAAAAAGCGTAGTAGACGGAGCCTAACTAACCCAACGTGGGGGTGCCCCAAGTCCCGTATGTCCAGTTGTCAATATTTCGAGAGTTTACATCCTCACTAGAGAGATTACAATCTAACATGTTTGACAATTTTACGGTGACATAACACATGACAGTAGCTGGCTCGTGCAAGGAACTGGTATGCTAGGGTGCAAACAACGTGTATGTGTATCAAATCAAATCAAAGCATTTATTTCAAGTAGGCCAATAACAGGCACTTTTGAATTATCGAAACAAAGATGACATTTAAATGTAGCTACAGTCCCAGTAACAAGACATAAAAACTGTGAAAGTACTGTAGTTGCTCATTCCCTAGCGTAGATCTATCTGTATAGAGGAGAACGGGCAAGAAACTCCATGGACACTCTTTTAAATCAAATTATTGTCACAAAAATCTTGGTTACATCATTCATGTTGAGATGGTAAATTATGTGAAAACAATGTAGCAAGATGTGCACGTTAAAAGTGTCCATAGTAAAAACAAAATAATTCATTCAAATAAGCCATGGCAACTAAGAGATGACCAGTCACAACTGACAGCGCCCGTTCACGAACATGACGCATGGAGCAGCACCATTCAGCTCAACCATTTTGAAGGGAACTAAGTCACTATCACCAGCTTTACTCCAAATCAACGTCAATCCAATATCTCCTTCTTCCATACTTCTCAGACACTTCTTTTCTTGCTATATTATATCATTTTTACACAATCCTTTGTTCGATAAATAAGTTTTTAAACTGACATGGTCATTAACACTATTATAACACCGGAAACGGGGTATGTGCCATGTTTGTTATTTGTTTTTAGTTTCCGATATTTATTTATTAAAATCTCTTAATCTCTTTCTGTTAAATTATTTTAGTGGTAACCTACTAATATTGTAAATGCGAAAGTTTGTGGGTATGGATGTATAATTCGTCGCCAACACCGCAAAGGGGCGAACCTCATACAAACGGTCAAAAATTAGTTAAGTTTACAAAAATGCTCCATTTGTTGAGCTTTATGTCGTCACAAAAAGGCGAAGCTCTAAGACCAATAGAAGCGAAAAAAGATTGACGGCGTATCTCAAAATCAGTTCCAGCAAAATTTTACGAAAAGACGAACTCGAAGTACGCCTTTTAGCGGCGACATCTAGCGAGTAATGCAGAAAGCCCTAATTGAATTTCGCCCTTTCGTCGCGTCCCGCTTCATCTGTTTACGTCGTTGTTTCGCCCCCAGCAGCGCGGCTGCGCGAGAGTTACATTATTTTCATTACGTTTAGCAAGTAATTACGCATTGTATTTCTCATAAGTGTGTTTGTAACATAACAATGTAAGTATAACGTTGTATTAGTTTTATTATATTTTTGTGTGAAACAACAGAAATCACAATATTGCTATTCATAACCGGACATTAATTGAGGTTAGATAACTTTTTAAAACTTTATTCAATTATTGATGAGAGATAAATTACCAAGGCCACATTGTTTCAGTTGTCCGTCCGCATGGTGCCGGACGTAAAGAATAGCACCATCCCATATCTTCCAGTGGGTGTCGTAAGAGGCGACTAAGGGACTTACCAGAGAATGGGCAGCAGCGTTCTCTGTTCTTTTGTGACAACCCCATACTGCGATCGTCAACCCGCCTGCCAAGCGTGGCGATTATGGCAAAACCCCCCAAATGAACACCGCGTTAAATAAATGGCCCCTAGTGCCTTGCAGCCCGTCTACCCGCGACTATGGCAGCGGTCGAGGTTATGGCGTGGCAAGGGGTGCGAAGAATCCCCGGATGGGATCCGGCTGCCAACACCAACGACTGGACCTGGCAACTTACAACACGCGCACACTCCGGACTGACGAGAAGATAGCGGAGCTCGAAGAGGAATTGAGCAGGCTGCGATGGAGTGTTGTGGGATTATCTGAAGTTCGAAGAGAGGGGGAGGACACGATAATCCTAAAATCCGGCAACCTGCTTTATTTCCGAGAGGGTGACCGCCAGTCCCAGGGTGGTGTTGGGTTTATCGTCCGTAAGTCCCTTGTGAACAACGTGGTGAAGATCGAGAGTGTGTCGACCAGGGTGGCGTACCTTATACTCAGAATATTCTCAAGATATTTGCTGAAGGTTATACAGGTCTACGCCCCGACCTCGGCACACCCCGACGTGGAGACCATGTATGAGGATATCTCTAAAGCCTTGCATGGTTTCAAAACTCACTTCACCGTTGTCATGGGGGACTTCAACGCGAAACTGGGCAAACGAGACGGGGATGAGCTGCAGGTGGGGCAATTTGGAGTTGGACCTCGGAACCACCGGGGCCACCAACTGGCTAGTTTTATGGAGAAGGAGGGCCTCTATATGATGAACTCCTTCTTCGAAAAGCGTGAGCACAGGAAGTGGACCTGGCAGAGCCCAGATGGTGCAACAAAAAACGAGATCGACTTCATCATGTCAACCAAGAAGCGAATGTTCAATGATGTCTCTGTGATCAATTCAGTGAAAACCGGGAGCACATTGAACATTAATAGCAAACTAGAAAGGTCTCGACTGATGAAGTCTACGCTCCGTCCAGCACAGATCCAAATCCAAAACCCCGAGAGCTTTCAGCTCGAACTCCAGAATCGTTTCGAGTGCCTAGGAGGCTCAGTGGACGAATACAACGATGGGTTCGTGGAAACTGTCCGTACGACCGGGTCTAAGTTCTTCAAGACACGTCGTACAGATCAGAAAAAGAGGTTCTCCGATCAAACTCTCGAGCTCATGGAGGAGCGCCGCCGTGAGATGATCCTGCAGTCTTCAGATGAGGCGTCGAAATACCGGCAGCTCAATAGACGGATCTCTAAATCCTTAAAGAGCGACCTCCGATGACGCGATCGAGCGGAACAAAGTAGAAGTATTTTCAAGAGATCTGGCTATTGGGCAGAGCCAGCTCACGAAACTGGAGACCGACGATGGCAGGATCTTATCCGCCAAACCGGAGCTACTGAGGGAGATCGAGAGCTTCTATGGACAGTTGTACACGTCAACCAGCAAACCCATTGTCGACCTAGCAAACGACCCAAGAGCTAGACTAACCCGACACTATACCGAAGACATCCCGGACGTCAGCCTGTACGAGATTTGGATGGCTCTGCAACAACTCAAAAACAACAAGGCACCGGGGGATGACGGAATTACTGCCGAACTCCTGAAGGCGGGTGGAAAACCGGTACTTAAGGCCCTTCAGAAGCTGTTCAATTCCATCATACTCGAGGGGAAAACGCCACAGGCATTGTGCAGGGGTGTGGTGGTGCTCTTCTTCAAGAAGGGTGACAATGCCCGGTTGAAGAATTATAGGCCCATCTCACTTCTAAGCCATGTCTACAAGTTGTTTTCAAGAGTCATCACGAATCGTCTTGCGCGCATGTTTGACGATATCCAGCCACCCGAACAAGCCGGTTTCCGAAAAGGCTTTAGCAACGTGGACCACATACATACGCTTCGGCAGGTTATACATAAGACCGAAGAGTATAACTTGCCTCTCTGCTTAGCGTTTGTGGACTACGAAAAAGCCTTTGATTCTATCGAAACCTGGGCTGTACTGCAGCCTCTCCAACGGTGCCAAATTGACTATCGGTACATCGAGGTGTTGAAGTGTTTGTACAAAAACGCCACCATGTCAGTCCGACTTCAGGACCAAGCCTCGAAACCTATCCTTCTGCAGCGAGGTGTAAGACAGGGAGACGTCATATCTCCGAAAATGTTCACCGCTGCACTGGAGGATGTCTTCAAGGTTCTGGACTGGAGAGGGCTAGGCATAAACGTCAATGGCGAGTACATCACTCACCTTCGGTTTGCCGACGATATTGTGATCATGGCTGAGACCATGGAGGACCTCAGTACAATGCTCGATGACCTCAGTAGAGCCTCCAAAAGAGTGGGTCTAAAAATGAACATGGGCAAGACGAAGGTCATGTTGAGTGCCCATGTCACACCCATTCCTATCAAGATCGGAGACTCTACACTCTAAATTGTAGATGATTATGTATACCTAGGACAAACGGTCCAGTTAGGTAGGTCTAACTTCGAGAAGGAGGTCAATCGTCGAATCCGACTCGGCTGGGCAGCGTCCGGGAAGCTGCGCGGTATCTTCTCGTCCAACTTACCGCAGTGTCTCAAGACGAAAGTCTATGACCAGTGTGTGTTGCCAGTGATTACATACGGGACCGAAACGTAGTCGCTCACAATGGGCCTTATCAAAAAGCTTAAAGTCACCCAAAGGACAATGGAGAGGGCTATGCTCGGAGTTTCCTTGCGTGATCGAATCAGAAATGAAGAGATCCGCAAGAGAACCAAGGTCACCGACGTAGCCCGAAGAATTGCTAAACTTAAGTGGCAGTGGGCAGGGCACATTGCTCGCAGAACGGATGGCCGATGGGGCCGAAAAGTTCTGGAGTGGCGATCGCGAACCGGAAGACAATACGTTGCAAGACCTCCCACTAGGTGGACCGATGACCTGGTGAAGGTTGCGGGAATCCGTTGTCTGCGAGTCGCAAGGGACCGGTCAATGTGGCGACACTTGGGGGAGACCTATGTCCAGCAGTGGACGTCTTTCGGCTGAGATGATGATGATGATGACGGACAGAATGAGGGAGACTTTGCACATAGTGCCATAAGTTACGCTGTGCAAAAAGCTGGAGATATATTCCTTCCATCCCAACTGTATCCTATTATTCAAATGGCTAGATCTTCACAACCTTACATTCTTCGACCCTTACAATACTCTGATTTTAAAGACTATAAGATGCTCAGTCTTCGCAAAGACAATGAATCTGGTGCTTCAATAAACTGGACGGAAGTAGTGGAGTTTAAAGTAGATAAAGAAAACCCGACTTCATTGTATTTTAAAACAAGTCACACCGATGTTGCTTACAGGTCCATTTCTATTAGAAGAACCTATAAGGCCATTAAATGATTCACAAATAAAGATTTCTAAGCCTAAATTAGACGATTTGTTGAGTTACTCGTAATTACTGCAACACCAACGTAATCGCCTATTATAAGATTAATACTGTGACCGTTCCTAAATTTAATACATACATAAAGACTGTATTTCAGTAAGTCTAGCATCGATTTATTTTTATTTTGTTGTTATGAACATATTTCTGATATTATTTGTTACGTATGTGAAACACTGTAATAGTACCAAATTGTTTTTATTTGATTTTAACCATAGCATAGAGTTATAATGACAAAGAATCCAAACTTACTAAGTAATTTGGTTTGTTTAAAAAACATTTTAAGGTCAATAAGTTTGTGATCTCATAATAAATTTTTTGATTGTATTGAATATAGTTTTTGAAATTAAAACAACGCATATTATCATAGCGCATCGAGGCGTAACTCTAAGAGAATATTAGTTAAACGGGATGTCTTGTTGATAAAGTGGCGCGACGAAAAGGCGTATACATTTTCTCGGCTTTTTCTCGAAAAACCCAGCATTGTAAAATATTATATTTGTATTAATTTTGTAGTCCTGTTTCCATAGTGTACCTTCGCGTTTGATTTTTTTGATTATTGTATATATATTTTTCAATATCATCAAAATAAGCGCGTCATCGGGAGAAAAAAAACGTTTTTTGGCTCTCCTGTAAAATTTTGTCATTTGAGGTTCGCCCCTTTGCCGCGTAGGCGACGAATTGTCCCATGGGATCATACTACCGGGATAAAAAATATCCTATGTGTTAATCCGGGTTATAAATTACTAGCTGACCCACGCAACTTCGTCTGCGTCACATAAGAGGGAAAATCTACCTACTACTACCTACCTACTACTACCTACCTTCTACTACCTAGCTACTTACTACTACCTACCTACTACTACCTACCTTCTACTACCTAGCTACTTACTACTACCTACCTACTACTACCTACTACTACCTACCTACCTACTACTACCTACCTACTACTACTACCTACCTACTACTACTACCTACCTACCTACTACTACCTACCTACTACTACCTACTACTACCTACCTACCTACTACTACCTACCTACTACTACTACCTACCTACCTACTACTACATTTTTTTTTCATAAGAACTTTTTCCTAACAATAACAAACACAACAAAAAAGAATCAGCCAAATCGGTCAAGCCGTTTTCATGTTATGTTGTGACAACGGAAAACGGGTTTCATTTTTATATACGAGTATCATAATAAAGCACCTACCATAATAAATTAAAGTATGTGCAAACAATGCATTTTATTCATTTCTGACATCTTGTTTCATACAGACATTTACTGCTTAAGACCTACACAATCGATATCTAAACAGAAATAGTGTAGGTTTTTTTTTCAAAATGGCCGGGTTCGATTCCCGAGCGGAGTACATATGTTTTTTAAAATGTATGAATGCAGTTTTTCTTGTTATTAAAATCGATGACATGGTTCCTCAGAACAGATCTTCGTATGTCTTGTAGTTTCAGACTTTCCCATACTGACCGATTTGTATGAGACACCCTGTATATAGATATATGTGCTAAATTTCATCCAAATCCGTTCAGTACTTTTTGCGTGAAAGAGTAACAAACATCTAGATATCCATACATTCTCACAAACTTTTGCATTTATACTCGTAATATTTGTAGGAGTACAAAGAAAATAAAAAAATATTCTGGTTTCCACCATCAATAAATTGCAAATCTATTTAGTCCGTCAGTTAGAGTATTGGAAAATAATGGACACGTATTTTTGGTTTTTGTAAATCAATGAATATTGACAAAGATAACACGTATCTAAACTCGGGAGCTCGTGACGTCACAACGCACTAAAAATTATACCAAGGCGTGACGTTTTGAGAATTTTATATGCGTCGTATCTTCGTCAATTTTGGTTTACATAGCAATAGAAAAAATCCGTGTCAAATGTTATTTAATAATCTTACTGACGTACTAATTAAAGTTTTTTAGGACTCGAGCCTAGTCAGTAAAGAAAGAAAGAAAAAAAGCATATACAGGGTGTATTTCACCTCATCACAAAGCCGTTAACCAAGCATTCTGTATATCAAACTAAGTACCTTTACGCAAAAAATATTGCTGGGAAACAACTTTTTTTTTTGAGGTTATAAATCATGTTTTGTGGTATAACTCAATGTAACACACTCAAAACATTGTGCGGATTGATGGATTGAATAGTACGGGGGTCGTAGAGATATTTAAAGTAAAAATCATGCGATAAAAAGTGGTATTTAAAAAAAAGCTTGTCAAAATCTTGCAACTTTGACCCCCAATATCTCCGTAACTAGAAGGTTCCCAGATATAGTGTAGAACAAAAAAATGATCAGAATGACGAGTAGAACAAGTGCCTTTCGTATTCGTTAAGAGGTGTTTTACACCCTTTATTAGCCCGACAGGACAACACATAAATAAAAAAAAATAATGAAATGGTAAAATTGTGATTATAACACTAGTTTAAAAGTAAACAAATGAGAAAAAAAAAAATAATAATAATAACGAAATCATAAGAAAAAACAAACAGGACAGGACAGTAACCTTTTTTCTCATCATCAAACAAGTGAAATGGCTAACAATAGTAGATATAAGAAGAATGGTCCACATAATGGACAAAACGATGTTGTATTGTTTGGTTGACCCTTTTGGGGTTATCATGATGACAAAACATGATGGCCACTAAAAGGGGCGACTAAATAATCGCAGATGCAACAAGAAGGAAGAGTAGACAAGAAAGAAGAATAGACCAGAAAGAAGAATTGGTAAGAACACTAACTATTTATAATTTGAATGTTTCTTTATTTTCATTTTGTTGTTATTTCAATAATCGCAGATGCAACAAGAAAGAAGAGTAGACGAGAGAGAATAATTGGTAAGAAAACTAAGTATTTATAATTTGCATGTTTTTTTTTTAATTTTGATGACCCGATGGGCGTAGTGGTAGTGAGTAAGGCTGCGGCCTTACGTTCTTAGGGTCCTGGGTTCGAATCCCGGTAGGAGCAAATGTTTGTGTGATGAGCACGGACATTTGTTTCCGAGTCATGGATGTTTATATGTGTAACAAGTATGCAATCAAAAAAGTATATATGTAGTATATCAACTATCTAGTGTCCACGACACAAGCTTTGCTGAGTGTGGCGCTGTGTGTTAATGTCCAGCGATATTTATTTATAATTTTCATTTTGTTGTTAATTAAATCTACTGTATTCGTTTTTGATCGTTACTTAAGTTAGAAGCGTTAGGAAAGACCGATTTCATTTTGTTTTACCTTTTTCAATTTGCAAGTTAGTGTGTCAGGCTGTATGTTGATGAAAATTAGTCGTACAAGTAACACTCCAGTAACGTTAATCATTTATGTTCTGCCATCATCATCATCATTTCAGCCGAAAGACGTCCACTGCTGGACACAGGTCTCCCCCAAGTGTCGCCACATTGACCGGTCCTGTGCGACTCGCATCCACCGGATTCCTAGGCATTCGAAACGATTCTGGAGCTCGTGTTCGTGTCTGTGTATGTGTGTGTGGAACATTCATTATAAAATTCATAATTTCATCGTGATGGGAAGCCGAGCCTGAACATTCAGTCTAGTGAAGCGGAAAAATAAAATACATAAATAATTATATTTGCATAAGTTGATAAAAAATGGTTACAAAGAAAGTCACTTCCCTCCGCGCACTCGTTCGGGCTGGATGCGATTTATTTTGCTGTTGTTTTTAATTACGATTTTCGTGTTCCGTGATCGATTTTCGGCTCGTGAGTTGTTTCTAGGTGTGTGCTATTGTGCTAAGTGCTGGTATCGTAAGTTTTTTAGTGTTTTTACGTCGGTTATTACTGGTAATTAGTTCATTTCGTTTACTTTCGGTGAGTACTTTTACTTTCTTTGGTGTGTGGGTACCTCGATATAACTTTGTCGTTTGGTAATTCTGTTACTTTTCTTACGTTTTAATAGTTTTGTGTGAATTACATAATTTATAATATGTTGTCCATTAATGATGACCCGCCTGACCGTGGCAGAGATGCATTCCATACACCCGGGTCGCCGACGACCTCCGCTAATATCTCGACAAAACGTTTGTTTCGCGAAATGTCACCTTCGTACATCTCGCCCGAAGATAGGTCAAAACGGCTTCACACATCCAACTCAATTGAGAAGCCCTCGCCTATTTTAAACGTCAGTACTGCGAGCAGCGACCACTATTGCGATTTAGTGTCACAGGCGTCTGCATTTTTATCCAAAATTAACGACCTTGTTAATGATCAAGGGTCCCGCATAAATGTCGCAAATAAATCCGCTATCATGGACATGACTCAGCGCGTAACGGCCATCGTTTCTTTGTTAGCAATAAAATCATCCTCCAACGAAACAAAATTAGCCAATACGGAACGCGAATTAGATAAAATTAAATTCAATTCCAATACTGTTAATAATCATAATAAAGTCAATACTTGTGATTGTAACAAATCTTCGTATGCGGATTCGTTGAAACTTCGTCTACCTAAAGTTGTGCCAGCGGTCGAGTCGCGCGCCCCTCTCCCGTGCGTCGTCGCCTACCCTACTGCTGAGCGGTCAGCCGATTACTCGTCATCGTCCGCGACTAAACAAGCGCTTATGAAAGCGATTAAGCCTAGTGACGACGGATTTCAAATTGTAGGCGTTAAGAAAACCGCGAAATCTGGCGTTGTATTACGTGTCGCTAATGACAACCAAATAAAAAAATTGCAATCTGTCGATGCTATTAGGTCCGCCGGTCTAAGACTTGAAAAACCGAAAGGCCGTAGGCCCCGTATATTAGTTAAGGACGTCCCATCCTCAATGGAAGACAATGTTTTTCTGCACGCGTTATACCGTCAAAACATCAAAGATGAGTTGCCAATAAATGAGGATGATTTTATTAAGTCAACTAAAATTATTCGTCGGCGTTCCTTAGATAACGGTCGCAAGTGGATAGGTGTTGAAATCGAGTCCTCAGTACGTAAACATCTGGTTTCCACCAAAGAAAAATTATTTATTGATTGGGCGACTTGCCGTTTCATCGATGATGTCGAGGTAGTTCGTTGCCTACATTGTCAACAGTTCGGTCACGTTAAGAAACATTGCGTTAATAAATCACCTACCTGTGCTAACTGCTCCGAAGCGCATGAAACAAATAACTGCCCGCACAAGGATAACTTAAATTATATACCGACTTGCGTGGCGTGTAAACGTTTTAAAAAACCGTTTGACCATCGTTGTGGGTCTCCAGAGTGTACCACATACAAACTTAAGCTCGAACAGTTAATCCTCAACACTAACTACTAAAATAATGGATAGTTTAAATATAGGACAATTAAATCTCCACAACGATAGGGTGGCGACCTCTGAATTAGACAAATTAATTATCGATTATAACTTAGACATTGTACTTGTTCAAGAACAATACCAGAATGCACACTTACGTCACAAAGTAGTTCAGCTGGACAGCAAAGCACGAGCCGGAATTTACGTGACGCGTTCTTCTAACTTTACAGTAACATCTTTGCGTAACCTCATGACGCCCCACTGTGCCGTTGCGGAAGTCTCATCAGCTTCTTTCAAAGTTTACGTTGTGAGCTGTTACTTTCAATACTCAGATCCTGTTGCTCCTCATATACATAACCTCCGTCACGTCTTGCAGTCACTCGCGGGCTGTATAGTTATCGTTGGCGCTGATGTTAACGCGTCATCGTCTCTGTGGTATGGCAAGGTTAGGTCAACGGATTCCGACCGACGTTGTGCTGTTGAAGATTTTATTGCTGAAATGAACCTATCGATTCATAATACCCCTGATGCACCACCTACTTTTTGCAGCCTAATGGGCGAATCCTGTATTGACGTCACACTTTCTAGTGCAGACGTTCGCTTGGATAGGTGGCGTGTCTTACCAGATGCGTCTTGTAGTGATCATCGCCTGATCGTGTACGAATTTGTTCCGGTGTCTACTCAAGGTCCGACTCATATCACTGGTAATTTTAGATATAAAAGTAAAGGCGCGGACTGGGAATTCTTTGGCTCGCTTTTTGCAAGTCACGCCAAAGACTTCACTCGTGATGGGCTGTCAGCTGAAGAAAGTGCTGAAATTATGTCAGACACCTTCACTTACTGTGCTGACATCGCTATTGGTCGCGCATCTATGACCAACCTCCGTAGATGTGATTGGTGGTGTGACTACTTAATTGAACAACGTAAAAGCTATCGCCGAGCGCGTAGACATTTAAACAAGCTTAAAAAACAAAAAGTCACCGGAGACCCATATACCATTGCTTTAAATGCGTTTAGAGTTGCCAGGTCCCGCTACAGAGCATCGACTGAAAAATCTAAGGGTAATTTACTGCGAAAAATTGTCGAAAAATTAGATCAAGAAGGTCCGTGGTCTCCTTTGTATCACGAGTTCAAAGCTAATCGATCGCTCGACCTTGCGTTTATCCAAAACATTAAAGTAAATAATAAACACACCACCGGTATTGAGGAAACGACCGAAGTTCTATTAAATACTCTGATACCTGATGATTCGCCGGTAAATGACAATGACTACCATAAACAGATCAGAGCGTGGGCTGCTGTGCCACCTGAATCACCAGCGTCAGACCTTCCATCCATTGACGAATTCATTAATGTTGTCAGGAAACTGCCTCTTAAAAAATCAGCAGGTGAAGATAAAATATCTAATCGGATGATAATAGAAGCGTGTAAAACAGCGGGCGACGCCATTCTATCTGTTTTCAACCGATGTATTGCGGAAGGCGTTTTTCCTCGCGTATGGCGACGTGGCTTTATACGAATAATTCCAAAAAGTGGTGATAAGCCACCGGACGACCCTAAGTCGTACAGGCCCTTAACCCTACTACCAAATTTGGGAAAACTCCTGGAGCGCCTCATCGTTCCGCGTTTGCTACCGGACGGACCAAAGTTTCATAACAACCAATTCGGATTCACCGTGGGTAAATCTACTGTTGACGCGGCACTTTCTGTTAGAAAAATTGTTAATAACTCTGAACACAAGTACGTGGTTGGAATATTTTTAGATATTTCCGGGGCTTTTGATAACGCTTGGTGGCCGATGCTACTACTTAAAATGAAAAATCGTGGCTGCTACAAAAACATATATAACCTTGTTCATTCATTCTTTTTAAATGGTACCGCGCAACTAAAACTCGGACATCATTCTATGTCAAAGTCACTTACCATGGGTTGTCCACAGGGTTCGGTAATCTCTCCGTATGTATGGAATATAGGTTTTGATGATTTCCTCGCGATACCACTTCCGCCGGGCTGTTCATTAACCGGTTACGCGGACGACGGCCTGCTGCTCATTCAGTCAAGTACCCGGGCTGGACTCGAGAATTTAGCTGACACTTGCCTACGATTAATATCTCAGTGGGGCGATCGAAACCGTCTGACCTTTGCACCGCATAAAACATTTCAACTAATTTTAAAAGGTGATCTTAAATCGTGGCCGAGCATTAAATTTAATAACGTTCCCGTGAAAAGAAAGCAGTCCGTATGCTACCTTGGACTGGTCTTAGAGAGGAATTTTTCATTCGTAGATCACATAAAAAACGTCGGTGAAAAAGCTAAAAAGAACTTTTATTCCTTAACGAGGATATCCAAATCTACGTGGGGATTGTCATTTTTAACTTTAAAGACCATCTATGTGGCTACTTACTTGGGTTGTATGTGCTACGGGGCACCTGTTTGGGCCGATAGGGCCACCATAGGAGCGGTGCGTCGTAAATTGCTGCAAAGCCAGCGTTTGGCGTTGATATTCTTATGCAAAGCGTATAGGACGGTTAGTACCGAAGCTCTTCCGGTGCTTGCGGGTGTACTTCCAGTCGATCTGGAGGTGCAGCGGCGGGCTGCAATGTACTATAACGCGCGTGAGACCACGGACGCAGACTTTTTAACCGTACGTGATCGTGCTAGGATTTCTAGATTATTCAAACCACAGACCGACGTCTGGGAGGAACTTTTATCTGAATGGCAATGTAGGTGGGACAATTCCATCAAGGGCAGGCACCTCCACCAGTTCTTTCCATCCGTTCGTGAGCGGCTGGACAGGACATGGCTGGAGGTTGATCACTGTGTTGCCCAATTTCTCACGGGCCATGGCAACTTTAAGAGTAAATTATTTTCCTTCAAGCTTGTTGACTCGCCTTTTTGTCAATGTTCAACATCTGACTGCGAATATGAACAATCTGCTCATCACATTTTGTGGGAGTGTAGTCTTTGGCAAAATGAACGCAATATTATGTTGGATAGTGTACAGGTTACATCCGGAGTTATTTACTATACAGACCTTGTGGAAACTAGAGCAAATTTCCGTGCGTTCAAGCGTTTTTGCCATACCTATTATTGGAATCAAATATAACAGCTCTCAACTAGGACCCATTAACGTTAATATTTATCCGTGGTGCTTGGCAACTGGGCCTATCCCAGTTGTAAACGTCCCTTTGTGCCTATTGGCCTTGTTTCGTTCTGTCTCCTGCTGATATGGAGGGAAGTGGAAATTACAGTTCTTTCCTACTCCTCCGCTATACTTTCTGATTAATTTCGTTGCGGGATCCAAGACAGTTAAATTCATTCTCTGGGACTTCGTCGAGCTTCATTGTCTCGGCGCTTTTCTGGTGGTCGCCACTGTTGATTCTGGCTTTCAGGAGTTACAGTGGTTTGGGCGTGTGTGGCGGGCTACAAAGAAAGTCTAACACCAATTTTTATTTTATTTTTTATTTTTATTGTTTTTCAGTCACATGCGATACATCCCCACTCATCACATGTTGATATCACGATAGTCGATTCCCTTTCAAATTTTCACGTAGTAATATTTACACGATTAGAAGGGTTATATTTTTTTGCACGTATCTTATATGTTTGTTTTCTTTTTAACTTTTCATCAAAGTCAAAGTCAAAACATTTATTGCGAACCAAGTGTACAATGTGGTGTTATGGTATGGTAGTACTTATGACTTAGCGGCCTTTTACAAGCATTGCAATTTCTCCTTCGCTTGCCCTTCTCATTTAAAATAAGCATGCATTCAAGCAAGCATTCAACACATTATAAAACATAAATACGGGTATTTATCGCAAATTTACCTTTAATTTAATCCCGACTTTTCGACCGGATTGCACCAGCCGTGATCGCGGGGAGACTGAAGTATTGGAGGTACCGCGACAACAAAGTGAAGGCGTTTAGTCTATATATTCTTCATAAATGTTGTTGTTGTTATTGTTATCTTTCATGTTGTTGTTGTTGTTGTTGTAAATTCGCGATAAATACCCCTATTCATATGTTTTATAATGTGTTCTGATCGTGAAAGTTTGAAGAAGACAAGCATTCAACATTTGTAATTACGTAATTTTTATTTTATTAGTCAATAGTAGTAAAATTCACGAAATTATGTTTATGTCAAGATTAAATGTCAATGATAATGGATTTAATACAATTTTTAAAATAATTGTTATGTCAATTTTTTTGTAAAATAATGGCGAATTTAATATAATTTAAATACATTTCTTCCAAATAGCTAGATGAATAGGCATGACGACAGTATCAAAACATTTCAAATCTATTTAGTCCGTCAGTATTGGAAAATTATGGACACGTATTTTTGGTTTTTGTAAATCAACGAATATTGACAAAGATAAAATGCATCAAAACTCGGGCTCATAAAAATTATACCATAAATATATTAAGCGTGACGTATTGAGAATTTTAAAAGCGTCGTGTCTTCGTCAATTTAGATCCACGTAACAAAAGAGAATATACAAGTGAAATATTTTTAAAAGCTGACGAACTAATTCGATTTTTTTGTCGTCTACTATTTCGCCGATTAAGATATCATTGAAACCCAAATGTCCTTAAACAGAAGTTAAATAAAAATAAACAAAATGGCAGATTTTGGTGTTCAATTGTAAGTCGTAAGTCGTTTTTTTTTCAACCAATCTTATCGAATAGGATAGTAAAATAAAGGAAATTAACAGAAAACAAATATAAAGGTACATAATATAAGTTTGTAGTCGGATTTTTTTTATACTTTTAATTAATATTACTTGTTGAGTAGTAGTGAAACGGTAAACAGTGGACTAGGCCTATTAACGGGGAAACCACTATAAAAAAAACGCGCCGGCAGTCCTACCTCTTGGGTGGTGCGGAAACGGACTGTGGAACTTGTTCGAAAGTCTGAAAGAAGATGAACAGTTCTATTTAAGGGTGCGTCCACAATAATAGCATAATTTGTTATAAAACATTGGTTAACGTAACATTCAATTGAGAGGTTACCAATGTTCTTTAATGTCAATGTGTTTTTTTTTACCTCAGTAAAACTTAACCTGGATTTATAAAGGGTGTAAAAAAACCTCTTAACGAAGCCAAAAGGCACTTATTCTCCCCGTCATTGTGAGATATTTTTGCGCATTCAACCATTTATGCAAAGGTGAGTCATCTAAATGCTATCATCACTCATAAGTGAATAAAACATCTAATCTATAGATTGTTTCAATAAATGTGTAATTTTATTAAAGTTCTCAATAGGATTTTAATCTTTCAAGGAACTGTATCATGTGGGCCTCGACAAACACAAATTATCCACAGAGGTCCTGTACCTAAAGGTTCCAGCTCCAACTATAGTTTATGGAACGAAGGAGTACGTCTGTAAAACTATGCCCTATTTGTTTGGATATGAAACGTACGAAATTTCTTTGTATAAAGGGCTTAGAAGATTTTTGTATAAAGCCTGACTGGACTAAATTCAACCATTAACATTTTTTTTCAATGTTACGGCCACGCTTAATTAACAACTGTATGAATCAAAAGCTAGTATCTTTACTAGTTACCTCTGCATGAGTCACGAAGTCACGTTGCAATGAGTCGTGGCAAGGTCTTAACAATTTGTTTTCTCAGCTATTGCTGTCTAACATGCGAGCCGCTTGTGCGTGCAAGCCAAGCTGTTGCTGGCCAGCATGCGTGACGGGCGTGGGCCAGAGCGTGCAGCTCGAAGCCAAGCTGTTGCGGCTCACACAGCGTGCAAACAACGAGCTCCGGATTCAAATAGAGTTAAAGGTCATGGTCAGGTTATTTTCCTTACCTTTTGTCACATAAGTACTTGTAAAATTGAAGGGGAATTGTACTATATATCTGTGTTTAATAGTAATTGTGATATAAAATATGTTGTATACAGGGTGACTGGGTCTCGACCCGCCACCTTACTTTCCGTAACCAAAGTTTTATAGTTTAGGAGATAGGTCAATTTTTATACTTTCTTGAGATTTTTTCAAAATTTGACTTTCAAGCATTCATAAGTTTTTTTCACTTTATCTTTGTGTATTTTTTTACTATTTGTTGGTAGTCATAAACATGAGTGATTAAAATACCTCGGAACTTCCCTCAAACTAGGGTAAAAAATAAGATGTACGCTTTTTAAAGAAAATAATGCCAAATCAAAATCATTACGATGAAATTCAACCTCAAATAAAAAAAAGCTAGTCTTTCAATATTTTATTTTATTTAAAGTTTGTTCTTTGGTTTATAACCTTTCCAACGATACCAAATTTTTATTAAAAAAGTTACTAGTTTAAAAAAAAACAACTCAGTATAGGTTTGTTGAAGCTAATTGTGCAAAGTATTTTTTGTAGATTTATGAATAGGTATTTAGTAATATTAATAGGAATTTAAAATCTTTTGGCCTTATTTTTTCATTGCAGGCCAACTCTTTGGCCCGGCCCCAGACGTAGAAGAATCAGGTGAAATGAAGAAAATTAAATGAGGACAAAAAAGATTTTATTAAAAAAAAAACAATAATTCTTGTTCAGTTATTTGTTAAGACATTTAGCTTTGTCTTACCATCACGAAAAGTAGCTAAAGATATGGGCCATGTATCACAAATCGCGGGCAGCTATTCGAGCAAAATCTTTAATTTTTGCTTTTGCTTCCCGATATATTTTCCTATATTTTTTCTGTTTTACATTGTAAAGGTATTTAAAAAAAATAAAAATGTAAATCCTCTAAGAATATCTACCTACCTAGTCGCAAAAAATACTTTTAACAATTAGCTATAACAAACCTATACTGAATTTATTTGTTTTGAACTAGCAACTTTTTAAAAACAAATGATACCATTGGAAAGGTTGAGCCAGAGATGAAATTTTGACAAATATATTTTTAGAAACACCGTACCTTTTTTATATTGGAGGTTGAATTTGATCGTGATGGTTTTGATTTGCCATTATTTTATTTTAAAAGCGTACTATCTTATTTTTTAACCCTAGGTTTAGGGAAGTTCCGAAGTATTTTAAAAACCAATGTTCATGACTACCAACAAATAATAAAAAAAATACACAAAAATGAAGCGAAAAAAAGTTATGAATGCATGAAAGTTAAATTTTGGAAAAAATCTAAATAAATTAACCTATCTCCTAAACTATAAAACTTTGGTTACACAAAGTATGGTTCAATAATTAGGAAATGACCTCCTCTATATATGAATTTCCTATGGCGGGTCTAGACTCAGTCACCCTGGATAATGTGGTTGTGTTTATATGTTATGTTGTTATTGCGTTGCGTCCACAATAATAACATAACTTGTTGTAAAACATTGGTTATCAATAGAGAGGTTACCGATGTTTTAAATGTAAAATGTGTCTATTTTTGTAACAATAATACTTAATCTGGACGTAACCTAAGACAAAAAATAAGATTTTCATAACTAGGTTTCGTGTGAGCGTGTTTATTTCTTTACGAATGATACATTAAAATGGAGTATTTATTAAGGTTAGAAGCGCGTCTACAGTATACGGTGGTTACGGATGATCTAGTTTATATCATCCAAATTATCGCGAGTGAAGTGGCGAACAAAGTGCTTACTTGCAGCATTATAAATAATCTCAACCATTTATGCAAAGGTGAGTCAACTAAATGCTATCATTACTCATAACTAAATAAAATATCTAATGAATAGATTGTTTCAATAAATGTGTTATTTTATTTAAGTTGCCTAATAAGATCTTAATGTTTCAGGGAACTGTACCAGGTGGGCCTCGAATTGGGAATGAAAATATCGACGAACACAAATGGAGACATTCCTTTTCAACTTATCTGTAGCGATAGACTCTAACTCGATTAACTTTTCTGTTTTTTTGCGTGTATCTTGTACAAAAAACAGATTGTAGTACATGTAAAACATTTCACAAAGTGACGTGCTGTCCTCCTAGCTAGGCTATAGAATAGCCTGTATTAAGAAGTAACAGTGCCGATCCCTTCTAATTGTATTACAATAATTTTAATAATAACCTTTTTCCAAAAACCTGTATTGAGTAGGGTAATTAAAACAAATGAACGCAGATCTATACTAATGTTGTAAAGTAGACGAATTAGTTCGACAGAAAACAGTGGACTAGGCCTATTAACGGGGAAACCACTATAAAAAAAACGCGCCGGCAGTCCTACCTCTTGGGTGGTGCGGAAACGGACTGTGGAACTTGTTCGAAAGTCTGAAAGAAGATGAACAGTTCTATTTAAGGGTGCGTCCACACTAATAACATAACTTGTTATAAAACATTGGTTATCAATAGAGAGGTTACCGATGTTTTTTAATGTAAAATGTGCCTTTTTTTGTAACAATAATGCTTAATCTGGACGTAACCTAAGACAAAAAACAAGATTTTTAAGATAAGATATATTTATTTCTGAGTATATGGTACAACTACCACCGACCAACCAACCCGACCAACTACCAACCAACCAACCAACCAACCAACTAACCAACCAACCAACCAACCAACGAACTACTGGTTTTATAACTAGGTTTCGTGTGAGCGTGTATGTGCGTGTATGAGCGTGTGTGTGTGTGAGCGTGTACTTTACGAATGACACATTAGAATGGAGTGTTTATTAAGGTTAGAAGCGCGTCTACAGTATACGGTGGTTACGGATGATTTAGTTTATATCATGCAAACGATCGCGAGTGAAGTGGGGAGCAAAGTGCCTACTTGCAGCATTATAAATAATCTCAACCATTTAAGCAAAAGTGAGTCAACTAAATGCTATCATTACTCATAACTAAATAAAATATCTTATGAATAGATTGTTTCAATAAATGTGTTATTTTATTAAAGGTGCCTAATAAGATCTTGATGTTTCAGGGAACTGTACCAGGTGGGCTTCGAATTGGGAATGAAAATATCGACGAACACAAATGGACACATTCCTTTTCAACTTATCTGTAGCTATAGACTCTAACTCGATTAACTTTTCTGTTTTTTTGCGCGTATCTTGTATGTTTTTTTTTTAACGTTGTATCTTCCAAATAGCTGGATGAATTTCGACAATTTAGATATCATTGCCTCAAAAAACTTTAGGGTTCTTAAACAGAAGTTAAAAAAAACCCAAATGTTATAATAATATAATAATAATCTGTATTTACATAAAAAAACAGATTGTAGTACATGTAAAACATTTCACAAAGTGACGTGCTGTCCTCCTAGCTAGGCTATAGAATAGCCTGTATTTAGAAGTAACAGTGCCGATCCCCTCTAATTGTATTACAATAATTTTAATATTAATATTTTTTCCAAAAACCTGTATTGAGTAGGGTAATTAAAACCAATGAACGCAGATCTATACTAATGTTATAAAGCAGAAGAGTTTGCTAATCTCAGGAACTACCGGCTCGAATAAAAAATATTGTTGTGTTGGATAGTCCATTTATCGAGAAAGGCTTTAAGCTGTACAATATCACGCTACGATTATTAGGAACGGATCAGTAATGCAAAATGTTGCAAAAACGGGGATTTTTTGATGTGAAGCAGACTAAGTTGCGTGGGTCAGCTAGTTACAAATATAAAGGTACATCTAATACAATTTTGCTGTCGGATATTTTGATATATTTAATTATTAAATGTTAGGCAACATTTAATAATTAAATTTAATTATATTTATAAAGTGCTCATGTAACAGTAAACAGTGGACTAGGCCTATTAATTAACGGGGAAACCACTATAAAAAAAACGCGCCGGCAGTCCTACCTCTTGGGTGGTGCGGAAACGGACTGTGGAACTTGTTCGAAAGTCTGAAAGAAGATGAACAGTTCTATTTAAGGGTGCGTCCACACTAATAACATAACTTGTTATAAAACATTGGTTAACGTAACATTCAATTGAGAGCTTACCAATGTTCTTTAATGTGTTTAATATTTTTTTTACAACAGTAAAACTTAATTTGAACGCAACCTAAGACAAAAACCAATATTATCATAACTACGTTTTGTATGTCATGAATAAGGGCGTAAAAAAACCTCTGAATGAATCCAAAAGGGACTTATTCTCCCCGTCATTGCAATTTTTGCGTATAGTTACTAAGTTAGTACGCAATGCTTGGCAGACGGTTTAATTACGAGTCGGTTTTGACTCTGTATTTCAATACTAATGAAACGTATTACAATGGAGTATATATATAGGTTGAATGCGCGTTTATAGTATTCTTTGGTTAGGGTTAAGAGCGAACTAGTGTCAACGAGCGCTCCACGTAGGACGAATACAAAATACTGCGTCAGCGCTCTTAACGAGGAAACGTTATCATTTTATTCGAATTTAATCTCGTAAAGGCGTAACTCACTATACAATTTAATAATATCTCATGAAGCGTTTTAAATTATCAATGAACTTTCCTTCATACTTAGGGCTTAGGGCTGTCTGCAATAAAATTGATCAAAAGTTATTTACTACTAGTCGATGCCCGCGGCTTCTACCGCGTAAAATTATATACAAAAACCTTTCTCTTGAATCACTCTATCTATTAAAAAAATCCGCATCAAAATCCGTTGCGTACTTTTAAAGACATACATAGGGACAGACAGACGCGGTGGGAGACTGTGTTTTATAATAATTATGTAGTGATAAATATTTAATCAATTTTATTGTAGGCTAAAACGAAAAAACCGTTTTGTGAGACAATTATTATTTATTATAGTGTTTAAAAGTTATCGTCGATTCATAGCGCAGTTCTCTTTCTTTACAGATTGCTTGGTTGACAACAATTTCGTGAAAAAATTCAAAAAACTAAAGTTATGTGCGGTTGACAGTGGACTAGGCCTATTAACGGGGATACCACTTAAAAAAAAAACGCGCCGGCAGTCCTACCTCTTGGGTGGTGCGGAAACGGACTGTGGAACTTGTTCTAAAGTCTGAAAGAAGATGAACAGTTCTATTTAAGGGTGCGTCCACACTAATAACATAACTTGTTATAAAACATTGGTTAACGTAACATTCAATTGAGAGTTTACCAATGTTCTTTAATGTAAAATGTGTCTTATATTATTTTTTGTGGCAATGTAACTTAATCTGGACGCAACTTAAGACAAAAAACCAAGATTATTACTTATAACTAAGTTACGAGTGAGCGTGTATATTTCTTTACGAATGAAAAGTATTAGAATGAAGTACTTATTTAGGTTAAAATCGCATCTATTTGTATAAGGTGGTTACGGGTGATCTAGTGTCTACTTTATACCATGCAAATTATCTGAGCTGTAACAATTATCACGAGCGAAGTGGCCGTTGAAGTATTTGCAGTATTCTAAATAATCTCAACCATTTATGCAAAGGTGAGTCAGCTATAAATTAAATATCTTACCTTTAGATTGTTTAAATAATCATGTAATTTTATTAAAGTTGTGTCGTGTTGATCTTAATCTTTCAGGGAACTGTACCAGGTGGGCCTCGTATTGGGAATGAAAATGTCGACGAACACAAATGAGCCACAGACGTCCTGTACCTAAAGGTTCCGGCTGCAACGATAGTTAATGAAACGACGGAGTAGGTATGTAAAGCACTGCCCCTTTTGTTGGGACATGATTATAAATAAATAAATATCGCTGGACACTAACACAGAGCACCATCTAGTGCCACACTAAGCAAGGCTTGTGTCGTGGACACCAGATAGTTGAATGTCCATGCTCATCACACAAACATTTACTCCTACCGGGACTCGAACCCAGGACCCTAAGAACGTAAGGCAGCCACACTACCACTACGCCATTCGGGTAAAACGGATAAATACTCTTAGTACGTAAAGCCTGGCCGGACCAAATTCTACCATTGGATTTTTTTTGCAATGTTGCGGCCACGCTGAACAACTGTATGAATAAATAGCTGGTATTTTGACTAGTTCCCTCCGCGGGAGTCACTCCTTAAGTCACGTTGCAATGACTTGTGGCAAGGTCTTAACAATTTGTTTTCTCAGCTGTTGCTGTCCAGCATGCGTGCCGGGCGTGCAGCTCCAAGCCAAGCTGTTGTGGCTCACACAGCGTGCAAACAACGAGCTGCGGATTCAAACAGAGTCAAAGGTGACACACGGTTAGGTTATTTTCCTAACCTTCTATCACATAAGTACTTATAGAATTTAAGGCGAATTGTACTATAAATCTGTGTTTTTTAATAGTAATTACAATATAAAATATATTTATATGTTGTATCTAATGTTGTTGTTGTTGTTGTTGTGTAATCTATAAATCTGTGTTTAATAGTGATTGTTGTTGTTGTGTTATGTTTCTATGTAATCCTATCAGAAAGTTTTAAACTCACTCCCTTTTCTTTTTTTACTTATGTTTTTCGCATGGGAAATCATTAAAAACTTCTCCCACTCTGGGCGGAGCGGGAGGGAGTGTCAGACTTTTACTGACTAAAACGGCGAGGAAGGAACATGAATGATGTTCCTTCCTCGCCCTTTATTTTCCGGGGCCACGGTCTCTCTTTCGAACAGTCTCACAGCCCCAGCTAAACGTACCCCGTTTAAATCTTTCTGGTTACATTTGGTGTTGAATTTTTCTTTAGCTTGACCTGTGCTTTTCACCTTCGATAAGAGTCTCGGTAGGTACCCTTGTCATTCACAGTGGATTAGGCCTATATGGGGATACCACTATAAAAAAACGCACCTACAGCTTTACCTCAAGGGTGGTGTGGAAAAGAGCTGGACTATAGGGTGGCTGGTATAGATAATGACAAAATCGTTAACTTTCGATCACCAGTGCCATTATTAAAAATTTGGTTTCAATAACAATGCTTGCGGGTGTTCAATAGTTCGATGCGATCCAAATGTCACCTGTAAGTTGCGCTAGGCGCCGCGAGAGCTCATTCAAGCAAGAAAATTCAACATATTATTAGCAACCCCAAAAGCCATGAAAACGACACCTATGACGGAAAAACCAAAAAAAAAACCAGAACGCCATCTCGGATTTTATTTTCGACCCCATTTTCGTAATCAGCGGCCTCAAAAACCATGAAAATTACACCCATGATTAAGGAATAAAAAAGTATTCAAATATTTTAAGGCGTGATGTTATGTTTACTCCACAGAGTAAACCTCTGTGGCCATTAAGTCGCGCAAATGTCCAGTCGCGCAAGTTTCCATTCGCGCAATTATCCTTTCGCACAAAAGTCCATTCGCGCAAAAGTCCAATTGCGGAAAAGTCCATTCGTGCATTTGTATTTCGCGGAAATGGGTTCGCGCAAGTGTCTTTCGCGCAAAATGTCTTTCGCGCAAAAGTCCCAGATCCACAAAATTAAGTCACTTTGTATTCTTTGCACTGCTATGTGTGTCGTTATGTTAGAGAACATTTATAAAGAAAAAACCTGATGTTGTCGGATCCTAGTCAATCCGCCGCCTCTCTTCAGGGCCCCAATGTTCTGCTATTTCAATAGTGTTACAATTGTATTGATTTCATAATTGTTGATGAATGACAATGGGATTTCCATTGTCATTTTGCTAAAAGTTTGTAATCTGCTAAATTCATCATAGTGGTTCGATCAATGGTCTCGCAATTGTGTTGGAATGACATTGTTGTATAAAACCTGTTATTCTAATAGAAATGATGTTCACAAATATGCTATTACATTTAAACAGTTATTCATGCCAGATTTCATTTGTATATATTTGTATATATTATTTATTTGTGATAAAAGCAATCTGAAGTAGTAAGAAGTTCGTAAATAGCAAAAAGCATTAAGTTATGTGTAACGCGGATAAATGTAAAACTAAACTTTTATCTAAATTACCTCTTTTGTCAACTAATGGTGATCCCAATCAACATTATAACGATTTTTTCAGTATGTATTGCATACAATTTGAAACCACATTTGTCCCTAAGACAATCTCGGTTAAGAGTAACGCTTCTTTCAATGACTGGGCCACCATTGGTATTCATAAGAGTCGAAAACGACTGTATGAGCTGTATGAAGAGCGGACCTATAAAAACACTGTAGAATTTAATTGATTTTATATTTTATGTTAAGAATTATTCTAAGCAACAGATATCCTACTATCAAGTTTAATATAGACAAGTGTTGTATAATGAGCTACACACGCTCGCGGGCTCCTTTGCAGCATCACTACGACATGGACGGTGTAGTCGTACCGCGTGTCAGGCAGGTGCGAGATCTGGGTGTGCAAATGGTGTCTGAGCTGACGTTCCGCAAACACATAGTGGAGGTGTGCGGTAGGGCGTTCAAAAATCTTGGTTTCATTATAAGACAGTGTAAGGATTTTAACGGTACTGCTGCTGTTAATGTTTACACATTTTTCAATTATGAATTGAGCCCCAATTCATAATTGAAAAAGGTGTGCAACTGTGAACATTGTCATGTTGTATCAATTTTGGTGTTTTTATTTTTACTAGGTAATTTTACTTATTTTATATTGTGTGTTTTTCTATTGTACGTGTACAAAAATGTATTCCACAATGTTTGTCTTATAGCATCGTATTGGAATAGTCTGTAAGGATGTTATAATTGGTGTAAATAAATAAATAAATAAGTAAATGTTAATCACTACCTGGAAGATAAAAAGGCTTGGGATTAAGTTGCTCCAATAAAATTTGCTCTGGGAATATCGAAATTTCAGATTTCGCATTTATGATTGAATCCTTTCTTTTATACACTGTGATATTGAATGATTTGACATGAATGCATATATTATAATTTTATTTTTTACCCCTCAACCGTCTGCCAGTTTGAGTTCTATAAGCGACCTACCCAAATGTCCTTTCTTTGGTATTGTTTGTCGTTTCGTTGAGCTCCTTGTGTTATAAGTCGAGTTACACGATAACTGACAAATGCTTGCAGTGACTGGACAGGTTCACTCAAATCTGTATGGTTCTTTCTTCAAAAGACCATCTCAGACACTAATATCTACACGAACCTCATGTGAATTGAGCAAGATTATGTCTGGACTCCAAAAGAGACTATGACCTCTGAGTTTGTTTCGGCTGTTTCTTCTCAGAGTAGTACTAAACACCGGCCCCATCTTTTTTTTTAAAGTGTTTGTGAAAACCTACTTACAAAATAAAGATCATTTATAATTTATTTAAGACATGCCAGTTTCCTCATAATGTTTTCCTTCACCGTTTTGAAAGTAATGGTGATGAAATAAATAACTCAAAGTAATGCACCTGCTTATATTCGAACACACGACTTACTGTTTGTTAGTCGGGGACATCACCACTGGGCCATCAGTGCTGTCTTTGTGATTGGCTTAAGTTTAAGTTACTTTGGAGCAATTTGTAGACAGTAACATTTTAGCTATAAGTATTTTATCAGGCGTTTTATCTTACCGGCCTTGGTTTTTCTTTCAATGTCGAATACAAAAATAAAGTTGGTTTACTGCGTGCTACGTCTTTAGATAGGTTTATTATTAGGTGTAAGCTTTGTCTAAATAGCAGCGGTGGGCCAGTGGTGGCGGCCCCGACTTAAGAGCACAAAGGCGTCGGTGCGCCTACCAAAACCGAAATGTGCATTTTTTTTCTTTGCTAGATGGTCTTGATACCGCGCATCGATTACAAAAACAAATATGTGTTATTGCCGTCTAGAAATCGATTTGAAAAAATCTATATGTGCACCTAATTTCATTTCTGGCAATGATAAATATTGGTTATGTGTTCTCATAAATGATAAATGAGTATGGTGTTCACATCAAACGTTTTTAAATCACATTTTGAACCATTGTTGGACATGTCGGAATTGGATTGCGAGTATTTGGGAGTGATGAAAAGTACGTTATCATTTTCACTTGTATCTCGCTTCATACATAATATTTTTTTATCCATACTGCATTTTTAATTTATTGATAAGTCCTTCAATCATTGTCTCCACTGAAAACTTGACTAAATACACATAGAGGTTTTGGCAAGCGCAGCACGAAGTCGTGTTTTGGAATCCAGGCAGGCGCAATACTTGGAGTAATTTATTTCATCGTCACTGCTCAAAGACGGTGTAGGAAAACATCGTGAGGAAACCGGCATGTCCTAGCTCTAAACCAGTGATTCCCAAAGTGGTCCAGGTGGACCCCCAAGGGTCTACGGGAGACCCATCGGGGGTCTACATTGGCTTGAAGAAAATGTGGGGGTTCACAAGCTGTAAGTGGGGGTCCACGAACTTTTACCTAGGTTCGTTGCCAAAGAACAAAAATGTTGTCTTAGCTTGATCAATGTAGCCAGATATTAAGCTAGGTACTAGAAAAAGTAATAAAGATCAAATGTTCCGGTGATGACAGGTTGTATTTCGGTGGAAATGGTCGTGTTAAGTCATAAAAAAAAACATTTCGAATCCAGAAGATTACAATTTTCGGATTTTTGCCAAAAAAATATCTTGGGAACAACGATCCTCATGCAATCCTAACAGATAGTGCGAAAAAAATATATTGCAAATGTCTCGCTTTTCTTTTTTAGTTCACGGGCTTGAAAGAAAATGCTACAGGGGGTCCACCGACACCAAAACAAATTCAAAGTGGTCTACCAGGAAAAAATGTTTGAGAACCTCTGCTCTAAACATTCGAAGTCATACCTATTATGTGATATATTACCAGCCCGCACTAAGCCCGCGTAGTGGATTATTTATAGCCTATTCCCTTTTATAGAAAGGAGGCCAAAATTCAGAAAAAGGCGTAATCTAGTCGCTTATTGTTGTAGTATGAAGTAAGTCTTTATCAGAAACTTCTACATAAAGGGTGTTAAAATACCGTTAACGAAGCCGAAAGGCACTTGTTCTACCCGTCATGATCTATACTACTATATTATAAAGCAGAAGAGTTTGTTTGTTTGTTTGATTGTTTGTTTGTTTGTTTGTTTGATTGAACGCGCTAATCTCAGGAACTACCGGCTCGAATTGAAAAATTTTTTTTGTGTTGGATAGTCCATTTATCGAGGAAGGCTTTAGGCTATATAACATCACGCTACAATCATTAGGAGTGGAGCAGGAATGAAAAATGTTGCAAAAACGGGGACGTTTTTTTCCTTTCGTTTCTGACGCAGACGAAGTTGTGTGGGTCAGCTAGTGATTAAATAAAAGTAATTCCTGCCGCCATACAAATAGCACCGATTTCGATGGTGCCACATAAGGCACCAGGTAGGTAGGTATGCTAAGGATTTCTAGGATCGCTCATCGGACTAACGTGTTAAAACTCAAAGAACTCAATATTAAACGTCATCGCTTTTGCAGTTACGAATCCTTAGATTCTTTGGACACGTTACCCGCAACCATGATTCTATGAAGCGTTTGGTAATCCTGGGTAGAGTCGAAAGCACGAGACCATGTGGTCGATCACCAACCTGTTGGACAGACTCCATTAAGACTGTCACCAAGATCCCTCGGGCAGAATGTACTCGCCATGCGGCCAATAGTGACCGGTGGAAAAGAACCGCGAAGGCAGCGACCGCAGCTGTGAGCGACCCCTCGTGACCACGACCACTCTGTCTAGAATGAACGACTGCTGGGTTACCACAACCTCTAAATGCAATTCAATTCAGGTCCTAAACTGAGTCGCAAGCTGTCAGTTCCATAGAAAAACTGTCAGAAAATGACAGCTCAAACCTAAATTGAATCGCATTTGGACGTTGTGGTAACCCCGCAGAACAGATTTTATTTGACGCTTATACAAAAATTTGAGATGCGTTGCATTTACGCAATGCCTGGGTTTTTATCGTTCTTCTTTAGCATTCTCCTTTATTCTGTAGGTCTGACGTCCAAAGTTCATAGGAAATTGTCCATGGTCTAATGATACAGACATACATCATCATAATCAACTAATGTTCCCACAGCTGGGACACAGGCCTCCTCTCTATGAGAGGTAATGGGTAATCCACCACGCGGACACAGTGAAAGAAAGAAAGAAAGAAAAATATTTATTTGACGTCAGTTAATATAATAAATAAAAAATAAAAATAAAATCATTTATTTCAGGTCCGAGACCCATATACAGAAAACATAAAAACAAATAGGTAGATAGACACACATACAAACACATAAATTATAGAAATGTCACACAAATACAAAAAAAAAGTATATTGAAATGTCATAATTACGTTAAAATTACATTAGAAACAATTGAATTAAATTAAATTAAAAAGTAATAGACACAATCAATTCAGAATAATTGTCAAAATAAAGCACACACAATAATACACAAAAAAGATACAAAACAATGAGTAGGACTTAGTAGAAATGTGCTGTGTGCCTCACGGCTGCGCCAAAAAGGTTCATTTCAGCATTCATGCCAGACAGGTGATGAAGCTGTCTGACGCTGGTCTTCCAATGAACCTTGAGAGGGTACGTTACAGAATAAACGGTTTCAAACAATATATAAACAAATGGTTCATAAGAATAAATAGATAACGAGTAAATTAATTGAATGTGTATTTACGAGTTCGGATAGAGGAAAAGAAAAAAGGATAAGAAAAAAGTATTTTATTTTGTTGGAAATTATAAATTAGTGTTTGTGTAGGCTAAACAAAACATAAAATAAAATAAACCTAGCTACAACCTATAGTACAACAACAATAAATAGGACATGGCGTGTTTTCGTTTCGCTCCCACCCCACCCTCGCACCTCCGCCCGCGCCGCAGCCTGCGCGCGCGCCTCCCACCCATCGGATTGGGGTTCTAGGACATGCCAGTTTCGTCACGATGATGTTTTCCATCACCAGCCATACATAACACAAAACTATTTCTAGGAAGTAAAAAGGTGTTTTAATTTTTAGAAGCAAGGTCTTATTTAGAATACCTGAATTTTTATAAGGTAAGTGGGGAAAAAACTTTGATTAATAAATACTTGTTTTTAAGAGATACTTCCTAATTTGAATATCCTCTTATCTTTATCTTAGTAATTAATTAAAATATGACGCATGAGTTGTACTCGCGGGCTTTGGGGTTCCTTAGGGGCCGTCTCCACGAGCGAGAGAATCGCAGCGATAGTATCGTCCTTGCCACGTTTTTCTATACACTCTTTTGGGGCGTCTCCACAAGCGAGAGAATCGCAGCGATATTTTTCTATAGAAATACGTCAAATCGCCGCGATTCTCTCGCTCGTGGAGACGGCCCCTTAAGGGTCATTCGTCGACTGGCGACAGTGAAACTCGCAAGTTCGCGCGAGATGGTACCTTTCAATATTAATAAGAAAAATTGTCGTCATCTCGCGCTGTACAGTCAAATGAAAACAATTTTTCTAAAAATAACTAACTATTGTCTGGGTCCGGTTCAGTTATAAGGTTATTTATTCATTTACAGCGGCGCGGCGGCGTAGGGAGAGAAAGACTGGCGGTTGTGTGGGGTTTTTTTTCAACCGACTTTTTTTAAGTAATAAAATTAATGTATTGCATTGTTCTGTTTTCTTTTTTAATTATAAAAAAAAAATTATTGTTCTGTTTTTTTTTCATTGTCGCCAGTCGACGAATAACCCTTCCTTAGCACAATAACCTTTATCATTTTGTTACAAGATTCAAGTTTGATTCATCTTTAAAACCTTTTAGCCAGTTTTTTACCAGATAACGTTTCGACTGTGTATAAACCTCATAGCCCGGCAGCAAGCACGTATACAAGGGGGGAGTAGTTGGGATTTATCCCCCCCCCGAAATCTGACTAAAAATAAATGGGATCATAACCACGGTAAAGCACGTAAAGACAGTATAGTGATTAGAGCGATTTTTTAGACAGTTACACAAGAAAATACATAGAAAAACCAACCATCCGAGCCAGAAAGCTAAAATTGTCTCGCTCGCTCGTACCGACTCCTATTTTACTTTCTGAGTCTAAAAACCGCAAAATATAGTTAATTTATCAGGAAATATACGAGCGTGCGTTGCGTTGCGTTTCTTGTAATTGATGGGTCTTTCTGAATAGATCGGCCAAGTAAATTCTTGAATCTCGCATATTTATATGCGAGTCGGAGTGTCAAAAATGTTGAGCTGTTTTCATGGCAAAAATTGTGTCGGCGCCCATCATGCGCAGTTCTCATGGTTGTTTCAATGTTTATCACCCCCGAACCAAAAGTCTGGATACGTGCTTGTCCGGGAGGTATGTACCGTTGGATTTTAGGTAGTGTATTTACGCCAATCGGTTACCATCTTGTTCAATAGATCTCGAATTACTGGTAAGTAACCCCAGCGTCAGCTGACGCACCTGCGGTGGGTGTAGAATTGGGAGGTTAGGTTAAACACTGTTTAAAGCTTTTACGGCTTAAAGCTAAACTTATATGCTTTTTACTTGTATGCTTACCCACGATCATGGCGCTTGCAACAGCGTCGAAATATCGGGAACTCAAAATCTATACTAATATTATAAAGCAGAAGAGTTTGTTTGTTTGGTTGAACGCGCTAATCTCAGGAACTACTGGTTCGAATTGAAAAAATATTTTTGTGTTGGATAGTACATTTATTGAGGAAGGCTATAGGCTATATAACATCACGCTACGGCTATTAGGAGCGGAGCAGGAATGAAAAATGTTGCAAAAACGGTTTTTTTTTTCCTTTCGTTTTTTTCTCTAATGTGACGCACACGAAGTTGCGTGGGTCAGCTGGTAATACATAATCATGGAAGATATCCCGTAAGTGACAATATAAGTTTAGGATAGAAAAAAATAAAATAAAATTACAGTCCCCCAGCAGAAACATGTTCCATAAATAGTTTACATCATACTGAGCTTAAAAAAACTCGCTAGCTGCATAGAAATCTATCACACACTCTCTACTTGGTTGTCGATAGATTTTTATTTTAGTAACAGGTGTTAAAGAATATGTATATCTGGTGGATCGCTACAAGGCATCAATGCAATAAATACAAATTAATCCGAGAATTTCATATGTCCAGTTTTATTTTCTTTTTAACACATTGACAAAAATGTCTAAGTTGACATTGCATGAAGGCAAAGTCACAACAACAAAGGAGTTCATAATACAAGAATATAACCACTGAGTCTTCGCTCATTGTCTATTCTCAACATCCACCTCTCTTGAATGTAGAAACTCCGGCCAATATCTTCAGTTCTTTGATTCTGGGCCCATATAAAGATTTTGTAAGCATGTCAGCGATCTGCTTCTCTGAATTGACATGTCGGATATCAATGTTTCCCTCTTGAATGCAGTCTCTGATAAAGAACGCCCTTAGTCTTATATGTTTCGTCCTCTGATGAAACTCTGGAGGGTTTTTCGCTATCTTGATAGCCGATTCGTTATCCACGCACAGATATGCATGACAATCATCTCCTGTGATATCTTTCAAAATGCGTTTCAGCCATATTATTTCTCTAGCAGTCTCACTCGCTGCGTAGATCTCCGCCTCCGTTGACGATATGGCAACAACGTTCTGTCGTTTGCTATTCCAAGAGATGGCACCTCCGGCAAACATGCAAAGATCTTGCAGTGTTTGCATCTCCACCTTGGTTAGCGTCACTATAGCACTTCAGGTCAGCATCACAATCTGGTGTGTACTTAATTCCATGATCAATAGTGCCTTTGATGTATCGCATGATCCGTTTTACAATCTGCACATCATCTTTGGTTGGACTGTTTAGATTGCGAGATACCACTGATGCGGCATAGGCTATGTCTGGCCTCGTGCCGGTCATTAAATAGGCAAGTGCTCCAACGGCTTGGCGATATGGGAACGTGCTAACTTTGACCTCTTGGTCGTTATTCATCGCCTTCATATCTTCAGCTTTCAATATTGGAGTTGCCACTGGTTTGCATTCCTCCATCCCAAACCTCTCCAGTACTCGGTTCGCATACGCTTTTTGGTGAAGCAGTATTGAGCCATCTGACTGTCTCTCTATCTCCATGCCTAGAAAATAGGTGGCCGGTTTGGTTGTGAGTTTGAATCTCTTTTTCATTTCCTCTAGAAAAAATGTCGTCTCCTTCTCACTTGTTGACGCTCTTAGACCGTCGTCAACGTATAGGGCAAGGATTATCTTTTCTCCCCCTCGCTTTCTTGTAAACAGGCAGGGATCCGATTTACTTTGGTTGAAGCCAATTTGAACTATATAGTCCGTTATGCACCTGTTCCAACATAAGGGCGCTTGCTTTAGCCCATAGAGGCTCTTTTTCAGCTTGAATACCAGCTTTTTATCATTCGCATAACCTTCTGGGGGTTTCATGTATATTTCTTCATTTAGCGTGCCATATAGGAATGCCGTCGATACATCAAATTGTGCTAGACTTAGCTTCTCCTTTGCTGCAACACTCAGTACAGCTCTTATAGTGCTACTTCTCGCTACGGGACTGAATGTCTCGTGAAAGTCAATGTCCTTCTTTTGTGAGTATCCCTTTATTACGAGTCGGGCTTTGTACTTTTCTATTGTACCATCCGGATTCGATTTAATTTTGAATATCCACTTGCAAGGGATTGCTTTTCTTCCTTTAGGTAATTCCACTAGCTCCCAAGTTTTGTTGTCTTTTAGCGAATTTATTTCACTATCTATGGCTTGTAGCCATTTTTCACGCTCTGAAAAATTCATTGCCTCCTTGTAGGTCTTAGGTTCAGCCATACTGTTAGCCTCTACTGCCATCACATAATCTTTAAATCGATCTGGTGGTCTCAATTTAGATCTGTCTCTCAATGTCCTCTGACCTTCTCTTTCAATCTCATTCTTCTATTCTCTCATTTCAAATTCAAATGATTGGCAGGCTCTTCAATAGGCTCTTCCTCTTCATTATCTGAACGAGCTGTTTCATAGTTTTGATCTGAGTTTGCATTCTCACTTTGATTTAGATTGTCATCTTCCTGATCATCAACATCAATGTATTCAACATCTCTTGATGATGAAGGTTCATTGTCATTCAAGTGTATGTCACTCTGATCTTTATGGCTTTCTGGATTATCTTCATGTCTCTGATCATTAGCATTCCTTTCAATGCTTTCATCTCTGAAATGTTGAATCCATGGAAAAGTCCACTCTTTTGAAGTAATCGGCTTTAGTGAAACAATTTTGTCATCTTCTGCAGGTTTTTCTAGAAGTGGCCGCTCATCAAATGTCTCTAGACTTAATCAGTTTAGACTTTTCTTTGTTCCAGATCCTGTAGCCTTCGCTTCCTTCGTAGCCAACCAGTATACCCAGCTCTGCTTTCTTTTCAAGCTTCTTTCTGTTAGCTTTAGGTACATGGGCATAGCATTTGCAGCCAAGAATTCTTAGATGCTTGATTGATGGTTTCTTTCCGAACCACAATTCGTATGGGGACTTATTGGGTACGCTTGATGGTCCAGTGCGATCTAGCACGTACACAACAGCTTCTATCACTTCTGCCCACAGCTTCTCCGGAATCTTTACACGTGCATGCATGATGGCACGCGCTGCTTCTACTATTGTGCGATTCTCTCGCTCTACACATCCAGCTTGCTCGTGAGTGTATGGCATTGTTAGTCTTTGTGTTATGCCGCGTTCTTGAAGGATCCTTTTAAATTCTGCGCTAACAAACTCACCGCCGTAGTCACTGAGTACTTCTTTTACAGTGTGTCCCGCAACTTTAGCTGCAGCTAGAAATTGCCTTAACTTTGATGCTGCTTCAGACTTCTGCTTTAGAAAGTAAACATGTCTATGCCTTGTGTAGTCATCTTTGAACAGAATATAGTATCGATTCTTCCCATATGATGTCGGAAATGGCCCGCATATGTCAGTGTGAACAAGTTCACCAGGTTGAGTGGCTCTTGTTCTTGTTCCAAACTGCAATCTGTGCGTCTTTCCATAAATACAGCCTTCACATAGATCTGACTTGTTGTTATTTATCTTCATTCCGAGCTCAGTTTCAATAACTTGCTTTACGTGTCTTTTATTTTGGTGTACTAGCCTTTCATGATACAGCTGTAGTGGGTTTGTCAGTAATTGGTTGACTTCCAGCTTGTTTGGTCTGATACAGTTAATATCCAACTTGTATAGGCCTCCATCAATCTGTCTTGTCCCAATTGCTTTTATCACTCCATCTACTTTGAGTATGCATTGCTTTGGCGTAGATTCAAATGTGCTCTTCGACGATACATTATGCGTTGCAAGAACAGAAAATAGATTTCTCTTGATTTGTGGTACATACCATACATCTTTCAGTAGGAGTTGTTCAACTTTACCGTTGCATTTGGCTACAGCTCGAATATTGCCTTTCCCAATGGCTTCGATGGTTTGTCCATTAGCTGCGGTGACAGTAACATTGTGCGAATCGTCAAAGTGCTCGAAGCTTTCGAACATGTCTCCTTGATGCGTAACATGACTTGTCGCTCCGTTGTCAACGTACCAGTTCTTGTCATCAATTGGTAGTTTGTCTCCTACAGCTAACACGGTCAAATTTACATTTGTTTTGCTGCACGACGGCTTTGGTGGGCGTCCATCTTTTATCCATTTACGGCATTTGCGAACTCTGTGCCCAGCTAATCCACAGTATTTGCATTTGAAGATTGCTCCTTTATCTTTCGTTTTCTCTGTCTTGACTACTAGTACTTCCTCTTTGTATTCACTTACTTCTTCATTGCTCTTTAAGGCTTTCTCGAAGGTACTTAGCTGTGCAGTTAGATTCTCTATTGTCCTATCCTTTTTGTTTACAAGGAGCCAACTTGACTTGAAAGCAAAGAAATTCTTAGGTAGGGTCCCAAGTATCTTGCAGATCAGCAGTATATCAGGCAGCTTCGCTTGAATTTGGTTATTCAGCTCATGCCATATATTCTTCAATGCAGAAATATGCTTCTTTATGTCATGTTCTGGATCTTTATTGTAACTAAAGAATTGTAGACACAAATCGTAACTCTTTTCTTCAGCGCACCCACAGTAGAGACGTTCTAGTTCATCCCATACCTCTTTAGCGGTTTCGAAGCGCATAACTTGGTCAAGTACTTCATTTGTCATGTTGTTCGTCAGTAGCGTTAGTACAAGGCTGTCTTTAGCTTGAAATTCTTTCAGTTTCTTCTCATAATCAGCCCTTGTTTCTGTTGAATCTATACTCTTTGGCTCTATCGGAACTTTAAGTGTCCCATCAATGATCTTCAACGCATCGGGATAACCTTTGAGTACGTTGCGGATTCTGTATTTCCAATGCTTGAAGTCTTTGCCATCGCTTAGGCACTCGATCTTCACTTTTGATGCACTTTCAAACGACTTTTCATCCATCGTGAATTTTCCACTTGACAGACGATTTTTCCACTTTTCTACAGTTCACTTTATTTTACTCTGCTACCATGTTAAAGAATATGTATATCTGGTGGATCGCTACAAGGCATCAATGCAATAAATACAAATTAATCCGAGAATTTCATATGTCCAGTTTTATTTTCTTTTTAACACATTTGTGGCGACTATAACATCGCTCTCTTTGGTATTCTTTTCAATGTGTAACATCACTACGGAGAGGTCACATCCCTAGGGCGACGTGACAGAGGGTTTTTGAATGTCTGTCAAAGTACGGATTAAAAATTACATTACTTTCGAATCACAAGAATTTTATTTGTTATGTTCGGGAGCTGAAATCTCCCGCATTGGTGACCCCGACGTGATTCGTCACACCTTCGAATGACCAAGCAATACCAGGAGGTGAGCTGTGATCAGTAGACTGCTGACTCCAACCACAGCCTCGGAGCTACGCCGCTCTGTCTACGGTGCGCTACGCCGCTCTGTCTACGGTGCGCTACGCCGCTCTGTCTACGGTGCGCTACGCCGCTCTGTCTACGGTGCGCTACGAAAACATCGTGTTCCTGGAAAGTACAGACTTCAACTAGCAGTTGTTATTAACGACTGCAATCGCTGGATCAACAACTGCGTAAGATTGCATGTTGTGTGCGCTTTGAGTGCAAGTGTTAAGTGAAATCTGAACTATGATAAGCAGCACTGGTCATTCCTAACCATTCACGTTGTCTTACATTTAATATCAACATAGGCACAAAATAATATCAACATTAGGTTGTTTTGTTGTGCTAGTACTATTTAGTGGAGCTGCACTTATTCAAAGATATGAGCGAATGATTTAAGTTTACTATTTTTATTATAAGGTGCACGTCATATACACTTATATTATGTAACCAACCCACATATATATATATTTTTTTTTTTTGGGTTTGGTATTGTAGTCTTCAAAATTTATTTCTTATTGTTTGCTTGTTCTGCGGCGCTCGGGTGTGTGGTATTATTGCTACTTGCTTTATATAGATTTTGCATCATGGCGGACGAACACATTCAGGCACAACTTGAGCAACTGATAGCAGAAAATGCAGCATTGCAAAAGCGACTAGGTCAGAATGAAATGGAGGCAAAGGTATGTAGGGTAGCAGTTAAATTACCTACATTTTGGGCTGACAAGCCCGCAGTTTGGTTTGCACAAGTGGAAGCCCAATTCCAAATTGCTAATATTGTTGGTGACAGTACCAAATACAATTATGTAGTTGGTCATCTGGATCAGAGGCTGGCAGGTGAAGTCGAGGATTTAATAACAAATCCACCAGCCGAAGGGAAATATAAAAAATTAAAAGAAATACTCATACAACGACTTTCAATTTCCCAAGAGAAACGAGTTAGACAGCTTCTTAGTGACGAAGAGCTTGGTGACCGAAAACCGTCTCAATTTCTTCGTCACCTTCGCTCACTTGCAGGGTCGGTTTTATCAGATGATAATATCCTACGCCAACTTTGGTTGCGCCGTCTGCCCCAACAGGCTCAAGCAATACTAGCAGCACAGGGTGACCTCCAGTTGGATAAAGTGTCGGAGTTAGCGGACAAAATTGTGGAGTTAGCCCCATCACCTGCTGTTTGTTGTACATCGGCAACTTCAACTTTAACTCTAGCTACATTAGCACAGCAATTAGAAGATGTTAGTAAGCAAGTAGCTGCTATTTCGAGGCAGCAACAACGTCCCATACGCGACCGGTCCGCATCATCCAGCAGGTCAGCATCTTCCAGTAGGTCAGCAAACAATGCTAAGCACTGCTGGTACCACAGGAGATGGGGCGTTAAAGCAACTAGATGTACTAGGCCATGTAATTGGGAGTCGGAAAACCCAACCAGCGGTCAGTAGCGGCGGCAACTGATTGCGGAAATATCGGCCGCCGCCTTTTCGTTACGGACCATGTGACCAGCCGCCCGTTCCTTATTGACACTGGGTCAGACCTGTGTTGTTTTCCGCATCGCTGGTTACCGTCACGCAGGCAGCCTACGGATTATGAACTAAGTGCAGCTAATGGAAGCAGTATTCAAACTTTTGGTACAGTAAATCTTAAATTAAATTTTGGTTTGCGCCGTGATTTCACTTGGCAATTCGTGATAGCCGACGTCAGCACAGCCATTATTGGTTCTGATTTTTTGGCATTTTATCACCTTTTACCGGATTGCCGAAATAAGAAATTGGTCGACGGTACTACTGGACTAAAATCCGCTGCTTCCACTGCTAGGATTGACCAGCCCAGCGTACGAGCAGTAGCGTCTGGTAAGTCAATATTTACTCAGCTTTTAGCGGAGTTTCCAGATATCACTCGACCACCTGGCTTTCCTAGAGTCATCAAGCATAACACAGTGCACTATATCAAGACCACAGACGGACCTCCTGTTTCCTGTCGACCTCGTCGTTTGGCGCCGCAGAAACTAGTTGCGGCTAAAAAAGAATGCGAGGAAATGGTAAGATGCGGGACAGCCCGTCCGTCAAAAGTGCCTGGTCTTCACCATTACATATGACCGTTAAAAAAGACAATACCTGGCGCCCTTGCGGTGACTACCGGGCCCTGAACGCCAGGACCATACCAGATCGATACCCGGTTCGGCACATCAATGATTTCGCCCATAACCTCGCTGGTGTCAAGGTATTTAGCACACTGGATCTTGTTAAAGCTTATCACCAAATTCCAGTTTTTGAAGAGGATATTGACAAAACTTCCATCGTAACCCCATTTGGCCTTTTCGAATTCCCGTATATGACTTTTGGTTTAAGGAACGCTGGCCAAACCTTTCAGCGTTTCATCGATGAGGTCACACGGGGTCTCGAATTTTGTTTCCCTTACGTAGATGATATCCTCATATTTTCCAGGGACGAGTCTACTCACCTTCAGCACCTGCGCATCCTTTTCAAACGCCTGCAAGACTATGGAGTAGTATTAAACCCTTCTAAGTGTGTCTTGGGTGTCAGTGAAACCGTATTTCTCGGCTACCACGTCAGTGGTGATGGTACTCGCCCCCCACAGAATCGAATTCAAACGTTGCTGGATTTTCCACCACCTGAGACAGTTCAAGGTATGCGCAGGTTTCTGGGTATGCTTAACTATTATCGCCGATTCGTGCCGCGAGCAGCTCAATTCCAGGCTCCTTTGATTGATGCCCTGGTTGCAACTAACAGCAAAGGTGCAAAGCCATTTCCATGGTCACCCGAACTCTTGCAACAATTTGAAGCTTGTAAAAAGAGCCTTTCCAACGCAACTCTGCTGCAACATTCAATCAGCAACGCCAAATTGGGTTTATTTACTGATGCATCTAGTGTTCACATTGGGTCCTGCCTTCAGCAAAATGTTAACGGTCGGTGGAATCCACTTTCCTTTTTCAGCAAAAAGTTGACCCCGCAGCAGGCACAGTGGCCAGCTTATTACCGTGAATTGTTAGCTATATATGAAAGTGTCCAACATTTTCGGTACATTTTAGAGGTCCAGCATGCAACAATATTCACTGATCATAAGCCCCTTTTGTACGCCTTTTTACAGCGACGCGAGAAACTTCCACCTCCACAACTTAACCAACTGTCCTTCATTAGCCAGTTCACGACTGATATTCAGTACATTAAGGGTGAAGACAACATCGTAGCCGACGCTATGTCACGTATTGATATAGATGCCATTACCGTAGACCTAGATTTTGAAGCTTTGGCTAAGTCACAGGCATCAGACCAAGAGCTTGCAAATTTATTGCAACGTGGTTCCAGCCTAACACTTACCAAAATCAGCACATCAGGGACCAATACTCCGGTTTACTGTGACACATCGACTGGTAAGCCACGTCTCTATCTGACCCCTTCCTTCCGCCGTGCCGCTTTCAACAGGTTACACAATTTGAGTCACCCCGGTGCCCAAGCTACGACTCGTTTGGTAGTAGAGCGTTTTATCTGGCCTTCGGTTAGAAAGGACTGCCGAGCCTGGTCCCGATCTTGCGTAGCTTGTCAGCGCAGCAAGATTTCAAGGCACAATACTACCCCTGTAGGTAATTTTGAGCTACCGTCCGGTCGTTTCACGCATGTCCATGTCGACATTGTTGGTCCGTTGCCTGTCTGCGATGAATACCGCTATTGTTTGACCGCAATAGACAGAGTGTCCAGATGGCCCGAGGTTTGGCCCATGCGATCTATTACCGCGGAGGAGGTAGCCGAGACTTTTACCAAAGAATGGGTATCTCGCTTTGGCGTGCCGTCGGTTATTACTACAGATCAGGGATCTCAATTTGAGTCGAACTTGTTTTACCGATTACTGCAGCAATTCGGTACCAAGCGCATTAGAACCACCTCATATCACCCCTGCGCAAATGGGATGATCGAGCGGGTTCATCGACAACTTAAAGCGGCGTTAATGTGCCATAATGATTCGTGGGTGAGGTCACTTCCGATGGTTCTGCTAGGAATGCGTTCGGTTTATAAAGAAGATCTCGAAGCCACGGTAGCAGAATTACTTTACGGAGAGCCTCTCAGGCTCCCTGGAGAATTTTTGGTTCCTCCTCTAGCATCAGAAAGATTAGAAAACCCAGTGGATTTCGTGGTACAGCTGCGACACAAAATGTCATTGATACGACCACTGCCAGCTAGTCGACATGGTATACCAGCTTCATTTATATTCAAGGATTTGTCGACAGCGACTCATGTATACCTTAGAGACGACTCCATTCGAAGAGCGTTGCAGCCACCCTATTCGGGTCCATACAAAGTCCTGGAGCGTTCGAGTGATGGGAAAACTTTCACCCTGATGGTGAAGGGCAACAAGTCTGTCGTAAGTATCGACAGACTCAAACCGGCGTTCATTGATAATTCCGTTACACAAACGAATCACACAATGCAATTGCCCCCCCCGGCTGATCTTCCTTCACGGCCAGCCGTATCAGATAAGTCTTCCGAACCCTCAATCCCGCAACAGCCAGTACAGGTCCATATGCCAGTAAAGCAATCCTATACCACACGCTCGGGTAGGCGCGTTAGATTTAAGGTTTTTGATTAGTTTCTTCCTTCATTGTTTTGTTTGTGTTTAAACATAATTTTTTTTCTCGTGTTATTATTATTGTATTATTCTGTAAGTTATTTCTACCTGGTTTTGTTCTCTCCGTAGGGGGGTGGTGTGGCGACTATAACATCGCTCTCTTTGGTATTCTTTTCAATGTGTAACATCACTACGGAGAGGTCACATCCCTAGGGCGACGTGACAGAGGGTTTTTGAATGTCTGTCAAAGTACGGATTAAAAATTACATTACTTTCGAATCACAAGAATTTTATTTGTTATGTTCGGGAGCTGAAATCTCCCGCACATTGACAAAAATGTCTAAGTTGACATTGCATGAAGGCAAAGGCACAACAACAAAGGAGTTCATAATACAAGAATATAACCACTGAGTCTTCGCTCATTGTCTATTCTCAACAACAGGAACACAACAAGAAAGCAAAATACGCTGCTCCATGGACACTGCCCATACTGCACCAGATTCGCTTTGATTTGACCAGACCCCGTATTCACAACTGTTCGACTCGTTTCCGATTCGACAACTCGTATATCTGTATAAGCGTTGTGAATACGGGGCAGATCTTATTTTGACAACCCGATTGGCGTAGTGGTAGTGACGCTGCCTTACGTTCTAAGGCGCTGTCTCCACGAGCGAGAGAAACGCGACGATATTATCGCCCTTGCCACGTTTTTCTATACACTCTCTTTTGGGCCGTCTCCACGAGCGAGAGAATCGCGGCGATATTTTTGTATAGAAATACGTCAAATCGCCGCGATTCTCTCGCTCGTGGAGACAGCGCCTTAGGGTCCTGGGTTCGAATCCCGGTAGGAGCAAATGTTTGTGTGATGAGCACGGACATTTGTTTCCGAGTCATGGATGTTTGTATGTATAATAAGTGAGTATTTAGAAACAAAAAAGTATATATGTAGTATATCAACTGTCTAGTGTCCACGACACAAGCTTTGCTTAGTGTTGCACTAGGTGGCGCTGTCTGTTAATGTCCAGCGATATTTATTTATTTATAAAGGGTGTAAAACACCTCTTAACGAATACGAAAGGCACTTGTTCTCCTCGTCATTCTGATCATTTTTTTGGTCTACGCTATACCTGGGAACCTCCTAGTTACGGAGATATAGGGGGTCAAAGTTTTTTTTAAATACCCCTTTTTATCGCATGATTTTTACTTTGAATATCTCTACGACTTCCGTACTATTCAATCCATCCATCCGCACAATGTTTTGAGTGCGTTACATTGAGTTATACTACAAAACATGATTTATAACCTCAAAAAAAAAGTTGTTTCCCAGCAATATTTTTGTAAAGTTACTTAGTTTGATGTACAGAATGCTTGGTTAACGGCTTTGTGATGAGGTGAAATACACCCTGTATTATATATATTTTTTGCCTACTGGTAATTAAATTAACAATTCATGTTATTTATTTAAGTAACTTCGTCAGCAACGCGTGAATGATTAATATAATATAAAACAGGAGTAACCTGTTTGTGAAATAACATATACGATGTTTATAGTCAGTTACTTAATATTAAGTTAATATAAAAAGGAAAATCCGCCTCTTAAAAGATTCATTATCATTACATATTATAAAACAAAGTCTCCCGCCGCGTCTGTCTGTCACTGTGTATGCTTAGAAAAAAAAAAAAAACAAAAGTCAAAGCATTTATTTCAAGTAGGCCAATAACAGGCACTTTTGAATTGTCGAAACAAAGATGAAAATTAAATGTAGCTACAGTCCCAGTCACAAGACATAAAAACTGTGAAAGTACTGTAGTTGCCCATTCTCTAACGTAGATCTCTATGGAGAAAAACGGGCAAGAAACTCCATGGACACTCTTTTAAATCAAATTATTGTTACAAAATCTTGGTTACATCATTCACGTTGAGATGGTAAATTATGTGATAACAATGTAGCAAGATGTGCACGTTAAAAGTGTCCATAGTAAAAACAAAATAGTTCTTTCAAATAAGCCATGGCAACTAAGAGATCTTTAAAACTACGCTACGGATTTTGATGTGGGTTTATTTAATAGATAGAGTGATTCAAGACGAAGGCTTTTGTATATAATTTTACGCAGGCGAAGCCGCGGGCATCGGCTAGTATTTATATTTATTATAATAAATTTAAACTCGAAGCATTTATTTCAAACGCCCGCCCAACCCGCGACATACATAAGTGTACAATGTCCCAAAAATCATCATCATCATCATCAGCCTATAATGTTCCCACTGCTGGAACACGGCCTCCTCTCATGAGAGGGAAAGGGCTATAATCTACCACGCGGGCTGGTAGATGTCACATGTCTTCGAAGTTTTAGTTCTAGGACATGCCGGTTTCCTCACGATGTTTTCCTTCACCGTTTTTGAGAGCAGCGGTGATGAAATAAATTACACAAAGTAATGCGCCTGTCTGGGTTCGAATCCACGACTTACTGTTCGTAAGTCGGGGCCGCCACCACTGGGCCACCGCTGCTCTCATGTCTCAAAAATATCTCGTTGTTAATAAAATTAGGGTTTCCAGAGTGAGACAAAACTTTAATATAGCGACGGAGGTCGTTCCTTGTGTGAAAATCTTACCACCGCGATCTAGAAAATGACGTCATAGTACAACGCCATCTGTTATCAAAAAATGATACTAAACAAATGACGAGACAAGTTTTAAATTTGACATAGACAGATTAGACAGTGACCCACGACTTCACTCGAGTCGAGGTCGATAATTGTCCCATGGGATCTTACTGCCGGGATAAAACGTATCCTATGTGTTAATCCATGTTATACAGGTTGTTAACAGACTCACCACGAAGCCGTCAACCAAGCATTCTGTAATAAGTAACCAGGCGGGTGAAACTTGCATGTCACCGTAAAATTGTCAAACACGTTATATTACAATACAACGTGTTTCTCTCTAGCGTAATATTGTAATATCTCGAATTATTATCAACTGAACATACGGAAGTATATCTGCTCCCATAATCGGGACTTGGGGCACCCCCCCGTTAGGTTAGTTAGGTTCCTTTAAACCCTGCACTCGGAAATAGGGGCCCCGCGAAGCGCGGCTCCATCGACTACGCTTTTTAGGGGAATATAAAGTGTTTTAAGATTAGGTTATAATAATCGGTATTTCTCAGGAATGATACAATAACTTTTCATGGGAGTTGTACCACTGGGCAAGGGGGACCCCTCCTTCCCTCCACACCGCGTGAGTTGACTATAATCGATTTCACGAAAAATAATGTGTGTTGTTGTAAGCAGTATGTTCATTTGACAATATTTCGAGTTTTTACAATATCGCTAGAGATATTACAATATAACGTATTTGACCATTTTACGGTGACATATACATTGGCGTCAAACAAAATTTTCATAGATAGTGCTGCCATCTGTGTCGTTAAGGACACAAACTTTTCAACTATTTCACTGTTTTACAACTGTCATAAAGAGAACAGCTATTTTAGTCAACTTGTCAGTGAAGTAAATAGACTTGCAGTGACAGCGGTTGCCTTGTGAATTATAGTTCCCAAGTTCGAATACGTAGTCAAGAATTACTTTTTGTATTTATTTGGTTGTACAGAAACTAACAGCGCCATCTAACAGTTGAGGTACTTACACAGTTTTAAAAACGAAAACCAGAGTTGCGCACCTATCTTGTATTATATAGTGTATTTTATATGGTGAGAAGTGACTGAAATCAACGAACGCTTCTATAACATTCGTTTAGCGAACGAATGACAGTGTTGCCAGTATAAAGAAGGCTACTTCGCTGATATGTAGTCTAAAATAGCTGTTCTCTTTTTGACAGTTGTAAGCTGTCAAACAGTTGTAAAGTTTATGTCCTTAAACACACAGATGACAGCACTATCTATAAAAAACTTTGTTTGAAGCCATTGTATGGAAGATTCACCCCTCTGCTTCTCACTTCTATTTGCACTGTGCTAGAAGTCAGATATAATAACTTTTCTTGTGAGTATTTTATAATAGACTAGTAAAGTATATTTCAATTCAAACTGTTGTGGTTTTTCTTCACGCCCATTTCCTATAAAGAGCTGGTAGTACTCAGCCAAACACTCTTCTAGTAATGAATAATAAATCATCTTCATCATCATCATTCCAGCCGCAATACGTCCACTGCTGGACATAGGCGTCGCCCAAGTGTCAAGAACTTATCAGCCCCATCGGCCATCCGTTTTGCGAGCAATGTGCCCTGCCCACTGCCACTTCAGTTTGGCAATTCTTCGGGCTACGTCGGTGACATTGGTTCTCTTGCGGAAGTCTTCATTTCTGATTCGATCACGCAAGGAAACTCCGAGCATAGCCCTCTCCATTGCCCTTTGGGTGACTTTAAGCATTTTGATACGGCCCACTACCACAATAAATATAACTGAAGAACTATGGGTGCACTTTTAGTACACCTCTGCCTATTACTGCTGGGATTATAAGCGTGATGTTATATTTGTGTAATATCTAAGGTCACTCATTAACGCCTAGCAACTTAGTACATCCGCTGTAATATCTAATTAATCAATAGACGTACCAAGAAAACGATTTACAATCTCCGTTCAAACACGCGATGATTTAAAAAAACCGGCTAAGTGCGAGTCGGACTCGCCCATGAAGGGTTCCGTAACAGCAAGTAACATATCGTAAAAGTTCTTGCAGTTCGTTGTAAATGAAAGGTAAATTCCGGTTTACGATTTCATCATCATCATCATCATCAGCCTATAATGTTTTCACTGCGGGGACACGGCCTCCTCTCGATGAGAGGGTTTACGATTTATGACGTATTTAAAAAAAACTACTTACTAGATGTCGTTCAAACCAATTTTCGTTGGTAGGTTACATGGTAATGTACATCATATATATTTTTTAGTTTTATCATTCTCTTATTTTAGGAGTTACGGGGGGGGGGGGGGGCACATTTTACCACTTTGGAAGTGTCTCTCGCGCAAACTGGTACAAGTTTAGAAAAAAATGATATTAGAAACCTCAATATAATTTTTGGAGACCTATTCACAGATACCTTACACGTATGGGCTTGATGAAAAAAAAAATGAGTTTCAGTTCTATGTATGGGGAACCCCCTGAATTTAATGTTTTTTTTTTATGTTTGTGTGAAAATCTTAATGCGGTTCACAGAATACATCTACTTACCAAGTTTCAACAGCATAGCTCTTATAGTTTCGGAAAAAAGTAGCTGTGACATACGGACGGACAGACAGACAGACATGACGAATCTATAAGGGTTCCGTTTTTGCCATTTGGCTACGGAACCCTAAAAACATCATTACAATGTCATTTTCTTGAAGGCTAAGGTATAATTATTATGAATCATTGAGGTAGACCCTAAATCAATGTAGTTGAGGTAGGTATTTCTTCATCATCATTTTCCTTCCCTTATCTTATTTAATTAGTGGTCGGCGCATCATATCTTCTTCTCCCATATTTCTCTATTACTCGTCATCTCATCAGACTCCTCCTTTCTAGTCCTATCTATCCTTCACACACTCCATCCATCGTTTCTTTCTTTCTTCCTATACTCTTTAAGAGGCCTGCGGAGCATGCGAATTTCATACAAACGTAATACCAAAATAATTTGTAAATCAAACATATTCTTAAGGTAGCGTGTATGTATTTTGATTGGATTACAGAATATATAGGGTCCCAAATACATATTTTGATTTAAACAAAAAAATTTAATAGAAATTTTAAATTCCTCATATCTCGTCTTTATATCATTGTTCTTTCAAAATACTTATTTGGGAACATAGATATTCTATATTATAATGGAAATGTATATGTCACCGTAAAATTGTCAAATACGTTATATTGTAATATCTCTAGCGATATTGTAAAGTCTCGAATTATTGTCAAATGAACATACTGCTTACAACAAAACGCATTATTTTTCGTGAAATGCATGCGATGGTAGTCAACTTACGCGGTGTGGAGGGAAGGAGGGGTCCCCCTTGCCCAGTGGCACAACTCTCATGAAAAGATAATGTACCATTCCTAAGAAATACCGATTAATATAACAACCTTAAAACACTATATATTCCCCCTAAAAAGCGTAGTCGACGGAGCCCCGCTTCGCGGGGCCCCTATTTCCGAGTGCAGGGTTTAAAGGAACCTAACTAACCTAACGGGGGGGTGCCCCAAGTCCCGATTATGGGGGCAGAGATACTTCCGTATGTTCAGTTGACAATAATTCGAGACATTACAATATCGCGAGAAAAAACACGTTATATTGTAATATAACGTGTTCGACAATTTTACGGTGACATATACACACTACCTTATCAAAAACGCATGCTCCGCCGGCCCCTTAAGCCATCTACATTCATACACAAAACTTTTTTCAGTACATTTTCCTCATTGTTCCGTATCATATAAAGGGTCTAAAACACCTCTTCACGAAGCCGAAAAGCACTTTTTCTCCCCATCATTGCGATCATTATTTTGTTCTACACCATACCTGGGTCCCTTCCAGTTACGGAGATATTGAGGGTCAAAGTTACAACCATTTGACAATTTTTTTTAATTCAAGTTTTTTTGTAAGATTTTGACTTTTGATGATTTATAGACTCAAAAAATCTTGCATTAGTCTAGCGCCGTCCGTGAACAGACTTGTATGGCTCAGAATTTTATATCGATCAGAATTTTGGGCTGTCAAAAATAAAGTAGTGGAGATAAAAATGTTAAGTTGGATGTGCTAAGTGGAAAATGGTTAAAGTAAGGAATGAGTAAATAAGAGGAAGGCCACTATCAGAGATGTGACTGAAAAGTTGTGTGGGTTGTCGTTATACAGGGTGTAAACCACCCCATCACAAAGCCGTTAACCAAGCATTCTGGACATCAAACTAAGTAACTTTACGCAAAAAATATTGCTGGGAAACAACTTTTTTTTTATACTTATTATACATATAAACATCCATGACTCGGAAACAATTAATGTCCATGCTCATCACACAAACATTTGCTCCTACCGGGATTCGAATCCAGGACCCTAAGAACGTAAGGCAGCGTCACTACCACTACGCCATTCGAGTCGTCCGAATCCTCCATCCAGTCGGTTGTAAATGGTACGAGTAACATCTGGTGGGGCCTGCCCGACAGTAATTTCATCGTCGATTCCACGCGCGCGTAGTAGTTGGGAAAAGGCTAAGCAGATTTATTTATTAATACTTCAAGCACAAAAGTACAGAGGCGGACTTAATGCCATAGGCATTTTCTACCAGTCAACCTTTAGGTGATGCAGAGACAAGCAGTGGTAGGTGTCATTTCTGAAATTCTGAGAATAATTTTATTTAATACTACGATACACTACAAAGATATATAAAATATTATACATATTTATCAAATACTATAAATATATATTAAGTAAAATTAAATGGACATTTACATGGATATACTAAAATAAAAAGACAAACAATGACGAAAACATTATCGTTGTGACGAAACTGCCAGCATCTTCCGAATGTACTCGCGAACTTTAATTTTAAAAGATAAGCGATTAGTTGACATCCTGATTTCTTGGGGAAGCGCATTCCACAGAGAAATAGACAGCAGATTATAATGTATTTACAAACAAAAAGTATCTATATAGTAGTAGTAGTATATCAAATATCTCGTGGTCCACGACACAAGCCTCGTTGCTTAGTGCAACTAACTGGCGGACACTAGATGGCGCTGTGTGTAATGTCCAACGATATTTATTTATTTATTTGTGTTTTGGAGCGCAGTGTGGTGTTGCGTACATGGTCTGTAAGTTTGACGCCTAGAATGCTGCATTACATTGCACGTTGGCAGACCTAAGGATGGGAAATCATCAAATGACCCCCCCCACTCTGGGCGGAGCGGGAGGGAGTGTCAGACTCTTACTGACTAAAAACCATCCATGTTCCTTCCTCGCCTTTTACGTTCCGGGGCCGCGGTATCTCTTTCGAACAGGCCCGCAACCCCGGCAACGTTGGCAGACCTTGAGTTTGGACTTTTTATTACTTGTCAAAAACCAAGTCTGACATCCATATAAAGGGTGTAAACACCTCTTAACGAATACGGAAGGCACTTGTTCTCTTCGTCATTCTGATATTTTTTTGTTCTACACTATACCTGGGAACCTCCTAGTTACGGAGATATTGGGGGTCAAAGTTGCAAGATTTTGACGAGTTTTTTTTAAATACCACTTTTTATCTCATGATTTTTACTTTAAATATCTCTACGACCCCAGTACTATTCAATACATCCATTCGCACAATGTTTTGAGTGCGTTACATTGAGTTATACCACAAAACCTGATTTATGACGTCAAAAAAAAAGTTGTTTCCCAGCAATAATTTTTGCGTAAAGTTACTTAGTTTGATATACAGAATGGTTGGTTAAAGGCTTTGTGATGAGGTGAAATACACCCTGTATGTCAAAATGGGAAGAATGCACATTTCTAGTTTGTTGTTAATTTACCCTTTTTTTTCGCATGGGAAATCATCAAATGACCCACTTTGGGTGGAGTGGGAGGGAGTGTCAGACTTTTACTGACTAAAACCCATCCATGTTCCTTCCTCGCCCTTTACGTTCCGGGGCCGCGGTATCTCTTTCGAACAGTCCCGCAGCCTTGTTAATTAATTTACTTAAATATAGTTTTTTTAATTAATAATGTTTATTCCAGTTAGTTTTCTTAGAGCAATAAATGATTGTTCTTACGTTTTACAATTGCTATAGCAATATTTATTTAATTACCCGTTTTGTTATTTTTATATCTTGTTTTATTTGCTTACACAAGAACTTTAATCAACTTTATAACTACCAGTTTAAATTAGTGTCATGCCAATCTATTTGGGATCATCGCAGCATGGGTAAATAACTAAATAATAACAGCCGCTCGGGTCGATCTTTAGGATAAGCCATGCTTGCCTAGGTTGGTCTGTGGATGGGTGGTCACCTATTCACATACTAACCTGGCCACCTAGTCGCTGGCCCAAAAATGTCCGCCTATCTGACCTCCACAACCCATTTAGTACTGGATAATACGATACACCTTGGAAAGACTGGCTGTCAGTCATACCCCTTGGAAAGACTGGCTGACAGTCATACCCCTTGGTAAGACTGGCTGTCAGTCATACCCCTTGGTAAGACTGTCTGTCAGTCATACCCATTGGTAAGACTGTCAGTCAGTCATACCCCTTTTTAAGACTGGCTGTCAGTCATACCCCTTGGTAAGACTATCTGTCAGTCATACCCCTTGGTAAGACTGGCTGTCAGTCTTTCGGGCCACTGAATACCAGTAACGACTGTCAGATATCTACAAATTAAAAACCGGGACCAATGTTTAACGTGCTTTTCGAGGCATGGAGGAAACTCGGTATGTGACGGGCGGTCACCCATCCACAGACTAACCTAGGCAACCGCCGCTTAACCTGAAGAACGATCCGGTGGCTGTTGTCAGAGATAATTAAACTTGCCATTAGTGACAGTATTTTCGAAATCGGATCAGTAGGTAGTTCAGAAATGACCACCTTTTTAGAGTTCCGCTGCCAAATGATGCCAGATTCGTCATGTCTGTCTGTCTGTCTGCTCGTCCGTATGTCACAGCCACTTTTTTCTGAAACTAAAAAACTATGCTGTTGAAACTTGGTAAATAGATGTATTGTGTGAACCGTATTAAGATAGAATTTTTGGGGTTCCCCATCGTAGAACTGATACTCAAATTTTTTTTTTCTCTCAAATCCATACGTGTATCTATGGATAGGTCTTCAAAAATGAAATTGAGGTTTCTATTATATAGGAGGAGAGGAAGAGAGGAGGAGCGTGGTGTCGGAGTCCGACGCCACATTAAGTGAGATGAGTGTCGCGGGAGCCTCGGTGAGCTCCCGCTGCGAGAAGGCCGGGACTGCTGCGGAGACGAGCAAGTTCTTCCGCAAGCGGTCTAGGAAGGATGGCGACCAGTCGTCGTCCTCTGAGGACGAGCAGATAGCCTCAGCTCGCAAGATCCCGACCAGCAAGCGCGGGGGGATCCGAGGCAAGAGAGCGGGGCTCTCTGCCTCCGAGAGGTCAGCGCGACTGGCCGAGGAGGGGCGCCACCCGGGCATGACTGCCCCGGGGTCTGGCAGCGAGGCGAGTGCACCTGGCGGCTCCGAGGCGGAGCGTAAGTCCAGATTTGCAGAGGAGGTGGCAGCCGCGTTAAAGACTGTGGCCGTAAAGACGAAGGTTTCTTCGAAACTTAAGGCCATACCCGCGGCTTCCGCCTCCATCTTGGCGGCGGCGGAGGCGTATCTCTTGGGGCCTCCACCTCCCTCTTCACAAGGGGATGAGGTGGTCAAGTTGCGGACGGACGTGGCCCGCCTGGCGGCGGATATGGAGCTTCTCCAGAAGGAGAACTCCAAGCTCAAGGCAGACCTGGCCAGTCTGAGTAAGCCTGGCCCCCGCGTGGCTCCTGAAAGTGGAGAGGCCCCAGCACAGAGGGGAAGCCAACCTGTGCCGGTGGAGAACCAGGTCCTGGACCTGGTTCGAAAGGAGCTGGCTTCCTTCCAGGCGCGGTTCTCCGTCCTGGAGGGAATTGTTCTGCGCCCTCCCTTGGGCGCGAACAAGGCGGTCGCGGGAACGAGCAGAGGCTCGTACGCGGCTGCTGCATCTGCTCCGGGGCCATCCAGTCGGCCCCCCGGCGTGGCTGCGTTGCCTGCCCCGCCCCCTGTAAAGCCGACTCCGGCCAAACAGGTGGCGGCACCGGCTGGGCAAAAGAAGGCTGCCCAAAACAAAAAGAAGGGCAAGGCAGCGGCACAGACAGCAGCGGTGCCAGCGCCATCGCCAGTGGCGGGTGGGCCCACACCCCCTGCACCTCCCACGGCTGAAGCCGAATGGCAAGTGGCCGGGGAGAAGCAGAAGGGGCGAAGGGCGGCCAAAAAGGCCCGCAAACAGGAGCGGCAGCGCCAAAATAAGGCGCGAAAGGTCGCGGCTAGGCTTCGCGCCCCGAAGACCGCCGCTGTAGTGATTACACTACAGCCGGAGGCGGAAAAGAAGGGCGTGACCTACCGCGACCTGCTGGCGAAGGCCAAACAGACGGTGGATCTCGGGGAGCTCGGGATCACCGGGGGCCTCCGGCTCAGAGTCACCGCAACGGGGGCTCGGATGCTGGAGATCCCCGGAGAAACCAGCGGCTCGTCCGCGGATGCTCTCGCTGAAAAGCTGAGAGCGTCCCTAAACGCGGACGAGGCCCGAGTCTCCAGACCCGTCAGATGCGCTGACCAGCGCGTCACGGGTCTGGAGGACTGTGTCACCGAGGCGGAGTTGGTGGCCGCCGTCGCTAGGTCCGGGGGATGCTCTGCCGAGCAGGTCAAGGCAGGCACCTTTCGTCCGGACCCCGCGGGAATGCAAGCCGTTACGGTGAGCTGCCCCGTGGCGGCGGCGAAAGCCATTGTGGAGGGCCGAAGGCTCTTAGTGGGCTGGGTATCGGCGCAGGTGAAACTGCTCGAGCCCAGACCTCTGAGGTGCTTTCGCTGCCACGTGGGACACCACGTGTCAGTGAAGTGCGCCTCGGAGGTTGACCGCAGCGGTCTCTGTTTCCGCTGCGGTCAGCCCGGCCACGTGTCGGCTGGTTGCAGCGCTGCGCCGCACTGCCCTGCATGTGCGGCGGCCCGCAAGCCGGCCGATCATCGGGCCGGGAGCAAGGCCTGCGCCGCTCCCGCCAAGAGCGGAGCCAAGGGCAGGGGAAGGCCCTCCGCCACCTCCGCCAACGCCACCGTCGCCACTGCCGCTGCCGCGGCCGCCACAGCCGCTGTCGCTGTCGCCGCCGCCAATAATGCCGCTTTGAGCTCGCCTGCGGAGGGGCCCTCACAGGGGTCCCGGGGGGAGGAAGCGATAATGGACTGTCAATAACGGTGCCATTACGCTTCCTCCAGGCGAACATCAACCACTGCGCCTGTGCTCAGAACCTGTTGCTTCAGAGCATGGCGCAGTGGTTGATCAACATCGCTGTGGTCTCTGAGCCGTACTTTGTCCTGCCCAGGGAAGACTGGGTGGCGGACCTTGACGGCTCAGTGACCATAGTGTCATCGGCCGCCGCCGGTACCCCGACCCTTGAAAATGTCAGGAGGGGTCGGGGGTGCGTAGCAGCACGGTTCGGGGAGATCGTCGTGGTGGGAGTCTACTTCTCCCCGAGCCGAACTCTCGCCGAGTTCCACAACTCTCTCGCAGAGTTGAGTGTCGTCGTCGGAAGCCATTCCCTCCCCGTGCTTGTCCTCGGGGACTTCAATGCCAAGAACTTGGCTTGGGGTTCTCGTTGCACAGATGTACGGGGAAGGATGGTGGAGGACTGGGCCCTGGAGAGGGGCCTGGACGTCCTTAATCGGGGTTCTGTTCCCACGTGTGTGCGGATGCGGGGCGAGTCGGTGGTGGACATTTCGTTCGCTAGCCCCGCTCTGTCGCCGCGTGTCGTCGACTGGCGTGTCATGGAGGGGGTGGAGACGTATTCCGACCACCGGTACATCCGGTTTGACGTCTCCGCCCAGTCCTCGAGCGCGCCGGTCCAACAGGCCCCGAGTGGTCCGCGTTGGGCGCTGAAGCAGCTGGACCGGGAGCTCCTCCTGGAAGCCTCGATCGTGCAGGCCTGGGTGACATCACCGGACAGGCCTGCCGACGTTAACACTGAGGCAGAGTGGTTCCAGGGGGCCATGTCCGACATATGTGACGTGGCAATGCCCCGAGTCCGGCCAGGAAGCGCCCGACGCCAGGTGTACTGGTGGTCGCGCGAAATAACGTCTCTGAGGGAGGCGTGCGTCGAAGCGCGGCGCCTGTACGCCAGGCATCGCAGGCTCCGCATCCGCCCGCCGGATGCGGAAGCCATTGAGGCGGAGCTGTACGAGGGATACAGAGCGGCGAAGACCGCTCTCCGGGAGGCTGTCCTGCGGGCCAGGGAACTGGCCCGCTCGGAGATGCTGGAGACTCTCGACAGAGATCCGTGGGGGCGCCCTTACAAGATGGTGGAATAAACTCCGCACCTGGGCCCCCCCGCTGACGCAGAGTCTCCGGCCCGACCTCGTGGAGGACGTGGTGAGCGCTCTGTTCCCCTCGCGGGGGGAACATCCGCCCCCGCCTATGGCTCCGCCACCTGCGGTGTCGGACCTAAGCGACGACGACGACACTCCGGAAGTGACTGGGGTAGACCTGAGAGTGGCGGTAGGTAGGCTCAAGGCCAAAAATACCGCCCCGGGACCCGATGGCTTGCCTGGCAAAGCCTGGGTCCTGGCCTCGGATGCGGAGGCTCTCGGGCCCCGACTGAAGGGGTTCTTAAGCGCATGTCTGGAGAGAGGCCAGTTCCCGCTTCGTTGGAAGACGGGGAAACTGGTCCTCATCCAGAAGCCGGGGCGCCCTGCGGACTCTCCGTCCGCATTTCGGCCCATTGTGTTGCTCGACGAGGTGGGCAAGCTCTTTGAGAGAGTCATTGCAAACCGCCTCGCCGAGCACCTTGAGGGGATGGGGCCGAATCTTGCGGAGAACCAGTTTGGTTTCCGCAAGGGGCGCTCTACAGTGGACGCCATCATGCGCGTGAGAGCCCTCACGACGGGGGATGCGATATCCCGGGGCGGGGTTGTTTTGGCGGTGTCTCTCGACATCGCCAACGCTTTCAACTCCCTGCCCTGGAGCTGCATCAGGGAGGCACTCCGGTATCATCGGGTGCCGACCTACCTCCGTCGTGTGGTCGGGGACTATTTGACGGACAGGGCCGTCATCTACCCCAGTCGCTGCGGAGATTGGAACCGGCGAGAGATGTCGTGCGGTGTCCCACAGGGATCGGTTCTGGGACCGCCCCTGTGGAACATCGGTTACGACTGGGTGCTGCGTGCGGACCTCCCCAGCGGTGTCAGCGTCGTCTGCTACGCAGACGACACCCTGGTGCTGGCACATGGGAGGTCGCACGAGGCGGCGGCCGACAATATGACACGCGGGGTTGCGATAGTCGTAGAGAGGATCCGGCAACTGGGTCTCGAGGTGGCGCTGCACAAGTCTGAGGCCATGTGCTTTCATGGGCCTCGGAATGCGCCACCGTCGGGATCCACACTGACGGTAGGAGGGGTATCCATCGGCGTCGAGTCGACGTTGAAGTACCTAGGACTCGTCCTCGACAGCCGGTGGAACTTCGTGGAGCATTTCCGACGTTTGGCCCCCAGGCTGGAACGGACAGGGGCTGCCTTCAGGCGGCTCCTGCCCAACCTTGGGGGGCCGAACGCCTCCTGCCGCAGGCTCTACGCGGGAGTCGTGCGGTCCATGGCCCTCTACGGGGCCCCAGTGTGGGCGCGTTCGTTGAAGCGGCGAGCCGCTCACCATTTGAACGCGCCCCAAAAAGTGGTGGCCGTAAAGATGGTCCGTGGGTACCGCACGATCTCCCGCGAGGCGGCGGGCCTGCTTGCCGGATTGCCGCCGTGGGATCTGGAGGCGATAGTCCTCGCGCGCCTGCATGAGTGGCGCGCGGAGGTACTACGCCGGGGGGAAACTCCGCTGCCGCGGCAAATTGCCGCTCAGCGGACTGACCTCCGGCGCGATCTCATGGCGACATGGAGAGAGCGACTGTCGCAACCCCGTGCAGGGCACGCCACGATAGTGGCGGTAAGTCCCCTCTTTGAGGAGTGGCTGGAGAGGCGCCACGGCGTCCTCACCTTCCGCCTGACGCAGGTCCTCACCGGACACGGCAGTTTCGGGAGGTACCTGCACCGAATCGGGCGGGAGGAATCGCCCGGGTGTCTCCACTGCGAGGATCGACCGGAGGACACGGTGGAGCACACGGTGGAAGTCTGCCCTGCGTGGGCGGAGCTCCGCCGTGTCCTCGTGGCGGCGATCGGCGGCGGCGACCTCTCGCGTCCGGCCCTGGTTCAATCCATGGTCCGGAGCGAGACGGAATGGGAAGCCGTCGCCTCCTTCTGCGAAGCAGTCATGCTAGCGAAGGAGGTGGCGGAACGAGAGAGGGAGAGATCCTCTCTTCCCGGCCGCCGCGGGAGACGCAACGGGCGTCGGGGGCCACGTGGTGGCTACCGGCCACCGTAGATGCGGGCCTGTGGACGGCTGGCTATGGGCAATAGCTGGCCGTCCGGCCGTCTAACGACGACGACAGGCCGTGTCGACGGCGCGTTCGTGTTCCACGCGCGCCTCAAAGAGTGTCAGCAAAAAGAGAGGGGCCCGCAAGGGCCGAAGCCTGCCGGGGTTGCGGGTTTGTTCGAAAGAGATACCGCGGCCCCGGAACGTAAAGGGCGAGGAAGGAACATGGATGGGTTTTAGTCAGTAAGAGTCTGACACTCCCTCCCGCTCCGCCCAGAGTGGGAGAAGTCATTTGATGATTTCCCATCCTAAAAAAAAAAAAAAAAAAAAAAAGGTTTCTATTATATTTTTTTTCTAAACTGAATAGTTTGCGCGAGAGACACTTCCAAAGTGGTAAAAAGTGTCCCCCCCCCCCTCCTGTAACTTGTAAAACAAGGGAATGATAAAACTTAAAAAAATATATGATGTGCATTCAGAGTATCAGACTTTTACTGACTAAAACCCATCCATGTTCCTTCCTCGCCATTTACGTTCCGGGGCCACGGTATCTCTTTCGAACAGTCCCACAGGCAGAAATAACCCTCTACAAATAAACATATAAACTGCACCTCTATAAAATAAATATAGGCTACTTACATAACATAACAGCACGACTATAATCCCGAAGGGACAGACAGAGGAGTATCTAATAGTATACATTCCGCCAGTTATGTTTAAGTCCCATGTAATAAGGGCGGGCTCATTGACATCAACCGGGCCTAAATCTAGACTCAGACAGCTACTGAGAAATTCTTGATGGAAAAACCCAATATGCCCGACCGGGGAATCGAATTTGGGGGGGATCTCATGCTGAGCAGTCCCAAATGCGATCACTCAACCAACAGTCCTAAACTTTTTTTTTTCTTCGTTGTACATTAACACACAGTGCCATTTAGTGCCACACTAAGCAAGGCTTGTGTCGTGGACACCAGATAGTTGATATATTACAATACCTTTTTTGTTTGTAAATATATAGTTATTAATTTATTATACATATAAATATCCATGACTCGGAAATAATAAATGTCCATGATTATTACACAAACATTTGCTCGAACCCAGGACCCTTAGAACGTAAGGCAACCTCACTACCGCTACGCCATTCGGGTCGTCGATAATACTGCCAATTATAAGCTACTAGCTTCTGCCAGCGGCTTCGCCCGCGTGAAGTTTGATTATTGTTCCATGGGATCTTACTACCGGGATAAAAAGTATTCTATGTTTTAATCCAGGTTATAAACTATCTGTGTGCAAAATTTCATCCAAATCCGTTCAGTAGTTTTCGCGTGAAAGCGTAACAAACCAACTTACATTCACATTTATAATATTAGTAGGGATTTCTGAACCATAACCAAGAACCCCCCCAAAACAAATTTTCCAGATTAAAAAGCCTCAATTTTCCATGAAAAACAGTGCAATTAAATATGACACATGTTATCTATAATCTTACAATTCTGCAGGTTCTTTAACAGAAAAATAGTATGAAGCATCGCAGTTTGGCTTACTCAAGAGAATGTTCATTAGTCGGGCGAATGCGCCCGTTGAACATAGCCGTGCCGCGAGCAAAAATATTATAACGAAGAAAAAATATTTTACGACACGAGTGCGCTTTCGTAATAGTTTTTGTGAAAAAAAAATTTTTGTGTTTTTTTTTCTGTGGTGTTTTTTTTTTTAATTCAAGTGTCTGTGTGGATTTTTTTTTTTCTGTGGAGCTCCTGTTTTGTAACTGGGATTTTTCTCGTTGAGGTAGGTTTATTTGTTTTTTTTTCTTAGATGTGTAAGTTTTTTATTTATCGGTCATTTATTAAAACATTTAACACAAAAAAAAAAACAATTTAACACACCAATATAAATAAAACAATCGATTTGCATAAATTTTATTCGAATTCCGTCAAAATTTATTCGAAAAATTTTTGTTATTCCAAAACTCGGTCACCACCTATTATTACAAAAAATGGAGTAATATTAGCCGTTTATTAAGTCCGCATTTACATATGTTATGTCTTATTATGTCATATTATTATATTTGCTGGCTTTCACTTTAGAGGGGGAATTAGGGCAGTGTGCCATGAAAGTGTCTTTAAGATGAACGATAATGCGTTTACTTGAGATTTACTTTCATTTTCTTGTAATGTGCGCACGTATTCGCTGAGCTTTGAGCCTAAAATGTATTTTTTTCCGAATAATTTATGACAGAAAATATGAAATGAAAATAACTATTCGAATGAAAAAAATATTTTTTATTCTCTGTTTTAACTATGTTAAATGTTTACACAATTTACGTGGCTTCACAAATAATTATCTACATGTATGAAAAGGGAATAATTTTACCCATAAATACGCATCGCTGTAAAATATTTTCTCATAAGAATAATTTGCAGGATTTTTTAAGATATTTACGTATAAAAATAAATAAAACACGATTTACGAGACTTCACAAATAATTATCTACATGTATGAAAAGGGAATAATTTTAACCATATATACGCATCGCTGTAAAATATTTTCTCATAAGAATAATTTGCAGGATTTTTTAAGATATTTACGTATAACAATAAATAAAAATACTCGTCATCATTCTTTTGCTCTAATCCCAATTTATTAGTGGTCGGCGCATCATATTTTCTTCTCCCATACATTTATTATTACTTATCATCTCAGCAAAAAAAAACTATTTCTCCAAGAAACACGTGTTAAAGGCTCATTAATAAAATTGTAAAATTCTCGAGTCACATGTTCAAAAATTATACTTATTGCTGTCTACCATTTTTATAATTTATGGTTATTATAAATTTTAATAAACTTAAATTATAGAAAAAAAAAACAAGTTGAACTTTAAAAATCAGGTTATCATAGTTAGTATGGGGGAGTGACATCAGACACAGCCATATTATTATTTAATTCTAAAATATTTAAATCAATTCAATTGTGAAATTATTACCGTCACATTTTTAGTAATGCTTGCTTGTTCCCATTTTTAACCGACTTCAAAAAGGAGGAGGTCATAAAAAACCTTAAGGTTGAATCTTTCAAATTCAAAACTTACCTTTTAAACCCCGAATTTACTTAGAGCGTTATTTTTTAATCTTGCAGAAACTGGTATGTCTCAGAATCAAAAAAATCGAAGACATGTGACATCTCGCAATCTGCACTAGGCCCCGCATAGTGGCCTATTCCTTCTCATAGAGAGAAGGCTTTTGTCCCAGCAGTGGGATCATTAATAGGTTGATCATATGTTCCACGCTGTTTCTCTAAATTTCGTCACAAGCATAAAACATGAGGTCCTGGGTTATATTCCCAGCCCGCTTAGCATGACCACCGGAGAAACGAGAGAGACTCAACCAATCTTTTGTTCATCTGTCATTGAATCGACAAAATGACAGATGAACAAAAGATTTGTCGACTCTCTGTCGTGTCTACGGTGGTCATGCTACGCGGGCTGGTGGTCATAGTCATAGTTTTGTTTTTATTTTTTAATTAATTATTTTATTTTTGAATTGTTTTTGTTAGTTTTAACTATGGACACTTTTATTGCTACATTGTTCTCACATAATGCACCATCTCAACAGGAATGATGTAACCAGGATTTTGTAACGACTATATGATTTAAAAGAGTGTCCATGGAGTTTCTTGCACGTTCTTCTCCATAGAGATCTACGCTAGGGAATGGGCAACTACAGTACTTTCACAGTTTTTATGTCTTGTGACTGGGACTGTAGCTACATTTAATTTTCTTCTTTGTTTCGACAATTCAAAAGCGCCTGTAACTGGCCTACTTGAAATAAATGCTTTGATTTTGATTTTGATGAGTCATAGTCATAAACAAATAATTGTATCTGAATTTAAATAGGTGGGACAAAGTGTTACTGTTTTTTCCAAAAGAAATTTCTCTGTAGTATTGCATTTGTTTGCAAAACATCGTGAGGAAACCGGCGTGTCCTAGAACCAAAAACTTCGAAGACATGTGACATCTACCAATCCGCACTGGGCCCGCGTGGTGGATTATAGCCCATTCCCTCTCATAGAGAGGAGGCCGTGTGTTCCAGCAGTGGGAACAGACTGATGATGATTGGTAGTGAGGCTGCCTTACGCTCTTAGGGTCCCGGGTTCGATTCCCGGTAGGAGCAAATGTTTGTGTGATGAGCATGGACATTTTTTTTCGAGTCATGGATGTTTATATGTTTAATAAGTATGTATTTACAAACAAAAGTAAATATGTAGTATATCAACTGTCTGGTGGCCACAACACAAGCCTTGCTTAGTGTGGCACTAGATGGCGCTGTGTGTAAGCGATATTTGTTTTATATTATTTATTTAATTTACTTTAATTTATTTATTTTATTTTATTTATTTTATATGTTTTACTTATTTTTGCCCGATTGATGGAAATTAACGCTTCATATAACGTAATACTGAAATATACCTAGCGACATGTACATTTACTATTAGGTATAACTCTGCCTAAGCCTTCTGCGATTACAAGCGTCATAATATCATTATACTAGATGTAAACAAACTCATCACAAAGCCGTTAACCAAGCATTCTGTACACCAAACTAAGTAACTTTACGCAAAAATGATTGCTGGGAAATGACATTTTTTTGGGGTGAAATATCATGTTTTGTGGTAGAACTCAATGTAACGCACTCAAAACATTGTGCTGAAGGATGGATTGAATAGTACGGGGGTTGTGGAGGTGTTTAAAGTAAAAGTAGAACGTAGTCATTATCTGCCTTCCTTTTTCTAAATATGTTGAGGTCGCATTCTTGTCCAACTGGATGCAGCTCAGGAAGGGCCGTGGAGGTGTTTAATGTAAAGTTATATTATTTGTTCTATAAAATACCAGATAAACATTTGGATACGGAGATATTGGGTGTGAAATTTCTAACATTTTCACAAGTATTTTTTAACATACTAGGTGTTTCGTATTACCCAGTACTAACTAGGTTGAAGAGGTCAGATAAGCAGTCGCTCCATGTATAATACTAGTATTCAGCTGAATCCGGTTGGACTGGAAGCTGACCCCAACACAGTTGGGAAAAGACAGGCAGATGATATAAAGAATGCTTGGTTGACGATTTCGTGTAAAGCCTATAAAGCTTACGTCTATTTTAGAAGAGAACCAAATAGCTTCTTCGATCGTACATCATCATCATTCAGCCGAAAGACGTCCACTGCTGGACGTAGGCCTCCCCCAAGTGTCGCCACATTGACCGGTCCCTTGAATCGCATCCAACAGATTCCAGCAACCTTCACCAGGTCATCGGTTCACCTAGTGGGAGGTCTTCCAACGCATGGTCTTCCGGTTCGCGGTCGCCTCTCCAAAACTTGTCGGCTCTATCGGCCATCCGTTCTGGGAGTAATGTGACCTGCTCACTGCCACTTTTTGTCAATTCTTCGGGATACGTCGGTGACCTTGGTTCTCTTGCGGATGTCTTCATTTCTGATTCGATCACGCAAGGAAACTTCGAGCATAGCCCTCTCCGTTGCCCTTTGGGTGACTTTAAGCCTTTTGATAAGGACCATTGTGAGCGACCACGTTTCGGTCCCGTATGTAATCACTGGCAACACACACTGGTCTTGAGACACTGCGGTAAGTTGGATGAGAAGATACCGCGCAGCTTCCCGAACGCTGCCCAGCCAATTTAACCCACAAATAAGACTGTGAAATATAAACCAAGTAGCTGGGTCGACCGTACATTACAATAAATGTATGTCTCTAGGCACATTACAAACCGCAACTAGATCCAAGATGAATATTGCATATCAATAGAAATCTTTAAAAAAATGCATTTTGTCACGTTTGCAAGTGGTTTTGTGAGGTTTTATTGAATTGAGGTCGCTTGAATTATATTTTATGATTATTAATTAAGTAATTGAATAATATTTTATGACTAGCTGACCCACGCAACTTTGTCTGCGTCACATAAAAGGAAAGTAAAAAAAAAACCCCGTTTTTGCAACATTTTTCATTCCTGCTCCGCTCCTAATGGTCGTAGCGTAATGTTATATAGCCTATAGCCTTCCTCGATAAATGGACTATCCAACACAAAAAGATTTTTTCAATTCGAACCAGTAGATCCTGAGATTAGCGCGTTCAACCAAACAAACAAACAAACAAACAAACTCTTCTGCTTTATAATATTAGAATAGATTTGTAATGAATTTAAGGATATTTTATGATTTCTTGGCTACTACTGTTTTATCGGGTTCAATTGTATTTTTCTTGCATACTTATGGGTATTTTTGCCTGCAATAAAACACATTTTTTTTTAATTACTCTGGCGTAAACATCATAATTTTAAGCATCAAACATTCATTTTAACATAAAACTTAGTTTCCTCATAGGTAGGCAGAGATGAAAGTAGGCATACATTTTGTTATAGTTCACGCCACGAGACCACAGATTACGAGACGCTCTAATAAAGGGAGAAAAACATCTCTTAACGAATACGAAAGGCACTTGTTCTCCTTATCATCTCCCCGATCATTTTTTAATTCTACACCATACCTTCTAGTTACGGAGATATCGGGGGTCAAAGTTGCAAGATTTTAAAAAGATTATTTCTAAATACACCTTTTTATCGCATCATTTTTACTTAAAATATCTCTACGACCCCCGTACTATTCAATTCATCCATGAGCACAATGTTTTGAGTGCGTTACATTAAGTTATACCACAAAACGTGATTTTTCACCCAAAAAAAAAGTTGTTTCCCAGCAATATTATATATATTATACCTATGACGATGATACCGTAACCTTTCACACTTAGCCGGTTTTTTTTCCTACCAGTAGTCAAGAGCCCTGAAATTCAGACAAGGTTACACCTCAGATTTTGGTATTGGCCTTGATATGAAGGTCAACTAAATAAATAAAATTCGCTCCCTAATAAACTATACCTAATCGTAAACCGTATCTAAGTGCCCTAGATTCAAAGTAAACTGATAACATAACTGATTGCAAATTGACACTGTGAATTCGGGCATCAAAATCTAATCAATTTGTTTATTATTTAGACTAACATTAAATTGAATGGACTAGCTTGCGGACCCGAATGCACCTAAGAACCCGATTCCTACCGGCCATCATTCGGGAACAAGGCACTCTATGTGTGGTGTCAAAAACATTACATAAATTTAAAAAAAAATGTTAACAAAGAAAGCTACAGGTACGGCAAAACATTACAAAATTTAAAAAAAATTATAACAAAGAAAGCTACAGGTACGGCAAATAAACCGGTGCTCGGTTTTTTCATCATGGGTGTCGTTTTCGTGGTTTTTGGGGTCGCTGATGATGAAAATGAAATTGTTCGTTTTTTTTTTGTCATGGGTGTCGTTTTCATGGGTTTTGGGGTCGATTATAGTGAAAATGAGGTTAAAATTAACATAAGAAAAAACGGAACTCATTTACATTTTTTCGGCTTCCCCTGATATTTTCACCCTTCGCCACTGCTAGCTTGATAATTATCTCAAGTTTTGTTTGTCAATATCATCGTTATACTGCTGCCCTTATCCTCATTTATTTTGGGTCAGCATTGTTTGTCTTAATAAGTCTTAACTAATAACATAATCGTCTGCCTGCATTTTCCAAACTATGTTGGTACCATGATGTCAGCGTCTAGTCTCGAAAGCGGCTGGATACCAGTATTGTACATGGAGCGACTGCCTATCTGACCTCCACAACCCAGTTAGTGTTGTACTGGGTACTACAATACCCCTTTGTAAGACTGGTTGTCAGACTTTTCGGGCCACTGACTAACTGTAACGACTGTCCAAGACCCAAATGACAGCCGGGACCAATGGCCGTATGCTTTAAAAAGAATAATCGACACTAATATTATAAAGCAGAAGAGTTTGTTTGTTTGGTTGAACGCGCTAATCTCAGAAACTACCGGCTTGAATTGAAAAATTATTATTGCGTTAGATAGTCCATTTATCGAGGAAGGCTATAGGCTATATAACATCACGCTAGGACCGCTAGAAGCCGAGCAGCAACGAAAAATGTTGGAAAATCGGGGGAAATTCTATTCCCTTTGTGAGCTTTTTCTCTCTTATATGACGTGACGCAGACGAACTTGCGTGGGCCAGCTAGTATGCTATATTCAAAAGTTCCCAATCTAGCATGTCTTTTTATCAGAATATTAACACATTCACTGTCCACGAAAAGAGACAATAGTTAAACAATCGCTCTGAACCATATGTGGCTCATGGGACAGGAAAAGGGTTAAAGGCTTAAAAAAATTTAAGATAGGTATTGATTCATTATACGAAAATTGATGTTTTTGAATGCATCAGAGAGAGAGCTTTGGCGAAAAGCCTCAGATATTTATGTATAAGAAAGTTTTTGTAACAATACTGCCGTCCTTACGAAAAGTGCAATAACTCGAGTTTTGCCCCAAATTGAGTTAAGTACATATTCGGAATCTGCAGAACGAGATCTATATATTCTTTTTAGACACTTTTTACGTATCTAAGACGTAGCCGGTTTTAACACTAAGCATAACTGCAATATCTAGGTCGGTGCCTTATGATTTACATATCAAGACCGAAATAACTATAGATAGGAATAACTTACTTGCGCTATTATGTAGTTTTACTAACTATATCTGCAATAAGTATAGTTAGTACATTTATAATTAGCATAGTTCGTCATTCGTAATATTCATTTACTAGCTAAAAGTGCAATAAGTTTGAGTTATTGCAGATATGATACGGAACCTTATTTACGCTATTAAATAATGTACTAACTATTTCTGCAATAAGTAGAGTTATTGCATTTATAATTACCATATTTCGTTACTGTGATTCTCATTTACAAGTTATAAGTACAATAAGCTTGAATTATTGCAGTTATGTTAAGGGGTCTTATTACTGATTATGGGAAGAATACTAAAATTGATGTTGTAAGTAGATTAATTGCATTTATTTGTACGAAGATTAAACGAATACAGTATACCTACGCGAAATAAACTGCAAAAATTTCACCATTTATTGCGTTTATAACTAGCACCAGGGGGTTGAGGGGGTACGAGGGGAGTAAAATATTTCGTCCAAACGCCAGTCGCGGCTAGGCATCGATTCGAGTCGGACGATCACAAGCACGTGCGAGCCATTTTCGGCGGTAAGTACCTACCTAACGTATTTAATATTACTTATATTTTATGTTTACATGTCACGGACATTAATACGCTATGATGTTATTAGCCAGTGCTACTTTGTTTAGTTATTAAAAGACACAAATATGGTTCTAATTAATTAGTGACTAACAAAAATATTATTTATCTTTCTAGTAGAACAATAATAAAAATAACTAAAAACTTGCTATTCGACGTAATTGCAGGGTAAATGACGTCATAGTGGCACAGCATGTTAGGAGATATCATTATTTTTTAATCACTCAGCAACAAAATAGGTAGGTATGTTCGGGTTCATGCGCGCATTACGCGCAAAGCGCTGTCCGGCCGCCCGGTAGCTCTGCGAGGTAGGTACCTACCATGCCGGAACGGTCGAACTCAAAGAACTGATTTTTAAATTTTTTGCGATTTCTCATCGTAATAAAATACTTTTTAAATACACTTTTCTTTTGTACTAGTTTTCTATTGAGTATTGTTTTGTGAATTCTTTTAAAGTGTATTAAGGTGGTTGTTTTTTTTCTTATATTGTCACAACAGGACATTTAGAATTTCGTCTATTATTTCAGCAACATTGCTTTTGTATTTTTCTTTTGTTTTGATGTTTTTTTTTTTTTCGATTTAAGCAGTTATAAAATAAGTAGGAGTCACATATATAATTATTTACCTTACGTTTTAATTTTCTGAAATATACGGTGAAGTTAAGTAAAAAACCAGTATGTTCTTCTACCACGAGATTTTTTATACCTAAGCTAAATATTTTTTTTTTCAGGCGACATCATGTCCAGAAGAGACAAAATTCTTTTTTTGGCTATATCGCAAAATCAGAATCCAAAACCACATGTTTCTGAACCATTTCAAACAACCAACCACCAGCTGATTCCAAGGCCATCAATAATTAAACCGACTGCAGAAAAATCTTTTAATACGACCTTTACCAGACATTCTCTAGAGTGCTATGAAACCCTACCATCCTCCGATGAAGAATATGACAACATTGACAGAGCTGTAAAATATTTTGAAAATTCTGACGACAGTGTCATTGATAAAGACTACTGCCCCGATTTCATACTTTCAGATTCGGATTCTAATTCACCAATTCGTATTAAAAGAAATTTACTTGAACATAAAGAGACTAGACGTAAAAAGACTATACGTGAGGAGATTGATCGTGATCGTGGGGAGATTGAACGTGAGAAGACTGAATGTAGGGAGATTGAACGTGAGGAGACTGGGCGTGGGGAGATTGATCGTGAGGAGACTGAATATGGGGAGATTGAACGTGAGGAGACTGAACGTGAGAAGACTGAACGTGGGGAGATTGAACGTGAGGAGACTGAACGTGGGGATATTGATTGTGAGGAGACTGAACGTGAGGAGATTGATAATGAGGAGACTGAACGTGAGGAGACTGAACGTGGGGAGATTGAACGTGAGGAGACTGAACGTGGGGAGATTGATCGTGAGGAGACTGAACGTGGGAAGATAGAACATGAGCAGACTGAACGTGGGGAGACTGAACGTGGGAAGATTGAACGAGAGGAGATTGAACGAGAGGAAAATGAACGTGAGGAGATTGAATGTGAAGAGACTGAATGTGAGAATAGTGAAGTAGAGGAATGCGTAATACCTGAGAATGAAAAAGAACTGAATAAAGCGGGCTTGCCAAGGAAAAGACGTAAGATTTGATGTGTCCCTTGCGGATCGACAAAGACAGAAAAAAGAAAATGCTGATGAAAAGCTGTCACTGAAACCACCGTGTGATGGTAAATGTCGTAAAAAATGCACAACTAAGATTTCTGAAGAAATTAGAAGAGAGGTACATGGTCAGTACATAAGTTTCAATTGGGAGTCTAGAGGTGTATTCATTAAAGGACTGGTTGAACCGAAGGAAATTAAAACAAGAACCACTAAGGAAGATCCACATAGGAAGAAAATAGATGTTTCGTATTACTATCATTTTCAAGTCAAACACGAAAAAATTGATGTTTGCAAAACTTTTTTTCTAACGACACTTGGTTACAACCCACAAAATAACAGGCATATTCACTCAGCACTCAGTAAGGAAGTTGATAATCAAAAAGATAAACGAGGATCATACAAACGCAAAAATGTCATAGACAGGAACGTAATCAAGGACCATATACAAAGTTTTAATCCAACAATTTCACATTACCGTAGGGAACATGCCCCTAATAGACTTTATCTGCCGAGTGACACCAACGTAACGATGATGCATCAATGTTTCATTGATAAATATCCCAATATGCCGATCTCTTTTGAAACATATCGAAAGGTTGTAAAAGAAATGAATATTTCCTTCGCTCATCTCGGGAATGAAGAATGTGAACAATGTGCTCTCTTTGAATCACATACTGGATGTTCTCAGGAAAACTGTGACCTATGTATTCAAAACAATAAACATAAGTCACGATACACGGAATCCAGAGAGGAATATCAACAAGACAAAGAGCAAGCTCTTACTGACAAAGACTGCATATACTTTTCTGTAGATCTACAGAAAGTCATAATGTTGCCGCGAATGGATCAATTTAAAACTGCAATATTTTGTCCTCATATCATTACATTTAATGAAAGTTTCGTTCCACTTGGAGGTAGTAATGGTACAAATGTTCCTTATGCAGTGCTTTGGAACGAAACTGTCTCTGGTAGAAGCCAAGAAGATATCATTTCTGCATTCAGATCGTTTTTCATTCATGAACGCGACATGAAACATATCGTTTTATGGGCCGACAATTGCGCGGCCCAAAACAAAAACTGGGCGTTTATGTGTTTTCTGGTAAACATGGTAAATAGTCAGCTGATTGCTGCCGAATCAATTACCGTAAAATATTTTGATCCAGGCCATACGTTCATGTCGGCTGATAGTTTTCATCATCAGGTTGAAATGGCATTAAAAAAGAAAAAGAAAGTTTATGATTTTGATGACTTTGTAGATTCCGTAAAAACGGCCAATTCAAAAAGAAGCATAGTAAAAGTGATGGCAGTATCCGATTTTTACAGTTATGAGGATGTGTCGTCTCAGCATAGACTCCGAAACATGGAACCCAGAGTCTATCTAAAAGACATCATGGCAGTCAGAGCCGAAAGAGGGGCATTTACAATAAAGCACAAAGTTTCCCACGTGTCTGATTGGAAAGAACTAGATTTCCTACAAGTAACGATAACTAAAAACAAATACTTTCCTAATTTTGCAAGCAAGAATTCATCGAGAGGAATAACAAAAGAACGAAAACATAGAATAATAGCAGACTTAGTACCTTTGATGCCTGAAACCAGGATAGGCTTTTGGTTAAACTTACCTGAAACGTCCCAAGCTTCGACATTAGACTAAAAATATTTAATTACTTATGTGTATAATAATCAGACTGATTAAAACATTGATCTCAAATTGTGCCTTAAAATGAAAAGTGGATAACTTTTTTTAAATTTATTTTTAATTTTTACAATATTGTGTACTTTAACTATTATTAAGATATTTTAACAAATGAATATATTTTTGCTAAGTGTGTGTTTTTAGTGTAGTAACCGTTGATTTTACATGATGGGTAATATACCAGAATGAATAGTAAGATAGCAAAGTGATTCTTCCTAATTATAATTGTAGGTACTTTTTTAGTTTGAAATAAAAATGATTTAATATAATTTATTTTTTTATTTATAAAATTATAACTGATTTCACATTTTTTTCAAACACATCTGAACACAGATATAATGACTAGACTTGGCTTTACCGAACACAGTTTCATAGTAGATCGGTGAGAGGAAGAATAATAAAGTTTTGCAAGGTTCTATTAATTCATATTTGACCTACAATGTAACACCTCTGTTTTTCTAATAGTAATAAATTACAACTTTGTCGTTTTAAAATTGTCTCTTACTAATGAAAACCGCAATAAATAAGAAACTTAATGCATCTTTGGTTAGGAAACAGTTCATATAAAAATATTCATTGCTACTTAAAAATGCATCATGTTGGTTTCCTAACAATTAGTGCAATAAATAGGTTACTTATTGCGGTTATGACTAGTAAACATTCTTTCTAAATAGTAATAATACTTAACATTATAGTATTTATTGTTTTTTTATAGCGAGAATAAATGCGGGAACAAACATTAAGTATCACGTAATATTCTCTACATTGTTATATATCATGTAGTGAAAGTTTCAACTCGATACCATGTATAGTGATGGAGATACAAACAAAACAAAAAAAAAAACTTTTACCGCGTTTTTCTCGAAATCAGGTTTAACCTAGTTATTGCACTTTTCGTTAAGACGGCAGAATAGGAGTCATTAGAAAACATAGCTGACGGCCATTTTGTCTGCGTATAATGTCAGTCTATAATTTTTATGGACTTTTCGAGTACCTACTTATCTAAATCTATAAAAATATTATTATAAGGAAAGGGGAAATATTTACAGTTTTGTTTTTTTTTTGTTTCAAAATCTATAGTAATATTATAAATCAGAAGAGTTTGTTTGTTTGTTTGGTTGAACGCGCTAATCTCAGGAACTACTTGTTCGAATTGAAAATTTCTTTTTGTATTGGATAGTCCATTTATCGAGGAAGGCTATATGATATAAAACATCACGCTAAAATTATTAGGAGCGGAGCAGGAATGAAAAATGTTGCAAAAACGGGGACTTTTTTTCCTTTCGTTTTTCTCTCTTATGTGATGCAGACGAAGTTGTGCGGGTCAGCTAGTAACTTAAAAGCTACTGGTCCGATTTGAAAAATTCTTTCAGCAATGGGTAGCTACATTATCAGTGAGTAACATAGGCTATATTTTATCACAGTACTCCTACGGGAATTGGAACTACGCGGGTGAAACCGAGTGACGTCCGCTAGTGTTCTACATCTTTCTAATTGTTAACTATTGTTTCAAACATGACAACACTCCTACAATTCACGTAGTGTTAGTAAAGGGCCAATGGACAAATTCAAATTCATCGTTTCGTTGACCTCACTACATTGAGATCAGAATAAAAAACTTTTTTGCAAAAAATAAAACCGGCTTCAAAAACACAAAAAAAGTGAAAAAAGCCTTAGTTTCAGGAGTCGGTGACCTTTGTTTGATTGGTTTAGTTGTTTTGGCACATTTGTCGCTCACGGTTTTATCTTTAAAAAGTTTTTGTTTCACACTTTTTATTGGTTCACTTGTGCTTACCCCTTCACAGCGTACCGGCGTGATGTTATGTTATGAACTGGTGTAAACTATAGACAGACAATAGATTTCAGCAATCCCAGTCCATTTTCTATCATTTATGGAGGAGTTCCGGTGATTATCACCGAAGTTCTTCATCAGTTTTTTACAAAATTGAAATGGGACCAGCTTAAGAAAGTATTCTTCCAAAAACTACACAAATCGCATCAAGTGTGCCTATAAAATTTGAAGAGAAAAAAATATCTCTCTATTTCTTCAGGATCCCATCATTAAATCCTGACTTGATGATTATGGGACCACCTGGGAAGTATACCCTTTCAAACAAAAAAATAATAGTTCAAATCGGTCCAGCCATCTTCGAGTAATCGGGAAAAACACATAAAAAAAAAGGTTCCGACGAATTGAGAACCACTTCCTTTTTGAAGTCGGTTAATGTAGGAATGCCAAAACGTTAATTATGTACGAGTAAGTGGAAATTAAATCAACTAAAATATTATTAAAAACAGGGTGTAAACAACCTACAACCACGAAGTCAACCCAGCATTCTGTACATCAAACTAAGTAACTTTATGCTAACATTATTGCTGGGAACCAAACGACTTTTATTTGGTGTGTAAAATCATAAAGGGTGTAAAACACCTCTTAACGAATACGAAAGGCACTTGTTCTCCTCGTCATTCTGATCATTTTTTTGTTCTACACTATACCTGGGAACCTTCTAGTTACGGAGATATTGGGGATCAAAGTTGTAAGATTTTGACAAGTTATTGTTTTAAATACCACTTTTTATCGCATGATTTTTACTTTAAATATCTCTACGACCCCCGTACTATTCAATCCATCCATCCGCACAATGTTTTGAGTGTGCTACATTGAGTTATACCACAAAACATGATTAATAACCTAAAAAAAAAAAACTACTTACTACGTACTTTTTAACACAGGAGATGCAAGCTCAACCCAAGCTAATTGAACCTATCAAAGGCCAAATTCTAGTTCTTTTTGAGAATCTCATACTAAATGATTGCTAAAGTTTTCAAGCTCAATTCGATCGCTTTTGTCCAATTTTTGTATAGTGTGAGTTAAAGATTCACTCGCCTAGTTATAAGCCTGTCGGTGTCCATGTTTATCTACGACCATATGGTCCCTGTTAACAATGAACATGCCAAAGTGGTCCCTGGCCTAAGAAAGGTTGGGAACCACTGGCTCTAAACATTGTATGCACACAAGAGCATGCAAGATATTATTTTGTTTAAGTCCAAACATGTTTAGCCGTAAGTTTCGGCGTACAAATATTACCTTAACATTGTCAGAAAAATAATAACAATAAAAATTACTTAATCTGAAAATTACTTAGATTAGGCACACGCAAAGTTTATAATTTAACGTTTTTAACAAATCAAAAAATATACAACATTATTTTTTGTTTACACTAAACCCGAAAAGGGGTCATTGTACTCATCATTTTGAACAACTTTTTCTATGGGACGAACCTTGAAATCTCGAAAAAAAAATCTGCTGTTCCCTACATTTTGACGAGTTATGCGAACATAAATGTAGGGAACAGCTGATTTTTTTTTGGCGATTTCGATATTTTGCCATGAGGTAAACACTACTGAGAACATAATAATAATAATTAATAGTTTGGAGGTTTTTACACCCTTTATAGAATAGGTTCACCCCTATTAAATGAAACTTACACATTTAAGGCGACTACATGAGCTAAACACGAGTTTTATAATGCCTAAAAGTACGGCAATCACGGCAGAAAAATACATGATATTCTTCATGATATGTGCTAGTATGATAGTGTTTTGAAAACATAATACAATTAATTTGAATAGATAAAAAAAAATCACGGACTTGTCTCTAAAAAATTCTTTTAATCAAAAACAAAAAAAAACATGCGATCATTCTGATTGTTTGGCAAATAATTCTACAAGCAATATATTTAGCCTTATAGTGTTTTAGTTTTCTAATCCAATCAATAGATTTTTTGTAATTCGATCGAAACCACTCATTTTGCACTATTTGGCCCGCAGTGACTGACGTAACAACCACTTTATAGTGCAAGCTGATTTGAACTTTATTCCAACAGCGTTTCAAACGAAGATTGAACCACCACAAATAGAGTTGCTAATTTAGCTCATCTAGTCGCCTTAAACTGCCAAAATGTAAATGTTTTACTATAGTACAGCTCTGAAATCACCTTCGGGGATTGCAAGCGCGATACTATAATAATGTTTGAAAATAACGGAAATTTCATGAAAATATTATTCACAGGTGTAACCTATTTCCAACGTCATTTATTTCTCAAATCTTTACAAATTATACTGACGTAAATATGACAATATAATCGCTTTGAAGTTTTTCACCGTGTGGTACAGTCGATCGAAAAAGTCTTTTGATTCGGAACCTGTATTTATATGTATACTTTCGTATACTTTTTAGTTTCTATACTTATATTATAAAGCTGAATAGTTTGTTTGGTTGAACGTTCTAATCACAGGAAATCAGGAATTGAAAAAATAATTTTGAGTTGGATGGTCCATTTATCGAAGAAGATCACGCTACGACCAATGGGAGCAGAGTATGAAAAAGGAAGCAAAAACTAAAAAAAAAAAATGTTCCTTTTGTAAGCATTTTTCTCGTAACGCAGACGAAGTTGCGTGGGGCAGCTAGACATCATCGTCATGTTTGAGCGCGCTAATCTCAGAAACCACTGGTTCAAATTGAAAAAGAAATTCAGTGTTCGATGGCCCATTTATTAAGGAAGAATGTAGGCTTCATATCAATACATTAATACCAATAGGAGCGGAGCTACAGTGAATAATGTTGCAAAAAGGGAATATTGTATTTCTATAAAAATTTCACGGGGCCGAAACTTTTTTCCTTCAAAAAAATTATTTTTAGAATTAGATTATTTGTTTATTACCTCTTTAAATGTTAATAATTTTATGGCTTGTCATTAATAAAATTTTAATTATTATTACATAAAACTATTAAAGATACTCGTAATAATTATAATGTATTGTTGTTTCTATATCATTATAAAAATAAAATAATTATTATTTAATTTTATGAAGATGTGTACACGTGTATCATAAATTGACTAATAATTAAAATAAAACACTTCTCGGTTTAAAAGTTTTGCGTAATAATACCAATTAACATAAATAAGATTAGAAATAACATAATTATAAAATGTTGAAAAGATGTCTCCATTGAACGTCGTCTGAGATTTCATCTTTTCATCATCTGCCTAGCCTTCTCCCAACTATGATGGGGTCGGCTTCCAGTCTAACCGGATGCAGCTGAATACCAGTAATTTACATGGAGCGACTGCTTATCTGACCTCCACAACCTAGTTACTACTGGGAAATACGATACCCTTTGTCTTACCAAGGCTTGGTGGAGTGCGTGCAGACAACTAGTCTTAACTAGTTGTCTGCACGCAGAATGGTCCACCTCAAGGACTAAGTGCGGAAACCTAGACCACATGATAGATCGACTGGTTGTCAGACTTATTACCTGTAACGACTGTCATAGATCGACAAATAAATAAATAAATAAAATAAATGTCACTGGACATTAACACACAGCGCCACCTAGTGCCACACTAAGCAAAGCTTGTGTCGTGGACACTAGATAGTTGATATACTACATATATACTTTTTTTGTTTGTAAATACATACTTATCATACATATAAACATCCATGACTCGGAAACAAAATAATGTCCATGCTTATCACACAAACATTTGCTCTTACCGGAATACGAACCCAGGACCCTAAGAACGTAAAGCAGCGTCACTACTACTACGCCATTCGGGTCGTCGAAAATAAAAAAAAAAGAAATTAAATACTTATTTAAAAAATATGTAGATGACGGTTTAGTTCTGTCTTCGAATGTACACAGATACAAAATGACGGCTTTCTATCAAAAACCGTTGCAACGGTATTTCTAAGACGTGAATACTTTGAGCTGTAATTAACTTATCATTGCGCTTGTTATATGCGAAGGGGCAGGCAGTTGTATAAATAATAGTACGCACATTTCGCCAGTTGCTTGTGTCACATGTAATAAGGAGTGACCCTATTGCCATCAATAGGGCACAAATCTAATCCGTCGCTGATAATGTAAAAGGCCTATAACATTTTGCTCGACCTGTGAATCAAACCTAGGACTTGATGCTCAGAAGTCGCCATTGCGACCACTTAACCAAAGGAGGCACTAATTATAATATTGCAATGTAAAAGAGTAGCGCAGTAGGCTAAGCGGGTTCGATTTCCGACAGAACAAATATTTGTATGGCCTACAGATAGTGGTTTCGGGTTGAATTGTGTGCGTGAGTTTAAATATATACTAATATTATAAAGCAGAAGCTTTTGTTTGTTTGGTTGAACCGGGTCGTTATTTTTCACTTTTTAGTGGTTCATATGTGCTTACACTTTCACAGCGTAACGGCGTGATTTTTTGTTATGAACTGGTGTAAACAATAGAGAGACATGAGATTTCAGCGATCCCAGTACATTTGCTATCATTTATTGAGGAGTTCCCGTCGCCTATCTTCCGAAGTTCTTCATCAGATCTTTACCGAATTGGGATCACTCCAAAAACGTACTCTTCCTAAAACTACCCAAATCGCTTCTGGTGTGCCTATAAAATTTAAGGAATTCCCTCTATTTCTCCAGGATCCCATTAAATGGAACTTAACACATCTTACTGTTGAAATCTGGGTATACTTCTGCGTACTCCCTCAGAGCATACAGGCGTGATATTACGTCACTATGTTACATAAACAATAAACAACCAAGCGATTGCAGGAATTACTGCAGCTTTGCCGTGTATTTTTGAAGAGTTCCATTTATATCTCCGAAGATCAGCGGCAGATCTTTAGCAAATTAAAATGGGACCAAACAAGAAGCACCAGCTTCCAATAAAAAAAGAGTCATCAAAATCGGTTCACCCAGTCCAAAGTTCTGAGGTAACAAACACAAAAAAAAATATATAAAAAAATACAGACGAATTGATAACCTCCTCTTTTTGGAAGTCGGTTGAAAATGTTTGCATTGGATAGTCCATTTATCGAGGAAGGCTATAGGCTGTATAACATCACGCTATGACCAATAGGAGCGGAGCAGCAAGAAGAAATGTTGCAAGCGGGAAAAAAGCTTCCGTTGAGCAGACGATGCGTTACGATATCAAAACTTCACGCGAACGAAGTCGCGGGCAGAAGCTAGTAATTATATAAAGTTATTAATTCATATTTAATCATCTTGTTTATTTTATATTTTGCGTATTAAATTGACCAATTATAATAGAAATGATGAATGAAGGATATTAAACTTAGTCTAGTAGTAATTAGCTAGAAAACTTCTCCCACTCTTAGTGTCAGACTCTTACTGACTAAAACCCATCCATGTTCCTTCCTCGCCCTTTATGTTCCGGGGCCGCGGTATCTCTTTCAAACAGGCCCGCAACCCCGGCAGGAATAAGATACCCCTTGGCTCATCTTCTGACTATCTGTAACGACTGTCAAAGATCTACAAATGACAGTCTATAGTCCTAGGCCAGCGGCTTAACGTGCTTTCCGTGGCATGGAGATAAGTTGTGTAATGCGTGGCAATATGAAGAAAAATAATAGAAAAATACTTAAAAAGATAAAGATAAAGAAAGATAAAGATAATTTATTTGTTAAAACATGCGTATAAATGCAAATTAAGCACGCAGGATGACACATTATGAATATTTTGTACGTACATGTTTCACCCGTAAGGCGTACAAATTTACAAAATAAATATTACAAAACAAAAAACTAAATTTCTGAAGGCATCATCCAAATACATAATAGTCAGTTATAAACATTTATCAGTCAGTATAAATCATAAAATGTCACAAAATCAAGAAAAAATAAGAGAAAAAAAAAATAAAGAAAATAAAAAAAAAATGTAATGATAACCATAATAATGGCATTACGACTGACGTCCGTTTTTTGCGTCAGTCTTAAAATCTAGACAATGGGTAATTAGTACCTATTTACGAATGTAAGAAAATTAGGCGCTATAGAGCGCCTAATTTATTTTATAGTATACTAGCTGATCCGCGCAACTTCGTCTGCGAGTGAGGGTTAGTTTTTTTTTAATAAAAAAGTATCCCATGTTTTTTCTAGTACCTGCAATAATATGTATACAAAGTTTTACGATGGTCGGTTGAGTAGTTTTCGCGTGAAAGCGTTACAAAAAAACTTATATTCACATTAATAATATTAGCTTTCCAATAAGGATAAGGGCAAGAGAATGATGGATAGATTCCACCTCACTTTGTTCCTGAAATATGTTAGTCCTTCGAGCCGAATGCGTCTTTAGGTAAAACCCAAATGATACCTTTCAAAATGAACAGACTAAAAAAGATGCAGCTAAATTACAGTTATCGATGCAATGGCTTTACTAAAAAAACTCTGACAAGCAAGTTTTTCATAACAGCTAAAATAATAAAAAGTACTGTGGTTAACATTCTTTTTATTCACTTTTACAGTTATTCATTTGTACTTAACATACGGTCATAGGTCGGAGTTTGGACGAGCTCGTTGCTAAATAATAACAGACACACTGGTCGATCTTCAAGGTGAAGCAGCACTTGCCAAGGTTGGTCTGTGGATGGGTAACCATCGGTTACAAGTCGAGTTTTGTCAGTGCCTTGGAGAACACTGTAAGGCGTTGGTCCTGGCTGTCATTTATACATGTTAGGCAGACGTTTTGGGTAGTTAGTGGCCCGACAGATTTACCAAAGAGTATCGTATACCTAATAGGCTAGTTTCCACCATCAATAAATTGCAAATCTATTTAGTCCGTCAGTTAGAGTATTGGAAAATAATGGACACGTATTTTTTTGTTTTTGTTATCAATATTGACAATGATAAAACGCATCAAAACTTGGGAGTGGGGGCGCGTGACGTCAGTACTCCCTAAAAATTATACCAAACAGTGACGTATTGAGAATTTTAAAAGCGTCGTATCTTCGTTAACAGGATCTCATAATAAGATCCTTAATACACTTGCGTTTATACTAACCTGCACACGACTTCGTTCGCGTGAAGTTTTGATATCGCAACGCAAACCTAATAACACCGTTGCCCAACTGGGGGCTTATTCGTCAACTGGCGACTGTGAAGCTCGCGATTGCTTGCGAGTTGGCACCTTCCAATTTAAATTTTTTAGTCGTCAACTCGCATACACGTTATAAAGTACAGTCAAATGAAAACAAATTGAAACCAATATCTATAAAAAAAACAAACAAGCTTTGCTCGTTTAAAGATACTCGTACTGTTCGAATTGACGACAACAATTAAAATTGTAAGGTGTCAACTCGCGAGCACTCCCGAGTTTCACAGTCGCCAGTTGATGAAGAAGCCAAATTATGAATTTAGGAATAGTTGATTTATGATTCAAGAATGCCATTAAATGAAGTAATAATCCTTGAACGGAGTTCAAACGAACATTTTGTAATGTTTTTCTACATATAGCATGTCTATGCATAACTTATATTAATTGTGAAATAAATACGTAAATAGTTTTAGTTTTAGAGAGGAGTCTCTCGGGTTCATCTTGCCTAAGTCGGTCTTTCTTGGTTAGCTTTTACCCAACTATGTTGGTGCTAGCTTCCGGATGAAGAAGAAGAAGAAGAAAAAGCATTTATTAGCCCACACAGGACAAACACATTACACAGAAAAAAAACAAATATATATTAAAAAAATAAAAGAAATGAAACTCGAGTTTCAGCCTTTTGGCCTCGTACAGGACGATCGTCCTGTACGAGGCCAAAAGGCTCCTATCCTGTTTTTAATATTTCTATGCTCCTATCTATGCAGCTAAATATCTGTATTTTACATGGAGCTACTGCCTGTCTGACCACTACACCCCAGTTTGTACTAGGTAATAATGATATTACTTGGTAAGACTGGTTGGCAGACTTTTTTGGGCCACTGACTACCTGTAACGACTGTCAAAGATCTAAAAACCACTCTTTTAGTCACATGCGATTCATTTTAGTACCTAAAGTAATTATAGCACATTAAAATATTAAAACTTCAAAAATTCTGAACATATTCTAGATAAAAAGATTAAATAAATAATTATAAAAATAATTAACTTTAACATTTGTTTATAATTCCTATTAATGAAGCACTATTAAAAACGCGTTCTATAGAAACGTGTTTTGTTTATTAATCCTTGGTTATAATATTACTAGCTGACCCACGCAACTTCGTCTGCGTCACATAAGAGGGAAAAAGCTACCTACTACTACTACCTACCTACTACTACCTACCTACTACTACCTACCTACTACTACCTACTACTACCTACCTACTACTACCTACCTACTACTACCTACCTACTACTACCTACCTGCCTACCTACCTACCTACTACTACCTATAAACCTCACGGAGCCCGAGACCTTTCCAACGAATGCTAAACCGTGGAAATCGGTTCGTGCGTTCTGGAGTTATAGCGTCAGGAAGGAAAACCCGACTTATTTTTATATAGTAGAGATAATTCTAATTATAAATGTGGCTGTGTAAATACAGGGTGTAAACAAGCTCGTCACGAAGCCGTCAACCAAGCATTCTGAACATCAAACTAAGTAACTTTACGCAGAAAATATCGCTGGGAAACGACTTTTTTGGAGTGAAAAACCCTTTTTTGTGGTAGAACTCAAAACGTTGTGCTGATGGATGGATTGAAAGTTAAAAAAAATCATTAAAAACTTGCCAAACAGTTAAAACTTTGACCCTCAATATCTTCGTAACTATGATGACTGTAGAACAAAAAATAATTTCGCAATATCGGGGAACAAGTGCCTTTCGGCTTCTTTAAGAGATTTTTACACCCTGTATTACCTGTGTACCACTAAACATGCATTAAAAAGCATTCTGGCTACATAAAAAAAGTGTTTTATTGCAGGCAAAAACACCCATAAATAGAACAAAAAAAGTAACAAAAAGGACAAAAAGTTAAGGCTAAACCTGTTCCTAGACCATTGAGGAAATTAAGTCTGTGTATAAAGGCGCTAAGACGAGCTAATTTAGCGACTCTATTTGTGGTGGTTCAAACTTCGTTTGAAATGCTGTTAGGATAAAGTTCTAATCAGCTTGCACTACAAAGTGGTTATTACGTCAGCCACTGCGGGCCAAATAGCGCGAAATGAGTGGTTTCGATCGATTTACAAAAAAACTATTGGATTAAAAAACTGAAACCGTATCATGCTAATATATTGCTTGTAGATTTATTTGCCAAAATATCAGAATGATCGCTTGCATATTAGTAGATATGTTTTTTATTATTTGAAAGATATTTTTAGAGATAAGGTCGTGATTTCTTTTTATCGAGCCAAATTAATTGTATTATGTTTTAAAAACAGTATCATGCTAGCATATTTCCTGAAAAATATCATATATTTATCTGGTCTTGTTTGTAGCAGTGAATCATATACTTTTAGTAATTATAAAACTCGCGTTTAGCTCATGTAATCGCCTTAAGTAATTCATTGGTTAACTATTATAATACTAAAAGGTCATTGGTTTGAACCCGACTGTTGAACCGAAACCCGGTCTAACTACTTGGAATATTTTGAAAGTAATCGTAAATGTTTGCTCTAAGATTGTAGAATCTACAGGACGTAATCAATCTCATTACGAAGCCGTCAACCAAACAATCTATACGTCAAACTAAGTAACTTGACGCAAAAATTATTGCTGGGAAACGACTTTTTTTAGGGTGAAAAATCATGTTTTGTGGTAGAACTCAATTTAATGCACTCAAAACATTGTACTTATGTGATGGATTGATTGAAGAGTACGGGGGTCGTGGAGGTGTTTCAAATAAAAATCTTACATTACATTAAAACTTTGTATTTAAAACAGGGTGTAAAACACCTCCAAGCGAAGCCGAAAGGCTGTGTTGTGTTGTTTTTTATTATACACCGAATAGTCTACACTAATATTATAAAGAGGAAAACTTTGTTTGTTTGTTTGTTTGGTTGTAATGAATAGGCTTAAAAACTACTGGACCGTTTTTAAAAATTCTTCCACCATTCGAAAGCTACATTATCCACGAGTAACATAGGATATATTTTATCCCCGTACTCCCACGGGAACGGGAATTACACGTGTGAAACCGCGTGACGTCCGCTAGTGTAGAATAAAATCCGCTGGGAACCATCTAGTTAAGGAGATATTAGAAGTCCAAGTTTTTTTTTTATTGTAAGATTTCTACTTTTGAACACTTGTACGTCCCCCGTACTATTAAATTCCTCCATCAACACAATGTTTTGAGTGCGTTACATTGAGTTCTACTACAAAACATGATTTTTCATACCAAAAAAAAAGTTGTTTCCCAGCAAAAATGTTTGCGTAAAGTTACTTAGTTTGATGTACAGAATGCTTGGTTGACGGCTTCGTGATGAGATTGTTTACACACTGTATACTATCTAGATTGACGTACTAATTTTGTTACTAACCGGAAAGAAACTATTAACCCTGAACAAACGTTGCTCATTTCGGCCTATTTTAAACGAATGCACACAAAAACATAACAAATAAAGTTTTTGACCTTACAAACAGCGGAAGTTTAAATATTAAATAAACTTGAACTCGGAAAACGCTTGTTTTTCTTTATCTTTTAATTTTAAAAGGTACAGATTTAAACGACAATGGGTCGTATATAATCTTAAAGGTTATGGGAATATATCCTGCCAAATGTTATTTTTAAGTTCATTACAAAACCAAAATCAAAGCATTTATTTCAATTTTGCCAGTTACAGGCGCTTTTGAATTATCGAAACAAAGATGGAAATTAAATGTAGCTACATTCCCAGTCACAAGAGATAATAGCTGTGAAAGTGATGTAGTTCATCCCAATGAATTTAAATATGAATATATGAATGGGAATATTATTCCCGCGATCATGATGCTTGCAACAGCGTCGAAATATCGGATGCTCGAAAAACCTAAGGAAAATCACGGATATAATCCCTTAAGGCGCTTAGACGAGCTAAATTAGCAACTCTATTTGTGGTAGTTCAAACTTCGTTTGAAATGCTGTTAGAATAAAGTTCTAATCAGCTTGCACTACAAAGTGGTTGTTACGTCAGCCACTGCGGGCCAAATAGCGCGAAATGAGTGGTTTCGATCGATTTACTAAAAAACTATTGATTGGATTAAAAAACTGAAACAGTATCATGCTAATATGTTGCTTGTAGAATTATTTGCCAAAAAATCATAATGATCGCATGCATATTAGTATGTTTTTTATTGTTTGAAAGATATTTTTAGAGATAAGTTCGTGATTTCTTTTTATCGAGCCAAATTAATTGTATTATGTTTTCAAAACAGTATCATGCTAACATATATCCTGAAGAATATCATATATTTTTCTGGTCTTGTTTATAGCATTGAATCATATACTTTTAGTAATTATAAAACTCGCGTTTAGCTCATGTAATCGCCTTAAGTACTTTAAGTGTAAAGACTTCTTGGTCAACAGTTCCGAATAGGCATGAAGTATCAAAAAATTACAAATCTATTTAGTTCGTCAGTGAGTATTGAAAAATAATGGAAAAGTAGTTTTTATTTTTGCAAATCAATGAATATTGACAAAGATAAAACGGATCAAAGAAGTGAGGGTTCATGACGTCAGTACGGTTTAAAAATGATGAAGAATTTTAAAAGCGTTGTGTCTTCGTCAATTTTTGTTTTGTAACAAAAGAAAAATAATTAAGGGTTCAATATTTTTTGATAATCTAACTGAGGGAATAATTCGTTTCTTTTTGTCGTCTACCCTTTACCTAAGTAAACTAGCGAGTCATAGATATTCTCTTGACAACCAAGACTTACCACAGGTACCTATGATGCAAGACATTGTTAATACCTAGTGATAATTGGACTTAATAACTGCACACAATAGTAAAACAAAAAACATAAAACATGGCTACCGTTGACTGAGTAATTTGCTCATGCACAGATCAATAATAAACGTTATGAGTTCCTTAGTGATAAATCTTTATAAGACATAAATATATTATTAATTTTCCTGTCAATTTATTTTTATTTTTGTTCTTGCTGGCATTATGTTTTTTTGATTTGATATCGTTATAATTATTTGAAAATTTTAAATTCTGCTGACATTTTGTATTATAAATATAACGATTTAATTTTAATTCATGTAATTTTATTGATTGACTCTAATTGTTTTGATTTAATTTGTATTTATTGATTTTAATTGTTTTGATTTTATTTATATTTATTCATTTTAATTGTTTTGATTTAAATTATATTTAATTGCTTTGATTTAATTTAATTTCATGAAACATTTTGTATGCCTACCGGCCGCGAACATAGTTAGTTTCTGAATTTTATGTATTTTGAACACCTACTTTTAGCTATGTTCACAAAATAAATAAATTTGAATTTTGAATTTGAGTAATGAATTGAGATTTATTACATTTATTTACATTCACAATCACATTAGACGACGCGTTGCACCATAACTCGATCGGCTGCACAAAAGCTGGACCAAATCTGGAGATACCGCCGAATTTATAAAAATACCAAAATTCGCCGAATGAACACATTGGTTTTCCCGATCTTTTTCTATGGAGCGGAGACATTGCGTATGCAGGACCGACGCAAGATTGACGCCCATGAGCTGATGTGGTGTTGGAGGCGCATGCTAAGGATTTCCTAGACCGCTCATTTGCTGGAGCTGGAGCGTTTGGTAATCCAGGGTAGAGTCGAAGGCACGAGACCACGTACGTTGGACAGACTCCATTAAAACTGTCACCAAGATCCCTCTGGCAGATTGTACTCGCCATGCGGCCAATAGATGGAAAAGAATCGCGAAATCAGCGACCGCAGCTGTGAACGTCCCCTTATGACCACGAGCACTCTGTCTAGAGTAAACGACTGAGATGAGAGACATTTATAACATACATAAATGTGGCCCTAAAGTTTGACAACTAGTCTGGTGAGATAGGTAGGAAAGAAGAAAGAAAGAATGCATTTATTAGCCCGCCACGACAAAACATACGGTTAAATATAGAGAGAAAAATAGGATCAAAATTGATCCTGTAAGAGGCCAAAAGGCTTCTATCTTAGCATCTAGGTATAACATTTAAAAAAAACGTCACAGCGCTGATATTCTGATAGGGCTCAAAGTAATGCCACGGGCAGATGCAGATAAAAATATAAAATATATATAGTGTAAACGAGCAAATATAGAGCAGCGGTGGCCCAGTGGTGACTGCCCCGACTTACGAACAGTAAGTTGTGGGTTTGAACCCAGACAGGCGCATTACTTTGCGTAATTCATTTCATTATCACTGCTCTCAAAACGCTGAAGGAGAAAATCGTGAGGAAACCGGCAAGTCCTAGAAGCAAAACATTCGAAGGTATTTCGAGGCAGGTGGACCAGCAGTGGGGGGGACATTAATAGGCTGATGATGATAATGAGCAAATACAAGATGTAAACCACCTCATCACAAAGCCGTTAACAAACTAACCGTACATCAAACTAAGTAACTTTATGCAAAAAATATTGCTGGGAAACACCTTTTTTTTGAGGTTATAAATCATGTTTTGTGGTAGAACTCAATGTAACGCACTTAAAATATTGTGCTGATGGATGGATTGAATAGTATGGGGATCGTGGAGGAGTTAAAAGTCAAAATCTTACAAAAAAAACTTGTCAAAAAGTTGTAACCTGACCTCCCATATCTCCGTAACTAGAAGGTTCCCAGGTATGGTGTAGAACAAAAAATATTACTATTAATACAATGATGGGGAGAACAAGTGCCTTTAGGCTTCGTAGAGAGGTGTTTTACACCCTTTATAAATATGTGTCAGTATAATAAATAAAAAAATAAAAAATACAAACAATTGACCGCGAAATGCAACCTGCAAAGACCAGTCCGTCTAAAGGACGTTACACACGTCCTTTCAACGTCTACTAATCATGAAAGTGTAAACAAACATGTAATTATTTTATTAGAGTAATCATTATTTACAATATATACACACTAACATTATAATAGGAAGAAAAAATATGTACAAATATCAAAAAAGGGGTTACAGGGCATCGAAAAATTCGTCCACATCGCTGCCAACAGGAAAAGTGCCCAGAAGGCTGGCAGCATTGCCACGTTGGATGGCAATGCTGATTCTTTGGCCAAAAAATAGTCCCGCCCTCTGGTCTGGTTAGTGACGGTGACATTAGGGGGGCAGCCAGAATACTGTTCAGCAGTGATGTGGTGGCGCCATACTCTCCAGATACTCTTTCAGCCCTGGAGAGTAAACATCCATCGCCTGCGGATGGTCTCACCTTCCCCGACCCACCCGTCCACCCCGACCCCCCCATTCAGGATCCACCTTTTTTTAATATTTCAGCCCCGCAGTTGATCGCAGCCGTGAGCTCCTTTCGGAGTGGTTCTGCTGGCGGCCTCGACGGCCTGACCCCACAACATTTGAAAGATTTGTTGAGTTCAGGCGCCGGGGAAGCTGGTGAGTCGCTCTTGAAGGAGCTCGCGGTTCTGATCAACTTAATGCTCTCTGGCGGCGTGAACGATGCCGTCGTCGATGTCTTGTATGGGGCTAACCTATGCGCCCTGCGCAAGAAGGACGGCGGCATTCGTCCAATTGCCGTCGGTTGCACCTACAGGCGTATGGCTGCCAAAATATGTTGCAAGCTATACAGCGAGACGCTTGCAACTAAGTTCCAGCCCCTTCAACTTGGTTTTGGTTCCAGGGGGGGCTGTGAGGCAGCCGTACATGCCCTATCATCTTTTCTAGACTCTAAAAAAGGTGAGGTCGTCCTCAAGGTTGACGTCAAAAATGCCTTCAACTCCGTGAATAGGGACACTTTGTTGGCTGAAGTAAAAAAAGAATTACCCGAAATTTATGGTTTTTTGTGGCAATGTTATAGACACCCTTCAAAATTACTTTACAAGGACAACGTTTTGGAATCTGCAGTTGGATGCCAACAAGGTGACCCTCTCGGGCCTGTCATTTTCAGTTTGGCTATTCATCCCATAATTCAACAACTAAATTCAAAATTTAATGTATGGTATTTAGACGATGGAACGCTAGGAGGTGATGTTGACACCGTTTTGGCTGACTTGCAACTCCTCAAACATCAGTTTAAATCCATTGGCCTAGACCTTAACCCATCAAAGTGTGAAATTTACCTCTCTGACGTTACCGACAGACAATCGATTATAGATAAATTTAATGCAATAGCTCCTCAAATCAAAATTTTAGAAAAAAGTTCCCTGTACCTCCTAGGTTCCCCTATTTTAGAAGAAAGTTATTCATCTTTCATTGATGACAAAATTATACATTTCAATGATATTTCGGACAGACTTTCCAAAATTAATTTACATGCGGCATTCACGATTATCAGATATTGCTGTTTTGGTCCAAATTTTATGTATTTTCTCCGTTGTTCTCCTCTTTGGAAGCAACCAGAACTTTTGGACAAAATTGATCAAATTATTCGCAACACTTTAACATCCATTCTTAATGTGGCCCTGGATGACCGAGCGTGGCTGCAAGCCACACTACCAATTCGTTTTGGTGGTCTCGGCGTCCGCAAAATTTCTAGTATAAGCTTACCGGCGTTCCTGTCTTCTGTCCACAGCACTGAAAAGCTAACCAGGAAAATTTTAAGTCTTTCCTTGGTTGACTCGGAAGTGCCGTGACGCAGAGGACGCCTGGAAAGTGACTTGCCCGGACACGGATCGGCCCGAGAACCCGTTTTCCCAGAGACAGTGGGATGAGCCGCTCTGCAGGTTGGTACGGAATAAACTTATTAATACGTCTACCAATACTGCTGAGCGTGCCCGCCTGCTGGCTGTGGGTGAGTGGGAGTCGGGTCTCTGGCTTCAGGCACTACCGTCACCTAATATAGGCACTTTGTTAGGTGACACGACCTTCCGGCTCGCTACTTGTTTGCGTTTGGGCGCTCCGTGTGGGGCTCCACATCGCTGTCAATGTGGTGAAGCAGTCGACTGCCTCGGACACCATGGCCTTTCTTGCATTAAGAGTGCAGGTCGGATAGCGCGACACGCCAGCATTAATGATCTCATCCGTCGTGCTCTTGCCACCGCCGGGGTGCCAGCTGTGTTAGAACCAACTGGCTTGGCGCGCGTCGATGGCAAGAGACCAGATGGTATGACCATAATGCCATGGAAGTTGGGTAGGCCTTTGGTGTGGGACGCAACTTGCGTCGACACCCTTGCGCCATCTCATCTTCCTAGCACGGTGTGCTGCGCTGGGGCGGCTGCTGCAGGTGCTGAAAACCTCAAACGGCGCAAATACAATAATTTAATTGGTAATTATGTGTTTGAGCCGTTTGGGGTCGAAACACTAGGGCCATGGGGTCCGAGTGCCCGCCTAGTATTTCGGGAAATCGCCAAACGGTTGGTCGACTCTTCACGTAACATGTAATTAATTAATCAATTCGATTCGTTAATGGTAACTTCCGAAAGCGACCGGAAGTCAACACAAAAACTTAGCCAAGAAAACGCTAGACGGATGACATTGTGAGTTAAGTAGCAAGAATAAAGCCTTGGCATTGAGATTTTTAATTAATATTTATTAAAGACTCGCGTCTAGGCCTGCGCGGAGGTTGGAGTTTATCCACAAGAACGTACTCATCATCAGTCTAGCAGTCCACTGCTGGACATAGACCTCTTCAATGTCTCGCCATGTAACTCGATTCTTGGCAACTCTCATCTAATTGCTACCAGCAACCATGCGAAGATCGTCGCTCCACGTTCGCCTGAGATAGTCCTACTTTACGTCTGCCGATTCGCGGTCTCCACTCAAGAACACGTCTACCCCAATGGTCATCGGTTTTACGGCTAATATGACCTTGGCCACTTCAGCTTACTTGTGCGCTTTGTCGACAATTATGTCTATGCCAACAACTATGTCTATGCCGACAACTATGTCTATGTCGACAACTATGTCTATGTCGACAACTATGTCTATGTCGACAACTATGTCTATGTCGACAACTATGTCTATGTCGACAACTATGTCTATGTCGACATCTATGTCTATGTCGACAACTATGTCTATGTCGACAACTATGTCTATGTCGACAACTATGTCTATGTCGACAACTATGTCTATGTCGACAACTATGTCTATGTCGACAACTATGTCTATGTCGACAACTATGTCTATGTCGACAACCATGCCTATGATAGCTATATCACCTCGTTCCGTATCCGATCTTTCAGAGAGACTCCTTAAGTATAGCCCGATGCCGGGGTTGCGGGCCTGTTCGAAAGAGATACCGGGGCCCCGGAACGTAAAAGGCGAGGAAGGAACATGGATGGTTTTTAGTCAGTAAGAGTCTGACACTCCCTCCCGCTCCGCCCAGAGTGGGGGGGGTCATTTGATGATTTCCCATCCTTAAAAAAAAAAAAAAAAAAAAAAAAGTATAGCCCGATCCATAGCTCGCTGAGCGTCCTTGAATTTATAGACCAATCATATCGTGAGTGTCCAGGTTTCGGCTCTACGTACGTCCTAATAAGATAAAAAGTTTCTTCAAAAGCTTAAATCTAACTGGTAGACCGACATTCTTGTCTTAGTATTGTAGATCACGTCGGGATCACATAGGGGTATTAAGAACAGCATGTATAGTTCTTCATCCCCCATATAGAAATGTCTGATGAGTTACTGCCCGACGGTTATTATCGGGAGAGTCATACAGATTCATTTTCTATAAAGCGTGTAATTTAAAAAACTTTTTAACGGATCCGAAATTCACTTGCTTTCACCGTCATTGCGATCATTTCTTTGTTGTACACCATACCTGGGAACCTTCTAGTTACGGAGATATTGGGGGTCAAAGTTACAACTTTTTGACAAGTTATTGTTACGAGCTGGGTATGAGATAAATTAATTACTACCGATTAAACAACACAATAACTTTATTAATCACAAAACAACTTAAACTTAATCACAAATACACCACTGATCACTATTCGCTTAGATATCGCACTTCAAGTTCTCTTCGATTCGCTTCGTTGTCTAGTAGGTCCGATGTAACATTATTTTTATTAGGTACTAGTTCTTAATGAAATATTGTTACTTTACTTAAACTCCTCCACGACCTACTATTCAATCCATCTATCAGCAGTCTTTTGAGTGCGTTACAGTGAGTTCTACCACAAAACATTTCTCAGCATTAATTTTGTCGTAAACTTACTTAGTTTGATGTACAAAATGCTTGGTTAACGGCTTCATGATGAGTTTGTTTAGACCCTGTATATGGATGGATTGCAGGTAATTGACGAGGAAAAGATAAAAATAGTAAAGAATTGTTTCTGATTGTTTTACATTGTGAACAAGTGATTAAAAAATATATCTTTGTTTTATAAAACCGTCGGTATAATAAGTAGTTCTGCAGTGCCAGTCACGTTGCTAAGCTAGGGGCAAGTTGAAAGGTCATAAACCATTACAATAGTAATCACAGCCACTTGTGTCGATCTTTATGTTAAGCCGTGTTTACCTAGGTTGGTTAGTGGATGGGTGAAGGAAAACATCGTGAGGAAACCGCCATGTCCTAGAACCAAAAATTCGAAGACATGTGACATTTACCAAACCGCACTGGGCCCGCGTGGTGGATTATAGCACATACGGAAAAATGCGCGCCTTTTTTTTTTGTTGGGATGGGAAATCATCAAATGACTTCTCCCACTCTGGGCGGAGCGGGAGGGAGTGTCAGACTCTTACTGACTAAAACCCATCCTTCTCCTTCCTCGCCCTTTATGTTCCGGGGCCGCGGTATCTCTTTCGAACAGGCCCGCAACCCCGGCAGAAAATGCGCGAATTGACGTGGAGTTGCGGACACCAGCCCGTTGTACATTACAATACAATGCATGCCGAGTCTTCTTCGTACCACAAAAAGCACGTTAAGCCGTTTGTCTCGGGCTGTCATTTGTAGATCTTTGACAGTTGTTACAGATAGCCAGTGCAGGGTCTTACGAAGGGGTATCGTATTACCCCGTACTAACTGGGTTGTGGAGGTCAGGTAGACAGTCGCTCCATGTAAAATACTGGTATTCAGCTGCATCCGGTTAGACTGGAAGCCGACCCCGTTATAGTTGGAAAATGGCAGGCAGTTGATGAAAATGATGAGTACTGCTAGACGTACAGTTTTGAGAAAAAGGTGCTTTATCAATAGTGTTTCTAAAACCTTAAGGAGGATGTTTCAAGGTGGCCTGCGTAATTAAAATTTTCTTACGTTTTTTGCAATTTCAGGGCAGTGCTAAGTTGTATGTTGATAAACTGATCGGTCGCGACTGTAAGACGTATTAAGTTACAGAATTATAATCATCAAAATCATCAATTGGAGGGTTGTACCCTCCAAGTTCATAAGAGTCGAAGAAGGACTTTGACCGTGAAAAAAACTTTTTTGCAAAAAATAAAACCGACTTCAAAAAAAAAACAAAAAAGTGAAAAATAACTTAAGCTTCTGAAGTCGGTGACCTTTGTTTGATTGCTTTAGTTTTTTTGTCACCGACTTCAGAAGCTTAAGTTATTTTTCACTTTTTTGTTTTTTTTTTGAAGTCGGTTTTATTTTTTGCAAAAAAGTTTTTATTTTTCACTTTTTAGTGGTTCACATGTGTTTGATAAACATGGAAAGTGCATACCGTTACAATTACAACAAGCCCAAACACGACTAGGACACATTGTCTCATTATGGAGTTCCGTGACTCTTGGCTTCATCATCAGATCTGATGGTAGAATGGTTCTTATCGAACGCAAATGCTTCACTTGTTGTAGAAAATACCAAAAACGCAACACGTTTTCATATAAAATTTGAAGAGTTCCCTCGATTTCGCCAAGATTCCATCATCAGATCCCAACTTGGTGGCTATGGGACCATTTGGAAAGAATACCCTTTCCAACAAAAAAAGAATTTTCCAAATCGGTTGGCAAGCGACGGAGTTATGCCCGAACAAACATAAAAAAAAAAAAAAAAAAAAATAGAAACATCCGAATTGAGAACCTCCTCCTTTTTTAGAAGTCGGTTAAAAATACGTTTATCGACTCTTACGAACTTGGAGGATTGTATTGATGATTTTGATGATTATAATTCTGTAACTTAATACGTCTTACAGTCGCGACCGATATGTTTATCAACATACAACTTAGCACTGCCCTGAAAATTGCAAAAAACGAACGAAAATTTGAATTTCGCGGGCCACCCTACCGCTTTCACCTTAAAGGTTTCAAAACTAGAATGACCCTTAATACCCACATGCAATGCATTTTAACGACCAATATAATGTCCCCAGTTACACATTAAGGGCCTGCGCAGACGACGGACTTATTGTGCGTGACGGACAAAAAGTCTGCGACAAATTTTGCGTGATTAATGTATTTGACTACTTATTTGACCTTTTTTGTCGACTAAAAGGCGATCAGTAGGAGCCTTTCCATCAGTAGATCCTTATAATGGACCAAACGTAGTGAAACACAATTAAACACGCAAAAGGAGATGTTCCAGAAATGTATGGAGCCTGGGCCACCACTGTGTACACTATATGTAAATATTGCTGTATATTACAGTAACCGTTTTTCATTGTTAATTTTCTTTAATTTCACTTCGTTTCCATGTACATTCAAATGAGCTTGGTCAAGGAGAGCAACACAACGTAAAATTAAACATGGCAGATCAGAGCAGCAGTATGCAAACAATGTCATTTTGACAATGACATTTGATTGAACAGACCAATCCAAACTCAAAGAAACGAAGATGTAACTTCTTAAAACTGTCAAAGTCGTCAAACGTCATGTCACACAATTGTCATGGCTGCCCTAAAATAGGGTTTTCTTATTAAAAAACTACATTTATGTACGTCTGTACCCCTCTTCAAATTAATTTATTAGTATTTTTATGGAATTCCCCTATTTTTTTTCTATTTATCCATGTAGTGTACATAGTGGTGGCCCAAAATCAAACATCTCCTTTGTCGCAGACTTTTTGTCAGTCACGCACAATAAGTCCGTCGTGTGCGCAGGCTCTAAGTGTGAGGGCAGACATCAGATGTCTTCACACCTAACACATGGCAGAAACAAGTTCTAAGAAAACCCGTTTCTGATTATATAACAAGATAAGATGACACTTTCACTAGCAGTCTAGCCTAGATTTTAGTCTAGATTTTATTGGTGTGGCTGGATTTTCTTGTTTTCATTCTCCTTAGGTGTTGGAGGTCTATCTATCTAATTATCATGGGGATTTAGGTTTCCGCACTTAGTCCTTGAAATGGACCATTATGCGTGAGCCATGGTGGCCGATTACTCCAACCAGCCCACCTCCCTCCAGAAGCAGATTAGACCTCCCGTACTCCTCAGGACATCTGCATGTGATCCTGGTGTTCCCAGGGTCTCTTCGCGAATCTTGTTTACGGCTGTGCACTCCAGGAGCACATGCGCTACCGTCTCCGCCGCCTCCATGCACGTGGTGTTGGATGTTGACGAGTCGTAGATACAAAAACAAACAAACAAATATCGCTGGACATTTACACACAGCGGCATCTAGTGCCACACTAGCAGGGCTTGTGTCGTTGACACCAGATAGTTGATATACTACATGTATACTTTTTTGCTTGTAAATACATACATATTATACATATAAACATCCATGACTCGAAAACAAATGTCCATGCTCATCACACAAACATTTGCTCCTACCAGGATTCGAACCCAGGACCCCATGAACGTAAGGCAGCCTCACCACCACTACATCCTTCTGAATCCTTCACACATTTTTTTTCATCCGTAAAAAAAGGGCTTACCAACCGACGAAATGAACAAAACTCAAAGAAAGCTTTTCTATGACCTTTTATCACAAACCGTCCGTAAGCTATGTGTCAAACAGACAGAGATAGCAACCTATCGAAACCGAACAGTAAGTTATTGAAAATGGCATTGGCCAATTTTCTAATACTCAATGCCAATCGGAGATAGGTTTAATGTGAAAACTAAAATGTTAAATTCCATTGCATTTTTAAACAGCCAACCAACGGTTTATGACATAACGAAGATATAGGAAAGGTATGCTCCGATGGTTGGTGTCGCAACCAGAGTGGTGAAATACAGCCACGCGGTTGATACGTCCGCAACCACGACCAGTTGGGCATGTGATGCGGAGGAATGAGGAAAATAATAAATGTTTTTTTTCCAAATTTACAATTTTCAGAATAGCACTACGTAGAACAGACAATATAAACCTAAAAAATGTAAAAATACCACTGAATTTAAACCGCCGCCACCCAAACTAAGATTAAACTGTGTTATGGGTAAATGATAAATGATCTTTATTTTGTAAGTAGGTTTTCACAAACACTTTTACACGTCATTTTTGTGGTGTCAGGGCTCTCTCTTTATACAATGTCAAGATAATTTAAACAAGTTCGGAATTACATAGTGATTAGTGTTAGGTACTAGCGATTGCTGGACCAAGCAGTATAGTTATAAGGAACTTAAAACCATTCTTGGACTGCAGCCATTCTCGGAGAGTGTATATGTCGTAGGATAATTTGATACTTCGAATCTTCGCGAAAATCCTAGGGGTTTTGCGAAAACGCGGATAATTAGACATAGGCGAAAAATTATCAAATCTTACTGGACAAAGTCAGGATTTTTGCGAAAATACTCGTTATTATAGCAATATTGCGAAACGAAACGCTGGCTGTTATGAAATAAGAACGCTGATTGGTCGGTCAGCGCGTTCAATAAGAGATCGTCTCTGATTGGTTGACGTCTTAAATGTCAATCATTTGTTGCCGCACGTTATTTGTTTACGTTTGTGTCTGAGTTAAATTACAGAAGTGTTTTGTTTTTTATCGTAAATAGTGTACCTACTTGGACTTAAATAAAGTGGTAAATAAAATTGCTACACGGATGTACATAGTGTCATATATCATAAAAGTCTAAATAAAAAGTTTATAAAAATCAATTTAGTGATTTTCCTTTCTCACCTATTCTAAACCTTCATAACTCTATGATACAATACTTGAAGATAATCATCGGCAAACTAGTAACCAATTAGAAGTCAGCCAGCAAAATTGTAGCCAATCAGTGTTGAGCACATCAAATCTTACTATAGTAACGTGTATTTTCGCAAAAATCCTGACTTTGTCCAGTAAGATTTGATAATTTTTCGCCTATGTCTAATTATCCGCGTTTTCGCAAAACCCCTAGGATTTCCGCGAAGATTCGAAGTATCAAATTATCCTACGACATATACATATGTGGGTACGTGTGTATGGATGTGAGTGTTTTGGATGTGTTTGTGAGTGTATGTGTGCATGTGGATGTGAGTGTGTGTGTGTTTGGATGTGTTTGTGTGTGTGTGCGTGTGTATGGATGTGTGTGTGTGTTTGGATGTGTGTGTGTGGATGTGTTTGGATGTGGATGTGAGTGTGTGTGTGTTTGAATGTGTTTGTGTGTGTGTATGGATGTGTCACCCTTTTCTCAATAACAACCATGGATTTGTGCCCAGCTGATGGCAATATGCTCACTCCTTATTACTAGGTACTCCTCTGCCTTAGGTACTCCTCTGCCTTACCCTTCTCCGACAACAGGTGCGATGTTATGATATAAGAAAGGCATGGTCCGATGCTCGGTGTCGCAAGCAGAGTGGTGAAATATTGAGATAGGCGACGTAAAACTTGTTGCTGTGGTCACTATACAGAATATTACAGAAGGTCGGATTCAACTTCATTTGTTTCACGAAGAAAATTTGCCTTTTATGTTTCTACTCATAGAAGATGGTCGTGGCTAAATAATATCGAATAATAATAAATAATATCGCTGGACATTAACACACAGCGCCACCTAGTGCCACACTAAGCAAAGCTTGTGTCGTGGACACTAGATAGTTGATATACTACATATATACTTTTTTGTTTGTAAATACATACTTATTATTATACATATAAACATCCATGACTCGGAAACAAATGTCCGTGCTCATCACACAAACATTTGCTCCTACCGGGATTCGAACCCAGAACCCTAAGAACGTAAGGCAGCGTCACTACCACTACGCCGATCGGGTCGTCGGATAATAATTTACTATTCCTGATAAATACCGATTAATATACCCTAATCTCAAAACACTTTATATTACCCTAAAAAGCGCCGTCGACTACGCTTTTCGCATCGGTATTTCTCAGGAATGATACATTATCTTCTCATAAGAGTGGTATCGTGGGGCAAGGAGGACCCCTCCTTCCCTCCCCCTCCTCCACACCGCGCGAGTTGACTTCCATCGCATACATTTCATAATATTACGGTTTCACTTCGATAGATTGCAATCTACTGAAAAACAATGCGTTATATTGTAAGCAGTATTTTCGTTTGACAATCTTTTGAGAGTTTATAATCTCTCCAGTTATATAACAAACTAACGTGTTTGACAATTTATTGGTGACATATATATAATATAGACATATAGATAGATAGAAAATAGATAGATATATGATAACTAAATAGCGTGTTTGATCGTCCACGAGGTAACATGCATGTGGTCGTGCGTTTTTGTGCCAGTTGCATGGAGTGAGCCTTCTGTATGTCTTTTAATGTCAGCATTTTTAGACAGACGGATTAAGACGCTGACAACAGCTAAAAAGGCTTGTCTCAAACAATTTTTTTGCCAAATCTATACAGTTTGTGACGGCGAAAAAAAAATATGTTAATCTTGAACATATTTCTGAGAACCCTGTTGTATTCAAAACACGTTTGTGAAAAGTTTTCTCGATACAAAAAAATTGTAAACTAACCTCTTAAAATGATCTTCCAACAAAAATATCTGTATAACGTATCAACGTACGTTGGTAAAATTTTATAACAATAACGTATTATATTTAAATACAGAACTTGGTTGCTTTTTATTTTTGACTACTCAACTAATTTTAAAGTAATCAATTTATTGTTTTGTTTGTAAAAAGTTACGAACGTCCCGTCATCACGCTTCTCTTTCTTACGTATACAATCCGACAGTGATCGCATAGACGCGCAGCTAGACGGACGCATGTCGCATGTCGCTCTGCCCCGCTATTCGTTTCATATTTAGATGTTTGATAACTTCAAACATACATTAATTTTATTTTGTTCCTAAAACTACCTACACTAAGTTGTAAAAAGATTGGCACGTAAAGACATTTCTAAAGGACATAAGTTTTAACATAATTATAGTTCTAAGCTGTGAAAATATTTACTGTGCAAAATGGGAAATAAACAAAAATGCCGGAGGCCATCAAAAAAGCGCTACCATACTAACAAACAAAAATATCTCATGGAAGTAGTAAAGTAAACTAGTACATTTGTATATTGTTGTAATATTGACAAAACGGGTACGAACACGGTACGAACATAAATGAAATTATAACTAAATAGGTACTGTGAAGGCCACCAACCACCGATTTTGTACCACCCATAACGTAAATTCGTCATCTTACGTAACGCCCAGTTAGTCTAGTGGTACTTGCATTGCATCCGAAACACGAGTCTCAAGTTCGAATCCAAGTTCAGGTTTAGGAAATTAACCTGAATTCTTTTATTTACTTATTTTTGGGAAATTTACATTGCTTTTTTTAAATTTATTTTTAATATTTTAGAATAATTTATAAAATCTCTTTACTTAATTTTTAAAAGATCTTTACAGTGAAAAGAGACGTTTGGTGCACAGTTCAGAAGCAGGTGAAGCTTCGGAAATTGTTTTTCACCTGTAAGTGTGTAATAACTTTAATCATAAAAAGAAAGTGACAAATAAGTCCTGTGATAAACTTTCAAATTTACATAGACCTATGACTATCTTAGACCTGGACTATAGGAAAATACTCGTAGCTTTGTCCATTGTTTCTTACCCACACTATAAAAATCATCGTGAGAGCTTTGGTATTTTTAACCGACTTAAAAAAGGAGGAGGTTATCAATTCCGATGTTTGTTTGTTTTTTTTTATGTACCTATGTTCCAGCATAACTCCCGTCATGTATAGACGGATTTGCAAAATTCTTGATTAGTTCGAAATGGTTTTCTTTCGAAGTGGTTCCTTATAAATTGCATAAAGATCTGATGATGAGTTTCGGGGATAGACAACGGAACTCTTCAAAAAATGACAGCACATCAACTGCGATTGTTGCGGTCGTTTGTCTATGTATTGTTAGTATAATGTAATGGAGTACCACAACCAAAAAGTTAAAAATAGAAACTTAAAAAAAGACAAAACAAGAAACACCGACTTCCGCAATTAAAGTTATTTTGCACTTTTTTTGAAAGTCGGTTCTATTTTTTTAATTTTTTTTTTATAGGATGTATTAGGTAATTTAAGTGCTGAATAAAGTTTTGCCAAGTTTAAATTATTTATTATTTATTTTTTATCGTTATCATAAAGGAGAATGACCAAAGTGGACCAATTTTTTTTAAAAAAGGACAAGATCTGCCCCCAGATTTACTACATAGCTCATTTGAAAGACGGGTTCAAATGCATATTTTTTTTCTATGGAACTGAAAAAATCTGTCCCACAGAATCATAGATATTAGCTGAAACGCGAACTTGAAAAAAGTAGCACATTCACTTGACGACCTTTTCTTATACGAGGCATCATGATTTAAAAAAGGAAACATAAAAAATATTTACGCGTGAATTAGTTTTATTTTGTAATTACATCGTTGTTAGGTCTTGTGAAAAATTAATAAAAAGCTCTTTTGTATGCGCTTAGCATTCCATGTTTACAATTAAGTTACTGCTCACGTTACTTGGACCTGATTTTAAGCCCTTTTTTTTTAGGACGGGAAATCATCAAATGAATTCTCCCACTCTGGGAACCCATCCATGTTCCTTCCTCGCCCTTTATGTTCCGGGGCCGCGGTATCTCTTTCGAACAAGCCCGCGACCCCGGAAGGCTTCGGCCCTTGCGGGCCCTTCCCCTTATGCTGACATCTCTTTGAGGCAGGAGGGGTAACCATCGGCGTCGAGTCGATGTTGAAGTACCTAGGACTTGTCTTCGACAGCCGGTGGACCTTCGTGGAGCATTTCCGACGTTTGGCCCCCAGGCTGGAACGGACCGGGGCTGCCTTAAGGCGGCTCCCGCCCAACCTTGGGGGGACAAACGCCTCCTGCCGCAGGATCTACGCGGGGGTCGTGCGGTCCATGGCCCTTTACGGGGCCCCAGTGTGGGCGTGTTCCTAAAGGGGGCGAGCCGCCCATTACCTGGACGCACTCCAAAAAGTGGTAGCCGAAAAGATGGTCCATGGGTACCGCCCGCGAGGCGGCGGGCCTGCTTGCCGTATTGCCGCCGGATCTGGAGGCGATAGTACTCGCTCGCCCTGCACGAATGGCGCATGGAGGTACTGGTGTCTCAAGACGAAAGTCACCCAGACCAGTATGTGTTGCCAGTGATTACCTACGGGACCGAAACGTGGTCGCTCACAATGGGCCTTATCAAAAGGCTTAAAGTCACTCAAAGGGCAATGGAGAGGGCTATGCTCGGAGTTTTCTTGCGTGATCGAATCAGAAATGAAGACATCCGCAAGAGAACCAAGGTCACCGACGTAGCCCGAAGAATTGCTAAACTTAAGTGGCAGTGGGCAGCGCACATTGCTCGCAGAACGGATGGTCGTTGGGGCTGAAAAGTTCTGGAGTGGCGACCGCGAACCGGAAGACGATGCGTTGGAAGACCTCCCACTAGGTGGACAGATGACCTGGTGAAGGTTGCAGGAATCCAGAAGATGCGAGTCGCAAAGGACCGGTCAATGTGGCGACACTTGGGGGAGGCCTATGTTCAGCAGTGGGCGTCTTTCGGCTGAGATGATGATGATGATGATATCTTTTTAATTAATCATTTATTGAATTATTTAGTGAATAAGATTATATAGAAATAAGATACACAAAAAATAAGTGCAGGCAATAGTGTAACGTAGTATTCAATCTTGTTGAATTAGTCTGTAACTGTGGGTTAGAATTTGATGCACATTTGCACACATAGTAAGTCCAACATTATAAGTTAACCCACAATGGAGTCAACCCTGAGGGTACAAGACGGTATTTCTCGGAGAGACGGTACCTTCCAGGGTTTACCTATGTATGGCACAGACAACCATTTTAATTCGGCAGCATTATTATTATTTTTCGAAGGGACGACCGAGAATACACGTCCAAATACGCCTGTAAGGTCGGCAGTTTATGTTTTTATTTTCCTTTTCATTTTATTGGTTTTAAATTCAGTCTAAATAAAGTATCTTAAATTAAATAAAAAATACATTCATTTTAACTCGCCTTATCTAATTTGTTTTTAGCTCTTCATACAGAACAATAAATATATAACAGCGCCATCTATTGGTTTATTGTTAATCATTATTGACCACGTCCTTTCTTTCTTCCTTGTTGGTTCACTGTATCGCCGCCCTTTAAGAATGGCGCTAAGATACCGGAGAAATAGTGGGCGTGGCTTAAAATACCGAAACATCGCAGCTCGCTAACGGTTGTCAGCGTCTTAAGGCGTTGCCAGAAATATGTGGTTAGCGATTGCAAGACCTTAATACCATATAACATTGTGCTAATATTGGTAAGACTAAGTTAGGGGTATCGTATTACCCAGTACTAACTGGGTTGTGGAGGTCAGATAGGCAGTCGCTTCATGTATTAATACTGGTATTCAGCTGCATTCAGTTAGACTGGAAGCCGAATCCTAACATAGTTGTGAAAAGGCTAGGCAGATCATGATACGGCTGTGGAACATGATGTGCTTAGTTCGATTCCCTGATCAGGCAGTGCATTGGGTTTTTCCTTCAGGAATATCTCAGTAGCAGCCACAGTCTCGGTTTGTGCCCGATTGATGGCAATAGGGTCGCTCCCTATTACATGGGACTTAAAACATATCCAGCGAGATGTGAGGAATATCTCAGTAGCAGCCACATTCTCGGTTTGTTCCCAATTGTTGGCAATAGGGTCGACCCCATTACATGGAACTTAAAACGTAACTAGCGAGATGTGAGGAATATCTCAGTTGCAGCCACAGATTCTCGGTTTGTGACCTATGATGGAAATAGGGTCGCCCCCTATTATATGGAACTTAAAACATATCTAGCGAGATGTGGGTTTACTATTAGGTACATCTCTGATCCTCTAGCGATTACAGCCGTGGTGTTATGTGGATCTATAATTTATGTATGTCTGTATAGCGAATTAATCTCAAGAATGACTGAACCGATATTAATAAAATTTGTCCATTAATTTGTTTCGTGAGTTTTACAAGTTTTTATGGTGTTAATAATGTATTATTTATGGAAAATCACTGTGTATACATTAATCTGTGACTTATACGTATTTAATAAATATATGTATAATGCTAATTATATTTATCTATGGGGTTTTCCAACAATATGCTTTGGTCGTTACAGAAAATTGAGAAAAACAATGGTTTTATTACGACGCTGACGACTAGTATATAATTTTAAGAAGTCGTTCAAGTTATTGCTATTTACAACGTGTTTTTTTTTTATAAAATATTACTATTTTATTTTACTAATACTAATCACAGGGTGTAAACCACCGAGGATCGACCGGAGGACACGGTGGAGCACACGGTGGAAGTCTGCCCTGCGTGGGCGGAGCACCGCCGTGTCCTCGTGGCGGCGATCGGCGGCGGCGACCTCTCGCGTCCGGCCCTGGTTCAATCCATGGTCCGGAGCGAGACGGAATGGGAAGCCGTCGCCTCCTTCTGTGAAGCAGTCATGCTAGCGAAGGAGGTGGCGGAACGAGAGAGGGAAAGATCCTCTCTTACCGGCCGCCGCGGGAGACGCAACGGGCGTCGGGGGCCACGTGGTGGCTACCGGCCACCGTAGATGCGGGCCTGTGAACGGCTGGCTATGGGCTAGCTAGCCGTCCGGCCGTCTAACGACGACGACAGGCCGTGTCGACGGCGCGTTCGTGTTCCACGCGCGCCTCAAAGAGATGTCAGCAAAAGGAGAGGGGCCCGCAAGGGCCGAAGCCTGCCGGGGTTGCGGGCCTGTTCGAAAGAGATACCGCGGCCCCGGAACGTAAAAGGCGAGGAAGGAACATGGATGGTTTTTAGTCAGTAAGAGTCTGACACTCCCTCCCACTCCGCCCAGAGTGGGGGGGGGTCATTTGATGATTTCCCATCCTAAAAAAAAAAAAGGGTGTAAACCACCTCATCACGAAGCCGTTAACCAAGCATTCTGTACATCAAACTAAGTAACTTTATGCAAAAATTATTGCTCGGAAACAACTTTTTTATGATAGAGCTCAATGTAAGCCCCTCAAAACGTTGTGCTAATGGATGGATTGAATAGTACGGGGGTCATGGAAGTGTTCAAAGTATAAATCTTACTATTAAAACTAGTATTAGAAAAAAAAACTTCGCAAGAAAAATGAATCTTTCACCCCCAATATCTCCGTAACGAGAAGGTTCCCAGGTATGGTTTAGAACACCAAATGTTCGCAATGATGAGGAGAACAAGTGCTTTTCGGCTTCATTAGAGTAATTTTACGCCCTAATAATACCTACCTACTTATTTTTTAAATTACGATTCAAGCTTAAAAATTAAAATACAGTAAAGTTAGTTTCATTTTAAAGTTATTCACACATAAATAAAAAGTTATCTAACTTAAAAAAAACACGATTTTAGACAGTTATTGTCAAGGAAAAAAATGTTTTAAAACTATTTTGTTGACAAGAAATGTTAATTTCTAAGCAAAATTATAGTTTATAGATGCTGACCTGTAGGTACTTAATACTATTTAGAATATTAAATAATTATTTAATACTAGCTTCTGCCAGCGGCTTCGCCCGCGTGAAGTTTGAAATTATCCCACGGGATCTTATTACCGGGATAAAAAGTATCCTATGTGTTAATCCAGGTAATAAACTATCTGTGTGCTAAATTTGATCCAAATCCGTTCAGTAGTTTTTGCGTGAAAGAGTAACAAACATCCATACATCCATACTTACAAACTTTCGCATTTATAATATTAGTAGGATAACAAGATTGTGTGCGTGTCTTCCTTCGCTTAAAACCTTCAAATTAAGTCGACTACAGGAGCTTAATAAGCAACTCCATTTGTGGTTGGTCAAACTTCGTTAGAAATACTGATAGAATAAAGTTCTAATCAGCTTGCACTACAAAGTGGTTGTTACGTCAGTCACTGCAGGCCGAATAGTGCGAAATTAGTGGTTTCTATCGATTTACAAAAAAAACATTGATTAGACTAAAAAAAAAACACAATCAATGATGCTAATATGTGGCTTGTAGAATAGGTAATTTGCCAAAAAATCAGAATTATCGCATTTATTTTAGCATGGTTTTTACTCGTTAAAAGATTTTTTTGAGATAAGTTCGTGATTTTTTTTGATCGAAAAAATTAACTGTAAGTATTATGTTTTCATTTTCAATACACTATCATACTAACATAAAGGGTGTAAAACACCTCTTAACGAATACGAAAGGCACTTGTCCTCCTTGTCATTCTGATCATTTTTTGTTCTACACTATACCTGGGAACCTTCTAGTTACAGAGATATTGGAGGTCAAAGTTGCAAGATTTTGACAAGTTTTTTTTTAAATACCACATTTTATCGCATGATTTTTACTTTAAATATCTTTACGACCCCCGTACTATTCAATCCATCCATCCGCACACTGTTTTGAGTGTGTTATATTGAGTTATACCACAAAACATGATTTATAACCTCAAATAAAAAAGTTGTTTCCTAGCAATATTTTTTGCGTAAAGTTACTTACTTTGATAAACAGAATGCTTGGTTAACGGCTTTGTGATGAGGTGAAATACACCCTGTATATCCTGAAGAATATCATATATTTTTCTGGTTTTGTTTGTTTGCTTTTGTTAAGGTATCATATACTTTCAGGCATATAAGTACATTATGACTGCATGAGACAACCAAATAAATATTTTCAGAACTATTTAGTTTAACAATTTGAAGTAGCAATAAAATTTATACTGACACTTAATTCAGCAAAATATGAATAAAATTATTGTATAATTGAATAGCTACCTAATAAAATATGAATAAATATTGCCTAATTTAAGTATGAATAGTATTATTTTGAAAGGTCTTGAAAAATATGTAAATATGAAATATGTATGCGAATTCTTGTAAAAAATATATTAAAACTTGACACTTATCTCATATTTTCTTGTTGGAGGGCAGAAAATTATCATTGTTCTATATTAAACTCACATACTCGCAAACACCTAGGACCCGGAATTACTAAAAATACAAATATATAAAGTATTTTTTGTCGTTTTTTTTTTTCTATAAAATTTGTTGCATGCGGAGATCAAACCCGCGATATCTTTAAAAATTGAGACCCTTCTTCGATCTTTCAATTCAATTCTTTGTGAATTTAAGTTTTTAACAATCAATTTCAAATCATCTTCCAGCCCTTGTCCCAAGCCTGCCGAGGCCGCGGGCCTGTTCGAAAGAGATACCGTGGCCCCGGAACATAAAGGGCGAGGAAGGAACACGGATGGGTTTTAGTCAGTAAAAGTCTGACACTCCCTCCCGCTCCGCCCAGAGTGGGAGAAGTTATTTGATGATTTCCCATCCAAAAAAAAAAGCACTTGTCCCATTCGACTTGAGACTCTCTTCTTCTATTCTCCCCTGTAAACCGTCACGGCATCATTTACTGCTATCTCTTTCATATTATCATTCCTCACTTCTATCAATCCATCAATATTTTCTTTGGTGTCTCCAAATGTCCGTCACTTTTTTGGTTACATGCGTTTCATACCTCCTCATTACACATGTCCATACCAAGACTGTTCGAGTTTAAATCGAACACTAAGCGAAAATGCATAATTGCATCGAACGCAAGTATGCACGTTCGCTCGTCCACCAAAATGTGGGCCAGTTCGTGTTCAGATCTCACTAGAGACACCGCGTACTCAAAAACCATTACCATTACCAAAACCATTACCATTACCATTGTCTTGTAATTAAGTGTTGTAGTGATTTAATATATAGCTATCTCTCTTACAATCCAAGACTTTAACTTTTACCATAAACCATACCCTATTAATACTAGAAAGGAGTGTTAGGTCACCATAGCGCCAAGCACTACTTTTTACATGGTCCTTCGAGCATTTATTTACCAGTGACTACCAAGTGAAACAGTGGCACGCGAACCAGAAGATCGCCCAAATTTGCAGAACCACGGATTGCAGAGACGGTCGGTTGGAGCATATAAGGTCAGATCGAACCATTTATTTATACTAACCATTACCAGATATTTAAAAACCAACCTTAAATATGGATTCTGATTCGTTGTTTATCAACCAAACGGAGCTCTATGAAATCCTGGACAAGTTTTTAACCAACATAAAGAAAGATGGGTCCGAGAGGAAAACCATCGATAATTACAAGCGCAAGGCTAGTATGTTGGAAGCGTACTGGCGCGATTATCAAGAAAACCACAGGAAATTAATCGAGTTCGCAGATAAAGACCATATTTACTTCAAAAAGGGTTGTTTCGAAACTGCCCAGGATGTTTTTTTCAAAACAAAGGAGATAATCAACAAAACCATGAGGCAGTTAGGCGCGACGCAGCTGAGAGATGAGAACCCTTGTAGAACCAAGACGGAAGAAGTACAACCATTACCAGGTAACCGGGCTGGACAACAGTTAGGCGCGGACCATCGTCGACGGGAAGATGAGGCGGCGCAGCCACAACCAGGTACGTCGTCGCCACGCTATGAGGAGTCCTCGCAACGAGAGACTTTACAATATGAGGATAGAGGCTCCAGCAAGCTGAACGGGTTAATAAAGAGGCAGAAAATTAATTTCAAAGCGTTCATGAGAACCGTGAGTAATATACAAGTCGATAATTTCGAGAATCAGTGGCAATTCGAGAACGCTCTAAAATCACTGGATAGCCGATGGGGTGAGATCGACAAGCTTCATTGGGAAATTGAAGGTGAGGATGGAGACGACGATATTACGTACCAAATGGAATTCTGCAAGCACGAGGAAAAGTACAGTGAGCTGACAAACGACATCAACAAAAAGATGTGGGCAGTGAAGCACCGTGAAAAGGCAGCTCCAAAAATGGACATCCCCGTGTTCAATGGAACTTATAACCAATGGGTTCCGTTCAAAGACTTGTTTAGCGAAGCAGTCGACAAAAACCCGTCGATGTCTAATGCACAAAAAATGCAGTTTTTGAAGAGCAAGGTGACTGGAGAAGCAGAGCGTCTAATTCATCATTTGCAGATCAGCTCTGACAATTATCATGTATGTTGGGAGATCTTAAACCACAGGTATGGTAACAAGAAACTAATCTTCACGTCCCATATTAATATACTGCTCGGGCTTCCCAATATACAGCAGCAGTCGCTATCCATGACCAATCTGGGGGAGGCGATAGAGAAACTGAAGAAAAGCGACTCGGAAATAGAAGATTATATATCACCGCATGACATCCACCAATACGTAATATGTTACGTGCTGATGTCGATCGCTCTGTGCGTAGCAGCAGTCTGGTTGTGGCAGACCGGGCGATGTCGCCTGTGCCGAAAGGCCGCAGCTGGACACCGTGGCGGAGGATCTCACCGGCGGCAGACCACGGTAACACCACCGCCCCCGAGACCTCAACGTCGCAGCGAGAGCTGCTGCCAACAGGAATTGGCAGCTGCTCCGCTGGCACCAAAACCAACCAAAAGACACGAATCGTATAGTGAAGTGCTCAGTGCCAGTGATCTAAATGACAAAAGTGAAGTCGGTTTTCGTTTACACAATTATGCCAAACGCTGGCCTAGCGCGAACTACAGTGCGACCAAACGAGGCAAAATAACGAACACAGGCAATCAAAATATTGCCTTTACAGTGGAAGATTCAATAGTGTAACTTCTAATAATTTAAGTAGATCAATAAGCCCTTACTTGTTTATACTTGATATTTTTACTGTTTATTTTTTATACTTACCAGTTAAGATTACTAGAGATGAATGTGTTAAAGTAGTTTATAATTTTGTGTACACCATTTAGTATTACAGCCTAGTTTTTAGCTATAATCCCGCATTTCTTCTCGCTCTCGGGAATATGTTCGAGTTTAAATCGAACACTAAGCGAAAATGCATAATTGCATCGAACGCAAGTATGCACGTTCGCTCGTCCACCAAAATGTGGGCCAGTTCGTGTTCAGATCTCACTAGAGACACCGCGTACTCAAAAACCATTACCATTACCAAAACCATTACCATTACCATTGTCTTGTAATTAAGTGTTGTAGTGATTTAATATATAGCTATCTCTCTTACAATCCAAGACTTTAACTTTTACCATAAACCATACCCTATTAATACTAGAAAGGAGTGTTAGGTCACCATAGCGCCAAGCACTACTTTTTACAAAGACAAACAACTTCCTTTCAATTTTTTGTAACAGTCACCACTTTTAAACTTCTTCTAGTCTATTTCACAATTAATTTGAAAGAAAGAAGCAAAGAAAACGCATTTATTTGCCCGACAGGACAACACTTAAAAAAAAAAAGTAAAGTTGTGATTATAACACTAATATAAAGTAAACATAGTGAGAAAAAAGAACAAAAACAAAATACAACACAGAATTTGTTCTGTACAAGACCAAAAGGCTCCTATCTCAGCTTGGTGCTGTAAGATTTTTAAAAAAACGTCATAAACGTCACTCCCTCTCATAGAGAGGGGGCCTGAGTCCCAGCAGTGGGATCATTATAGGCTGATTGCTAAGCTACATCAATGCCCACCTTTACAAGAAAAACAGCTACACCGCTGTGTTTACGTACATGCCTCGTTTGAAAGTAAGAACGTAGTATATGCTAGTTACTGGCGCAAGTTCACTAGACCAGTCGTGTTGCCACAAACCGGTGGATTACGACAGAACCACTTGTATACCTGTTCCAAAGTAGATTATCACTAGACGAATGGGTACGAATTTTGTAGTAGTTGCATTCATTTATGTAGCAAATTCAACTATGTGTGGGTTACTTGTAAAACTTTTTTTTTTTTTTTTTTTTTTCTATTTATTTAAAGGGGCTTGTTCAATTTGAAGATGTCGCCCCTGTAATACAAATTACAAAATCAAACACATATTTATTTCAAAAACAATCACACCGTAGATTAACTTAGGCTATTCTATTTTTTTTAATGCCCATTTGAGCGAGCCTGTACAGCAATCTGGCCTCCCTCGACAAAGGAAAGGATAAAATGCTGTTACACCAGCCCACATCTGAGTCAATCAAATTAATTTTAATTTTTATGGAATTTCTAAAGGCTTCGTTCCGGACACACTCCATCAATATGTGGTAAACATCTTCTACTACATCACATTCAGTACAGTTCGATGAATCAACCTTACCCATCATACAAGCGAACTTATTTAATGGAATGTGTCCCGAGCGAAGTCTGAAACTCGTTACTATGTCATACCTTCCCATGCTTTGGTTGTTGGACGTATTAGTACGTCGATCAACCAAAGTTTGGGCGTAAAAAAGTAGAAAGACACTTTTTCTTCCCCTCATTGCTATATTTTTTGGTTGGAGTGTAGCCTTAGGGGCGCTATGGCGCGAGGAATTAGAAATTTTATCGAAAAATTTTTTTTTTGGGATTTCGAGTTTACGCACTATGAGCAGTAAACAAAACAAAAATAAAAAAACTGACCTATTTTTTTTACTTTTTACGTGCATTATTGAATAAAATTTGAATTCTCTGTTTGTAATTTAAAAATAACAGCTTTTTATTGAATGCACAATGAAAGTATTTCTACAATGATATTTTTTTTTAATTCATGTACATATTATACAGGGTGTAAACCACCTCATCACAAAGCCGTCAACCAAGCATTCTGTACATCAAACTAAGTAACTTTATGCAAAAATTATTGCCGGGAAACAACTTTTTTTTGGGTGAAAAATCATGTCATGTAGAACTAAATGCGATTTCATTTGATTTGATAGGGAAGTAATATTTTTTCGCAGACGAAGGTCACAGGCACAACTAGTCTATTATATTTATTCTAATATTATATATGGCCAGATAAAACATTTAAAATAACGAATAAAAGACATTGACATTTAATTTTAAAAACAAATTTTATTTTTATTTCTACGCAATATATTCTAATAATAAAATAACCGGTTAAGTGCGAGTCGACCTTGTTATGCGTGGGTTCCGCAAATGTTTAGAAAGAAAATTAAGTAATTTTATTTGCGTCTAGAAATAACACCTCCATTCTCATTTCATGTACATGAAAGTAACTCAGTAGGTCTGTTACTTTTCACGCCTTGACGGCTGGACGAATTTCGATGAAATCTGGCACACAGATACTTAAAACTGGGTTAGGTCGTAGAATCTTTAGAATCATTTTTTTTTGGTATAAGGGTGTAAAAAAACTTCTTAACGAATCTGAAAGGCACTTGTTCTCCCCGTCATTGGTATCTTTTTTTGTTCTACACCATACGTGGGAACCTTCTAGTTAGTCGTTACTACTTACCTTCTGTATTGATATTGGGGGTCAAATTTCAAATTTCCAACTTTTTGACAATTTGTGTTTTTAATACCCACTTGTTTTAATTTTTACTTTTAACACCTTCACGACCGGCTCTTTTATTCAATTCATCAGCACAATGTTTTGGGTGCCTTACATTGAGTTCTACCACAAATCATAATTTTTCACCCAAAAAAAGTAGTTAGCCAGCAACATTTTTTGCATAAAGTTATTTAGTTTGATGTACAAAATCTTCTGATGAGCTTCCGTTGAAATGAAATACCACCCGGGCGAAGCCAAAGCTGAAGTTTGAATTAAAACTAGTTGGAACTGCATGAATAAAACATAAAAAATAAAATTAAACTATAAAAACAAGCTTTTATGAAAATAAAAAATAAAAAAAATAATAAATTGAGGAGTTCTCTTGTGATGAGGCGATCTTAAAATTATGTCTGTCACAAAAGTGTATTTTCACCAGAACCAAAGGTTTGTGCAAAAAAATCAGCGCCATCGGCAGGGGGGACTGGTTAGAAATTCAGTTGAAAGATTTGACGATCATCATCGTCCACACCCCGTCTTCACCCACTGCTGGATACAAGCCTCTCTTTGCTTGTGCTAAGCTCCACGCTCTTGTGCCAACCTCATCCAGGGGTCTAATTCTGCTATTTTAATAAATTCGTCACTCCAACACGATTCTATTCTCATCCCATTGTCATTTTCCTTAAAGTTCGTAATCTACTAAATTCACAATGGTCTCTTGTGTTTTAATGGCATTTTCGTATTGCCATTATTATAAAAACATTTGTACAAATGGTTTTCGAAATCTACTACTAAATGCGAACCCTTATTCATGCCAGATTTCATGTACGAGATTAATATTCTATGACATTTCTTTCAATGGAGTGTCAGTGGTTGTTCATCGAGAAGTCACAATGGCGCCATTATGATAGTAGAATTAACAAACTTGTCAAAATTTGACAGAACTTGATCATTATGAAATCAATGATCGACTACTCTGACACTATTGTAATAGCAGAATCGAGGCCCTGGGTTGCTATACTGATCAAAATGAATTATCTTCTCAACAAAATATAAGTTATCCTTAAGCACTATTATTTTAATTACTTACAAACAAGATGTTTTGCAATATTGCATTTAAAAAACGAATAATGCTAACAGTGCCATTCTAAGTGGCCTGCCCGATTCCATTCTCAAACTTAAACTGAGATTTGACCAATACAAATCAAGGCAATTTAAATAAAAGTTTTTATTAGTAAAAACAAAACATTTGGAAATGGTAGCTAAAGATATGTTGATTTATATAAAAAATTGAAAAAAATTACATCTCTAAAGTAAATAAATAACCAGACTGAGAGAATGGCAGTTTTTTCACATTATAAATCTACGTACGGAACCCTATTTAGATAATAGGAAATAATGTGAAATAATTATGTATAATTTAAAATCATGCTAATTTTACCAGTCGTTTTGACCTATTGTTTTTATAATTCCACATAAAGTAACATCACGCCTATTCTTTAACGAGGTGTATGACAGATGTATCCATAATAGATGTAAATTGACCACTAAATAAGTCGAAGGCAATTGATATATTTTTGCTCTGGAACATACTTGGGAACTATCTAATTACGGATATATTAAAGTTCCAACTTCCTTACAATAAAAAAAATATATGTTCTAGTTTTTAAGGTTATAAATTTTACGTTAAATTCCTTCATGATTCGTTTATTATTATTCAATGCATCTATCAACACAATGCTGTCGGATACGAAGATAAATAATAATAATAATACTATAAGTGCACAACGAAAAAATAAAGTGCAATGAATTTGAAAAAAGAATGAAAAAAGTTAAAATTTTATCTACACCAACGTAACCATGCTATGTCTAAGGATGAGCTAAGCTAAAGCACTGCCGCATGCTCAATGTGCTGTGGGCCAAAATAGCCATTTTCTGGAGCCCTGTCACAGCCAAAAGGCCTCGGACTTCGCAACATATCTATAGGTATAATAAATTTATTTATATCTGTTTCGCTTGGTTTATTTTTCATTTAATTAGGTATATTTATTTTTCTTCATTTAATTCAATTTAGTTAACATTTAATTCTCATTTAACAGGCATTTAATTTACATTTAATTCTTATGAAGTTTACCTAATATGAACGTAGTTGACATGGTTTTGTTTGAGCTTTTTATGGTTGGACATATAAACAGTAATTTAATTGTTCGTTTAATGGAATAGAGATGTTGTATTTTTGCTTTTGTTTTTTGGTTAGACTTTTTTATGCTTTTAATGGTTGTATTTAATGATGACATTCTATTAATTGTTTATACCTATTTACTTTTTTTTGTGCATGATGTTGTATTTGATTACTGCTTCTGTTATGATTTTAAATGTAATTTTTTGTATAATTCCAACACAGTGTAAATTGTTTGATGAATGAATAAATAAATAAATAGAGTCGGGACGAGCTGGACAAAACCAACGACCAGAGGTCCACATTGGCCCTGAATCGAAACCACTGGAAGTCATGGGGAGAGTCCTTTGCCCAGCAGTTTGGGTGACACAGGCTACTAGTGTGAAAACATAAATGCACAAAAAATATTCACTTTGAATTTTTTTGTATAAATTACTAGCGGACGTGACGCGGTTTCACCCGCGTAGTTCCCGTTCCCGTGGGAGTACGGTGATAAAATATAGCTTATGTAACTCGCTGATAATGTAGCTATCCATTGCTGAAAGAATTTTTCAAATCGGTCCAGTAGTTTTTAAGTTTATTCGTTATATACAAAAATACTAATCTTTCCTTTTCATAATATTAGCATGTTTTGGATTTTTTACTACCTAATACATAGTTTGCCCCTTGTGACTTCTAAGTAATTAATATCTGTCAAGAATTGACATCATATTTACTAATTATTTGTTTAAAGATAACAACAACAAAAAATTATTTTTATTAAATAATTAGTCCGTAGTTCATATAATATATCTTTATTATGTAGAACAGTAAATCATTTTTAATTTATTTAATTGCCTACTGGTAATTAATTAAAAATTTAAATAATTTACTCTGTTTCGTAATTAAATAAACGGTTTTGTTATAGTAACTTTGATCTAGTTACTGTTTTTGCAAAAATAAACGCATTTATTTTGCATTTTTATTTAGGTTAATGTGGCCGTAATATGTATTTGTTTTCATTGTTGTTATTATTAATAACAACAAGACCCATAGATATTTAGAATACCTTAATCTAAAAATACATACTTACTAATAAAAGTAAAAAAAACAAAAGCAAAATATTACATTATGTAATAGTACTCCTTCTTAACAAAAAGTCTTACTGTGTGGACAAATCTAAAACAGCGAAAAGAATTAAAGAAAAAATCTAAAAACCCTAACTAATACAACTCTCCAAGTTCATAAAAGTCGATGAACGAATTTTTCACGGTCAAAGTCCTTCTTAGAGTTTTACGAACTTGGAGGGTTGTATTGATGATTTTGGTGATTATAATTCTGTAACTTAATACGTCTTACAGTCGCAACCGATATGTTTATCAACATAAAACTTAGCACAGGCCTGGAAATTGCAAAAAACGTAAGAAAATTTGAATTTCACGGGCCACCCTGTCGCTTTCACCTTTTTTTTTTTTTTTTTTAAGGATGGGAAATCATCAAATGACCCCCCCCACTCTGGGCGGAGCGGGAGGGAGTGTCAGACTCTTACTGACTAAAAAACATCCATGTTCCTTCCTCGCCTTTTACGTTCCGGGGCCGCGGTATCTCTTTCGAACAGGCCCGCAACCCCGGCAGTAAGTACGAAAAATAGTGTTTGACTTTTTCAACCAAGAAATTTTATAGGAAATATTCGCGCCAATAGGTGTTAGTTCTTTTTATAATTTACGATAAAATCATAGTTTCATGGTTCGTTTCGTTAACAAATTAATTTAAACGGCTATTAAAACAAAAAAGTTGTTTTTTTTATCTAAATGTTTTTTATGTAAGGTTACGAATTACTACCAATAAGGGATTTTCTTTTTCAACTCTTCCCTAGTCGCTGGATAGATGGCGCTGATCTCGGTACGTTACTGCAAGGAACAGAACATCACATAATTTCACTTGGACCAAATGGTTGTATTTGAAAGCTTAAGCAAACGAAAGTGTCAGTCAACGAGCGTATGTGACGTGTGTTTTTTCAAGTGTTTTGGCTTTGGCACCTAGTAACGTAGTCAGTTCAACGCCATCTATCGAGTTCATGGAAACTATTTTTTTTTTAATTCTCAAAAAGAAAACCTATCATTGTATAGAGGTATGTGTCCCAGCAGTGGGAATGTTATAAGTAGAGTTTGCTACGGTTTTTAGTTTTGGCTAATTCAAGAAATAACATCACGCCCGTTATCTCCGAAGAGATGGGCAGAGGTGTACAGTAATAGTACCTACACCCATATTTCGCCAATAGAGTAAAGATAGCAATAGGGTGCGAGCCTATTGCCACCAACCGCGCCAAAATCATAACTCCGTGGCATGAGAAATTCGTGATAGAAAAATCCAAGGACACGCCGACCTGTACATACGTAGCGTAACAAAGGTTGAGTGGGTGAAGTGTATAACTCGACCCACTGCGAGGACCGACCGGAGGAGATGGTGGAGCACACGGTGGAGGTCTGCCCCGCGTAGCCAGAGCATCGCCGTGTCCTCGTAGCGGCGATCGGCGGCGGCGACCTCTCGCGTCCGGCCCTGCTTCAATCCATGGTCCGGAGCGAGACGGAATGGGAAGCCGTCACCTCCTTCTGCGAAGCAGTCATGCTAGCGAAGGCGGTGGCGGAACGCGAGAGGGAGAGAGCCTCTCTTCCCGGCCACCGTAGACGCGGGCCTGTGGACGGTTAACTATGGGCTAGCTAGCCGTCCGTCCGTCTAATGCCGACAGACCGTATCGACGGCGAGTTCGTGTTCCACGCGCGCCTCAAAGAGATGTCAGTAAAGTGAAGGGGCCCGCAAAGGCCGAAGCCTGCCGGGGTTGCGGGCCTGTTCGAAAGAGATACCGTGGGCCCAGAACGTAAAGGGCGAGGAAGAAACATGGATGGGTTTTAGTCAGTAAAAGTCTGACACTCCCGCTCCGCCCAGAGTGGGAAAAGTCATTTGATGATTTCCCATCCTAAAAAAAAGGGGCGACGAACTTAGTACTTTTGTTTTTTAATAGGAATAAAATTAAATATGGTTTTAAATGTGTTAGGGGTTCATAAAAGATTTCGAAATCTTTAAAGTGGTCTAATAGATTTTAAGTTTTATAAACGACTATAGCTTCTGCCCGCGACTTCGTTCGCGTGAATTTCCCGCTTGCAACATTTCTAATCGCTGCCCCACTCCTATTGGTCAAAGCGTGATGTTTTATAGCCTATAGCCTTCCTCGATAAATGGACTATCCAACGCAAAAAGAATTATTCAAATGAGCTCGTAGTTCCTGAGATTAGCGCGTTCATCCAAACAAAAAAACTCTTCTGCTTTGTAATATGAGTATAGATTCTAATGAATTCTCATTTTTTTAAGGGTGAATACTTCTCAAAAACATGAAAGAAACCCGCGAGCTGCGTGCAGCTTGCGAACCAAGCAAATACTATAGTTATTGTATTAAGCTTAAAAGTTTCGTCACATTTCTTGTAGAATAATGTTTGCCATTCATTATTTCGCTATTACCAAATGTTTATTTTCCATTTAGAGTTTGACCGTAACCCAATAACATTTAATTAATTTTACTATTGTATTTTCTTTGCGTCATTATTTAACTTTACTTTTTGGGGTTCCGTAAACGAAGTGAAACCTACGGGACCCTATTACTGAACCTCCGTTTGACAGTGGGCTGTATTTTCTGATCCGTAATAGGTAGACTTGAAATTTTCACAGAATCTGTATTTCTGTTGCCGCTATTTTTATTTATTTTCCAGAAACATGGTGTTTACATAGGTGTTCATAGTATTGTATAGTAAATAAATAAAATAATAAATATTGCTGAACATTACACACAGCACCATCTAGTGCCACACTAAGTAAGGCTTGTGTCGTGGACACTAGACAGTTGATATACTACATATATACTTTTTTGTTTGTAAATATATACTTATTATACATATAAACATCCATGACTCGGAAACAAATGTTCATGCTCATCAAACAAACATTTGCTGCTACCGGGATTCGAAACCATGGCTCTAAGAATGTAGAAGCAGCCTCACTACCGCTGCGCTCTATTCGGGTCGTCAAAACAGTATTTTGCATGGAGCCATTGCCTATCTATTCGACTATGTATGTATCAACACCACACTTCACAAATCGGTTTAGGAAAACATCATGAGATGACCGTTTTCTAAAAACGAGAAAAATCACGGAACTGTTTTTTAAATAATATCCAATAAGTTATTTCTTTGATGATAAAGTATTCTGTGTTTCCCTAAAAATGTTTTGACAGGTAAGGAAGCTTGCCGTTTTGTCGTATTATCGATATACCATTGCGTCATTTGTTTATGTTATTAATAATTAATAATAAATTACTATTATAATAATAACAACACAGTGGTAATATATCCGCATTTTTGTGCATATTTTATCACGTTATCTAGGTTTATCTGAACCAATATTATAAGGAGGAAAGATTTGATTTTTTTTTCTTTGTGTGTTAGGTACGATTTAACTCTAAAACTACTCGACCGATTTAAAAAATTCTTTCACCATTGGAAAGCTACATTATCAGCAAGTAATATAAGCTATAATTTATCCCCGTACTCTCACGGGAACGGGAACTATGAGGGTAAAACCGCGTGACGTCCGCTAGTAATAATATATTTTATTTCGGAGTCTAGATTAGAGCCCACAATCTTATTGCTACCATAGCTCCCACTGCTGGGCTGTCTGCTGTAAACTTCCAGTCCCAGAAACTAACTTACTTGATTACTTTATATTATAACTTGTATCTTTCAGTCGTTTATGCCCTGGTGAAAGTTGCGGGAATCCGTTGGATGCGAGTCGCACGGGACCGGTCAATGTGAGAACACGTGGGGAGGCTTATGTCCAGCAGTGGACGTATTTTGACTGAAATAATGATGATGAAAAAAATCAGGCTGATAATGATGATGATGATGATGAACTACCTACTTACAACATTAAATAAATATGTTGTTTATCTTGTTACAGGTAAAGACTACTTTTTTTCGTTTACTCCAAGCAGATTGACAAAAAACAGAGCAGGGTAAGTTAAAACTTTCATTTAAAGCAACGATATCAGCTAAATTAGCAACACTGTTTGTGGTAGTTAAAAGTTCGTTTGAAATACTGTTAGAATAAAGTTCTAATCAGCTTGCACTACAAAGTGGTTGTAAACGTCAGTCACTGCGGGCCAAATAGTGCGAAATGAGTGGTTTCGATCGATTTGCAAAAAAAACTATGGATTGGACAAAAAATAAAACACTTCGATGCTAATATATTGCTTGTAGAATTATTTGCTAAAAAATCAGAATGATCGCATGTATTTTAGTAAGTTTTTTACTCGTTAAAAGAATTTTTTAGAGATAAGTTCATGATTTTTTTTTATCGACGGCTTCGTGATGAGGTGGTTTACACCCTGTAGGACGAATCCGAAAGGTACTTATTCTTCCCGTCATTGCGATCACTTTTTTGTTCTATACCATACCTGTGAACCCACTAGTTACGGAGATATTGATGGTCAATTCTTATTTTAAAGTTTTTTTTTAATACATGTTTTTATAGTAAGATTTTTACTTTAAACACCTCTACGACCCCGTTACTATTCAATCCATCCATCATCACAATGTTTTGAGTGTGTCACATTGAGTTCTAAACACAAAACATGATTTTTCACCCCAAAAAAAAAAGTAGTTTCCCAGCAATAATTTTTACGTAAAGTTACTTGGTTTGATGTACAGAATGCTTGGTTAACGGCTTTGTGATGAGGTGGTTTAAACCCTGTAGGTAGATTTCTCAATTGTTTGCCTCCTTTGGTCTTGTGGTGGCCAACCTATTTGCTGATCATGCGGTCCTGGGTTGTATTCCCGGGTCGGCCAAAGTGTTATTGGGTATTTCCATCAAGAATTTCTCAGTAGCAGCCACATAGTCTCGGTTTGAGGCCGGCTTATTGCAATAGGGTCACCCCCTATTACATGTAACTTAAACATAAGTAATTGACGAAATATGGATGTACTGTTAGATACATCTCTGCCTTCCCTTCCAAGGATTACAAGCGTGATGTTATGTTAATATTGTTTTGCATAATCGCAAAATAAAAACATAAACCGGTAATCTTTGACAGGTTTTTTTTTACCGGTAATGTCTCTCAAAATCTGAATATAAATCAAACTTTATCAGCTCACGGTTAAGCTACGCACGTGACTTGAAAAACTAGCTTTTGCACGCGGCTTTGCTCGCGTTATGGTCGGGAATTATCGAATTATGGTCGGGAATTATCGAGTTACGGTCGGGAATTATCGAGTTACGGTCGGGACTTATTAAGTTATGTTCGGGAATTGACGAGTTTTGGTCGGGAATTATCGAGTTACGGTCGGGAATTATCGAGTTACGGTCGGGAATTATCGAGTTATGGTCGGGAATTATCGAGTTAATGGTCGGGAATTATCTATTTATTTATTTATTTATGTACACAAAATACTTCATAGGACATTACATTAACGATAGAAGAGCACAAAGGTACTGCTTATTTCATAAGAAATCTCTTCCAGCAGACCTGCGAGAGGGAAGTTGGATAAGAAATGTAGACACAGTGTGTAGAAAAGGCAAAACATAAAAAATTAAATTTAAAACCCTTAAAGATAAATATAGCTATATAAAATAAACGTAAATACAACTATACAAACACGTAAAAAATAAATAATGATATTGTAAATATATACCTATAATACATATATAGAATATTACAGCATAGAGGACAGGTAGTGCTCCTTGACTTGCTTTATCGAGTTATGGTCGGGAATTATCGAGTTATGGTCGGGAATTACCGAGTTATGGTCGGGAATTATCGAGTTATGGTCGGGAATTATCGAGTTACGGTCGGGAATTATCGAGTTAATATAGCCTATGACAACCCGTATCTTGGCTAAATAATAACAACTGCTCGGATCGATCCTTAAGTTCAGCCGCGCTTTCCTAGGTTGGTCTGTGGATGGGTGACCACCCATTACATACCGGATTTCCTCCGTGCCTCGGAAAGCACGCTAAACCGTTGGTCCCCGCTTTCATTTGTAGATCTTTGACAGTCGTTACAGGTAATCCCAGTGTATTCAGTGACCTGAGAGTCTGTCTACCAGTCTTACCAAGGAGTATCACACAACCCAGTACTAACTGGCTTCTGAAGGTCAGATACGCAGTCGCTCCATGTAGAACACTGATACTTACTGAGCTACAACCTCAGGAAAATATCTAGCAAGGCACGGTCATGGCAAATAGAGTGGCGTCCAAAAAATGGAAAGAGAAGTGTTCATTGTCCAGCGGCGAGATGGGCTGACGACATTGTTGCGAAATAACTTGAAGTTGTTGCTAAAACTTTCTTGCACAAAAGCGTGGAGCTTGGCACAAGCCTATATCCAACAGTGGGTGAAGTCAGCCTCTGGATGATATCATCATTCTCTTGCCCCTATCCCAATTTATTTGGGGTCGGCGCAGCATGTCTTCTTCTTCCATACTCCTCTATTTGTCGTCATCTCATCAGACACTTCTTTTCTTACCATATCATTCTTAACACAGTCCATCCATCGTTTCTTTGGTCTTCCTCTACTCAAATACCCATCCACATTCATACTCAAACATTTTCACGACATTTTCCTCATTATTTTCTCCGCATCACATGCCCATACCACGACAACCGATTACCACACAACTATTCAGTCACCGGCGCCACTTTCAGACGTCCTCTAATATACTCATTCCTTACTTTATCCATTCGCGTAACACCACACATCCACAATTTTACGGTGACATATACATTGATTTAAAGTCGTACTATATTAACACAACTTAAATTCGCTAGATTCTATTGTAAATTTCCTAATTTATAATTTTCAATGATGATAATTATATTATATAAATTGATTTAAATTTTATTTCGTTCAAAAAATAATAAATAAACAAAATATATTTAATTCTGATAACTTGATCCATACATTGCAATCCTAATAAAATAAAATTAACTTTGAAGTAAAATCCTTATTATTCGTGATCCTGTTGATTGCCTGTGTCTTAGTTGGGGGAAAATTGTACTAAAGAAGAACGGAAAAAAACTTAAATACAATGTCAGCCTCGTTATGACACTGACATTCAACTTGATACCTAAAACTAAGGCTATTTTAGCATATTTATAAATAGCACAACATTAATTTCCATGAATTGGCAGTAATTTAATTGTACATAACTTGTCCACAATATCTTTATGTTTTAGAACAGGAACTTTTAAAAAAAATATTCTTTTAACTGCCTTAAGACGCCTGCGGAGCATGCGTATTTCGAAAGAATTTCGTGAATTACAGAATGTCTAGGTTCCCACATATATATTTTGATTGGACACTGATTTTAACAGGAAAGAAAAAAAATAAGTTCTCTACCTATATAAATTTTAAATTCCTCATATCTCGTCTTTATATCATAGTCCTTTTAAAATGTAATACATACATTCGTGCCTCGGAAAGCACGTTAAGCTGTTGATCCCGGCTGTCATTTGTCCATCTTTGGTAGTTGTTACTGGTAGTCAGTGGCCCAAAAAGTCTGGCAACCAGTCTTGCCAACCAGTATTACCCACAGTGCGTTCCGAGATAGACTGTAAACGCTATGAGCGTCCATAAACCCGTTCCGAGATACCGTGAGCGCGATCATAAGCGCGATATCGATGTTCCTTGAGTCGTCATAGATGACGTCATGACACGCGCCTTCTTGCGATAACACATTTAGTCGACGCATACAATACGCGTTTTGGTGCAATAGACATATTATTCCTAAGCAGACATACATTTAGAAATGATATTATTAAGATTCTTAAGGATCAGCAATAGGCTCCATATGTTTTACACAATGATTGTATCATTGTTAATAGACTGGGGACCCGTATGATATATCACGCATTATTTTCAGTATTGTTTTTGTTTTTACTATCTTTTTTATTTTTTGTTTGTTTGTATATCTTTTCCAAAATATTGTATCTTTATTTTATTTATTTTTTTAACTATTAGCTTCTATGCCATTAATATAGCCCTGCTACATTACAGTTAACGTTTGCTAACAGTTTGTTTTTGTTATATAGCATTGTAATCTGTGGAAAATGTTGTGGGTAGTATATTTGGTAAGTTTAATTTTCAGACAACACTGTTTATACTTAATATACTACTGTTTGTTTTCCCAAATTGAATAAATAAATAAATAAATAAACACCGACCATGCCCCAAAGAAATATCACCGTGAGCGCTGTCAAATGACCTAATGACAAATCTTAGCTGTCATAATCGTGAAAACTAAAACGGTACGCAAAATGTTGCTGTGAGCGCTGTGAGTGATTATGTCGTATCTCGGAACGCACGGCCAGTATTAACTGGGTTGTGGAGGTCAGATAGGCAGTCGCTCCATGTAAAATACTAGTATTCAGCTGCATCCGGTTAGACTGGAAGCCGACCCCAACATAAAGGGTGTAAAACACCTCTTCACGAAGCCGAAAGGCACTTGTTCTCCCCATCATTGCGAACATTTTTTTGTTCTATACCGTACCTGGGAACCTTCTAGTTACGGAGATATAGGGGGTCAAAGTTACAACTTTTTGACAAGATTTTTTTTAAATACCTACAAGTTTTTTTTGTAATATTTTAACTTTTCAAACCTCCACGACCCCCGTACTATTCAATCCATCATCAAACAAAAAGTATATACGTAGTATATCAACTATCTGGTGTCCACGACACAAGCATCGTTGCTTAGTGTGGCACTAGATGGCGCTATGTGTAAATTGTCCAGCAATATGTTTTTTTTTCTTGCATGAATCTACATGTGTCTCTTTTCTCCATGGTCCACATTTGAGTCTTATTTGCCCTTTGACTTTAAAATATACTATATATTTTTATTTAAGTTTAAGTTTTAGAGTTGAAACTATTTTTTTTAATTTGTCTGTCGGTCTGTTCCGGCTTATCTTCGAAACGGCTGAACCAAGTCGCGGCCAACAGCCAGTCGTCATTATTAAATGTTGTTTTTTTTTTGTTGAATTTCTACATAAGTAGGTAAACATTAGCCACAAGGATCTCTATTAATACATCCAATCTATTTTTGTTTTAAACACAGACAGACCAAAACAAACCAACCCACATTCTACTTCTATTTTCCGTATTTTTTCCTGAAACTCTTTAAATAGGTATCCGACATTTAGAATTTGGGATTACAGTGACGTAATTAACCTAATTAATGACTGATCCGTTCTGGAAAAATGCTAAAAATATCCAAAAGCTCAAGGCCCAAATATTTGACTAACTGACTACGCAGAAACTTCAGAAAGGTCAGAAGGGAGCGTATAGTAGCTCCAACTAGGGTGCGTATACGACCAGATGTATATCAATTTATGTTAGTCTTTTTATGTTTTTGTTTTATTATTTTATATTTGTTTTCATTTTATTAATTTACATTTATTTTCATTGCTTTTTTTTTAATTAGTTTTCTTTTGATGTTTTTGTATATTTTTTATTATTTTTGTTTTTTTTTCTACACCGTGTTCCTGAGGTTATACATTAACTTCGACATGTTATTCAGACCATTAAATTGACCATTTTTTTCATTTTTTTTACCATTTTTGTTTTTACTTTTACTTTATATTTTTTTTCACTTTTGGTGGCAATAAGTAAAAACATGTCGTGTTCATCTTAGATTACTAACTCATTTTATCACAACACAACACAAAATGCCTCTAACTTAAGTTATTTTGTTCACAAGTGTACTTTGACATTGCGATATGAAATTCAGTTCGATAATTTTGGTTGCACAAAGTGGCAACATCACATAAATAAAGACTCTTTCTCACAGAATTAAATTGGTTAAACTTAAATTACCAATAACTTAAAAAACTATGCCATTTAGGATGGATTCGACCAAACTAGAGTAAGTTTTTACTCGAGAGTAAACTACCACTTACTATGCAATTGTTTATTCGAGAATAATAATTGTCATACAAAGCAGTAGCTTACTTTCGAGTAACAACTTAGTCTAGTTTGGTTGAATCTGCCCTTAAACCACTACTTCCTTTGTACGATATGTTTAACAAGAGCTATAGAAGTATTATTCAAAATTAATGTATATCCTCAGGAACACGGTGTATATAATTTATCAAATTTGTTTACTTTATATTTTATTTGTTACGCGTTGTTGTCCACGATCTTCATCCTTGTAAAATTATTTAAAAAAAATTATTACTTCCATATGACACTGATTTAGGTACAATTTCAAGGATTTGAATACATTTACCCTAACCGTTTTTAACCTAAGTCTTAATTAATCCTTATAACATCAGCATAGCCTTTTTTTGAGACCGACAGATAAACAATTTAAGAAAAATATTTCGATGTAAGTACCATATTGTATACTTTCTAAAGCATTCAGTAAACTGTTATTTTGAGATAACAAATACCTTGCGTACACTCACAATTCTACGGTTTCACTTCAATAGATAAAATCCACCGAAAATAATGCGTTAAATTGTAAGCAGTATGTTCGTTTGACAATCTTTCGAGAGTTTACAATCTCGCTAGATAGATTACAATCTAACTGGTTTTACAATTTTACGGTAACATATGCATCACGTTTAGCCCAAATCTTTAAACACAATCTGTAACTTACAAAAATGCTAAGAATCTTATTTCATCACAACAAATTTTACTAACACAAACTGCCCACAATATTCTCTACTCACAGACATAAAAACAGGTTTAAATCTAGGCCAATAACTTCACCATTTCAATACAAATACCGACTAGACGTAGAAAAAAAAATGACCCTTGAGACTCATAAATTACTTACTAATACCCGCGGGTTTGCCCGCGTTGAGTTAATGTCCCATGGGATTGTACTACTGGGATAAAAAATATCCTATGTGTTACAGTTTAAGGGGGAAGCGTCAAGGTGACCCGCGAAATCGCGTTTTTAGCAATTTGGTGCTATACTAGTGATATACTCTAAGACGTATGTCAAAATCAAAATCAAAATCAATCAAAATCAAAGCATTTATTTCAAGTAGGCCAGTTAACACAGTGAAAGTACAGTAGTTGCCCATTCCCTAGCGTAGATCTCTATGGAGAAGAACGGGCAAGAAACTCCATGGACACTCTTTTTAAATCAAAATATTGTTACAAAATCTTGGTTACATCATTCTTGTTGAGATGGTATATTATGTGAGAACAATGTAGCAAGATGTGCACGATAAAGGGGCCCATAGCATATAGCATAGCATAATTATGTAGTTACAGAAATATGATCATCGAAATCATCAATACAACCCTCCAAACTCACATAAGTATAGGAACGACTTTGACATTCAAGAAATCATTCCTCGACTTATATGAACTTACAAGGTAGTACCTATTGATGATTTTGATGGTTATAATATCCCGAGTATAATGTAAGAAAATTTGAACTCAAAGTTCATGCAAGTTGTTGCAATTAGGTGTCAAATGTCACTCTGTCATCATCATCATCATCATCAGTAAAGCCTCTTCCCAACTATGTTGAGGTCGGCTTCCATGTCTAGCCAGATGCAGCTGAATACCAGTATTTTACATGGAGCGACTGCCTATCTGACCTCCACAACCCAGTTAGTATTAGGTAATACGATGAACGGATGGTTGATGGGGCCGAAAAGTTCTGAAGTGGTGACCGCGAACCGGAAGACGTTGGAAGACCTGCCAATTGGTGGACCGATGACTTGGTGAAGGTTGCAGGAATCCGTTGAATGCGAGTCGCAGGGGACCGGTCAAAGTGGCGACACTTAGGGAAGTTTATATCAAGGTGCATGAAATGAGCCGACACACGATATAGCTGCTGTAAACTGTTTCGGCCTTCTTGTGACGGTCCTACGTCTTCATCGCTAGACCTTCGATCACAGTTAAACTTCAGCCAGGCCGAAAGTTGTCAAAAAGGTTTATGAAATAAGCCCCAACACGATCTTCTTCTTTATCGTGTGGTTAGTGCCTAACCTGGTGTCAGAGTTTTTATGCCGCCCATGGTCCTCAGTCTTGGCTTTACATGCCGTCGATCAAATATCTCTCAGGCATGCTGGTTTCCTCACGATGTTTCAGCAAGCGATGATTATACAATACGCACATGAATCTGAACAATCAGAAGTGCGTGACTTTGATTTGAACACGACTATTTTCAATATGTCTATGTCCAGCAGTGGACGTCTTCCGGCTGAAATGATGAATACGATGTAATTTCACACGTGAAGGTTATATTAAGAAAAGAAATACACAAAAAGTCAATGCAATTTTCCACTCCGCTTAAAATTATGAACTAACATCACTTTGGCAGATCACCTGATCAAAAACTAGTTAATATAATAAATAGTTTAACAAAAACCAGTTCTAAAACATGAGGATTATAATTATACGTGTGGTGAGGAGCTCGAGGTTAAATAATAACAGCCGCTCGGGTCGATCTTTAGGTTAAGCCGTGCTTGCCTAGGTTGATCTGTGGATGGGTGAACATCCATTACATACCGAGTTTCCTCCGTGCCTCTGAAAACACGTTAAGCTGTTGGTCCCGGCTGTCAATTGTAGATCTTTGACAGTCGTTACAGGTAATCAGTGGTCCAAAAAGTCTGACAACCAGTCAATACCGGGTGGTATCATATTATCCGGTATTAACTGGGTTGTGGAGGTTAGATAGGCAGTCGCTCCATGTAAAATACTGGTATTCAGCTGTATCAGGCTAGACTGGAAGCCGACCCCAACATAGTTGGGAAAAGGTTAGGCAGATGATGAGGTTAGTGTAGCGCCCAACATGGTGTCAGAGCTATAATGCCACACATAATTGACCTCTGACTTGGTTCTACATGCCGTCGAGAAATATCTCTCAGGTATTCTGGTTTCCTCACGCCGTTTTCCTTCACCTAAGAAAGTGATAATTATACAAGACGCATATGAAACTGAAAACTCAGAAGCGAGTGTCTGCATGAATCTTTTTCGCAGAATCACACTAATTTTATAATGTCAAAAGTTTGTATGTGTGTATGTTTTTTTTTTTTTTGTATCACGCAAAATCTACGGAATGGATTTACATGAAATTTTGCACACAGTTAGTTTATAATCTGGAGTAAAACGTAGGATACTTTTATTCCGATAATTAGATCCTATGTGACAATTATTGATCTCCACATGGGACAAAGTTTTGCCACGCAGAAGAAAATTTTACACGTGCATGCCCAATACTTTAATTTTTTCCGAATACTATGAAGTATTTGGAAAAACCGGTTCAAGTCAATGCTAACTTTATCAACATAAACAAACAGTTTTTGTACTTTGCTCAACTGTAAGTGATCATTCTTGTCATTTCATTGCAACATGCATGACTTTAATTTTAATAATCGTAATGTAAGGTCAAATCTAATTTAGCGGACCTTCTCAGATTTCATCTTACTTTTTGACGACTCGAATGGCGTAGTGGTAGCAAGGCTGCCTTACGTTCTTAGGGTCCTGGGTTCGAATCCCGGTAGGAGCTTATGTTTGTGTGATGAGCATGGACATTCGTTTCAGAGTCATGGATGTGTATATGTATAATAAGTATGTATTTACAAACAAAAAAGTATATATGCAGTATATCAACTATCTGGTGTCCACGAAACAAGCCTTGCTTAGTGTGGCACTAGATGGCGCTGTGTGTTAATGTCCAGCGATATTTATTTATTTATTTTTATCTCACTAATATTATAAACGATAGCTTAGAATATTATCAACTATGGTTTATGCCCCGTGGCATTGATTTCGCTAGAGTGTCATCCTAATGGATCACGTATTCGTAGACTACCAGGACAAAAAGTATGCTATATCTTCATCTAAGTTTCAAACTATCTGTCTGCCAAATTTGATCCAAAGCCGGTCAGTAGCCTCCGTCTTGATCCGGTGACTGCCGGTCTGACCTCCACAACCCAGTTGAGAAATACGATGTGACCCCCTGGTAAGACTGGTTGTTAACCTTTGGGGATTTGGTCTACTCGGAACGACTATCAAAGATATGTAAATGAACGGCCTGGTACCATCAGCTTATCTTGCTTTTAAGGCTCTTGGTATGCTCGGGATTCGTTTACCAACCTCGACAACCGTTATTGATATTTATCTTAGACTCTCAACTTCCTCTGACGATTTAGGAGAAATTATGAGAGTAGATCGAATTAAAACAAATGTGTTGCGGCAGATTTTGCCTGATTAATGTCTAGAAATTCTATGATTGGTAATGCTTTCTAGCAATTAAGTAGCGATTAACATAAAGTAATGAAATTAAACCTGTATCTCTAGAATTTGAGTAAAACTTAATAGGAACTTGAAAGTTTAAACTGATATTTAGGGTGTAAATAAAATACCTCTGAACGAAATCGAAACACGCTTGTTTTCTCCGTCATTGCGATCATTTCTTTGTTCTACACCATACCCGGGAACCTTCTAGTTGCAGAGATATTGGGGGTTAAATTTCCAACTTTTTGAAAACCACAACCCCCTGTACTATTCAATCCATCCATCAGCACATTGTTTTGAGTGCGTTACAATGAGTTGCACCACAAAACATGAAAAAAGTCGTTTCCCAGCAATATTTTTTGCGTAAAGTTACTTGGTTTGATGTACAGAATGCTTGGTTAACGGTTTTGTGATGAGGTTGTTTACACCCTATTTTTTTTTTTTTGGATGGGAAATCTTCAAATGACTTCTCCCACTCTGGGCAGAGCGGGAGCGAGTGTCATACTTTTACTGACTAAAACCCATGCATGTTCCTTCCTCGCCCTTTATGTTCCGGGGCCGCGGTATCTCTTTCGAACAGGCCCGCAACCCCGGCAGGCTACGGCCCTTGCGGGCCCCTCCTGCTTATGCCGACATCTCTTTGAGGCGCGCGTGGAACACGAACGCGCCGTCGACATGGCCTGTCGTCTTTAGACGGACGGACGGCTAGCTAGCCCATAGCCAACCGTCCACAGGCCCCCATCTACGGTGGCCGGTAGCCACTCACGTGGCCCCCGACGCCCGGTGCGTCTCCCGCGGCGGCCGGGTTTGTAGTGTGTGTATTTTGGCATATCATCAGTCTCCTACCTTTAACCCTGTTTACTTGAAGTCGATACAGCATGTCTTCTTATTCCATATTTCTCTATCACTGTTACTGTTAGCCTGTTGGGCAAAGGCCTCTCCCGGGGCCAATGTGGGCCACTGGGCGTTGGTTTTGTCTAGCTCATCCCGCCATCTCCTGCGAGGTCTACCCCGTCAACTTCTGGTTGTTTAAGGACTCCACATCGTGGTTAGTTTGGCTCACAGCTCGTCGGGGATACGGCAGACGTGGCCAGACCTGTCCCATTTTAGCTTGGCGACTTTTTGAGCATCGCCAGTTATTTGTTTTGGAGCGCAGTGTGGTGTTGCATGGTCGGTAAGTTTTTTGCTAGGATGCTGCGCTCCAATGCACGTTGGCAAACCTTAAATGATTGTCAAAGACCAAGTCTGAGATCCATTTGTTAACTTCTTTCTCTATTACTGGATAAATAAATGTATCTTTCAGTTGAACATACGCATCTTGTAGCCGAACAGTTGAGTTACTTAAATTATTAATTGGGTTACCAATAAACACATATCAAATATTTAAATAACGGGTTTTTTTAAAGGTGGCCATTGACGTCAAACAGTTTTTGTGCCCCGGTTTAACCGTCTCACGGCATTACAAAGACCTCTTTTCAAATCATCTTATGCCTAGCGTTTCGCCAACCTTGTTGAGGTCGGCTTCCAGTCTAACCGGATGCAGCTGAACACCAGTATTTTACATGGAGCGACTGCCTATCTGACCTCTACAACCAGTTAGTAGCAAGCTGGTTGTCAGACTTTCGGACCACTGACTACCTGTGAAATCTAGTTTTTCCTGAAAGCAAATTTGCTTTCAGGAAAAACTAGATTTATCATCATTCTCATCTGCCTAGCATTTTCCCAACTATGTTGTAGTCGGCTTCTAGGAATACCTAGATAATAACCTAGTTTTATCCTTTACTAGCTGACCCACGCAACTTCGTCTGCGTCACATAAGAGAGAAAAACGAAAGGAAAAAAAAACCCGTTTTTGCAACATTTTTCATTCCTGCTCCGCTCCTAATGGTCGTAGCGTGATGTTTTATAGCCTATAGCCTTCCTCGATAAATGGACTATCCAACACAAAAAGATTTTTTCTATTTGAACCAGTAGTTCCTGAGATTAGCGCGTTCAACCAAACAAACAAAAAAACAAACAAACAAACAAACTCTTCTGCTTTATAATATTAGTCCTTTATAATGGTGTGATTCAGTAGAGTGATTTTGAAAAAGGTTTCATTGATAGAATGTTATAGATAGGTAGAAATACTTACTTAAACTTAGAAAACAAGTTCACGTTCAAAATCATGATATTCATGGTGCAACGGCGGTGTTATCTAGGGGTATCGTATTACCCAGTGCTCACTGGATTGAGGAGATCAGATAGGCAGTCGCTCCATGTAAAATACTGATATTCAGCTGCATCCGTTTAGACTGGAAGCCGACCCCAATATAGTTGGGAAAAGACTAGACAGATAAAGATACGGCAAAAGACCTTCGCAATAAATTACTACGGCCTTCTTCAGGGTTAGGTTTTAGCATTAACCTTAGGATGCACTTAGCAATTACCTAGGTACCTACCTACATTAGGCATGAATAAAAAACTATGATTGAAAAATATTAGATACGTGTTTTTTGTTTTATATAATTAACGAGCTTTTGCCCGCGACTTCGTTCACGTGGAATAGTGACTTCCGGCAGATTTTTGGTTTTACTCACATTGCCGACTCTTGACCAATAGATGGCGCTGTATGTCCGGAATAAATTTTATTTTTTGTAATAAAAACTATCCTATGTCCTTTCTCAAGTTCCAAACTATGTCTGTACCAAATTAACACAAATCGGTTCAGTAGTTTAGGCGTGAAGCAAAGACAGACAGACAGACAGAAAGACAGACAGACAGACAGAGTTACTTTCTCATTTATAATATTATATATTAAATATATTAATATATATTATATATTATAGTTTGGATAAAAGCTGACGTACATAAAACGCGTCAAAGATCACTTGTGACGTCACTTTCCGGCGAAAAATGTACTCAAATGTGACGTCACTCAAGTTTTCGAGGCACTGAATCGTCTTAATTTTTTGTTTATATGAAAAAAGAAAAAAAAACGTGTCCAATATTTTTTATAAATCTATCTGGCTGGCTAATTAGATTTTTTATTGTCATCTACACGTTTAACTCTCTCACATATTATTATTTCCTACTAGCTGTACCCGGCATGCGTTGCAATGCATTTTTTCCTACCTACCTACTACCTACCTACCTACCTGTCTACTTCTCACCGTTTAAACCTTCCCTGGACTACGACAAACATTTTAAAACCAAAATCAGCTCAATCGGCCCAGCCGTTCTCGAGTTTTAATCAGACTAACGAACAACAATTCATTTTTATTTATATAGATAGATAGATAGATTTCCAATTTTTATAATACAAGAAGACTTGACAAAATCCGTCTCAATATAAAGGGTAGAAAAATCTCTTCACGAACCCGAAAGGCACTTGTTCTCCCCGTCATTCCGATCACTTTTTGTTCTACACTATACCTGGGAACCTTCTAGTTACAGAGATATTGGGGGTCAAAGTTACAACTTCTTTTTATTGTAAGATTTTTTACTCCACGACCCCCGTTGACGACCCGAATGGCGTAGTGGTAGTGACGCTGCTTTACGTGCTTAGGGTCCGGGGTTTGAATCCCGGTAGGAGCAAATGTTTGTGAGATGAGCATGGACATTTGTTTCCGAGTCATGGATGTTTATATGTATAATAAGTATGTGTTTACAAACAAAAAAGTATAGTATATGTAGTATATCAACTATCTAGTGTCCACGACACAAGCTTTGCTTAGTGTGGCACTAGGTGGCGCTGTGTGTTAATGTCCAGCTATATTTGTTTATTTATTTATTATATACTATTCAATAAATTCATCAGCACAATGTTTTGAGTGTGTTACATTGAGTTCTACCACAAAACATTCTTATTCACCGATAAAAAGTCGTTTGAAGTTACATAGTTTGATGTACAGTATGCTTGGTTGACGGCTTCGTGATGAGATTGTTTACACCCTGTATTTTCTAGAAACATGAATTTAAAATGCCTACCGTCAATTTTATCTTAAAAGATCGACATGAATTTGTAATAAAACACTGATTCTACTTAACAAGGTCTAGATATTAGGTCTTGGTCGTAACCTAGAAATATAAAAGCCTTGATGACTAAGATTACAGTCATTGCAAAGAAGTACAGATTGTTAATGCTACACGTCTTTAAGATGGCAAGGCATTTTTATAGATCAATTTGCTTAGAAGCATGAATTAGCTAAGTAATTCAGGAAATCATTGATGCAACAAGGTTAATTTGTTTATTTATTTATGTACTTACACACAAAATACTTAGGTCCATGTTCACCGAAAAGATAACAGCCTGATTAGCTAAAAACAGCTGTCACTGTGACATATTGCCATACAAAAATGTGTTTTAAACAGCTGTTTAAGAAAATCAGATTGTCATCTTTTTGGTGAACATGGACCTTAAAAGGACAATATATTAACATAGAAGAGCACAAAGGTTAATAAGGGTAGTATTTAAACGAGTGACTGTAAATTAAAGTTTTAAGTGTCAAAAAATAATAATTTAGGTTATAGTATTATTAAGTGAGCGACTGACTGCGAGTGACGAGAAATCAAAGAAACGGTAACTTACAAACATTAATTTGAGTTACTTAAAATACAAAATAACTTCAGAAAAAACGCTTCAGAAGTAGTTGACCTTTGTTTGATTGATTTAGTTTTTTTGTCACCGACTTCTGAAGCGTTTTTCCTGAAGTTTCACTTTTTTGTTTTCTCTGAAGTCGGTTTTGTTTTTTGTAAAAAAGTTTTTATTTTTCACTTTTTAGTAGTTCACATGTGCTTACCCCTTCACAGCGTACCGGCGTGATTTTATGTTATGAACTGGTATAAGCAATAGACAGATATGAGATTTCAGCAATCCCAGTACATTTGCTATCGTTTATTGAGGAGTTCCGATGCATATCTCCGAAGTTCTTCATCACATCTTCATCAAATTAAAACGGGATCACTTCGAGAAAGTACACTTCCTAAAACTATCCAAATCACTTCTTGTGTGCCTATAAAATGTGAAGAGTTCTCTCTATTTCTCCAGAATCCCATCATCAGATCCTGATTTGATGATTATGAGACCACACGAGAAGCACCAACTTTCAAATAAAAAAGAACCATCATAATCGGTTCACCCAGTTGAAAGTTCTGAGGTAACAAACACTTTCGAAATCTGGGTGTATTTTACACATCTACGTACCCTCTCAGAGCATACAGCGTGATGTTACGTCATGATATAGTATAAACAATGAACCTACAAGCGATAACAGCAATCACTGGAGATTTGCCGTACATTTTTGAAGAGTTCCATTGTGTATCTCCAAAGATCAGCATGAGATCTTCAGAAAATTAAAATGGGACCACACGGGAAGCACCAGCTTTCAAAAAAAAAAAGAATCATCCAAATCGGTTCACCCAGTCGAAAGTTCTGAGGTAACAAACACAAAAAAAAAAAAAAAAAACATACAGACGAATTGATAACCTCCTCTTTTTGGAAGTAGGTTGAAAATGAGAAGACGTAGTCCATTTATCGAGGAAGTCTTTAGGGTATATAACATCACGCTACGACCATAAGGAGCGCAGCAGGAATGAAAAATGTTGCAAAAACGGGGTTTTTTTTTCCTTTCGTTTTTCTCTCTAATGTGACGCAGACTAAGTTGCGTGGGTCAGCTAGTTTTTTAATAATCTAACGTCGTAGTCGTTATGCATATTGTTTCCGAGTCATGGATGTTTATATGTATAATAGGTATATATTTACAAACAAAAAAGTATGTAGTATATCAACTATCTGGTGTCCACGACACAAGCCTCGTTGCTTAGTGTGGCACGAGATGGCGCTGTGTGTAATGTCCAGCGATATTTATATTTATTTATTAAAACGGTTTGATTTTTTATTTTTTTTAAACGGAATCCTAAAAAGAAAACAATGTATATAAAGATGTTAATGGACACAGTGCTTGCATATCCGTGTATTGCGTCAAATGTTTGTACAAATCATAAGATCGACGAGAATACGACACTTCACTTTATTTGTGTTGGCATTGTGAGAATCACACGCAAATTCGTCACGAATGACGATTTTTGAAGAGCTTTTGAGATAAGAATCACTTTACCAGATAAAAATAAAAACTTTTTTACAAAAAAAAAAAATCCACAAAAAAAACAAAAAAGTGAAAAATAACTTTGGCTTCAGAAGTCGGTGACCAAAAAAAAACTAAGTAAATCGATCAAAAAAGAAAAAAGGTTTCGTCGAATTGAGAACCTCCTCCTTTTTGAAGTCGGTTAAAAACTTACTTTTAAATAGACCGTAACATGGAGATTGAAAATAAACAGTGAAATTTATGTTTTTCCTACTCTTCCGGTATTTTTTTACAGATTAATTCCTTTGAGGGATCGATGACAGTTAAATTGTGTCTCAGGGATTCTTTTGAACTTCATTGTCTCGGCGCTTTTCTGGTGGTCGCCACTGTTGATTCTGGTTTTCAGGAGTTGCAGTGGTTTAGAAACAGAGTGGTGGACTTCTTAAGGCGATTAGACAAGCTAAATTAGCAACTCTATGTGTGGTGGTTCAAATTTCGTTTGAAATGCTGTTAGAATAAAATGCTAATCAGCTTGCACTACAAAGTGGTTGTTACGTCAGCCACTGCGGGCCAAATAGCGTGAAATGAGTGGTTTCGATCGATTTACAAAAAAACTATTGATTGGATTAAAATACTAAAACACTATCATGCTAATAAATATTACTTGTAGAATTATTTGCCAAAAGATCAGAATGATCGCATGCATATTATATTAGTATGCTTTTTTTTTGTTTGAAACATATTTTTAGAGAAAACTTAGTGATTTTTTTAATCGGGTCAAACTAATTGTATTATGTTTTCAAAACAGTATCATGCTAGCAAGAAGAATATCATATATTTTTCGGTCTTGTTTATAGCAGTGAATCATTTCGATTAATTATAAAACTCGCGGTTAGCTCATGTAATCGCCTTAAAAAAAGTTAATCAATCGTTTCTTTGGTCTTCCTCTACTCCCAAATCAAACTAGAGGACGTCATGCGGTTTTACCCGCATAGTTCCCGTTCCCGTGGGAGTACGGAGACAAAATGTAGTTTATGATACTCAAACTGAATGTAGCTTTCCAATGGTGAAAGAATTTTTGAAATGGGTACAGTAGTTTTTAAGATAAGTCATTACAAACATACACACACACACAAAAATTCACATTTTTCCTTTTTATAATAGTGTAGACTACATTCACGCTTAAAAATATCCTCACTACATTTCCCGCGACCATTACCCACCAAAAACAAATAATAAACATAAAGAAATGTATATCTATTGCAACACGACTGGTTTAGAACCGAAGCGTTTGCCTAACGCCTTACTAGAAATATGTGTCTATGTGTCACAGAGTTATATAACGAAACTGCTGTTATGTAACTCGCGTTGATCTTATAGTGCAATAGTTATGGTTATTGGTATGTATTGGAGAGATTTTATGAGTATGTAGTAAGTGTAGGTATAAGAATTTGTGTTGTATACTACAACTATCAATTAAAATTAAATTTAAACAACCCCCGACACAAGTTAAATAGAAAATAATTCATTAATTCGCCATTTTGTAGTGGCAGCCATCTTGGATTTTTAATTTAAAATTTAAAATGGTGTTTAATATTCTACTAGTCAAGCCCTTTCATTTGATACCCATATTGAAGGAGTTGTTTAATGAATATTGTAACGCGGCAGTCGGCGGCGGCCATCTTGGACTGATTCAAAATCAAAAATCAAAATCAAAGCATTTATTTCAAGTAGGCCAGTTACAGGCACTTTTGAATTGTCGAAACAAAATTGAACATTTAAAGTAGCTACAGTCCCAGTCACAAGACATAAAAACTGTGAAAGTACTGTAGTTGCCCATTCCCTAGCGTAGATCTCTATGGAGAAGAACGGGCAAGAAACTCCATGGACATTCTTTTAAATAAAAATATTGTTACAAAACCTTGGTTACATCATTCATGTTGAGATGGTATAGTATGTGAGAACAATGTAGCAAGATGTGCACGTTAAAAGTGTCCATAGCAAAACAAAAATAAAATACAACTCAAAAACAAAATAATTAATTCAAATAAACCATGGCGACTAAGAGATGACCAGTCACAACTGACAGCGCCCGTTCACGAACATGACGCATGGATGAGCACCATTCAGCTCAACCATTTTGAAGGGAGCTAAATGGTCCGACACACGCGCCACCATCAGCGAGACATTTGAGAGAGCATGACATACTCTCAACCGCCAGGGCACATTCTAGTCGAGAACTGCCGTAGGCTTTCAGTGAATGATAGCTTTCTAGTACAAAGTACTCACACAATATGGGCTATGCGATTATATAATACTAACATTGAATCTATACAATGCAAAGATAGTTGTACAATCTTCAGCAGCTCCAACAATACCTACCATTTAATGCTATCAATTTTTGCGCCCCTGTCCTTGTGGAGCAGGACCAGCATTGAGCCAAGCATTTTTATCAGCGATATAATCGCTCAACTTGTAATATGCTTGCTTACATAGTGTGCGTTTAATGCATGTTTTAAATTTTGTCTCATTCAGTTCAAGAATACTTTGTGGAATTTTATTATAACATCTGAAACAGTACCCCATGAAAGATGAGTCTACTTTAGCGAGTCTAAAGCCTGGCTGAACTAATTGTTCCCTATTTCTAGTACTGTAGTTATGTCTGTCACCTCTTTTACCAAAAAGATGCAATTTTTTTCTGACGTACATTATGTTTTCGTAGATGTATTGACAATGTACCGTCATAATGCCAATATCCTTAAACAGCTCTCTTAGAGAATCGCGCCTACGAAGATTATATATGGCTCTAATGGCTCTTTTCTGCAGAATAAATATAGACTCAATATCTGCAGCTCGTCCCCATAGCAAAATACCGTAAGACATTATACTGTGGAAGTAACTAAAATAGACCAGTCTAGCGGTATCTACATCAGTAAATTGACGGATTTTCCTAATGGCATATGCTGCTGAGCTTAGCCGCCCCGCAAGAGATGTTAAATGAGAACCCCATTGTAGCCTTGAATCAAGCGTAATCCCCAGGAAAACCGTTTTATCTACGAATTCAAGTTTCTCATTATTCAATAATATATCACAATCACTACCCTTAACATTCGGTAAAGCAAATCTTAATATTATGCATTTGGTTTTCTTTTCATTTAATACCAAATTGTTTGCTGTGAACCAATTTTGGACCTGAAGAAGGGCGTTATTCACCTCATCTAGATTTTGGGCCCGTCTATTTATCTTAAAAATTAGGGAAGTGTCATCAGCAAATAACACGATATTATGTAGTTGGTTTTTCAATAAATAGGGTAGATCATTTATATAGACTAGAAAAAGGAAAGGACCCAATATTGAGCCTTGCGGAACCCCCATTTTTACTTTCAAACCCTGTGAATTGACACCATTTATTTGAACGTGTTGTTTTCTATCACTCAAATATGATTTTACCAGGCTAAGTGCAAGTTTACCCAGTCCGTAATGCTCCAGTTTCAAAAGTAATGTGTCGTGATTTACGCAGTCAAAAGCTTTGGAGAGATCACAGAAAATTCCTATTGCGTCTTGGGACTCTTCCCACGCAGCAAAAACGTGCTTTAATAGGGTTACACCAGCGTCAGTTGTACAATGTCCCTTGGTGAAACCATACTGTTGATCATGCAAGATTCTGTTGGTGTTAAAATAATAGAGCATTTGATTAAGCATTACTTTTTCAAAAACCTTGCTAAAAACTGGTAACACGAATACAGGTCTATAATTATTGGCATCTTTACTGTCCCCGGATTTGAAAAGAGGTATGACTTTACTGTATTTCATCAAATCTGGGAACACTCCTTGGTCTACACATGAATTAAAAATTAAAGCTAAGTACGGGGCTATGGTCTCAAGTATAGATGTACAAACTTTGATAGACATTCCCCATAAATCTTCGGTCAGTTTGATTTTAATTTGCCGGAAAGCTTTAATAACTGTTATAGGGTTAATGTGTTTAAATTTAAATTCAGCCAGGCAGCCAGACACATTCGCCTTTAATAAGCTAATTGATATTTCAGGTGAGGAATTAAGGGCCTCCGTAGTTTTTATTGGTATATCGGTAAAGAAATTTACAAATTCTTGAGCTACTTCCTGATTAGAGCTTTTAGGACCACATGCTGTGTCTAATGTGTAGCTGGTGTTGCGTATTTTCTTCCTGTTAGTCTCGTTGTTTATGACTTTCCAAACTGTCTTTATTTTATTTTCTGCTGTTTTGATCTTGTTGCTAATGTGCAGGGCTTTAGCAAACCTGCATGTATTTCTAAAAAAATTTGAAAACTTAGCAACATACTTGTTAAAAGTTTCAGTGTTAATAAACGGCTTAAGGCCATAAAGCTCAAATAGTCTTTCCCTACTTTTTCTGATACCTCTAGTTGCCCAATCACTAAATATGAATTTAGGGCAAATAATGTCTTCTTTTCAAAAGTTTTGTTGAATTCCGTGTGAACTATTGAAAAGAAACGATTATAAAATTGATTTATATTAATATCGTCATGGCTTATAACACTTAGCTTGTTCTGTAGGGAAATATTAAACCCATTTAATTTGCTAGAAGTTATGGGTCTAAATTTAATCTGTACTTTTTGCAATGGTGTATTATACCTATAAGTTACAGTTTGTCCGCTATGGTCGGACGGCAAACAATTTACTATGGCTTTATCTAAGTAATCACCGTCGCAGAAAACTTTTTTATAATAAATAAATAAATATCGCTGGACATTAACACACAACGCTACCTAGTGCCACACTAAGCAAAGCTTGTGTCGTGGACACTAGATAGTTGATATACTACATGTATACTTTTTTTTTGTTTGTAAATACATTCTTATTATACATATAAACATCCATGACTAAAAACAAATGTCCGTGCTCAACACACAAACATTTGCCCCTACCGGGATTCTAAACCAGAACCCTAAGAACGTAAGGCAGCGTCACTACTACTACGCCAATCGGGTCGTCGAAACATAGCTAAGCACACTTCTGAATAATTCACTTTTCAAACAAATTAAACAAAATCAAATACGATGCCACAGACAGACAGACACGTCAAACTTATAACACCCTGTCGTTTTTGCGTCGCGGGTTAAAAAACCCGATCACTGAAAAATCCCGCTCTATTTGGATTTGGTAATACAAGGTAAAATTCGACTACTCCTATTGTTGAATTCGGCTAAAATGTAGCCTATGTACACCTAAAGCAGCTCTGATATTTCGGATTCGTGTGCGTATTGTATAATTATCACTTGCTTCGGTGAAGGAAAACATCGTGAGGAAACCAGCATGTCTGAGAGATATTTCTTGACGGCATGTAAAACCAAGTCAGAGGCCCATAAAAACTCTGTGACTAGGTTATTCTTATTCTTTGTTGCACACACACATACAACATTTCACACACATAACACACAATACAATCACACACACACACACCAAGACACACACAAAGTAATGCGCCTGGCTGGGTTCGAACCCACGACTTACCAATACACACTAACCAAACGATTTAGAAAGAAAATCGGCGTAATTCCTTTCCCGTTCTTCTCAAGAGAGATCTACGCTAGGGAATGGGCAACTTCAGTACTTTCCCAGTTTTTATGTCTTGTGACTGGAACTGTAGCTACATTTCATGTTCATTTTTTGTTTCGACAATTGAAAAGTGTTTTTAACTGGCCAACTTGAAATACATGCTTTGATTTTGATTTCCAGCACAAATAATGAAACACAGCTTACCTCTCTACCAACGGAAGCGTCAAGACCAAGAGTTGTTGCTCAAACCATGTCATTAACAACAAAGTTGAATGCACTTCACTCCAATTTGTAGTTAGTTTCAAAAATACCGTTACTTGAGAGAGTAGTTTATAGGGTCATCGGAAGCCAAAGTCCCGTCTTAAGAGATGTAACAAATAAAAGTACATTGTGCGCAAAATTTCGAAACGTTTTTAGCTTTTATGGTCACGCGAAAACTCACGTTTTTAAAAGACTTCTAAAAATGATGGAGGATTATATTGTAGTTTAAAGTTGTGTTATATATTTTTGTCTTGTATATATGTAAGTATATTCTTAGGTTTATCGTTTGTTTGTATGTATTCAATTTTCTCATCGTTTACACACTACGTCTACATCTCTTGTTATCTACTCTCCTTTCGCAGGTATGCTGGAAGAGATTTCTTTAGAAATAAGCATCACCTTTGTACTTATTTTCTATTCCTTTCTTCTTTTCTGTATTTAGTGTGTACATAAATAAATAAATAAATAAATAAGGAGGTTGTATTGTATGCGACGCGTACCTACGTATCTCTCGATTAGTGTGTACTCCTTATAAAAATGAACAACTTTTGTTATCTGACGCTCTCTCTAATTAAGTAAATCATCATAATTTTCCTGTCTTATCCCAATTTATTAGTTGTCGGTACAGCAGCTATGTCTTCTTCTCCCATTCTTCTCTATGACTCGTCATCTCATCAGACTCCTCCTTTCTATCCATATCATCCTTCACACAGTCCATCCATCGTTTCATTGGTCTTCCTCTTCTCTTATAGTTATAATATGTAAATATGTATATCTACATTCATACTTATTACTACCTTCTTCTTCTTCTTCTTTTTTTTTCTTTCTTCTTCTTATTTTTAACTTCTATTTCATACTCATTGTTTTGTATCTTTTTTATATTATTGTGTGTGTGCTTTATTAACTGACGTCAAATAAATACTTTTCTTTTCTTTCTTTCTTTGAATTCTTGTCACGCTGACGGACGGTCACGTACGGTCGGTCGTGACGTCAACGAGAACAAAATACGGCTGTTGGTCGCCGCTAAAGACAGCGTCGCAGTAAGGTGATATATAGATCATAAATGTATACTCGTACCCTACCGACCGTGCGCGACCGACCGACCCATCCGACCGACATATCATCATCTGCCTGCCTTTTCCCAACTATGTTGGGGTCAGCTTCCAGTCTAACCGGATGCAGCTGAATACCAATATTTTACATGGAGCGACTGCCTATCTGACCTCCACAACCCAGTTAATACTGGGTAATACGATTCCACTGAGAAAGACTGGTGTCAGACTTTTAGGGCCACTGACTACCTGTAACGACTGTCAAAGATGGACAGATGACAGCCGGGACCAACAGCTTAACGTGCTTTCCGAGGCATGGAGGAAACTGGGTATGTAAAGGTGGTCACCCATCCACAGACCAACCTAGGCAAGCACGGCTTAACCTAAAGATCGACCCGAGCGGCTGGATATTATTTAGCCACGAACACCTCCATCCGACTGACACATCCCGAAGAAAAGGGAAAACTCTATGATTTAATATTATTACACGTTGGAATTCAAATTATAGAAATAGTTCCGGTTTTCAACAGTCGAAAATTGTGTCAATGGTTGAAATGTCTTATTTAAAATCTCCACGTGTTCTTTTGGACAGACATAAGTTTAAGATATGTATCTTTTGTATCATAAATATCTGTTTTATTGACTGAGGAAACATTATTGTAATTTTATTTTGATACTTACTAAATGTTAACGACGTCGCGCGTTCGAGGCGGATGTTCCGATGGAGCTCGACGTGGATCAATCTCCAGGTTAAGCCGTGCTTCCCTAGGTTGGTCTGCGGATGGGTGACCACATCTGCTAACGAGAGGTTTTCTCCATGTAACTCCTCTTAGATGAGTGAATGTAAATGAGCAAAAAAAAAAATATATGCTTATTAGACTTTAAACTTTAATTGGTACAATTTAAATAATTCAAACTTTATTATTACTATACGAAAAAAATGTTCAAAGCAAAGCATTTTTCTTTTAAATTTCGTAACTACTCCTAAACGGCATTAAGTTTTAGTGTTTTCTTACACAAATATTTGTCGCCATTTTCTTCAAAAATGTTACATTTGGAATTTTGATCTAATGATTTATTAGGCTACAATTAAATAAAAACCACTCATTTCGCACTATTCGGCACTGTGACTGACGTAACAACCACTTTGTAGTGCAAGCTGATTAGAACTTTATTCTGACAGTATTTCAAACGAAGTTTGAACCACCACACATGGAGTTGCTAATTTAGCTCGTCTAATCGCCTTAAGAAGCCCGCCACACCAACCTTCTAAACCACAGCAACTCCTGAAAGTCAATCAACAACAACAGTGTCGACCACCAGAACAAGAAGTTTGAACCACCACAAATAGAGTTGCTAATTTAGCAGATAACCACAGCCACATGCCGAGTTCCTCCGTGCCTCAGAAAGCACGTTAAGCTGACGGTCTCGGCTGTCATTGGTAGATTTTTGGCAGTCGTTACAGGTAGTCAATATTTCGAAAGTTTGACAACCAGTCTTACCAAGGGTTAACGTGTTACCCCGAACTAACTGGGTTGTGAAGGTCAGATAGACAGTCTGATTCTCACTCTACAACACAGGTGACTGGGTTAACAATTATTTAAATGGTTGGAGTCCTTCTATCGGTTCAAACTGATGTTCACGTTTCTGGGATCAATCAATGAATGTTTAGTTCACTAGCTGCTATACCAGTTATCTAGGTGACCATCCTTTCCATTGAAATCGATATTTTGGATGTCTCCGAATCATTGAAGGGGAATCTTCACGGTAGCTTCCGAAATTCAAATTGTCTTAAGTTTTGTGCTATTTGCACGCCAGTGCTAGGTTGTATGTTGATTAAAATATTGTTCGCGACTGTTACACGTATGTACATAGTTACAGAGTTATAATTGAGGAGTAACAGATCAAAGTGTATTAACTCCGTCAATGTAACTTTTGAGATAAACGCATAATCCATAGTACTTTAAAGAGAGCACACGTACACAAACCTGGATTTAATATTGTTTGAAATGATGTGCACTTTTGGTTCTTTTTTATAATAAAAAGTAATACAGTTTGTTGCGTCACAATTTGACATTAGTAACAAGGTTTGAAATAGATAAAAAATCCGTTTTTACTATTTTTATTACGGTAGGTGGAGTAGAGTTAATACACTTTGATCTGTTACCTCAATTATTAGAATCATCAATACAACTCTCCAAAACATTAATAACCCATAAAAAGTACTAGGCTAGCAGAAGTTCAAGAAGTTGTGTATTTTTAGTTCCGTGTATCGAAGTATACTGTTTAATATTATCTCAGAGTAAACTTGTGATTGGAATACTATCTTCAATTCCTGATAGCCTAGTACTTTTGTTTTGATTGTTGTTATATCTTGTCTTAATAACTGTACCAAACGTTGATAAAGTTGAAAGTTCCACACAAAAAGAAACGTGGGAAGAGTTGCACAATGAAAATATTATTTATTTTGATTTTAATCAACTCGTCCCAAATGGGCCGTGGGCATGTGGGACGAGTTGCTGAATTACTCAGTTCATGCAACTGCTTTGAATGACTGTTTTTCATGAAAAACTTTCAATACAGTAACATTTTGAATGATACAATAACGTCAAAAATCTTTTTAAACACACTCCGAAAGATACTCGCAGGTATATTTATAATAATGACATATACTGTCCGTCCGGTTGTTAGCGCTCATTAGAAAGTATTCTTTCACTGTTGATTTGAATGCAATTTTATAAACTTTCAACTGTCTTGTACCTAATCTCTATGTATAAACTAAGGACGATTTATGATTATGTAGGTGTGACTGGTCGATACAATTATTAAGCAAATACTTTCTTAATATTTATTTTAAAATCAACACACGGAGTCAAACACTTACAAAGCTATTAACTTTCTACATTTGGCATTGAAGGACAAAACGTAAAAACTTTCAAGCTCATAAATCCCTTATTTTAATGGGTATGGCTGACAAGCTTCTCAAATGATTCTTTAGAAACTTAAAAATATCCTATTTCTACGAGCGACTCATAATAGATAAGCACACGTGTTTGTAATAAACTCTGGTCATTGGGTAAAACCCGGACCATCACTTAAGACAATTGAAAGAGTCACAAAAAGCATCGACAGGCAAGGCGTGGGATTCTGGAAAAAAACGGTACAGGCAAGAAGGGGCTGGCGGAGAGAGGCGAGGGTAGGGAAGTCGAGACAGTCGGTTTGGGACCGCTAGAGGGTGGAGACGATAAGCTATTTGAGCTAAGTTAGGACTTGGTTAGTACCAAGAGGCTAGGTCGAGTGGAGTGCCAGTGAGTTGTCGGGTGATTGAATAAGTTAAATACATGCGGGTTGAGAGCCTAGTTAGTTGAGACTAATCTAGTATGTGTGTGTGTTTGTTGGTGAGCGACTGGGTGAGTCCTATTACAATAATTACCCTAGGCTGATGGTGTTATTAAAGTTCTTAAAACTAAACAGACAGACATGTGTTGTTGAGGAGTTTGTTCCACCACTTCTTCTCCTCATCTCCAAGGCACTAGGAAGTGGTGAGGGTATGGGCGATTTGGGGGCTGTCTATAGAATTTCAATAGAGTAGATCTCCAACTCTATTGCAAAATGGTTCTTGAGTTTTGATTTATCAACTCTATCATCTGGTCATTCTTGAATTATGTATTCAATAGCTCTAACCATCAATTCAGCCAACTTGCGTTTTGAGTTTGATCCTCAATTCTATTATGGACAACCATATAGTGATTCGAGAATAATAGTTCTTATCTCTGACAAATGATTCGGTCAGCCTGACATAAGCACGTGTCTTGCAGATGCACTAGCTGTACAAAACGAACACATGATCCATGGGGTGGGATTGGAATGGTTTGATACCACATCTATATTATAACCAGTCTTCGGACTGTTAGGGACCATGACTACTGGTTAGCATGATGATTGACGTTCTGCCGCTGAAAAGCCGCCTTGTCACGTTCACCAGTTCGAAAGAACTGCTAGGGACAATGCTCACTAGGAGCATGATGCCGACGATTGCCGCTGAGAAGCCGCCTGCGTCACTTATGGAAGTGTTACTCTGAGTACAATATGTGAAGATGTGAAGTATCGTGTGAGTCACGACTGACCAATTACCTGTTACGCTAGCGTAAGGGTTACTAACAAAGACTATTGGTTGCCATAAGAATATACTTAGCATCTCTTAGTTATGTTTTACACTTTCGAAACCACATTCAATACACTTCAATAACTATGAATTCCATAGTCTGATTTACTATATCTTTCAATCCTGTCCTTGATCTAATATTGATCCGAGGCATTGGACTGCTATATGTTAAGGAATTCATTTATCATAGTCAGGGGAAGGTGACCAGCCTGGAGACGAGTCCTACCGGATCGCGCGGGGCGGGGCGCGATCCCTTCTCCTTAGGGAGAAGCTGACTATAAATACTAATAAATAGCATGATTTAGGAAAAACGAAAATTTTATCAGCCTAGGGTAATTTAGGAACAGTCACATGTGGTGCCGTGACCAGGATTCTCGTCATTAAATGTACTGATTCACTTCAGTGCAACGAGAAAGAACAATGAATGGGTTACTACAATTAAAAAACAACGTAATTTTATGGTTCTAGGAACTGTGATAGACGGCGCAGCATGAGCTTACAACGGCTACAATAAATAACAGATGTTACGATAATGGTTTAGTTGTCGTGATTGAATCCTTCAACCACTGGTAGCGGGTTCAATTCCCGTATGATTTATCAGTTGTTACAATAATATAAACCTGTATTCCATTGTCATGGATTTTGGGTTCGATTCCCGCCTGGCGCAATAGTTGATAAGTAATTAAATTCCTGTGTCACGGTTAGTGGGTTCAGTTCCCATATGCTATATATGGAGGTACCTAGATTTAAGTGTAGGTAACGATTTATAAGACTTTTGTTTGTGTTCCAGTGCAACAGTAATTATGGGTTCGACTCCCTGTTGATGGCTAGTATCGTGTGTTAATAATACACGGACCGATTTCAATTGAAATTGAAAAACATATTGTTTACGATAAAATTGAAAGTTTTGTATTGGTATAAGGATGAATGGTAGTCAGTAGAATGGTATGAGTATATTAATAGTGCTTAGATACTAAGAAGCATGAAGTTTAGAAAAGGAGAGTTTGAGTTGCAAGAGTTACAATAACGTTATGGAGAGTTAACCTAAAACTTTCCAACGTCGTAACGTATGTCATATAATTGGACGAATACTCGTGTGTATTTATTTTAAATTCCAGGATATTTCAATCTTCGCTTGGCTGTCACTAGACGTTACTTGTGCGTTGCGTACGGGTTAAAGTTTGATCAAATTCAGCTGACATCGGCTGACTTCAACGGCAGGTGTAGTGTAGCACGGCTCCAGTAACGAAGCTAAGTTTCACTTTTAATAGACACTATAGTTAACCGTAGTCACGTGGTATTACTTTGTTATCACTACTATAACTGTATTATTATTTTGTGCTAAATGACTACATAACATTTCCTAAGCAGTTCCAATATTGGTGCCTGATAGATAAAGATCTTGCATATAATATTTTAATAACCAAGTGTGAACATTACAAAACTGAGTTGTGTAATGCGGTTACGATCTAATGAGCCCATAACTACTTTGATATCCTAGAGTACCTACATACAACAGTATCTACATTTCAAAGTTAAGGTCAAGAACCTTATTTGTTTACTCAAGGTGCACGAAATGTATTACGATTTAAATGGTAGATGGACTTTTATTCAACATATCAAAGAGCAAATGATAATTAATTAAGAATATATAGCATTGATTTTCTGATACAGCCTTCCAACTACAGTTGGATTTCAGAACTGCTCTTTCCTCTTAAAATCGGAGGGGGGCGATTAATTGAAATAAAGTCTAATATGTCTATGTGCGGACTATTTCAGCTACTCCTGGATACGACTACGAACAGCTGACAGTTGGCTAAGCATTAAGGTGCATTGGGAGAGGCCTCTGTCCAGCGGCAGCTGTATAAGGCTGAGTTTAGAACGAGGGAGCACCGCAGGTAGCGTCGCTCTATAGCACGAATACTCTTTTATGAGACTCTGGTATGTAAAACTAAATTATTAGCATGCACAGGTCTTCTGGATTTACCAGAAACGTGGTAAATGACAAGAGTATTTTGAGGTTGAATAAGTTCAAGTTCAGGAATTATGTGTCGATAAAGATGCTTCTGCGAAACTAAACAAAATTATAATAGCAGACAATGTGTCTCAATACATAAGTGTTCCAGCTGGAAAATATAGTAATCTGATAGTAATCTGATTAGGCTAGCTTATCAGCTAGATGTGCTTATGAATTCTAGTATTACATGGAAAGGCACAGATTTTCCTATTGTGAAAGATCATACGCTGTACTGCGTCACGCGTCTGATTTTCAGAGGGGGGAATGTGACTGGTCGATACAATTATTAAGCAAATACTTTCTTAATATTTATTTTAAAATCAACACACGGAGCCAAACACTTACAAAGCTATTAACTTTCTACATTTGGCATTGAAGGACAAAACGTAAAAACTTTCAAGCTCATAAATCCCTTATTTTAATGGGTATGGCTGACAAGCTTCTCAAATGATTCTTTAGAAACTTAAAAATATCCTATTTCTACGAGCGACTCATAATAGATAAGCACACGTGTTTGTAATAAACTCTGGTCATTGGGTAAAACCCGGACCATCACTTAAGACAATTGAAAGAGTCACAAAAAGCATCGACAGGCAAGGCGTGGGATTCTGGAAAAAAACGGTACAGGCAAGAAGGGGCTGGCGGAGAGAGGCGAGGGTAGGGAAGTCGAGACAGTCGGTTTGGGACCGCTAGAGGGTGGAGACGATAAGCTATTTGAGCTAAGTTAGGACTTGGTTAGTACCAAGAGGCTAGGTCGAGTGGAGTGCCAGTGAGTTGTCGGGTGATTGAATAAGTTAAATACATGCGGGTTGAGAGCCTAGTTAGTTGAGACTAATCTAGTATGTGTGTGTGTTTGTTGGTGAGCGACTGGGTGAGTCCTATTACAATAATTACCCTAGGCTGATGGTGTTATTAAAGTTCTTAAAACTAAACAGACAGACATGTGTTGTTGAGGAGTTTGTTCCACCACTTCTTCTCCTCATCTCCAAGGCACTAGGAAGTGGTGAGGGTATGGGCGATTTGGGGGCTGTCTATAGAATTTCAATAGAGTAGATCTCCAACTCTATTGCAAAATGGTTCTTGAGTTTTGATTTATCAACTCTATCATCTGGTCATTCTTGAATTATGTATTCAATAGCTCTAACCATCAATTCAGCCAACTTGCGTTTTGAGTTTGATCCTCAATTCTATTATGGACAACCATATAGTGATTCGAGAATAATAGTTCTTATCTCTGACAAATGATTCGGTCAGCCTGACATAAGCACGTGTCTTGCAGATGCACTAGCTGTACAAAACGAACACATGATCCATGGGGTGGGATTGGAATGGTTTGATACCACATCTATATTATAACCAGTCTTCGGACTGTTAGGGACCATGACTACTGGTTAGCATGATGATTGACGTTCTGCCGCTGAAAAGCCGCCTTGTCACGTTCACCAGTTCGAAAGAACTGCTAGGGACAATGCTCACTAGGAGCATGATGCCGACGATTGCCGCTGAGAAGCCGCCTGCGTCACTTATGGAAGTGTTACTCTGAGTACAATATGTGAAGATGTGAAGTATCGTGTGAGTCACGACTGACCAATTACCTGTTACGCTAGCGTAAGGGTTACTAACAAAGACTATTGGTTGCCATAAGAATATACTTAGCATCTCTTAGTTATGTTTTACACTTTCGAAACCACATTCAATACACTTCAATAACTATGAATTCCATAGTCTGATTTACTATATCTTTCAATCCTGTCCTTGATCTAATATTGATCCGAGGCATTGGACTGCTATATGTTAAGGAATTCATTTATCATAGTCAGGGGAAGGTGACCAGCCTGGAGACGAGTCCTACCGGATCGCGCGGGGCGGGGCGCGATCCCTTCTCCTTAGGGAGAAGCTGACTATAAATACTAATAAATAGCATGATTTAGGAAAAACGAAAATTTTATCAGCCTAGGGTAATTTAGGAACAGTCACATAGGGAAACAAGAAGTTTAACTAAATAAAAGTGTTTTTAGAGTTCCGTACATCAGTGGGTAAAAACGGAACTATTATGGGAACGCTTTTTTCCGTCTATCCGTCTCTTTTTCTCAGAACCGCGTGAAGGTACTGATATTGTTAGCCTGTATCATCTGGACTTAGGCCTCCCACAAGTGTCCCACATTGACCGGTCGCATTCAACGGATTCCCGCAACCTTCACCAGGTCATCGGTCCACCTAGTGGGAGGCCTTCCAACTTAACGTCTTCCGGTTCGCGGTCGCCACTCCAGAACTTTTCGGCCCCATCGGCCATCCGTTCTGCGAGCAATGTGCGCTGCCCACTGCTACTTAAGTTTGGGAATCCTTCGTTTATGTACAAGTAATAAGTTCTTGATCAAAAACTAAATTGGTTGTAACAATATAACAATATAATGTTCAACAAAATAAATAAAGACGTGCATTTTACGATGTGTTAATGGTCGCTTCTGGCTTCAATAATAAATAAATAGTTGAGTGTTATTTTATCTTGTTTTTTACTTATTATAAATAATGTCGCTACCGCTGTTTGTACTACGCTTAGATCTTTAAAACTCCGCAACATATTTTAATGCAGTTTTCAGCAATAGATAGAGTGATTCAAGAGGAAGGTTTAGATGTATATGTCATCGTAAAATTGTCAAATACGTTATATTGTAATATCTCTAGCGATATTGTAAAGTCTCGAATTATTGTCAAATGAACATACTGCTTACAACAAAACGCATTATTTTTCGTGAAATGCATGCGATGGTAGTCAACTTACGAGGTGTGGAGGGAAGGAGGGGTCCCCCTTGCCCAGTGGCACAACTCTCATGAAAAGATAATGCACCATTCCTGAGAAATTCCGATTAATATAACATAACCTTAAAACACTTTATATTCCCCTTAAAAAGCGTAGTCGACGGGCCCCTATTTCCGAGTTCAGGGCTTAAAGGAACCTAACTAACCTAACGGGGGGGCGCCCCAAGTCCCGATTATGGGGGCAGAGATACCTCCGTATGTTCAGTTGACAATAATTCGAGACATTACAATATCGCGAAAAAAAACATGTTATATTGTAATATAACGTGTTTGACAATTTTACGGTGACATATATATGTGCAACATATTAACCATTATTACCCGCCTGAAGAGCTCCTGGCTAAATAATAACAACCGCTCGGGTCAATTATCAAGTTAAGCTACTCTCGGATAAATTGATATGTGGAGCGGAGCCCGCCAACTACATACCAAGTTTCCTCCGTGCCTCGGAAAGCACGTTAAGCCGTTGGTCCCGGCTGTCATTTGTAGATCTTTGACAGACGTTACAGGTAGTCAGTGGCACGAAGGTCGGACGAACCAATCTTACTGTACTGTATTACCCAGTACTAACTGGGTTGTGGAGGTCAGATAGGCAGTCGCTCCATGTAAAATATTGGTATTCAGCTGCATACGGTTAGACTGGAAGACGACCTCTTTATTTATAGGCTGAAAAGGCTAGGCAGATGATAATAATTCAGGTTTCCAGATTGCTAGTCGTTACAGTTAAACTTCTTGGGGCCCTTTTTGGGTCAATCGGTGACCCCAAAATCCGTCAAAGTTATACTCAAGGTTAGATTCAATTAGAAAAACACGTTAGTTGTGTAATTTGTAGGTTATTTTTATTTACGTCCGGTTGTTGGAATGTTGTTGGTGATCAGGTTAAAATTGAGTGACAAAGATATATAAATTATTAATTTTTGTATTTGTTTTGAGGTTCTGTGAGAAAATTGAAAAGCTTTTGCGTTTTTGCTTTTCGCATTTGTTTTTTGATTGAGTATTGAGTACTTATTGGAAATTATACTCCATCATCATCGGCCTAGCCTAAAAATCTCTACGACCCCGTACTATTTAATCCATCCATCCGCACAATGTTTTGACTGTGTTACATTGAGTTATACCACAAAACATGATTTATAACCTCAAAAAAAAAAGTTGTTTCCCAGCAATATTTTTTGCGTAAAGTTACTTAGTTTTATATACTGAATGCTTGGTTAATGATTTTGTGATGAGGTAAAATACACCCTGTGTTCATTAGACGTGACTGTACTTGGTTGTCACCCATCCATAGACCAACCCTACACGAGTACTTAAATATAGGGGTACAGAACCCATAGGGGTATTTAAGAACCCACGCTTGACGAATTTTTAGCTGTCTGTTCTGGGAAATAACCTTTAACAAAAAAAAAATGAATGACATGCTTAGTAAAATTAAATTATTGTTGTAGAATATAATATCATAACAATGTCATTTAAGGACAAACAATTATTTTTTTGCTTATTCTTTGACGTAATGGAAAATTAAAATAGGTCTAGAGGTCGCAAATCTTCTGTAAAGTATTAATTATATTTGTCCCCAAGGACATTACTAACACAATGGTTTAGTGGTGTTTAGCGCGGCTGTTGAGCATGATGTCCTGGTTTCGATTCCCGGGTTGATCAAAATGTTATTGGGCTTTTCCATTTGGAATTTCTCAGTAGCAGCTACGGAGTCTGGATTTGTGCACGGTTGATAAGGGTTTGACGCGAAATGTGCACTTCTCAAAATGTGCACTTGGCCGAAAATGTGCACTTCTCAAAATGTGCACTTGACCGAAAATATGCACTTCGCCAAATGTGCACTTGACCGAAAATATGCACTCAGCAAAATGTGCACTTGACACAAAATGCGCACTTCGCAAAATGTGTACTTTACGCAAAATGTGCACTTTGCAAAATGTGCACTTCTCAAAATGTGCACTAATAATAAAAAAAAAATATATACTTATTAGACATACAGACCAATTGTAAAAATAAATTCACACCATTATGAGCAGTGCTCATTTTGATAAGTGCTCATTTACGTAACCTAGCCTATAACTAGGTACCAACAATCTGATACATAATACTGATATTACTGAACTTGAAGATAAGTTCTGTTCAAACTATGGCAGCTCGGAAGTTATTTTTACCCGACTACAACGAAACCAAAAAGAAGGGTTATGATTCTCGCAGTCTATGTATGTTTGTATTTGTATTTTCCTCCGTAGCGTATAAACAATTCATCCGATTTTGATGAATAAGGTGTCAATCGATTCGTTATTAAGGCCCGGGTAACATAGGCTACGTTTTTACCAAGTGCAATAATAGGAGGAGTCAATTTTAGTAAGTAGTCGAGTTTTTTAGATGTAGTAATACCACACAAATTCTTGTTATTCTTTTGTCGTATAATGTTTTAAAATGAGATAAACGTAGAACAACACTGTATCAATTAATAGGTAATTAATTATTGTTTATTAGATAATAAGTAATTGTAATCGCTTTTCTTAATAGCGTCACTAAGTGTAGAAAGTTTATTAAACTATTGTGTTAAGCGCAGACATTTTGTACCTAAATAGTAGAAAAATGTGTTCTAGATTTGATTGTACTGCGGATCATGTGAAGTTCATTTAAACGAAATACCCATTTGAATGAACTTCGCATGCTCCGCAGGCCTCTTAATACTTAGAAGTATTAAGAGACAGTTTCAAATGATAGCCAGGAGCAACTGCTTTCTGAGGCACGGAGGATACTCGGTGAACAATAACGGGCACCCATCCACAGATCGACCTTGGTCAGCGTTGCTTAACCTTGAATTAACTAGTACGGCTGTTATTATTTAACCACAAGCTCATCGCAATATGTCTGCCAATATTATAACTCAAAACAAAAATATAAAAGGAAAGTCAGTAAAGCTTATAAATATTAAGATTATGACAGAAGATGACCCGAATGACTCAGTAAATGCATGTCGGCTTCCGAGCTCAAGGTCGTGTGTTCCATTCCCGGTTACGAAAGATTTATGTTTCTTTTAAAATTTATATTTTCGTTTAAAATGGTATGTGGTTGTGAGACGAAGAAATGAGTGACGTATCGTGATAAAAGTTCGTTTTGTTGAGTTGTCGCAAGCGGGACAACTAAGCATGAACCCATAAGGCGATTACATGAGCTAAACGCGAGTTTTATAATTACTAAAAGTATATGATTAACTGCTATAAACAAGACCAGAAAAATATATGATATTCTTCAGGATATATTTATTTATTTATTTATTTATTTATTTATTCATTAAACACACACTATCTTTACAGGCAGCTACCCAATACAATAGTGGTTTGCGAACACTCACAAGATACTTTAAACATAACTTACAACTATAATAATAATATATAACACTATAACTAAAACACTAAACTTTAAAAATAACTAGTAACACCAAAACAAACAGCACTAAAACAAGAAAAAAAAAGAGAAGTAAATATTAAATGTAGGAAACAAAATTCAACAAAACTCTTGCGATTTCACTCAAGTTGCACGAAAATATGTCTGTCCTCTCATGCACTTCATTCAGTACACGTATTGTACGGGTGAGAGGTGTTTTTTTTGCTAGCATGATACTGTTTTGAAAACATAATACAGTTAATTTGGCTCGATAAACAGAAATCACGAACTTTTTCTAAAAATATCTTTCAAACAATAAAAAACAAAGTAATGTGCATGCGGTCATGCATCAGCATGGTACGGTTTCAGTTTTTTAATCCAATCAATAGTTTTTTTGTAAATCGATCAAAACCTCTCATTTCGCGCTATTTGGCCCGCAGTGGCTGACTTAACAACCACTTTGTAGTGCAAGCTGATTAGAACTTTATTCTAACAGCATTTCAAACGAAGTTTGAACCACTTCAAATAGAGTTGCTAATTTAGCTCGTCTAAGCGCCTTAAGTTCAAACTCAAACTCTTTATTGCATTAATGTGTACATTCAGTTGTTACATATTATGTAAGTAAGTTCCAACATGAAACCCGATTAGGGCAGGGCAACATAATACATTGGACAAAACAAGCACCCAGTGAGTAGGTATACTGGATTGCGAGTTTGTAATATAACTAAATTATAATTATTATCGAAAATATTCCTAGTAACTGTTAGGTTTATGTAGTTATTTTAATTAATATCTTGAGGTCATTAAATTGTTTAATTTACGTCTATTCATTATTATATTTTACTAGCTGACCCACGCAACTTCGTCTGCGTCACATAAGAGAGAAAAGCGAAAGGAAAAAAAAACCGTTTTTGCAACATTTTTCATTCCTGCTCCGCCCCTAATGGTCGTAGCTTGATGTTATGTGGCCTAAAGCCTTCCTCGATAAATGGACTATCCAACACAAACATAATTTTTCGATTTGAACCCGTAGTTCCTAAGATTAGCGCGTTCAACCAAACAAATAAACAAACTCTTCTGCTTTATAATATTAGTATAGATAAAATAAAAAATCTCCCTCCGGATGTGACGTGGTGTAAATAATTGCTATTATCAATCAATCAAATCATATAAAATACCTACAAAAACTAGAGCTATTAAAACCATCGCCAGCCAGATCAATCAACATAGTTTTAATTAGGCTACCTGACCCGATCAATTCATCAATATTATAGTAGTTAGTTAAGGGGCCTGCGAAACATGCGTAGTTCATTCATCATATAAATCTATACTAATATTATAAAGCTGAAGAGTTTGTTTGTTTGTTTGTTTGAACGCGCTAATCTCAGGAACTACTGGTTGGAATTGAAAAAATATTTTAGTGTTGGATAGTCCATTTATCGAGAAAGGTTATAGGCTATATATCATCACGCTATGACCAATAGGAGCGGAACATAAATGAAAAATGAATGTTGCAAAAACGGGGAAAATTTATTCCTTTGTGAGCTTTTTCTCTCATATATGTGAGGCAGACGAAGTTGTGTGGGTCAGCTAGTAATATTATAAAGCAGAAGAGTTTGTTTGTTTTTTTGTTTGTTTGTTAGTTTGTTTGGTTGAACGCGCTAATCTCAGGAACGCTTTTGCGTTTCATAGTCCATTTGTCGAGGAAGGCTACAGGCTATAACATCATTCTTTGACCAATAGGAGCGGAGCAGCAATAAGAAATGTTGCAAGCGGGAAAGAAACTTCCGTTGACCAGGCGATGCGTTGCGATATCAAAACTTCACGCGAACGAAGTCGCGGGCAGAAGTTATATTTCATAAAATTCCCGGAACTTTACACCACTGACGTCCTCAATAGAGAACAAATTACCGTTTAACCGAATTCCATAAAAATCGGTTAGTTGGTTTAACCGTAAAGGCATGCCGCCTTAACTAGAGTTACTGTACTTTAACAGAACCGAAATGAATTCGAAAAGTTCTACAAAGTAAATAACTACATCATTGTTCTGCAAAAAGGTCGTTGGTTCGGTTACAAGGTGAGGCAAAATTGTTTTATCTATTACGCTATCACCAAGTCAAGCTAAGATATTTGTGCCCTCAGATTTAGATACAGGGTGTAAACAACTTCATCACGAAGCCGTCAAACAAGCATTCTGCCCATCAAACTTTGCGAAAAAATTATTGCAGCGAAACGACTTATTTTTGGGGTGAATAATCATGTTTTGTGGTAGAACTCAAAGTAACGCATTTAAAACATTGTGCTGATGAATGGATTGAATAGTACAGGGGTGTTAGAGGTCCGCGGTTGCGGGCCTGTTCGAAAGAGACCGCGGCCCCGGAAAATAAAGGGCGAGGAAGGAACATGGATGGGTTTTAGTCAGTAAAAGTCTGACACTTCCTCCCGCTCCGGTCAGAGTGGGAGGTGTTAGAGGTGGATAAAGAAAAAATTGTATATCAAAAAAAAAACTTGTCACAATGTTGGAACTTTGACCCCAATATCTCCGTAACCAGAAGGTTCCCAGGTAGAAAAAATGATCGCAATGACGGGGAGAACAAGTGCCTTTCGGCTTCGTTAAGAGGTGTTTTACACCTTATAATTTATTAGATTGAATTTTGAATGCAGACTGCGAATGTCATGTGGTATACGAAGTTTAATTTATTATCGCTACCTTGCATATGTATGTAAGTTCAAAACAGCTTTTATAAGGCAATAAATGATAACTTTGATAAAAATATAAATTGCTCTGTTTTTATAATAATAATTATTCAATCAATTACTATGCGTAATCAAACGAGTTGTTGTCTTAAACAATCATTTTATTTATTCTACAATAAATAAAATGATTGTTTAAGAAAAAATATTTAATTGTTTAATAACAACCTGCCGTTCTATAAATCTTTATGTTAATTATGACAACATAACATAAGTTTATAACAACACGCTTGTATATGTCACCGTAAAATTGTCAAACACGTTAGATTGTAATCTCTCTAGCGAGGTTGTAACCTCTCGAAATATTGTCAAACGAACATTTTGCTTACAATATAACGCATTATTTTTCGGTAGATTGTAATCTAACAACGAAGTGAAACCATAATATTGTAAAATGCATGCGGCGGAAGTATCTCTGCCCCCATAATCGAGTCTTGGGGCACCCTCACGTTAGGTTAGTAAGATTCTTTTAAACCCTGCAGACAGAAATAGTCGCCCACGCTTTTCAGGGGAATTTATAGGGTTTGTAGGTTAGGTTATATTAATCTGTATTCTCAGGAATGGTGCTTTATCTTTTCATGAGAGTAGCACCACGGGGCAAAGGGGATACCCCTTCCCTCCCCCTCCTCCACACCGCGCGAGTTGTCTTCGGTCGCATAGGTACATTTCACAATATTACGGTTTCAGTATGATCGTTTGACAATTTCCAGAATTCACAATCTCGCTAGTTATTTTACAATCTAACGTGTTTGACATAAACAGAAATGGTCTGTAGAGTTGTGCTGATGGCCCATCTATCAGCACAATGTTTTGTGTGCTTTCGATTGAGATATATATATTTTTTTTAGATTTTTAGTGTGGGTGAAGTCATTTGATTATTTCCCATCCGGAAAGTAATGGGCTATTATTATTTGGAAATTCTTATCATCCATACGAAAATCGAAGATGAAGGGCTATTTTTGAGAAATTTTCTATTTGGAAAAACTCAATAAAACTTTGCACGACCTGAGAATCGCACTCAAAACCACACGCTCTGCAGTAGCGACTACCAGACTATTAAGGCTTTTACGAGGTTAAAATAATCATATTTTTTTGAAGTCAGTCCTTGACGTCATGTCAAAACAAGTTACTTTTCAAAGATTACATTACATTTCAGTGTTACTACGATTATTCTTACGTAACTGATGAGCGTATTATGATGAGGTTCTCACTATTGTATAGCTTAACCTCTAAGAAGTTGACTAACGCGAGTAACGAGGGTATATCATGGTGATTGTTGCAATGGATGACAAAAAGGTGTGAAACAGAATAATAACAAAACATCTTAAAATATCTTAAGGTTTTAATAAATAAATAAATATCGCTGGACATTAACACACAGCGCCATCTAGTGCCTTACTAAGCAAAGCTTGTATCGTGGACACCAGATAGTTGATATACTACATACCGATATTCCTTTTTTTTGTTTGTAAATACATACTAATTATATACATATAAACATACATAAATAAATAAATAATAAATAAATATCGCTGGACATACATGACTTGGAAACAAATGTCCATGCTCATCACACAAACATTTGCTCCTACCGGGATTCGAACCCAGGACCCTAAGAACGTAAGGCAGCGTCACTACCACTACGCCATTCGGGTCGTCAAAAATCTAAGGTTATAACTTGACTTTGTTTTAACTTTGTCCAACAACCATTCTCACCAAAAGGTATCGTATTCGTATTACCCAGTACTAACTGGGTTGTGGAGGTCAGATAGGCAGTCGCTCCATGTAAAATACTGGTATTCAGCTGCATCCGGTAAGTGAAATGTAAACGTCCCTTTGTGCCTATTGGCCTTGTTTCTTTCTGTCTCCTGCTGATGTGGAGGGAAGTGGAAATTACGGTTTTTTCCTACTCCTCCGCTATACTTTCTGATTAATTTCGTTGCGGGATCCAAGACAGTTAAATTCATTCTCTGAGACTTCGTCGAGCTTCATTGTCTCGCCGCTTTTCTGATGGTCGCCACTGTTGATTCTGGCTTTCAGGAGTTACAGGGGTTTGGGAATAGTGTGGCGGGCTTGTCCCAAGAAAATAAAAAGTGAAAAATGGTTTCACAGAACTTGGGAAAATTAATATAAAACCTTTAGGAGTAAACCAAAGAATATTTTTAAATATAATCTTTACATAGTTTAACCTTTTGATCGCCACAGCATAAACGCTCGCGCCAAGCCACAATTTCATCTACTATTTTGTCACATATTTGTGACGTTTGGTGTACAGGGCACCCGCTTGCTTGTCACGTATATGTGACAATGGCGTCCAAAAGGTTAAAATAAGTCACTCCCGCTGTCTGTACGCTTGGATCTTTTAAACTACGCAACGGATTTTAATGCAGTTTTCAGCAATAGATAGAGTGATTCAAGAGGAAAGTTTATACATAGTGTAAATAGACCCTTATCGAAGATGAAGAGCACTTGTTCTCTCTGTCATTGCAATAATTTTATTGATCTAGACTTTCTAGTTACGGAGATTTTGGGGGTCATACTTTCAACATTTTCACCCATGTTTTTTTTTTAAATTGCGTTTCTTGCATTGTCCCTATTCCAAAACTATTCTCCTAATATAAAGGGTGTATAACACCTTTTCACGAAGACGAAAGGGACTTGGTTCTCCCCATCATGGCGATCATTTTTTTGTTCTACACCATACCTGGGAATCTTGTAGTTACGGAGATATGGAGGGTCAAAGTTACAACTTTTTGACAAGTTGTTTTTTTAATACAGGTTTTTTTGTAAGATTTTAACAATTTTAACTTCCACGACCCCAGTACTATTTAATCATCATCAGCACAATGTTTTTAAGTGCGTTACATTGAGTTCTACCACAAAACATGATTAAAACCTCAAAAAAAAAGTTGTTTCTCAGCAATAATTTTCGTGTAAAGTTACTTAGTTTGATGTACAGAATACTTGGTTAACGGGTTTGTGATGAGGTGGTTTACACCCTGTATCCTATCCTACTAATATTATAAATGCGAAAGTTTGTGAGGATGGATGTATGTTTGTTACTCTTTCACGCAAAAACTACTGAACGGATTTGTATGAAATTTTGCACACAGATAGTTTATAACCTGGATTAACACATTGGATACTTTTTATCCCGGTAGTAAGATCCCATGGGACAATTATCGCGGGCGAAGCCGCTGGCAGAAGCTAGTGGGAATATAATTAATATCTAATACCACTACACTTTTTGTACACTATTTTTTTTTTAACACCGCCAGGATTTTAGGTCGACAGCGATGCGAAGGAATGTTTCGACGCTATATTTCAGTGTTTCATGAACTCCTTCGAAACGGCTTGACCGATTTTTATGTTTTTTTTATACAGCACAACCGTACAAAGTATATCAAAGACTCTTTTATAAATATAAAGAAATATCCAATCACTTTCATTCATACACTTTCATTCAATCACTCTGTCCATCTCGAGTGCCGTTGCGCAGCATCTGACCCACATCCGAACCATTCTCCTACTAAGGCACCAGTCACACAGAAGCAGAAGCGATTAAGGGGCGTTTTACAGTCCACTAGCGCCGCCAATCGAAAAAATATTATTTTTTCTAGTCCGTGTGTGTGTATTTGAGTGTTTAAAGAGGCCGGCGGAGCTTGCGTATTTCACACAAACGTAATACCAGAATTGGTTGTAAATTAAACCTATTCTAAAGGTAGTGTGTATTTATTTCGATTGGATTACTGAATATCTATGTTCCCAGATATATTTTTTGAGAGGAAAATGTTACAAAGACGAGATATGAGGAATTTAAAATGTATATAGAAAACTTATTTTTCTTATAACTCTTGTTAAAATCAGTGTCCAATCAAAATATGTATATTTGGGAACCTAGATATTCTGCGATTCAATCGAAATAAATACACACTACCTCCGGAATATATTTAATTTACAAATTATTTTGGTATTACGTTTGTATGAAATACGCATGCTCCGCAGGCGTCTTAAGAGTAACACTCTCGTACAAGAAAAATTGTGATATTTAATTTTGAGCACTCCCTAGAGAAATAATGAAACTTTCTTGACCATTTTTTTTTAATTTTGTGATCATACCTAAACTATAATTACACATCAAAACGGAGAATTCTGATGTTAGGCTTAGAAAAAGCCACAAATTAAAAAAAAATATAAATGCCCGGGAAAGATTAATAATTTCTCTAGGGAGTGTTCAAAACAAAAAAAAACAAACAAAAAAAATACAAATTAAGATTTGTATATATTTTTTTAAATTATTTACTTATCGTGTGTTTTGTTGCCTAACCTAGTGTCAAGAGTTCTTAAGCCGCTTATGATCCTCTGACTTGACTTCACATGGCATCGAGAAATATATCTCTCAGGAATGCTGGTTTACTCACGATGTTTAATTGTATTAACCGTTGATCACTGACTCTCACAACTCTAGCAAAAATTCCCTCAAACAGTCAACTTGTTGTTACTCGGTACCTCTACTCGCTCCGCTACCCGCTGACAGTGGGACCCGCACCTTACCCTAGCCATCATCTTAGAAAGTGACGAATAACTGTGAACCTGACAGTTGCAGTCGAAAACCGTCATTTTGTGTAAACTGTTTCTTTTTTTTGGTTAATCTTGTGGTTATTCGGATTGCTTGTTGTTACTCTAGATTTTTCTTTAGGAACTTCTTAACGTCCGTTTTCTGTACCGTTATTTATTTATTTATTAACTTTACTATTTTTTTTTTTTGTATAGCAGTCGTACATAGACGGAATTAATGACACAAGGCATTCTCTACCAGTCAACCTTCGGGTCAAATAGGACAGTATTGTGGTAGAGTACAATAAAATTAAAACAAACATACCATTTTGTAAGCAATAAAACACATAAATGGGTACCTATACACACATACCAATACAGCAATAAGGATATAAAATAAACTAATAAAAAGGGTGTAAAACACCTCTTAACGAGTCCGAAAGGCACTTGTTCTCCCCGTCATTGCGATTATTTTTTTGTTCTACACCATACCTGGGAACCTTCTAGTTACGGAGATATTAGGGGTCAAAGTTCCAATTGTAGGATTTTTACTTTTCACATCAGCACAATGTTTTAAGTGCGTTACATTGAGTTCTACGACATAAAATAATTTTTGTCCCCAAAAAAAAAATTGTTCCTCAGCAATTTTTATTTAACTTAATAGTTTGATGTATAGAAAATGCTTGGTTAACGGCTTTGTGATGAGGTTGTTTACACCCTGTATGTTCTATCATTGCTCATACCAAATTGAGACCTGAGTACAGTTGAATGAGAAATCTGCCGTGAGTAAAGTTTTGAGTATGGCTGTGGATGGCAACAAGAGTAGAAACACTAAAGAAGAGATGAATGGACCGTGTGAAGGAAGATATGTTTAGAAAGGAGATGTCTGATGAGATGACGAATAATAGAGAAGAATGGGAGAAGAAGACATGCTGCGCCGACCACAAACTCAACTCAAATCATTTATTTAAATTAGACCATTAGCACTTTTGAATGTCATTAAAATAAAATAAAAGCGAAGCTACAGTCACAAGGAATAATAACTTGAGAAAGTATTGTAGTTACCCAAAGATTCCATGGATGGACTGCATGAAGGATAGATATGGCTAGAAAGGAGGAGTCTGATGAGATGACGAGTAATAGAGAAGTATGAGAGAAGAAGACATGCTGCGCCGACCACAAACTCAACTCAAATCATTTATTTAAATTAGACCATTAGCACTTTTGAATGTCAATAAAACAAAAAAAAAAGCGAAGCTACAGTCACAGTCACAAGGAACAATAACTTGAGAAGTATTGTAGTTACCCAAAGATTCCATGGATGGAGTGTGTGAAGGATGATATGGCTAGAAAGGAGGAGTCTGATGAGATGACGAGTAATAGAGAAGTATGGAAAAGAAGACAGCTGCACAGACCACTAATAAATGGTGACAGTAAAATGCAGAAGAAAGATGACTAAGATAAAAGACTGTAGCTTATCTAGAACATTTAAAAAAATCATCACGACATCGTACGATACAGAAATTATGCAATTTTGAAAGTGTTACAGAAATATATATGTTGACATCAGGCTTAAGAAATCTAGAACATTTTATTAGTAATTTACCTAGTTTAGTTTAGAAGATAAAGTATTTTACAAAGTATTTTAACTCGAAAAAACTGCGTTGGATTACAATATTTTTAACTAGATACTAATTAGATTTTTGGTCTGGTCTAGATTTAGGAAAAAACAAAATTGTTTTTCGTGTTTGTTTGTGTGAGCATAGCTTTAGCATTATCAGCTTTGAATGTTCCCACTGTTGAGACACAGCCCTCCTCTCTATGAGAGGGAATGCGCTATAATTCAGCACGTGGACCTTGGTCTTCAAATTTTTGGTTCTAAGACATGTCTGGGTTTCCTCACTATGTTTTATCATTGCGTTTTAGGAGAATTGGTGATGAGCTTGGTCCTTAAGAGGGCTGTGACAATTTGTCTTGTATTTGAGTGTTTTAAGAGCCTATTCACTTAAATACAATAAAAATAGAGATATTTATTTTGAGCACTCCCTAGAGAAACAATCAATCTTTCTCAGGCACATATTTTTTTAAATTTTATTACCATACCTAAACCATAATCACTCATCGAAACTGAAAATTTAGATGTGATTATATATGGTTCAGATTTGTACACAATTTTTTTTTTTAAATATGCCTGAGAAAGATTGATTGTTTTTCTAGGGAATGCTTAAAATGCTATCTCTATTAAATTTTTATTGTATTTGAGTGTTAGGCTCTTAAAACACTCAAATAAAAGAAAAATTGTCACAGCCATCTTAAGAACTACGCAATGAATTGTGATGAAGTTGTTACGATCATCATCAAGATCTGCCTAGCTTTTTATCATCTATGTTGAGATCGGCTTCCAGTCTAACCGAATGCAGCAAAATATCAATATTTTAAACGGAGCGACTGCCTATCTGACCTCCACAACCCAGTTAAAACTGGGTAATACGATACCCTTTTGTAAAACTGGTTGTCAGATTTTCGGACCACTGACTACCTGTAACGACTGTCAAAGATCTACAAATGACAGAATAAGAATAAGAAATATTATTAGCTCAAACATGCGTTTAGATACAGAATTAAAATAATACAAGCATACAAGATCTTAGGACTGGCTCACGACATGTCATTTCTCTTGACGTCCAAATATTTTGTACAATTTTATTTCACTAATGATTTTTTATTACACTTCCACATTACATATCAATTAATTAAATACTTATAAACAAATATTATACAGGTTGTAAACCACTTCATCACCAAGCATTATGTAGGTACATCAAACTAAGTTATTTTACGCAAAAATGATTGCCGGGAAACAACTTTTTATTTTTGAGGTTATAAATCATGTTTTGTGGTAGAACTCAATGTAACGCACTTAAAACATTGTGCTGATGAATGGATTGAATAGTACGGGGATCGTGGATGTGTTCAAAAAAGGTCACAATCTTACAAAAAAAACTTGTCAAAATGTTGTAACTTTGACCCCATATCTCCGTAACTAGAAGGTTCCCAGGTAAGGTGTGGAACAAAAAAATGATGCAATGATGAGTAGAACAAGTGCCTTTCGGCTTCGTGAAGAGGTGTTTTACACCCTTTTTAACACATTATTTTAAATTTTACTCTATTAAATATCTGACAGACACAGTCACGACCAATGGTTTAACGTGCTTTCCCGAGGCACGGAGGAAACTCGGTATGTAATGGGCAATTTGTGAAGACCCGATTGGCGTAGTGGTAGTGACGCTGCCTTACGTTCTTAGGGTCCTGGGTTCGAATCCCGGTAGGAGCAAATGTTTGTGTGATGAGCATGGACATTTGATTCCGAGTCATGGATGTTTATATCTATAATAAGTATGTATTTACAAAACAAAAAAGTATATATGTAGTATATCAACTATCTAGTGTCCACGACACAAGCTTTGCTTAGTGTGGCACTAGGTGGCGCTGTGTGTTAATGTCCAGCGATATTTATTTATTTATTTAATTTTCTCTATATTATTCCGGAAGATTTATGCAAACAATAAATTCATTTTTAACGTGTATAAAGCGCAGATATCTGTATGTTTTGACACGTCTTCATATCAGTACAATGCTCCCGAGCGGATCAGGGCCGTGTCACTAGTTAATTACATTTTAATCTTGTTCTCAAGGTTTTATTGAAATCCTTGTTTTAATCATTTAACGTGGTGATCAATGCCCTGGAGAAGGACATATTATTTTATTTATAGTACATACGTAAAGTTAAGCAACACTAGCCTCGGTCAATTCGTGGATGGGTGAACATCTATTGCATGCGTAGTTTCTTCCGTGTTTGGGAAAGCTCAATAAGCCACTGGCCCCGGATTTTATTAACCTAAACATACATTAGGTTAAGCAACATTTTCTGAGGTCAGTTCAATGATGGGTGACCATCCACGAATTGACCGATCAGCTAGTTTTACAATAACGTAGGTATTCATCATCATCATTTCAGCCGGAAGACGTCCACTGCTGGACATACCCCCCCCTCCTCCAAGTGTCGCCACATTGACCGGTCCCGTAAAACCGGCACCCTTTACCGGGTTATCAGACCACCTAGTAGTCTTCGGACGCAACGTCTTCCGGTTCGCGGTCGACACTCCAGAACTTTTCGGCCCTATCGGCCATCTTTTTAAATAATTAAAGAAATAAAATACGTAATATAAAAAGAACCTACTTTAAAGATGTCTGATGAAGCCGGAATTATCATGACTTTTAATGCAATATATCTTTAATTTTATTGCAAAGGTTGAAAACCTTTTTATTGCATAGTTGCATAGCGACTGTTATTCAATAACATGTTTGTACTATGGCAAAGCCAAATAGAGTGGTTATTATTTGAGCAGTTTTTGTGTGTCTGTATTTATTTATTTATTTAAACTTTATGCACTTAATGTACAAAGGCGGACTTAATGCCTTGGGCATTTTCTACCAGTCTACCTTAGGGTGATGCAGAGATAAAACTGTTGGTGCAAGAGTAAAGAAAATTATGAAGAATAAAATATAACAATAAATACTTAAATACATACATACAATAAATTATAAAAAGTGAGGAAAGACAAAAAACAATTTATTTATTTATTTGTTTTTTTTTTTTTTGTTATTTGTTTTTTTTATTTTTTTTATTCACGTATGTTCCACCGTATCGCCTAAACTATTCATCCGATTTAGATGAAAAAGGTGTCAATCGATTCGTTATTATAGCCCGGGTAACATAGACTATATTTTAACCGACATCATTCAAAAGTCGGGTATCAGTGTTAGAACTACTTGTTTCTTATATTTACACGTCATTTTCTGATATTCATTACGTCATTTTCTAATATTTAAACGTCACTTTCTGATATTTAATACGTCGCTTTTTTAATTTAAAATGTATTTTGTTACAGGTATGTTTCCTGTTGGCAGAATCGGAATGTCTGATTTTATCCAGTATCAAAGTGGACATCAAGGAGAACTCGTGACTGATTAATACTCGGGTCGATCTTTAGGTTAAGTCGTGCCTTCCTAGGTTGGTCTGTGGATGGGTGACCACCCATTACATACCAATTTTCCTCCGTGGGTCAAAAAGCACGTTAAACCCTGTTTGATCCCTGTTGTTAATTGTAGATCTGTGACAGTCCTTACTGATAATCAGTGACCCCAAAAGTCTGACAACAACTACCAAGGTGAATCGTATTACCCAGTACTAACTGGGTTGTGGAGGTTAGATAGGCAGTCGCTCCAAGTAAAATACAGTATTCAACTGCATCCAGTAAGACTGGAAGCCGACCCCAACATAGTTGGGAAGAGGCAGGCAGATGATGAAATTAATAATATGCATCTTTTTTAAATAAATAAAATAAATATCGCTGGACATTAACACACAGCGCCACCTAGTGCCACACTAAGCAAAGTTTGTGTCGTGGACACTAGATAGTTGATATACTACGTAAATACTTTTTTTTTGTTTGTAAATACATACTCATTATACATATAAACATCCACGACTCGGAAACAAACGTGTTCATCACACAAACATTTGCTCCTACCGGGATTCGAACCCAGGACCCTAAGAACGTAAAGGCAGTGTCACTACCACTACGCCAATCGGGTCGTCAAGTAACTAGTTAAACTAAATAAAATCTTATAAAAGTTAAACCATTGAATGGAAGGTCAATCTGACCTTTACGCCTATCTCATAAAATAATAAGACAAGTTATTATACTTATAAAAGTTATTATTATAATAAAAGTAAGTTAATAATGTGACAATTTTGAACTGTATATAGAAAAGGATGCGACATATGCTCATATTATCATTAATGTTTATGTACTTAAACATTATTTTTTATTACTTTAAGGAAGTGGAAAAAACATTGATATTAACTTGGTAAAAATAAAGTATCATCTTCCGTCATTACCAAAGATATTTATAAAAATTACTTACAACCATTTTTTGGTCAACAGTAGCCCAGTGGTGACGGCCCCGACTTACGAACAGTAAGTCGTGGGTTCGAACCCAAACAGGCGCATTTATTTGTGTAGTTATTTCATCAGCACTGCTCTCAAAACGGTGAAGGAAAGCATCGTGAGGAAACCGGCATGTCCTAGAACCAAACATTCGAAGACATGTGACATCTACCAACCCGCACTGGGCCCGCGTGGTGGATTATAGCTCATACGCAAAATACGCGCTTTGACGTGGAGTTGCGGATACTAGCCCGTTTTACACTCTCTTCATCTTGTCGACCCGTATTTTTTCTTTTGTTACGTAAACCAAAATTGAAGAAGATACGACGCTATGTTTAGCTAGGTATTTGCCTTGGTATAATTTTAGCTAGTTCTGACGTCACGAGCCCCCACTCCTGAGTTTTGATGCGTTTTATCTTTGTCAATATTCATTGATTTACAAAAACAAAAAATACGTGTCCATTATTTTTCAATACTGTAACTGACGGACTAAATAGATTTGTAATTTTTGGATACTGTCGTCATGCATAGGTATTGTGGGTTTACTATTTGGGAACCTCTACCCAACTCTTTGGAGCTTGGCGTGATGTATTGTTTCGCTTGTTAAAAATGTTTTTTTTTGTTCGAATTAAGTAATTTACGAAAATTCGAATATTTTAAAAATAAAAATATCTATTCTACCTATATTCTATACCTACTAATATTATAAAGCTAAGGAGTTTGTTTGATTGTTTGAACGCGCTAATATCAGGAACTCCTGATTGAAAATGCAAAAATCATTTTGTGTTGGATTGTCCAATTATCGAGGAAGATTATAAGCTATATAACATCACGCTACAACCAATAGGAGCGGAGCATAAAGGAAAATTGTTTAAAAAACGGGGAATATTTATTCCTTTTGTGGGTTTTTTCTCTCTTTATGTGACGCAGACGAAGTTGCGTGGGTAAGCTAGTATCTTTATAATATTAGAATGTTTATAAATTACTTTCATAAAGTAATAATGAGTACGCTCCAATTACATTGAGTTGTTAATTAAAAATAACACGTAATTAACTTCTTGTGCATTCGGTAAATTTTTGTAGAGTACCAGACGGGCGGTTTTAAAGGTTTATTTAGTAAAATTAATTTTAACAATACAGTTATTGCAGTACAATTTTTACGTAGTATAAAACAAAGTTGCTCCCGCTATCTGTACAGTTAGATTTTTAAACTACGCAACAGATTATAATGCAGTTTTTAGAAATCAAAATCAAAAAATCAACATCAAAATATTTTATTTCACATAGGCCTGGATGGGCGCTTATAAAACGTCGAAAACGGTGCACGCCTCGCGTTGGTCGATTCCATGGAGAAGAACCGGCAAGAAACTCCATGGTTACTCTTTTCAAATCATTTGGTATTACAATATTATTATGTTTCATTACAGCATTAGTACTAAAGTATGGGGGGACAGCATAGGCCCGACAATAGGTCGTTGCTTGCTATACAAAAAATGTAAAACAAAAGGAATATTTAACAAAAGTTAAACATCATCCGGGAATCTAAAAGGTCTTCAATGTTCACTCATTCACAAATAATAGGTAACAAAAGCATCTATACAAAGGCAAGTAAATTAAAAAAAAATAATTAAACAACTAAATTAAACAAGTGACACAAATATTGTCATCAGTGCTGTAACTATTCTGAGCAAAATATGAGAAAAAATTATTTGAAATAGATAGAGTGATTCAAGAGGAAAGTTCATATGTATAAATTACCCACATTAGTATCTACATTGCACCCGTGCAAAGTTCGGGCTTGTTTATAGATAGAGTTAGTAAGTAGTAGTAGTAGTGAGTAGAGTTTTATAAAATACTCGTAAAATTGTGATAAATATTTGATTATCAAAAGGCACAAAGAAAAGACCAATATTACTTTGTGTTTCATATTGTGAACTGGTTTTTCCTTCTTGCTATTTATTAGACTTGTCAGTTTCAAAATAAACAATAACTAAAACACTTACATGAAATATCATTTTGATCATAAAATGTTGTTAATCAAACTGTACCTACTTTCAATAGCTATTAGAAATTAATCACGCGATGTTAATAAAGTTATTCCAAATATTTATTGCCGTTACGAAAACATTGCAAATAGGTATGACGACTATATCAAAAAATATGTAAATCTATTAATTAGTCCGTCAGTATTGGAAAATAATGGATACGTACTTTTTGTTTTTGTAAATGTCTGATTACCTGTCTGTCTGCCTTGTAATGCATGGTTTTGTTTTTGTAAATCAATGAATAATGACTAAGATAAAACTATAAAAGAAAAGCGATCTAAGATAAAAGTGGGGGCTCATGACGTCAGAACTCGATAAAAAATATACCAAGGCATGACTCGTGACGTATTGAAAAATTTAAAAAACGTCGTTTCTTCGTCAATTTTGGTTTATAAAGGGTGTAAAACACCTCTTCACGAAGCCGAAAGGCACTTGTTCTCCCCAGCATTGCGAAATTTTTTTTTGTTCTACACCATACCTGGGAACCTTCTAGTTACGGAGATATGGGGGGTCAAAGTTACAACTTTTTGATAAGCTTTTTTTTAAATCCAAGTTTTTTTTGTAAGATTTTAACTTTTAACACGCCCACGACCCCCGTACTGTTCAATCCATCCATCAGCACAATGTTTTAAGTGCGTTACATTGAGTTCTACCACAAAACGTGCTTTAAAACCTCAAAAAAAAAAGTCGTTTCCCAGCAATATTTTTTGCGTAAAGTTACTTAGTTTGATGTACAGAATGCTTGGTTAACGGCTTTGTGATGAGGTGGTTTACACCCTGTATAACAAAAGAAAAAATACAGGTCAAATATTTTTTGATAATCTAAGTGACGGACTAATTATTTTTATTTAGTTAACAAGCCTATTGTATTGTATTATTTAAGCGTTCCAAACGCTCAACCAAGCGTTTCAACCGCCCGTCTGTCCCCAAACAAATTACAGTAATCGTAATAAAAATCTGCCTATTCAAACACAACACGTGTTTTTAACTGGAGCAAGTTTTCCCTTTACTGCACTTTTAGTTATTTCGCAAGTTAATGTAAAATAACTCTGTTATTTGAAACCGGGACTTGGAAATACATATTTCGTAAGATAAGAAAAATGCTTGTTAAAAAACACTAAAGGCATAACTTTACGCCTTCTCTTCGATTTTTTTTTTTTGTTTTGGTATGGGCATCTCGCAGTTCAGTCTGAGAAGACTGGCTTCTGCTTAACCGGGCAAGTCCTGTGGATGCCTTGAATTTAAGGCCTCCAGCCAGGGCAAAAATGACTATAAACTAAGCGACAGCGCTCTAAGGGCACCCCCTGTGGAATACGGACCTCGGCTTAGGGCGTCGCTGGGGGCAGCAAAGGGACAGGCTGGATCTGGTTGTCTTTATTTAGGGACTGTTTTATTGCTACAGGCTCAGCATCGCGGGCTGGCTCGAGCAAGGGTCGGGGAGGGATTGAACGGGGATTACGCGCCGGACCTCTGCGGCGAGGTCGGAATGTCTTCGGTTTGTATTTGTACACTCTACGAACTGTACTGGTATCTTTCCTACTCTCTTGCATCCTTGTCTTCGAAGAGGTAAGCACAGTTTTATTGCTGTGCCCGACAGGGTATCATCCTCTGCCTAGCCTTTTCCCAACTATGTTGGGGTCAGATTCCAGTCTAATCGGATGCAGCTGAATATCAGTATTTTACATGGAGCGACTGCCTATCTGACCTCCACAACCCAGTTAGCACTGGGTAATACGATACCCCTTGGTAAAACTGGTTCTCAGACTCTCGGGCGACCGATTACCTGTAACGACTGTCAAAGATCTACAAATGACAGCCGGGACCAAGGCACGGAGGAAATTCGGTATGTAAAGGATGTTCATTGTTCACCCATCCACAGTTCTTCCGGGGCTTAACCTTGAAGACTGATTCTTGCACCTGTAATCATTTAGCCACGAACTCCTTAAAAATGATTCCAATCCTATTAACAAAATTATTTATTAATTTTGCAACATTTTGCAACACAAGTCAAAGTCAAAAAGTCAAAGTCAAAATGATTAATTTGCAATAAATGTGGTACAAAAGATGGTAAAATAATATGTAGGTAGTGCAATGACACATTTCGCCATAAAATTGGCATGGAAACATAAAAGTATAATTAGATGCTAATTTCAAAATACATTTATAACTAAATGTGAAACAAAGCTTAAATTAGAAACTTAAGCTTAAACTTAGGCTTTCTATAAGTTTTAAGTAATAAGTCATGTATTGTATTGTATTATACAACGGGCTGGTGTCCACAACTCCACGTCAAAGCGCGTATTTTCCGTAAGGGCCTATCCACCACGCGGGCCCAGTGCGTATTGGTAGATGTCACATGTCTTCGAATGTTTTGGTTCTAGGACATGCCGGTTTCTTCACGATGTTTTCCTTCACCGTTTTTGAGAGCAGTGGTGATGAAATAAATTACACAAAGTAATGCGCCTGTCTGGGTTCAAACCCTTTGCTTACTGTTCGTAAGTCGGGACCACTACCACTGGGCCACCGCTGCTCTCTTTTAACAAAGTAATTCATATTCACAGTCAACGGTATTTCGACTCTAATTGCCCGTCTATAGTCTTCGGCCCTACTTATTAAATTCGACCTAACTTCACGCTTTGTAAGTAATGAGGTGAGAGGTTTTGTAGGTCACATTTACATTAGAAATAGTAACAAAAACAAGGGCTTATTCTAAGAAACTGTTTTAGAAAAGAGTTCCAATGTCATGATACCGGTTTTCACCAAATTTGTCCCAATATTATAAAACTGAAGAGTTTGCTTGTTTGTTTGAACGCGCCAATCTCAGCAACTGCTAATTGAAATTGAAAAAATCTTTTTGTTTTGGATAGGACATTTATCGAGGAAGGTAAAATGCTATATAACATCACGCTACAACTAATAGGAGCGGAGCATAAATGATTTTTTTAGCAAAAACGGGGAATATTTATTCCTTTTGTGGGCTTTTTCTCTTTTATGTGACGCAGACGTAGTTACGTGGGTCAGCTACTAGCGTACTAAATAGAATAAAAGTACCATTACTAAGTTTTGTTTAAGTTATAATAATCAACTTAGCTTTTCCCAACTATTTTGGGGTCTTCGTTAAGCAGTTGGTCCCAGCGGCCATTTCTAGATATTTTTGTCAGTCGTTACAGGTAGTCAGTGGCCCAAAAGTCTGACAACCAGTCTTACCAAGGGGTATCGTATTACCCAGTTCTAACTGTGTTGTGGAGGTCAGATAGGCAGTCGCTCCATGTAAAATACGACTGGTATTCAGCTGCACCTGGTGAACCCAACGTCATCATTACCAAAATCATCTGCCTAGCCTTTTCCTAACTATGTTGGGGTCGGCTTTCAGGATAAACGGAAGCAGCTGAATAGGTAAGATACCGGTTGGTAAGACTGGTTGTCAGACTTTCAGACTGACTACCAGTAACGACTGTCAAAGATCTACAAATGACAGGCGGGACCAACAGCTTAACGTACTTTCCGAGGCATGGAGGCCACTAAATATGGAATGGATGGTTACCCATTTACAGCACAACCTAGGCAAGCACGGCTTAACTTAAAGATCAACCGGAGCGGCTGTCATCTATACTAATATTATAAAGCAGAAGAGTTTGTTTGTTTGTTTGCTTGAACGCGCTTATCTCAGGAACTACTGGTTTAAATTGAAAAAATATTCTTGTGTTGGATAGTCCATTTATCAAGGAAGGCTTTAGATTATTTAAAATCACGCTTTAACCATTAGGAGCGGAGCAGGAATGAAAAATGTTGCAAAAACGGGCCTTTTTTACCTTTCGTTTTTCTCTCTTATGTGACGCAGACGAAATTACGTGGATCAGCTAGTATTTTATAAAACGACAAGAGAACTTTAAGAAACACACAAACATTACATAGACCCATCAAATAATTGTAAAAACCGTTATGAGTATGTTCAAATATGGAACGCGGCGGCAGCCAATCAGAGACGCGCGTCGATCCTTGACCACAATGCGCGCGCGCATGCAATAATGCTCAAATATGTTGCGTAGACGCATGTTTATGTTTAGTTTTTATGGATTTACTAACAGTATTATCAGTTTATGGCGTTTCCACTGTTCGAACACAACAAATTTGACGACCCGATTGGCGCAGCGGTAGTGATGCCTTACGTTCTTAGGGTCCCGGGTTAGAATCCCGGTAGGAGCAAATGTTTGTGTGATGAGCATGGACATTTGTTTCCGAGTCATGGATGTTTATATGTATAATAAGTATGTATTTACAAATAAAAGTATATGTAGTATATCAACTGTCTGGTGATCACGACACAAGCCTTGCTTAGTGTGGCACTAGATGGCGCTGTGTGTAATGTCCAGTGATATTTATTTATTTTTATTTACATTTGCCTGCGTTTTTCATATTTGTTGGGGTCGGCTTCCAGTCTAACCAGATGCTGCTGAATATCAGTATGTTACATGGAGCGACCTCCAGAACCGGGTTATATGACAGGCATTTTTTCGGATGCGTAATCAACAAATTACTCTTCCCGCTCTGAGTGGAGCGGAAGGGAGTGTCAGACTTTTACTGACTCCTTGTTACGACTGGTTGTCATGGGTCCCACGGCCACAGCCACGGATCACGGCGAGTTGTATCCACTGATATCGTTATCCGTTTCCCTCGTTATCGTGTTACCTACTGATCACGATATCCGTGGCGACATGAAAAAAAAAAACTAAATCGAAACTGATCACGATGTACAGAGACAAGAAATAAAATTAAATACTTTTTGAGTCACTGACTACCTGTAATGACTGTCAAAGATCTACAAATGACAGCCGGGAGTGTTTTTCGAGATAAGGAGGAAACTAGGTATGTAATGGCTGGTCACCCATCCACAGCCCAACCTAGGCAAGCGCAGCTTAACCTAGAGATTGACCCTAGCGGCTGTTATTATTTAGCCACAAGCTCCTCATCCGCCGTCCTAAATGAAGAGTCATCATCATCATCATCATCAGCCTATAATGTTCCCACTGCTGGGACACGGCCTCCTCTCAATGAGAAGGAATGGGCTATAATCCACCACGCGGGCCCAGTGCGGATTGGTAGATGTCACATGTCTTCGAATTTTTGGTTCTAGGACATGCCGGTTTCCTCACGATGTTTTCCTTCACCGTTTTGAGAGCAGCGGTGATGAAATAAATTACATAAACTAATGCGCCTGTCTGGGTTCGAACCCACGACTTACTGTTCGTAAGTCGGGGCCGCCACCACTGGGCCACCGCTGCTCGCAGAGTATGAGTTTTTAATACCTACCTAGATTTAAATAGGTCTTGTTGCAGTAACATTCAAGGGCTTATTGTGAAACTTCCTCCGACGTAATTGCTAATTAATAACTTGCTTTAATTACTATTACAATCGACATATCAGCAATTAGGGTTATTGCAATCAATTTTAAACGAAGCTGTTAATGAGATGTTTTTCATTGTTAGGATTTCCTTAGTATGATTGTTAACCCCCAACGCAAAAACGACGGGGTGTTATAAGATTGACGTGTCTGTGTGTGTGTGTGTCTGTATGTGGCATCGTAGCTCCCGAACGGATGAACCGATTTTGATTTTGATTTTTCTCTTTGAAAGGTAAATTATTTGGGAGTGTTCTTGGCTATGTTTGATAAAATTCAGTTCAAGATTTGCGCTGCTATAGTGACACAGCTTCCTCAATACGGGTTTAAAATAGAGGGCTTGACTAGTAGAATACCCTCTCATTTGCTACCCATATTGAGTGAGTTCTGAAAAAAAAAGCACCATTTGGTGATGACTACCCTGGATTTGTTCTCATCTATGGCGGCTTCCAATATAACCTGATGCAGACCAGTATTTCACATGGTCGTTGGATACGTGCCTATGCTAGATTATATTTGATTTGATTTGATAGTAATTATCTAATCAAACATTGGCGATTGGCATTGGATGCCATTACGAAAATTCATTCTTTTCACGCTAAGACACCGTTCTAATCTAATTTACAATTAGTCTCAACTGTCATCTTGTCGTTATTTCATTTATTAATGTCCACATAATTGACGTCATACCGAATAATATTAATTTCACCGTGACAGTAATCAATGCTTTATCAATTCGATTCGTAATTAAACTGCAGATCGGGGTAATGAACGGAGAGTTGTGGCGATTCAGTGGTATTGGATCTGACTTCATCATCAGCATCTACAGCTTGACTTCACCAACTGCTGGTGTAGGAAATTACGGGTTTTTTTACTCCTCAAACGACTAAATTAATCAGAAAGGTATAACGACCTTTCTGATTAACTAGCTTCTGCCCGCGACTTCGTACGCGTGAAGCTTTGATATTGCAACGAATCGCCTGCTGAACGGACACTTTTTTCCCGCTTGCAACATTTCTTTCCGCTCCTATTGGTCATAGCGTGATGTTATATAGCCTATAGCCTTCCTCGATAAATGAACTATCCAACGCAAAAATATTTTTGCAATTCGAGCCGGTAGTTCCTGAGATTAGCGCATTCAACCAAACAAACAAACAAACTCTTCTGCTTTATAATATTAGTATAGATTTCGTTGCGGGATTCAAGACAGTTAAATTCATTCTCTATGCATGATATAAATATAATTTATAGCCTATAGTTAAACTAGCCTTTTCCTATGTTGGGGTCGGCTTCCAGTCCAACTGGATGCAGCTGAATACCAGTATTTTACATGGAGCGACTGCCTATATGACCTGTACAACCCAGTTAATACTGGGAAATATGATACCACTTGGTAAGACTGGTGTCAGACTTTTGGGCCACTGACTACCTATAACGACTGTCAAAGATGGATAAATGACAGCCGGGACCAACGGCTTAACGTGCTTTCCGAGGCACGGAGGAAACTCGGTATGTAATAGTGGTCACCCATCCACAGACCAACCTAGGCAAGCACGGCTTAACCTAAAGATTGACCCGAGTGGCTGATATTATTTCGCCACGAGCTCCTAAATATAATTTATAGCCTATATCACCCACAAATAATGTAGCTTTCTGCTAGTGCAAGAATTTTTAGAATTGAATAGTATAGAATAGAATAGAATAATCATTTAATAATAGAATATAGAATAGAATAGAATTGGACAGTATCAAAACATTACAAATCTATTTAGTCCGTCAGTTAGATTATTGAAAAACTAGCTGACCCACGCAACTTAGTCTGCGTTACATAAGAGAGAAAAACAAAAGGAAAAAAAAAACCGTCTTTGAAACATTTTTCATTCCTGCTCCCTCCTAATAATCGTAGCGTGATGTTATATAGCCTAAAGCCTTCCTCGATAAATGGACTACCCAACACAAAAAGATTTTTTCAATTCGAGCCGGTAGTTCCTGAGATTAGCGCGTTCAACCAAACAAACAAACCCTTCTGCTTTATAATATTAGTATAGATAATGGACACGTATAATAAATAAATATAGCTGGACACACAGCGCCATCTAGTGCCACACAAAGCAAGGCTTATGTCGTGGACACCAGATAGTTACTACATAATAATTATATACTTTCTTGTTTGTAAATACATACTTATTATAAATACAAACATCCATGGCTCGGAAACAAATGTCCATGCTCATCACACAAACATTTGCTCCTACCGGGATTCGAACCAAGGACCCTATGAACGCAAGGCAGCTTCACTACCACTACGCCATTCGAGTCGTCGTTTTTTGTTTATGTAAATCAATAAATATTGACAAAGATAAATCTCATCAAAACTCGTGAGTGGGGTCTCGTGACGTCAGAACTAGCTAAAAATTATACCTAGGCGTGACGTATTGGGAATTTTAAAAGCCTCGTATCTTCGTAAATTTTGATTTACGTAACAAAAGAAAAACTACGGGCCTAATATTTTTTACTAATATACCCGACGTACTAATTAGATTTAGTCGTCGTATATTTTTTTTAGTCGTCTACCCTATTCCGGAGATACATCCAAACTTACAAACAAATACCTCTCCATAATAAGTACAGATGATATACAGGGTGTAAATCACCTCATCACAAAGCTGTTAACCAAGCATTCTGTACATCAAACTAAGTTACTTTACGCTAAAATTATTGCAGGGAAACAACATTTTTTTTTGAGATTATCAATCATTTCATGTGGTAAAACTCACTGTAACGCACTTAAATCATTGTGCTGATGGATGGATTGAATAGAACGGGGGTTGTGGAGGCGTTAAAAGTAAAAATCTTGCAAAAAAAACTTGTATTTAATAAAAAAAACTTGTCAAAAAGTTGTATTTTTGACACCCTATATCTCAGTAATTGGAAGGTTCCCATAGGTAAGGTGTAGAACAAAAAAATGATCGCAATGATGAGGAGAACAAGTGCCTTGTTCCCGTGTTTTACACCCTTTAGATATCTGAATTTATTGAAGTCCGGTTGACATCAGTTGCATTAAGACAATTTTTAACCGAAACGGTGTTGGTTCTAACTTCGTTTCATTCCTTAAACGATCTAAACTAAATAAATCTCAACAAAAACACTGAAAAATAAAAATAAAAAGGTGTGAATGACTTTCGAAACGATTTGTTTATTCTTTTAACACCACTGGCTAATAAACTCACAGTTTTTTGGCTCAAGTTATTTTAACAACAATGAATGGATAGCCGTTGTAACCGAACAGTTACATAAGACTTTCAGTTACCTAACAAGTTACCGGCAGATAGTAAAAGAGTTATGTCTGTGACCAGTAGACCGAGACAGCTAAATAGGTGTTTGTAATCCAAGTAGTGTTAAGTCCATGTTCACCGAAAAGATAACGGTCTGATTATCTAAAAACCGCTGTCACTGTGACAGCTGTCAAAAATGTGTTTTAAACAGCTGTTTTTAGATAATCAGACGGTCATCGTTTTGGTGAACATCGACCTTAATGATCTTCTTTTAACAATAGTTTTAGAGGATTGCACCTGATTTATTTATTTACCTACTGCATTTGTTTCCGAGTCATGGATGTTTATATGTATAATAAGTATGTATTTACAAACAAAAATTTTATGTTATATCAACTGTCTGGTGTCCACGACACAAGCCTTGCTTAGTGTGGTACTAGATGGCGCTGTGTGTTAATGTTCAGCGATATTTGTTTTTATTTGCAAACAAAAAAGTATATGAATATGTAGTATTTCAACTGTCTGGTGTCCACGACACAAGCCTTTCTTAGTGTGGCACTAGATGGCGCTGTGTGTTAATGTTCAGCGATATTTGTTTTTATTTGCAAACAAAAAAGTATATGTATATTTAGTATATCAACTGTCTGGTGTCCACGACACAAGCCTTGCTTAGTGTGGCACTAGATGGCGCTGTGTGTTAATGTTCATCGATATTTGTTTTTATTTGCAAACAAAAAAGTATATGTATATTTAATATATCAACTGTCTGGTGTCCACGACACAAGCCTTGCTTAGTGTGGTATTAGATGGCGCTGTTAACTGTCAAAGATCTAGAATTGACAGCCGGAACCAACGGCTTAACATACTTTCCGAAGCATGGGGAAACTCGGTATGGAATGGGTGGTCGCCCATCCATAGACCAACCTAGGCAAGCGATGCTTAACCTGGATATTGATCCGGGCGGCTTGTATTATTTTGCTACGAGCTCCTCCAATAATTAAACTAAACTTCACTACATTTTCTTTCGGTGACAGTTTGAAATTAAACTCTTGCGCCTGAATTAACCCATAATCCATTAAACATTTAAATTGTTTTCAAATAGGTATTTAAGATTTGAAAAATTATATACAACAGAAATAATGTATTTGTTGTTGTCCTATAGTGAATGATGCGTATACCTATACTAGACAAACATACCAGCACTTTTATTTTATTTTCATAGTTACACATTAATTTTTAGTATGTATTGCTTTTGGTGCACCAAATAAATAAACTTGTCTATTTAATTGTCTTTTTTAAACTTTCACGATCAGAACACATTATAAAACATATGAAATACGGGTATTTATCGCGAATTTACCTTTAATTTTATCCCGACGTTTCGACCGGATTGCACCAGCCGTGGTCGCGGGGAGACTGAAGTATTGAAGGTACCGCGACAGCAAAGTGAAGGCGTTTATTCAACTACCCTCACTCATCTTCATAAATGTTAACTTGCCTTAACCATGACTTTTAAGTCTAAAAAGGCTAAAGGCTAAAATTCGCGATAAATACACGTATTTCATATGTTTTATAATTGTCTATTTAACTACATCAAAAAAACTGGTTTTGTTTATAATAATCAAGGATTTAAAACCACTCACAAGGCTATAATTTTTATTATATTTAGTTATTAAATTCCGCCTCTGCACTTTTTATAACTCAACAAGTTTCAAAAAACTCATAACACATAAGTACTACTTTTGCTACATGTTTACAACCTAGGTAACTTTATAATTTACTTACTTTACTATTATTAATAATTAATAGTAAGATCCGGGTCCAAAAACCAAAAGATTATAACCCACATCAATATCTAATGTGACAATAAAAAAAACCTAAATTATTCCTCCCAGGCCACGACCTCGCGTAATGCGACCTGCGTCAGTGACACTCGCGCGTCACTTGTTTACTTGCACCGAGTTCCGCCGTGTCTTTTTTTTTCCGTGCCTATCCTGATGTCAGAGTACAAATGCTGCCTATGGGTTTCTGACTTCACTTAACATGCCGTCGATAAATTTTTCTCGGGTATGCTGGTTTGGTTTCCTCACGTTTTCTTTGGTGTGATAATAACACAATACGCGCATCATCATCTGCCTAGCCTTTTCCCAAGCATGTTGGGGTCAGCTAAAGTCGGTTGTCAGTCTAACTACATGCAGCTTAATACCAGTATTTAACATGAAGCGACTGCCTATTTGACCTCCACAACCCAGTTAGTACTGGGTAATACGATACCACTTGATAAGACTGGTTGAATCTGGACCTTTAGCTATTACTACGACTAAAGTTAAACAAAAAGGTAAATCCAAAAAATAAAATTAGTCTATCAGTTACATTTTCAAAAAACATTGAAATCGTATTTTTTCTTTTGTTACTTAAACTAATATTGACGAGGATATGACGCTTTTAAAATTCTCAATACGTCACGCCGTGGTATAATTTTTAGTGCGTTCTGACGTCATGAGCCAGGGACTCCTGTGTTTTGATGCGTTTTATTTTGTCAATATTCATTGATTTTTAAAAACAAAAATACGCGTCCAGTATTTTGCAATACTCTAACTGACAGACTAAATAGATTTGCGATTTATTGATGACTAGCTGACCCCCGCAACTTCGTCTGCATCACATAAGAGAGAAAAACGAAAGGAAAAAGGAACCCCGTTTTTGCAACATTTTTTATTCTTGCTCCACTCCTAATGGTCGTAGCGTGATGTTATATAGCCTCAAGCCTACCTCGATAAATGGACTATCCAACACAAAAACAATTTTTCAATTTGAACCAGTAGTTCCTGAGTTTAGCGCGTTCAACCAAACAAACATACAAACAAACTCTTCTGCTTTATAATATTAGTATAAATAGAAACTAGCCTATTTTTTTATTTTTTTTTTCCTCTATAACTGCTGCAACACGCGCGGCGGTTGTGCGTTGTATCTCGTGGCCAAGACTTTACTTGAAATAAGTTGTCTCCTGATCATTGACGTAAGAGAACCGGTATAAATATAATAAAGTAATCTATTTATTATATATTTGAACTTTAAAATAGTCCCTGTGACGTTCGTTAAAATTCATAGAATGTTTATGGTTAATTCTAAAAAACAGAATATACAGTTTGGGGATTTAATTATTTACCTATTTCATTTCGGGTTAGCTGACCCGTATTTTGTCTATAAACTTTCCCAAATAAAAGAAACGCATACTACCTTCATTAACAAAAATTGCTTGTCATACATGCATCAAAATAGTACGTCTACATTTGTACGAGAATGTTCTAAATGTTTTGATTCAAATATCCAATACACAGATATAATTATGTTTACAAACAAATGTAGATGCAAATAAAACAACAATTTATATTTGATTATTTGTTTATGCATTAGGTTATTGGGTTTTGTATCAGGAATTTCTCAGAACCAAAGAGATATCCCTTGATCTGTGAACCCCAACCGAATCGGTCAGATGCCATTTTTTAACTATAATTGTGTCTACTTTGCTCAAAAGGAATGAAATATAGAGCAATGGGAATTAAATCAAACAAAAAAATGATCAGTAATATTTTTTATTTATTACTAATATTTTTTATTTTGACACACAAATAATACCAGACCAGAAGTAGAAAGTTGATGAAATTATTAAATTTCAAATTGATTACCAGAAAAGTATGCATTTAAGCTATTATTAACTTGTCTTTTCGCGGATTTTTCTCGATTTTTCAACGTAAGGTTTCGTCCAATTATATATCGAGTGCGTTCACAGTCTTTGAAATATGATGAATATTTATTATATTTTTTGATGTGCTAGAACAAATAGTTTTTTCTTAAAAACTGCTTAAATAACTTCAATTCGTTTTTGTCAGCCTCTTAATACAGGATGAATTGCACATCAAAGCGCTCCACTAGATCCAATAGCTTCATCTTAAAGACAATTATTAATCTTTAATTTATTCAAAAAGTCGTGATTTAATACAAACAGTCATTTGTTTTTTTTTCTTAAATACTCGTAGCAAATAGTGTCGAGGTCATGACTAAGTTTATTGACTGCAAGCTCCATAAGCCGATTAAAATTTGTCTAAAATCATAGAAAAATCCTATTTAAATATTCAAGAATTTACACCAAAAAAATATAAACATTGCAAAAAACGCTATTGCCGTTGAATTTTACTTGTTTTGATCGGGAATCGCAACTATAATTAACTTGTTTACGACCTAGGGTAAAAAAAGAAAGAAACCACCGTACGTAGCCTCTATCAAATTACCATATTTTACTACTAGTAAATATGCAGTAATTGACCACCCGAATATACCTATTGACGTACTGGAAAATTCCTCTAAATCTGAATATGATTAAAAGATGGTTTTTCTGTCCGTCCATTTGACCTGGTTGTTCTTCTGAACTCCGTAACGGCTTGTTTTAATGCGGTCTTCACTATTATTTAAAACTTTTAGAAAATAGCGTAGATGACAAAAAAATCTAATTAATCCTCAGTTAGAATACAAAAAAATATTTGACCCGTATTTTTTCTTTTGTTACGTACCTAAACCAAAATTGACGAAGATACGACGATTTCAAAATTCTCAATACGTCACGCCGTGGTATAATTCATAGTGCGTGACGTCACGAGCCCTTTTTTTTTTTTTTTTTTTAGGATGGGAAATCATCGAGTGACTTCTCCCACTCTGGGCGGAGCGGGAGGGAGTGTCAGACTCTTACTGACTAAAACCCATCCATGTTCCTTCCTCGCCCTTTATGTTCCGGGGCCGCGGTATCTCTTTCGAACAGGCCCGCAACCCCGGCAGGCTTCGGCCCTTACGGGCCCCTCCCCTTATGCTGACATCTCTTTGAGGCGCGCGTGGAACACACGGCCTGTCGTCGTCGTTAGACGGACGGACGGCTAGCTAGCACGTCACAAGCCCTCACTCCCGAGTTTTGATGCGTTTTATCTTTGTCAATATTCATTGATTTACAAAAACAAAAAATACGTGTCCATTATTTTCCAATACTCTAACTCACAGACTAAATAGATTTTAATTAATTGATGGTTGAAACTAGCCTATTTTATCCCAAATGTATATTTGTGTTATATTCATCATCATTCTCTTGCCCATAGTCCAATTTACTTATTTGTTGTCAGTGCATCATGTCTTCTTTTTCCATATTTCTCTATTACTCGTCATCTCATCAGACTCCTCCTTTCTAACCATATCACCCTTCACACACTCCATCCATCGTTGCTGTGGTCTTCCTCTACTCTCTTAGCCATCAACATTCGTACTCAAAACTTATAATTATTCCGTGAATATGCAATTGTTGCGTTCTTTCACAATTTTTTGGGATTTATTAAAGTGCCATCTACCGACCCGACTGCTGAACAATATGAACGTGACAGTCACATTTTTGGGCTCACATGATCGGTTTGGTTAGGTCATCTTATTAATTGAAAAAAAAAAGCATTTTTAATTGGTAGTATTTGACCTACTCGTACTATTGATATTGAAAATCTTTCCACATAATGATTTTAAATCGTAATATTCTTATCTCGTGAGTTTTATGTGTATAATACGTTTATCACCATATCTCTGCTTTTGCCCTATGTTACTGTCAACCGTCACGCTATCATTTACTCCTTTTTCTGTCATGTCAATCCTCACACAATCTATGCATCATTTCCTTGGTGTTCCTTTTCCTCTCTATATACCAAAATTTATATTAATCATTCTTTTTGTCACAATAATACATTTATTTATTTTTTCAAGTGAAGTAGGGGCGGAAACTAACTAATATACAAATTGTATAATATAAAGAGATCAAATTACTCAGTTTGTATATTGAAGCTAATCTCCGAAACTACTCCAGCGATTTCCAAATCTTTTTACTGATAGACTACGTTTGTACTTATGTTTCTTCGAGGTAGACGAAACCAGAGGCAGAAACTAGAATGATATTAATCACATTATAATCTAGTTTTTATACAAATCCAATCATACAGATTGTAGTTAATCTTTATTACCGAACTAATTTTTTATGAGTCTGCATACAAGTTATGACTGATTTATAATAGTTTTAAAATTGAATGTTTAGAAAAACACAGTTAGTTTATTGTTGATTTACCCTCCTCCTAACTAAAACGAACGATCGCGAGGTTTTGCGATCATCGTTCTCCTGCCCTTATCCCAATTTATATGGGGTGAGCGCAGCATCTCATTTTCATCCATATTTCTCTATCATTCTTCACCAGTCCATCCATCGTTTCTTTTATCTTCCTCTACTCCATAGCCATCAACATTAATACTCACAACTTTCCTCGCGACAATTTCTAAACTATAATTATTCCACGAATATCCACTCAACTTAAAAACCACCATCATCCACCAATCATCCATCCAGTCAATCCGCGATCAATATCGAAATAGAGGGAGCTCAAAATTAATAAAATCACGGAAGATAACCCGTAAGTGACATTTTAAGTTAAAAACAGCAAAGTCAAAGCTTAAAACAGTGTTTGAATATCCACTCGTTGCGTTCTTTTACAATTTATTTTGGAATTTGTTACAGCGCCATCTATCAATCCGACTGATGAACAAATTAATCGTGACAGATGTTCGTGTTTCACATGGTCGCTTAGGTTAGGACGTCTTATTACTTAAATTATTATAAATGTTATAAAACAAAACATCTTTAATTGGTAGTAACTGACCTACCTACTCGTACTATTGATATTGAAAATCTAATATTCGTTTTTGTTGATATCTAACAGAAAATGTTTATTTTTCCTTTATTTTTTGTTGAGTTGTTCCATGTATATCTATACCGTGTAATAAAAATATGTGGTTTAATTTTTTTGAGTTTTGTATAATAAATAAGTTATTTAATTTTTTTTTCTTTTGCAAGCGTTTTCTTGTTTTGTTTTTTTTTTTTAATTATTAGCCTTTAAATAATTCATACTTCTTAATAATTATGCAAGGTTTCTTTGATCGATTGACTAAGCAAAGACTTGGCCTGGTGTAAATAAATTATGCAATGCACTTCGGCGTCACATGCATTTGTAATGTCTAGAAATGAATTATAGTTTGAAACGGGTAGGAAATAATAGTCTTTCTTCTAGAATAATCACAATGGTAACAGAGTTTCGACTTCTTTCCTATTTGACAGCTGGATGTTGGCAAAAATGTGTCGCTTTCCCGCCATCTTTTTCTTTGGAAAAATACTGTTGTGAATTTATTTTTTGTCTATAAATAATATACAGTCAGCCTCACGAATGTGGAGGTATCACATTCCACACCTTGAAAGCCCCTACGTTTGAACTCGGGGTTTTGGAATACCCAACTGGGGTACCCAACCGTGGTACCCAATTAATGCAGCCCACCGTACTTCTTTGTATAATCAAAGACAACCATATTAACCTATTTTCTTCTTTCACAGATTAAACCACACATGTAGCAAGACTCGTCGACCACTACCGACCACTGCCGACCACGCACGACCAGGCGCGACCATGACCCGTCTCACAGTGGGCCAAACGGCCCGGAACAGGCTGTTCGGGCTAGCACCGACACCTGATCGCCGAGTGCCTCTCAGCATGCTTATATCGCAGCAGAAGAAATTGAGCTGTGGTACGTATTCTATGTTTCTATACCTTTTTTTAGATATTTTGATACGGTCGAACAAGCGATTTTTGTTTTTTTGGGAAAAGCCCGCCACACTATTCCCAAACCACTGTAACTCCTGAAAGCCAGAATCAACAGTGGCGACCACCAGAAAAGCTCCGAGACAATGTAGCTCGACGAGTTCGCAGATAATGAACTAATTTAACTGTATTGGATCCCGCAACTAAATTATTCAGAAAAGTTTAGCTGAGGTATAAAAAACCGTAATTTCCACTTCACATACATATCAGCAGGAGACAGAACGAAACAAGGTCAATAGGTGCACAGGGACGTTTGCAACTGGGATAGTTGCCTAGCACCAAAATATAAATATTAAAATTAGCTATTTGGTTTACAGTTTAACCTACAAATTACATTGTAAGATGTAAACCAATGAGCTTGTTCGACTGTACATCTGAAACCCTAGCAGATTTTTTCAGCAGCTTAGCGTATTGGATAGAATCGGAAACGCTATCGTTCGTTAATATTAGGATGTTTTTATCTTTGTGTTTGAATGTTAAAGGTATTACAAAACGTATAAAATTGTATGTAGGTCTTATTACAAAACATTTAAAAAGCTGATATACCATAATTTTAATATTTTAGCAACATTATTATCGGTTGTCGTGGTAAACTATCTATAGACTACATGTGATGCTGAGGAATGAGGAAAATATAGTGAGTAAAATGTTGAGTATGATTGTATAAAAGTAGAGGAAGACCAAAGAAACGATGGATGGACTGTGTGAAGGTTAGATATGGCTAGAAAGGAGGAGTCTGATGAGATGACGAGTAATAGAGAAGAATGGGAGAAGAAGACATGATGCGCTGACCACTAATGAATTAGGATTAAAGCAGGAGAAAGATGAGCAACTTTTTTTGATCCACCGTCGTCATCATCTCGACTATGTTAGGGTCGGCTTCCAGTCTAACTGGATGCACCTGAATACCAGTATTTTACATGAAGCGACTGCCTATCTGACCTCCACAACCCAGTAAGTACTGAGTAATACGATACCACTTTGTAAGACTGGTTGCCAGACTTTTTGGGCCTCTGACTACCTGTAACGACTGTCAAAGATGGACAAATGACAGCCGGGACCAACAGCTTAACGTTTTTTTTTTTTTATACACTGTATTCTTCGGTAAGTCCTGGCACTTTTTTCCAGTTGTATTCTTGGAAAAAAAACTCAGATTCTTGTGTGATATATAATGTGTAACTGTGTATTCCTAAGAAATAACAATGTTTGTGATGGGTTTTCTAACTAAGCCTTCATGACTAACTTAAAGTGTAGCAACACTACGTTGCTGTCAAAATCAAGATGTCCGACCTCGCATGCAATTCCGAAAATTATCTACGAGGCTACCTCATTAAAATACTATTTATTAATACGTTTTGGAAAGTCAAGCAGTGATGCTCAAGGTTAGGAAAGAGATGGTGGCATTTCGTGGGTTTATTTTTAGCCATTATGTTGTAATTTCAATTTAAATTGTTAATTTAGTTCTGTACAACTATAGTGCAATGGTTTGTGTGAGGAATGATGAAAGACTAAACTCAAATTGTCACTTACGGGATATCTTCCGTGAATTTTAGGGTTCCGTTGCCAAATGGCAAAAAAAGGAACCCTTATAGATTCATCATGTCTGTCTGTCTGTCTGTCTGTGCGTCCGTATGTCACAGCCACTTTATTTCCGAAACTATAAGAACTATGCTGTTGAAACTTGGTAAGTAGACGTATTCTGTGAACCGCATTAAGATTTTCACACAAAAATTTAAAAAAAAAACAATAATTTTTTCGGCGAGAGACACTTCCAAAGTGGTAAAATGTGTCCCTCCCCCTGTTACATCTAAAATAAGAGAATGATAAAACAAAAAAAATATATATGATGTACATCACCATGTAAACTAGTTCCACCGAAAATTGGTTTGAACCAGATCTAGTAAGTCTTTCTTTATCGTATGGTTAGTGTCTAATCTGGTGTCAGAGTTTTTATGCCGCCTATGGGCCTCTGACTTGGCTTGAGAGTAAGTAGTTTTTTTTAATACGTCATAAATCGTAAAATCGTAACTTTTATATCACGTTACTTGCTGCTACGGAACCCTTCATGGGCGAGTCCGACTCGCACTTGGCCACTTTTATTTATATAGAGCTCCCGATATTTCGACGCTGTTGCAAGCGGAAAAAAATCAAGGAAGAAATCCCGTAAGTGACATTTTAAGTTTAGTTTTTCATCATTCCTCAAACAAACCATTGCACTATAGTTTTTCAGAACTAAATTAACATTAAAGTTTAGTTGTGAACCGTAGTGAATGTTGAAAGACTAGCGAAAGACACGCGGTTTCACTCGCATAGTTCACGTTCCCGTAGGAGTACGGGGATATAATAAAGCCTATGTTACTTAGACAACTCGAATGGCGTAGTTGTAGTGAGACTGCCTTACGTTCATAGGGTCCTGGGTTTGAATCCCGATAGGAGCAAAAGTTTGTGTGATGAGCATGGACATTTGTTATCGAGTCATGGATGTTTATGTACACTTATTTACGGATTCCCGCAACCTTCACCAGGTCATCGTCTTCCGGTCCGCGGTCGCCACTCCAGAACTTTTCGGCCAAATCGGCCGTCGTTCTGCGAGCAATGTGACCTGTCCACTGCCACTTCGTTCGAACGTTCGAACTGCTGGAAGACGCGCTTCATAATGGCAGTCAGTGGGATGTAATACATCTCACGGGCCCAATAACTGCCCGCGTAAAGTGACCACCGTAGACACGACAGAGAGTCGACAAATCTTTTGTTCATCTGTCATTTTGTCGATTCAATGACAGATGAACAAAAGATTTGTCGAGTCTCTCTCGATTCTCCGGTGGTCATGCTAAGCGGACAGGTTGGATTGTCACCTTGTGGTTCAGGACGTCCTGACTTTCAGATGGATAGTCTATAATTATAAATTATCATTCATCCTTTAATGTAGCGAGTTAACATAATCTAGCATGCATGTACTAAAATGATGTCAACTTGACAAGTCTGAAACAACAAATGCGAAGATACAAAAAAAAAGTAGGTTTAAAAATTTTCTTACATTCACAAAAACATGAGACAAAAAAGAGACTACAACCTCTGAGTTTATTTCAGCTGTTTCTTCTCGGAGTAGGCAGAGACACGAGCCCCATCTAGTTTTAAAAAGGCGACGAGTAAAACTGCTTGTAAAAACCTAAAAACATATCAACACACAGATATCTACATCATATTTGATCATAAAAGGTGTAAAACACCTCTTCACGAAGCCGACAGGCACTTGTTCTCCTCGTCATTGCGATCGTGTTTTTGTTCTACACCATACCTGGGAACCTTCTAGTTACGAAGATATTGGGGGTCAAATTTCCAACTATTGGTCAACTTTTTTTAAAATATAATTTTATTGTAAGATTTTTACTTTAAACGCCTCTACGACCCCTGTACTACTCAATCTATCCATCAGCACAATGTTTTAAATGCGTTACATTGAGTTCTACCACAAACTATGACTTCTCACCCCAAAAAGAAATTGTTTCCCAGCAATTATTTTTGCGTAAAGTTAGTTAGTTTGATGTACAGAATGCTTGGTTGACGGCTTCGTGATGATGTGGTTTACACCCTGTATATAACCTAACCCAACTGTGTTGGAATCGGCTTCCAGTCTAACCGGATGCAGCTGAATACCAGTAGTTTACATGGAGCGACTGCTTATCTGACCTCCACAACCCAGATAGTACCAACTGGGTAATACGATCCGACAGGGATTCGTACACAAGCGTCAGTGGTAACAAATAAATTAGGATTAGGGCGCGAGAATGGTTAAGGCCCCTTGGCTGGATGACGTATCTTTCTGCCTTTTTTTTTAGGATGGGAAATCATCAAATAACTTCTCCCACTGTGGGCGGGGCGGGCGGGAGTGTCAGACTTTTACTGACTAAAACCCATCCATGTTCCTTCCTCGCTTTTATGTTCCGGGGCCACGGTATCTCTTTCGAACAGTCCCGCAACCGCAGCAGACGTATCTTTCTCCCTTCATTCAAGATATGACATCTACCAACCCGCACTGGGCCCGCGAAGTCCATTCCCTCTCACAGACAGAAGGCCTATGTCCCACCAGTGGGGACGATATAGGCCGATTCGGTTAACCTCGTAAAATGAAATATACATCGTACGATTTGTGCAATTTTTCCTTACAACACACTGGCATCCGATTTTCGTAACATTACCCGATGGTGCAAGTTACGAACTGATTAATATTCGGTCGAAATATTTTATTCATGTCACTAGTTCGTTGACTTTCTTCTTTATTGAGAAAATATTAAGATTTTGTCATTGACTGTGGTGTATATTTTGTGTAGGTAATTAAAACTAGTTTTTGCTTAGGCTACGCTCACGTTTATTTGTAATTTGATAATATTATCAACTTAAAACAAGGTATTTACTAGCCTCCATTTGCATTCATATGGAAATTCTAGAAAAATTATATTAAACATATCTACGAGCTTAATTTCCGTACCTTAAAACTTTTGAAAGGATTTGAATGTATGATATTGTATAGGAATAGTAATGTATGACATTGTATCTAATTAATATTATGTAATATTTAAAAATATTAACTTGTAACATTGTATTAGATATTAGTTCGATTTTATGTTCTTTACGAGACTGTTTATTGTAGATATTAATTGAAATTTATAAAATTGTATAACTATACTGATAAATTATGCATGCCTGAATTGGTACAACACAGTGGACTGCACATTTACTTCATAACAGGAAATTTATAAAATTTTAAATAAAAAAATTTAATAAAAAATATCGCTGGACATTAAAGGTCGTGGCTCACTTGACAAGCACCGCACCAGCACCGCTCCAACCCAGCAATTTACTTGCCATTCAAATTAGAGCATTAAATCGTGTGTCGCATAACATATTTTTGAATGTACATATGAAAAAGCTTACGGCGGGTGGTCAACGCGCTTGCCGCTACCATACGCCTCGCCGCGCGGGCGGCGCGGCGTCCGCGCGCGGGCGCCGCGCCGCAAGCGAGGAGACCGCGCGCGGCAAGCGAGGGGACCGCGCGCGGACGCCGCGCCGCAAGCGAGGGGACCGCGCGCGGACGCCGAGTGGCCCGCGAAACAACGTCACTGCGCCGTCGTGCTTCTCCACGTAGTGGGTACTCTTTGTTTAATGTATGGCCAGTTACAAATTTAGTTAAAGAGCCCACGACACTAGACCTAGTTCGGTTAGACTCCCAGATAATATCTATATATATAATTGGACACGATGCTGCAATATCTCCTCTTCCTTTTTTTTCCTGTTCCTCGTCGTCGAGAGCAATTGCGATTACTGCTAGTTCACGCAATGTAAACCGAGACATTATGACAACGTACAAGTCCTACGCGTGTTCAATCACAAATGCCTTACAATTGTGTTCGCGGTGACAGCAAGCTCGTAGTCCGGGAGGTAGCGGTGCAAATAAAAAACCCTAATAAAGTCAGTCAGTCGTTCGGTCTGTAACCAATCGTTACAGTACACCGGCTGAAACTATAAAATATAAAATAATTTAAATAAATTATTAACTATTAACTAACTAACTATTAATTAACTATTATTTATTAACTATTAATTATTACTATTATTTAATTATTATATTTAATTTACTTTAAAAAATCTCAGAACTGTAATGGAAAGAAAAATTAAACCACGAATCCACAAAATATAATTACTAGAGATAATTCCCTAAAAAACAATGCTACCTCCCGGACTATTACTACCAGCGCGCGGACTGCGAGCTTGCGCCTTGCGGACGGCGAGTGGACAACGCGCGGCCGGCGCGCGGCCCGCGCGGCGCAAGCTGGGCGACCACGCGCGGCCCGCTCGGCGCAAGCGAGGCGACCGCGCGGCGCAAGCGAGGGGACCGCGTGCTTACACCTCGCTTGCGCCGCGCGGGCCGCGCGCCGTAGCCTATATTCGAGGCGGCGCCGGTCAGGAGCTGTGCTGGTGCCGTGCTGGTGCGGTGCTTGTCAAGTGAGCCACGACCTTTCCACACAGATATCCTACATACTTTTTTGTTTGTAAATACATATTATAAACATCCATGACTCGGAATCAAATGTCCATGCTCATCACACAAACATTTGCTCCTACCGGGATTCCAACCCAGGAGAACGTAAGGCAGCGTCTCGAAATTCAAATTTTCTAACGATTTTCGCAATTTGCTAAGTTCATATAAGTCTAGGAACGTTTTTTTCAAGGTCAAAGTCGTTCCTAGACTTATCTGAGCTTGGAGGGTTGTATTGATGACTTCGATGATCATAATTCTGTAACTACCTACATACGTCTTACAGTCGCGAGCTATATTTTCATCAACATACAACTTAGCACTGGCCTGCAAATAGCAAAAAACTAAAGTTTGGAGATAGTTTTTTTTGGGCCCACCTGGTCGTTGCATTTATTATTCATAATAACACCAAAAAAAAGTAACCATTTTACTATGGTTTTAAAGGAAATATTACGTAGAAATGAAAACGGAATCTTAAAATCATAATAAATAAGCTATGTTATGATATGTTTTTGCGAGTCAAATCATTCCTGTTGTGGTCAATGTCATTTGACAGCAAATACTTACGTGAATAGGGGCGTTTTTCTGTTTACTAAAAAAAGTACGGTACCTATCCGTTGGAAATCATATGTGCTATATAATTATTATAGAATCAGAAAGAATATAAAAATAAATATTATTAAACTATGAGCATTTTTAATGCCATTTTTATAGGTTTACACTAAAATCGCATAGGTGGTTTAAACAATCAACGTGGCATGAAACGTTATAAACCCACTTTTTTTGTGATTGACAGACAACTTCATTATTTTGACATTTACTTTTTCTATTTATTTTGGTTTTCGTAAGTGTTTTTGCAGATTTTTCGCATTTATTCCGGTTAGACAATGCTAAGCTAATTAAACCACTGGAATCTAGAGGTTATAAGGAAGAAATCAATGTAAGTTTCATTATTATATGCTAGAATTTATGTGGGAAACTAATCCTCGAACAAAAAAAATTGTCTCCTTTGAATCTCGCGGGAAACCCTGACGCTTTCACTGGTCCATGTTCACCGAGAAGATAACAGTCTGATTATCGAAAAACAGCTGTCAATGTGACATGTTCCCATACAAAAATGTGTTTTAAACAGCTGTTTTAGATAATCGGACTGTTATCTTCTCGGTGAACAACTGAACATGGACCTAAGTAGACGAAGCATGAAATATTAGACATCAAATAAAATAAATCAGCTGCTCCAAGTTCAATTGACCACTCTTTTAAATCCCGCTCTTCGCTCATAACATGAGAACGCACTAATCACCAAACACGCAAAACCGTAATGCATGCTAGCAGCTACTTGCCAGTCGGTTTCGTTCTGTAATAGCTTGAATTAACATCAAGTCGCGGTTAAAACCCGCAAAATACGATAATTGTTATGAATTTCTACGCTGTAGGTAAAACTAAGAAAATCACGTCATAAATTGTCGTACTGGCTTCTAGTACTATCGTCCAGTGCTGTCTTCCAGTGCTGCCTGACAGTACTATGTACCAGTACCACCTGTCAGTACCGTCTGTCAGTGCTGTGTATCAGTGCTATGTGACAGTGCGTTGTTTTAGTTTTATCTTTTTACACTATCCCTCTTGGCATTCCATACCTGCTAAAAGCGTCTTAAACTGCGTTCCAGCGCTGGGTTCCAGCACTGTTTCTGCACCATAAGACAATGTTGGTGTATTTACTTGCTTAGAAAGTGTAGCGACCTACATTATAGTGACATTGACAACAAGTATTCTTTTTAACCGACTTCTAAAAAAGGAGGAGGTTCTCAATTCGGATGTTTCTTTTTTTTTTTTTTTATGTTTGTTCGGGCATAACTCCGTCGCTTGCCAACCGATTTGGAAAATTCTTTTTTTGTTGGAAAGGGTATTCTTTCCAAATAGTCCCATAGCCACCAAATCAGGATCTGATGATGGAATCTTGGCGAAATCGAGGGAACTCTTCAAATTTTATATGAAAACGTGTTGCGATTTTGGTATTTTCTACAACAAGTGAAGCATTTGCGTTTGATAAGAACCATTCTACCATCAGAACTAATGATGAAGCCAAGAGTCACGGAACTCCATAATGAGACAATGTACCATTGTCGTGTTTGGGCTTGTTGTAATTGTAACGGTATGCACTTTCCATGTATCAAGCACATGTGAACCACTAAAAAGTTGAAAATAAAAACGTTTTTTGCAAAAAATAAAACCGACTTCAAAAAAAACAAAAAAGTGAAAAATAACTTTAGCTTCTGAAGTCGGTGACAAAAAAACTAAAGCAATCAAACAAAGGTCACCGACTTCAGAAGCTAAAGTTATTTTTCACTTTTTTTGAAGTCGGTTTTATTTTTTGCAAAAAAGTTTTTTTTTCTTCCATTTGTAGCTTATTATGGTTTCGAATCATACTCAACGTCGCTCACCTACACCATAATTACGGAAAAGAAACGTGTAAATCACTATCTTTTTATCTTTTAACATAATCTTAACACTCTCGCAATTGGATAAATATAAGACACCTAGTGGTACCATATAGTTCAAAAACGTCATAAAAGTGGGCTGTTGCCCTGTTAATACTGGAAGATGATACAGGGAGATAATACTAGAAGATAGTACTGGAAGATGGTACTGGAAGATAGTACTGGAAGATAGTACTGGAGGATGATACAGGGAGATAATACTAGAAGATATTACTGGAATATGGTACTGGAAGATAGTACTGGAAGATAGTACTGGAAGATAGTACTGGAAGATAGTACTGGAAGATAGTACTGGAAGATAGTACTGGAAGATAGTACTGGAAGACAGTCCTGGAAGATAGTGTTGAAAAGTTAAGCAAGTAATTTAGCTTGTATTTATGAACCCATACCGAATGGTTAATTGATCAAGGCTCCAACTTACGCGTAATATAACGTACAAGCCTGCAATCCTTGAAGGTTTAGGCAGTGGTCATGGTTTAAAATGAGTGCTGCGGGACTGTTCGAAAGTGATACCGTGGCCCCGGAACAAAAAGGGCGAGGAAGGAACATGGATGGGTTTTAGTCTGGTAAAAGTCTGACACTCCCTCCTAAGTTATTTGATGATTTCCCACCCGAAAAAAAAGGTTTAAAATGAGTTCTATCTTTAAGTTTGTAAGTTTATAAAAACCATTGCAAAAAATTGAGCGTGACCACTAAATGCAAGATATGTTTTTTAAACAATTTGTTTGTTTTTAATAAATTTAATAATAGTATTAAAATGATTCAATATTGCACGCAGTTTCCCGGAAATAGCTGATTATAGACATAATTCTAACCCAAACTTTTTGAAAATGCAAGACAATAACAGAGTGAGACTCTTTAAAAAAATAATAATATGGATACATCCTGTGTTTATTTTTCTAAAACAATATTTAATTTGTTTGCATGCTTTGATGTATACTTGCAACTAATAAAGCCCCGCGATTTTACTCGCTGTTTCTTTTTATCGGCTTATAACGTGCATCAAGAATTAGCTGTAAAGATAAAGATAAAGATTCAATTATTTGCAAAAACATGTGTAGATAATGTTCATATAATGATGCTTATTATAGGTGTTACAGGATATTCTTTGGCACAACATGTTTGACCACGGTTGGTGTACAAATTAGGTCAAAAGACCTAAGATTACAGAAAAAAAAAGATACAAAGTCAAATACTCAAAAAAACTAACATTAATATTATTAAATATGACAAAAAAAAACAGCTATCAAATGCAAAAACATTTTATTTAATACAACGGATAGTTCCAGAAATTTGGAATGGACACCCCAGAGCCCGACACATAGGGTCATCATTTCAGGTATATGATTCTACTAGACAAGCCCTTTCTTTTGATACCCATATTAAGGGAATTGTTGAATAAATATGTGATCCGCAATTTTGTGGCGGCGGCCATCTTGGACTGATTTTTATCAAACATAGCAAAGAACACTCCCGGCTAATTCACCTTTTAAACAAAAAAATCATAAGTAATCAAAATCAGCTTATCTTAGACACATACACACACACATACAAGTCAAACTTATAACACGGGGGTTAAAAATATGAACAAGTATCAAACAGAGTTCAATATCAAAATTCGTTCACATCTGATGAGTAACTATTTAATTAGAAGCAAACCTGTATATCTAATGATTTTGCTCTTGATACAACCTTTAACTGTAATCAATCGTAGTCGAGGTGTTCTAGTTACAAAGCCAGTATGTCCTTACACGAATAACTTAGGCTGCGATCTATTGCTCAAGATAATTTCATTCGAAAATCTTCATCATCAGCCTATTAATGTTCCCAGTTTTATTGCTGGGAAACAACTTTTTTTTTTGGGTGAAAAATCACGTTTTGTGGTATAACTCAATGTAACGCACTCAATACATTCTGCTGATAATTGGATTGAATAGTACCCGGGGTCGTGAAGGTATTTATTTATAAAAATCTTACAATAAAACTTGTGAAAAAGTTGTAACTTTAACCCCCGATATCTGCGTAACTAAAAGGTTCCCAGGTATGGTGTACAACAAAAAAAAAAATCGCAATTACAGGGAGAACAAGCGCTTTTCAGCTTCGTTAAGAGGTATTTTACACCCTTTATAACACAGCCTTATAGGTAGCTAATACTTTAATTTAACTTTGACCCTATATGTTGAGATATCAATCAACCTTTACCAGTAATTAGATAAAATGAAATGATCTATTAAATCGTAGGTTTGATTCAATCATTTATTTATTAAAATCAAATTATTTTATGAATCATATGCCTAGCCTTTCCTAACTATGTTGGAGTCGGCTTCCAGTCTAACCGGATGCAGCCGAATACCAGTATTTGACATGGAGCGACTGCCTATCTGACCTCCACAACCTGTGGCCGAACAACACATTAAAAACTTGTATTAAAAAAAAACTTTTCAAAAAGTTGGATTTTTGACCCCCAATATCTCCGTAACTAGAAGGTTCCCAGGTATGGTGTAGAACAAAATAATGATCGCAATGAAGGGGAGAACAAGTACCTTTCAGATTCGTTAAGAGGTTTCTTACACCTTTTATGTAATCTTTCTCCCATAGCCGAGTCGTTCTAATGACTTTGAAATATATTTTTCGTTTATATAACAGAACAAGAAAGTCGAAAACACGAAGTTGAATATTATGTAAATTAATTTGTAGAAAATCGTGTAAGTAGCTACAAGGTTAAGGTATCTGGCCAAGTTAGAAAGTAGTTTTTATGTAAAGAGTTCCTTAGCTTAAATACCTACATAAATTCATTCACGCCTATTTCAGTGATATAGCGATGATAGCGTAGTAGTGAGATAATCAGACTGCCAAATCAAATCAAAATCAAATCAAATTTATTTATTTTGTGAACATAGGTAAAAGTAGGTGTTAAAAATACATACCTACAATTTAGAAACTAACTATCAGTCAGTCATAGATGTCGAGTTCGAAGCCAAGGTACGCACTTCTGATTTTTCTAATTTATGTGCGTATTATATAATTATCACTTGCTTCGGTGAAGGAAAACATCGTGAGGAAACCAGCATGTCTGAGAGATATTTCTCGACGGTATGTAAAGTCAAGTCAGAGGTACATAAAGACTCTGAAACCAGGTTAGGCATTAAAAAACATATGAATACGGGTATTTATCGCAAATTTACCTTTAATTTAATCCCGACGTTTCGACCGGATTGCACCAGCCGTGGTCGCGGGGAGACTGAAGTATTGGAGGTACCGCGACAGTAAAGTGAAGGCGTTTATTCAACTACCCTCACTCATCTTCATAAATGTTAATTAGGGCCGGTTCACACTAGGACAGCACAGCACTAACAGTGTCCGTATATTGAGGCAAATCGCCTCAATATACGGACACACTGGACAAGTACACTTAGTCTCCTCGCTTGGTCTCCCCGCGACCACGGCTGGTGCAATTCGGTCGAAACGTCTAGATTAAATTAAAGGTAAATTCGCGATAAATACCCGTATTCATATGTTTTATAATGTGTTCTGATCGTGAAGGTTAGGCATTAACAACACAATAACAGAAGAGAGGACGCCTATTTCTATTGGGATAGGCCGGTTTTGCCCGCCACGATGTTTATATACTTCTTTGCTGTGTCTATGGTCTAAATAAACACTTAAAGAAGCCAAAAGACATGTTTTCTACCCGTCATTGCCATCATTTTCTTATACTAGACCGCACCAGGGAACCTCCTCATGATTTAGCCGAAAGACGTCCACTGCTGGACATAGGCCTCCCCCAAGTGTCGCCACATTGACCGGTTCCATGCGACTCGCATTCAACGGATACGCAACCTTGACCAGGTCATCGGGAACCTCCTAGTTAAGAGAAATTGGACGTCATAGTTTAGACTTTTTCACATGTCTCCTTTTCAAATAAAAATCTAAAATATCTTTATTTTAAATACCTCTGTGGTCCCTGAACTATTCAATACTTAGAACCATGTTTGAGTACATTAAATTGTTTAAATAACTGCTACCGTTAAACTGATTTTAAACACAAAATGTCTTTGGCACAGTATTACCGAACTAGCACAAATAGCTGGTTAAAGACTAGTTACGTAGTCAAAGGCAGTCAAAGTCTGACAACCATCACTCTTACCAAGGCGTATCATAACATCCAGCACTAACTGGTTTGTGGAGGTCAGATAGGCAGTCGCTCCATGTAACATACTGTTAGTCAGCTGCATTCGGTAAGACTGGAAGCTGACCCCAACATAGTTAAGAAAAGGCTAGGCAGATGATGATTTGTTACTTAGTTTGATGTACAGAATACTTGGTTGACGGCTTCGTAGAGTGGCATCTTGTATGCGTCATAGTCACACATAAGTGCGAAAAGAGAGATCTATAAAACCGAACGTATACATACTATTATGAAAGCCATAAATTCTTTTCATTCGTTAATTTCCCAGAGGTGTCCTAAAAGTGAAATATGGTCAAACAACAACTTTATAATAATCAAGGACGCCATAGATCGTTCTAGATACTTTTAACAACTAAATTAGTTAGTTAGTTTGTTCGTTTTTAGTTCAGGAGCTCGTGACTAAATAATAACAGCCGCGCGGGTCTATATCCAGGTTAAGCCGCCCCTGCCAAGGTTGGTCCGTCGATGGGTGACCACCCATTACACGCCGAGTTTCCTCCGTGCGTCGGAAAGCACGTTAAGCCGTTGGTCCCGGCTGTCATTTGTAGATTTTTGATAGTAAGTGGCCCAAAAGTCTTACAACCATTCTTATCTAGGGAATTACCCCGAACTAACTGGGTTCTTTAGGTGGTTTGTTAGGCAGTAATTCCATGTAAAATACTGGTATTCATCTGCATCCGGATAGACTGGAAGCCGACCCCAACACAGAAATAGGCAGACAAATCAAAATCAAAATGTTTTATTTCACATAGGCCTATGTAAAATATAAAACGTCGAACTTATACACTTATATAACGGCGAAAAAGGTGCACGGTTCGCGTTGGTCGATTCCATGGAGAAGAATCGGCAAGAAACTCCATGGTTACTCTTTTCAAATCATTTGGTATTACAATATTATTATGTTTCATTACAGCATTAGTACTAAAGTATGGGGGGACAGCGTAGGCCCGACAATAGGTCGTTGCTTACTATACAAAAATGTCAAACAAAAGGAATATTTAACAAAAGTTCAGCATCCGGGAATCTATAAAGCTTACAATGTTCACTCACTCACGAATAATTGGTGATGATGATGAACCAGACCACAAGCTCATTATAATGCACCATTCAAACATTTGAAACTAGTATTTCAAATGATAATACAACATAGAAGTGAAATTTCAAGTATCCGTGGTGTTGGATGCCACTTTTTGTACTTCATAGCCACACTGACGATGTATCATACAACTCTGCCTTCCTCTTTGATTAATACAAGCGTGAGTAATGGTACAAGTGATATTCACAACCAGCCTATAATATCCCACAGCTGGGAAACACGGCCTCTTCTCTATGAGAGGGAGTGGGCTATAATCCACCACGCGGGCCCAGTCCGGGTTGGTAGATGTCACATGTCTTCGAATGTTTGGTTCTAGGACGTGCCGGTTTCCTCACGATGTTTTGCTTTACCGTTTTGAGAGCAGTTGAGATTAAATTAATTACACATAGTAATGCGCCTGTCTGGGGTCTATGGTTCGAACCCACAACAGACCACTGGCACTGCTGCACTCAGCTACTGTTCTCAACTATCATTATCTCATTATCTAAATCACCGATTTTTTAAATCAGTTTAGCTAACTAGAAACTATTAAAAGTGATATCGAAGCCACAATAACCAAGGCGTTGCTTAACGCAAACCACATCGGAATCGGGTCAGCCGTTCTAGAGAATAGTTGTCATATCCGCCGTTTATAAGTATTACTTACCCGTCGAGAATTAGAGGTCGTAATGAAGGTAATATTATACTTTAGGTACTTGACATTTATACCTGTAATCTCTGATGGGTTTTTTAGTTAATAGGTATACTCATAACCTTAATATAGTCTTGAAGACAGAGATGAGGTCAACGATGGAACGAGATAAACCAATTAACTCGCGACTTAAGGCGACCACAAGAGCTACACGGGAGTTTTATAATGCCTGAAAGTATATAATTCACTGCAATAACCAAAACCAACAAATTACATAATATTCTTCATGATATATGCTAGTGTGAAATTGTTTTGAAAACATAATACAATTAATTTTACTCGATTAAAAAAAATCACGAACTTATCTCTAAAAATTCATTTTAACCAAAAAAAAAACATCCAGATTTTTTGGTAAAACAAGCAACATATTAGCATGTTAGTGTTTTATTTTTTTAATTATAATGAATAGATTTTTTGTAAATCGATCGAAACCACTCATTTCGCACTGTTTGGCCTGCAGTGACTTACCTAACAACCACTTTGTAGTGCAAGTTGATTAGATCTTTATTCTAACAGTATTTCAAACAAAGTTTGAACCACCACAAATAGAGTTGCTAATTTAGCTCATGTAGTCTCCTTCAAGAAATATGAACTTGGGAACCCAGATGCAGGCATGGAATTACACTCCTTGACTGCGCATAATAAAAGAAGTAGTTAAGCGTTTCGTGCGAATGTGTGTAACATCGACAAGGTATTGGTGATAACCTGGAGCACGTCTGGGCTACCGATGGAAGAAGGGAGATCGTGGAATGAGCTCATGGACGTCTTGGAAACGCTTACCGAAAGATAGGTAGATGTGTACACCAACCCTTGATCTGTCAAGCCTGACCGTAACGGTCAGACGCCATTATTTAACTATTGTGTCTACTTCGATGACACTTAATGAATAAACCCACATTTCGTCTATTATGTTTACGTCCCATTTTATTGGGGTTTTTTGACTATGACTTAGCAAACAGATCGTTTTTAACTCATAATATTAACTAACGCGATCAATAAAATTGTGAAATCACAAAAAAAATACGATGAACATGTCTGCTTACTAAGGGTTATAGTGGTGATGGTTACGCTTATGTTTATCAGTGAAGTGATGAGGGCTTCATACTTCTCATACTGATATAGCTTGTATACAACGTGTAACAAGAAGGGTATAGTCATATGAAAGGGTGTGCTACAGACCATCAAACTGAACAACTGTATCTATGGGACCACCATCGTAATCGTAAAAAAATAATCAGATGTTTCATACATTTGGTCGAGTGGGTATTGGAATTTAGTATGGGGCCGTTGAAAATTTTTTCGTCATTACGATGGTAGTTCTATGGAGAAAGTTGTTCAGTTTGATGGTCTGTAGCACATCCTTTCATATGACTATACCTTTTGTGTTACACGTTGTATAATAACGTACCTTCATATTGTTTCTTAATAAAATAAGGAATTGATTTACAAAAGTGCAATTTTTCTACTTTTTTTTTTAAAGCGATTTCCATGAACTTTGATAATTGAAAAGCATCAAACACTACAAGTGATTTGAGTATCCTAGAATCAACAAAGTTTCTTGGACCAGAGTCTATAGAAGACTGCTCGTTCTCTTTTGAATTGAGTAGGGGGTGAGTATATTGCCATTAAAAGGGCACGAATTCAGGCTCCGCGTGATGATATGTTATGTATTTTTTTAATCGTGATGTCTCACTTTAACTTTCTGAATCAACTAGCTGACCCACGCAACTTTGTCTGCGTCACATAAGAGAGAAAAACGAAAGGAAAAAAAACCCCGTTTCTGCAACATTTTTCATTCCCGCTCCGCTCCTAATAATCGTAGCGTGATGTTATATAGCCTAAAGCCTTCCTCGATAAATGGACTATCCAACACAAAAATATTTTTTCAATTCGAGCCGGTAGATCCTGAGATTAGCGCGTTCAACCAAACAAACAAACAAACTCTTCTGCTTTATAATATTAAGTATAGATTTAAAATAATATTGTGCTACAACTGAGAAATGCGGGTTAACCACCATCCAAGGTAAGGTTCAAAGGAATTAATAGTTAACGTCTATGTTAGTCATATGTGATTTAACATAATGTAACCTCAAGTTTAAGCTAAATACCTTGAAATGTCACTGACGCATGTTTTTAATATGTTCATAAAGTTTGCAGATATGGAATCGCCTGACATTGGGGTTTTTAACTACCTACATATTCATTATAACATAATTATAGCAATGATAGCTTAGTGGTGTGTTCATCGGCCTCCCAAGTCATTGGTCTAGAGTTCGAAACCATGACACGCAACTGTTTTTTTTTTAAATTCAGGTGCGTATTGTATAATTTTCACTTGCTTCGGTGAAGGAAAACATCGTGAGGAAACCAGCATGCCCCAGAGATATTACTCGACGGCATGTAAAGCCAATCCTAAGCCGCATGGACGGCATAAAGCAAGGCTTCTGAAAAAAACCAGACCGGTCCCTTGCGACTCGCATCCACCAGATTCCCGCAACCTTCACCAGGTCATCGGTCCACCTAGTGGGAGGTCTTCCAACGCATCGTCTTCCGGTTCGCGGTCGCCACTCCTGAACTTTTCGGCCCCAAATTCCTCATATCTCCCCTTTATGTTATTGTCATTTCAAAATATTGGTTTGGTTACATGGATATTCTGTAATCCAATCGAAATATATACGCACTACCTAAAGAATATGTTTGATTTTAAAATGATTTTGGTAGGTATTACGTTTGTTTGGAAAGCGCATGCTCCGGCGGCCCCTTAAGTGGTCGAAATGGGAAAGTTACGATATGGGATGGAGCCGGAGAGATGATTTTTTTATGTCACCCTTCTTCTTTTTATCATGCTTCGCTACCCCATGCAAGACTAATCCTGAGAACCACACAAAAATATTCTATTGGCGTGTTATAAAGGGTGTAAAACACCTCTTCACGAAGCCGAAAGGCGTTTTTTCTCCCCATCACTGCGATCATTTTTTTGTTCTACACCATACCTGGGAACCTTCTAGTTACGGAGATATGGGGGATCAAAGTTCCAACATTTTGGCCATTTTTTAAAAAAATACACGTTTTTACTGTAAGATTTTTACTTTAAACACCTTTACGACCCCTTACTATTCAATCCATCCATCAGCACAATGTTTTAAGTGCGTTACATTGAGTTCTGCCAGCAAACATAATTTTTCACCCCAAAAAAAAAAGTCGTTTCCCAGCAATACGTTGACGGCTTCGTGATGAGGTGGCTTACACCCTGTATAGGGCGACTGGTAATTAGTGTACGAAACTTTAACACGTAGGTAATTCATGATAACAAACAACTTTTGTTATGGAATCAAAGCTGAAATCGCGAAAAAAAAAACAGCTTATAAAACATACCTATGAAGACGGGTATTTATCGCGAATTTACCTTAAATTTAAACCCAACGTATTACGTTTATTCGCGATAAAGACCCGTCTTCATATGTTTTATAATGTGTTCTGATCGTGAAAGTTTAAAAAAGACAAATAATCTGCTGTTCAGTATATTTACGAGTATGTTCGCCTAATGTACTGAACAGCTGGTATTCTTTTGGTACGGGTAGAGATAAATATCATTTACAAGAACACATTCTATTGTTTTGGAAGCTTAAACTATTATACTTATGGCATGCCACGACTCGCCGCTATGCGACTTGCGACGAAGAACCCGCGTATCGCTTGATATACAGTGTGTCCGAACATGGACTTGCGATATTCTAAATACTTAAAAATTAAACTATTTTAAAGTACAATGACACTCTAGGCTTGGGTCTAATACACTAACCCGATATGTGGCGGCTATTTTGTTTTTTGTTGAAATATGTGAGTACAAAAATAAGAGTTATTTTTGTCTCAGTATGACTAAAACTTTGAGAGATAGGTTTTTTTTTGTACTCGCATAGAGCATATTTCAACAAAAAACAAAATGGCTGCCACATAGCGGGTAAGTGTATTGGACCCAAGCCTAAGTGTATTTTACTTTAAAATAGTTTATGATATATTATATTAAAGTACAATTAATTAATTAATTATTTTTATTTAGAATATCGCTAGTCCGTGTCCGGACACACTGTACAAATCGCATCATTTGAGGTCGCGAACGAAGCGTAAACGGAGGCCTTTGCCCTTCTTAACAAACTGTCAAAAAAAACATGTTTAGTAAACATCATTTTATATTTGCTCCTCGATAAAATTCAACGACAAGTTTTTCATAAATCATATTTAAAACACCGTTCATCATTAAATAATATTTGGGAAAACAACAAAGTTTGACAACATATTAATTAACTTCCTATTTTAATAGGAAACTTAGCAAGAATTTGCATAAATTTTAAGGAAGGGCGTTATTTTTATTGCCTATAGGAAACCTTGACATATATTTGATGGAAGTATTTAATAAAATAATAATATTTGTATATAGCGTACTTAACCTTCATAATTTAGGTTTTTCACTTCACATGCTCTAATAGTACGCCGTTATTGCCCTACGAAGCGGGACTAAAGTGACTGTTTATTCCCTAGGGAGTAAAAATGGAACTATCTTTTACTCTGAAACATGGGCACAAAAGAGTAACTTGACAAAGGTTTCATTTAAATTTCGAATTGGCAAACAAATAGCGGTTTATTGAAAAAAAAAAACAAATGAACTCTTCAACGCGAGAAAAAAATATGGTTGTTTGTGTGCATCGTTGATTTAAAGAGCAAAACTGACCGCTCAGTTCAGAATTGTTGTCGAGTAAATTTCTTCACTTTTAAATGACTATTTTTCTTGCACTCGACGTGAAAATTACAGTTTGCACCTCGAGACTAAACGCCAATATAATATACCCTCGCTTTCATTGCCTCCCTCACAAGCTCGGGAGTCAAACCACCTCGGGTATATAATGGGTTCGTTTAGTCCCTCGTTATAAAATATACTATTTTGCTATCTTTATGTGTGTCACTTGTCTTACCAAATGGTATCGTATTACCCAGTATTCACTGGGTCATGGAGGTCAAATAGGCAGTCGCTCCATGTTAAATACTGGTATTCAGCTGAATCCGGTTAGACTGGAAGCCGACCCCAACATAGTTGGGAAAAGGCTAGGCAGATGATGTGTGTGTTGAGGAGCTTGTAAGTAGCTAGAATAATAACAGCCGCTCGGGTCGATCTTAAGGTTAAGCCTTGCTTGCCTAGGTTGCTCCGTGGATGGGTGACCACCCATTACTTTCTACTCGGAAAACACGTTAAGCAGTTAATCTCGGCTGTCATTTGTAGACTTTTGACAGTCGTTACAGGTAGTCAGGGGCCCGAAAGTCAGACAACCAGTCTTACCAAAGGGGTATCGTATCACACAATACTAAGCTGGGTTGTGGAGGTCAGATAGGCAGTCGCTCCATGTGAACTACTGGTATTCAGCTGCATCTGGTCAAATGGAAGCCGAACCAAACATAGTTGGGGAAACTAGGCTGACGATAAAAAAACTTGGGTCTACAATAGGTACATCTCGAACTAACCCTATGGTGAAAAACACACATTATCATAACCATCATCATTTCAGCCAAAAGACGTCCTCTGCTGGATATAGGCGTCCCCCAAGTGCCGCCACATTGACCGGTCCCGTGCGACTCGCATCCAACGTATTCCCGCAACCTTCCCCAGGTGATCGGTGCACCTAGAGGGAAGTCTACCAACGCATCGTCTTCCAGTTCGCGCTCGCCACTCCAGAACTTTTCGACCCCATCGGCCATTCGTTCTGCGAGCAATGTGCACTGCCCCCACACATGATTCAATATAAAAACAAACAACTAGCGAACCTCCCCTTAACAGACGGTTAAATAAATTGACAACACAATCTTTCTCCCGCTTTCGAAATCAATAAAGCCCTATCATACGGGATACCGATTAGAAATTACAATGAAATAAAAACGAACGTCCTGCCTTGATAGCGTTGCCAATGAACTTGATATTATCTATAAACTCTGTTCCGTCCTTATCGAGTTTGTGGGCGTGCGTTGTCGCGCGGATAGACGCAAAGGATATGAAGCGGCCTTAAGATTTGATGGTGCAGGCTATTGATTAGGTAAATATGTTTTTATGACATTGAAGTTACATAATGATTACAGCGGCTGGGTTTGCCCCAAGGTAATCAAATTCTGTCTAGCCTTTTCCCATCTATGTATGAGGAGCTCGTGACAAAATTATGACAGCCGCTCGGGTCGATCTTTAAGTTAAGCCGTGCTTGCCTAGGTTGGTCTGTGGATGGGTGAACACCCTTACATACCAAGTTTCGTTCCGTGCCTCGGAAAGGTCGATGAGCTGTTATTGGTCCCGGTTGCTTATCCATCTTTGACAGTTGTTCAGTCAGTGGCCCAAAAATTCTGACACCAGTCTTAGCAAGTGGTAGTCATAACTGGGTTGTGGAGGTCAGATAGGCAGTCGCTCCATGTAAAATACTGGTATTCAGCTGCATCCAGTTAGACTGGAAGCCGACCCCAACATAGTTGGGAAAAGGCAGGCAAATGATGGAGTTACATAATAACGGTTGGGTTTCCCCAAGGTATTGATTATTTTGCCGGGGCTACGGGACTGTTCGAAAGAGATACCGCGGCTTTTTTTTTTTTTTTAGGATGGGAAATCATCAAACCATCCATGTTCCTTCCTCGCCCTTAATGTTCAGGGGCCGCGGTAGAGATACCGCGGCTCTGGTGCACAAAAGGCTAAGAAGGAATATGAATGGGTTTTAGTCAGTAAAAGTCTGACTCTCCCTCCCGCTACGCCCAGACTGGAAGGAGTCATGAGATGACGACATTAAGTTGAAAATTGAGAAACCCCCGTCACGCGTAGGGTCATAATTTTACAAGGCCTTTCATTTGACACCCGTATTGAGGGAGTTGTTGAATAAATATGTAATCCGCCATTTTGTGGCGGCGGCAATCTTAAACTGATTTTTATCAAACATACCTAAGAACGCACCAAACAAAAAAAAACAATTCAAAATCGGTTCAGCCGTTCGGGAGCTACGACGCCACAAACAGATACACACACACACTGACTTATAACACCCCGTAGTTTTTGCGTCGGAGGTAAAAAACAAGCTGCTACTGAGAAATTCCTGATGGAAAAACCCAAAAAAACGTAGCCTGGCCCGGGAATCAAACCAAGAAATCCCACACTCTACATTCACACTCACAACCGCTAGCCCAAAGAGTCACACTACTTATATATGTCACCGTAAAATTTACAAACACGTAATATTACAATACATATAACGTGTTTTTTCTCGCGATATTGTAATGTCTCGAATTGTTGTCAACTGAACATACGGAAATATCTCTGCCCCCATAATCGGGACTTGGGGCACCCCCCCGTTAGGTTAGTTAGGTTCCTTTAAACCCTGCACTCTGAAATAGGGTCCCCGCAAAGCGGGGCTCCGTCGACTACGCTTTATAGGGGGAATATAAAGTGTTTTAAGGTTATGTTATATTAATCGGTATTTCTCAGGAATGGTGCATTATCTTTTCATGAGAGTTGTGCCAATGGGCAAGGGGGACCCCTCCTTTCCTCCACACCGCGTAAGTTGACTACCATCGCATGCATTTCACGAAAAATAATGGGTTTTGTTGTAAGCAGAATGTTCATTTGACAATAATTCGAGACTTTACAATATCGCTAGAGATATTACAATATAACGTATAAATAAATATCTATTTAGAACGGTCTTCTATGTTTAGTTAGATATTGCACACAATGTATTGAGTTCTTTACATGTATTTATGTACATAAATATCCATAATTATGGTATAGAGGTTAGGTCTCACTGTAAGCGGTAAACTGTTTCACTGTTTTTATATTGACTAGTTTAGGTTAGGTTACTTCTAGATCGGCGACCGCGAATCTCCGCCTCTCACTAGGTGGAGCGGTGACCTGGTGAAGGTTTTGGGGATGCGAATCAAATGGGACCGGTCAATGTGGTGACACTTTGAGGAGGCCTATGTCCAACAGTGGACGTCTTTCGTCTGAAATGATTATGATGATGATGATATTGACAAGTTATGGACTAAAACTATTGACTATTTCAGTTCAAAACCAAGTGATAGCCTAAGGTCCATGTTCACCGAAAAGATAACAGTCTGGTTATCTAAAAATAGCTGTCACTGTGACATGTTCCCATACAAAAAATGTGTTTTAAACAGCTATTTTTAGATAATCAGACCGTCATCTTTTTGGTGAACATGGACCTTAGTGATTTGGCCGTCGGATTAACAAGTCATAGGTCTTAAGTTTGAACCCAAGACACGTACCTCTGATTTTTCGATTTCATTTGCGTATTCTATAATTATCACTTGCTTCGGTGAAGGAAAACATTTTGAGGAAATCAGCATTCCTGATAGATACTCCTCGACGGCATGTAAAGCCAAGTCAGAGGCCCTTTGGCGGCATAATAACTCTGACACCAGGTTAGGCACTAACCACACGATAAAGAAATATTATATTCCTGAGTAGTTATTCACAAACGCTCGGTTTGAATCCGATTCGACAATTTGTATGTCTGTCTTTTTTTGGCATAACGTGAACGAGCGAGATAGTCATACGACTTCTCGAATAGAAGCGTTGTGAATACGGGGTCTGGTCATATTTTGAACACTTACGCTTTTCAACAATCTCGTGGCCCCACACCAAATCGCTTACAGTGACACCTCGCCCAAAAACTAGTTTTCTGTTGTAAGAAACCATTGCTTTACACAAATGTATTTATCTACGATGCAATGACATATATATTTATTTATATTATGTATACAACTTGTAATAAATTATATATAACTTCTACATCTGTGAGTTATTTGTCCACGATTTATTTTGAAACGGTAAATTATGTTAAAAATAGATTTTTCACTTCTCATGCTCTAGAAGTACGCCGTACACTATAATCCCGCTACGTAGGGCTATAAAGCCCTACGTAGCGGGATTATAGTGTCCCTAGGGAGTAAAAAGTAGTTAAATGGAACGATCTTTTACTCTGAAACATGGTCACATAAGAGTAACTTGTCAAAGGTTTTATTGAAATTTCGAATTGGCATGCAAATATAAAGCCGTTTATTGAAAAAAAAACAAATGAACTCTTCAACGCGAGAAAAATGTGTGGTTGTTTGTGTGCATCGTTGATTTTGAAAAGCAATGCCTCTGTTGCTAGCCGCTGCAGTAATGTAGGTACTAATTATCTGTGGAGTGTGGATCATCTTCATTGCGAAAATGCTGAGAGTTTGTGTTGTGTTTTCAATGGTTAATCTGTGACTGACCTGTTAAAAAGCTGTTATTTTGACACTACAATAGGACACTTCTTGCATAATTCATTGAAATCACGAGTCGTCTTAGTTATAGTCCGCAGACGACAACCTCTAGAGGTTGAACTGCAAGATGCCATTCCGAAAAAAAAAACAAAAATTGTTTTGGAAAAATACTGACGAAAATAAACATACATTAAAATCTTGTGGTTAAGGCTACTATTAGAGTATAACTATATAATTAATTATATGAATAAATTAAGGCAATTGCACGTGAGAGATGATTCTTCGAAGTCTGAGGTCGTCAGTGGGTAGGAAAACCCCTTGATATTGTAAAGTATATTCAAGATTCAAGATTCAAGATTCTTTATATGATCAAACAGCTGATACCCGCGGCTTGGCCCGGGTACAAATTATATAAATAACGCTGGAAATTACACACAGCGCCATCTAGTGCCACACTAAACAGAGCTTATATCGTGGTCACCAGACAGTTCATATACTACGTATATACTTTTTGTTTGTAAATACATACTTATAATACATATAAACATCCATGACTCGGAAACAAATGTCCATGCTCATCACACAAACATTTGCTCCTACCGGGATTCGAACCCGGGACCCTAAGAACGTAAGGCAGCCACACTACCGCTACGCCATTCGGGTCGTCGTATACTAAAACCTTCCTCAAGAACCACTCTATCCATTGGTGAAAACAGCATGAAAATCGGTGCAGGAGTTTTTGAGTTTATCGCGAACAGAGAGACAGACGCAAGGGAGGACGTTGTTTTATAATATGTTGTGGTGATAATATTAGTAATTTATTTATTTATCACTTAAATTGCAGCAGTTAAAATCACTAACATATTTTTATGGATCAATTTGATCATCTTAATATTCAAAATAATAATGAATTGCCACAATCTTTTAGATTTATATGGTAGACGACAAAATAAAACGAATTAGTCCCTATTTTTTTTTTTTTGGGATGGGAAATTATCAAATCACTTCTCCCACTCTGGGCGGAGCGGGAGGGAGTGTCAGACTCTTACTGACTAAAACTCATCCATATTCCTTCCTCGCCCTTTATGTTCCGGGGCCACGGTATCTCTTTCGAACAGGCCCGCCACCCCGGACGAATAAGTCCCTCAGGTCGATTTTTAATAAGTATTTAATTAGATATCTATTAAGTCCATTTGTTAGATTATTGGAAAATAATGGACGCTGGACACGTATTTTTTGTTTTTGTGAATCAATGAATACTGACAAAGATAAATCGCATCAAAACTCGGGGATGGGGGCTTGTAACGTCAGAAAGCACTAAAAATTATACCAAGTCGTGAGTTGTTGAGAATTTTAAAAGCGTCAATTTTAGTTTACGTAACAAAAGAAAAAATACAGGTCAAATATTTTTTTGATAATCTAAATGACGGACTAACTAGTTTATTTTTTGTCGTCTACCATTTTCTCAGTAACCACTTGCATTTTGGATTGATGCACTGCTGCACTGTGGCGAAATGTAAGTGTACTATGATAGACTAGCTTCTGCCCGCGACTTCGTTCGCGAGAACTCCCCACTTGCAACATTTCTTATTGCTGCTTCGCTCCTATTGGTCATAGCGTATAGCCTTCCTCCATAGATGGACTATACAACGCAAAAAGAATTTTTCAATTCTAACAGGCAGTTCCTGAGATTAGCGCGTTCTACCAAACAAACAAACAAACTCTTCTGCTTTATAATATTAGTATAGATAGTATAGGTACACTTCTGCCTCATCTTTAGGAAATAACAGGCGTGATGTTACGATTCACGTGAGATATTTTATCTTTTTTTCTAAGTTCTGGTCGTCTCGGAATAGGAAAACCCTTAAGTATATAAATAGCCTGTTTAGCATCTTTAACAACGTATTTTAGAACATCATTTAAATAGCTTTTTCCTTGTTTTTTTTTTTAATATCAAATAAATACAACGAAGACGCCAACAAGCAATTTCCGGGATTCCCAACGCGATCTATATCGACCTCTTGGGGTTCAAGGGCCCGTTTTCATATGTTTTAATAATGTCTAGCCAGCTCAAACGTTTTGACAAAATTGCAGCCGTATTCAGAGGCAGTACAACAGCTTTCAATCTACTTTAGTCTTATTTCATAAGTATAATTTAACAATATTTAAATCAAGTTTCTACACACGTGTTGAAACAGTGAAAAAACCCAATCATGTCATTGGTAAGATAATATTTCTTATCCATACTAATAGTATCGTCATATTTTAAAGATGTAAGTTTATACAGTTTGCATGACAGGGGTAATCTTTCTTTGGAACTGCTGATCCTCTTTCGAAAATTCTTTCACTAACGAGAAGCTACATTATTCTAGAGTGCTAAGGGCAAAACTAAAAATACTTTACTTATATTGTCACTTCAGGATATCTTCCGTGATTATTTATTGAGTTGAGCTCCCGATATTTCGACGCTGTTACAAGCGCCATGATCGCGGGTTGACTGGAGTATGCGGGTGGATGGAAATTAGCTCAACTCAATAAATAATCATGGAAGATATCCCGTAAGTCACAATATAAGTTTAGTTTTAAACCGTGAAAGCCAAAAACAGTGTTTAAAAATACTTTTTCACGTAGGCCTTTTCTCTTTTTTATTTACGGATGGGAAATCATCAATTTTAACTTCTCCCACTCTGGGTTGAGCGGGAGGGAGTGTCAGACTCTTACTGACTAAAACCCATCCATGTTCCTTCCTCGCCCTTTATGTTCCGGGGCCACGGTATCTCTTTCGAACAGTCCCGCAGCCCCGGCAGGTTTCACATAGGTCTAAATGGGACTTTTATAACGTCGAAATAGGTCCACTGTTCGGGTTGATCGTTTCCATGGAGAAGAAATAGCAAGAAACTTCATGGTTACTCTTTTTAGAAAAGTTCTCTAATTAGGAAAAGTTTTTCAATATTGGAAAACTACTATTATATTATATTATATTCTTACTTACAATTAAAACGTTCCCTTGGAATAGTTTTAGACAAAATAAGGCGAACAAAGCCAAGTGTAAAAACCATTTTCTCATAAATTATTTCAAAACACAACCCATATTTTTTTCGTGAACCTGTTTCATTCAAATACATAATTTAATAGTCAAAACAGCTGTTTTAAAATCATTGACGAGTTTCAAAGTGATAAATTCTATGAAACCACATTCTGTACATATCATAAATTAGATGATAACTGTCCCACTAGATATATGTATAAATGTCGATAAAAAATACTTGTACATACATTTAAAATAGTTTCTTTATTAATAAGTATCTATGTCGCAAAGGAGAATGACCAAACAGGTCCAACAATTTATAAAAAAATCAAATTGTGTCTCCACATTTACTTCACAGCTCATTTGAAAAAAGGGTTCAAACGCAAAACATTTTCTTCTATGGATCTGACTAATCTGTCCCACTGAATCATAGATATTAGAGTCGACGAAATCTAAAAAATTGAACACACGCTTGCAGTATTCAATATCGTTGAATTTGTCTATAACTGTGGGTTAACATTTGATGTACATTTGTGCACATAGATAGTCCAGCAGTATATAAATCAACCCACAATAGAGTCAACCCTGGCTGGCTGGAGGCCTTAAATTCAAGGCATCCACAGGACTTGCCCGGTTAAGCAGAAGCCAGTCTTCTCAGACTGAACTGCGAGATGCCCTATATAAAAAAAAAAAAAAACAAAACAAAAAAAAAGAGTCAACCCTGGGGGCAGCAGATTTTATTTTGGACCACAGCCCTAATCTTTTTAGTCATTCTCCTTTCGTTTGAAAGTTGCGGCAGTTACAGAAAAGTTGAAAAGGGAATCGACTGTCCTGTTATTGGCATGTGATGAGGAGGGATGAATCGCATGTGACTGAAAGAGTGATGAATATAAATGTTGATGGATGGAGAGGAAGAGGAAGATCAAGGAAACGATGGATAGATTGTCTAAGGAATGATATGAAAAATAAAGGAGTAGTAGATAGTTGACAGAAGAAAATGGAAGAAAAAAATGTTTAGCGCCGACCCCGAGTAACAATGGTAGGAAGATGATCGGGATCTGCTTCCAATCTAACCGAATGCAGCTGAATAGCAGTATTTTACATTAGGTGACTGCCAATCTGACCTCCACAACCCAACAAGGGGTAGACCTTAGTAAGACTGGTTTATTTATTTATTTAACCTTCATGTAGGTACAATAGTGGTACATAGGCGGACTTAATGCCACAAGGCATTCTCTACCAGTCGACCATTGGGTCAAATAGACAGCATTGTGATAGAGTACAATAAAAAGAAACATACCATCTTGCAATCCTACAAAATAAACACATAAATAGGTACCTACATACTATAACATAAATAAGCATATAAAATAAACTAATATAAATATAAAATACATACGAATAATCCGAAATACGAGAAATCTTTTGATGTAATAACAATGACTCAATGAATGACTGTACTGTACCTAATTATAAGCATGAATTAGTTTTCGGGAAATTCAAAATGGACGTGAAGTTATGTCAAATACCAAAGGTAAAATGACGAACTGTCAAATAATTTCGAATTATTTCAAAAAGGGAATAGGAAGTGTTGAAACAAAAGATGTGAATTCAATTGTTTTTTTGTTAGTCATTACTCTGGCTAATGGCCAGAAAGTTAGACTTCTGAACAGACAATAACTGAGAGTTCCTTGTGTAGTTAGACTGGGATGACTTTGGAGTGAGGCTAAAAACTATACAACCTACTTTGTCCAGTGGTTGCAAGTCCGACTTCTGAGCATGATATCCTGGCTTCGATTAATGGGTGGGACAAATTGTAATTATGTGTTTCTGTCAGCGTCAAAGTGTAAAAACCGGTTAGATTGTAATATAACTAGCTAGATTGTAAAATCTCGAAAGATTGTCAAACGAACATACTGCAATACAATACAATATAACGCATTATTTTTCGGTAGATTATACCTAATCTATCGAAGTAAAACCGTAATATTGTGATGATGATCAGACAATCAAAAACATATTTCAAGTAGGCCAGTTACAGGTACTTTGGAATTGTCAAAACAAAGATGAAAATCAAATGTAGCTACAGTCCGAGTCACAAGACATAAAAACTGTGAAAGTCCTGTAGTTGCCCATTCCCTAGCGTAGATCTCTTTGGAGAAGAACGGGCAAGAAAGTCCAGAAACGTCTCAAGTCTTTAGTTCTTGCAAACAATCATCTTTAACCATGACCTTTGATTTATAGATATAAAATAAAACACGTAGTTTGTAAACACACAGAGTAGGGAATACAGAAAGATCTAGAGACGGCAGTTTAAAAAAAAATGTGATGGTGAAAGTGTTCTCATTTTTTCCGGATATTTCGTCAAACCCGTACCGCCAAATTGCAAGAACTAGCCTTTTATAATTTTTTTAACCGACTTCTAAAGAGGAGGAGTTATTTTTAGTCCGTCATTAATAGTCTGATTTACTTGGTTCTTTTCTCATTTGCTAGAGGAAGCCTGCGGTGGTCTCATACAAATTTTATTAATATTTCGTCTTAATAGTCGTTTTAATTTTATTATTATCAGTCTTATGTTCAATTATCATCTTCCAGTTACAATGTTGGTAAAATTAACACATAAGAACACCGACTTCCAATAAAAAAAAACTTTTAATACAAAATAACTACAAAATACAAGCTGACACTGCAAATTGCAAAAAAAACAAAAGAGCATTTGAATGTTGCTTAAACACTAGCTACGTAGAGTGCCTTGTGTTTGAAGGGAAGCCGGCAGGAATCAAATGCTAACCTAGTGTATCCCCCTTTTTACCCGACTCTGGTAAAGTGAAAAGAAAGGGTTATGATTTTAGCCTTGTATGTATGTACATTGGTGTCGATTCTGTTGTGCACAAACTTAACTTAATTTAGACTATTGCTATCTTTTACTAAAAGGCAGTGCGAGAAAAGGACGGCTATAGCTATGCACTAAGTTAGAAATGTCAAACTAGTTTATGCCTTGCGCTTCACCGTGTTTCTAGTCAACATAGTTTACGTGCACCCTTCATTTGTATGGAAATATTAGTTCGATTTAAATTGACAGCACTAAATAACGTCCGTCTCTTTCTCATTTTATTAGTGAGAAAAAGATAGTAATAGCCTAAATTAAGTTTAGTTGTGCACAACAGAATCGACACCATTGTACGTCATATGTTCCTCCGTAGAGCCTAAACTATTCATCCAATTTCGATGAATAAGGTGTCAATCGATTCGTTATTATAGCCCAGGTAATATAGGCTACATTTTGACCAACTTCAAAATAGGAGAGGCCGATTTTACCTTGTAAACACCGAATTTAATTACAGCTTCTTAATTAGAGATTCTACATAAAGAAAAGAAAGAAAAAATGTTTATTTGACGTCAGTACATAAAGCACACACACAATAATATTAAAAAAGATACAACAAAAAAGAGAAAATACATACACTACTACTACTTACATCGTTCTCACTTAAATGTATAATCACAACATGAATGATGTAACCAAGATTTTGTAACAATATTTTGATTTAAAAGAGTGTCCATGGAGTGTCTTGCCCGTTCTTCTCCATAGAGATCTACGCTAGGGAATCGGCAACTACAGTGCTTTCTCAAGTTATTATGCCTTGTGTCTGTGACTGTAGCTTTGATTTTGGATTGTGTTTCTGACATTCAAAAGTGCCGTAATGGTCTAATGAGAGGTTTTCATTTTGACAATTTAAAAAAAAATAGTTTCCATGAACTCGATAGATGGCGTTGATCCGACTACGTTACTGGGTGCCAAAGCCAAAACGCTTGAAAAAACACACGTCACATACGCTCGTTGACTGACACTTTCGTTTGCGTCAGCTTCCGAATAAAATCATTAGGTCCAAGTGATAATAAGTGACGTTCTGTTCCTTGTAGTAACGTAGTCAGACTAGCGCCATCTATCCAGCGACTAGGGAAGAGTTGAAAAAGAAAATCCCTCATTGAAATAAATGCTTTGAGTTTGAGTTTGAGCTTGTTTTTTCTTTTTTTTTCGTGTACCACACAAATTCTTATTGTATGAAAAGTTTAAAGTGCCACCTCTAACGTTGGTCAACGAAGCACTCTGAACTCTCTGGTTCACAAGTTGCTACTATATTTCCCATCTGAATACAATGGGGTTTTCTCAAGACCGACGACAGTAAAATTTATACTACGTCGGCACATAATTGGATCGCCATTTGCAGTGTGATCAAGGTTGGACCTCATTGGAAGACAGGTTTATTTCATCGCCATATCATCATCTGCCTAGCCTTTTCCCAACTATGTTGGGGTCGGCTTCCAGTCTAATCAGATGCAGCTGAAAACCAGTATTTTATATAGACTGCTGCCTATCTGACCTCCAGTGGGAGGCCTTCCACACAATGATAAATGATAAATGATAAATGATAAATGATAAATGATAAATGATAAATGATAAATGATAAATGATAAATGATAAATGATAAATGATAAATGATAAATGATAAATGACAAATGATAAATGATAAATAATAAATGATAAATGATAAATGATAAATGACAAATGATAAATGATACTGATAAATGATAAATAATATTTATTTTGCAAATTGGTTTTCACAAACACTTTTACACGTCCTTATTTTTTAAACTAGATGGGGCTGGTGTTTCGTACCTGACTACTCTAAGACGAAACAGCCGAAACAAACTCAAAGGTCATAGTGTCTTTTAAAGTCCAGACAGACCTAGGAAAGCACGGCTTAACGTAAAGATCGACCCGAGCGGCTGTTATTATTTAGCCACGAGCTCCTATATATGTAGCTGAAGACGTGTTGGAAGGCCTCCCACTAGGTAGACAGATGACCTGTCGAAGGTTGCGGAGATCCGCTAGATGTAAGTCGCACGGGACCGGTCAATGTGGTGACACTCGGGGGAGGCCTATGTCCAGTAGTGGATGTCTTTCGGCCGAAATAATGATGATGAGGATTAAGAGCTCCTATATTTACAGGCTATTGTTATTTATTTCACCTACAATTCAAACAATATATGTATGTCATCTAAGACGATTACATGAGCTAAACGCGAGTTTTATAATTACTAAAAGTATATGATTCACTGCTATAAACAAGACCAGAAAAATATCTGATATTCTTCAGGATATATGCTAGCATGATACTGTTTTGAAAACATAATACAAATAATTTGGCTCGATAAAAAGAAATCACGAACTTATCTCTAAAAATATCTTTCAAACAATAAAAAACATACTAATATGCATGCGATCATTCTGATTTTTTGGCAAATAAGTATACAAGCAATATATTAGCATAATACTGTTTCAGTTTTTTAATCCAATCACTAGTTTTTTTTTGTAAATCGATCGAATCCACTCATATCGCGCTATTTGGCCCGCAGTGGCTGACGTAACAACCACTTTGTAGTGCAAGCTGATTAGAACTTTATTCTAACAGGTTATCAAACGAAGTTTGAACCACCACATATTGAGTTGCTAATTTAGCTCGTCTAAGCGCCTTAATGTCTCCGCTATGTAGCAATACATAGACATACATACTGCGTAGACATTCGCGTGATGAGCACTTTCACATAGGACTTTCATCTTTTACATCATAATTTGAGTGATCTTATATGTTGTAAATTCTTCTAACAATGTTTGTTTGAAAATAATCCTAACTAGTATTATTATTGCGAAGTTTGTTTGTCTTTTTTTTCGGATGAGAAATCATCAAATGACTCCGTGATCTATTACTGACTAAAACCCATCCATGTTACTTCCTCGCCTTTATGTTCCGGGGCCACGGTTTCTCTTTCGAACAGTCCCGCAGCCTCGGCAGGATTCGGCCCTAGACCCCTATAACATCAATATCTACCTAGCCTTTTCCAAACTATGTTGCTGTTGGCTTCCAGTCTTACTGGATGCAGCTGAATACTCCAGCGAGTAAGACCACAAAAACTAGTCCTGCTAATGTTGTTGATGCGAAAGTTTGTGTTAATGGATAGATAAATAAAAATAAAATAAATAAATATCGCTGGACATTACACACAGCGCCATCTAGTGCCAAGGCTTGTGTCGTGGTCACCAGACAGTTGATATACTACATAAATACTATTTTTTTTTTTGTAATATACATATTTATTATCATATATACATACTAATTATACATAATTATAAATCCATGACTCGGAAACAAATGTTAATGCTCATCACACATTAATTTGCTCCTACCGGGATTCGAACCCTAAGAACGTAATTAAGGCAGCCTTACTACCGTTGCGCCATTCAGGTACATTTTAACGCAAAAACTACTGTATGGATTTGGATGAAATTTGGCACACAGACAGTTTATTACCTGAATTAACACATAGGATACTTTATATTCCAAGAAAACGGTCCCTCACGGACAGAAGCTAGTCACAAACAAACTAAAAACAAAAACTTTTTCTTAAAGTCTTGACGTTACATACGTCATCTTAAAACTATAAAAGATAAGTATCTATATCTTCTTTATCATTACAGACATGCCATTGACCTTGCACGTGCCTTCAAACCGGTCGAGATTAGTGAGGTGGGCAGAAATATACGTGCTTTCACTTTTCACTTGACTAAGATAAATAATGGGTATACTATCGCTATATTGCGGAGTTAGGTGTTGATGGACACATTTGAGAGTAGATATCATTTTTTATTGCCTCGTTGGAGCATAAATAAGGTCCTATGTTTCAAGGCCGGGCAAAATGTTATTGGGTTTTTGCATCAGGTGTTTCTCAGGAGTCTGGGATTTCGCCAAAACTAGGTCCTGTTTAAAGGCACTTGTTTTCCCCGTCATTGCGATGATTTTTTTGTTCAAAACCACACCTGAGAACCTTCTAGTTACGGATATATTGGGGGTTAAAGTTACAACTTTTTCATAAGATTTTGATGTTGAGAACTTAACTTTAAAACGACCCCCGTACAATTCAATCCATCCATCAGCACAATGTTTTGAGTGCGTTACATTGAGTTCTACCATAAAACATGATTTTTCACCCCAAAAAAAGTCGTTTCCCAGCAATAATTTTTCCGAAAAGTTACTTAGTGTGATGTACAGAATGCTTGGTTGACGGCTTCGTGATGAGGTATAGTATGTCATCATAATCTGCCTACCTTTTGTCAACTATGTTGGGGTCGGCTTCCAGTCTAACCGGATGTAGCTGAATATCAGTATTTTACATGGACCGACTGCCTATCTGACCTCCACAACCCAGTTATAACTAAGTAATACGATACCCCTTGGTAAGACTGGTTAACAGACTTTTCAGGCCACTGACTACTTGTAACGACTGTCAAAGATGTATAAATGACAGCCAGGACCAACTGGTTAACGTGCTTTTCGAGGCACGGAGGAAACTCGGTACGTAGTGGGCAGTCACCCATCCACAAACCAACCTAGGCAAGCAAGCCTACCTTGTACAGTATGTATGTCATCATCATTATCAGCATATGATGTTCTCACTGCTGGGACACGGCCTCCTCTCAATGAGGATATGATCGACAACGCGGGCCCATTACGGATTGGTAGATATCACATGTTTTCGAATTTTTGGTTCTAGGACACGCCGGTTTCCTCACAATATTTTCCTTCACCGTTTTGAGAGCAGTGGTAATGAAATAAATTACACAAAGTAATGCGCCTGTCTGGGTTCGAACCCACGATTTACTGTTCGTAAGTTGGGCCTGCCACCATCACTGGGTCACTACTACTCACACTTAGTATGAATGTAGCAGAAAAAAACTCTAACCAATAAATTCGAACGAAACACACTATACAACCTCATTAAAACCGTCCAATCACTTCGTCTATACAATTCACAAGGTGCAAAAAGTCTAAAGTAACAAGTATTGCCCGCACTGGGTCACTGGGCTATTGACAGTGCCTCGGGCAATTGTACATATAGCCCGAGGCGTCAGCTTTCTAAATATTACATTGTAGGGGCATGCTTGTACTTATACAAGGTGTTTTTTTTGTTATCCCATAACTCTGAGAGCAGCGGTGACCCAGTGGTGGCTGTCTGGGTTCGAACCCAGACAGGCGCATTACTTTTTGTGATTTTTTTCATCACCACTGCTCTCAAAACGGCGAAGGAAACAACGTGAGGAAACCGGCATATTCTAGAAACAAACAATTCGGAGACATGTGACTTCTACCACTCCGCACTAGGCCCGCGTGGTGGATTATAGCCCATTCCCTCTTACAAAGAGGACTCCTGTGTCCTAGCAGTGGGAACATTAATAGGCTGATGACGACTAGTGTTTACTTGCATCCGAGTAAACTTGAACCCGACCCCAACATAATTGGGAAAAGGCTACACAGATAATAAAATGCAACTAGTATATAATACTAGCTGACCCATGCAACTTTGTCTGCGTCAAAAAAAAAACCGTTTTTCAACATTTTTCGTTCCTGCTCCGTTCCTAATGATTGTAGTGTGATGTTATATAGCCTAAAGCCTTCCTCGATAAATGGACTATCCTACACAAAAAGATTTTTTCAATTCGAGCCAGTAGAGCCTGAGATTAGCGCGTTCAACCAAACAAACACTCTTCTGCTTTATAATATTAGTATAGAAGTATAGATGTCACCCGTAAAATTGTCAAACACGGATTCTTTCACGGATCTCTCTAGCGAGATTGTAAACTCTCGAAATATTGTCAACAACATACTGCTTACAATATAACGCATTGTTTTTCGGTAGATTGTAATCTATCCGGATTTGGGGCACCCCAACGTTAGGTTAGTTAGGTTCCTTTGAAACCTGCTGACAGACATAGACTACGCCAAAAAGGCGAACATAAAGTGTTTGAGGATAGGTTACATTAAGTGGTTTTTCTCAGAAATGGTGCATTACCTTTTCATGGGAGTGATACCGAGGGGCAAGGGGGACCTCCCTCCCTCCTCCACCTCCATAGCGTGCGAGGTGAGTCCCGTAGCATACATTTCACAACTTTACGGTTTCACTTCGATAGCTTACAATCTAACGAAAAAAAAATCGTTAAATTGTAAGGAGTACGTTCAGTTAACAATCTTTCGAGAGTTGACAATCTCGTGGATTACAAAACGGGTTTTACAATTTGACGGTAACATAGACATGACGTATGACTTTAAGACAAAAAGAAACAAACAAAGTTGGATAGGAATAAAATTATAGACTTCACATATCCGTCTTGAAGTGCATTCACACTGAAATTTCCTATTTTTTGTAGAGTTTTGTTTTGCATAATAATTAATAGCTCCGCTGACGTTAGTTTAGAATTTGACGATTAAGGCGCTTAGACGAGCTAAATTAGCAACTCTATTTGTGGCGGTTCAAACTTCGTTTGAAATGCTGTTAGAATAAAGTTCTAATCAGCTTGCACTACAAAGTGGTTGTTACGTCAGCCACTGCGGGCCAAATAGCGCGAAATGAGTGGTTTCGATCGATTTACAAAAAAACTATTGATTGGATTAAAAAACCGAAACAGTATCATACTAATATATTGCTTGTAGAATTATTTGCCAAAAAATCAGAATGATCGCGTGCATATTAGAATGTTTTTTATTGTTTGAAAGATATTTTAAGAGATAAGTTCGTGATTTCTTTTTATCGAGCCAAATTAATTGTATTATGTTTTCAAAACAGTATCATGCTAGCATATATCCATAAGAATATCATATATTTATCTGGTCTTGTTTATAGCAGTGAATCATATACTTTTAGTAATTATAAAACTCGCGTTTAGCTCATGTAATCGCCTTAAACTAGTAAAGTTATACTACTCATCATCTGCCTAGCCTTTTCCAAACTATGTTGGGGTTGGCTTCGAGTCTAACCGGATGCAACTAAATACCGGCATTTTACATGGATTGACTGCCTATCTGACCTCCACAACCCAGTTAATACTAGGTAAAACGATACGGTGTAAAACAGTGTGGTACACTTGTTTAACTTTGTGAAACATCACTTATTTTACAATTTTTGGTTTTATATAGCATGTTTTTGGTGAAACAGAACGCAGTCTCAAAACGCGTCGATCAAAAACAAGTGTTAAAAAGCTTTTTTATTTGAAAAGTAGGTACTTACTTAAAGTTACACTTAGATTTTATATAATGTTTTTATTGCAATTTTTGCTTGAATAAAGTGTTTGCAATTAGTAACAGTTAAAGAAAACTTTCATGCATATGGGATACTAGCTGACCCACGCTACTTCGTCTGCGTCACATAAGAGAGAAAACGAAAGAATAAGAAATCCCCGTTTTTGCAACATTTTTCATTCCTGCTCGGCTCCTAATAATTGTAGCGTGGTGTTTTATAGCCTAAAGCCTTCAAATGGACTATCCAACACAAAAATAATTTCGTGATTTTTTAATCGAGTAAAATTAATTGTGTTATATTTTCAAAACACTATAATACTAGCATATATCCTGAAGAATATTATGTATATTTTTCTGGTTTTGTTTATTTCAGTGAATCACATATTTTCAGGCATTATAAAATTCGCGTCTAGCTCCTGTATTCGGCTTAACCTGCATCTCATTGCCTAACAACGCGACAAGCCTGTCCAAAATTTGACGTCAATTTGACGTCAAACGTCAGATCAACCTCTGCATCGGGTGTCCATCAATATGAACAGCCATGTAAGTAATTAAACATAAACAAAGCGAAAAGGTCTGTCAAACTAAGATTGACAGACGTTGCATAAAAAGTTGGACGTCATTGACGTCATCCAGGGTGAAAGGTTTTCAAGAGCAACTATTGGTTAATGTCAAAGTCAAATGATTTATTTTCAGTAAATGTGGTACAAAAGGTGGCAAAAAACTTGTATTGCGATGCCACATTTCGCCTTAAAATCACATGCAAATATTCATTAACACAAACTATAGTAGGATATATATTTCTATCTAACTCATTGGGTCTGCGTGGTAAATCGTGGTTAGGAAATTTCTTGTTACGAGTATAAACCATACTAAAATACATGCGATCATTCTGCTTTTTCAGCAAATAATTGTGATCAATGTATACTAACATTTTAAAGAGGAAATATTTTTATTTTTATAATGTTGTATGTAATGAATAAACTTAAAAACTACTGGACAGATTTGAAAAATTCTTTCAGCAATGGATAGCTACATTATCAGCGAGTAACATAGGGTGTATTTTATCCCCGTACTCCCACGGGAACGGGAACTACGCGAGTGAAACCTCGTGACGTCCGCTAGTCTGACATAAATAAAAATAAAATACCAGCGCTATGACTTTTTTTTTTAACACACTATGCTGAGATAGGAGCCTTTTGGCCCGTATGGGTAGTCTTATACGGGCCAAATCTGATTGTTATACATATTTTTTATGCTTACTTTTTTCTAATTAATAAAAAATAAATAAATATCGCTGAACATTACATGCAGCGCCATCTAGTGCCACAATAAGCAACGAGGCTTGTGTCGTGGACACCAGATAGTTTATATACTACATAGATACGTTTTGTTTGTAAATATGTACATACTTATAATTTTGTCTTATTGTTTATTCTATCTTTGTTGTGTTATGTCCTGTGTGAGTCTAATAATAATACTTTTTCATTCTTTAAGTAATATTAAAAAATATAACTATGAAACATTTGTTCAGTTAATACTCGTATTTTATTTTAATGTTTATATTTGGTTTTTTGAATGATTATTATAATTGGCTTTCATTGTTAGTGTGTATTATATATGTAAGTACTTTAATGTTTTAATTATTAAAATTAAACGCTATTTCCAGACAAATGTTTTCTTTGACATCGTGAAAAATTATGAATTAAATAAATTATAAGCCATTATATAAATACTTAAACAGGATCTTAGCCAGTTTTATTTAATTCCCAGACAGATTTAATGATTAATTTGGAAGATAAAAATATCCTTTTTAAAACGTATTTAATGAATTGCCACTCGGGTCTTCAAGGTGAAGCAGTGCTTGCCGAGTTTGGTAAGCAGATGGGTGACCAAAGACTGCTTCGTGCTTCGGAAAGCACGTTAAACTTAGCTATCATTGGTTTTATTACCCAGTACTAACTGAACGCCTGAGAGAAGTGGTGGCCCTGTGGTGGCGGTCCCGAGTTACAAACAGTGAGTCGTTGGTTCGAACCCAGACAGGCGCCTTTCTTTGTGTAATTTATTGCATCACCACTGCTCTCAAAACGTTAAAGGGAAACATCATGAGGAAACCGGCATGTCCTAGAACTAAAAATTCGAAGACATGTGACATCTACCAATCCGCACTGGGCTCGCGTGGTGGATTAAAAAAGAAGGTTGTTCCAAAGGTTGTCTTTAAAAGATCGCTTTTAGCGATAAGACCACCCATTGTGTCACCCCTTATTGTATTTATATTTTTTATGGTGTACATAATAAAGCGTATTCTATTCTATTCTATTAAATGGCCCATTTCCTCTTAAAGAGAAGAAGCCATTTATATTCTAGCAGCATATTTATTTACTTATTTTATTATCGCTATTTAACAAGGAGCGACTGCCTATCTGAACTCCACAAAACAGTTAACAGTACTCCTTGGTAATACTGGTTGTCAGACTTTCGGCCCACTGACTACCTGTAACGACTGTCAATGATCTACAAATGACAGCCGGGACCAACAGCTTAACGTGTTTTCCGAGGCATGGAGGAAACTCGGTATGTAATGGGTGGTCACCCATCCACAGACCAACCTAGGCAAGCACGGCTTAACTTTAAGATCGATCCGAGCGGTTATTTCTTAGCCACTAGCTTTTCTGGTCATCTCTTAGCTGCCATGAATCATTTGAATTGCTTTATTTTAAATTGTTGATTTATTTTTTTACTCTGGACGCTCTTATTGTGCACGTCTTTCTACATCGTTCTCACATATATGTATAATCTCAAGATGAAAGATGTAACCAAGATTTTGTAACAACATTTTTGATTGAAAAGAGTGTCCATGGAGTTTCTTGCCCGTTCTTCTCCATAGAGATCTACGCTAGGGAATGGGCAACTACAGTACTTTCTCAAGTTATTATGTCTTGTGTCTGTGACTGTAGCTTCTTTTTTTTCATTTTATCGACATTCAAAAGTGCCGTAATGGTCTAGTTGAAATAAATGATTTGAGTTTGAGTCTGAGTTTGAGTTTGATGTTTATGTTAGTTAAAGATTTTTCTAAAATAAAAACATACCTAAATAAAAAACGAACATGTTTTCATGATTTTTATCTTCGTACGTACCGTACGCACGTACTTTGATTAAATTTACGGATTTTCCGTGATTTTATATAACTTATAGTAATGCGTCATGGCGACTTGTTTACAAAGGGAAATTACCTGAGCATTTTATTGTGTAATAAACTATAAATAGCATTTGGCTCGCTCCCTTTAACATAAGCCTTAAACATAACTGGCGGAATAAATCTACTTATACTAATGCTAGCTTCTGCCCGCAACTTCGTTCGCGTGAAGTTTTGATATCGCAACGCATCGCCTGCTCATCGAAAGCTTTTTTCCCGCTTGCAACATTTGTTATTGCTGCTACGCTCCTATTGGTCATACCGTGATGTTATATAGCCTATAGCCTTCCTCGATAAATGGACTATTCAACGCAACAATATTTTTTCAATTCGAGCCGGTAGTTCCTGAGATTAGCGCGTTCAGCCAAACAAACAAACAGACTCTTCTGCTTTATAATAATACTAGCTGACCCGCGCAACTTCGTCTGCGTCACATAAGAGAGAAAAACGAAAAGAAAAAAATCCCCGTTTTTGCAACATTTTTCAATCATGGTCCGCTCCTAATGGTCGTAGCGTGATGTTATATAGCCTAAAGCCTTTAAAGGACTATCCAACACAAAAATAATTTTTCAATTTGAACCAGTAGTTCCTGAGATTAGCGCGTTCAACCAAACAAACAAACAAACAAACAAACTCTTCTGCTTTATAATATTAGTATAGATAAGTATAGATTATAAAGCTGAAGACTTTCTGATCTTCGGAGATATTAATGGAGCTCTTCAAAATTAGACGGCAAATCTTCAGTGATTGCTGCAATCGCTTGGTTGTTTACTGTTTATTCAACATCATGACAGAACATCAGTTTTGTACACATCTGCGTAGGCAGATGTGTACAAAACTCCCAGATTTCGACAGTTAGGTGTGTTAAGTTCCAATTATTGGTAATGCTCAAAGTCGAATCTGTAGTGTTACATTACGCGAATGCTCTTGGTGAGGGAGCACCTTCAGGTTCAGTTCCCAGTTCAGGTAGAAGCTTATTAAGAATTTTCATCAGGAATTTCTCAGCAGCAGCCACTGAGTCTGGATTAAGCCCGATTGATGGCAATAGGGTCGCACCCTTTTACATGGCAATTGAACGTAGCTGCTGTTATCGTGGGTGTACCAGGTACACCTCTGCCTTAGGGGAAAAACCCAATAACACTTTGCCCGACGTGGGAAGCGAACCCAGGATAGTTGGGAAAAGGTTAGGCAGATGATGATATAGAGGTCTAGGGCCAAATCCTGCCGGGGTTGCGGAACTGTTCGAAAGAGAAACCGTGGCCCCGGAACATAAATGGCGAGGAAAGAACACGGATGGGTTTTAGTCAATAAAAGTCTGACACTCCCTCCCGCTCCGCCCAGAGTGGGAGAAGTTATTTGATGATTTCCTATCTTAAGAAAAGAAAAGAAAAAGGAACTTATTGGCAGCAGTTTAACTTGCCACTTGACTCGACATTTTTCTCATTTTTAAATAGAAAATAGCTTTTATTATCCAGGTAATACAATAAGCAGATACACTGGTTACTTTAAGGGGCCGGCGGAGCATGTATTTTTTATACAAACGTAATACCAAAATAATATGAAAATCAAACATATTCTTAAGGTAGCGTGTATTTCTTTCGATTAAATTACAGAATATCTATGTTCCCAAACAAATATTTTGAAAGTATGATTAAAGGCGATATATAAGGAATTTAAAATATCTATACAAAATTTATTTTTCTCATAAACTCTTGTTTAAATTAGTATCCATTTAAAATATGTTTTGGGAACATAGATATTCTGTAATACAATCGAAATAAATGCACACTACCTTAAGAATATTTTAATAATATTTAATTAATATTTTGATTTACAAATTATTTTGGTATTACGTTTGTATGAAAAACCCATGCTCCGCAGGCCTCTTAAGTAATTAGAGGCTTAAAATATTATCTAAAACTAAATTACTTATTGTGTTGTGTTATTTGATCACCATCTCAGACACTAATCTGCATAGTTCTCACGAACAAGATTATGTCTGGACTTTAAAAGAGACTGATTTCTGAGTTTTTTCGACTGTTTTTTGCCTCAAAGTAGTCTGGTACGAAACCCCGACGTCATCTAGTTAAAAAAAAATCGTGTAAAAGAGTTTATTAAGGCGCTTAGACGAGCTAAATTAGCAACTCTTTATGTGGTGATTCAAACTTCGTTTGAAATGCTGTTAGAATAAAGTTCTAATCAGCTTGCACTACAAAGTAGTTGTTACGTCAGCCACTGCGGGCCAAATAGCGCGAAATTAGTGGTTTCGATCGATTTACAAAAAAAACTATTGATTGGATTAAAAAACTAAAACAGTATCATGTTAATAATATATTAACATGATACTGTTTTCGTTTGATAATATATTGCTTGTAGAATGATTTGCCAAAAAAATCAGAATGATCGCATATATAATAGTATGTTTTTTATTGTTTGAAAGATATTTTAGAGAAAAGTTCGTGATTTCTTTTTATCGACCCAAATTAATTGTATTATGTTTTCAAAACAATACTCGTATCATGCTAGCATATATCCTGAAGAATATCGTATATTTTCTGGTCTTGTTTAAAGCAGTGAATCATATACTTTTAGTAATTATAAAACTCGCGTTTAGCTCATGCAATCGCCTTAAAAATATTTGCAAAAAACATCATTTATCATTTATGGCTACAAAACCCTAAAATGCGCCATTCAAACTAAGTTCATTGGCAAGACTTCAACTTGTCATTTTGAAATGACAAAAATCTAAGAAAAAGTCATTAATTTTAGACTGTAAGTGACAGTTTGACAAAGCAAGTCCCGACAATATGAGTACATATTTAAATAATATTCGCACGGAAAAATATTTTCTAGTAAGTTAAATTCGTCATTTATTTTTTGTTACATATTTTATACAGGGTGTAAACCACCTCATCACAAAGCTGTTAACCAAGCATTCTGTACATCAAACTAAGTAACTTTACGCAAAAAATATTGCTGGGAAACAACTTTTTTTTTGAGATTATAAATCATGTTTTGTGGAAGAACTCATTGTAACGCACCTAAAACACTATGCTGATGAATGGATTGAATGGTACGGGGATCGTGGAGGTGTTAAAATCTTCCAAAAAAAAACTTGTATTTAAAAAAAAACTTGTCAAAACGTTGTTACTTTGACCCCCCATATCTCCGTAACTAGAAGGTTCCCAGGTATGGTGTAGAACAAAAAAAATATCGCAATGATTGGGAGAACATGTGCCTTTCGGCTTCGTGAAGAGTTGTTTTACACCCTTTACCTATATCTTTATAAACATTTGCATTATCTACCATTCTTACCGTATGCAGCTGAATACCAGTATTTTACAAGGAGTGACTGCCTAACTGACCTCCCTAATCCATTTAGTACTGGTTAACAAGATAAAGGGGTAAGACTGGTTGAAAGACTTCCCAACTGCCATAAAGACTGGCAATAATGTCACGTACTTTTCAAGACACGCCAATTTCTCTATATCGAATAGGCATGACGCAGTATGCAAAAAATGCAAATCTATTTAGTCCGTCAGTTAGAGTATTGGATAATAATGGACACGTATTTTTTGTTTTTGTAAATCAATGAATATTGACAAAGTTAAAACGCATCAAAACTCGGGAGTGGGGGCTCGTGACGTCAGAACTCGCAAACATTATACCGGACGTGTGACGTATTGAGAATTTTATGTGCTGGCCCAGGCTCCATACATTTCTCACTATGTAATTTTAAACATTAAACAATAAACTACTGTCCTATTTATAGCATATTGTTAGAGCTCCTGCAGCCTGTGATACAGGCTTATCCTAGTACAGGCATCTTACATTTTTGTACCTTCATTGTTAGTTTTTAGATTCATATTGTATTTTACCTTTTGAGATTCTGAATAAAGATTTATTTATTACTAGCTTCTGCCAGCGGCTTCGCCCGCGTGAAGTTTCAAAATTGTCCCATGGGATCTTACTACCGGGATAAAAAGTATCCTATGTGTTAATCCAGGTTATAAACCATCTGTGTGCAAAATTTCATCCAAATCCGTTCAGTAGTTTTTGCGTGAAAGAGTAACAAACATACATCCTCACAAACTTTCGCATTTATAATATTAGTAGGATATTAGTAGGATTAGTAGGATTTATTTATTTATTTCTGGAACATCTCCTTTAGGCCCACCTTCAAAGTAAGTTGACCGCAACCTTGTAACGATGATAACTCTACCACGTCGCGTCGGTTTATAGTCTTTAATACATATAAATTAATACATAAATAGCTCAATTACCTTCTTCGGGGAAAATTCACAAGTTGTTATATACTTATAAAACACATAAGGTTAATAGGTGATACTCGCATGCTATTTAATAGTATCTAATTGTTATACATAATTGGATATTTTGCGGTCTTATGTATGTCGTAGGATAATTGCAAAAATTGTATTTATGCGGAAATACTAGCATTTCTAAAGTCCTTTTCATAACTGTGTTGGGATCGGCTTCCAGTATAACTGGATGCAGCTGTATGTGGCGACTGCCTATTTGTCCGCTGTTTTAAGCTTTTTCGGTTTAAAACTAAACTTATATTGTCACTTACGGGATATCTTCCGTGTTTATTTATTATTTTGAGCTCTTTTCTTTTTTTTTCTTTTTTATATTTTTTTTTTTATCGTGGCGCTTGCAACAGCGTCGAAATATCGGGAGCTCAAAATAATAAATAATCACGGAAGATAATCTCGTAAGTGACAATATAAGTTTTGCCTATTTGACCTCCACAACCCACTCAGTATTGTGTAATACGATATGCCTTGGTAAGACTGGTTGTCAGACTTTTTGGGTCACTGACTACCTGTAACGACTATCAAGGATCTACAAATGACAGCCGGGACCAACGGCTTAACGTGCTTTCCAAGGCGCGAATCAAACTCTATAAGTAATGGGTCCCACCAAGTATTTTACATAGAGCGATTGGCTATCTGACTGCCACAACCCAGTTACTATATTGGGGATTTCCACTTCAAGCACAGAATACAGAGGCGGACACAATGCCTTAGGCTTTTTGTACTTGACAACATTTGGGATATGCAAATACAATCAGTGGTTAGTACGTATCCCTTACCCCGCCAGTTTCTAGGATTTTCGCAAATTTTCCATTTTTCCAATTACCCTGCATCATGTATATTAAAAACACGATTGCAGATAATAGTTTCCAGTTAACTAATAATGTAATCGAGATGTCTTTAGTTATTTATTTCTGAGATGTTTATCCACAAACACGTGTTGATGTTTTAAAATGGAGGAGCTGGTGACCTAATAATAATTACAGCAGCTCGGATTAACCTCTAGATTTTTTAGAAGCAAGATCGCGTCTCGAGAAAATTGGCAACCACACAAATACACACACACTATGTCTACATCTCTTTTTATCTACTCTCCTTTCGCAGGTATGCTGGAAGAGATTTCTTTAGAAATAAGCATCACCTTTGTACCTATTTTCTATTCCTTTCTTCTTTTCTGTATTTAGTGTGTACATAAATCGTTAAATAATTAAATAAATACCTGTCAAATAATGAACTCTTTTAATTAAGGCGACTACGTGAGACTTTAAATTAACGACTCTACAGGGTGTAAACCATCTCATCACAAAGCCGTTAACCAAGCATTCTGTATATCAAACTAAGTAACTTTACGCATAAAATATTACTGGAAAACAATTTTTTTTGAGGCTATAAATCATGTTTTGTGGTAGAACTCAATGTAACGCACTTACAACATTGTGCTGATGTATGGATTGAATAATACGAGGGTCGTGGAGGTGTTACAAGCCAAAATCTTACAAAAAAACTTATATTTAAAAAAAAAGTTGTAACTTTGACCCCCATATGCCCCCGCAATGGTAGGGAGAACAAGTGCTTTTCGGCTTCGTGAAGAGGTGTTTTACACCCTTTATTTGTGGTGATACAAACTTTGTTTGAAATACTGTAAGAATAAAGTTCTAATAAGCTTGCACTACAAAGTGGTTGTTACGTCAGTCACTGCGGGCCTAATAGTGCGAAATGAGAGGTTTCGATCGATTTACAAAAAAATCTGTGGAATGTACTAAAATAATAAAACACTATGATGCTAATATGTTGCTTGTAGAATTATTTGCTAAAAAATCAGAATGATCGCATATATTTCAGTATGGTTTTTAATCGTTAAAAGATTTTTTAGAGATAAGTTCATGATTTTTTTGTAACGAGGATAATAAATTAGGTTTTCTAAACACTATCATACTAGCATATATCCTGAAAAATTTCATCCGTCTTTCAAAGTTGGCACCTTCGCAAATACTAAGTGTTCCTTGACTTGCTATACATACATCTATACTTAATATTATAAAGCAGAAGAGTTTGTTTGTTTGTTTGTTTGTTTGGTTGAACGCGGTAATCTCAGGAACTACCGGCTCGAATTGAAAAAATATTTTTGCGTTGGGTAGTCCATTTATCGAGAAAGGCTATAGGTTATATAACATCACGCTATAACCAACAGGAGCGGAGCAGCAATAAGAAATGTTGCAAAAACGGGGGAAATTGTATTCCCTTTGTGAGCTCTTTCTCTCTTAAGTGACGCAGACAAAGTTGCGTGGGTCAGCTAGTATAACATAAAGTCTCACTAACTAAAATATGAAAAGGTAAAGATAACCATCTCCCTAGATAGATTACCAAATCTGTTATTGTCTAAGTTTAATTAATCTCGAAAGATCAAGTTATAATGATCTTATCAACACACGTGTCGAGTTAACAGATACAAAACGTGAGTTAAGAACTGGAGGGCAGACGAGTGCAATTAATATAATTGCAACTATATAGGTAATTCACCTATGGCCTAGGGCTCAATTTATAAGCTTTCAATAATAAACTATTATGCTACGTTTTACGCTTCAAAATCGGTTGTCGAGAAATTAGCATCTGATGCGGAGGAATCAGGAAAATATCTTGAGAAAAGTTTTGAGTAGGAATATTGATGGTAGAGTAGAGGAAGACCAAAGAAACTATTGAATGTGCAAAGGATGATTTGGCATGAAAGGTCTCTGATGAGATTACGAGAAACAGATAAGTATGGAAGAAAGTGACATGCTGTACAGACCACTAATACATAGGGATAAGGATAAAAGAATGATGATGACTGTTTTAAGGCGCTTAGACGGGCTAAATTAGCAACTCTATATGTGGTGGTTCAAACTTCGTTTGAAATGCAGTTAGACTAAAGTTCTAATCAGCTTGCACTACAAAGTGGTTGTTACGTCAGCCCCTGGGGGCCAAATACCGCGAAATTAGTGGTTTCGATCGATTTACAAAAAAACTATTGATTGGAATAAAAACTGAAACAGTATTATGCTAATATATTGCTTGTAGACTTATTTGTCAAAAAATCAGAATGATCGCATGCATATTAGTATGTTTTTTATTGTTTGAAATATATTTTTTGAGATAAGTTCGTGATTTCTTTTTATCGAGCCAAATTATTTGTATTATGTTTTCAAAACAGTATCATGCTAGCATATATCGTGAAGAATATCATATATTTTTCTGGTCTTGTTTATAACAGTGAAACATATACTTTTAGTAATTATAAAACTCGCGTTTAGCTCATGTAATCGCCTTAAACAAAGGTTTAAGAATTCACACTGGATACTTGAAATGGGGGCAGGTCACGAACAATAAACGTCCTGCATAGATCCGAATGTTCTGTTTTAGACTTTCACGGTTTCTCAAAAGTACTTACGGGATTATATCCGTGATTTTCTTTTGTTTCTAGTAGATCAGAATGTTGTACGACAAAAGGAATGAATGAAGGGCAACGGGCCAGTTGCCACTATCAATCAATTGCAAATCTATTCAGTCCGTCAGTTAAAGTATTGGAAAATAATGGACACGTATTTTTGTTTTTATAAATCAATGAATATTGACAAATATAAAACGCATCAAAACTTGGGAGTGGGGGCTCGTGACGTCACAACGCACTAAAAATATAGCATTGCGTGACGTATTGAGAATTTTAAAACGCGTCGTATCTTTGTCAATTATTTTGGTTTACGTAAGAAAAGAAAAAATACATGTCGAATATTTTTTGATAATCTAACTGACGGTCTTATTAGATTTAATCAGGACACAAGCCTATTACATGTGGCTGCGATGAGAACCTTAAAGGTATGTGCGGTGTTACGCGAATGGATAAAATAAGGAATTAGTAAATAAGGTCTGAAACTTATTCATATGTACAAAATGCTTGGTTGGCGGCTTTGTAAACGGTGCATTTACACCTTGCATATATGTTTATTTAAAGGAGTACTGAACATAGTTGTTTCAATGAAAAATCAATAGTGTATGTTTATAGTCATGTCCATATCGATAGTTGTCAACAGGAAAGCTTCTATACAAATATTGCCTTGTTAAGTGTCTTTTTATTTAAGTAAGTAATGACTTATATGTATAAACTCATTGATTATCTACCTATCTTGTGCTCGTGTTCTTTCAAGTTTACTTTGAACTTCATTGTCTTATATTGAAGGAAAATGGCCGCTCCATGTAAAATATTTGGTTTTGTTAACTGCATTGACAAAATTACTAAAAATGAAGTGATTACTCACTTGAGTTATAGTTATTACTTATGAAATATGCAAGAATTTTAACGAATTAAAAACCGTCAAAAAAAGCATAGTTAAGATTTCTAAATATTGACAGTTCTTTTAGCAATTAGAAAACTAAGAATAATGATTGTAGCTTCACTACAGCAACATATAAAGTACTACAACGCCATCTATGGCGCAGAGGATGAACTAAATAGCGAAATACGTCAACGTTCTACATCGCGAAAACAGAGTTATCCGCGACATAAAACCATATACAAGAACCCGACTACAACTGTCGGGCAGTAGCCTACCAGACATTACCCCCGTCTGGTCGGAGGATCCCCCCTTTCCTACGGGGGATGAAGAGCTTAACACCCTGTTTTTCGTACCCTTCGTAACTTTGCCGCGGAAGCCGTACGTTTCATATCTCTTTAAGTTTCATAAAATTTTAGATTTATGCTGATAACAAAAAAACTGAGGAGCTCGTGGCTAAATAATATCAGCCACTCGGGTCGATCTTTAGGTTAAGCTATGCTTGCCTAGGTTGATCTGTGGATGGGTGACCACCTTACATACCGAGTTTCCTCCGTGCCTCGGAAAGCACGTTAAGCCGTTGGTCCCACCTGTCATTTGTCCATCTTTGACAGTCGTTACAGGTAGTCAGTGGCCCCAAAAGTCTGACACCAGTTATACCAAGTGGTATCGTATTTCCCAGTATTAACTGGGTTGTGGAGGTCAGATAGGCAGTCGCTCCATGTAAAATACTGGTATTCAGCTGCATCCGGTTAGACTGGAAGCCGACCCCAATATAATTGGGAAAAGGCTAGGCAGATGATGCTGATAACAAAAAACGTTGGTGTGACTTATTGACTTAAACCAGGTCCCTATACTCTATGATAACATTGGTATCAAGGAGGCTGTTTTACTAAAACCGCTCCAAGTTTATACCTTGAATCATAAATGGAATAGTAATTCACCATTTCCTTTGTTATTACGCGTCTATATCCAATAATCAGTATGCGATTCTTGAAGACATACATTTGACGAATGATACTTTCCGAGTATTATTTGAAAGTTGCATCAGTTACAGAAAAGTTGAAAGGGAATCGTTGGTTTTGTTATTGGCATGTGATGAGGAGGGACGAATCGTTTGTGACTAAAAGAGTGATGAATATAAATGTTGATGGATGGAGAGGGAGAAGAAGACCAAGGAAACGGTGAATGGATTGTGTGAGGAATATTATGAAAGAATAAGGAGTCAATTATAGCGTGACGAGTTACAGGGTAGAAGGAAGAAACAAGCGTGTTGCGCCGACCCCGTAAAAAGGAACAAAAGCAGACAAATCACGATGAGGAAACACATGACATTAACAGTGGCGCTTGTAATTACCAGACTGACCAGAACGTTCGTGACTGATCCTCTTACCATAACCACAAGATGTCAGTTTCCCTAACAAAATCTACTTACAAGAAAAATAATATCATCATCAGCCTCGCAATAATGGTTCTCGGTAAAAAAGAATGAAGAACCTATAACAGGTACTAAAATATGTCGTAAATTGTAATCTTCTCATGTTTAATTTATTTATTACTGTGAATCATGGAATTCTAAAAGACTATTCATGATTAATACCTAGAGCATAGTATATCAAGCATATGGATATCTTTGCTAAATAATAACAGCCGCTCGGGTCGATTTTAAGGTTAAGCGGCGGTTGCCTAAGTTGGCCCATGGATGGATGACCATTGACTACCCATTACATGAGTTTTCTCAATGGCTCGGAAAACACGCTTAGTTACTGGTAGTCAGTGGCCCTAAAGTTTGACGTCTGACAACCAGTCTTACCAAGAAGTGCAGTATCACCCAGTACTAACTGGATTTTGGAGGTCTGATACGCAGTAGCTCCATGTAAAATACTGGCATTCAGCTGCATAAGGTTAGACTGGAAGCCAACCCCAACATAGTTGAGAAAAGGCAGGTTGATGATGAATTAGCCATAGTTTCATTATTATAGATGGAGTCTTGATTACTGGCGAAATGCTTCTGCCTAGCCCTTCGAAGAATACACATGTTGTTATAATGTGTTAAGAAAATTCTAGGGAAACCCCATCTAGCGTTTATAATGAGCGATCTATTCGTATCATCACGACAATGATCTATCACCTCGGCTTAATAGGAAGATTTTTAATAAGGTAGCGTTTATATGAAGAATCGGAGCGATTCCTGAGAATATAAGCGGATAATTCATAATTCGTAGATGGCTATAAGCGTAGAGGAAGACCAAAAAAACGATGGATGTACTGTGTGAAGAATGATATGGCTAGAAAGGAGGTGACCGCAGAGATAAAGAAGAATAGAAAAAGAATACATGCTGCGCCGACGCGAAATAAATTCGGATAAGAGCAGTGGGATAATAATGAATTATTACGGAGCTGCATCCGGTTAGACTGGAAACCAGGCTCAACATAGTTGGGAAAACATTATAAAACATATGAATACGGGTATTTATCGCGAATTCACCTTTAATTTAATCCCGACGTTTCGACCGGATTGCACCAGTCGTGGTCTGGAGACTGAAGTATTGGAGGTACCGCGACAGCAAAGTGAAGGCGTTTATTCAACTACCCTCACTCATCTTCATAATTGTTAATTAGGGCCGGTTCACACTAGGACAGCACACTACACTAACAGTGTCCGTATATTGAGGCGATTTCAGTCGTCAAGTGAAAACGCCTGAACCGGCCTTAATTTACAAAAAAGATTTAAAAGTTTAAAAAAAGTTGGGAAAAGGCTATAAAGATCATGACTTTTTCAGAAGTATCCTGTAAGCCTCTATTACTATTACTTGAACAAAACTAGCGAATATGTTTGAAAACGACATGGTTACACCTCGGTCTTCCTCTCCACGAAATCAACGTCTGTTGATTTCGTATCAGAAATATTTCATCGGGGTCTCCCGATGAAATATTTCTGTCTCAAAAATCGCTTCTCTCCCCGCAACGCTCGCCACCCCGCTCCGCTCGCCACCCCGCTCCGCTCGCCACCCCGCTCCGCTCGCCACCCCGCTCCGCTCGCCACCCCGCTCCGCTCGCCACCCCGCTCCGCTCGCCACCCCGCTCTCCAAAGCCCACAGCCTAACATTAACGACGCACCTATTTAAGGCCATCATTACCCAGAACTTCCTTGACTGCTTAACCTGCTGTAATTAGAAGCATTATAGTTGTTTACTACAAAGTAATTATGCCATGAATGACTAGCGTCAAAGTTACAGAGGTCGGTTAGGTGTGGTACGTTTATAGGATGCTGATTGTCATGGTAAAGTCAAGTCAGTGGTGTTTTTTTTAATTACTAGCTGACCCACGCAACTTCGTCTGCGTCACATAAGAGGGAAAAAGCTACCTACTACTACTACATTTTTTTTTTCATAAGAACCTTCTCCTGACAATAACAAACACAACAAAAAAAGAATCAGCCAAATCGGTCAAGCCGTTTTCATGCTATGTCGTGACAACGAAAAACGGGTTTCATTTTTATATAATAGATTATTTTTCTAGCTTATGCCCATAGGTTCGCCACGTGAAGGTCGGTAACAGTCCCGTTAGTGGATAGAAAATATCCTATTTACCATATACCATATTTCTATTAACCTACTACCAGGCATTCTGTACATCAAACTAAGTAACTGATGCTGGAAAACGACTATTTTTTTGGGGTGTATTATCATGTTTTGTGGTAGAATTCAAAGTAACGCTCTCAAAACATTGTGCTGATGGATGGATTGAATCGTACAGGGTCGTTGAAGTTGTTAAAAAATGGAACGTACCACTCAACCCCTAATATCTCCGTAACTAGAAGGTTCCCAGGTATGGTGTAGAAGAAAACAAGTGCTTTTCGGCATTGTTAAGTGGTTTTTTACCCCCTTTATATTCCATTCAGGTCATAAACTATCTATTTGCTAAATTACATCCAAATCTGTTAAATCCGTTTGGCGTCAAAGAGTTTCAAACCTCCCTACATTCATCGTCACAATCTTTTGCATTTCTAAAAATATATGTAGGATTGGTAAGAAAATTTGCATGAGTGGTCTATAATTCTATCACCTGATACTGAGGTTTCTTCTCAGTCCATTATCAACTATCATCATCATCATCCACAGCCTGACTTCACCCACTGCTAGAATTAGACCTCTCTTTGCCTGTACCAAGTTCCAAGTTCCGATTTTGGCATCTAAAGCTGGATAAAATTTTGTCGATTCTCTAATTTCTAACGTAAGTAAGATACGGGACTGTTTGGTGAAATTGCAGCAGTGTCTTGCTAGCGTTAAAAACATTGTTTTAATATTGTTTGGTGCTACGGAACCCGTAGTAAGTAAACCACCAGAACATGCTGGTTTCTTTACGTTTTTATTTACTGTTTTGGGAACAGTACATATGAAATAAATTACACAAAGTAAACACCCTCCTCTTGTTTGAACCTGCGACCGACGATACGTCAGTCGTGGCGTTTACCACTGGACCACCACTGATCACAGTTTAATTAATAGTTAATAATAGTTTTTCCGTCATTCACCTCACCTCAGGCTGAAGTTCTCTTATTATATTCTTCGTGACGTCCATCTTCAGCGACATCGTCACTCAGTACTTAATTGAACGGTTCAAAGATACCAACTATTACCCTGTTAAAAACGTTGATCACATTTGAAATTTATCCTAGTAATTAACTCTAATTTATTGATGTCACTAAGGTAAATTCCATAGAAAATCCGCCATTTTGAAGACACCAATTGCATTGTATAATAATATAATAAGGTCTAAGTGTGGTCATGGTTGTTGCAACAAAGATTCAAATCAGAACATGTCGATTATTCCTGGGTTGTCACAAATGATTGCAACGTTTCTACGTCGTGTTCCGAATCATTTGATGATGATTGTTATTTAATTTTATATCTAGTCTGACAACCAGCCTTTCCAAGGGGTTCCGTATTAACAGAGTTGTAGACGTCAGATAGGCAGTCACTCCTTGTAAAATACCGGTGTTCAGCTGCATCCGGTCAGACTGGAAGCTGACCCCAACGTAGTTGGGAAAAGGCTAGGCAATATTGATGATTACATATCACTTTTCGTATCTATCTTTACGACCGAGTCCTTTTTATATGATTTTCATCATCATTTAGAGTTTTTAAAATGATTTTTCTCACAGTAAAAAACGTGGAAAACATGAGCAGGACACGTGTTATTATTATATTATATTGATATGCAATTTATACTCTTTAAAACCTAGTTTATTAACTACTTAAATGTGGAGAAGAGTTGGTCCAAGAATATTACCCTGCAGTAATCGATATTTTTTATCAGTTTTCACGCATAAACCCGTTAGTTAAAGGTTAGATATATGTTATCTGTCTAGAATACAGGAAAAAGATCCAATAAATTAAAAATAGATATTGATAAATATTTTATCATTTGCGGTAGTTAAAAGATTGCACATAAAGATAGTATCAAATGCTGACTCAATGTCAAAACATTAGGTCACTTTAGGTTTTGTCTAAATTCAGGATGCGGTCTAGTTTATTGATGGCACAGGGATTTCAAAATGGTGGATGCTGGACGGTGTAACGTGATTTTATTTGATTTCCTGTAAAGGGTTCCCTGAACAATTAAATCTAAAATAAGCCGGTTAACAACCCTATCGGATGCATGTGAATACCAGTACTTTACATGCAGTAAGTAGACTCTCGACTAATCGACTATTTTCATATGGATATGAGACGAGGAGTGACGAACCGCATGTGACTGAAAGAGAAATGAATATAAATATTGATGGATGGAGAGAAAGAGAGGAAAATCAAGGAAACTATAGATGGATTGTGTGAGTAATATGAAAGAAAGAAACAGAATTGGAGAAAAAAACGTGTTGCGCCTACCCCAAGTAACGTGGGACTAGTGTAGGAAGGTGATGATGAATTTCATATGCCTTATTCATTTGTTTTTCTTTTGTTACAGGTCGTTTGGCTGTGATAATGTTCAGTATTTGCACCGTGGTGCTAGGAATCATACTATCGTTCGTGCCCTGGCTGGATTATATTATTTTTAGGGTGAGTTTGTACAATTAATGTCGCTATGTTTTTAATGTCTTTCTTTTTTTTCATTATAATTTTCAATGGTTGGACATTATGACTACCCGAATAACACAGCGGTAGTAAGGCTGCCATGCGTTCTTAGCGTCCCGGGTTCGAATCCCGGTAGGAGCAAAAGTTTGTCTGATGAGCTTGGAAATTGTTTTCCCAGTCATGGATATTTATATGTATTAATAATAAGTACGTATTTACAAAACAGGAGCTTGTGGCTACATAATAACAGCCACTCGGGCCGATCTTTAGGTTAAGCCGTGCTTGCCTAGGCTGGTCTGTGGATGGGTGACCACCCTTACATATCGAGTTTCCTCCGTGCATCTTTGGCAGTCGTAACAGTCGCCCAAAACAAATTCTGACAACAACCCTTACCAAGACGTATCGTATTACCCACGACTAACTGGGTTGTGGGGGTCAGATAGGCAGTCGCTCCATGTAAAATACTGGTATTTAGCTGCATCCAGTTAGACTGGAATACGGCCAACATTTATGTAGTTGTCAAAAGGTGGTTACTCTTCTTTTGAAGACTGCAATAGTATTCGGTGTGTATTATATAATTCTCTTCTTCTTTCAGGAACTGAAGCTCTGGAACGGCTCCCTAAGTTACAGCTACTGGCATAAGCCTGGCGTCATCAGACTGACGAAGGTCTACATCTTTAACGTGACGAACCCTCAAGCTTTCCTGGAGACTGGCGAGAAACCCAAGCTGGTGGAAGTTGGCCCCTTCGTTTATAGGTTTGTACCTGATTTTTAAACAACCTTCAAAAACAGAGGAAGTTTTGTGCTCCGCTGAATTTTTTAACTGAAATGATTTGAAAAAACTTTTCATTTTATTTATTTATTTGACGGTCTATGTACAGTCAGCAAAACAGTTAGGTATGCAGGCTAGCAATCTTCTTACTACTATTTTAAATGCGATAGGGTAATAATCAAACATTTTACAATTTCATCCAAATCAGTTCAATAGTTTCTGCATGAAAGAATAACAAATATCGATCATCACAAACTTTCGCATTTATAATAGTAGTAAGAAGATTGCTAGCCTGCATACCTAACTGTTTTGCTGACTGTACACATACAGAAAACTGTAAAGGAATATAAAAAATAGGTATTTACAAAGGTGATGATATTTTAACCGACTACGGCAAAACCAAAAGGAAGAGTTATGGTTTTGTTTAAAAGAGTATACTTCCAAGTTGTTCCCATAAAAATGTTGTCATGATTTAATCATGGACTGCGGAGATATGGATCAGAACTCTTCAATAATGACAGTAAATCTACCACTTCTACATCATCATCAAAGCATTTATTTCAAGTAGGCCAGTTACAGGCGCTTTTGCATCATCATCATCATCATCTCAGCCAAAAGACGTCAACTGCTGTCCGCTTCTACATATATCTAATCTACTTGCTATGTAGAATGCCTGTAATGTTTTATAAGTACTTCAAATATTTTTTTATTCTTTCGAGTTTTGCTCGCTGTGCGGTGGTAACTCAATGGACAAAATCTCAGTGTAAATTAGCCAAGTCATTCATAACAGTAATGTTAGTCAGAGGGCCGAAAATCTACCAAACCAGGGGATATTTTCACAATATTAACAGGATTACACTTAAAGTACTTACGGGATTATAAGGAAAATCACGGATATAATCCCGTAAGTACTTTAAGTGTAGTATAAAACCGTGAAAGTCTAAAACAGTGCATTAACAGGGTTGTGCGGGTCAGATTGGCAGTCGCTCCATTTAAAATACTGGTATCCACCTGCGTCCGGGTAGACTGGAAGCCGAACCCAACATAGTTGGGAAGGCAGGCATGATGATTACGTCGGGGCTGCGAAACTGTTCAAAAGAGATTCCGTGGCCGCGGAACATAAAGGGCGAGGAAGGAGCATGGGTGGGTTTTAGCCAGTAAAAGTCTGGCACTCCGCCCAGAGTGGGAGAAGTCATTTGATGATTTTCCATCCGAAAAAAGGGTATGATGATTACTGGTTTTATTCATTGCAATAACGTATCGTTTTCCTCAAAAACTCAAACTCAAAGCATTTATTTCAATTATACCAATACATGCAATTGAGTATAAGAACAAAAAAGAAAGCGTATTCACAGTCACATGCATCATAACTAATTAAAGTACTATACAGGATGTAAACCACCTCATCACAAAGCCGTTAACCAAGCATTCTGTACATCAAACTAAGTAACTTTACGCAAAAAATATTGCTGGGAAACAACTTTTTTTTTTTTGAGGTTATAAATCATGTTTTGTGGTAGAACTCAATGTAACGCACTTAAAACATCGTGCTGATGGATGGATTGAATAGTGAGGGGGTCGTGAAGGTGTTTAAAATAAAAATCTTACAAAAAGAACTTGTAGATATTAAAAAAAAGCTAGTCAAATAGTTGTTACTTTGACCCCCCATATCTCCGTAACTAGAAGGTTCCCAGGTATGGTGTAGAACAAAAAAATGATCTCAATGATGGGGAGAACAAGTGCCTTTCGGCTTCGTGAAGAGGTGTTTTACACCTTTTATAGTTGCCCATTCCAAAGCAATTTCATTCCATCCATGGAGAAGAATGGGCAAGAAACTCCATGGACACTCGATAAGTCTAAATATTATTACAAAATAAACATTACATCTTTCATGCCTGTTAGGATATTTGTATCATCATCTGCCTAGCTTTTTCCTAACTATGTTGGGGTCGGCTTCCAGTCTAACCGCATGCAGCTGAATATTTTACATAGAGCGACTGCCTATCTGACCTCCACAACCCAGTTAGGATATTTGTATGCTTAGAGTAAATAAATAAATATAAGTTGTATGGTGTTGTTTCTAAAACCGTGGAGTCCGAATGCTCACGGCCTTTTCAAGGAAATTTCTAAACGCTTAGAAGACACTTCCAGTTACCCTAGGGCTGACTTTTACCTTGGCCAAAGGCTTAGCATCGCCATTACAGCGTGGTAACGACGCCAGTCTCCTGGGGACTTTACCAAGTGACAGCGTTGAGGAGGAGTTTTTTGACGCCATTTTTTTAAGTTTATAGTTTTAGGCGATAACATGAGCTAAACGCGAGTTTTATAACTACTAAAAGTATATGATTCACTGCTATAAACAAGACTAGAAACATATATGATATTCTTCAGGATATAATTATGCTAGCATAATAATGTTTTGAAAATATGATATAATTAATTTGACTGGATGAAAAAAAACTCATTAACTTATTATCTTTAAAAATATCTTTCAAACAAAAAAAATTGGTTGCCTGTAAAGTCGGTATACGGGCGAAAGTTTTACGTGACAACGACTTTGAGTGGTAAAATAATTTTAATGTGAATATTCATTCGTATAGTAGGAAGAAGGATGAAATGAACCGGTGTGTATGCCTATCTCTCTCACTCTCTCTCTCTCGCTCTGTCTCTCTCGCTCTTAGGCGGGCTAACTGTGCTCGAGTGGAAGGGACGCGTGCCTTTCACTTTTTATGTCTGTCTCTCTCGCTCTTAGGCGGGCTAACCATGCCCGAGTGGAAGGGACGCGTGCCTCTCACTCGCTCTCATTGTGAGCGCATAACGTGAGCGGAGCGTAACGCAGTTTCTTGAAGTGTCACCCGGCAAACCAATTCATAAGACGTTGTCACGTCAAAAACATACTAACACGCATGCGATCACTTTGATTTTTGGCCAATAATTCTACAAGTAATATATTAGCATGACAGTGTTTTAGTTTTTTAATCCAATCAATAGTTTTTTTGTAAATCGATCGAAACCACTCATTTCGCGCTATTTGGCCCGCAGTGACTGACGTAACGACCACTTTGTAGTGCAAGCTGATTAAAACTTTATTCTAACAGGATATCAAACGAAGTTTGAACCACCACAAATAGAGTTGCTAATTTAGCTTATCTAATCGCCTTAAATTAGTTTAGTACTAACTTAAACTATAAACTTATTTTAATTCATAATAGTATGTAAAAAATTAATGTAGGTATAGGTAAATATGTGAGAACGATGTATAAAACGTGCCAGTTAATAGAGTCCCGTTCATAATAGCGTAATTGCATTAACAAACTCCCAAAAACACGTGTTTTCCTTACCAAAAAATACCATTGGGGTTTTTGCTAATAAATATATAAAAATATTCGTGACAGTTAAATAACAGAAACTGAACCAAACTTGTGATCGACGTGTCACAGTTACAAATTACTAAAAATAACCACAAATTACCAATAACCGGAAACCCATGATAACTTCTAAATAAATTGCGGTTTTTTCATGATTCAATTCATGACTTCATTTCATGAAAATATTATGTAGCCATATAAGTATATTCATGATATTAAATGACTCTTTTAGTGACGTTGTGTGGTATTTGTCAATTTAAGGTGGCGGAAAACGAGAAATGTGTTGTACATTTCTGTTATTCATTAAAAATACTATTTTACCATATACAGGGTGTAACCAACCTCATCACGAAGCCGTCGACCAAACATTCTGTACATCAAATTATGTAAATTTATGCAAGAGGTATTTTCTTTTTCAACTCTTCCCTAGTCGCTGGATAGATGGCGCTGATCTCGGTATGTTACTGCAAGGAACATAACGTCATATAATTTTCCTTGGACCTAATGGTAACATTCGGAATATTAAACACTGTTTTAGGCTTTCACGGTTTAAAACTAAACTTATATTGTCACTTACGGGATATCACGGAAGATATCCCGTAAGTGACAATATAAGTTTATTCGGAATCTCATGCAAATAAAAGTGTCAGTCAACGAGCGTATGTGACGTGTGTTTCTCAAAAAAAATGGCTTTGGCACCTAGCAACGTAGTCAGATCAGCGGCATCTATCGAGTTCATGGAAACTATATTTTTTTTAATTCTCAAAAACTTTACGCAAAAATTTTTGCTGGGACACGACTTTTTATTTTTGGGTGAAAAATCATGTTTTGTGGTAGGAATCAATATAACGCATTTAAACATTGTGCTGACAGATACATTTAATAGTACAAGAGTCGTGGAGGTATTAGAATTAGAGTTATAACATTATCATGTACTAAAAAAATAACTCTTTGCGAAAAATATCAGCTGCTGCAAACACTATTGGTCGCGTTACTCAAAAAAAATAAGGCAGCAACCATTTTTTTTTCCACGATTTCATGTCTGTCACAGTCATAGTAAAAGTTATTCATTTTCATTAGTACTACACGCTCTTAAAGTATAGCAAACGTTTAAAAAATCACCCTGTATTCTATGACTGTGTGTTTGTCAGTTTACTCCGGGAAAACTAGAAAACTGCTCGACTAAAGGTGTTAATTTTTCAGCGTTATTGGATTAAGTCATCGATGATGGATCACTTTTGATGTGTCATTGTAAATCCCCTGGCTTAAGCCCGAGGAGTCATCTTCAGTAATTTTCAGATATATGTGTAGCAAACAATAACTGCAAACAATTCTGCGACACAAATACACAAACATGTTCTGAGGAAACTAAGTAAAAAAATCGGTCAAGAGCTAAAGGTCTCTTTTTTGTGTTTTTAGTGCCATATTGACAATGAATTACAATGATACGGATGGGTAGAAATTAATACGGTAATGATTCGGTTAAGGACTTAAGGGTGTTTATTGACAGAGTATTATTAGACTGGCAGTTAGCTACCTAATCAAAAATAATATTGTTTTTAGCTACCAGAGTTCACAACTAAACTGAAAATGTTACTTACGGGGATATCTTCCGTGATAAAAAAATATATATATGTCACCGTAAAATTGTTTGACACGTTATATTACAATATAACGTGTTTCTCTCCAGCGATATTGTAAACTCCCGAATTATTGTCAACTGAACATACGGAAGTATCTCTGCCCCCATAATCGGGACTTGGGGCACTCCCCCGTTAGGTTAGCTAGGTTCCTTTAAACCCTGCACCCGGAAATAGGGAATTAGAGGATTTAAGGGAATTTCGAAACGCCTAGTTTACGCTCCTAGTGACCCAAGAGCTGGCCAGAGGTCTGGACGGCGTGAACCTTGGCCAGATACTAAGTATTGCCATACAACGTGGTAACTCCGCCAGTCTAGGGAACATTATAATGTTATAGTTATTTTTGACGTGACAACGACTAATAAATTTATGATCGCCGGCCGGCACGAAAAAGTGTCCCGTATGCAATCATTTCGTCAATGTTTTGTTATGACGTTGTCACGTTAAACTATCATCCGTAAATCGACTTTAATGACAAAACATTTTTTTTCTGTAGTAAAGTACTAATTACTTATAAGAAATTGGACTGTGAGACAATAGGACAGAAATGATCATATATTCTGTTTTATATTATGATTTAATTATCTCTAATAATAACAAAAAGCTAAAGACATCCCTTTTGTGGGTTTTTGAAGTAAAAACTTTCAATTCATTGTATTGTGAGTAAGTCATATTATTATGTCATCATTTTTGTGTTTTATAATCTTCCAAAAAAATATAAAACCCAAATAATGATTGATGCCAATTTATTTATCTAAAAAAAACTCATATTATTTTTTGTATTTTGTAAAAAAATATCATTGTTTATAATGGCTTGTTTTCATAGACTTTTTTGTTTTCAATTTTGGTTTTTAGAAGAGGTTGGAATTAAAAGGTTTTTTGTTTTGCACTATTTGCTGGTCATTTATCACAATTATCACACATCCTGAATAAGCATTTACAAATAAATAAAATCGAAATGTCTGTTTGTAATTTGAAAATAAAAGAAAACAGAAAGAATAACAGAAATAAAACTAAACATAGAGAGAAAAATAAAAATCTTTTTTTTATTTTTCTAAGAAACGAAATTGGTCCTGTATTTTACATTTTTTTTTATATTGTTCTATTAAAACTATAGCATTCACTTCAAGTACGTCAATTATAAACACTTTTGAATTGTCACAAAATATACTTTTTTATCAATATCACTATCATTACATATTACTCGTATAAATCAAAGTCCTCTGTCCGTCTCGTCAGTCTGCTCACGATGAACACAAAAACTACTGCACCACTTTTCATGCAGGTTTCACCAATGTATAGAGTGGTTCTTGAGGAAGGTTTTAGTGTGTAATTGTACTCGGGCTAAGCCGCGGGCATCAGCTACAAATCATTAAAAAAAAAAAAAAACTCAAACTCAAATCATTTATTTCAACTAGACCATTACGGCACTTTTGAATGTCGATAAAACGAAAAAAAAGGCTACAGTCACAGACACAAGGCATAAAAACTTGAGAAAGTACTGTAGTTGCCCATTAGTAGATCTCTATGGAAAAGAACGGGCAAGAAACTCCATGGACACACTTTTCATTCAAAAATGTTGTTACAAAATCTTGGTTACATATTTCATGTTGAGATTATACATACATGTGAGAACGATGTAGAAAGACGTGCACAATAAGAGCGTCCAGAGTAAAAAAATATAAAAATATTTACTTGTGCAAACAAAACTCAAATGATTAATTCTCCTGCCACTATCCCAATTTATTTAGGGTAAGCACGTCTTCTAATGCAGAGTCTTTTCATCATCATCTGCCTATGGTGTGATAGGCCTCGAATCTAACCGGATGCAGCTGAACACCATAATTTCATATCTAGAGCAGTGTCTTGTTTATTGGTATATTTGTCACCGTAAAATTGTCAAATACGTTATGTTGTAATATCTCTAGCGATATTGTAAAGTCTCGAATAATTGTCAAATGAACATACTGCTTACAACAAAACGCATTATTTTTCGTGAAGTGCATGCGATGGTAGTCAACTTACGCGGTGTGGAGGTAAGGCGGGTCCCTCTTGCCCAGTGGCACAACTCTCATGAAAAGATAATGCACCATTCCTGAGAAATACCGATTAATATAACATAACCTTAAAACACTTTATATTTCCCCTAAAAAGCGTAGTCGACGGAGCCCCGCTTCGCGGGGCCCCTATTTCCGAGTGCAGGGTTTAAAGGAACCTAACTAACCTAACGGGGGGGTGCCCCAAGTCCCGATTATGGGGGCAGAGATACTTCCGTATGTTCAGTTGACAATAATTCGAGACATTACAATATCGCGAGAAAAAACACGTTATATTGTAATATAACGTGTTTGACAATTTTACGGTGACATATTCACCGGAAACCTTTTTTTTCAGCTCTGAGAACCTTAGTCATATAACCAACCAAGCATGGCAGATATTGACCTCATCACTGACGCAGATTTAACAAAACATAAAAAATACATTTTACGCAGATTAAGTTCCTGCATAAGACAAACGGTCAATAATTACATTGACGCATCTCTTAGGTCTTGTTTAAGGCGATTACATGAGCTAAACGCGAGTTTTATAATTACTAAAAGTATATGATTCAATGCTATAAACAAGACCAGAAAAATATATGATATTCTTCAGGATATATGCTAGCATGATACTGTTTTGAAAACATAATACAATTAATTTGGCTCGATAAAAAGAAAACACGAACTTATCTCTTAAAATATCTTTCAAACAATAAAAAACATACTAACATGCATGCGATCATTCTGATTTTTTGGCAAATAATTCTACAAGCAATATATTAGCATGGTACTGTTTCAGTTTTTTAATCCAATCAATAGTTTTTTTGTAAATCGATCAAAACCACTCATTTCGCGCTATTTGGCCCGCAGTGGCTGACGTAACAACCTTTTTGTATTGCAAGCTGATTAGAACTTTATTCTAACAGCATTTCAAACGAAGTTTGAACCACCACAAATAGAGTTGCTAATTTAGCTCGTCTAAGCGCCTTAAGTACAAACTACTTGAAGCGCGTTGGCACATGTATTTTTTTCTTATGGAACCAGTCTCGACGACTCGAATGGCGTAGTGGTACTAACGCTACATTACGTTCTTAGGGTCCTGGGTTCGAATCCCGATAGGAGCAAATGTTTGTGTGATGAGCATGGACATTTGTTTCCGAGTCATGGATGTTTAAATGTATAATAAGTATGTATTTACAAACAAAAAAGTATATATGTAGTATATCAACTATCTAGTGTCCACGACACAAGCTTTACTTAGTGTGGTTCTAGGTGGCGCTGTGTGTTAAAATCCAACGATATTTACTTATTATTTATTTAGTATGCCACACTATTTCCAATCCACTGTAACTCCTGAAAGCCAGAATCAACAGTGGCGACCACCAGAAGAGCGTCGAAACAATGAAGCTCGACGAAGTCCTAGAGAATTTAACAGTCTTGGATCCCACAACGATAATAATAGCCGAGGAGTAGGAAAAACCATAATGTCCACTTCCCTCCATATCAGCAGGAGACAGAATGACTGAGACTGTAACCAAAAATGACATATTTTGGAATATTACGATCATCATCATCATTTTAGCCGAAAGACGTCCACTGCTGGACATAGGCCTCCCCCAAGTATCGCCACATTGACCGGTCCCTTGCGACTCGCATCCAACGGATTCCCGCAACCTTCACCAGGTCATCGGTCCACCTAGTGGGAGGTCCTCCAACGTAACAACTTTTGTTTACGCCATTCGAGTATATATTGACGTAAATGAAACACAAAAAAAAAAGTTTTCAATCATAACTTAAATGGCAAAAACTGACAATCCGCAAGACTCTGACCGAAAAACGCCAATTACATTAAAAGTTATTACTTTATTAGGTAAAACCGTTTTTGTGCTCTAACCTCGGAAACGGCTCACCCGGAATTGATGGGACATTGGCTTCTGAAGGTCATCATTTGAAGGGCTCGGAAGTGGATAGACTTCCACGCTTGAATTATGTTATAAAATATTATGTGTCAAAGAGCAAAATATAAAAATAAAGGTACTTAATAAATAAAACCACTTTTTGACCTCGTGGTGGTACTTAAGTGTCAACGTCGGCAGGGGACGCCCTAAAAAGACATCATCAACTGTGTATGTTGGGATCGGCTTCCAGTCTAACCAGATGATATTGAATACCAGTATGTTACATGGAACGACTGCCTATCTGAACTCCACAACCCAGTCGAGAAACAACTCTCAGGCATACTGGTTTCCTCACGCTGTTTTCTTTCACCGAAGCAAGTGGTAATTATACAATACGCTAATAAATCCGACAAATCAGATGTGCTTGTCTTGGGTTCGAACTTGAGACCTAACTTGGCAATCCAAAGGTCACACCACAGTGCTTAAACGCCACTTATGAAGGCTATTTTTAAACCACTCGCTACCTTTTACCCCAGGGTCGTTTTCCGGTAGATCAGCTGACAAAAAGATGTCTAATGATGCATAAGTGACCATGGTTAATGATGATGATAAGACACAATGATTTAAGAGTCAACGAAACTGGCAAACTATGGGAACCTTTAAGTTGACGCAACTGACGAATTCACGCAACTGTACAAGCTGTCAGCGAAAGTGACGAATTAACTAAACTGTCGCATTAAGTAAACTGACGAGCGTTCAACTCATCCATGAAGTGTTAATTTATCTTTATTTTTTCGGATGGGAAACCATGTATAGCGCCACCTTTAAGTTTTATAATTAATCTGTCATTTGAGACAGGAACATTTCCTTCTAGATTAAAACAATCTATAGTCAAACCTATATTTAAAAAAGGTAAACGCACGGATATGTCCAATTATAGACCCATTGCAATGATCCCTATCCTATCAAAGATTTTTGAAAAGGCAATGTACGGGAAAATGATCAACTTTCTAGATAAAAACAGCATACTTACTCATAATCAATTTGATTTTAGGAAGAATAGTTCAACGACACTTGCTTGTTTTACCTTAGTCAAACTGATATCTGAAGCCCTCAATAACAAAATTTCTGTATTATCAATATTTCTGGATATGAGTAAAGCATTTGATTTTGTCCCACATGATCGATTACTTAACAAAATGGAGAAATACGGCATAAGAGGCAAGGCACATGACTGGCTTAAAAGTTACTTATCAAGTCGACAGCAAAGGACAGTAGTATCAAAAATTACAAAAAACACAAAGAAAACATACAGTTCTGACCTTAAAATAAATAGTTGTGGGGTTCCTCAGGGAAGCGTATTAGGACCTCCATTATTTATAATATACATTAATGACCTTTGTAAGAGCCTGAAACATAATTGTACACTATTTGCTGATGACACTACTATCACAATAAAATGTTCAAATAGGAATGATCTAGAAACTGATGCTAACGCTGATATATTGAACGCAATTAAATGGTTGGAATCTAATAATTTACGTGTAAACATTGATAAGACAAAGTTAGTACAATTTCAAACAAATAATTCTTTGGTAAAACCACCTCAAATATGTCACAATGATTCAATTTTGGAACCCGTACCTTCCACATCATTCTTGGGAATAGTTATTGATGAAAAATTAAATTGGAAAGAACATGTTGATAAAGTCTGTACTCGACTTGACAAATTTGTGTTTGCTCTTCGGAAACTGAGGCGAATAGCCAGCAAAGAAATAGCCCTCAAGGCATATCATGGCTATGATGCATCAGTACTGCGATACGGCCTCGTGATATGGGGAAATTCAGTAGATGTGAATAGAGCATTCATTGCACAAAAAAAATGTGTCAGAGCTGTGTATGGTGCCGAATATTTAGACCATTGCAAGCCATTGTTTAAAGCGCTAAAAATTCTTCCACTTCCTTGCCCATATATTTTTGAGCTATGTTTGTTTGTAAAAAGGTATTCACACATGTTTCCGTTGTATGAACACATTTCTAAAAGAGTGAAAAGCAGAAGCCCAAATAAATTACTTGCACCTAGTCAGAGACTACATTTGTATAGCAGGAATTCCAATTGCATGGCGATTAAAATATTTAATAATTTACCTGCACGTATCAGAGTACTGCCCATTAATAAATTCAAGAAAGCAATATTTCCCTGGCTTTTAGACAACTGCTTCTACTCGGTTAATGATTTTTTAAATTATAAATTTTGACATTTTTTTATCACCTATTGACATTGTATTGCTCATTTTTGATTTTATATTTTTATTTTTAATCATTTGACCATTTGACATTGTGTAACTACAAAATTTTGACGTTTTATTCATACTTGGTCACTTTGTTAGTTAATTTAATTTTAATATTTCTACACCGGTAACGGTAGTGTATGTGAAACTGACTAATTTTAAGATCCTAATGTACCATATACTCAGAAATAAATAAATCTTATCTTATCTTATCTTATCTTATCATGAAATGACTTCTCCCACTCTGGGCGTAGCGGGATCCCGTGTCAGACTTTTACTGACTGAAACCCATCCATGTTCCTTCCTCTTCTTTATGTTCCGGGGCCACGGTATCTCTTTCGAACAGTCCCGCATCCCCGGTGGGCTTGTTAAATAATCTGTTGTCAAAATTCGGCCTTCTCTCTACTTCTTCTGGTGAGACTGGCTGACAGACTTTCGGGTTTTCAACTACTCTTCATCATTCATCGTTCTCTTGCCTTATCTCAATTAATTTACAGTTGCATGCCTTCTTCTCCCCTATGTCTCTATTACTCGTCACCTCATCAGACTCCTCCTTTCTAACCATATCTATCCTTCACACAGTTCATCGATCGTTTCTTTGGTCTTCCTCTACGCAAATACCCACCCACATTCATACTCAATTTACTCATAACGACTGTCAAAGATCTGCATGCTATTGGTATACCAAGATATAAAACCTTAATATTTGTATGGCCGAAATGCCGAATATAATGTAACTCTTAGATAATTAAGGACGTATGTAAACTGCCTGAAGGGTGTAAAACACCTCTTCACGAAGCTGAAAGGCTTGTTCTCCCCATCATTGCTATCATTTTTTTGTTCTACACCATACCTGGGAACCTTCTAGTTACGGAGATATGGGGAGTCAAAGTTACAACTTTTTGTCATTTTTTTTAATACAAGTTTTTAATGAGACAAACTTTAAACACATCCACGACCCCCGTACTATTCAATCCATCCATCAGCACAATGTTTTAAGTGCGTTACATTGAGTTCTACCACAAAACATGATTTATAACCCCAAAATAAAAAGTTGTTTCCCAGCAATGCATTTTGCGTAAAGTTACTTAGTTTGATGTACAGAATGCTTGGTTAACGGCTTTGTGATGAGGTGGTTTACACCCTGTATTCTTGCAAATAAATGTATCATTCATACAAGTGACAGCTGGGACCAACGGCTTATCGTGTGGGTCTTATTATGTAATAAACGCTCCTCCATCCAGTAACCGACCTCGACTCAAGCTAAATCTATGTTAGTTCAATAATAAACGCTACATTTGTTAGTGTCAAGGAAATATTGTAGCTTGTCAATAAAGTAAGACGCAAATAGACTTATTTGAGCTGTGTGGCCTACATTTTTTTCTTTATGTTCAAAACCGGTTTTTTTAATGGTGATAATAATGTCGTGATGAATAGATTTTGTCAGGTGTTATACAATGTGAAATTTTAATGGTTGTTTACCCCCGGGCGCGGCAGGACGATTACCCATCAGTAGCACTATCGAAACGCAAAGTTAAACTTAAAAAAAGTTTTTTTATAACTTATTGGGTTTTGTGTTTTATTAAGTCAGGAGTAGTGATCAGCTGATTTACACGCGAAGTGCAACGACTGCGCGGCTGTTCTGGACACCCCCGCGCCCGGCCCGCGTTCCGCGTTAGATATTACTGTTGGTTTAAGTCGCTTTCGAGTTTTGTTTATCACATTGTAAATCTGCCATTTATTGAGTCCAATTTTTTTTACGTGACAACGTCTTATAAATTGGTTTGCCGGGTGACACTTCAAGAAACTGCGTTACGCTCCGCTCACGTTATGCGCTCACAATGAGAGCGAGTGAGAGGCACGCGTCCCTTCCACTCGGGCATGGTTAGCCCGCCTAAGAGCGAGAGAGACAGACATATTTCATCCTTCTTCCTACTATACGAATGAATATTCACATTAAAATTATTTTACCACTCAAAGTCGTTGTCACGTAAAACTTTCGCCCGTATACCGACTTTTTTTTTTCGATTGTATTACCGATACAAACTCATTTCGCTTCGGGAAAACAACCACTAAAATTTCAGCGTGTATAAAGGAATAAGCAGTAAATGATAGCTTGGCGGTTGACAGGAGAGAATGGAATAATGAAACGTTTCGCCGACCTCAAGTATCATGAGGCAAAGGCAGGGAGATGTTGATTAATTAACAAAACAATAAATTCTAGACTGGAGTATAATTTTAAAATTCGAATTTGGTTTGCAAAAGTATATCTTACATTATTTTTTTACTTATTACTAGCTGACCCACGCAACTTCGTCTGCGTCACATAAAAGAGAAAAACCCCAAAAAAGGAATGAATATTCCCCGATTTGCAACAATTTCCATTTATGCTCCGCTCCTATTAGTTGTAATATGATGTTATACAACCTACTAGCTGACCCAGGCAACTTCGTCTGCGTCACTTAAGAGAGAAAGAGCTCACAAAGGGAATAAAATTTCCCCCGTTTTTGCAACATTTCTTATTGCTGCTCCGCTCCTATTGGTCAAAGCGTGATGTTATATAGCCTATAGCCTTCCTAAATAAATGGACTATGCAACACAAAAATAATTTTTCAATTTCAATCAGTAGTTCCTGAAATTAGGGCGTTCAAACAAACTCTTCTGCTTTATAATATTAGTATAGATTGGTGTTTAGAAACCATACTAGTACACGATAACACTCCCTTCCCTCTCATACACCACGCCACGCCACACCACGCCGTAACACACCACACCACACTCGCAACAAAAAATTCCGACTACTTTAAAATTATACTCAATTAAAATCGGGGTTTATAAGATAAAGAAATATAACCGACTTCACACAAAAAAGTGAAAAATAACTTTAGCTTCAGAAGTCGGTGACCTTTTTTTGATTGATTTAGTTTTTTTGTCACCGACTTCTGAAGCTAAAGTTATTTTTCACTTTTTAGTGGTTCAGATGTGCTTCACGTCGTTACGCTGTGAAAGAGTTTGACAGCGTAACGGCGTGATTTTTTGTTATGAACTGGTGTAAACAATAGAGAGACATGAGATTTCAGCGATCCCAGTACATTTGCTATCATTTATTGAGGAGTTCCCGTCGCCTATCATCCGAAGTTCTTCATCAGATCTTTACCAAATTTGAAATGGGATCACTCCAAGAACGTACTCATCCTAAAACTACCCAAATCGCTTCTGGTGTGCCTATAAAATTTAAGGAATTCACTCTATTTCTCCAGGATCCCATTAAATGGAACTTAACACATCTAACTGTCGAAATCTGAGTGTATTGTACACTTCTGCGTACTCCCTCAGAGCATACAGGCGTGATGTTACGTCACTATGTTACATAAACAATAAACAAGCAAGCGATTGCAGCAATTACTGCAGCTTTGCCGTGTATTTTTGAAGAGTTCCATTTATATCTCCGAAGATCAGCGTCAGATCTTATGAAATGGGTCCACACGGAAAGCACCAGCTTTCAAATAAAAAAAAGAATCACCAAAATCGGTTTACCCAGTCGAAAGTTCAGAGGCAACAAACATTGTCGAAATCCGGGAGTATTGTACACATCTGCGTACCCCTTCAGAGCATACAGGCGTGATGTTACGTCATGATGTAGTATGAACAATGAACCTACAAGCGATTGCAGTAATTACTGTAGATTCGCCGTCTATTTTTGAAGAGTTCCATTGTATATCTCGGAAGATCAGCATCAGATCTTCAGCAAATTAAAATGGGACCAAACGAAAAGCACCAGCTTTCAAATAAAAAAAGAATCATCAAAATCGGTTCACCCAGTCGAAAGTTCCGAGGTTACAAACACACAAAAAAAAAGTACAGACGAATTCATAACCTCCTCTTTTTGGAAGTCGGTTGAAAATCGACTCCTCCTATTGTTGAAGTCGGTTAACATGTAGCCTAAGTTACTCGGGTCGTAATAACGAATCGATTGACACCTTATTCATCAAAATCGGATGAATAGTTTAGACGCTACGGAGGAACATACATATATACATAGACTGCTAAAATCAAAACCCTTCCTTTTAGCTTTGCCGCAGTCCGGTAAAAAAAAACATTTGTCTCTTTCTTATGGCAAAAGAAATACGATGTATTATGCATCAACATTACACAACACCTTGGTTTTTGGAGAAAATTGTTCGCCAAATCAATATTGACTCACAATTTGACCATGTATGACGAAATTATTCGGTAGTACCTATGGTTGTGAGGTATCGGTATTTTTCATACAGATATCATATGTAAGGAGCTCGTGGCTAAGTACTAACAGCCGCTCAGGTCGATATTTTGGTTAAGCCGTGCTTGCCTAGGTTGGTCTGTGGATGGGTGACCACCCGATTGACGTAGTGGTAGTGACGCTGCTTTACGTTCTTAGGGTCCTGGGTTCGAATCCCGGTAGAAGCAAATGTTTGTGTGATGAGCACGGACATTTATTTCCGAGTTATGGATGTTTATATGTATAATAAGTATGTATTTACAAACAAAAAAGTATATATGTAGTATATCAACTATCTAGTGTCCACGACACAAGCTTTGCTTAGTGTGGCACTAGGTGGCGCTGTGTGTTAATGTCCAGCAATATTTTTTTTTTTTAAAAACCACCCATAACATACCAAGCTTCCTCCGTACTGGCGTTGGTCCCGGCTGTCATTTGTAAATCTTTGACAGTCGTTACAGGTAGTTAGTGGCCCAAAAAGTCTGACAACCAGTCTTACCAAGTGGTATTGCTCAGTACTAAGTTGGTTGTCTAGGTCAGATAGGCAGTCGCTCCATGTAAAATACTGGTATTCAGCTGCATCCGGTTATACTGGAAGCCGACCCAAACATAATTTAGAAAAGGCAGGCAGATGATGTGTGTGTTGTGTGAGTGCAAAAAAATTCTAACAATCTGGATAAAGGCACTAAATTTCGCAGACACTGAGGCACTATTGCAACACACAAAATGAAACACTCACACACACGTCCACACACACACACACACCCACGCACACACACCCACACATACACACACAAACACAGTTTATATCTAAGGGCCTAAATAAATTGTATTTTGCTGTGGAAGAGCGGAGTCTCCTAACACAGGCATTCCTTGCTTAAAAGGAGGCTCCAATCACCAACTAATGTAAAACTTTTTGGTTATAAAATAAAGATTTGTAAAGATTTGTAAAGATTTGTTGTAGGTATTTATGTGTTTTGTGAGTGTGTGTGTTTAAGAGGCCTGCGGAGCATGCGTTCATACAAACGTAATACCAAAATAATTTATAAATCAACGTATTCTTAAGGTAGTGTGTATTTATTTCGATTGGATTATAGAATATTGTATATATAGGTTCCCAAATATATATTTTGAATGGACACTGATTTTAACAAGAGTTTTGAGAAAAACAAGTTTTCTGTGGAAATTTTAAATTCCTCATAACTCATTTTTATATCATTTTCCTTTACCCTTTTTACGCTGACCGGTAAAAAAAAACCATTTACTTCGAGCAACATTAATTCATGTGGAGTTACAAATACAAACAATCACACAAACGATAATAACACACACATCAAATAAAATAAAACAGTATAAAAAGGCAAAATCTAACCGATGCGGCGACGCGACGGCAGCATGCCTATCACATCAGTGCCGTAGGGCAATCCATCCGGTCCGCGATCATCTCCAGAACTCAAAACTCAAACTCAAACCATTTATTTCAACTAAACCATTACGGCACTTTTGAATGTCAAATTACAAATAAAATCAAAGCTACAGTCACAGTCACAAGGCATAATAACTTGAGAAAGTACTGTAGTTGCCCATTCCCTAGCGTAGATCTCAATGGAGAAGAACGGGCAAGAAACTCCATGGACACTCTTTTTAAATCAATATATTGTTACAAAATCTTGGTTACATCATTCATGTGTGATTATACATATATGTGAGAACGATGTAGAAAGACGTGCACATTAAGGGCGTCCAGAGAAAAGATTAAATCAACAATGTAAAAAAAAAAAGAAATTAAAATTAACCATGGCAGCTAAGAACAGAACAGACAAAAGACATTTGTTAAAGGCAAAAGATTTTCAAATTAAAATTCAGACTTCAGTTAGGTTAAAATAAAGATAAAATGCGCATGTTTTTAAAGGTTCTCTTCCGCTCCATCTTTTGTTTCAATAAAATTGTTATTTTATACGAAAAAGTTGAACTTACTAAAAGATCTTATCTTACTTCTCATAATATTGATGGAAGTATGTTTGTTACTCTTTAACGCAAAAACTACCGAAGAGTTTTGCATGAAATTTCGCACAGATATAGTATATAACCTCGATTAACACATAGGATACTTTTTGACCCAGTGTATGATCCTTTGGGACAATTATCGACCTCTACGCGGGCGAAGCCGCGGGCATAGACTAGTTATTTTATTCGAATACGTCAAAGCTACGATAGGATCTAGAATAGTTTTTGATGACCCTCGTTAACCTAAAGTTATTTGAATTCAAGGTATTATATGATAAAATCGGCCATTTTTATTACACAGAAACTGCCTTGTAAAGACAAATTGGTATTTATCTAGAATGTTAAGTTATTTTGCTTGAGTTTGATACTTATAGAAGGTGATCAACCGAAAATGGTGACTAATAGCAATGTCGCTATCTACGGTAGCGATTTTCAAGGAGTTATATTTGTACATCGATGTTTTGGGCGTGGAAAATATAACTTTGATCAAAATTCCAGTTTGGCCATAACAATTAGAAACTTGTTTGTTGATTGGCTAAGCTAATATAACATAAAGGGTGTAAAACACCTCTTAACGAAGCCGAAAAGCACTTGTTCTCCCGCAATATGATCGTTTATTTGTTCTACACCATATCTGGGAACCTTCTAGTTACGGAGATACTGCGGGTCAAAATCCAAACTCTTTGACAAGATTTTTTTTTAAATACACGTATATGCTGTAATATTTTTACTTTTAAACAACTCTACGATCCCCGTACTATTCAATCCACCCATCAGCACAATGTTTTAAGTGTGTTACACGCCAAATTAAAAGTAGTTTCCCAGCAATATTTTTTACGTAAAGTTACTTAGTTTGATGTACAGAATGCTTAGTTGTCGGCTTCGTGATGAGGTTGTTTACACCCTTCTCTTTTTTCTTTTGTTTTTAAGATGGGAAATCATCAAATAACTTCTCCCACACTGGGCGGAGCGGGAGGGGAGTATCAGACTTTTACTGACTAAAACTTATCCATGTTCCTTCCTCGCTCTTTAAGTTTCGGGGCCGCGGTATCTCTTTAAAACAGTCCCGCAACTCCGGCAGGAGGTTGTTGACACCCTGTATTATGAGTATTAATATACAAAAATTAACAATCCCCCTTCTGTTACAGAGAAGACATGGAGAAGGTGAACATAAAGTTTCATGACAACGACACAGTGACCTACCAACACAACAAGATCCTTCGCTTCGTTCCTGAGATGTCCGTAGATAAGAACCAAAAGCTGGTCGTACCTAATATCCCTTTACTGGTAAGTGAAACAACCCAACGAACAATTTTCCCCTATAACCAAACCTTGTATCTCAAAAAGCTGGGTAAACGTTGTAGAAAGGTTTTGGCGGTGATTTATTGTTGTGTAAAAGCGTTTGCCAATACATTAAACCAAAAACGACCTATTAGGAATTTATATAAAGGTTTACTTCGCACCTTTAAAGACCTTTACAGACACCAAATAGAGATTGCGTTACTGTTATATCAACTGTATTAGGCCAAAATTGTCATACCTACTAAGGGGGAGGTATAATTGCGCCACTTTCTTTGTAGGTGCACCTTCTTAGGCCTTTTATTTGACCACCGATTAGTTTTTACAAAACGTTATATGGTCTTCTAAACAACTAACTTTTGTTGGTTAGGAGGTCAATTAACCGGACGACAAATTGTCTTGTTATCTCCTTTAAATATCCTTCCTTTTGATACCCTACTCAAAAAGTTAATGTTAACGACTTACAATTCAACGCCAGAAATCCGCAGCTTTGTTTTATATTAAAAACACCTATCTAAGGACACTTTTGTTTTTGAGACATATATGGTATCTTAATCGTCGGAATCCATCCAGCCTTTTGGAAGATATGAGGTTACATAGGTATTTACAAACATGGATGAAACGCGCGAGAAATATCGTACTTTCCAACTCGCAACTCACGTAATTCTTTTTCGTTCATATTTACTCCTCACCAGGGATTGAAAACCGGTACGTAAGTTTAAGTTACTAATAATAAGCTTAGTTCTCCATCTACGTGAGTCTACCCAATTTTTTTTTGGTTTGGGTTCCGATGTACCGATTTTAAATACAACCAGTATTTTATAACCTAGAACCTTTCAATCGGATGATTTTATACCGGTTCCTTGTCACCCGACTTAAAGGATCCTTACGGAAGAGGGGATGGGGTTCAAAGCGTGCTTAGCATACCATAAGTACCTTTTATTTTAGGTCGCTTTCGTTCCGCACCTCAAAAGACAAGTTTGGACTCGCTTTACCTAAGAACCGGTAAATTAAAAGTTCCAATTCAGGTTCCTGTCATGGTATTGGTACCTATTGTTACCGGAAACCCTAAATACCGGTATTTTGGAAGACTCGGTAAAATAAAGGTTCCAATTTAGGTTCTGGTTCCTGTTCCGGTTTCGGTACCGGAAATTATTATCAATCCCTGCTCCACACACAATAGCTCCATCTTTTCCTTGGTATTTATCTGCCTCTCCATGCATAAACATGGATAATGTAACAAACAATGTTTCTCCTGTTCTAGACGGTGACTTCCTTCTCTCCGAACCTGGCAAGCTGGGTGTTCAACCTGCTGGTCTCCGGGTTGGCTATTACGTATCGAGACAGAGCTAAACCATTCGTTCATGTCACTGCTGAAGAACTGGTTTTTGGGTAAGATCCTAATAAAATATCATCATCAATATCATCTTAGCCGAAAGACCACATTGACCGGTCTCGTGCACTAGCATCCAACGGATTCCCGCAACCTTCACCGGGTCATCAGTCCAACTAGTGGGAGGTTGTCCATCACAACGTCTTCCGGTTCGCGGTCGCCACTCCAGATCTTTTCGGCACCATCCGTTCTACGAGCAATGTGCACTGTCCACTACCATTTAAGTTTGTAATTGAAAGGGTAGGTATTGTACGTAGGTACCTACCTTAAATTAAAATAAAATTTTAAAAAATATCGCTAGACATTACACACAGCGCCGTCTAGTGCCACAAGTGTAAGCAAGGCTTGTGTCGTGGTCACCGGATAGCTGAGACTACATTTATGTACTTTTTTGTTTGTAAATAACATCCATGACTCGGAACACAAACATTTGCTCCAACCGGGATTCGAACCCAGGATCTTAAGAACGTAAGGTAGCCTTACTACCGCTGCGCTATTCGGGTCGTCCAGACCTTACTATTTACACTTTTTTAATCATATACATCACTCATTACAAATACTCCGATTCATACAGGGTGTAAACGGCCGACGTCACGAAGTATGACGGCTTAAAATACCGACCAAGCATTAAAATATTGTAACGCACTCAAAATATTGTGCTAATCGATGAATTGAATAGTACGAGGTTCGTGGCAGTGTTGAAAGTACCTAAAGTTCAATAAAGTTGTTACATTAAAACACTGTGTGTGTGTGTTTAATAAGAAGACCACGTTGAAGATATTTGCTAAAGCTAAGCACATAGTAGTCAAAACGAACTAGGCCGGCTAATTCTAAAATCAACTTAATACTGCTAAGGATGTCTGTATAACGGAAGCCCCTTGATAAACTTAGTTATTTCCCTTATTTATCTAACTGTTCTACGCATTTTAAACAATTTTAAGATATACAGGGTGTAAACCACCTCATCACGAAGCCGTCAACCAAGCATTCTGTACATCAAACTAAGTAACTTTACGCAAAAATTATTGCTGGGAAGCAACTTTTTTTTTGGGGTGAAAAATCATGTGTTGTGGTGGAACTCAATGTAATGCACTTAAAACATTGTGCTGATGGATGAATAGTACCGGGGTCGTAGAAGTGTTTTAAGTTAGTACTTTTTTGCAAAAAATAAAACGGAATTTAAAAAAAAGTCAAAAAATAACTTTAGCTTATGAAGTCGGTGACCTTTGTTTGATTGATTTTTTTTTGTCACCGACTTCGGAAGCTAAAGTTATTTTTGACCTTTTTGTTTTTTTTTTAAGTCGGTTTTATTGTTTGCAAAAAAGGTTTTTATTTTTCACTTTTTTGTGGTTTACATATGCTTGGTACACATGGAAAGTGCATACCGTTACAATTACAACAGGTACAATTACATAGGTATGGTTTTGAACAAAAAAGTGATTGCAATTATGATGAGAACAAGTGCCTTTCGGCTTCGTGAAGAGGTATTTTACACCCTTTATTATGGACATCTAATATTAACAATATAATTTTATTTACAGATACAACGACCCGCTGGTGACACTGGCTCACTATTTCTACCCGAAAGGAAAGAGACCGAACAGTCAGATGGGATTACTTCTAGCTGTAAGTATCTACGAGTATATCTTCACTAATATTATAAACAGGAGAGATTTGTATTTTTGTGTGGAACGAATAAACAAAAAACTACTGGACCGATTTGAAAAATTCTTTCAGCAATGGATAGCCACATTATCAGCGAGTAACATAGGCTATATTTTATTCCCGTAATCTAATGGGAACGGGAGCGACGCGGGTGAAACCGGGTGACGTCCGCTAGTATTTCGAACTCATCCTAAGATAATTTCTTACCATCTGTCTCTCTTTTCCCAACTATGTTGGGGTCGGCTTCCAGTCTAACCGGAAGCAGCTGAATACCTGTACTTTACATGGAGCGACTGCCTATCTGACCTATTTATCAACTGGCCACTGTGAAGCTCGCTAGTGCGTGCGGTTTAACGTTTAGCGTCAACTCGCTCGCAGCCTATAAAGTACAGTCAAATGTTTTTTTTTAATATTTATTTTAGAATCAAGTCGTATAAAATATCTTATACATACATTTAAAGTGGAAAATACAGAGATCTTCAAGGTTCTTCTCTTGCTGAATTCTGCCCGTGGATGGGACTTTATGAGGGTATGAAGAAAAGGGAAAAAAAAAAGCTGTAAAGCTCTTCATCCCCTATAGAAAAGGGAGAATCCTCCGCCCAGACGAGTGTTGTCTGGTGAGCTACTGCCCGACGGTTGTTGTCGGGATCTCGAATATACTCTTAAGTCTCGGATAATGTTGCTTGCGCGATGCAGGATTTGTGACGTGTTCCACTGTTAGTTCATCATCTTTGTCATAGATGGCGCTGTAATACGTTTTCGTCAATGTTGTTTAGTACTTTTTGTAGTGCTGTTATAGGACCTTCAGGTCAGGTCAAGTGTTATTACGTTTTTCCTTCAGGGATTTCTCAATAGCCGTCACTATGTGTGATATAGCAATATGATCGCCCCCTTAAACATTACTGGCATTATGTCGGTATACTAATAGGTACACTTGGGCCCTCAGGGTTTGCAGGCGTGATGTGAAGCTATTTTGTTTTATTCAATATCTATTTCTTTTACAGAGAAACGGCACTCTAGATGAAGTATCAACGATGTACACTGGACAAAAGCAGATGGACAGATTTGGATACATGGACAAGATCAATGGATTGGACCATCTACCTCATTGGAAGGATAAGCCTTGCAACGACATTCGGTGAGTTAAAAAAATATTTATGTTTCCGGGCATTACACACACCGCCATCTAGTGGCACACTAAGCAACGAGGCTTGTGTGGTGGACACCACCTTTGATATACTATACAGGGTATAAGTAACCTCATCACGATGCCGTCAACCAAGCATTCTGTACATCAAACTAAGTAACTTTACGCAAAAAATATTGCTAGGCTTATTATTTTTTTTGGGGTGAAATGTCATGGTTTTTGGTAAAACTCAATTGTAACACCCTCAAAACATTGTGCTGATGGATGAATTGAATAATACAGGGCATCGTGGAGGTGTTTAAAGTAAAAATCTTAAAATAGAATGACGGGGAGAACAAGTGCTTTTCGGAAAGTTTTCTACACAATTTGTAGATACTTTTTTTTTGTAAGTTATTCTCTGTAATCTAAAAGCCCCTTAGTTTCGTAGTAGTGAGTGCGACTACTCCATACTCCAAGGAGTAGGACAAAGATTTGGGCTTGAGGATGGTGAGCTATGGGCTAGCTCGCCGTCCGTCCGTCTTATGACGACAGGCCGTGTCGACGGCGCGTTCGTGTTCCTCGTGCGCCTCAAGGAGATGTCAGCATAAAAGGAGGGGCCCGCAAAAGCCGAAGCCTGCCGGGGCTGCGGGCCTGTTCGAAAGAGATACCGCGGCCCTGGAATGTAAAGGGCGAGGAAGGAACATGGATGGGTTTTAGTCAGTAAAAGTCTGACACTCCCTCCCGCTCCGCCCAGAGTGGCAGAAGTCATTTGATGATTTTCCAGTAAGTCCAAAAAAGTATAGAAATTTCAGATCGGCCAGTGTTATTAGGTTTTTCAATAATGAATTTCTCAGTAGCAGCCACGGGAGTCTGGATATGTGGCTGCTTGATGGCAATGGGCTCGCCCCTATTACATGGGCCTTAAACATAATTGGCGAAATGTGGGTGTACTACTAGTTACACCTCTGCCAACCCTTCAGGAGTTACAGGCGCGGTGTTAATATATGTATATTATGTATTTTCTCAGTCGCAGCCAGGAATTAGGTTATAAAGTGGTTGGTATTATACCTCCTTGCCTCATGAAGCTTTTAAAGCCGTCAGTCCTTCGCCAGATCTCTTTCTGGCCGATTTATTGGATTATCAGCATAAATGGATAGTGTGTCTGTGGATCTTTGTGCATGTTCAGTATTCATAGCTAATCTCCGTTGCGATTAGGCATAAAATTAAATAAAACTTGGACTTTCAGTGCTAGAGCAAACTGTCCTTCGAGCCGGATTCTTAATAAAAATAGAGATTTTATTACTTTGATTAGTTTAATATTTCTTACACAATTGTTATTTAATAACCTAAACAAAACACATAAAAGTTAAAGGAAAACGTCTTAACAATCATCTTAAATAACTACGAACAGTTTTTATTGCTTATAATTAATCGCTATTTGTATTACTTACTAATGATTTTTGTAATTAGTTTTGCAGTTAATTATAATATAAACTATTTGCAATAACAGTTAGTGAGACATTAATTGTTTTACGCAAGTATTGTATAAAACACATTCAATGAAAACATATATCAGAAACTTGACATAATCATGACGTATTATTGCCTCGCTGATGTAGTAGGAGCTGCTGAGCAAGCGGTCCTGGATTCTAATTCCAAGTCGGGCACAGTGTTGTTGGGTTTTCCAGTGTTGTGGGAATTTCTCAATAGGAGCCACGGTGTTAGCATGTGTGGCCGGGGCTCCGTCTGCTGCAGTGTGTCGGACGTGGTACAGCACGGTGATGTGGCTGACTGCTGGCGTCGACTGGGAGAACATTTGAAGCTCTCAATCGGCCAAAACAGCCAGTCCTTGATGAGACTGAGGGTGCTGACTGTGCTTCCGCTGCATGCTGGTCAGGGATATATTTGACGCTAGCTGAAGAAACTGTTGATGATGATTATAACGTCATGTTGCTCGAAGGTCACGCTGACGACAATGACGGGGTCCCCAGTTTAAGAGTATGACGAGCAAGGTGTACATTTCCTTAATAATCCATTAAAAAGGAAGGATCCTGTGACCAGACGAGTGTTTGACCTGGTCGGCTGTTGCACGACAGTTATTCTTAGGTTTTCCCTTATGGTCATAACTCGCAGAGAGCATTAATTTCGTAAATTAGGATTTTGATCTTAGTTCTTCATTTATGTCATAGATGGCGCTGTAGCACATTTGGTTTTGTACTATTTCACTGAAGTTGTTTTTGTACTATTTCACTGAAGTTATTTTTGTACTATGCCGCTACAACATCAGTTTGAAACATCGCTAGTAAATTCAATCAAGTTGTTGATGATCTGGTACACGAATATTGATTTCAGCCATGTTTATATTGTGACTTCTATGTCCTGCTAACGATCTCTTTTTCAATTTATTAACATAAAATTCGTACCAAATTTCACGATTACTCCTAACAATCATGATAAAAACGGCAATAACATACTTAAAGTTATTAAAAAAATCGTCGATGATTAAAAGTATAATCCTTCTATCGTTAGAAAACCAGATGAAATAACCATGTAACATTAACACATCACTTAATATAAATATTAACGTCGCTATGTACAACCGACGACAGTTGCTAGTAGTTGTACGATCGCCTGTATTGAAACTACGACAAATTGAATTAACAATTACAATAAACAGAACACAATTCGCTATAACAGGTATCAATGTACATAAGTTTATTGTTATTGTACTTATTTTTTCAGACATATTTAGATAACTTTCTTCAAGAACATACAGGCCGTAAAAAAATAGGGTACTTATGAAAGACACACCCCAAGCAAAGATATTGGTTTTTAAATACCTCCTTCGGATACCTCCTTGGAAAACTTTGACAAGGTCCACGTAAAATAAATGACTTAAGACAACCAACCAATGGGCCCTCACTGCCCGTAAGTATATGTCTTGAAATTCGAATAGTCTTATAATCCATAGGTTTGTGTAGTAGATAAAATCAAGTACGCCGTAATATACTAATGACTTCTCGGAACTGAATATGAAGTTTGCGAAAATTATATTGAGGTACACGTAGTTTCGATAGTTTCGGAACTTTCGGAAAGCACACCACGATGTTAAACCATATATTAACGCAACTGTTGTCAGCGCATGCGTCAAGTGATGTAGAATCGAAGTGACCAAATAATAAGTTTCCAAATCCGACTGATATTCAGCCGCTGTAGAGTTTTGAATACTCGAGTCGTTGTCAGCCATGGCGAATGTCACTTGCACAGTTTAAAATCAATTCACTATTGATTGAAATTATTTAAAACCTTTTTTTTTTAATAATTAGGCGGTAAGCACTACTACGTGCGAATAATAAATGTTGCTTTTAAAAGATTTTATAATAAATGAATTAGTTTTATTCGTTTGTTTCCCCTCAAATATTACTATCACAAAATTGTACTTTTATATAAAATTATAATTATATATGTCACCGTAAAATTGTCAAACACGTTATAGTGTAATCTCTCTAGCGATATTGTAAACTCTCGAATTATTGTCAAACGAACATACTGCTTACAAAAAACGCATTAATTTTCGTGAAATGCATACGATGGTAGTCAACTCACGCGGTGTGGAGGGAAGGAGGGGACCCCCTTGCCCAGTGGTCCCACTCTCATGAAAAGATACTGTACCATTCCTGTGAAATATCGATTAATATAAACTAACCTTAAAACACTTTATATTTCCCTAAAAGGCGTAGTCGACGGAGCCCCGCTTTGCGGGTGCAGGTTTTAAAGGAACCTAACTAACCTAACGGGGGGGGTGCCCCAACTCCCGATTATGAGGGCCGAGATACTTCCGTTTGTTCAGTTGACAATAATTCGACAGTTTACAATATCGCTAGAAAGAAACACGTTACATTGTAATATAACGTTTTTGACAGTTTTACGGTGACATATATAAAATAATGAATGACTAATTAGTTTTAAAAGAGGAAAACAATATATATCAGCAGGAAAGTGCATTTAATTAACAATTGCACAGTGATAACGAGCCCGAATTAGGTACTTGTAATTGGTTGCGGATTCGAATCCAGACAAATGTATTTATTTATACAAAAGGGAAATCCAAACTCTATAGAAACTTGTCCCTGGCATTACAGGGCTAGAATTTTGCCATAAATTGGATCATTTGGGAATGTTTCACGAGCCTAATTTTCAGGCGATGCCGATAGCCAAATTGGTAAAATCAGACGTAAACAATCTAATTAGAGTTAAATATATTTTTTTGTGATATAGTTTCTAGAGCTTTAAAAAGAGTTTAAAACGAAAAAATCGACTTAAAAAATTGATCTCTTTATCATCGAGAACTTTGCACTTGGACTCGTCATTTGGAGTTTATTGACAGTAATTGTAACAGGCAGTCAGTGGATCGAAATATTGACAACCCGTCTTACCATAGAGTACCGTAGTACCCACTTTTTTTTTGACATTCAAAAGTGCCGTAATGGTCTTATTGAAATAAATGCTTTGAGTTTGAGTTTGACATACTTAGTTGAGAAATGGCAGGCAGTTACTGGCTACAGACGATAAACAAATAGTCAAAACTGGATTGAATATTAAATGGAGCGACTCCAAAACCCAGTTAGAACTTGTTAATACGATAGCTCTTGGTAACACTATGTAGTCAAGCATATTATAAGTTGGGGGATTACATTGATGATAAAAATGCTTGGCTCAATGCCGGCCCTACTCCACAACCACAGGAGCAATCTAATTGATTCCCAGTCAAGTTATTGTGGAAGATGCAGAAGATTGTAATAATATCCTTGCATTGTATAGATTCCATCTCTTAATATTATATAATTGCATACCACATGTGTGAGTTCTATGTATTGTAAAGCCACCATTTTACTTTAGTTATCTTTTTTTTTCTTTTTTTACTTGAATATGCCCTGGCGACTGAGAGAATGTCATGCTCACTCAAATGTCTCGGTGATGGTGGCGGGTGTGTTGGGTCATTTGATTCCCTTCAATATTGTCGAGTTGAATGGCGCTGATACATGCGTCATGTTCGTGAACGGGCGCTGTCAATTGAGACTGGTCAACTCTCAGCTGCCACGGTTAATTTTAATTTATTTATTTTTTAAGTTCATTTAATCTTTTCTCTGGACGCTCTTAATGTGCACGTCTTTCTACATCGTTCTCACACATATGTATAATCACAACATGAATGATGTAACCAAGATTTTGTAACAATATTTTGATTGAAAAGAGAGTGTCCATGGAGTTTCTTGCCCGTTCTTCTCCATAGAGATCTACGCTAGGGAATGGGCAACTACAGTATTTTCTCAAGTTATTATGCCTTGTGACTGTGACTGTAGCTTTGATTTAGTTTTGCATTTTTGACATTCAAAAGTGCCGTAATGGTCTAATTGAAATAAATTATTTGAGTTTGAGTTTGAGTTTAAGACTGGTTATCAGACTTTTTGGGCCACTGACTACCTGTAACGACTGTCAAAGATTTACAAATGACAGCCGGGACCTACAGCTTAAAATGGTTTCCGGGGCACGGAGGAAACCCGGTATGTAACGTGTGGTCACCCATCCACAGACCAACCTAGGCAAGCATAGCTTAACCTAAAGAACGACCCGAGCGGCTGTTATTATTTAGCTACGAGCTCCTTCTGACGTCAGTACAACTTAATAAATAAAAATATGTATGTATTGCCAAACAAATATAATATTTACTTGCGTCGTTTCAAGGCCAGTAATTTTCCCTTTAGCAATAGGTACTCCGAAGAATACCAATGTGCAAATACTTTAAAGTAAATCTAGTTAAGAAATAAGTTACTCTGCCGAATCTCTGTACCGGTAATCTTTCAAAAGATCTTTACCCGACTGTCCAGGAAGTATTTCCTTTTTCGCACGTATTTTGTATGCGTGTTACTTTTTAAATTTCGTTATCTGTACTTAATATTATAAAGCAGAAGAGTTTGTTTGTTTGTTTGTTTGGTTGGTTGAACGCGCTAATCTCAGGATCTCCTAGTTCGAATTGAAAAAATCTTTTTGTGTTGGAAAGTCCATTTATCGAGGAAGGCTGTAGGCTATATAACATCACGCTACGATTATTAGGAGCGGAGCAGGAATGAAAAATGTAGCAAAAACGGGTTTTTTTTTTCCTTTCGTTTTTCTTTCTTATGTGACGCAGACGCGTGGGTAGCTTTACTCTCCCATCAGTGGGAATATTATTGGCTAATGACGCTACGTTCCGATGTGCTAATTCTCGATCACCAAACAAAAGAAGCCGTATACAAAAACTAGTCTACAATTTTTTCTCTAATCCTGCTAAATAAATATTCGTATTGGTTTTTTCTTTAAATAAACTCGACACAGTACTTAGAATACTAGTACTTATCTAATATTTGTTTAGCAAACAAACGAAGGTAAATACCTTCGCTTGTTCGACATGCAATTTTAAATACAACCTCACTGAACGCATGACGTGACGTACGAAGCTTTGTTTACACGAGAACCATTTCTCGCCTCATGAACATACACGGGCAGGCTGACGGGAAGGTCCCGGCTGTCATTTGTAGATCTTTGACAGTCGTTTACAGGTAGTCAGTGGCCTGAAAGTCTGACAACCAGTCATATAAAAAATAAAAATAAAATAAATATTGCTGGACATTAACACACAGCGCCACCTAGTGCCACACTAAGCAAAGCTTAAAATAAATAAAATAAATAAAATAAATAAAATAAATAAAATAAATAAAATAAATAAAATAAATAAAATAAATAAAATAAATAAAATAAATAAAATAAATAAAATAAATAAAATAAATAAAATAAATAAAATAAATAAAATAAATAAAATAAATAAAATAAATAAAATAAATAAAATAAATAAAATAAATAAAATAAATAAAATAAATAAAATAAATATCGCCGGGCATTACCCTCAGCCCCATCTAGTGCCACACTAAGCAAGGCTTGTATCGTGGTCATACTACATATATATTTTTTGTTTGTAAATACATACTTATTATACATATAAACATCCATGACGCGGAAACAAATGTCCATACTCATCACATAGACATTTGCTCCTACCGGGATTCCAACCCGGGACCCTAAGATCGTAAGGCAGCCTCACTACCGCTGCGCCATTCGGGTCGTACTAACTGGGTTGTGGAGCTCAGATAGATAGCCGTTCCATGTAAAATACTGGTATTTAACTGCAACTGGTTGGACTGGAAACCGACCCCAACATAGTTGGGAAAAGGCGCGCAGATGATGAACGAGGAAGTCGTGGGGTGTTCGAAAGTGAAGACCTACTAGACTTTGAGGGCCGAAAGGTGTCGTATATAGACGTTTCCGAATAGTGGTACGCGACACCACACTGCGAAACACGATGCCGACAGATTTACGTGTAAATCATTGTCTATTTAGTCTGTCCGAATCGTCTGATTTTGACGGTACTTTTATTTTGTGGTTAGCTAAGTTTATAAGTGAACAAGTTTGGCTTTTGTTTTAGAAAAAAATCTAACTTTGACCCCTAATAACACCGTAACTAGAAAAAAAATCGCAATGGCGCAACAAATTCGGCTTCGCTAAAAGTACTCTTATTGCCGTTAGGGTGGCAATTCTCGCTTCCAACGAGATCCCATTCCATTCTTCCCCGAAATTTCTCGCCTTATAACGGGCGAGTAATAGATCTAGTGTAAATAGACCTTTTCGGTCGAAGGTGTCACTAACAGATAAGTATGATATAATAACGCCAATATTTATCAGTTCCTCGCTAAAAATATCCTATTTCCGTCAATATTGCCGAATGAGGTCAATGTCGTGTTTATTTTTGTAGTTTTATTTATTTACTAGCTGACCCGCGCAACTTCGTCTGCGTCACATAAGAGAAAGAGAGGGTTACAGAGAGTGGGTCGTAAGCACCTATAATACAGTTATCAAAGAGCACATCACTCACATCCTTCCGCATAATGAAAATGCGCTCCCGGTACATGATCATTATTTTGCTGCGGAATTACTTAAAACGGTGTATCTCCTAAGATATACATTGAAGTCAATTTACGTAAGTACCCAAGGGCAATTTTGCTCAAAATCAAATACTTGTGATTAACAACGTATTTATTTGAATAAGAATAAATTACCATGTTTACAAAAACAGCTTTAAAGGCTTCTATTGACAGCTTTACATCTTCATACTTAGATACTCGATGACAGTCATACTCCAGCTAGGTCTGCAGTTCTCATCAAGGTGCATTAAATGAGCCGCAACACGATATAGCTGATGTAAACCGATGCGGACCTCTTACAAGTGCTTACCATTTAAAATTTCAAACTCTACGTCCCTACGCTATGACGCCGTGTCTTAAAGTGCACAACCTCTTCAAAGCTTAGAAACCTTCAAATTGCGGTATTAATATTTTACGGTGACTTTCGAGACATTCCAATTTTAAAGAGTATTAGCAATTTTGCACCAAATTTGTATGTGAGTTCAACCTTTTTAGAATAAAATAGGATTGGGTTTTGAAACATGTATCAAAATAACTTGTAGTTTATATCAAAATCTCGAAAGAGTATTGATATCAAATTCGAAACAAATCACCGCCAAAATAACTTTCTACCCCTTTTGAACCCCGTTAGGGGATGAATTTCAATGCAATATGAAACGCGTCCATCAATTCTGTTAATATTGTTGATTGCAAAGTTTGAAGTAGATTGGACCAAGGAATTACATTTTCCCATACAATCTTTGCCCCCCCTTTTCACCCCCTTAGGGGTATAATTTCTAAATTCTTTCTTATCGTATGCCTACGTTATACAGAAAATACACCCTCCAAGTTTCAGGTTTCTACAATCTGCGGTTTAGGCTGTGCGTTGATCCTTCAGATAGTCTTTCAGGACAAAGCATTTTTTATTTCTAGATAGTAGGATTTGTACTCGCTTGTAATGTTTTTGTAACTTTTCCGGCTGTATGTCTTATGTAAAATAAAAAATAATGATTGGCATCAAAAAAATGTTTTGTGTAAAATAGCAATTTTCTGGCTAAGTAACAATTTTCCCTACACTGCCCCGCTGAAAGTATTTTTTTTTTGCGATTTCTGACTCTTTGAGTACTCTAACCTGGGTTGGTTTGGAAGAACTTCTAAGAACTTCTTCTTCTTCTTCTTCTTCACTTCTTGATTAGTGTCGGAAAAATGATCGATTGGCATCAAAAAACTTGTTTTATGTAAAATGGCTATTTCCTTGCTAACTGTACTTTATTTTTTAATTAAATCTGTGAATGGGGATAAAAATTTTGTACAAAAATTACGGATTGTTACCTAAGACCATTTTTGTGTAGCTGCAGCTCCCCTTACTGTCGTTTACCGTTTCCACCCTATATTACCAACTGCTTATACTGAGGAAAGACGATTTTCTTGAATTCCGCTATTTTGGGCGTATTCACTTCAAAAATCAAATTTCAAGAAAATTGAGAAATTACATTTACCTGTATTAGATTTGAAGTATTTATAGCGACTTTTAAAGGTTTCCACTCCAATGGATTTTATTGTATAGGTGTATGAAGTTAATTAATTTTAAACACAAAACCCTCTTTTTTACGTCTTTGGATGATTTTTTTTAAAAATGCTGAAACAGGTTTTTCTTTATTTTTAATAATAAGTATTTACTCTGAGTTTCTTGAATCTAGAACAATCTAAAATTTTTTTTTCATACAAACTTTTCCCCCCCTTTTCCCCCCCTTTTTCCAAAATTTTCCATAATTTCTATAGCCTAAGTGTTATTCTGAGTTTATTTAAATAGATTAGTGAAGTTTTCATCAAAATCCGTCCAGCAGTTTTTACGTGATGCGCGGTCAAACAAACAAACAAACAAACACGAATTTTAAAAATGGTTTTAATATGTTCAGTTACTTATTTTAAGTCACCCTGATCGGTTTTTTTTTTAAATATTCAATGTACAGATTTTTTGGTCTCAATGATTTTATTATATGTATAGATAGACTAAGGTCCATGTTCACCAAGAAGATGACAGACTGATTATCTGAAACAACTGTTTAAAACACATTTTTGTATGGGAATATGTCACAGTGACAGCTGTTTTTAGATAATCAGACGGTTATCTTTTCGGTGAACATGGATCTAAATGGTGCCCGCGATCTTCGTTCGTGTAAAATTATGCTACAATTCCCTTTTTGAATTGGATTTTCTTGCTAATGAAAGAAGCCTTAGCTAGACCTTAAAATATCAATTATCTGCCAATAAAATTCCCGTCGAAATCAGTCCAGCCATTTTGAAGATTAGCCGGAACATACGTAGGTATAAACAAAAATTTAAAAAGAAATGTGTTTGTTGTTTCTGTTATAAGTGCCGTATTAGGTATTTCCATAAGCATTTATAAAAAGCTGTTATTGTAATGTTACGAACAGAAACTTCAATTTTATTTATTTGCATAGATTTTAGATAAAAATCGACGTTTAATCTGAAGTTGTTAAGGCAATGTTTAATGTTCACACCAATAAAACACCGTTTCATATATCAAAGTCTATTAATTTCAATCAGTTAACAATTTACAAGTTCTTATTCTTAGACACCTTTCACAAAATCCTTTTTTACTCTCTATGATTCTATATAATTCCAAAGATAATTAGTCTATTAATTTAAAAATCTGGCGGGAAGCCTTCGGATTCGTCGAGTGCCGCCCCGCTCTTTGGCGCTCGGCGACGCGACGCTCTCCGGCGCGCGGAAAGTTTCAAAGTTCGGATCAAAAGACCTGGCGCGCGTCACAAATGTCATTTATGTTATCTAACAAAAAGTTAGACCTAGATAAACGCAAGTATCACGACCCGTATGTACACCAAGCTAGTCATTTTTAACCCCCGACGCAAAAACGACGGGGTGTTATAAATTTGACGTGTTTGTGTGTGTGTGTCATCGTACAGTACATCGTAGCTGCCGAACGGATGAACCGATTGATTTTGTGTTTGCAGTTGTGATGTGTTGTTTTGTCGTTGTTGTTTATATTATTTTAACTAATAATTTATCTCTTTGGTTGCAGTGCATCCGAAGGTTCCTTCTTTCCTCCTCGTTCGCTGACCAAGTCTGACACAGTCCACGTGTATGACAAGGACCTGTGTAGGATCCTTCCGCTTCAGTACAGGGAAGATGTCTACAAAGATGGTAAGATTCCCCAACTCCTGGATTCTTTTCGGTAGGAAATACGCCACAATGTTAATTTAGACTTTTTTTGGAAGTCGGTTTTTGTTTTGAACAAAGCTTTTTATTTTATCGTTTTTAGTTGGGGTGTATGTCACCGTAAAATTGTCAAATACGTTATATTGTAATATCTCTAGCGATATTGTAAAGTCTCGAATTATTGTCAAATGAACATACGGAAGTATCTCTGCCCTCATAATTGGGACTTGGGGAACCCCCCCGTTAGGTTAGTTAGGTTCCTTTAAACGCGAGAAAAAACACGTTATATTGTAATATAACGTGTTTGACAATTTTACGGTGACATATACAAAACAAATTCAAACCATGGATTCATTTAACTAGAAGTTATTTAAAAACTATCAGCAGGGGAAAAAAACACTTAACACGTCATCATCATCATCATCATCATTATTTTGGGGGTCAATTCATTTGGGGTCGGCGCCGCATTCTTCCTTACTTCTCTATAACTCGTCATCTCATCAGACTCCTCCTTTCTAACCATATCATCCTTCACACACTCCATCCATCGTTTCTTTGGTCTTCTATATGCAACTTCATCTAAATAAAAAAATCACTAAAATCGGACCAGTAAACCACAGAGATATCAGTGAACAACACAAAAATAAACCTTATTTAAAGGTCAAGTTAAAAAGTACTTTTAAGCAACATTCATGCATGTCTGTGACGCTCGACCGAATTAGTCTGCCACCATTGTTTAACTGAAATGAAATGAATGAATGAAATTATTTATTTTGCAAATAGGATATTCAATCACTTTTACACTTCAAGAGAACGTTGGCGCCGGCATTTCCTAACTGACTACCCTGGAGAAGAAATGCCGAAACAAACTCAGGGATCGTGGTCTCTTTTTAAGTCCAGACACTATTATTTGCAAATTATAAAATAAAATAAAATAAAATGAAATGAAAAAAATATAAATGAAAATAATTAATAATACAATATTTGAGGAAATAAATAATAAATTCAATGTCAAAAAATAAAATAATATTAAAAAATAATAAAGGTACCTAGTTTAATATATGAATAGGATATTTCGGCCCAAGCGAGCAGCTCATTCCCAAGCGCATTTATCATTTAGGTAATCTGATATTTTGTAATAACCTTTTTTTAAAAAGTTTAGTTTAACAATGTTTAAAAGTTTTGTTAACTTTGCTAACAGATAAAGGTTTAATTGTAGTTGACACTAATGTCCTCGATTCTATCCACAGGCATCAAAGCTGGTCTCTACACGCCACCATCGTCTACCTTCGAGAGCGCCGATATCAACCCTGACAACAAATGCTACTACCCTGGGGAGAAGTGTCCTCCCAGGGGTCTGCAGAACATCAGCCCTTGTCAATACAGTAAGTTTATCTTTATCATAACAGACAACTAGGGTTGCCAACCGTACTATAATATATAGTATTGTACTATATGTCGGGTCTGCGTACTATATGTATACTGTTGAAGAAATATATAGTACGCAAAAATACTATATATTTCCAACACCTCAATCTAAAAAACATTTGTTTGCTTCATTTAAAATAAATAAATAAAAAATAAAATAAATATCGCAGCGCCACCTAGTGCCACACTAAACAAGGCTTGTGTCGTGGACACCAGATAGTTGACATACTACATATATACTTTTTTGTTTGTAAATATATGCTTATTATACATGTAAACATCCACGACTAGGAAACAAATGTCCATGCTCATCACACGAACATTTGCTACTACCGGGATTCGAACCCAGGACCCTAAGAACATAAGGTAGCCTTACTACCACTACGCCAATCGAGTCGTCAAAAGAAATATTCGCGCAAAAAAATATTAACATTAACTTTTGACTGTTGCTGTCATAATTAATCAACAAACATCTGTCAAAAAAAAAAGATTGTAGTGATACGAGTTTACTGACAAAATTTCAGGCCAAAAACGGAGACCGGGCCGTTTTTTAGTTATAATGGCCCGGGTAACATAGGCTACATTTTAACCTAGTTTTTGTAAACGGCAGAACTCTGCGAACAGGAAAAGCGAGACCGGTTTCGTAAACATGTGTGCATTTATTGAGACGTAGTTTGATGTAAATGTGTGCGTGTGAACGTGTATGCACAGAGCGAGGCGTAGTTTGGCGCTGGCTTCACTTTACTGTCTCTGTCTTGGTTTTTATTTGGTCTGAGGTTGTAGTATACAACACAAATTCATGTTCTAAAATGTAATGACCATGTTTATCTGTCCATTGCAGACGCTCCGGTATACCTCTCCTTCCCCCACTTCTACGACGCTGATCCGAGCCTGCTGCTACCCTTTGACGGCCTGAAGCCTAACAAGAAGAAACATGAAACCTACTTCATGATACAACCGGTAAGATATGATGTAATGCGTTGTGGGTAGACAGAAATGTCTGAAAAGTGTAAACCAGTGAGAACTTCACGTCCCTGCTGCCGCGGGAGACGCACCGGGCGACCTGTGGACGGTGAGGTATGGGCTAGCTCGCTGCCCGTCCGTCTTATGACGACAGGCCGTGTCGACGGCGCCAGTGTTCCACGCGCGACGAGCAACAGATGCCAGAATAAGGAAGGGGTCCGCAAGGGCCGATGCCTGCCGGGGCTGCGGTACCGTTCAAAAGAGGTACAACACAAAGGGCTAAGAAAGCAGCGCGGGAGGAGTCATTTGATGATTTCCCATCAGAAAAAAAATGTGTAGACCAGTGATTCCCAAACTAGTCCAAGTGCATCCCCAGGGGTCCACGGGAGACCCGTAGGGGAACTGCGTTAGCGTGAAAAAAAAATGGGGGTTCACAAGGTCTATATGACACTCTTATCTTTTTTATCTGACCCACGCAACTTCGTCTGCGTCACATAAGAGAGAAAAAGCTCACAAAGGGAATAAAATTCCCCCGTTTTTGTAACATTTTTCATTCCTGCTCCGCTCCTATTGGTCATAGCGTGATGTTATATTGCCTATAGCGTTCCTCGATAAATGGACTATCCAGCGCAAAAAGATTTTTTCAATTCGAGCCGGTAGTTCCTGAGATTAGCGCGTTCAATCAAACAAACAAACAATCAAACAAACAAACTCTTCTGCTTTATAATATTAGTATAGATGCATTGATTTACTAAAACAAAAAAAAACGTGTCTATTATTTTCCAATATTCTAATTGTCGGATTAAATAGATATGCAGTTTTTTGAACCTGCCGTCATACCTATTATACCCAGCCCTTTAAAGCAAACCTTTGCCTTTGCCAGAATTTATTTTATTTATTTATTTGTTAAAACTTTATGCACGAGTGAAAACTGTACGAAGGCGCCGCGGACTTAATGTCTTGAGCATTTTCTAGTTACTAATTAAACAATGTTAATTTTCCAGAAAATTGGAGTACCCTTAGAAGGTTTCGTGAGGGTCCAACTGAACTTGAAGGTGGATCGCGCTCCGAACATACCCATCAACAATATCAACAACTTCCCTGACACCATCTTCCCGGTTATGTGGATTGAAGAAGTAAGCAATTAATCATCTAATATCCAGGGTGTAAACCACCTCATCACGAAGCCGTCAACCAAGCATTCTCCTGTAGAATCTATTGAATTTCACCCTGTATACATCAAACTAAGTAGGTAACTTTACGAAAATTTATTGCTGGGAAACAACTTTTTTTTTTTGAGGTTATATATCATGTTTTGTGGTAGAACTCAATGTAACGCACTCAAAACATTGTCCTGGTGGGTGGTTTAAATAGTACAGGGTTTGTGGAGGTATTTAAATTAAAAATCTTATAATAAAAACTCGTATTTAAAAAAAACTTGTGAAGAAGTTGTAATTTTCACCCCCAATATCTCCGTAACTAGAAGGTTTCCGTTAGGTATAGTGTAGAACAAAAAAAATATCGAAATGACGAGGAGAACAAGTCCCTTTCGGCTCCGTTAGGATAAGTGTACGAAACTTAAACAAGTAATAGGCTTGTTTACTGAAAAATTCTTATTAGTCCGTCACTTAGATTATCAAAAAATATTTGACCCGTATTTTTTCTTTTGTCACATAAAACAAAATTTACGAAGATACGACGCTTTTAAAATTCTCAATCGGTCACGCCGTGCTATACTTTTTAGTGCGTTGTGACGTCACGAGCCCCACTCCCGAGTTCTGATGCGTTCTAACTTCGTCAGTATTCATTGATTTACAAAAACAAAAAATACGTGTCCATTCTTTTCCAATACTCTAACTGACGGACTAAATAGATTTGCAATTTATTGATGGTGGAAACTAGTTTATTGTGCTCATAATAATAGTAACTATGGGACCAAATCAGAAATCGCGAAGTGCATTAGGCGAACATAAATGTACTGGATGTAGCATTTGATGTTATCTGTGACATCAATCGTAATATATATATTATCTGTGGTTTTTATAATAAGAATAGAGACTATCGTATCTCGGCATCAACACACGCCCGCTCTGGTTTTAATTAATATTCCCTAATCCTGGTGTCCCACAATCCTCTACATGGTGTCAGAAGTTTATTTGGAACCCAGAAGAACCAAAGAAAATGCCGGAACAGGTACAAAATATCATTCTAGCTAATAACTTAAAGCCGTTAGTTGTAAATGGCGGCAAAGATGGCAAAAATGCTGCCGAGTCATGGAAGCTGTGGAAACAAAAATTCAAAATCTTCTTTGAAGCAAATGATTTACAGAAGGTCTCAAAGTCAAAACAAATTGCTATATTGTTAAATTCTATCGGTGATGAAGGCCTAGATATTTATAATTCTTTCAATATTCAAAATGAAACGGACGAAACGATAACGACTATTATTGAAAAATTTGATGGAAAATTCAATCCATGCAAGAATGTCACTGTAGAGCGATACAATTTCTTTACAAAGTACCAAAATAGCGAATCATTGGACGAATATGTAACAATTTTGAACAATTTAGCATCAGGCTGCAAGTTTGAAAATTTGAAAGAGTCGTTGGTAAAGGACATGTTTATCATAGGAATAAAGAATACTCAAATAAAGGAACAAATATTGCAAAATCAAAAAATAACGAATGTTGACGAAGCTGTTCAATTTGCAAAAAATATGGAATTGTCACAGGAAAGGTCTAGAAAATTACAGAATGGAAATGAAGCTAATAATAATTCTAGTTCACAAGTGCAATCAATTCGTCAAAGCAGAAGTACATATTTCAAGAACCAGCCATCAAAAAGAGAAAATTCAAAGAAAAGGTCAATAACTCCATACAGAAAATCGTCGGAAAATAGAAGTTCTAGTCAAAATCGATATAAGTCCAGTCCAGCACAATCTTTTTCAGCCAATTCCAGGTTCAACAACAATATTAGAAATAATTCTAACTGTAACAGATGTGGTCAGCTGCATCGGTACAAGTGTCCAGCACAAGGCAAAATCTGCAATATATGTAAGAAAATGAACCATTTCGCCAATTACTGTTTCTATAAAAATCAAAATAGCAAGAAGAATGTAAGTACAATTAGTAGTTCTGAATGTATACAAAAATTGCATAGTCATGAATATGATATTCATAGTAATATTATTCGGGATTACCCTCAAAATGATTTTATTATTAATTCAATTAATTGTAATTCAAATTCACAAAATTGGAAATTAGAATTGAATGTTCATGGCAATATTATAAGATGTCAAATTGACACAGGTGCTGATATAAATGTAATTTCACTAAATACTTTAAAAAGTTTAGAAAATATGTGTAAGAAAATTTTTTTCATTGAAAAGTCAAACATAAAAGTATTTTCATTTGCAGGTCAATTGATTGAAAACTTAGGTGCTGTCAGACTTGAATGTTCTTTTGATCACAAACTATTTAAACCAATCAATTTCATAGTTGTTAAATGTGACTGTTCTACAATTTTGGGTTGGAGGACATGTGAAGAATGTGGCATTGTAAAACGTATTTTCGAACTATCCCAAAACACTTCTAAGATAACAACTAGCAAAGAACAAAGGTCATTACAAATGCTTATTAACAAATATTCAGATACTTTTGAAGGATTGGGTTGCTTACCAGGTAGTGTTAATTTACAAGTAGATACAACCGTCACACCAAAGATTTGTCCAGTTAGGAGAATACCATATGCTCTACAACAAAAACTCAAAAATGAATTAGACCGAATGGTGCGACTACAAGTCATAGAAAAAGTTACTAAACCTACTGACTGGGTAAATTCCATAGTACCTGTAGAAAAACCCAATGGTGACTTACGTATTTGTCTAGATCCTAGGAACTTAAATAAAGCCATAAAAAGACCTCATTTTCCATACCCTACATTTGATGACTTGCGGTCAAGGGTAGTGAATGCGTCAATATTCTCAAAGTTAGATGCTAATTCAGGTTACTGGATGCTAAAATTAGATCCAGAGAGTAGTGATCTTTGCACTTTCAACACACAGTTTGGCAGATATAAATTTTTAAGACTTCCTTACGGAATAAATTCAAGTGGTGAAATTTTTCATAGAGTAATGTCCGAGTTACTTGGGGACCTTCCAGGTGTTATTATATTTGTCGACGATATATTGGTCTATGGTTCTACGCAAAGTGAACATGATGAAAGATTAGAAAATGTTTTAATAAAAGCTAAAGAAATCAATTTAAAATTTAATAAATCAAAATGTCAGTTCGGACAGTCTGAAGTTTCGTATGTGGGTCATGTTTTTAACAAAAATGGTATTTCACCAGATACGTCAAAAATCGAAGCTATAATAAAAATGCCAAGACCAGAAAACATAAAAGATCTTCAACGATTTCTTGGTATGATAAATTACCTTGGTTCATATGTACCTAACTTAGCTCATGAAACTACTTTACTTAGAGAACTCCTTAAAAAACAAAATATGTGGCAGTGGACTCCTAATCACGAAAAACAATTTACTAAATTAAAATCTCTTATTTGTCAATCACCTGTCCTAGTACATTATGATGTAAACAAACCTGTACGATTGTCAGTAGATGCTTCAAAAAATGCAGTTGGAGCAGTAATTTTTCATGGACAAAATCCTATTGCATATGCATCTAAAACTTTAAATAAGTCTCAGGAAAACTATGCCCAAATAGAGAAAGAATTGTATGCTATAGTTTTTGGTTGCAAGAAATTTCATCAATATATTTATGGAAAAACAACTTATGTTGAAACTGATCATCAACCTCTTGTAACTTTGTTCAAAAAATCACTTTCTGATGTCCCGCCTCGTCTTCAAAGAATGATGATAGCTATACAGTCATATGATCTTAACGTTTCATATACAAAAGGTACTGAAATGTATGTCTCTGATACTTTGTCTCGTGCACCCATATCAAAAACTAATATAGAAAAATTTAATTTTGATGAGTTGGATAGTAATATAGTTTGTCAAGTAAATTTACTAACTTCTAATTTAGCAATTACTAAAGAAAAACAAGAAAAAATCATGTCTCATACAAAATCTGATATGTCACTCCAAAAACTAAAAGAATACTTTATGTCAGGATGGCCTAATTGCAAGCAAAAATGTGATTCAATTGTTTTACCCTATTGGAACATTAGAGATGAGATTCATGTTGTAAATGATCTAGTTTTCAAGAATCAGTCTGTCATTATACCTAAATCTCTACGTTCTGAAATTCTCTCAATTTTACATGAAGGACACATGGGCATAGAAAAAACTAAAAATCATGCCCGTGGAACTGTTTTTTGGCCTAATATTTATCATGATATTGAAATGAAAATAAAACAATGTGAAACTTGCATGACATATAGTTCAAATAAAACAAAGGAAACTTTATTATCTCATGAACAACCTTCTTTACCATGGCAAAAAGTAGCTACAGATTTATTTGATTACAAAAGCAAAAAATATTTAATAGTTGTCGATTATTATTCAAATTACATCGAAATAGCAAAATTAAATCAAGATTCTAGAAGTTATACAGTCATTAATCAAATCAAGTCAATTTTTTCACGACACGGTATTCCATTGCAATTAGTAAGTGATGGTGGCCCTCCATTCAACTCTCATGAATTTCAAAATTTCACAAAAGACTGGGATATTCAACATATCATGTCAAGTCCTCACTTTCCTCGATCAAACGGTCTTGCGGAAGTATCTGTAAAAATTGTTAAAAATATTCTCAGAAAATGTGAACAGTCAGGTACAGACTTTTATATTGGTCTGTTACAATACAGAAATACCCCAAGAGGTAATCTCAAATCACCTTCAGAATTACTAATGTCAAGAAAACTGAGAACAAAATTGCCTACTACAACAAGTAATTTAAAGCCAAAAGTAGTTCAATTTTCAAGTCATTTAAAAAATAAGTCACAAAAGTTGGAAAATAGAAAATTATATTATGATAGAAGTGCTGTATCTCCTCAACAATTTCAGTCAAATGACATAATATTTTTCAAGAGAAATCCCAAGGATGCAACATGGTCTAAAGGTGTTATTTTATCAAAAACTAACTTTCCAAGATCATACTTAGTCAAAGATAGTAATGGGACAATCTATAGAAGAAACTCATATCATATTAAGCTATTTAAGTCAAATCTGTCACAGTCAAGGTCACAAAATAGTTATAAATCGTCACAGTCAAAGGAAAATACCAAAAAAATATTGGAAAATAACAATGATAATGCTAATCATTCTGGTCACAAGTCGTCCAAGTCTTATAATAAATCGTATCAAAAATCATACAAGTCAAGTCTGATAGAAAAGGAGGATACAGAGATGCATCATTATTATATTCCTGAGTATCTATATTGTAGAAGAAAAAGTAATGAGGAACAAATTGTAAATTTAGATGATTCTTATGCATCTGCCGAGTCAAGTCAGTCATCTAATGATGAAAATCCAATACAATTGGATAAGTCTGTCAAGTCAAATGTAATGAATAAAAGTAGGATACAGTCTCCTATATTTGTAGAAGTTAATGATGATGTACAAAATAATGAATATTTGTCAGAAAATGAAATGTTAAATCAGTCACAGTTTGGTAGTCAAGACTTACCTGAAATGTTAGATATAAGTATAAGTTCAAATACACCGGAGTTAAGATACTCATCCAGAGGGAGATTATTAAAGTCAAGAAAAAGATTAGATTTATAAAAATGAATGTAAATTTATTATGTCAATTTAATGAGTCAATATAATTCAATTTTTAAGGTTAAGTAGTTAGTTTGTCCTAATGTTTATTTACGTTCTAATAGCAATGTCAAATGTCATTAACGTCAATGTCAAGTCATGTCATAATTAGTCAATGTCAAATTTATGTCAACTAACAAATTCAGTGTTGCCTTTTTATTATAAGAAAGGGCATGTAGCATTTGATGTTATCTGTGACATCAATCGTAATATATATATTATCTGTGGTTTTTATAATAAGAATAGAGACTATCGTATCTCGGCATCAACACACGCCCGCTCTGGTTTTAATTAATATTCCCTAATCCTGGTGTCCCACAATCCTCTACACTGGACAGCTGATTTTTTTCACGTATCCATGTTATTGGGTTTTTGCCATCAGTAATTTCACAGTATCAACGACGGAGCCTAGTCTGGGTTTGCTAACGGGATTTGGTTCGCTCCCTTTTACATGAGATTTAAAGCGCTTAGACGAGCTAAATTAGCAACTCTATTTGTGGTGGTTCAAACTTCGTATGAAATGCTGTTAGAATAAAGTTCTAATCAGCTTGCACTACAAAGTGGTTGTTACGTCAGCCACTGCGGGCCAAATAGCGCGAAATGAGTGGTTTCGATCGATTTACAAAAAAAACTATTGATTAGATTAAAAAACTAAAACAGTATCATGCTAATATATTACATGTAGAATAATTTGCCAAAAAATCTGAATGATCGCATGCATATTAGTATGTTTTTTATTGTTTGAAAGATATTTTTAGAGATAGGTTCGTGATTTATTTTTATCGAGCCATATTAATTGTATTATGTTTTCAAAACAGTATCATGCTAGCATATATCCTGAAGAATATCATATATTTTTCTGGTCTTGTTTATAGCAGTGAATCATATACTTTTAGTAATTATAAAACTCGCGTTTAACTCATGTATTCGCCTTAAACATAACTGGCAAAATTGTGTCTACAAGAAAATGCCATTTCAGTCTCCCTAAGCGAAAACACATGTCGATATATTGACAGAATACTCCGACAATCATTTAGCCTGCGTGGAACATCACTTTCATTTACTTTCTCTAGAAACAAACATTTCATAGAAACTAGACTTTCTTGGAAAATGGTTATTTTAGTCGTGACGATGTTTTCGAACTGTTTAAAGGAAAGATTTGCGATTTTATCTTTGACCTTTTCGACACAAGACTAACTAAAAATACTTACCTACAAAATGTATTATGAAATTTTACCTCCAATTTCTCCGTAACTAGAAGGTACCCTGTATCTGCTCATGAACAAAAAACAATGCAATAAAGGCGAGAACAATGAGGGATGTTCTTTTTCAACTCTTCCCTAGTCGCTGGATAGATGGCGTTGGTCTGACTACGTTACTGCAAGGAACAGAACGTCACAAAATTTCACTTGGACCTAATGGTTATATTCGGAAGCTTATGGAAACGAAAGTGTCAGTCAACGAGCGTATGTGACGTGTGTTTTTTCAAGCGTTTTGGCTTTGGCACCTAGTAACGTAGTCAGTTCAACGCCATCTATCGAGTTCATGGAAACTATTTTTTTTTAATTTTCAAAAAGAAAACCTCTCGTTGCCTTTCGGGGTCCGTTAACACCTCTTACAAGTGACAACTCAAAATTGACAACTCGAAAGTCTGACAAACACAAATTCAAATTCACTAACCACTTACCTTTTCTTTCCAGGGCATCCACGAGCTCTCACCGCCAATCTGGAGATGGATTTACCTTGCCACAACCGTAGGCCCTGTCATCGGACCAGCCATTACTTACTCAATGATCCTGACCGGTTTTCTAACTCTCGCATACGTCTTCATAAAAGCGTACAAGAGTTTGGTGATGGGTCAAAACTCCCTGGAAATTGTCGAACTTGGCCGACAGACTATCCGACGAAGCTCAACACTGATTATCAGCGGCTCACATAAGCTGCTGCCAAATCGAGAATCAGCATACATACCCTTAAACCAGTGTGGGGATAAGGTGCAAGAATTAAGTTATGTGAAAACTGATTGCAGTTTAGAGTTTAAGAATGTGTTGAGGAGTGATTTTGTTAAATCTAGCTTTAGTGAAGCGGAAAGGGAATCTTTGATAAGGTCTGATAATAGTTTTATTTTGTCGGAACATAGGTTTAATCAGGAATAAGGTGGGAAACATGTTAGATTTATTAGGTGTCCCCCGTCGTTTCTTCAGTGGGTTTTGGAGTTCACTTTGCTTTTGTCAGAGTTGTAAAAACTTTAATATGTGCTGAGTAACAGTAGATCAAAAACGAATGGTATGTTTTTGATCCCAGCTGTCTTTTGTATATCTTCGACAGTTGTTACAGGTGGTCTGTGACTCGAAAGTCTGACAACCAGTCTTACGAAGAAGTATCGTATTACCCAGTACATATTGTGGAGGTCAGATAGGCAGTCGCTCCATGTAAAATACTGATATTCAGCTGCATCCGGTTGGACTGGAAGCCGACCCCAACATAGTTGCGAAAATGCTGTGCAGACGATGATAAGTTACGAACGAACAAAATATAATTCTTAGTTATTTAAAAGGTAGAACATAGATAGAAGGAATAGAAAAACCATTACAAATACGTAACAATCGCAGAATCAAGTGACATAAATTCTGACAAATCCAAAGTGACTAGTGAAAGCAAAGTGTCGACAATAAAATATAGTGTATCAGGGTATTCAATACTATATTTGTTAAACGCTTTTGGGGGACGGCTCGACCACTAACTGACAAAGGTACAGTCATCAGATAAATTTATATTTAGCACCGTGTCTTTTTGAAATTACGTGACTTTAGGACTGTCACTTACTTTTCAAGTTGTGTCTTTAGTCCAAGCACGAAAATAAATTGATTTTAGCAGTAGTAAGTAGCACTCTTTTTAAAGAAGTTCGTCCAGAGAAGCTTGCTACCAATAATATCAACAATGTGTATCACGTTAAAATTCTTAAAATGGTCACAAACGCAGTTAAAATTGTTTTGTCACTTTCTGACCTTTTTACGAACTGCCAAAGCGGAATTTTAGGCCCCCTGTTTTCTTACACAAAAAAAACTGTACCTAGCCGGAATAGTGGTTCATAGGCTATTTTAATTTTATATAGGGTTGTGTCAACGACTGACTATAAAGGATTCCGATTTTAACGGAGTTCACTTAGCTTTTAAAGGAATAATTGCTCATTTAATTGTTTTCTGTTTATAATGTAGCTAAGGTATTATCTTTGAAAAGGGCTGCTTAAAATTTAATTATTTTTGTAATTTTTGCGTTACACTCTTGCACGGTACAATATTTATACAAGTAACTTCAAAATAGTATAATGTTATGCCATCCCTCACGGAACAGCAGTCCTTTAGAACCCTTTAGCTTACTACTGAAATTCTGACAAATCCAAAGTCAACTTTACTATTGTCAAAAAAAATGTAGCTGAACATTATAGACAGAAAAAAAATCTTAGACATATTGGCCAAAATACCTTACAAAAAACATTGCCTTGACTCCTAAAGATACGTCAAAGAAATTAATGTAAATACTTTATAAACTTGCCAATTTTATTGGTCTAACGGAATTACCACACTTACCGACATGGAATTGGGTTGAATCGATCAGAAAGATATTTATACCTATGAATAGGGTAGACGAAAACAAATTCAATTAGTCCATCAGTTAAATTTCAACAAATATTTAATCCGTATTTTTCTTTTGTTACATGAACCTTTGACGAAGATACGGCGCTTTTAAAATTCTCAATACGTCACACCTTGATACAATGTTTTGCGAGTTCTGCCGTCACGAGCCCCCCACTCAGAAGTTTTGATGCGTTTTATCTTTATCAATATTCATTGATTTACAAAAACAAAAACAACCTGTCCATTATTTTTCAATACTATAGCTGACGGACTAAATATATTTCCATCTTTTTGTTTCTTTTTGCTCTATTTTTTGGTAGTCCTGACGCGGAGAAAGGTAGCATCGTCAGATGCGACGAATCAAGTTCCATTTTGGTTTTAATTCAGGATTCTGATCGGCTCAAGCTGATTCATGACGTTAAGTTTGGTGACTCCTTAAAAGCCGTGGTTTCGGTTATAGTACCATTTGGGGTTAGAATAAAAATGTCTCGAAAATATATGGGAAATGGGCCTGTGTTTAAAACATTCCAGTCTTGTAAATTAACGACATTCCTTCCTAGGAAAATGTGCTCAAATAATGTACTTATTTAACTAAAATTAATATTATATTGTTAATCTAACAGCCTAATTCTTGAACACTCTTTAAAGTTATGTTTAAGAATGTGGACGTTAAAAATTTGTACTTTTGTTTTTCTTTCTTCTGAACATTCTGTCTCTTTTCGATTATGAAAATCTCAATTTATGTTTTTTATAAGAATAAACAATCTTACACAATTAGTTGAAATTCATAATGAGATTAAAAAGATAACTACAATATAATATTTCTTGATATTATAATTAGGAATATGCAACCGACGCGACGACTTGAAACAAGATTTAAGCATTTTGACTAGGAATACTTTTACAATCGTAACAATCGAAATAAATATATATTTGCATACAGATAATTTTCATGTTGAAGTGACTGTATAGTAATTTATTAATAAAACATAAAATTAAATATTGCCAATAAAATGTATATTCGCTTAGAAAACGTACGTGAATATGTCAAAATAAAAAATAAGGTCAAAATGCTATCTGTCAGTCTTGATTAAAAAAAAAAACAAAATGGCTGGATATTACCAAACTTCAACTTAATAATCGATTAATTAAAAAACTCGACTATTAAGTATATTCCAACCAAACTGTGAAATTAGAGTTTATTAAAGCTTTAATGTGTAAAGACTTTCTTTTAACGATAAAATAATTATTTTTTTATTATAAAAAGGAAAATCGGTGGTTCTATAAATATTTTTATACGAATTTTAGGTTATAATTGTAAATAATAGTTAAGGAATTTTGTATCTAAAATATACTGTTTAATAAAAATATTGTAAAGTTAAAAAGAATTGTATTTTATTTATTTAAATTTCCTATTCAGATGTGAACTGTAGGAACCACCAACAGTCATCATCTGCCTGCCTTTTCCCAACTATGTTGGGGTCGGCTTCCAGTCTAACCAGACCCCCTATTCACAACCATTCGACTCGCTTCCGAATCGGAAAGTCGTGTTTCTATATCGCTCGTTTTCGTAATGCCAGAAGAAGACAGACATACGAGTTGTCGAATCGGAAACAAGTCGAACGTTTGTGAATACGGGGTCAGATCATAGATAATACACTATATAATTCAAGATAGATGCGCAACTCTGGTTTTCGTTTTTAAACTGTGTACCCAAACTGTTAGATGGCGCTGCAAAACACAAAAAGAAATTCTAAGTATTAGAACTTGTGTCATCTGTGCTTGTGGCCTATTAGTAACAAGGGCAACCGCTGTCACCGCTAGGCTATCTACTTCACTAGCAAGTAGTCTAAAATAGCTGTTCTAGTTATATGACAGTTGAAAAGTTGGTGTACCTAAACACACAGGTGGCAGCACTATCTATGAAAATTTTGTTTGAAGCCAATGTATGGAATTTTCACCCCCCTGAACCAGATGCAGCTGGATACCAGTATTCAGCAATTACTGCTGGTGTATTTCGATAATAATACTGTTAGCCTGATGACCTGGTGAAGGTTACGGGACCAGTCAATGTGGCGTCACTTGGGGGAGACCTATGTCCAGCAGTGGACGTCTTTCGGCTGAGATGATGATGATGACTGTTACCCTGCGTCATCGCACTGCTGGGAAAAGGTGAACCCTCATGTATTCATTTTTTTTTACCCTGGTCTAATGACCCGCAATCTTCTACGAGGTCTGCCGCGCCACCTGAGTCGGCAAGACAGCCAGAAAGTGGGTAATTTGGCCCACAGCTCATTAGGCATACAGCAGACCAATCCAATCTCGTCGCAAATCAACTTAGCGGCTTTTTGAGCAACGTCAGTAATTTGTGTTTTGGAGCGCAGTGTGGTGTTGCGTACACCAGCAGTAATTTCGAACAAGTTTTTAAACTGCCATGGTCACTAACATTATGGATGAAATCATTATGCTGTATGGACCAATAGATTGGTATACAGGGTGTTAACCACCTCATCACAAACCCGTTAACCAAGCATTCTGTACATCAAACTAAGTAACTTTACGCAAAAATTATGACAAACAACTTTTTTTTTGAGGTTATAGGTAAATCATATTTTGTGGTACAACTCATTGTAACGCACTTAAAACATTGTGCTGACGGATGGATTGGATAGCACGGGGGTCGTGGAGGTGTTATAAGTCTAAATCTTACAAAAAAAAACTAGTATTTAAAAAAAAACTTGTCAAAAACTTGTAACTGACCCCCCATATGTCCGTTAGGTATGATGTAGAACAAAAAAAATGATCGCAATGATGAGGAGAACAAGTGCCCTTCGGCTTCGTGAAGAGGTGTTTTACAACCTTTATAAATACAGTTAATAAAGACACAAACAAAGGAAGACCGTTACTGTATTTTCTTTCTCCTATGTTCAATGCATGCCGTGGCAGCCTTTAATTAACGTTACGACTATAAATTGTTAAACTCAACATGAATTCATAAACATGTATTTTGGTGAACGCTTTCTTGGTTGTCCTTAAATAAATAAATTAATTAATTAATACCAGACTACGGCGAAGACAAGAGGAATTATGATTTTAGAAGTCTCTGTATGTTTGTATGAAATTCACGTATACGTTTATATACGTTACGTCACTACTCCGTGACGCCTAAATTTTTCATCAGTTATTTATGATGTCAATCGATTCCGAGTTCAACAGTAGGAGTCGATTTTACCTTGTAAACCCCGAATTTTAGTAAATCGTGATTTTTAAGTAGTTGATTTTTTTTGTGGAAACACAAATTCTTGCACAATTTTTAGTGGTATAAAACACAAATTCATTTGTGTTTTATACCACTAAAAATTTATATATGTAAACACAATTTCTTGTAAAAAATTTAGTGGTATAAAACACAAATTTTTGTAAAAATTTGAGTGATACAAAACACAAATTCTTGTTAAATTTTTAGTGGTATAAAACACTAATTCTAAAAATTTTGGTGGTATAAAACACAAATTCTTGTAAAAATTTAGTGGTATAAAACACAAATTCTTGTAAAGCAATGTTTTTTTTTCAAATAAAACACATAAATCAGCCTAAAAATGATTTTATTGACTAGCAAAAATGATGGTGTACCATAAAAGTATAACATTGAAGTTATTCTTACCTCTAAACAAGCGAGTATAACTATTGTATACTAGTCCTGGACTTGATGAACATTGCTGGGCTCTGTGCCCACGCGTGGGCAATGTGTGGGGAGGAAAAGCGAATGCTTTGATTTATTTTGCTTTTATTAGATTCCTATTGACCAGTAGACTATTGACACAGCTTACAAGTGTGTAATTTGCATTAAAATACTGTTTTTTGTTATAAAAATAGTACAGATGGCGACACATCAAGGTATACATATCCAGTATAACATAGCATCGCATTGTATAGATTTGCAATACAACGAGAGATCCGCATTAATTGGTTTTGTATAGCTTGATTGGTAGCGTACATACTATTAACAGACATTTCCACTCAACACATTTTTGCAATACAAGAAAACAGAAATATAGTTTTGATAATTAAAATGGCGTCATTAGTTTATTCTATTTCAGCTAAAAGTATTGAACAAGTCTTTCTTTTTTTCTTTTTATCAAACAAAAATAAGTCAAAGCGTTCTCTTTTCAAAAACAATACACGGCCTATTTTGGCTCACAATCGGCCTCACATTGGCAATTTTAACCTTCATTGGCCTCTATCGGCCTCACAATGACATAACAGGCCTTAAAAGCTAAATTACTGGCGATTATTTCAAGTCACAGTTCTTTATTATTTAAAAATACATTATTATCACTACGCAATGTATAAGTATACTGTATAATATGTACTAATACATAGTTATTATAATAATATTATCATAAAAAAATCTTATTTTTTTTAACTTCACCTTTCCATTTTTACGTATATTCGTTTCTTCGTATAACAGGGTAATCACTGTTTATTTTTTTTTTAATTTGTAAATTGGAGTTAGGGAAAACTTTTTTGTTAAAAAAAAAAATATTTGACATTTTGCAGAAAAAAAAAGTAATGAATGGGAAGAATATAAAAGCTATCAAAGTATTGTGTGTATTGTTTTAGTTAGTCTAAAATATTGGCTGTCCATTATTTGATGAATTGAATTGAAATGTTTAATTTTACTAACGGTGCTGGCTCTAAAATTATTTGTTACAAATTAGAACACCATTTTGCATACCAACCCGCACTGGGCACGCGTGGTAGATAATAGCCCATTCCCTCTCATAGAGGGAGGCCTGTGGAACATACCTATGCTTGCTTTGAAAATGAAGTAAACATTTTTTTTATTCATTCTCGTTTACGTCAGTATATCCATGATTCCCCTAACTCCAGTTTATAAATCCATTCTTAAGATCAAAAAATATCGTATTTATACTACGATTTTAACTTAATATTTTAACATTTATTTCTAGATTATACTACAGTGGCGCCATTTTAGTAAAAATCTAAGGAAGACATTTTAATAGTGCAAGACTTGTTTACTTGCATAGTGGACATTCACGAACACCAATGGTTAAATTAATTTTAAAAGTGAATTTCTCTACAACGTTATTTTTTAGTCGTTTAATCCCTTTAAGGGCGGATAGTACACATGAAAATGAACAACTTTTACTATGGGACCAACTATGAAATCTCGAAAAAAAAAATCAGCTGCTTCATACATTATTGGTCGCCTAACTCGGAAAAATGTAGGCAATAGCTGATATTTTTTTCGAGATTTCATAGTTGGTCCCATAGTAAAAGTTGATCATTTTCATGAGTGCTATCCGCCTTTAAAGGGATTAAAACGACTAAAAAATAACGTTGTATTACTGTTTTAATTGCAACTACATATTGTTACGGACAGTATTTTGGCACTTATATTAAAACGTAATAATCATCGCCGGACATTACACACAGCGCCATCTAGAACCGCCCAAAGCAACGAGGCTTGTGTCGTGGACACCATATAGTTGATATACTACATAGAGAATAGGTAGGTCTTGATTTCAAGTTGAAACCGTTATTTCTCGACAAAATCGCATATACATTTTACTAAGTTCAAACAAATTGGTGTCTGTGACGGTACGGAAATAATAAGGAACTTGCAGAAAGTATGGCAAATTAAATATTGAAAATTCCGTTAGCAGCAAAACATAAAACAAATACTTAAAACTGCTGGAAGTCAACTTGTGTATTATTTTGTAAGAATTTTATGGCAAGCTGCCATTTTTTCACTATCAGTAAATATATTTTTTTTTCTATTTTATGTATTTTCTATCATGCGTCACCGTAGTACAACCTAAAAATCGAAAATTGGAAGTCCATTTTAAAAACATTGCTTAAAAAGAAATATTATTATTGTATTTCTTACGATATTTTTTAATCTACAATCATTAACTTTTCCCGCCAATGCTTTTTACACCTAAATAGAGATGTGAAATGGATAATCGACTAAAACGTTTTAGTTTAACTGACTAATAATACAGGCAACTTACTAAATATGACAGACTTGGCCAAATAAGAGTATAAACTTAGGTTTATGTAGTTGCTTGGTAATTGGGTTGTGGAGGTCAGATAGGCCGTCGCTTTATGTAAATACAAATGATAATCAGCTGCAAACGGTTAGACTGGAAGCCGAGCCCAACATTGCTGGGATATTGGCGCTACTTTCGTACAAGCCTAGCTTGGCTGGCTTTTATAACCTACTACTATTCATGATGATAGGGTTTTTGAACAGTCTACTGGCTTTAGGGCACCCCATATAGTTGAAACCTAGGCACGATCATCTGCCTACTCCTTTACCCAGAACCCAGTTAGTGTTAGGTAAAACCCCTTGTAAGTCTTCAAAATTGTCAAATCCTTAAAGAATTGTAATGTTCTGGATCTTTAAAAAACTGTCAGCATGTTTTAAATTAAGAATAAAATGGTTCCATTTTTAAACTTTTTTTGCCAAGCTGTCAATGTTTAGTGATGTGACTAACCACTTATATTTTTAGTCGATTATTCATCTAACATTCTTTGACTAAATTTTAAATGTCAATTACGATTTTAATACTTTTTTCGCGTATACAATTTTGGATTGAACGTTAAGTTTTTCGAAGTATACTATATTTAAAGGGAATCGTATATTTTACAATCGTATATTCGTTTTTTTTAATACTTAGAAGCTAGATTAGTTGATGTGGAGTTACCGGTTTTGTGGTAAATTAATTTGATGTTTTTTTTTTAATAAGAAAAATACATATTTGCTTTTTTGTGAAGACACGTGTAAAAGAAACATACAAAATAATGGTCATATTTTACTTAAAATCTAACTTAAAACTTAAATATAGGAAACCGTTTATAATTATTTACTTGCTTTTTATACAAAATAAAGGACATAATATTTTCAACTGACTTACTCTATACTGTACCATTTTTTCTGCATTTTATTTCCCTCAGAAAAAAAAAACATGTTTTTTTTTTTCGTTTTAAAAACTCGGTTCTCCACACCAACCAAAGAAAAACCTAATACTAATATGGCTGTGTAAGTAAATTAAAGGAAATTAACATGAGTATATTTCAAAACTAATTACGTTTTTTTTATAAATAAATACATACAATATTTCAGTGGACGGTTTATTCTAGTGTTTTGAATGTAGAAAATATTCTTAGCATCTATTTCTTTGCGTCAGTCGGTCAAATGGGGAGATAATTTAAACTCAAAAAATGTTTAATTCACAACCGGCTTTTTAAAAATTGACAAAACGCTAAATAAAATGGCCTCTTTGAGGGCTTTTCGTCTATTTTAGAGTTTTTTTTATGTTGCTCGTTTTTGACAAATTCGTTTGCGCTTAAGCAAAAAAAAAGTTTTGGGATGACTAAATGCGGAGTTTTATTATTTTACATATACATATTTTAGTGTTAAGAAACAGTAGCGGGTTTGCCAAAAACGAGTAGTGTTTTAAACGTTGGACTTTTTACCTATCAAGCATAGTTTTATAATATTATGAAAGCACAGTATTTTGACGAAAGTATAGTAAAATATATTCCGCTGTTGCTGCAACAAAAATAAACTTCAAAATATACTAAACTTTAAAAGAATTGTATTTGGAGCTGATCAATAGATGCTTACTTCGTCTCAATTTAGGCGTTTTAGTTTCATTACAACCGAATCGGTGTTTCACAATTTTATAAAGATGTTCATGTTTCTACAACTCAGTGACTTATGTATTATTTGGAAAGAAATCAGGTAAAAAGTCCACCATTACAATGTAGTATTCCGTTAGTGTTGTCGCTAATATGAATAGTTTTTATAATATCTGAGGTATGGATTACGTATACAAAGTTCTAGGTTTAGATTTTGGATAGTAACAGTGTTGTTTAGTGTTTTTTTTTTGTTTTAAGTGATGTGCGAACTTACTGTACTTATTTATCTATTTTAAAAGTGTATCCATGGTTCTGTACCATAGGAAACGACCAACTTGGATTTTGCATTTATATTTTAGTAGTAATATATAGTTGCCGCCAATAAAGATGTCAATGAAAGGTTTTCTTTTTGAGATGATCTCGGTAGATGGCGTTGAACTGACTACGTTACTAGGTGCCAAAGCCACAACGCTTGAAAAAACACACGTTACATACGCTCGTTGACTGACACTTTCGTTTGCATAAGCTTTCGAATATAACCATTAGGTTCAAATGAAATTATGTGACGTTCTGTTCCTTGCAGTAACGTACCGAGATCAGCGCCATCTATCCAGCGACTAGCGAAGAGTTGAAAAAGAAAATCCCTTGTAGCGATCAAAGCCCTTTTCCTAATATATTTTCGTACGAACCAAAACAAATGAACTATGTATCTTTTTACATTGAAGATCACGATAGATAACGATTCAAGACTTGAACAGGCTTATTCTGTTGGTTTTTCCAGTTAAGAACTAAAACTAGTTAATAAATGTCGATGAGTCAATGACCGCTATATCTTAACTGGTAGCAAATATAGTAGTTTAGTAAAATAAAATATTTTAACATTTATAATTAGGAAGAATATGTCAATATTTTAATCAAAAGACACTTCAAAATTGTACACGGAAGTTTATTAAAATATTTATGTAAAACCGATTTAAATTTTTTACATTTTATTTGTGATTGTATTTCATGTATTTATTAATATTCAACAGATTAAATAACTTTTTAATTACATTTTTTTTTTATTAATTCTTTAGGTAAATAGTTTTGTCCTATCATTAAAATTGACGAATATAAATGTTTACCTGTAAAACTAAAGTAACAAATAAACCTAAACATTGCATTCGTATACAAAATTGATATCGTATAAGTTTTCGTATACAAGATGTTTGATATCGTATTTTTTTTTAATTAAAATTTTCAAACGCCCTTCCATTTTTTTTTTCAATCTTTACCGGTTTACAAGACAGTTACTTTTCAGAACTATTATTAACTCTTTTAAAATGAATCGTATACATGATGAGTCGTATAAAGTTTTCACAAAAAAATATTTTTTGTTTCATATTCCATTTAACGTAATGAAAACCATTCGCACATCACTATTTTCGAATGACGTTATGATTTATTTCTCCTTTTTTAATCGTAAAACACTGTAACTACCCAAAATTTGTCTATGCTACACTTAAAGTTACGGTATACTGTCAATATACTTTATATTATGTCTTTTTTTATATAAATAAATGAATTTTCATTGTGACATGGCGTTTGTCATGAAAAGATATTTTTAAATTAATACGTATACATTGAATCATAACTGGGAATCGACTAACTCGATTTAGTTTTTTTTCAATCGACTATGCGAGTCTTAGGCACGGGTACTTCACTAATTTTGTGAGAATCTGTCAACTGTCAAAATTTCCCGCGTTATTATAGATAGTTATTTAGTGTGGACCTTTGCTAGCTTGTTGAATATTATCTAACAGTTTTGTCTTATGAGAATGTAGTTATTTTGTTTGTTTTTATTCACATATTCTCTGTACGTTACGATAAAATTTCGTGTACTTCTGTTTAAATCGTTAGTAACTTACTAATCACAACTTTAACTCCCTCCTATAGCTGTAAAAGTGTCTATTCGCACGTGGTTTTATCGGAACAAACACCGCCATCTTCCTTCCTTTTTTATCACAATTTACAACAATGGGGTCTATGGAACTAATGGCGCTAGCATAGTTAGGTCTAAGCTACATCATTGGTTGAAAATCTGTTTACTTATATATCATTTTACATATCAAAATTGCTTGACCTAATTGGTCAGTTCGTGTACACATCATTTAGACAGACCTTCCCCGTTTAAATGTTTTGCTCTCCTGTCAATGTCATTCAAGAGCCAAAATATCTTTGTGACACTACCTCTGTCATAAAACATGTGAAAACTAAGTAATCCAAAATAATTTTTTTCTTAATTGTATAGGGTTGAATTTGAATAACCGTTCAATGAAAGTGTTCGGTGACTATGACGCGAGTTCCATGATTTTTGCTCACCCAAAAAGCGTCAACGCGCCAAAAGAAGCCTTCACTTCAAAATCTTTGCTAATCGACAGAATTCCCAACAAAACTATTGTAGCACTAGTACGCAAAACTTCACATTACCGTCCTAGTGCATGGGCTGCTGAATAGGGTAGGTCGTGTGTTCTGTCTGTTCGCTCGTCGAATCCTGTTCATCACCGGACGGGTCACCTTCTGGATCCTCGTCTTCTGATGATGAGAGAAGACCTGGAAACATGGAAAAAAATACATGCATACAACATAGAAGAGAAAACTAAGTAATCTTTACTGGCTATGGGTTGTGCACCGCGCACGCCAAGTGGTGCTACGACGTGGGGGATCGGCTACGAGTGCTACGAAGCGTTAGGTGATTGTCACGCGAGTTCCACGTTGCATGCAGTTCCATGTTGTGTGCTATCTTGACTACCGCCCATTAGATTAAACTCTACGCAAAAATATTGCTCGCAGGAGACTTTTTCTGGGGTGAAAAATCATGTTTTGTGGTAGAACATAATGAAACGCACTCAAAACATTGTGCTGATGGATGAATTGAATAGTACGGGGGTCGTGCAGGTTGGAAGTTGGAAGATGTTTGGAAGTTGGAACTTTGCCCCCCAATATCTCCGTATCTACAAGGTTCCCAGGTATGGTGTAGAATGATGGCAGTGACGGGGAGAACGAGTGCCTTTCTGCTTTGTAATATTTGCACTTTCAACAACACTAGTTGACTCGCCAACGCGCCACCACTCCGTTCAACAGTCTGACAACGACTGAATGCCGCACCACTAGGACAGGTACTTAGCGACGTGCGCGCCCGAGTCAACGTGTAGTGTGATATATCTACAAACACTAAGTACATGCTTCGTTAAGAGGTATAGACCTCAACTGGTGGGAGCTAGGGATGATAAAGTAACTGTAAACTCACCAGCTGTAAACTGTGGGTTAGAGAGCGCATCGGGCCAGTACCGCTTGCTAATAGACGAACCATTCTTGCCTTTCTTACCACCTGGAAACATAACGTGAATATAATTAGCCTAAAACCAACTGCTGGGGCAAAGACCTGATAGCGGGAGTGGGTCCCCCAAAGGATACCTGTTTTAGGCTAACGTAGCATAGAGTCTAGTTCTTCATCTCTATTACTCGTCATCTCATCAGACACCTCCTTTCTAGACATATTATCCGTCACACAGTCCATCCATTGAATCTTTGGGTAACAACAATACTTTCTCAAGTTACGCGTTAGCGTCATGTTCGTGAACGGGCGCTGTCAGTTGTGACTGGTCATCTCTTAGTCGCCATGGTTTATTTGAATTAATTATTTTGTTTTTGAGTTGTATTTTATTTTTGTTTTGCTATGGACACTTTTAACGTGCACATCTTGAACCACTAAAAAGTGAAAAATAAAAACTTTTTTGCTAAAGTCCATACTCAAGGTTTGACAACGTACTAGTGAGCGCGGTATCTTAGATGTAAATTATTTACTTAGGTATAAGATCATGTTTGAAACAGTACACTGTGCTCCAAAACCCAAATCATTGATGTGTCTCAATAAGCACCCCAACATAAATAAGACTGGGCAGGACAAGTCTGTCGAATGCCGAAAAAAAATACAATGGATGGACTATCTAAAAGGATGATATGGCAAGGAAAGGAGGTGTCTGATGAGATGACGAGTAGTAGAGAAGTATGAGAGAACAAGACATGATGCGTCGACCACTAATGAATTGGCATAAGGGCAGAAGAATAATTAGAAGTCCCGGAGGTCCGATTAGACTGGAAGCCGACCCCAGTTAGGAAAGGCTAGGCAGCTGATTAATGATGAGAAGTCGTGCATTTTGCTTGTCAGATCCCAGTTTTTTACTGTACAGAGGTATTCTCACCAGGTTTATCAGCACAGTCGAGCATGGGCTGCAGGATCCGACGGCGCGCGTTAATGAACCAGTTGTTGACTTGTAGCAGAGTGAGCCTGGTCTGCGCCGCTAGGGTACGTTTCTCTTCTTCGGTGGGGTATGGATGCTGTGGACAAGGGTTGTTAGGGGTTTAATGATAAATGATGTTTGTTTTTGGAAATAGGTTTTTAAAAACACTTAATTTTTATTTAAACTAGATGGGGCATTTCGTAGCTGACTACTCTAAGAAGCAGCCGAAACCGACTCAGAGGTCTCTTTTGAAGTCCAGACATACTCTTGCTCAATCCACATGAGGACTATGCAGATTAGTGTCTGAGATGGTCTTTTGAAGAAAGAACCACACAGATTTGAGTGGACTTGTCCAGTCAGTGCCAGCATTTGTCAATTGCGTGCCTGGCCTGTCTCCATACCCTGAGCTGAGCTGATGATGAACAGGCACTCACCACAAGATGCTGGAACAGCCAGGCGCGCATCACCTGGGTGGCGTGCCTGGGCAGGACGCCTCGCTTGCCGCTCGAGTCTACTGTCTCCGTACCCTGAGCTGAGCTGATGATGAACAGGAACTCACCACAAGATGCTGGAACAGCCAGGCGCGCATCACCTGGGTGGCGTGCCTGGGCAGGACGCCTCGCTTGCCGCTCGAGTCTACTGTCTCCGTACCCTGAGCTGAGCTGATGATGAACAGGCACTCACCACAAGATGCTGGAACAGCCAGGCGCGCATCACCTGGGTGGCGTGCCTGGGCAGGACGCCTCGCTTGCCGCTCGAGTCTACTGTCTCCGTACCCTGAGCTGAGCTGATGATGAACAGGAACTCACCACAAGATGCTGGAACAGCCAGGCGCGCATCACCTGGGTGGCGTGCCTGGGCAGGACGCCTCGCTTGCCGCTCGAGTCTACTGTCTCCGTACCCTGAGCTGAGCTGATGATGAACAGGAACTCACCACAAGATGCTGGAACAGCCAGGCGCGCATCACCTGGGTGGCGTGCCTGGGCAGGACGCCTCGCTTGCCGCTCGAGTCTACTGTCTCCGTACCCTGAGCTGAGCTGATGATGAACAGGAACTCACCACAAGATGCTGGAACAGCCAGGCGCGCATCACCTGGGTGGCGTGCCTGGGCAGGACGCCTCGCTTGCCGCTCGAGTCTACTGTCTCCGTACCCTGAGCTGAGCTGATGATGAACAGGAACTCACCACAAGATGCTGGAACAGCCAGGCGCGCATCACCTGGGTGGCGTGCCTGGGCAGGACGCCTCGCTTGCCGCTCGAGTCTACTGTCTCCGTACCCTGAGCTGAGCTGATGATGAACAGGAACTCACCACAAGATGCTGGAACAGCCAGGCGCGCATCACCTGGGTGGCGTGCCTGGGCAGGACGCCTCGCTTGCCGCTCGAGTCTACTGTCTCCGTACCCTGAGCTGAGCTGATGATGAACAGGAACTCACCACAAGATGCTGGAACAGCCAGGCGCGCATCACCTGGGTGGCGTGCCTGGGCAGGACGCCTCGCTTGCCGCTCGAGTCTACTGTCTCCGTACCCTGAGCTGAGCTGATGATGAACAGGAACTCACCACAAGATGCTGGAACAGCCAGGCGCGCATCACCTGGGTGGCGTGCCTGGGCAGGACGCCTCGCTTGCCGCTCGAGTCTACTGTCTCCGTACCCTGAGCTGAGCTGATGATGAACAGGAACTCACCACAAGATGCTGGAACAGCCAGGCGCGCATCACCTGGGTGGCGTGCCTGGGCAGGACGCCTCGCTTGCCGCTCGAGTCTACTGTCTCCGTACCCTGAGCTGAGCTGATGATGAACAGGAACTCACCACAAGATGCTGGAACAGCCAGGCGCGCATCACCTGGGTGGCGTGCCTGGGCAGGACGCCTCGCTTGCCGCTCGAGTCTACTGTCTCCGTACCCTGAGCTGAGCTGATGATGAACAGGAACTCACCACAAGATGCTGGAACAGCCAGGCGCGCATCACCTGGGTGGCGTGCCTGGGCAGGACGCCTCGCTTGCCGCTCGAGTCTACTGTCTCCGTACCCTGAGCTGAGCTGATGATGAACAGGAACTCACCACAAGATGCTGGAACAGCCAGGCGCGCATCACCTGGGTGGCGTGCCTGGGCAGGACGCCTCGCTTGCCGCTCGAGTCTACTGTCTCCGTACCCTGAGCTGAGCTGATGATGAACAGGAACTCACCACAAGATGCTGGAACAGCCAGGCGCGCATCACCTGGGTGGCGTGCCTGGGCAGGACGCCTCGCTTGCCGCTCGAGTCTACTGTCTCCGTACCCTGAGCTGAGCTGATGATGAACAGGAACTCACCACAAGATGCTGGAACAGCCAGGCGCGCATCACCTGGGTGGCGTGCCTGGGCAGGACGCCTCGCTTGCCGCTCGAGTCTACTGTCTCCGTACCCTGAGCTGAGCTGATGATGAACAGGAACTCACCACAAGATGCTGGAACAGCCAGGCGCGCATCACCTGGGTGGCGTGCCTGGGCAGGACGCCTCGCTTGCCGCTCGAGTCTACTGTCTCCGTACCCTGAGCTGAGCTGATGATGAACAGGAACTCACCACAAGATGCTGGAACAGCCAGGCGCGCATCACCTGGGTGGCGTGCCTGGGCAGGACGCCTCGCTTGCCGCTCGAGTCTACTGTCTCCGTACCCTGAGCTGAGCTGATGATGAACAGGAACTCACCACAAGATGCTGGAACAGCCAGGCGCGCATCACCTGGGTGGCGTGCCTGGGCAGGACGCCTCGCTTGCCGCTCGAGTCTACTGTCTCCGTACCCTGAGCTGAGCTGATGATGAACAGGAACTCACCACAAGATGCTGGAACAGCCAGGCGCGCATCACCTGGGTGGCGTGCCTGGGCAGGACGCCTCGCTTGCCGCTCGAGTCTACTGTCTCCGTACCCTGAGCTGAGCTGATGATGAACAGGAACTCACCACAAGATGCTGGAACAGCCAGGCGCGCATCACCTGGGTGGCGTGCCTGGGCAGGACGCCTCGCTTGCCGCTCGAGTCTACTGTCTCCGTACCCTGAGCTGAGCTGATGATGAACAGGAACTCACCACAAGATGCTGGAACAGCCAGGCGCGCATCACCTGGGTGGCGTGCCTGGGCAGGACGCCTCGCTTGCCGCTCGAGTCTACTGTCTCCGTACCCTGAGCTGAGCTGATGATGAACAGGAACTCACCACAAGATGCTGGAACAGCCAGGCGCGCATCACCTGGGTGGCGTGCCTGGGCAGGACGCCTCGCTTGCCGCTCGAGTCTACTGTCTCCGTACCCTGAGCTGAGCTGATGATGAACAGGAACTCACCACAAGATGCTGGAACAGCCAGGCGCGCATCACCTGGGTGGCGTGCCTGGGCAGGACGCCTCGCTTGCCGCTCGAGTCCTCTGTGCTGTCGTCTTCTGGAGGAGGGGAACCGGACACTGACGAACAGGAGTTGTTTGAGTTTGTGCCTGTGGACAACACAGAATAAAACTACTAAGAAAACAATACTAAACTTCAGGATTCAGCCGAAAGACGTCCACTGCTGGGCTAGTCTCGACATAGATAACGACATTATCGTTACCTTTTTGGCTGTTATTTTCGCTAATGTGCTAGTTGGGAAGCGTCACGGTAACCCGCAAAATTCAATGTTTTAACGTTTTTTGACCATTTACAGGCCAGTAAAGGCAGGTACTTACCAGTAAAGGAGTCTGTAGAGAGCAGCCCCGCGCCTATCTGACTGATCGGCGTCGATCCTTGCACCACTAGTGACGCTGGAAACAAGCAACATTATACTAAGTAGGTTTCTATAGATGAGTTATAACTGCAGGGGCTAATTTGGATAATATCTCATAAGGTGACACTTGCCGACATTTTACCATAGACATTTCGGGAGGGTAAGTGGGTAATTAATAAATAAATAAATATCGCTGGATATAACACACAGCGCCATCTAGTGCCACACGAGGCTTGTGTCGTGGACATCGGATAGTTAACATACCCCAAATTCACGAAATATCAATGGAAAAAGTACACTGTAATCTAAAGTTAATCAAGTATCATTTTGTCTCATTTTTTTTTGTCTGTGCGGAAACTGAATAGTAAAATAAAAAGCCATTAAAAAGTTACAAGCTACCAAATATTCGCAACTTTGGGCGTACATTAATAATAAAGGAAACGTCAAATTTCGAAAACGATGTCGGTACCGACAAAGCACATTTATCGAAGACTAGCTGACCCACGCAACTTCGTCTGCGTCACATAAGAGAGAAAAACGAACGAAATCCCCGTTTTTGCAACATTTTTCATTCCTGCTCCGCTCGTAATGGCTGTAGCGTGATGTTATATAGCCTAAAGCCTTCCTCGATAAATGGACTATGCAACACAAAAAGATTTTTTCAATTTGAACCGGTTGTTCCTGAGATTAGCGCGTTCAACCAAACAAACAAACAAACAAACTCTTCTGCTTTATAATATTAGTATTGATATCAATAAATTTTATTTATAATTGATTTATGCCGCGGTTTTTTCATAAAACTCGATTTAGCAAAGGCCTTTTCGTATTTTTTTACGCGCGCCTTTTACTATGAATTATCTTGCATCTCACTGAACTCACTCTGTCAGACACGGTGCCAGGTGTGACAGCGTGCTTTTTGGCCACGCCCATCAGTGAGTTTTGGCCCCCGACTAGTGCTACCTTAAGGCGATTACATGAGCTGAACGCGAGTTTTATAACTACTAAAAGTATATGATTCACTGCTATAAACAAGACCAGAAAAATATATGATATTCTTCAGGATATATGCTAGCATGATACTGTTTTGAAAACATGATACAATTAATTTGGCTCGATAAAAAGAAATCACTAACTTATCTCTAAAAATATCTTTCAAACAATAAAAAACATACTAATATGCATGCGATCATTCTGATTTTTTGGAAAATAATTCTACAAGCAATATACTAGCATGATACTGTTTCTGTTTTTTAATCCAATCAATAGCTTTTTTGTAAATCGATCGAAACCACACATTTCGCGCTATTTGGCCCGCAGTGGCTGACGTAACAACCACTTTGTAGTGCAAGCTGATTGGAACTTTATTCCAACAGCATTTCAAACGAAGTTTGAACCACCACAAATAGAGTTGCTAATTTAGCTCGTCTAAGCGCCTTAACCGTTTGCGGGCCACGGTTGGTCGCTGTAGAAGTAATCTGGCCAAATGGGGTACCATCGACTCGTCCCAAAAACAATGTCAGTATGGAACCTCTCTGCAGGAAATGCCCCTTGACATTGGTTATTATGAGAACAATCCTGCTGCTACAAAACAGCAGATTTTTTTCAAGATTTCAGGATTAATCCCATAATAAAAGTTATTAATAAATAAAACAATAAATATCGCTGGACATTAACACACAGCGCCATCTAGTGCCACACTAAGCAAGGCTTGTGTCGTGGATACTAGATAGTTGATATACTACATATATACTTTTTTGTTTGTAAATACATACTTATTATATATTTAAACATCCATGAATCGGAAACAAATGTCCGTGCTCATCACACAAACATATGCTCCTACCGGGATTCGAACCCAGGACCCTATGAACGTAAGGCAGCTTCACTACCACTACGCCATTCGAGTCGTCAAATGTTATTTGTTATCATGAGTACAATCACGTGTTTCAGTATCGTACACTAATTACCAGTCACTCTATAAAGGGTGAAAAACACCTCTTCACGAAGCCGAAAAGCACTTGTTCTCCCCATCATTGCGATCATTTTATTGTTCTACACCATACCTGGAAACCTTCTAGTTACCTCCGTAACTAAGTATAAGGGGTCAAAGTTACAACTTTTTGACAAGTTTTTTTGTAAGATTTTAACTTTTAACACCTCCACGACCCCCGTACTATTCAATCCATTCATCAGCACAATATTTTAAGTGCGTTACATTGAGTTCTACCACAAAACATGATTTATAACCTCAAAAAAAAAAGTTGTTTCCCAGCAATATTTTTAGCGTGTAGTTACTTAGTTTGATGTACAGAATGCTTGGTTAACGGCTTCGTGATGAGGTGGTTTACACCCTGTAAAAAGTTTAGAATAGTTACTCACGTGTGTCCCTTGTTGCCGTTGGGTATGGCAGCTCGGTGTGCGGCGGGTACACTGCGGGGAACGACGCCGACGACAGCGGGGCGGGGGGCGACTGTACAACAGAGATATGGGGGTTGAAAGATATCTTACTAGAATCAGGGGGTGTGGGATGTGTGTTGTTTGAGATATCTATAAGTCACCGTAAATTTGGCAAACAAGTTAGATTGTAATATAACTAGAGAGATTGTAAGCTCTCGAAAGATTGTCAAACGAACTTACTGCTTACAATATAACCCATTAATTTTCGGTAGATTGTAATCTATCGAAGTGAAACCGTAATATTGTAAAATGTATGCGATGGAAGTCAACTGAGGCGGTGTGCAGGAGAGAGAGGGAAGGAGGGGTCCCTCTTGCCCCATGGTACTACTCTCATGAAAAATAATGTACCATTCCTGAGAAATACCGATTAATATACCTCAAAACACTTTGTATTTCCCTAAAAAGCGTAGCCGACGGAGCCCCGCTATGCGGGGCCTATTTCCGTCCGCAGAGTTTAAAGGCCTACCTAACTAACCTAACGTGGGGGTGCCCCAAGTCCCCAGAGATACTTCTGTCGCATGAAATTCACAATATTAAGGTTTCACTTCGATAGATTACAATCTACCGAAAAATGAAGCGTAATATTGTAAGCAGTATGTTCAGTTGACAATATTTCGAGAGTTTACGATATCGCTAGAGAGATTACAATCTAACGTGTTTGACAATTTTACGGTGACATTTATACCGGTTAGATTTTAATTAAGGCTAATGTTCCAATGTAGCCGACACTTTTTCAAGGTCAAAGACATTCCTCGACTGTACGTGATTGGATGATCCATTTTTAGTAATATAAATTATACTTATTCTAAAATAACAAAGTATTCTATATTAAAGTTTCATAAATGATATTGTGTGATATAAATTCATATGAAAGGTTAACATACATTTCATACCTGATATTGTGGCGAGTTTGACGTACTCGAGTGCTCGTCTATCGAACCGGAGAGATTGTTGTTACTTTCGACACCACCTGCAACAATATAGAACAAAAAGAAATATAAGTTTTGACTGTCTTTATATTTATTTGTTGGCACAGTTTAGTTAATGTTCGCGTTGGTGCTGCCGGCATCGGCAGGATTATTTCCAGGGAAATGCACTTTTGCAGTTGTATGAAAGCATCTCGACCTTTTTTTTCAGTTTTTTTTTTTGTTTTTATTCTGTTAATTTTTTATCGCAAATGCTTTTTGTTCCTTTCTTTCGAATATGCTAGATTTGCAGATTTTTTTTTTTTTTTAATTAAAAAAAAACTGTTTTTTTTTATTGATAAGTAGGCTTTAATTTAAAAAAAAAACCGGTTTCTTTAATTTTAGCACCCATCTCTAAATTTATAGAATTTATTTTGTCTTTAAAAAAAAATCTGCTAATTCTTATTATTTTTATAGAAAAACTTATGATGAATTTATTGACAAGGTGATTGTAAAATGTAGACAGCAACACAGACGTCATAACTTAACATTCTCACAGTAATTAATTAATAAAAAATAGTATATTTTATAACGAGGGACTAAACGAAGCCATTATATACCCGAGGTGGTTTGACTCCCGAGCTTGCGAGGGAGGCAACGAAAGCGAGGGTATATTAGATTGGCGTTTAGTCTCGAGGTGCAAACTGTACTTTTCACTTCGAGTGCGAGAAAAATAGTCATTTAAAACCGAAAAAATGTACACTCGACTAAACTTCTGAACTGAGCCGTCAGATTTTCTTCTATCAGGTCAGTCACAGATTAACAATATTTAAAACACAACACAAACTCTCAACATTCTCGCAGTGAAGATGATCCACACTCCACAGATAATTATAGTACCTACATTACTGCAGCGGCTAGCAACAGAGGCATTCCACATACTTTTTCAAAATCGACGATGCACACAGACAACCATAAATTTTCCCGCGTTGAAGAGTTCATTTGTTTTTTTTTTTCAATATACCGCTTTCTATTTGCAAGCCAATTCGAAATTTAAATAAAACCACATAACAAGTTACACTTTTGTGACCATGTTTCAGAGTAAAAGATCGTTCCATTTTTAAATTACTTTTTACTCCCTAGGGAATAAACGGTCACTTTAATCCCGCTTCGTAGGGCTATAATGTCGTTATTTTAGAGCATGAGAAGTGAAAACTATATTTTAGCTAGTGCACCAGCTATGGTTGGTACAGTAAAGTAAGCGATTGGCTGCTGGATTCGATCTCCACACGAAACTAAAGGGTGTAAAACAACTCTTAACGAATCCGAAAACCATTTGTTCTCCCCGTCATTGCGAGAACTGTTTTGTTCTTCACCATACCTTGACAACCAACTTTATGACACGTTTTTTTAAATACATTTTTTATTATAAGATTTCTATTTTAAACACCTACACGACCCCGTCAGCACAATGTTTTAAGTGCGTTACATTGAGTTCTACCACAAAACATGATTTATAACCTCAAAAAAAAGTTGTTTCCCAGCAATAATTTTTGCGTAAAGTTACTTAGTTTGATGTACAGAATGCTTGGTTAACGGCTTTGTGATGAGGTGGTTTACACCCGGTATGTTAGTTAAAATGTTTGTAGTAAAATGTTCAGTCTGGCGCAACATTTGAAAATACCCGTTTCGGTCAATGATATATAAAACTATAGATACGTTGCCCGCGCTCTGTAGTGGCAACATGAATGCAAGGCAACTGCCGGACTTTCATTTAGTCGCGTACCAACCAGTGCCGCGGCAGTACGTGACATTAAAATAACTTTTGTGTATAACTTCCACAAACAACGAAACAAAAATGCCGTCCTGTGTTTTTAGGACATGTCAAAACAATACTTTAACTGTGAAAGATAGAAAAGTATGATTTCATGCGTAAGTATCAAGAAAAAAATATTTTATTTTAGTTTTTTCGATGCCTTCTAATGACGGCTGGCGCCTGACGTAAGTCACGTGCCGTTAAGGGAAGATGACAACGGAATTAAAGATATATATATATCTCTCTCTAACAACAAAAATTCCGTAGATGACGTTTAATTTTCTTTCCCTTTCTTCGTGCGTCTCTAGCTACCGACAGTATTTACGCTGTTTTCGACAGCCGTGATGTTCATGCATGACGCGTCTATTTATAATACGTCATTGGTTTCGGTAGTTTTTAATGGAAGGATAACAAACAAACAAACGTCTTCACAAACTTTTGCATGAGACAAACCTGAAGAGTAATCAGTCCTGAGCAGGTTTTCACTCTGCATCTTCGTCTTCAGACAGGCGATGTACCGGCCGCAGAAGTCTCGACATAGCTCCTGCACCTTCTCCAGTTCCAGCAGGTGGATCCTCAGCACCTGGAAATGTCATGGATGACCGTTTTAAAGACTTCTTCTTACAAAAAAAAACCATGCAGTGCAGTCTGGGGACGGTTGACCGAAGTCAAAACTAAGTAGGTAAGCTATATCTGCTACGGTTTGTGCCCAGCGCACGACTAGGTTGTGCTACGCCGTAGGGGATCGGCTACGAGTGCTAATAAGTGGTGCTACGCCGTAGCGGATCGCCTGCTAGTCCTACGAATTGTTAGGTGACAGTCACGCGAATTCCATGATTATTGTTCAACCAAACAGTGTAAAACGCGATTAAAAAAGATTCAGTTTCAAAATCTGTTTCTACCAGAACTCAGCAGCGAAGGCCTGCAGGTCTGCACCGAACATTGCACCGCGCCGGGGACGCTAAAAGAGCAACCGTAGCCACCTTCAGGCAGGTGCAACTTGCAATGGCCACTTTCGACAGCAACTTGCGAAAGTAACTTGCGATTTACGACTGCGACTTGTGACTGCGACTTGCGACTGCGACTTGCGACTGCGACTGCGACTTACGACTGCGACTTGCGACTGCGACTGCGACTTGCGACTGTCACTTCCACAAAGTTCTGAATAATGTACTAAATACATGGTAACCTTGTACTAAAATGTCTCTAAAGAAGACCTACCTGAATGCTCTTAATCATAAGTCCATCTATCTCCGGATCATCGACCAGGAAAGGCCGCCTGTCTCTCCTCTGGTGCTGCACGAAGGCCTGTAGGTCTGCGCCGAACGCCTCGGCGGCCGGGGACTCCGCCCCTGCCGTGGCTTGTTCACACCGCTCCAGGAGGAGCGCCAGTAATGGGAATAGGGGGTGCCTGGAACGGAAGAAGGGTGTTTAAGTTGGTGGTATTAATTTTGTCACTATTTGTGACTTAATTTCAATGTTAAACGTTAAGCTACCTGTTAACACCTCTATGTACTCGTAACTCTTATTTGTCACAATAGTGCATTTTTATACTTTGTTATTGCAGTCGATGCAGAATTCACACCCAAGCTGCAAGTGAGGGTGTTAAGGAACCAGTTGCAACGACGCCCGTTTTATGCAACTGTTTTCGTCGTCGGGAAAACGGTTGCGTTTCGACCTTCAAAAATTTGACAACGACCCACCACTAACATGGAGTTTAAAGAGAGGTAGACTGTACTAGGTATCACTGACAGACCCCTGTACAGAGTGTGCACGGAGGCGGAGGAAACTGTGGCGCATATGCTCCAAGAGTGCACCAAAACAATGAACCATGTCTCGTTTTCCCCGACACCCCACTTGAAAAATCATCACCCTGTAAATCTCTGAACCTAAATAAACGACTTTGACGCAATTATAAAAAATAATACATTACACTTGTGCTTTAAAAATTTGTATTTTTTATTAATGGCCGCAAAAAATTTTTTTTATCCCAAACTGGATGATGTCCTTGAGGTGAATCATTGACATTTTAACTGGCAACAACTACTGCTGATAATAATATAAACTATAAACATTTATGAAGATGAGTGAGGGTAGTTGAATAAACGCCTTCACTTTGCTGTCGCGGTACCTCCAATACTTCAGTCTCCCCGCGACCACGGCTGGTGCAATCCGGTCGAAACGTCGGGATTAAATTAAAGGTAAATTCGCGATAAATACCCGTCTTCTTAAGTTTTATAATAAACTATACTTACTTATAAACAGCCCGTTTGTCGGCCTCAAACTGCGCCTGGTCGGCGTCCGCGGCGGGCGCACCGCCGCCCTGCATACCGCCAATATCACCAACGTGGCTGCCTCATCTACAACCAAAGAAACACGGAATTAGAGAGGGGTAAAGGTACTATATCACTGACAGTCCCCTGTACAGAGCGTGCATGGAGGCGGAGGAAACGGTGCAAGCATGTGCTCCAAGAGTGTACCAGGAAGCTCTTGGAACACCAAGATTCCTTGCGCAAGCCCTGAGGAGACCGGGATGTTTGATCTGCTTCTGGAGGGAGGTGGGCTGGTTGGAATAATCGGCCACCATGGCTCACGCACAATGGTCCACTTTATGGACTAAGTGCGAAAACCAAAAACTTTAATACCGGGTACATTGTGCTGATATTAGCAAATAAGGGTGTTGGCTTGCGGGCCTGTTCGAAAGAGATACCGCGGCCCCGGAACATAAAGGGCGAGGATGGAACATGGATGGGTTTTAGTCAGTAAGAGTCTGACACTCCCTCCCGCTCCGCCCAGAGTGGGAGAAGTCATTTGATGATTTCCAATCCTAAAAAAAAAAAAAACTCTTTTTGAAGCCGAATGGTACCGCAATGACGAGATTCTCCCCACCATTACGATTTTATTTTCTACTCCATAAAGACCTGGGAACCTACTGTTACATCGGACCTACTAGAACATTCGAGAAAGCCAGTGATTACAATGTGTGTACGTTAGAAGTTCGAGAGAATTCCATTATTATTAGTTTTAAAGTTAGGTAGGTACAAACTCGCGACCTATTTAAAGGTCGCGAGTTTGTACCTATTTAAACAAAGACATTAGAATTTCGACCGTACGCCTAGAGCATAAGGTTCATATTTGTTTGTTTTGTACAAGTAGGTAATGCCAACCTTGTAAGTAGGTACCTGCTATTTTTTGTTAGTGTTTTTTTATGACCCTCTCGAATGTTCGTGGTTATTCTGGTGTATCTGTTGGCGAGTATAAATAGAGCGCTCAGGGCCGCGACAGTCAGTCTTGTTTTAGCGACACAACGAAGCGAATCCAAGTGAACTACAAGTGCGATATCTAAGTGAATAGTAAACAGTAGTGTATTTGTGATTAAGTTTTGATTGTTTTGTGATTAATAAAGTTATTGTGTTGTTTAATCGGTAGTAATTAATTTATCTCATACCCAGCTCGTAACAAATTGGTGTCAGAAGTGAGAGATAAATTATGCCAATCCTACCAAAGGACGACACGGACGGGATCCGTACCAGAAGTCAGCGACAGCAGGATATGGACCAAAGGCGGTTTGGGGATTCTCCGACACAGACACCGGGTGGTGTCCAGCCTACGTCACAGCCAGTCGCTGGCTCATCCGGAGTTTCTCCAGCATCAGGGGCGCCAGACTTGTCAGCTTTAATGGCGTTGCTGCAGGATCAAGCTCGCCGTCAAGAGGAGCAGGCTCGCCAGTTACAGGAGCAATTGCAACGAGACAAAGAGGAGCAGGCTCGCCGTCAAGAGGAGCAGGCTCGCCGTCAAGAGGAGCAGGCTCGCCGGTTGGAAGAGCAGTTGCAGCAAGATAAAGAGGAGCAAGCCCGCCGCCAGGAGGAGCAGGTCCGCCGCCAAGACGAACAGATGATCCTCATAAAGGATCTTCATGCAACTTTCGGCAAGGACCTGAAAGTGATGAAAGATCAGGTTCACCAGCATGAGAACCGCATCTCAGAGGCCGAATCTAAGATTGCTGGGGTACAGAAGGCTTTGAGCGAACTGAAGACTGAAGGTGGAACTGTAGCTTCAGTGGTTGCTGCACCTTCTTCGCGTGGTTTCAAGGTTCCTCCATTCGACGGAACATCGTCGTGGTCGGCCTACAGAATCCAGTTTGAGGCCGTCATGAAGGCTAATGGATGGACAAAACCACAAGCCATGACCGCGCTCACCTTGGGCCTCCGAGACCAGGCCCTAACTATTCTGGAGGCGCTCGGCAAGGACGTTACCTACGAGCAGCTACTGGAGGCGTTGGAGTCCAGATACGGCGACGCGCACCTGGAGCACGTATTCCGTGCCAAGTTGAAGGACCGTTTTCAACGAAGTGCCGAGAACCTACAGCAGTGGGCTCTAGAAGTTGAAAAGCTCGTTCGGAAAGCCTACCAGTCTGCCCCTGCACTGATTGACGGAAATCTGGTACAGGCGTTCGTTGATGGAATACGTGACTTAGAAGTTAGAGCCGCCGTGAGACTTGGGCATCACGAGACATTGAAGGACGCCTTGGCCCATGCCTTAGAAGTAGAGGCAGTGAGGCAAGACCACCGAACGCACCGCGTCAGGGAGGTTGTAGCATCACCTGTACACGACCGTGCGCAAGGTTACAGACCTAGCTGCTACACAGCTAGAGAAAGGGATCATCTTCGGCCAACTTGTCCAAAGCAAGTTGTGGCATCACCTGAACGCCAGCGTCCGCGACGATACAGCCCTAGGTGTTACACTTGTGGAGAAAGGGGTCACCTTCGGTCGAATTGTAAAAAGCGAAGCGCACTTAGAGAAGATCAATCTCAGCAGGGAAAAGCGGCTAAGAAGACTGGTCAGCAACAGTGGAGAAACCACAACAACACAAACGAACTGTCAAGAAGACCATCGCCTGAAGATTGTAAGCGTAGTTCCAGGCAGGAGTCTAAGGAAGTGGTGCCTGTGAGGATGCTAAGAACGGATCTTAGCGATGAATGGAAGGTAACTATACAGGAGGCTCAGCACAATGACTCGGACATCAAACCGATCTTCGAGTGGATCAAAGCTGGTGTTCCTAAACCCAAGTGGAGTGATGTGGCTGCGATGAGTTCCATCACGAAGAGTTATTGGGCGCAATGGAACAGCTTGGTGATCCAGGATGGAGTCTTGTGCCGTAAATGGGAAAACGCTAAAGGGGACAGTTGTCATCTACAAATGGTTGTCCCTAAAGCTAAGGTACCGGATGTTCTACGGCTCTACCATGATGGATGTTCTGGAGGACATATGGGGGTTAAAAGGACTCTCCTAAAAATTCGAGAACGCTTCTACTGGATCCACTGTCGAGATGATGTGGAGGACTGGTGTCGTAAATGTACCAGTTGTGCGGCCGTGAAAGGACCCCAGACACGCAGCAGAGGTGCATTAAAAGTGTACAACGTTGGAGCCCCTTGGGAACGGATAGCACTAGACGTTGCGGGACCATTTCCAGTAAGTGAGAGCGGAAACAGGTACTTCCTGGTGGTCATGGATTACTTTACAAAGTGGCCAGAAGTCTTCGCCATTCCTAACCAAGAAGCAACAACCGTCGCAGATAAATTAGTTCAGGAAGTCTTCTGTCGTTTTGGAGTACCCTTAGAAATACACAGCGATCAAGGAAGAAATTTTGAATCGCAAGTATTTCAAGAGACTTGTCGATTGATGGGTACCCATAAAACCAGAACCACCTCTTACCACCCACAATCCGATGGAATGGTAGAACGATTCAACCAAACGTTGGAGAGATATCTGGCGAAAGTTGTGGAAAGCCGGCAAAGGGATTGGGACAAGCACATACAGCCGTTTCTTCTGTCTTACCGAAGTGCAGTCCACGAAAGTACGACTGTGACACCAGCCTTCGCGAACTTTGGAAGGGAATTACGGTTACCTGCTGATTTAATCACTGGAACTCCCCCTGATGCTCCATGTAGTGTAACAGATTACGCGAATGACTTGCGTAATAAGTTGAACGATGTTTATGAGCATATCCGACAATCCAGCCAACAGATGTCTGAGAAGATGAAGACCCGGTATGATCGGAAGGCAAACGGTAGGGGTTTCGACGAGGGTTCACTGGTGTGGTTGCATAACCCAGTGCGGAGCAAGGGGAAGTCTCCGAAGTTACAAGCAAAATGGGATGGACCATACCGAGTCGTGACTAGGATCAACGATGTCACCTACCGAATACAGAAGGGTCCACGAGGTGCGCCTAAAATTGTGCATGTAGACCGGTTGGCGCGATACTACGGGACTAATGATGCTCGGGACGAGCATGTCTAAGGAGGGGGCAGTGTTACATCGGACCTACTAGAACATTCGAGAAAGCCAGTGATTACAATGTGTGTACGTTAGAAGTTCGAGAGAATTCCATTATTATTAGTTTTAAAGTTAGGTAGGTACAAACTCGCGACCTATTTAAACAAAGACATTAGAATTTCGACCGTACGCCTAGAGCATAAGGTTCATATTTGTTTGTTTTGTACAAGTAGGTAATGCCAACCTTGTAAGTAGGTACCTGCTATTTTTTGTTAGTGTTTTTTTATGACCCTCTCGAATGTTCGTGGTTATTCTGGTGTATCTGTTGGCGAGTATAAATAGAGCGCTCAGGGCCGCGACAGTCAGTCTTGTTTTAGCGACACAACGAAGCGAATCCAAGTGAACTACAAGTGCGATATCTAAGTGAATAGTAAACAGTAGTGTATTTGTGATTAAGTTTTGATTGTTTTGTGATTAATAAAGTTATTGTGTTGTTTAATCGGTAGTAATTAATTTATCTCATACCCAGCTCGTAACACTACTAAGAGATATTGGGGTTTAAAGTTCCAACTTTTTGACCAGTTTTTTTATACAAGTTTTTAATGTAAGATTTTGACTTTAAACACTTCGGCGACCCCCGTACCATTCAATAAATCCATCAGCACAATGTATTGAGTGCGTTACATTGAGTTCTACTCGTACCACAAAACATGATGTTACACCCAAAAAAAGTTTTTGTAGTTTGATGTACAGAATGCTTGGTTGACGGCTTCATGATGAGTCGGTTTGGATCCTGTATTACTGCCTCTTAAAGAAGGAAAGTATGACATAAGCATTACGCCTGTTAAGGCGATTACATGAGCTAAACGCGAGTTTTATAATTACTTAAAGTATATGATTCACTGTTATAAACAAGACCAGAGCATGATACTGTTTTGAAAACATAATACAATTAATTTGGCTCGATAACTAGAAATCACGAACTTATCTCTAAAAATATATTTCAAACAATAAAATACATACTAATATATAATACAAGCGATCATTCAGATTTTTTGGCAAATAATTCTACAAGCAATATATTAGCATGATACTGTTTTAGTTTTTTAATCCAATCAATAGTTTTTTTGTAAATCGATCGAAACCACTCATTTCGCGCTATTTGGCCCGCAGTGGCTGACGTAACAACCACTTTGTAGTGCATGCTGATTAGAACTTTATTCTAACAGCATTTCAAACGAAGTTTGAACCACCACAAATAGAGTTGCTAATTTAGCACGTCTAAGCGCCTTAAGAGCAGCGGTGGCCCAGTGGTGGCGGCCCCGACTTACGAACAGTAAGTCGTGGGTTTGAACCCAGCCAGGCGCATTACTTTGAGTTTTTTATATCATCACCACTGCCCAAAACATAGTGAGGAAACCGGCATATACCAGAACCAAAACTTTCTAAGACAAATGTGGCATCTACCAACCCGCACTGCGCCCGCGTGGTGGATTTTCGCCCATTCCCTCTCATAGAGAGAAAGCCTGCGTCTCAGCAGTGGGAACATTACAGGCATTGTATGCCTGGAATCCCCAGTTAGGCACAGATGTACTTAATAGTTCACTCATATTTCGCAAGTTATGATTTAAAGTCCAGTGTTATAGGGGGCGAGGCTTTTACCATCAAACGGGTACTAATCCAGACTCCGTGGCTGCTAATAAGCAATTCCTAATAGAAAAACCCAATAACATTTCACCCTATGCACGCATACTCGTACGTGATTTTAAATCCTTCTTTTGTTTTTAAGGCATAAAACATGATCGAACATGTGTTTTATAATGCCTAAAAGTATATGGCTCACGGCAATAAACAAAACCAGAAAAATATATGATATTCTTCAGGATATATGCTAGTATCATAGTGTTTTGAAAACATGATACAATGAACTTGACTCGATTAAAAAAAAATCACGAACTTATCTCTAAAAAATTCTTTCAACCAAAAAGACACAAACATCATTCTATACATGCGATCATTCTGATTTTTTGTCAAAAAATTCTACAAACAATATATTAGCATTATGTGTTTTAGTTTTTTATTCCAATCGATTGTTTTTTTTTAAATCGATCGAAACCACTCATTTCGCACTATTTGACCCGCAGTGACTGACGTAACAACCACTTTGTAGTGATTTAAACTTTATTCTAACAGCATTTCAAATGAAGTTTGAACCACCACTAATAGAGTTGTTAATTTAGCTCAACTAGTCGCCTTAAGTGGTCACAAGAAAAACGCACTATTAGTAGGGCCAATAAAAATAGCTCACATTTGACATATGTCAAATCAAAGTAAAGGTTACCTTTTTTTGCTATTATTACAATAAATATGCAACCGAAATTGAAAAATGTTACGCAATGAAAGGTTTTCTTTTTGAAACTGAAAAAAAAATAGTTTCCATGAACTCGATAGATGGCGTTGAACTGACTACGTTAGGTACTAGGTGCCAAGCCAAAACGCTTGAAAAAACACACGTCACATACGCTCGTTGACTAACACTTTTGTTTGCTTATGCTTCCGAATACAACCATCAGGTCCAAGTGAAATTATGTGACTTTCTGTTCCTTGCAGTAACATACAGAGATCAGCGCCATCTATCCAGTGACTAGGGAAGAGTCGAAAAAGAAAATCCCTTATTGTGTAGGAGAACTACTTCTTTTACTTCGATAAAATAAATAATATTTTGTGCCAGCCATTACAAAGTAACGTTGTTGTATTTTGATGAAGTATCAAAATGTGATCTATTAACTTGGCCCATTTTAATCCTGGCTCATTAACGTGATTCAGGGACTTTTATACTGTAAGTACTGAGTTACCAACGTAAATGGCCACATCCCGCGCTGACGCGATCGCACGTGTATTAGGGTCTGACCTTAGTTACAACAACACCACGCAGAGGATTTTAGTACCTACGTCCTATGTTATATGTGTCACCGTAAAATAAAAATAATAATTAATAATTATATAAATTATTGTCAACTGAACATACGGAAGTATCTCTGCAACCATAATCGGGACTTGGGGCACCCCCCCGTTAGGTTAGTTAGGTTCCTTTAAACCCTGCACTCGAAAATAGGGGCCCCGCGAAGCGGGGCTCCGTCGACTACGCTTTTTAGGGGGAATATAAAGTGTTTTAAGGTTATGTCTCTTCATGAGAGTTGTGTCACTGGGCAAGGGGGACCCCTCCTTCCCTCCACACCGCGTAAGTTGACTACCATCGCATGCATTTCACGAAAAATAATGCGTTTTGTTGTAAGCAGTATGTTCATTTGACAATAATTCGAGACTTTACAATATCGCTAGAGATATTACAATATAACGTATTTGACAATTTTACGGTGACATATGCAAGCCATCATCTGACTAGCCTTTTCCCAGCTACGCTGGGGTCGGCTTCCAGGCTAATCAAAGGCGTAGATTCTTTCAAAATGGAACTAGTCATAATAAAAACAACACTAGTTTCATCATGGACCTGTTAGTGACAGTGAAGCCAGTATTTCACATGAAGCGACTGCCTATCTGCCTCCATATTCACAACGCTTCGATTCGCTTCCGATTCGGAAAGTCGTATGTCTATCTCGGTCGTTTTCGTAATGCCAGAAGAAGACAGATATACGAGTTGTCGAATCGGAAACGAGTCGAACGTTTGTGAATATGGGGTCTGATCTCCACAACGCAGTTAGTACAGAGTAATACGACACTCTTTGGTTAGACTGGTTGTTAGTCTTTCAGGCCACTGTAACGACTGTCAAAGATCTACAAATGACAGCCGGGTCCAACGGCTTAACGTGCTTTCTGAGGCACGGAGGAAACTCTGTGTGTAATTGGTGGCAAGCAAAGCTTTAAATTGAAGATTGACCCCAAGCGGCTGTTATTATTTACCTCTCACCCGCTCCACCTGACTCACATCATCATCATTTCTTTCTTTATCTTCTCATTTCACATTACAAATCAATTTGTATGAAAGTAACACCCGCAGTGTGTCCGCTGCGAGTGTATTATCATCATTCATAATTTCAGCCGAAAGACGTCCACTACTGGACAGGCCTCCCCCAAGTGTCGCCACATTGACCGGTCCCGTACGACTCGCATCCAACGGATCACATAATAAACCCAGAATTCCAGAATCACTTTTGTAACCACAGACCAAAGAGAAAACTTCGAAAATAAACTAAGTCGAAAAAGGAAAAAAGGTAGGTACTTACACAATTCTATAACTTTTTAGAAGACTAAAGATAACAAAAGCCTAATAAAATAAAACTATCTCAAAGAGCGAACGAATAAACAAAATGTATAAACAAGAAAACAAGAGAATAAACAATAAACAGTAGAAATAACAGACAACATTACAAACGTGGTCTGGCAATAAAAAAAAGATATTAAAACCAGGCAACACATTCATCACAAATGTTGCCAGTGGATTGATATAAAATACCACTTATATTTTCTTTACTGTTTCGCTAAAGTAATAGTGGGTAGGGTCGGTTTTTAATATCTATGGGGTGGGTAAGTCTTTAAGATAGCCATTTTTGGAGTTAAGATTATAATGTTGTTTAGAAGTGACCCGGAATAGTTATTTACTTAAAATAAGATAAGGTACTTTTTCATTATGAATGGCAGCTTCATCCTGAGGAGGTCACAGCTTAATAATACAACCGGTCCGTTCGATCTTTAGGTTAAGCTGTCATTTGTAGATCTTTGACAGCCGTTACAACTGGCCCGAAAGTCTGACAGCCAATCTTACCAAGGGGTATCGTAATACAATTACACAGTACTAACTGGGTTGTGGAGGTCAGATAGACAGTCGCTCTATTACTTTCCCAATCGTCGTCAGCTTCCAGTCTAACCGGAGGCAGCTGAATACCAGTATTTTACATGGAGCGACTGCCTACCTGACCTCCACGACCCGGTAATACCCATTGTTAAGGCAAGGTATCGGCATAAAAAGCACAAGACGAAAACATCCTTTTACGCGATTTTGTATAGAAACTTTGCATCGAATTTTCTCCCCTTGCGCAGATATAGACGGCAGATAATTAATCCCAGCCGATTTGGCTAAAATAAGGAAAGAGGAAAAAGGAAATGTTTACTTATTTCGCTCCATGTTTGCGAAAGCTGATTCTGCACTATTTGGAGAAGGTTTTCGCGGCATGGTCTATCCTAAAAGTATTTGATGAATGTGTAAACTAGAGACATTCAGTGGGGATGGAAACTGTGGTACTAATGGCCCCTTCACCCGAAAGGTACTACTACCCGTCATTGCTATAAAGGGTGTAAAAAACCTCTGAACGAAGCCGAAAGGCACTTGTTCTCCCCGTCATTGCGATCATTTTTTTGTTCTACACCATACCTGGGAACCTTCTAGTTACAGAGATATTGGGGTCAAAGTTACAACTTTGTTTTTCAATACAGGTTTTTAAAATTGTTGCTTTACTCAAAATCAAAAAAATCAGTATCAAGGCATTTATTTCAAGTAGGCCAGTTACAGGCACTTTTGTATTGTCGAAACAAAAATGAACATTAAATTTATTGTAGCTACAGTCCCAGTAACAAGACATAAAAACTGTGAAAATACTGTATTTGTCCATTCACTAGCGTAGATCTATGAGGAGAAGAACGGGCAAAAAACTCCATGGACACTCTTTTAAATCGTAATGTTGTTACAAAATCTTGGTTACATCATTCATGTTGAGATGGTATATAATGTGAGAACAATGAAGCAAGATCTGCACGTTTAAAGTGTCCATAGTAAAATTAAACAATTAATTAATAAAGATAATTCATTCAAATAAGCCATGGCAACTAAGAGATGACCAGTCACAACCGACAGCTCTTATATTCGTCTTATTCGTAAACGGGCGTTCACGAATAAGACGCATGGATCAGCACCATTCAGCTCAACCATTTTGAAGGGAACTAAATGGTCCGACACACGCGCCATCATCAGCGAGACATTTAAGAGAGCATGTAATACTCTCAGCCGCCAGGGCACATTCAAGGGAACAAAATACGTAGATTTCTAGTGAATGATAGCTTTCTAGTAGATAGTACTCACACAATATGGGCTACGAGATTATATTATAAAGAAATTAAATCTATAAAATGCAAAGATAGTTGAAGTTGTTATTTAGGCTGATTTTATAGTCACGCGTTTCAGCAGCGCCGTCGGAGCGCGCGCGCTCGGATATGTATTGGGGTAGTAGTAGCGTTTCAAATTCGCGCGCTTGAGCAGCGCCGTTCGGTGAACGCGTCCTATTCGCGCGGCGCTGTCGAAGCGCGCGCCGCTCATGCGCTTCTACGGCCATTGTGCGTTTCAGTGTGACGCCGTTGAGACGCGCCGTTAGGTACTGTTGTGTACAAAATGAATCACATCGATACAGGACGAGTAATTGAGGAAGTGCGATTTAGAAGATGTTTATGGGACCCGGCCGATGAATTTTATTAGAATAATTTTATAATCTCTCCATAAAAAGTAAATAGCCAGTACTCTAACCGCATTGCCGTTCATTTTGTATGTTTGTACACGACTGTCTCACAGCAGCGAAACGCGCCTTACTAATGTCGTTTTATAGTGCATCGCTGTTCAAACGCGCGCTGTTCAACAGCGCGCTGCCCAACGGCGCGTCTAGCGGCGTGACTATAAAACCAGCCTTAAAGACCTCCACGACCCCTATACTATTCAGTAAGTGCTGCCATTAGAGCAATATTTTGAGTGCGTGACATTCGAGCCCAAATAACGCCCAAAAAAAAGTTGGATATGGCGGATTTTTAACACTAAATTATAAGTAGTCTTTCAACCAAACCTATCGAGTAGGGTATCAAAATGAAGGAGATTACCTACAAAAAAATACATACAATTTGAAGTAGGGTTTATTGATTCTTTTAAATCAATGTCACTTCTTTCCAAGTTATATCAAAATGAGGTTCCAAAACAGCATTTGCTGAAATGATTTCGGTTAGATACCAACGCTGTACAAATTGTTTCAACTTTGAATTGAGTTCCCCTAAGATAATAGCAATAGTTTGACCCCCTTATACAAAAGGACTATGTCTTTGGCGAAACACGGAAGTGTAAATGCACAATTCTACACCCTATAGGGATCAATAGGGAGATTTTAATTTGATACGGAGGGTACGTCGGTTATAGATACCTTCGAACGTAATTGCGTAGACTTTGAACTATATTTTTAGTAAAGATTTATTTGTCTTATTAGTTGGTAATATTAAAGACAAAGGTGGTTGTGGTTTCGCCGCCATTTACCGGTGCAAATATAGTGTGAAAAGGAACCCGAAAGACACTTTGTTCTCCCCGTCATTGCAATCATTTTTTTCATACATATCTCCTAGTTACGGAGATTTCGGAGGTCAAAGACAAAACTTTTTACACGACCGCCCAAAAAGGAGTGTTATTCACTAGCTTTTAAATAAAGCTTAGGTATAACATTACTTTAAATACTTCCACGACCCCGGTACTATTCAATGCATCCAGCAGCACAATGTTTTGAGTGCGGTGCATTGAGTTCTACCGTTCAATATATACTTTTTCTATACTATATACTCGTACTATAATTTTATAAAGCAGAAGAGTTTGTTTGTTTGTTCGGTTGAACGCGCTAATCTCAGGAACTAGCGGCTCGAATTGAAAAATATTTTGGTTTTGGATAGTCCATTTATCGAGGAAGGCTTTAGGCTATACATATAACATCACGCTACAATTATTAGGAGCGGAGCAGGAATGGAAAATGTTGCAAAAACGGGGATTATTTTTCTTTCGTTTTTCTCTCTTATGTGACGCAGACGAAGTTGCGTGGGTCAGCTAGTTATATTATAAAGCTGAAGAGTTTGTTTGTTTGAACGCGCTAATCTCAGGAACTATAAAAATCTTTTTGTGTTAGATAGTCCAGTTATCGAGGAAGGCTATGGGTTATACAACGACCATGCAACATTTTTCATTCATGCTCCTGTATGAATGAAAAATGTTTTTCTCTCATAAGTGACGCAGACGAAGTTGCGTGGGACAGCTAGTGTTTTTAATAAATATAAAAAACCGGTCAAATACGAGTCGGACTCGCGCAGGGTTCCATTTTTTAATTTGTAGCGGGAATAGAAATACACATTCTGTGAAAATTTTAAATTGTCTACCTAATACGGATCTTGAGACACGCTGACAGACATACGTACAGACAGACGGACAGACGGAGGAACAGCGGAGTACGGAAACCGAACAAACAGTAGAATGGTCTCGATTCAATTTAGAATTTAGGTAATCATTACTTCAATACATATTGTAAAACAAAGGTAGATCTTTAAAACTAATTTTACGCGGGCGAAGCCGCGGGCATCGGCTAGTAAATAAGTAGCTTTTTCTCTTAACTAGGCATACCATATGCACTTATTTATATCTACAACGTGTAACAGAAAGGGTATAGTCATATAAAAGGGTGTGCTATACAGGCCATCAAACTGAACAACTTTCTCCACGGAACCACCATTAGTAATCGCGAAAAAATTATGAAACAGCTAAATTATTTTTTTACGATTGCGATGGTAGTCCCATAGAGAAAGTGGTTCAGTTTGATGGTCTATAGTCCACCCTTTCATATGACTATACCCTTTTTGGTACACGTTGTATACCTAGATTTACCTCCACACAAATACTCAAGCATAACAAATCGTATATCAATAAATAGCAAGTTTTCAACATATACGAACGTGTTCTGTGTGCTAGGCGACTACGGAGGACGCATTGTAATGGCGGACTTATTTCCCGCGCTTTTGAACTAGTGTTGCCAACAAGTCGATGTTTTAGTAGTGCGGTAGGAAAGAGGATTGTTTTAAATTTAATCAAATAAGGAGCGCAATAACATAATATCACGCTTGATTCCTGAAGAATTAAGCACACACACATTTTGACAGTTATGTCGACAGTTGTTAATGAATGACAGTACCATGTGAAAAGGATAACTACCCTCTTATACATATTTGCAAAAAAGTGCTCTCTCTCGCTTCATTTACATACAAATAAGAAGGACAGGGAGGATTTGAGAACGAGGACCTCGTGACTAAATTATAACAGCTGTTCTGGTCGATATTCAGGTTAAGCAGCGGTTGCGTAGGTTGGTCCGTGGATGGCGACTAGCCATTACATACCGAGTTTCCTCCGTGCCTCGGAAAGCACGCTAAGTTGTTGGTCCCACATTTTTATATCTTTGATAGTCGTTCCAAATAGTCAGTGGCACGAAATTCTGACAACCAGTCTTACCAAGGGGTATAGTATTACCCAATACTTACTAGGTTGTGGAGATCTGATAGGCAGTCGCTCCGTATAAAATACTGGTATTAAGCTGCATCCTGTTAGACTGGAAGCCAACTCTAACATTGTTGGTAAAAGGCTAGGCAGATGATGATTTCGACAGTTATGTTTAGATCCAATTGAATAGGGCGGAGCGTATGTGGGCACGAATCCAGAGGTCATGACTGCTTATGAGTTTTGAGCACACGAGCTCCAAGATAAAGACTCCTAAATAAAGAAAACTGGAAGGAGAGCAGGGAATGTCAAAAGGCACATCCCAGAACCTAAATCTCTAAATTCTTCTACGTAAAAGAATGCCAGACCAAAGGTTGATTCCGCCTGGACTGGATACAATGGTCAACACACTAATTGCCTGGTAATGAGTGTGAAAGGTTAATTTCCTCAGGGTTGAATAGGTCACGCTAATTGTCATTATTCTTGATGAGATGGTCTGACAAGAATAAATAACGTGAAAGAAACTGATTGACATTAGATCCTTGACTTTTAGCATAGCTGTTCAAACGATCTTTTACACTTATTCTACCGCTAGCTTTAACCGGCAATTTCAATAACTTACTAAGGTCCATGTTCACCGAGAGGATAACAGTCTGGTTATCTAAAAACAGCTGTCACTGTGACATGTTCCCATACAAAAATGTGTTTTAAACAGCTGTTTGTAGATAATCAGACCGTCATCTTTTTGGTGAACATGGACCTAAGTCCCCAATAAGTTACTATACATATAACAATCCTCGCCACGAGAAACTATTAATTTTGTAAACTTTACACACATTCGGGTTCTCAACCTTTGGATCAAATTAAAAATGACTCTTACTTCAAAATGGCGGTCCAAATGTATATGTCACCGTAAAATTGTCAAATACGTTATATTGTAATATCTCTAGCGATATTGTAAAGTCTCGAATTATTGTCAAATGAACATACTGCTTACAATAAAACGCATTATTTTTCGTGAAATGCATGCGATGGTAGTCAACTTACACGGTGTAGAGGGAAGGAGGGGTCCCCCTTGACCAGTGGCACAACTCTCATGAAAAGATAATGCACCATTCCTGAGAAATACCGATTAATATAACATAACCTTAAAACACTTTATATTCCCCCTAAAAAGCGCAGTCGACGGAGCCCCGCTTCCCGCGCCCCTATTTCCGAGTGCAGGGTTTAATGGAACCTAACTAACCTAACGGGGGGGTGCCCCAAGTCCCGATTATGGGAGCTGAGATACTTCCGTATGTTCAGTTGACAATAATTCGAGACTTTACAATATCGCTAGAGATATTACAATTTAACGTATTTGACAATTTTACGGGTACAATATCGCGAGAAAAAAGCACGTTATATTGTAATATAACGTGTTTGACAATTTTAGGGTGACATATACGTTCCAAGATGTCATATGCGTTCCAGTACCACAAAACATTATACGATAGCGATTTATATCGCCAAATTATAACCCGACCAAGTGAAATTGCTCGTTAGTTTCGTATTACACGTATGATAATTTTAGTTGATTGAATTTGGGAGTATTTATTGTTGATTGAATTGTCGCTACATATCTTAGTAGAAATTCTTCGTTTTCGATTTGTTGCTATCTCCGTCTATTTGACATTTTGCTTACTAACCGGTTAGGAAACGTCACAGTAAAGTTTTCTTTGGATTTTTCCAGGAATCAAGTGACAACTTGTAGGTGACGCAGATAGAATATTCTTCGTTTATATAAGTGGTTCCCAACCTTTCTTTGGCCAGGGACCACTTTGGTATGTTCATTGTTAACAGGGACCATATGGTCCTAGATAAACATGGACACCGACAGGATTATAACTAGGGGAGTGAATCTTTTACTCACACTATACAAAAATTGGACAAAAGCGATCGAATTGACCTCGAAAAATTTAGCAATCATTTAGTAATTTTGCCTCTGATAGGTTCAATTAGGTTGGGTTGAGCTGCATCTTCTGTGTTAAAAAGTACGAATAACATTTTAATCTTTCGCGGACCGTAGTCGAGGCTCCTGCGGACCACCAGTGGTCCGCGGACCACAGGTTGGGAACCAGTGGTTTATATAAACACCGATAGCTACGGTAGTATTAACCAACAATACGTAAGTAAGTTTTAAAAAACTGCAGTAAGTGGGATATCCTGACGTTAATGTAAAAAATAAATGCCAGCATTCGTCGAAATACTCGTAATGTGATAGTTTTCAGAGTAAAATGACTGACTGATACAAACTGAAAGATGGACATTATGAAATTACGAGGGGTCCGTTTTTTGCCAATGTGCTACGTAACCCTAATAAAACAACCATAGACGTAAGCCATAGACTTAAATAGCCGTTCTGAAACGTACTACTACACGAAAACTTTAATTCTGCTCACTAAGCAAAAACACAGATTTTTGTACGTATTTGTTAAGTCCAAGATTTGCCCTTTTCCAACAATGACACCAAAATCAACACAACTAACAGTGGTAGGTAACAAAACTACTGGACACACTTCAGTCAATATTTGTTTAGGGTTCTACCATAGAGAAAGTGAAATTGAGTAGATCCACTCGCTACAAATCGCAAAACACACAACGAAATATCAAAATTTGAAAATAGAAAAGTATTGTTATGCTGAACGAGGTTCAAAGAAGCCAGATAGTGCTATTCAAAGTAAGTTTGTTTGTTACCTTTTGACGCCTAAACGACTGAACCGATCATCCAAAATTTTGCATATACGTTGTCAAATGTACAGACACAGACATAGGGTACCTTTCATCCCAAAAAATGACTTGTTCCCGAGGAAAACAATAGTAACGTTTTTAAGATAACAGATGACGCCACGTGTCTTTCAAATCATAATGGGGAAGACCGTTGAAAGCTAATTGTAGATGGCGCCACCATAGCTGGTCTCATTCTGACCAATGAGGTCAAGGTATTTTAAAATATGAAATGACATTCCTTGATTTTCAACCAATGAGGATGCTTGGAACCAGCTATGCTAGCGCCATTAGTTCCACAGTGTCCCTCCCCATTATATTATTACAAGCAAAGTACATTTAATTGTCAAAATCTAAATTAAGACGACAATATGAGCTAAATTAGCAACTCTATTTGTGGTGGTTGAAACTTTGTTTGAAATTCTGTTAGAATAAATTTCAAATCAGCTTGCACTACAAAGTGGTCATTACGTCAGTCACTGCGGGCCGAATAGTGCGAAATGAGTGGTTTCGATCGATTTAAACAAAATCTATTGATTGGACTAAAAAAATAAAACACTATGATGTTAATATCTTGCTTGTTGAATTATTTGCCAAAAAAAACAAAATGATCGCATGCATTTTAGTATGTTTTTTTATTTTGTTAAAATAAAGTTTTAGAGAGAAGTTTGTGATTTTTTATTAATCGAGTAAAATTAATTGTATTATGTTTTCAAAACACAATCATACTATCATATATCCGAAGAATATCATATATTTTTCTGGTTTTGTTTATTGCAGTCAATCATACTTTTAGGCGAAGCCGCACACTATAAGGGAAAACTTTTCATAGTGAACCTTTTGCCAAAACCCCTACTTTATAAACCGACTCACTATCTTTGTTAATAACATCTTCCTTCCTTTGTTTATGTGCGGACCCTAATTCTGTACCTTTCCTGTTTTCTGCTGATAGCTAGCAGGAAAATTGTGGAAAATTTCTGTAAAATATGGAAGTTTTTGTGAAACTTATCGGATGAAATTGCTGGGAGAGGATGCTCTAGCTAGAAGAATGCGCTGACCTTAATTTGTGATATTCTTTAGAAAAATCAAGTAGCACTCGCAACCTGCGCAGGCAAACATGAATAGGTAAAGCCATCACGTGCGCAAACCCGCCAAAACAGGTAAACAAACAAACACAAATGGTTTTCGTCTAATTTAAATGTTCTCATACGCAGGATAATATATGATCAAACGAACTTCTCAAGTGAAGTTCGATCGTTATTATATGAGTCGCTTCATTCGAAGATATAATTTAACCATGTAGTTCCCTTTAACCTACAGGCAACTTCGCACGATTTTAAAAGTAAGTCTATTTACTTACAACAAAACGCAACTTAATGTGCAGTATCGAAACGCAGTCCCCCACAACTATCCGGCTTTGACAGCTCACAGCTGCCACTCAAGCGTCATTCTTTTCAGAGATTGCAAAACTTTCCTGGGAAATCAAGGGCGGGCGGGAGATTATATCTTCGAATGAAGCGACTCATATAATAACGATCGAACTTCACTTGAGAAGTTCGTTTGATCATATATTATATGTCGTCGCTTCATTGCTCAGATATAATTTAACCATGTAGATGTTCAGAGCATTTAGAAAGTTTTGCTGCCAATAAAACACGTAATACGTTGAAATGAGATTTTTATTGAAGTTCACCACTTTCAATTGAAAAACAAAAGGATACCTTTTCCATAATCTAATCAACTAAGAAATAACCATATAATTATTGATTTTGAGACGACAAGCATACGGATCTTGCAAAGATGCCGGAATCTATGATCGGTCTGTTATAGTAGCGGGCAAAGGTGTCAGAAGTAGATTGCCAGCCGGCAGCTTTTCTAATGGCATCTATACTGACGCCCGCCGAGCGCGCTGCGGACGTGGCGGCATGCCGCGTGCTGTGCGCGCTAAACACCGACACGTCCACTCCACTTGCCGACAACACTGATTTAATCCATCTGCTGATGGTCTGACTGCTAGCAGGTCTGTGAGGTCGTTTTAATGTCAGTATCAATAGACCCGTGCTGTCCGTTCTCTTACTTCGTGTTACCGAAATATAGTCCTCGAGAACGGACACAGGGCAAATGCTGATATCGTCTTTAAAATACGGAAGTATCAGTAGTGGTTGCTCCCGACCTGGGCCCGATGTTTTAATGATATCGGTAATATCGATTGTTGCTCCTTGTTCTGATATTGAAATATTTTCGAGTCTGATGAGAGATAAAGTCTGGACTCTGTGGGCTGTGCAAATTGCCAAAAGAGTTACTAATTTTAACGTTATTTTTTCGAAACTGAGACCGGTATTAGGGAACCAATTCGAAATATAATTTAAAACAATACGAGGATCCCAAATATGAGAATATTTAGGGGTACTTGGTTTTAATTTGTATGCGCCCTTGAGCAACCTTTTTATACACTCATCAGACCCGATGTTGTTACCTAGGAGCAATGACAGAGCAGAGCGATGGCTATTTAAACTGCCGTAGGAGCAACCATCGTCAAATAATTTAGATAAAAAAGATAATACTGACATTTTTGACGGCCCAAACCTGTGGACGTTGTTCGTATCACAAAACTGCCACCACAGCTTATATGTGGTATTATACTGTTTAGTAGTGTTGTCGGAGATGGACGCCAGTAACAAGCTCAGGGATTCAGGTGGGTATCCTCTCCCGAGGAAAGCGCGCCGCAGAGTCTCGCGACACCCAGCGTAAGATTCGCTTGCAGAGGGTGTCGCGTTCTGAAAGGAGAAGTTAACAGGTATGTACTTGGAGGTAAAAATACGATATTAGATAATAATATGCTTTGTAGCAGAGGATACCATGGCTGGGACGGCCAGTGGGGAAAAACTAGAACTCCGTTTGCTTTGTCGTCTATAATTTTTCGAATACATTTTAGTAATAAAGAAAACGGGGGAAAAGCATAAAAGTTTATATTCTGCCAATCGATCGTAAAGGCGTCCACGGCAATCGCATCTGGATCCTGTTTCCAGGAAACAAATTTAGCACATTTGGCGTTTGTGCGAGTGGCGAACAAATCAGTGTCGGGTTGGCCAAAATGTTGAACTATAATTTGGATAGCATTTTGAGATAGCGTCCACTCTGTATCCGGGTTGATAAATCTGGATGCCGCATCAGCGACATTGTCCTTCGTATTCACATAGGAGGCAAATATCCAGATGTTTCGCTCCTCACACCAACGCCATATGTCGCGAGCTACTTCATTAAGGTGAGGGAATTGAATTCCACCCATGCGATTGATATAGCTAATGGCTGTGGTGTTATCTATGCGCAACAAAATTGTGCAGTTACGTTCGTTCTGGGCAAAACATTTTAACCCTAAAAAGGCGGCTATTAACTCTAAACGGTTAATGTGGAGATTTTGTTCACAAGGTTTCCAATGACCGTGAGCTCTGTTATCTTCATAAACTGCTCCCCAACCAGTTCTCGACGCATCTGTATAAATTTCTAGCTTAAATTTGTTGTACCTCATAGGGTTAAACGAGTGATGTAAATTTTGGGTCCACCAATTAATGTCATCTAAAATAACAACCGGTGGTGTTATTTTTGCCTCATAATCGTTATTGTTTACTGATAAGGCTAGATATTTCTGCCTTTCTAAGATCTTAGTATGTGCCCAGCCGTATTTAACTGCTGGACATGCAGCGATCAGGACCCCAATGAGTTGAGCAAATTGTCGAATTGTACAACTCGGTAATTTAGAAAACTTTTTAAGTAACTGCGCAATATTGTTTTGCTTTTCTGGTGGTAAAGATATCGTTAAATTTTTAGTATTAAAATTGAAACCCAAAAATGTACATATTTGTTGTGGTTTTAGACAACTCTTTTTATAATTGACTATGAAACCCAGGCATTGCAAAAGTTTTAAGGTCTCATTTACATTTTCCATACAACTTTTGTAGTCGCTACCTATACATAGTATATCATCGAGATATATCACCGATTGATACCCGCGACCCCTTAAAAAGGCTACTACTTCTCTCATCACTTTCGTAAATACAAGAGGAGCAACAGATAGGCCATAAGGCATTGAAGTGAACTCGTAGGTAACCAAATTACCTGAAGAGTCTTCGTATTGAAAACGTAAGTATTTACGGTCTGATAAAGCAATAGGTATAAGAAGGTACGCTTCTTTTAAATCGATAGTAGATAAGTAGCCATTTAGGGGTATGAGTTTACTTGCAGTACGGAAATCTTCCATTTTAAAATGGGACTTTGAAATGAACTTGTTCAAAGGTTTCAGGTTCAAAATGAATCTTTTACCACCGTTTGATTTTGGCGCTAGAAAAATCTTTGAAATAAATTGATCTATTGTGGGTTCACGTTTCTCAATGGCTCCTAAATCTATGAGTTTCTGGATAGCATTAGCCATCTCCTGATTTTCAAATTTCGATAATGTATTTTTAGGTACATTATGTTGTACAACTTCTTTAGAAAAGGGGATGTTGAGCCCACTATCGACCAATTCTAAGATATTTTTGTTATTAGTTATGTTAAGCCAACAATTATAAAAATGACTTATTCGACCGGCATGTACCTGAGTCTGTGCTACTGTGTCGTGGCACGGGACTTGGACTGGCTCTGGCTTTTCGTTGCTGGTGTGGAGTATGGCCGGCGAGTCGAGGTCGACGGCTGCGGCGGTCGTTTGAACCCTCCCCGCCCCCCCCTGTTCGACGGGTAGCGAGGAGGTGCTTGCCAGTTTCCCTGTTGAGTAGAGCGCGTACCCGCCGGCTGAGAGGACGCAGAAGCCTTAGAACTCTGAGGAAACTTCTTAATTTGCAGTCCTTGTTTCTCAATGGCCTTTGCTGATTTAATCTTTTCGGACAGTTTACTGCCGAATAGAGTGTCGTCACGTTCTGCGTCCTGTACTACGTGTAAAAAAGACTTATCCAAGCTAGGCATAATCAGCTTTATTCGGTTCTGTGTAGACGCAGCATGTAAATCGGACAAGATTCTGCAAGCATTACTTAAATGCTTTACTGCTTGAATTTTGTTTTCGCCGTGTAAAAGTATGTCCATTGCCCGGTTAACGGCAGTGATGCCAGTGCCTAGCTGCTGCTGATACGTTACTAAGTTCTTGTCCCGGTGTCGCACCATATCCGGGACCGCTGCCGAAATTTCGGCATTTAATTTTGGTGCTTGTAGCAGCTTGCAATTATCGGGTATTAAATAATCTCGTTCTTGGAGGATTTTTTCCTTAACGTCTTTGGGCATACCTTTGGTTAATAACGGTGTCCAAAGCTGAGCTAAATTATCGACGATTTTTTCGCCAAAGACAGGCGTGTCAGACGTGGATTCTCCTAAGGCAGACAGCAACTCAGGATCTAGCTGGATCTCGGGCGGGCCTGCCAGAACCGTCTCATTTTCATTAATTGTCTCTGGCAAAGGCTCTGAAGGCGCTGACTGGTCTTGTAGCCCTCCAGAGTCGACTTGCGTCGGTTGGTCTTCATTTCCTAAAAATACAATTTGTATTTTAAGATGTGAAGAATATGAGGGTAGAAGGATAAAAAATTGTCTCGCGGACAAAAAGTGCAGGCGATCGTGTATATCAGTTTCTGATTGCACGAATTTTCTGCTTATTTTCATCGTTGAAGACTCGCAGTCAACCCCGATGTAGCTCATTTTTATCACAGTTATTGACTCGCAGTCAATCCCCGTGTGGTAAACGATCGTGTATATCACTTTCTGATTGCACGAGTTTTTTTACTTAGATGCATCGTTGAAGACTCGCAGTCAACCCCGATGTATGTAATTTTATCACAGTTATTGACTCGCAGTCAATCCCCATGCAAATATGTTTTACGTAAAATGTAAGGTAGCATGGGTAGTAATAAATTGCACTCTTACCTTCTATATTTTCGTCATCTGACGAAGAATCACTATAAATTATAATCCTTCGGCGCGTCCGATCTTGTTTTTGAAGCTTTTTAATCTTTTTTCGTAAAGTCGAAATATTTTCTTGAGCACTGCGTTTCGGCATTTTTTTTTTTTTTTTGTAAAACTGTGTTCGTTGCCGCGCACGAAAAAGGAATGACGCTTGAGTGGCAGCTGTGAGCTGTCAAAGCCGGATAGTTGTGGGGGACTGCGTTTCGATACTGCACATTAAGTTGCGTTTTGTTGTAAGTAAATAGACTTACTTTTAAAATCGTGCGAAGTTGCCTGTAGGTTAAAGGGAACTACATGGTTAAATTATATCTTCGAATGAAGCGACGACATATAATAATAGTTAAAACTGAAACATCACATAAAACCTTCAATTTTTTTTTTTTTCTGTCTCATAATTTCTTAGGTCAATTGAATCAAAAATCACTTGGGTTAACTGAGGTTTTGCGCATTTAACGTTAAACGTTGTATGTCTAAACTAGCTTATGCCCGCAAATAAATAAATAGATAATACTCGTAGGTGACGACAGTATCAAAAAAATACAAATTTATTTAGTCCGTCAGAGTATTGGAAAATAATGGACACGTATTTTTTATTTTTGTAAATCAATGCAACAAAAGCAAAACGCATCAAAACTCGGAGAACCCCGCTCATGACGTCGGTACACTCTAAAAATTATACTTAGGCGTGACGTATTGAGAATTTTAAAAGCGTCTGATTTTCGCCATTTTTGATTTACGTATGAAAAGAAAAAAAACGGGTCAAATATCTTTCTTCCTAAATATCTTTCTTTCTTTCTTCTTTCTTTACTTTTTTTTATCTTTCTGTTTTTTTTTTTTTTTTTTTTTTTTTTTTTCATTTTTTTTTTATTAGATTTTTTTGTCGGCTTCCATATTTTAGTGCCGCTACAGAGTATGAAAGGATCGTAGCTAGCGTTCTGTAGTTGTTGTATACCCCTATGGGGAAAATGGCGTGATTTTATATACATATTATGTATGTGTGCTATCGTGTAGTATGTGTGGGATGGTATTTTTATAATCATATGCGGGTAGTTCAGTGTATGTTGAAGTTATTGTGTTAATTATAATGTTTTACATAAAGATACTAGTGGAACAGAGATAAAAACTAATGTCTTCTTTTGAAAGTCTATCACGGGTCTAGACACAATTTCGCGCTGAGAGATTATTGACTAATTCAACACCCAGTGAGAGTTCGTTTTTTTTATTAGACTAGGCTGTCATTTGTAGATCTATGACAGTCGTTACAGGTAGTCTTACCAAGGGATATCGTATTACCCTGTACTAATTGGGTTGTGGAGGTCAGATGCACCCGGTTAGACTGGAATCCTACCCCAACATAGCAAGGAAAAGGCTAGGCAGATGATAAGTTCTACTTGCTGACTTATTTTTTACTTATACGTTTGATGACATAAATAAAGCATGCAACTGATGATACAATCGAAGTTCGGTCTACTAAAAAAAAACTAAAATTCGGAAAAAAAAGGAAAGGGTCTAGAATATTCTTTAATGTCTAAGTGGCAATAGTATTTCCAATCTTATTCAAATTAGCATTTATTTCTGTGATATATTGAATAAAAAACAATGACATGACGTACGGTCGAAAAGCTATTTGGTTTACATTTTAAAATGTCATTTGTGGGTTAAACTGCTGTTAACCAAATAGTAGCTTCCTTCGTACCCCACGGAAAAAGTAAAAGTTTCGTTACCTGCCCGCAGTTAATTATGTTATTGTCATGTCTCGCCCAGCTGTTAAAAGATGCATATCTCCGTCTTTACAACTAAAGAAATAAAAGGTTTTCATTATCAGAATTAAAAAAAAAAATAGTTTGCATGAACTCGATAGATGGCGTTGATCCCACTACGTTACTAGGTGCCAAAGCCAAAACGCTTGAAAAAACACACGTCACGCACGCTCGTTGACTGACACTTTCGTTTGCATAAGCTTCCAAATACAACTATTAGGTCCAAGTGAAATTATGTGATGTTCTGTTCCTTGTAGTAACACCAGACCAACGCCATCTATCCAGCGATTAGGAAAGAGTTGAAAAAGAAAATCCTTCATTAGAAAGCAACGTTAAAATAACGTCAACTCAACCATCGACACACCCAACGAAATCTATCGATAAGTCATGTCCCATCACTACCCGCTCCACTAACGACACCGCGCTGGTAAAATAGACGCTAGATATATTCTGTATGCAACCGTGAATCGCGGGAAATGTCTCCAACTTTACATTTGATTTTCGAACAATTTATACCAACTATTATTTTTGCTCAGAAAATAGGTTTCGATCAAAACAGACTGCGTCTTAATGGATGATTTTAATAGTTATGGCAGAGCCTATTTGATGGTAAAAGGCTTGCACTCTATTTCATCATTTGACTAGCCTTTTCCCGACTATGATGGGGTCGGCTTCCAGTCTAAATGGATGCAGCTGAATACCAATATTTACATGGAGCGACTGCCTATCTGACCTCCATAACCCAGTTAGTACTGGGTAATACGGTGCTCTCTATATCATGGGATTTAAACCTGCATGTAGTGCTTTGAGTAGGGGCCTTGAACCTACAGAAGGAAACTGAACAAAAACAAAAGACGTAACACCATAACGAATTAAGAACAAACAGAAAAACAAACGCCATACAAATTCCTTCGTTCCCCAATCAAAGAAATAAAAACAAATAGAAAAAAAACATGGACTCCCTTTTCCAGCCATTTTCTCCCTTCGAGGGCCCTTCAATTTAAACTCGTTCCATTCGAAAACGATAATTAAAAAGGAAAAATCACGCCGCCATCTTTGCTTTTACGTTCGGAAATCCTCTCGACGTGTTTCCCGCCTTTTGCAATTAGCTCAATTTCTGAACGTCGTGTCCCCGTGTTGCTAGAGTGCAAAATTTAATTTGTTTGATTTTTTTCAAGTGGTCATTATTTTAATGGAGTTATAGAGGTGAAGTGCGATTTTCAGATTGAGTTTTTAATGTTTAACTTGTTTAAATGGGCTCTCAGATTTGGTAAGAGTAAAATATTTGACATTTCATTGAAATACAGGGGAATACAGACTCTCAAGAAGACGTCAACAGAGCATTATGTACATCGAAGTAAGTAACTAAAAGCTGAGTGCTGGGAAATTACTTTTTTTGGGGTTTAAAAACACGTTTTACGGTAAAGCTCAATGTAACGCACTCAAAACATTGTGCTAATGGATGGACTGAATAGAACGGGGATCATGGAGTTGTTTAAGGCGATAACATGAGCTAAACGCGTGTTTTATAATCAATAAAAGTATATGATTCACTGCTATAAACAAAACCAGAAAAATATTCGGTATTCTTCAGGATATATGCTAGCATGATACTGTTTTGAAAACATAATACAATTAATTTGACTCGATAAAAACAAATCACATCTTATCTCTAAAAATACCTTTCAAACAAAAAAAAAACATACTAATATACATGCGAACATTCTGACTTTTTGGCAAATAATTATTCACGCAATGTATATTAGCATGATACTGTTTTAGTTTTTTAATCCAATCAATAGTTTTTTTGTAAATCGATCGAAACCACTAATTTCGCGCTATTTGGCCCGCAGTGGCTGACGTAACAACCACATTGTAGTGCAAGCTGATTAGAACTTTATTCTAATAGCATTTCAAACGAAGTTTGAACCACCACAAATAGAGTTGCTAATTTAGCTCATCTAGTCGCCTTAATTAAAAATCCTACATTAAAAACACCCTTTGATGATCATTAATTTGGTATTCAGCTGCATCAGTTTAGACTGAAATCCAACCCCAACATAGTTAGGAAAAGGCTAGGCAGATGGCGCTGCCTTAAAAAATACAAATGGTCCTGCCATTCGAATGGATGCACGTTTACATTGTTAATAGAACGTTATTTGATATTTTTAGATCTATGGTTGATAGCAATAGTCTCATCCTATTTCATGAGACTTGTAACATCATAACTGTCAAAATGTGAGTGTACTATTCAGTTGCTTCTTCGTTTTGTTTTGTCGTTTTTATTTCTGTTAGAAGGATTAACTTCTCCAAATTTTCTAATAAGGCGCTTAGACTAAATTAGCAACTCTATTTGTGGTGGTTCAAACATCGCTCGTTTGAAATGCTGTTAGAATAAAGTTCTATCAGCTCGCACTACAAAGTGGTTGTTACGTCAGCCATTGCGGGCCAAATAGCGCGAAATGAGTGGTTTCGATAGATTTACAAAAAAACGATTGATTAAAAAACTGAAACAGTATCATGCTAATATACAGGGTGTATTTCACCTCATCACAAAGCCGTTAACCAAGCATTCTGTACATCACACTAAGTAACATTACGCAAAAAATATTGCTGGGAAACAACTTTTTTTTTTGAGGTTATAAATCATGTTTTGTGGTATAACTCAATGTAACACACTCAAGACATTGTGCGGATGGATGGATTGAATAGTACGGGGGTCGTAGAGATATTTAAAGTAAAAATCATGCTATAAAACGTGGTATTTAAAAAAAAACTTGTCAAAATCTTGCAACTTTGACCCCCAATATCTCCGTAACTAGAAGGTTCCCAGGTATAGTGTAGAACAAAAAAATGATCAGAATAACGAGGAGAACAAGTGCCTTTCGTATTCGTTAAGAGGTGTTTTACACCCTATATTGCTAGTAGAATTATATGCCAAAAATTCAGAATGATCGCATGCATATTAGTATGTTTTTATCGTTTGAAAGGTATTTTTAGAGATAAGTTCGTGATTTCTTTTTATCGAGCCAAATTAATTGTATTATGTTTTCAAAACAGTATCATGCTAGCATATATCCTGAAGAATATCATATATTTTTCTGGTCTTGTTTATAGCAGTGAATCATAATATACTTTTAGTCATTATAAAACTCGCGTTTAGCTCATGTAATCGCCTTAACATTTTGTTCTGTGCTTAACAAAATTGAACCTACAAGACAGTACGACATATAACGAGTACAAGTCCTATTTCACCGTGAAAGGTCAGTCTAGATCTCACGACCTTTAAGTGCATACATTTCGTCACACTGTTCTATTTCTATCGTAGTATTGATTGAAGTCTAATTTTACATCTCTCTTACTATTTATATTAATGACCTGTAGTGGTGTATGATCTGAATGTGATTTAGGGTGAAGCATCGTGAAGATTTTGATGATAGACGGCGTCAAAATGATAAGTTGTCTATTATATATATAACTGTGCAGTTTTTGGACAATATTAATTTAAAGCCTAACTTAATAAAACAAACAACAACTTAACATATCTAAGGGCCAGTTTCACCGGTTCGGGATAAGGTGTCGTTTAGTTATCTGATAGTTAATACTATCTACCACTTAAAGGCTGGTTATAACTAATACTTTATCTACCAGATATCGCTATCTAACACCTGTGAAACCAAAAGTGTTAGTTTATCTGGCAGATAAGTTCCTAATAGGCTAACCGACACTTTATCCGCAACCGGTGAAACTGGCCCTAACTCTCTTAATGTGTCTTTATTTTCTTATTTGTATGTATGTTAATATATATTAGTTTATTTTATATGCTTACTAGCTGACCCACGCAACTTCGTCTGCGTCACATAAGAGAGAAAACGAAAGGAAAAAAACGTCCCCGTTTTAGCAACATTTTTCATTCCTGCTCCGCTCCTAACAATCGTAGCGTGATGTTATATAGCCTAAAGCCTTCCTCGATAAATGGACTATCCAACGCAAAAATATTTTTTTAATTCGACCCGGTAGTTCCTGAGATTAGCGCGTTCAACCAAACAAACAAACTCTTCTCCTATATAATATTAAGTATAGATATAACTACCCATGTATGTGTTTTATTTTATGCTTACAAAATGGTATGTTTATTTTTATTGTACTCTATAACAATGCTGTCCTATTTGACTGGTACAGTACGCCTTATGGCATTAAGGTCGCCTATTTACCACTCTTCTAGATGAAGATGAAATAAATAATATTATAAAAGCGAAAGTCAGTTAGTTACCTTTTTACACCTGAAATTACGCATATACGTTGTCAGATGTACCGAAACGGGTAGGTACAGCGAAAAAAGCGGCCAAGTGGAAGTCGGACTCGCCCATGAAGAGTTCCGTAGCAGATTGAATGAGAGGTAAATGGCTGTTTACGATTTATGACGTATTAAAAAAAACTACTCACTAGATCTCGTTCAAACCAATTTTCGGTGGGAGTTTACATGGTAATGTACATCATATATTTTTTTTAGTTTTATCATTCTCGTATTTTACAAGTAACAGGGGGGGGGACACTTTTTCCACTTTGGAAGGGTCTCTTGCTTAAACTATTCAGTTTAGTAAAAAATGATTTTAGTAATCTCAATATCATTTTTGAAGACCTATTCATAGATAACCCATACGTATGGGTCTAGTAAGGGACCCCCAAAATTTATTGTTTTTTTATGTTTGTGTGAAAATATTATGGCAGTTCACAGAATACATCTACTACCAAATTTCAGCAGCATAGTTCTTATAGTTTGGGAAAAAAGTGGTTGTGACATACGGACGGACAGACAGACAGACCGACGCGACGGACAGACAGACCGACAGACAGACATGACGAATCTATAAGGGTTCCGTTTTTGCCATTTGGCTACGGAACCCTAAAAAGTTCTGTTCTATCTTGTCAACTTTGGTTAACTTTTTAAGTAGGTTTTACGTTTTTTGTATAGTAAGCAACGCCTTATTCTCGGGCGTATGCTTACCCATACTTAAGTACTAATGCTGTAACATGATAATATTGTAATACCAAATGATTTGAAAAAGAGTAACCATGGAGTTTCTTGCCGGTTCTCCTCGGAAACGACAATTGCGAACCGTGCACCTTTTTCGACGTTTTATAAGTGCCCATCTAGCTAGGCAAATGTAAAATTAAATATTTTGATTCTGTGCGACGGTATTCAGTATCCCTGACACCATGTATTAAGTTCCAAAACTAGGCCTAATCAAAAGCCTAAACAAGCACACACTGGTCGCCATTTTTGACTATTATTAAACCGATATTCAAAACAGATCTGTCGTATTAGTATCACGTACGACCTCCGCACTAGCTCACTTTATTGTATATTTATGCTAAGCGTTTGATTTGTAAGCCTGTTCGAGTGTACGTCGCTAAATAATTGGAAAAATCGTATGTTTGCGAAAAGCCTAGGGTTTGTGCAAAAGGTATGACTGTCGAAGACTTCATAAAAACTGGGCCTCGATTCTGCTATTACAATAGTGTCAGAGTAGTCGATCATTGATTTTATAATGATCAGGTTCTATCAAATTTTAAGTTTTTTTAATTCTACTATCATAATGGCGCAATTATGACTTAAATGGTCAACCACTGACACTCCATTAAAAGAAATGTCATAGAATGATTATCTCGTACATAAAATCTGGCATGATTTAATGTTCGCATTTAGTAGTAGATTTCGAAAACCATTTGTACTAAGGGTTTTATAATAATGACATTACGACAATGCCATAAAACAGAATTTTATTACGAAACCATTGACCGACCAATGATCAACCATTGTGAATTTAGCAGATTAATAACTTTAAGCAAAATGATGGGATGAGAATGGAATCGTGTTGGAGTGACGAATTTATCAAAATAGCTGAATTAAGACCCTGCTCTCAGGCGTTGAAGGAAAACATCACCATCTGCCAAATCTAAATTCACGTATTTTTGTTTGTCTGTTGATCCGTATCAATGAATATTTAACAAAGATAAAATGCATCAAAACTCGGGAGTGGGGGGTTCGTGGCGTCAGAACACACTCAAAATTATACCAAGGCGTGACGTATTATTCCTGCCGTTTTTTTAGGAGCGTTTTGGCTTTGGCACCTAGTAACGTAGTCGGATCAACGCCATCTATCGAGTTCACGGAAACTATTTTTATTTTATTCTCAAAAAGAAAACCTCTCATTAAAATACATGCTTTGAGTTTGAATTCAACAATTCGGTGTTTTGCAAAATTTCTAGGATCTTCGCATAGCCACGATTTTTCCAATCATCCTGCGACATAATTACGAGTATATCTACACGATTCTCTTGCAGTTGACTTAGTGGTGTGTGTGAACGACATGTCAGTTGCTAACGAATGACATTACCTTGTGAAAAGTATAAACTACCCTCTTATTCATATTTGCACAAAAAGTGCTCTCTCTCGCTTCATTTACATAAAAAATGAGAAGGACAGCGAGAATTTGAGAACGAGGAGCTCGTGGCTAAATTAAAACAGCTGCTCGGGTCAATCTACAAGTTAAGCCGCGCTTGCCTAGGTTGGTCTGTGGACGGGTGACCACTCATTACATACCGAGTTTCCTCCGTGCCTCGGAAAGCACGTTAAGCTGTTGGTCCCGACTGTCATTTGTACATCTTTGACAGTCGTTACAGGTAGTCCAGTGGCCTGAAAGTGTGACAAACAGTCTTACCAAGTGGTGTCGTATTACCCAGTATTAACTGGATTGTGGAGGTCAGATAGGCAGTCGCTCCATGTAAAATGCAGATATTTAGCTGCATCCAGTTAGACTGGAAGCCGACCCCAACATAGTTGGAAAAAGGAATGCTGATAATGATAATTATACTTAACATAATCGCGTCTGTATATTTTGATGATTACCCAACTGCAATCAATAGGCAGGACGACGGGATCAAAAAATTGTAAATCTATTTAGTCCGTCAGATAAGAGTATTGGAAAATAATGGACACGTGTTTTTATAAATCAATGAATATTGACAAAACTCGGGAGTGGGGGCTCGTGACGTCAGAACTGACTAAGGTTCATGTTCACCGAGAAGGTAACAGTCTGATTAACTAAAAACAGCTGTCAATGTGACATGTTCCCATACAAAAATGTGTTTTAAACAGCTGTTTTTAGATAATCGTCCGTCATCTTTTTGGTGAACATGGACCTAAAGGTAAGGCGTCACGTATTGAGTTTTAAAACCGTCGTATCTTCGTCAATTTTGGTTTACGTAAAAAAAATACGGGTCAAATATTTTTTTTATAATGTAACTGACGGCATAGTTAGATTTTATTTTTGTCGTCTACTCTATTATTATAATGTAGATAATCTTGTCAATAAGGAATAAATTCTTATCTAATCAGACTTCCTAAACTGATTCCGCGAATTAATTAGCAAATCAAGATGCAAGTGCCAATCACTATTATTTTAATTATTCTGTTGTTAGATCATTATTGGTTATTGTACATCCAATGATGAGTGACTGGTGCCTTTGCCCGGTCGAGTTCCGGAATCGCCGTCTCAACGTCATATGTTCGGGATTAAAAGTAGGTATGTGCTAGTCCAGATTGTAATCTATACTTACTTAAAGGGAGTAAAACACCTCTTAACGAAGCTGAAAGGTACTTGCTCTCCTCGTCATTGCGATAATATTTTTATTCCATACCATACCTGGGAACCTCCTAGTTACGGAGATATTGGGGGTCAAAGTTCCAACTTTTTGACAAGTTTTACTTTAAACACCTCCACGACCCCCGTACTATTCAATCCATTCATCAGCACAATGTTTCACCCCAAAAAAAAAGTTGTTTCCAAGCAATTATGTATGCGTAAAGTTACTTAGTTTGATGTACAGAATGCTTGGTTGACGGCTTCGTGATGAGGTTGTTTACACCCCCTATTTGTGCCAAATGTCATTCAGATCCGTTCAGCAGCGTTCAGCGTTCAGGCGTGATTGAGTATCCAACATCCATTCATCCAAACTTTCGCATTCATTTTTTTTTTCGGGATAAAAAACGATATACACTGATGACTAGCTTATGATTAACAGTTATACACTTATGCTACGTGAGTTAAAATATAATAAGAAAAGGAACAAAAAAAAAAGATATTTTCAAAAAAGAAAACAAAACAAAACTTCGATGCTAGTATAGATTCGACTACAAGTACCCTTAAGTTAGCGGAGAGGTTAAATTTACCAATGCTCTCAAAATTGTCATTATAGGGAATCCACAAGTTGACGCAGAAGAGCGCGAGAACCAGCACAGACTTGGCTGATTTACAACACGTAGTTTAAAAGTATACCGTACTTAGAAACACGAAAAAACAACATCTTGCCCTTACAAAATACCAAAAAATACTCGTAACAGAGGAAACACCACATCGACTCCCGAAGCCAAACTTAAAATATTCACGAAGGGCGCCAATTGCAAGCAATTCTGCCAACACTGCAAAGGGCGAAGCTTAAACATATGTATAGATTTACAGTTTTCCTGGAAACGAGGGTAAATAAACAGCAGAAAGACAATACTGTATAAATATGATGAGACCCAATCTTGGAAAGGGTTAGGGCTGAACCGAAGAAGGGTTAAAATTAGGTTCTGGATTATTCTGGATGTTAAAACTTATTCTAACATTCATCTTCTGCCTAGCCTTTTAGCTAGCCAGTCTAACCGGATACGGCTGAATACCAGTATTTTACATGGAACGACTGCCTATCTGACCTCCACTGGTTGTCAGACTATTTGGGCGACTGACTACCTGTAACGACTGTCAAAGATGTACAAATGACAGCCGGGACCTACAGCTTAACGTGCTTTCCGAGGCACGGAGGAAACTCGGTATGTAAGGGTGGTCACCCATCCACAGACCAACCTAGGCTAGCACGGCTTAACCTTACGATCGGCCGGAGCGGCTGTTACTATTTAGCCACGAGCTCTTTAAATTTTCCTAACATTACAGGTTAAAATTACGCCCAAATAACAAATGATTTTGACATATCGAAACATAAGAAACGAACACAGTCCATTTATTATTCTTTTACCTCTTGGTTTTCTAGTACAGTGACCCTTATTCTTTACTAGCTGACCCACGTAAGTTCATCTACGTCACATAAGAGGGAAAAAGCTCACAAAAGGAGTACATTTTTCCCCGTTTTCGCAACATTTTTCACATATGCTCCGCTCCTGTTGGCCTTAGCGTGATGTTATAGGTATGTATCCTAACGTTCCTCGATAAATAGACTATCCAACACAAAATTTTTTTCAATTCCAACCAGGAGTTCCTGAGATTAGCGCGTTCATACAAACAAACTAACTCTTCAGCTTTATAATATTTTAGTACAGTATGTCAAAAGTAAAATAAACATTGAAGGACTGTAGTTTCTGTTCTGTTTTTTATTCTGATACAGACCTACCTATCATATAAATAGGCCTGAACTTGGCTTGGTTGACAAGCATGTCATTTAAAAATGGTAATTTAGGTCATTCACCCCTTATTTTGAATCTGGAATGTAGTTTCAGTAATACAGAAAACGAACAAAGCTACTCTCCCAAGGCACTTATTAACTCTCTCGGATACGCAACGAAATTAACCGGAAGAGGAAATCGGGAGAGGAAAGAAAATCAAGTTTCCCTCCTAACACTCCTTAGTAATTAGTAAAGCGAGGCAGTTTGTTCAGATAAGAATGTAGATGGCTGTTGCTGTTTTTAACCGACTTCTAAAAAGGAGGTTTTTTTGGATACCTACTATTTATTTCTCCTTATAAATATAACATGTTGATCAGTCCGTTAACTGTGTACACCTGCTCAGAAATAGAAAATAGATTGTGTACTTAAGTTTTGTTTACTAAAAAATTACTAACACCTTTTTATTTTATTTTATTTTTTTGTGTGTACTACTAACAAACATACTAACGCTTTCTTTGTAAAAATGTATGGACTTAATTGTGTCTGAAATAAAGATAATTATTATTGTTAGTATTTATAAGCATTTCGAATCAGGCAAAAATGATAAATTGTGTTATGATAAATTTGATTAAAATTATGGCTCTGTCACCGTAAAATTTTCAAATACGTTATATTGTAATATCGCTAGCGATATTGTAAAATCTCGAAATATTGTCAAATGAACATACTGCTTACAACAAAACGCATTATTTTTCGTGAAATGCATACGCTGGTAGTCAACTTACGCGGTGTGGAGGGAAGGAGGGGTCCCCCTTGCCCAGTGGCACAACTCTCATGAAAAGATAATGCACCATTCCTGAGAAATACCGATTAATATAACATAACCTTAAAACACTTTATATTCCCCCTAAAAAGCGTAGTCGACGGAGCCCCGCTTCGCGGGGCCCCTATTTCCGGGTGCAGGGTTTAAAGGAACCTAACTAACCTAACGGGGGGGTGCCCCAAGTCCCGATTATGGGGGCAGAGATACTTCCGTATGTTCAGTTGACAATAATTCGAGACATTACAATATCGCGAGAAAAAACTCGTTATATTGTAATATAACGTGTTTGACAATTTTACGGTGACAGCTCCACCAAGTGGAGTCGCGATTTTATTAGGCTTTTGTTATCTTAAGTCTTCTGAAAAGTTATAGAATAGGCTAGTTTCCACCATCAATCAATTGCAAATCTATTTAGTCCGTCAGTAAGAGTATTGGAAAATAATGGACACGTATTTTGTGTTTTTGTAAATCAACGAATATTGACTAAGTTAAAACGCATCAAAACTCGGGAGTGGGGGCTCGTGACGTCAGAACTCATTATGAATGATACCAAACAGTGACGTATTGGGAATTTTAAAAGTGTCGTATCTTCGTCAATTTTGCGAAATTAGTGGTTTTGATCGATTTACGAAGAATCTGTTGATTGGACTAAAAAATAAAACACTATAATGCTAATATGTTGCTTGTAGATTTTTTTATCGAGTGAAGTTAATATTGTTAAGACGACCGGAATGGCGCAGCGGTAGTGAGACTGCCTTACGTTCTTAGGGTCCCGGGTTCGAATCCCGGTAGGAACAAATGTTTGTGTGATGAGCTTTGGTAAGACGTACTGAACGCTGTGTTAAAATTTGTCCATCTACTTTAATGGGACCTAATATAACGTAAAGACTTCTCTGGGTTTGGATGACATTTGGTACCACAAATACTTTTAATCCCTAGGCATAACAACAGTATCAAAAAATTACATATCTATTTTAGTCCGTAGTTAGAGAATTGGAAAATAATCAATGAATATTGACAAAGATAAAACGCATCAAAACTCGGGAGTGGGGGCTCGTGACGTCAGAACTATCTAAAAATTATACCTAGGTGTGACGTATTGAGAATTTTAAAAGCGTCGTATCTTCATCAATTTGGATTTACGTAACAAAAGAAAAAATACGGGTCAAATCTTTTTTAATAATCTTTCTGTCGGACTATATTTTATTTTGCCGTTTTGCGGTCGAAGCCACGGAAATAAGCTAGTTTCCTATATCCAAACCTCGAACTTATAACTCTTTCATTTGACAAATGCCATAAGCCAGACTCAATAGCTCGAAGAAAAGGGGCATCGTAATTTTCCCTCCGTTTTTTTTTTCCCAAAAACCTTTTTTCCCGCCAGTCAGCCCTGATCCTGACACTGCAAGATATTCTCATCGTGTAGCGTGCACAGTACGTACTCAATATTTGAACAGATGCGCAGGGGAGGCGGGTGCGTTATTTTTATGCGACCTACATGAAAATGTAGCTACCCCCACGTAGTGAGGGGCAGGCGATGTATCGATAGTTCTTTTAGTTATGTTATTCATAAAGATTATTCGACTTTTTAAATTGGTATTCGCATTTCAATCATTTTTGTTACTCATTAGGCTACTTGTTGATGGATGGAGAGGAAACCAAAGAAAAAAATAATGGATTATGTGAGGAATGCTCTATTTACATATAATAAAATCGTAGGAAAGTCAAAACTGTACATTAAATATTTTTTTTAAAGAATACTTGGGGCGTGATCTACAATCAATATCGAAGCCAAAAACATGGTTTATAGAATTTTTGTCTGTTTGTCTGTATGTATGTCCGGGCTAAACTCAAAAAGTACTGCATGGATTTACTTCAAATTTTGCATCAATATCATTAAGAGGTCGAGTCAACATATAGGATACACATTATCACGCTATCACCTACGGGGGAGGAGCTGTGAATCTAGCATCATAGGTATTTTTGGTGCTGCAGAGCCTTCACGCAGACGACGCCGCGGGCAGCAGCTAGTATGAAAAATAAAGGAGTAAATGATAGCGTGACGAATGACAGTGTAGAATGGAAGAAAAAAACTTATTGCATCGACCACACAAGTAACATAGGACAAGCAAGGGCAGGAAGATGATGATGATGTCTACAAATGAGAGGGACAGAATAGAGAAAGTCTAAAAATGTAAAAGGTAACTGAAAATGGTGTACCAGTTGGTTGTCATGACAATGAACATGTGATGTAGATGACAGAGGAAAATATCGTTAAGATGATTTGAGTACGAATGTGGCTGGCTATAATAGTAGAGGGAGTTTTTACTTACTACGATGACGCGGAATTTAAAGCTCTAAACGCCTTGTTTTCACGCACAGTCTTGTCAGTAGAAACGTTGCCAGGTGTACAGAAAGGGATAGGGTACCTTTCATACTGGAAAAAGCCACTATTGCCGAGGAAAACAACAGTAACGTTTTTATGGTAATAGATTGCTCCACATGTCTTTCGAATTATAATTGAATTATATTATTATAGTTTAGTAGTGTGTTAAGAGTTTATTTTTCAAAATCGCGTGCAAAAGCTACCTATAATCAATCATCGTCATAAATCATTTTTTTAAATGTAGTGTCCATCTCTCGAGGACAATAACAGAGCACAAGGAGCTTCGCCAAGGTAGTCCGTTGGCACCTATTCAAACTCGAATCTTTTACACACATAATTTTATAATAAACTAGCGGACGTCACGCGGTTTCACCCGCGTAATTCCCGTTCCCGAGGGAGTACGGGGATAAAATATATCCTATGTTACTCGTGGATAATGTAGCTTTCGAATGGTGAAAGAATTTTTAAAAACGGTCCAGTAGTTTTTAAGCCTATTCATTACAACCAAACAAACAAAGTTTTCCTCTTTATAATATTAGTGTAGATGAATATTTAACACTGTTACTAATACGTCATCATTGTCTTGTAATGAGCTGCTAAGTATGGGTGTCCTACTGACCTATAGGTTACCTTAAACGATCAATATACTAGTGACCTCATCGGAATTTCGCGATAACTTTTTCCCTGAGGTGTTTTAATACCATAATTATTTTTAGTAATTATAAAATGTCTGTCCGGTGGAATTTCCCATTTGTAAACATGACAAAATATAAATTCTCATCAAACAGAAATATACCAGTCACAGGCACTTTTCAATTGTTAAAAAGCAAATGATTGAGATGCAGTCCAGGAACAAGACATCATCATCAGCCTGTAATGGTTCCTCAGCTAGGCAACACACGCCTACTTTCAATGAGAGAGAATGACTTTAATCCACCACGCGGGCTCAGTGCGAATAGAAGTCACATGTCTTCGAATTTTTTATTCTAGGACATGCCGCTTTCCTAAGACATAATAACTGTTAAAGAACCCTCTTGTAAGTTGTTCACTCTTGGTTATGGTGTTAGGGAGTCCCCACAGCTGCGGTCGCTGCCTTGGCGATCCTTTCCGCTGGTCTCTATTCGCTGCATGGCGAGCACATTAGGCCACAGGGATCTTGGTTGGTGATAGATTTGATGGAGTCTGCGGGTTGGTGAACAGACTATGGTCGCCTATTCAAAATCTATCCACTACATGAAACTTTTCATTGAAAACCTTTTCTTAGTTCTCTTGCGCAAAATTAGTTGCTCTGAGACACCGCATGCTGCGTATTGCGTTAGTAAATAAGTGAATTCGATATTTATAAAAGAATAAATGCTTTTTTGACAATATTCTACGATATCATCATTATTCAAATTCTGACTTCGTCCACTCCAAACCACACCCAGATTTCACACGTAAAGTCGTGATGGCGACAATATCATCTGCCCATCTCGACAATTTCGCGTTTTACAGTAAATAATAAAATATTAGCGGCATACATACACATAATTGCTATCTTCTTGCTCATTATACATAGCACTCCCAAAATATTCCAAAATTGCTTAAATAACTTTTCATACTTAAACATAATTTTAAAAAAATATGGCGGTATTTAATACCTGTCAATTACGAATAACTCAGGGTCAGCTGCATATTAACACTAAACATAGATTAACTTAAGTTATAATTATAGTTATCCAGCTATAACATCATAATTTTGGACATTGATGATGTAAAGATGGAAATGACTCGGAAATTTTAATGATTTCGTCATTATTTAGTCAAGAAATATCTAAAGAATCTTCTAGAAATAATCTTCTTAGGTAGAAATAACGATGGAAAAGTAAAAAATGAATATTAAAGCTTTTCGATAGCTCATCCACATTCAGCTGAGAAGACCAAGGAAACTATGTATGGATTTTGTGAAGAATGATATGAAAGAAAAAAGGGGTAAATGACGTTTGACAGAGGAGAATGGAGGAGAAGAACGGGCTGCGCGAACCACAAGTAACAACAAGGGCAGGAAGACAATTTAGCCACCGAAAAGTATGTCAACCTGTTTGACGATATGACGCGTTGAAAGCATATAAGCAAGGCTACCAGCGCTTTGGCACTTCGATTCTATTGAAAAGGCTAGAAAATTTTTAGGAGTCGGGAACTATATAAAATACAAATCATCAAACAGTACGAATACCTCGTGTCATGGTAAAATAATACATACATTCAAGTATCATTTCGATTTTTTTGATGCATATGCGTATTGTATAACTATCACTTGCTTCGGTGAAGGAAATCATCGTGAGGAAACCCAACCTTAAGAGCTATTTTTCGACGGCATGTAAAGCTTAGTCCAGAGGCCCATGGGAGGCATAAAAACTCTGACACAAGCCCACAAGGTTAGACATGAACCACACGAAAAAGAAAGACTGTCAATTTTCGATCGAACCGTTAAATACAAATTGCTGACCTGCTGCGGACACTGACAGATATTTCTGCACGTTATTTGTCAAAGTCTGGTGTTCGGAGAAGCTTCAACAAAGTCCGTAGCGTAAGAGAGTGTTTTAAGTCACCGGTTTCTTTGAAGACTGCTGACTCGAATCTATTTTTGGTAGCTCCACATATAAGGACGCAATATAAACGAAGCCTGAGGCACATACTTATAAAAATAACGTAATAAATGATTACTAAACGTACCTACTTAGCTCGTCATGGCCTACGCACATTAGTTACACCTGAGGCAAAGTTTTAAGCAACCGAAGGAAACCTTCACAGCAAAAAATATACAGGGTGGCCAGGTCGAATTATAAAAATATTTTTATTTGAAACTTGTCCGAAATAGAAGGAGGATCAACGGGTTCACGAGAAGTGAAGGGGGTGGAGCAAGGCCAGGAAGAAAAAGTATCCATGGAGTTTCTTATCCATTCTTGTCCATAGAGATCGACGCTTTGGGCATAGGTACAACAGTACTTAAATATGACGTAGACGCACCTGTAACTCGATTTTTTATAATAAATGCTTGTAGTTTGGGTCTGTTCCAAATGCAGACCCCGCTTTCTTCAAAGACAATTGTTTTTTTTTATTCCAAGATTGATTTAGTGATTATTTTTCAAACAAAATTGCCAAGCCAGTGTTATATAACTATGAGAACATATTTCGAAACTATCGCTCTTAATAAAAATAATGTTATTTTAAATTGCACACTTTAAAATTGGTATCCATGTAGGTGTCTATAAAAACACTTGTAAGTAAAATGATTAGGATCACGAATCGAAGGTAATGAAAAAACGTCATTTGATTGACCGCCTAACCTTGTTTGACAGCTAGCAGCGACCTACATATAATTTGGTCACCAAAACACGTAACATTTAATTTTTTGTTGTGGCGTCTAAAGTTTCCTTTCAACTTTGGACTTTATCCTAACACAAAGTATTATTGATATTATACAACACAGAAAATGAACAAAATGTTGTTACTGCTAAAACAACAAAAAAAAACATTAAAAAAAAAAACTATTAATGATCCAAGACGAATAGAACCTAATCAACTAAGGACTAATAACCTAATAAAGGTGACGGTCTCATCTTTTTGGTGAACACGGACCTAAGACAACAGTTTAAACCAAACCTGTAAGATGTTACAAAAGAAGAAGCATGAAAAATGGGCTTTCAGCAATTTAAAAACATACTGCACAATATACGACTATCGACAACTCGCTATCACAACTATCGATACTCCCCCAGCCCTACACCGAAAACTCACCCTTTCCTATTTTGGCGCCCTCGGAAAATACACGAATTTGTATCTCAATGCCAACCTCTTCTATTATTTAACTAATATTAACATAAATTCTTTGGGCCCAGATGGAAACTCGCCTATATTCACGCCTCGAACGTTTAAATGGATCGGTAGGAAGGTGTGTTCTTTATTTGGTTTGGAAAATTGTGTGGACGTGGTTTTTTTTTTATTCTTTATTAAGTTCGTTCATCATCGCTGGAGACTTTTCTTATGAAAAGAGTTTTTAAATTAAAATAAAAAAGCTTCCCGCTCGCTATCAACAACTGAGATGTTTAAATTGTTGGATGCTGTAAGAATATTTTTGGCTGTAGATAAGATAAGTCTTTATTTGCCTTAAACATGGTATAAAGTTGTTACAGTCAGATCTTAATCTAAAGTCCGCATGATTAGCTATACAGGATATTTGTATCAATTGCATGCAAAATAATAATTATATGTCAATTTCAAAGTACAATGTCACAGATATAAGGTATGTCAATACAATAATAATGATGGTAGAATAGTGATACAATAATAATAGTTTTCTCTAAGCATTATTCGCAATGACAAAAATACAGAAATTTATAGGTTGTTATTGTCAGTAATTCTTTAATGTCATAAAACATGTGTAGGTACTTCTAGAAAAAAAAGTCATTAACAAAGAGGTATTTTAAGCAGGGATAGCCTAGTAGTTTGACCGTTGGCCTGTAGAGCATAGGGCTCAAGTTCGAACCCAAGACACGCACATCAGATTTGTCTTATTCATATGCGTATTGTATAATTATCACTTGCGACGGTGAAGGAAAACATCGTGAGGAAACAAGCATGCCTGAGTGATATTTCCCGACGGCATGTTAAGCCAAGTCAGAGGCCCACGGCATAAAAACTCTGCCACCAAGTTAAGCATTGTGCACCAGTGACCACACGATAAAGAAAGGTCTTTAATATTTTACTTCACACGACCGACTAGTCAGAGTTCTGACGTTAGCATGCAGATTTCTTAGCGTATTTTTTTACAAATCGAATAGTTAAGAACTCTAACACAAGTTTTATACTGCATTGCGCAATTTATCGGCATCTCTTATATCTGCAACTGTATAATAAACTTTTAAATAACCGGTCAAAAAACGTCTGATCGACCGATGACCTGGTGAAGGTTGCGGGGATCCCCTATATGCGAGTCGCGCAGGACCGGTCAATGTGGCGACAAAATCAAAATCAAAATATTTTATTTCACATAGATCTGGATGGGCACTTATAAAACGTCGAAAAAGGTGCACGGTTCGCGTTGGTCGATTCCATGGAGAAGAACCGGCAAGAAACTCCATGGTTACTCTTTTCAAATCATTTGGTATTACAATATTATTATGTTTCATTACAGCATTAGTACTAAAGTATGGGGGGACAGCGTAGGCCCGACAATAGGTCGTTGCTTGCTATACAAAAAATGTAAAAGAAAAGGAATATTTAACAAAAGTTAAACAGCATCCGGGAATCTACACTTGGCGGAACCCTATGTCCAGCAGTGGATATACAGCGGTTGAAATCATGATGATGAGTAAAATAACTTTTGAAAGATACCTCTTGCGTCAAGACAAACGCGCTAAGTAAGTAAAAAAGTCAAAGAAGTTTTTGACCCATTTCTCGGTTTCCGATTGAGCTGAAATGTTGCATGCATGTTTAGTTTGGATCACAATGCATGGTTAGATAAGTGACGTCATTCTAAATTCAATATGGCGGATTTTTTTATATATTTCCATGAAGGGTATCAAATGAAACGGTTTGCTGAGAAGATTAAAAGAAATAAACTGGCGTCACTGTAAAGCGTTTTGTTTTTCTAACTACATATAATATATTTCTTTGTCGTATGTGGCGGTCGATCGCATTATGGAACTCAAATGAAGTGAGACTACTACTTGTGTAAGCCAGTGCTTTGAACTAGTTTGGCGGAATTAAGGACGCTGTTACTTTTTTCCACGAATATTAGTGTTTTTCAGGTACCATTTTAATGTACAAGCTGTCACAAATGTGAAAATTTCATGGTCTTAATTTAAAGATAATATATTAATCTCCAGATAATCTTCAGAAAAAATCTATGACGTCATACAAAATTTTCGCACAAATACGTTTTTCCCATCACAAGAATCGCAGAAAATTTAAAAAAAGGGGTCAGAATAGGTACCAATTTAGGTCATTTTAAAGCATATTTTATCTTAATAATTAATAAGAAATTGCGGTAAATATAGTCCTTTACTGGAAATTCATTTTTTTTTGTATTCAAATCGCAACATTTTCCAATTACTAGCCAAAGTATAAACATTTGGCGAATTCTTCATACATTTTTCACTCGCGGTTCGTCAATCTGCGCTGAGACGCGCTCCTCAACGGACGGGTGTATCGCTCTGTCGCAAAAACTAAATACGATTTTATTACTAAAAAATATTGTAGTGTGCATGCGTGTGAGTAGGTACCCCCGGTTGTATAGCGTATTCGGAATGAGTTGAAACTTTTTCCAACGACATTAAAGTAAGTACTTGCGAGTTCCTACTTTTATTATTAAAGTGTGGTTTAGAAAATATGTTGGGTAAGATCGGGATTTGTGAAATGGATGGGTGGTGTTAAGCAACTCTTAGTAAGGTTAGGATTTCGATGGGTAAGGCCAAGGCCTTCACGATGAGGTTCGGAAGTGGATGGGGAGGAGAGTTATGATTTTAACTTTTTTTTTTAGGTGTGTATGTACGAATATGGGGACAAAATCAAAAATGGTGCCCATAGAAAACTGGAACGAGCAGACTTCTATAGACTCTGGTCCAAGAAGCGTTGTTGGTACTAGGATACTCATATCATTTGTCGTGTTTGATGCTTTGCAATTACCGAAGCTCATGGAAATCGCGAAAAAAAAAGGGGAAAAAAAATAGTACCTACTTTTTGTAAATCAAATTCTTCATTTCTGATTATTATATCATCAGTATAAGAAGTATAAAGCCCTCAACACTTAATTACTGATAAATATAAGCGTAACCTTCACGACTATAATCCTTAGAGGGGTAAGCACACGTGTTATTCGCACGCCCAGATTACACAATTGCTCGCAATAGTTATTACGAGTTGAAAACGATCTGTTTGCTAAATCTTGGAGACGAAATCTTCACGACTGTAATCCTCAGAGGTGTATGCAGCCATGTTCATCGTACGCCGGATTTCACAATTGGTCGCATTAGTTATAATGAGCTGTAAACGATCTATTATCTAGGATTATATTATATATTATATAGGATAGGATTGGATACAATTCAATTAAATGTTCCATATAATTTATAACAAAATGTTCAATCGGAACCCTTACAGATACGTCATGTCTGACTGTCTGTCTGTCTGTCCGTATGTCACAGCCACTTTTTTCCGAAACTATTAGAACTATGCTGTTGAAACTTGGTACGTAGATATATTCTGTGAACCGCATTAAGATTTATACACAAAAATATAAAAAAAAGAATACATTTCTTTTTTTTCTAAACTCAGAGACACTTCCAAAGAGGTAAAATGTGTCCCCCCCCCCCCCCTTTTAATTCTTGTGACCGGGCGTGTGTTCCGTGCGACACTGAGATGATGATTTTCTTTACGGTAGTCGGTGTCGGTACTGTTGTTTTTAGTTTTTGAACATGGGGCAGGTTTTTTTATGTTGGTACCATATTAGGTGTACATATTCTGTTACCCTTAACAGGCGTGATTTTATGTAATGAAAATCGCGAAGAAAAAGATACTATTGATAGGGTCAAGCACCTTCTTTTTTTGCAGTTGTTTGAAAATACTAACCTATTATCACGACAACGGTACATAGTAATAGTAACCAAACGCATTTTCAAAGGTCCAAGTAGGTATTCTTCCGGAGTTAATTTCAATAACATTACAAAATAAAACCAAGGAGCTAAATTATTTAGGTGAAGTATAAAATCGAGCGCTCGGAGTTGTTGAATGTGTGCGTAGTGCGTACGCGTGATGTTGCTGTGTGCGGCATTGAATACCTAAATTTGAGTTCAACGAAAACGGTGCAGCGTCCTTAAAACTAAATATTCTAGTTGTATGTCTTGGAATTCCGCAAAGTAACGCCTGATTTCATTAACTAGGCAGGGGAATTTTTGTGTAATGAAATCACACTAAAAGCGCTCATAAAGGGTATAAAACACCTCTTCACGAATCCGAAAGGCACTTGTTCTCCCCATCATTGCCTGTTAAACCTGTCACCGTACCTGTCAAAGTAACAACTTTTTGAAATTTTTTTTTAAATACAATTTTTTTTTGAAGATTTTAACTTTTAACACCTCCACGACCCCTGTACTGTGCCTGCACTATTCAACCCATCCATCAACACAATGTTCTAAGTGTGTTACATTGAGTACTACCACAAAACGCGATTTATAAAAAAAAAAGTTGTTACCCAGCAAGTTTTTTTGCGTAAAGTTAAGTACTTAGTTTTATGTACAGAATGCTTGGTTAACGGCTTTGTGATGAGGTGGTTTACACCCTGTATAGATATCATGCGCTCATTTATAGCTCATCTATACTAATATTATAAAGCAGAATAGATTGTTTGTTTGTTTGGTTGAACGCGCTAATCTCAGGAACTACTGGTTCATATTGAAAAAATATTTTTGTGTTGGATAGTCCATTTATCGAGGAAGGCTGTAGGCTATAAAACATCACGCTACGTCCATTAGGAGCGGAGCAGGAATCAAAAATGTTGCAAAAACGGGGATATTTTTTCCTTTCGTTTTTTGTCGTATAGATATACCTACAGCCGCTTGGGCCTTTAGGTTAAACTGCGCTTGCCTGGGTTGGTGACCACTCGTTACATAGAACTTCTTCCGTGCCTTGGAAAGGACACTAAGCCGTTGGGCCCGGCTGTCATTTATAGATCTTTGAGAGTCGTTACAATAGTCAGTCGCCTGAAAGTCTGATAGATAGGCAGTCGCGCCATGTAAAATACTGGTATTCAGCTGCATCTGGTTCGACTGGAAGCCGACCCCAACATAGTTGAGAAAAGGCTAGGTAGATGGTGACAAGGATAACCATTGATACGAAAGAAGAAGTGGAGTATCTCTTCGAATACTTGAAGGAGGGATAGCAAGCGAAAAACCGTTAATATCATCAGGAGAAAATCTCCTTAAGAGGGTTATAACTCAAATACAAGAAAAATTTAGAAAAATCTGTTTAGATGTGTAATTATCAAACTTTCAGCTAATATGACTGTGTGATTATGGCCACAATATTAAAAAAAAAACCCCAGAAAGTTTGACTGTCTCTCGGGAGTGTTCTAAATAATCACAATGTTTCTTGTATTTGAGGAGGGAGGGTGTTTTAGGAGTCACAAGAAAAAAATTAATAGCCCTCTTAACCTCTTGAATACAGAATACATAAGTCTGGCCTATAGATAACACACTACACTACACAATACTACACTACATAATACAAGCACTACACAATACAAGATACACGGCACGCTATATTACACAAGATAGATGCGCAACTCTGGTTTTCGTTTTTAAAATTGTGTACCGCAACTGTTAGATGGCACTGTTAGTTTCTGTTCAACCAAATAAATAACAAAAAGTAATTCATGACTACGGATTCGAATTTGGGAACTATTATTCACAAGGCAACGCTGTCACCGCTAGGCTATCTACTTCACTGACAAGTTGTCTAAAATAGCTGTTCTCTTTATGACAGTTGTAAAACAGTGAAACAATTGAAAAGTTTGTGTCCTTAAACGCACAGATGGCAGCACTATCTATGAAAATTTTGTTTGACGCCACTACGTTTCACCCCCCTAGCCTTTGAACAAGTTAAAAGAAAAGTAAACGACTTTAAACTACAAGTCAAGTCAACAAAAAATGCAGTAAAACAAATAAAGTGAAATAGAGGGTACATTAAAATTATCATTAATTCACGCATGTTAAAATGCCCATAAACGGCGGGCCGCTAAGTGAGCGTGATGGGCCGTGTGTGGTCTAAGTGATTTGTGGTGTGGGTTGTAAGCGGCAGCGGGTAGATGTTTTTTTAAAACTTATAATTAACTTATTTTTCTGACCGCCGCTTGATCGCTTAGACATGTTTTTATCTTTTTTAGGTGCGTTTGGGTACTGTTAAGAAACGGAACGTAACATTATATTTTTCTTTATCTGGACAAATGTCAATGTCAGCTGTCAACGTCACTCTCCAAGAATAAAAATACACGAATTGGACGATACAAAATGTTTTTATTATAAATCTCTATAATCCCTGCATTTACCTACTAAAACCAAGTGAATACCGAGCCCAAATATTTACAACGTGGCGACCCTGCATAAATTTTAAAGATGGGCGGTGAAAAATTGGACACAAAATGCAAGGTGAGAACGGTCACGCGCCGACATTTTACCAAGTCCGCTAATGTGATGGAGTCATTATTAAATGAATGTAAAAAGGACATAAATAAACTTGATGAGCTCCGGGCAGGCCATAAAGTCGTTAAAGACATATACGATCAACTCACAATATATGATAACGACATAAAAGAGGTTATAATCTCGATGGACCCCTTTGACGAGGACATGCTCGAAAAAGAGCTGAATGATACATCAAAATATCATGCTCGATGGAGTCTTCTCAACACAATGTACACATCATTTCTAAATACGAACGACGACACTACAAAGACCAATAAAGTCAAACTGCCGACACTTGAAATTAAAAAGTTTGACGGGAGCATTAAGAATTGGTTAACCTTCTGGGGGCAATTTAAGAAAATAGACAGCGATCCATACATCGAGGAGTGCGACAAATTACAATTCTTAAGCCAAAGCATGTTAGAGGGCACCGATGTGAAAAAGTTTGTTGAAAATTTCCCCGTAGCAAGCCAGAGTTATAACACATGTGTAAAAGAATTGAAGGCCAGATATGCTAGAGAAGATTTGTTGATACAAGTTTATGTACGCGAACTGCTCACACTGATACTCAAAAAAGACAACTTTGATTTAATGTCACTTTATGACAACATTTCCAGTCATCTTAGATCATTAGAGATACTAAAAGTGACAAGTGATAAGTTTTCACCATTCCTTCTGCCTATTGTTGAGTCAGCCCTACCAACAGACATCTTACAAATCTGGGAGAGACAAAAATCAGAAGATGGCGATGAACTATCAAACTTATTACAATTTTTAAAGAAAGAAGTCGAAGCAAATCAAAGAATCGCACTCGCAAACGATTTTAGTGTCAACTCAAAAAATCCTGAACCGACAGCTGCATGTCTCACAGTGAATACAGAAATGAAAAAACAAAAAGAGATAAAATGCATTTGGTGCGATAAGGGACACTCAAGCATCGAATGTTTCAAAATTGCAAAGATGACCATAGAGGATAGGCGAGAATATTTGAAAAAGAAAAAAGCATGTGCTTTATGCCTAAAGATCGGCCATCATGCAAAAACATGCAGAAGTTATATAAAATGTTACATATGTGGCCAAAAACACTCACCTGTGCTATGTACCTGTGGACAGAAATCAAATGAAGCAAAACCTGAAAACCCCACAAATGCAGTACAAAATTATGCAAGTCAGTCTGCTACACCTGCAACCACCCTGCTACAAACTGTCACCGTGAATATCTGCCATGGAAACAAAGCTTTGACAGTCAGAGCACTATTCGATAGTGGCTCACAACGCTCATATGTTAAGGAAGATATCATGAAGAAACTCAATGTGACACCAGCGAGTACTGAAGGCCTTACACACTCACTGTTTGGAGGTAATACTGTATCTTTTAAAACGTATAATGTCTATGATCTACAAGTTCAAAGTTCAGATAAATTATTCAAATTTGATATGACGGCCTTAGGCCAAACAACTATTTGCAATAATGTACCCAAAGTTAATATGAGTAATAAGTATATCTCTGAATTGTTAAACAAAAACCAAATTAAGCTGACAGACACAAACAAATGTACAGATATAGGTCTCTTGATAGGTGCTGATTATTCAGGGTTACTACTAACCAATGCTTTCCTTCAGTTGAGTGACAGTCTTACTGCAATTAAAACAAAGCTGGGATGGACATTACAAGGTAAAGTTCAGGATGCAATAATAAACACCAATGTTGTTACATCTTTATTCTGTTTACAGAGTGTGCCAGATTTCTGGAATCTTGAGATTTTAGGTATTCAAGATCCAGTTCACATACAGTCCAAACAGGAAAAAGAAGCAGAAGTCCTGAGTAGCTTCAAAGAGAGTGTCTGCAGAAACGAGGAGAACAGGTATGAGGTTCAGCTCCCATGGAAAGATGGTCATGATGATCTGCTGGACAACCGCGAGATTGCCGTCCGCCGGCTGGAATCTGCAACAAACAAACTAGCAAAATGTGGTAAGTTTCAAGATTCTGACAACATTCTACAGGAATGGTTACAGGCAGGCATCATTGAACCCGCACCCTCATCGAGCTGCAATAGTAACAATACACACTACTTACCTCATAGAGCAGTATCCAAGGAGACGAGTCTCACCACCAAATTACGACCCGTGTTTGATGCCTCGGCAAAAGACAAAAATGGTATGTCATTAAATGCAGGTTTAGAAAAAGGTATGAACTTCATTGATAAAATACCAGATCTACTGATTGGTTTCCGTAAAGGAGCAATAGGTGTCTCTGCTGATATCGCGAAAGCGTTCCTGCAAATTTCGATATCCCTGATGACAGAGACTACCTCAGATTCCTATGGTGGAATGACTACGAGCAACGTGAGATCATCGAGTACAGGCACTGTCGAGTTGTCTTTGGCCTGACATCAAGCCCGTTCTTGCTGTCTGCTACAATACAACACCATCTGGAACAGATAAATAGTGAGTACAAAAATACAGCCGATATATTGTCTAGCTCCTTCTATGTCGATAATTTAATAACTAGCCAAGACTCAGAGGAAGCGACATTAAACTTCATTGAAGAGGCGAAAAGTATTATGCAAGATGCTAAGTTCGATTTACGGCAGTGGGTAACTTCTCCACTTAAAATTAATGAAACTGAGAAACGTGTTGTCTCAGTTTTAGGTATAATGTGGGACACTGCGACAGATGAACTCTTTTGCAATTCACAAGCATTACCTCAACCTTCACAGATAGGTAAATTAAATAAAAGAAACATATTATCCTTGACACAAAGAATATTTGATCCCGTGGGAATTCTATGCCCTATAACAATTGTACCAAGATTAATACTTCAAGAAATATGGAACAAAAAATTGGCATGGGATGAAGAGCTACCCTCTCATATTGAATCTCAGTTTTATGAATGGTATGATAATGTGCATTTGTTGGAAAATTGCAGAATACCAAGGCGTCTGTCTCCTGAACCACTGCAGGACTGCACCAATACGAGCCTCCACATGTTTTGTGACGCCAGTAAAAACGGGTATGCCGCCTGCGTATTTCTCAGGACTGAAGACAGCAAAGGTAATGTAGTTGTCCGTTTAATAACTGCCAAGTCGAAAATATCACCACCTGAGAAGATAACTATACCAAGGCTGGAACTGCTTGCAGCTCTTATCGGCTCACGATTAGTTATGGGCATCAGAGACAAACTAAAATTGAATGATTGTAAAGAATATTGTTGGAGCGATTCAGGAGTAACACTATGCTGGATTAAGAGAGAATTGGTTTGGAATACCTATGTAGGAAATCGTATCAAGGAAATCCGTCAAAATACTAAAGTCAGTGATTGGCATCACATTCCAGGCTTTGAGAACTGGGCAGATCTACCATCCAGAGGCTGCAACACTCATCAACTGCTGAAAATCAAGTGGTGGGAAGGCCCGCCGTGGCTACGCCAACGTCCCGAACTCTGGCCGCAGTCTACACTGGTGGTGGACGAAAGAGAAGCCTGCAAAGAACTGAAAAAATCAGTATGTGTAAATACATGCTGTGATGAAGGTTTATCACATGTTTTGACATATTTCTCAAAATATTCCAAACTAATAAGAATGATGGCATGGATGTTACGATTCATCTATAATACTCACAACAAAGACAAGAGAAAAGGAGAATTGATGTACGAAGAATATGAGGAAGCTGAAAAGAAAATGATAAAAATGGTACAAGCAGAAAATAAAGACTATATACAAAAGCATACAGGAAAACTAACTACATTCCATGATAAAGATGAAATATTGAGATTGAAAACAAAAATCATACTTGCAGACTTTCCAGAAGATTTTAAAACTCCAGCTGTGCTACCTGCATCAAGTATCATCATACGAAGACTCGTAGAGCAGCGACACACACAACTTCTCCATGCTGGCACCAACATGATGATTACAGACATAAGGAAGCGATTCTGGATTATTGGCATAAGAAAACTGGTTAAGTCAGTCATAGATAAATGCATGATTTGTAAAAGACACAGAGCGAAACCTACTCAAGCATCTGCAGCACCATTACCAATAGAGCGAATCCAACCGATGGCGACGTTCGAAGTAACGGGAGTAGACCTGGCCGGACCGATATACCTGCGTGGTGATGTCAAAAGCTGGGTTGTAATTTATTGCTGTGCTGTTTACCGCTGCATACATCTTGAATTAACACAATCGCTCTCAACTGAAGCTTTCATCCGAACATTTCGCAGATTCATCTCCAGGCGAGGCCGCCCGAGATTGATAATAACGGATAATGGCACTAATTTTACTGGAACCAAGAATCTACTCTCCACCATAGACTGGAACGAAGTGCAACGCGTGTCTACTATAATGCGCATAAAATGGAAGCTGAACGCACCTACAGCAGCATGGTGGGGAGGATTTTTCGAGCGCATGATTAAAATCGTTAAGAATTTATTAAGACGTGTTTTAGGTATGTCTTCTGTCTCTTATGAAGAGATGGAAACCCTGCTCTGCGATTGCGAGGCTGTGGTGAATGACCGGCCGCTCACATATGTCGAAGCTGACGACTCCAACGCGCTAGAACCACTGCGACCTTCATGCTTCTTGCATTCTTCAACCAACGGCTAAGACATCTCCAGAGACTCCGAGAAGAACTCCGCACGCGATTTAAAGACGAGTATCTAACTGAACTGATACAAAGAGGCAGAGAGAAAAACGGAGGTATCAAGGTAGGAGACGTAGTTTTAGTAGAGTCTGAAGAAAGACGAGTAAAATGGCCACTTGGCTTGGTCACACAAATTTATACAGGAAAGGATGGAGTAGATAGAACTGCCAAGGTAAAGACAGCTTCTGGATTCAAAATCCGACCATTTCAACGATTATACCAAATGGAACTTTCTTCTTTTGAGGTGGAAGGGAGGCGAGAACTGGATATGAGAAATAATAACTCGATCGGTAAGAAATATTACATAGTTTTAAATCCTAGCAGCACAATAGTCAATGAGAAAGTTGCTGCAGAGCCAACCTACAACAAGCCAACCAATACAGAGAATGCAGTTCAGGCAACAAGGCGTGGAAGAATAATAAAAATGCCAAGTAAGTATAAAATATAACTTTAATTTTATATGTTTGATTAACCACTAGGCATATAACACTTTGTGAATGCCCACCCTGGTTTTTTGTTTAATTGTTCTATAAGAAAATGTCTTATTTGTCTGTCATATTGGTTTTGGTGATATGTAACTTATATACTAGATATTATATATAAATAATAACTACGTAAGTGTTGATTTGATTAAGGAATGATACCATTGTATAGTTATGTAGAATAATATTAAAAATGATTCGTAACGGGTGTTACTATGTTCCTCAGATGCAAACTGGAATAACTATTATTGTGCTTGAATTAAAACGTTATTTTATGTCATTAGATTTTTTTAAATATGTCAATGATACTTTAAATATCTAAAATTGTTGACATTAGTTGTAATAGTGTTTTTAAATGTATCATGTTATTATCATAGATTCATGTGTTACTATAAGATGAATGTACGTTCCGATACATGATTGTAATTTGATTTGGTATACTTCTTTCTCGGTGTGGAGGATGTTAAGAAACGGAACGTAACATTATATTTTTCTTTATCTGGACAAATGTCAATGTCAGCTGTCAACGTCACTCTCCAAGAATAAAAATACACGAATTGGACGATACAAAATGTTTTTATTATAAATCTCTATAATCCCTGCATTTACCTACTAAAACCAAGTGAATACCGAGCCCAAATATTTACAGGTACGTTATGGACGTACAGTTTAGCCCTTTGGTATGGCATGGGGCTGAAATGACAAAAAAATGTAAGGGTAGCAAATCAAAATTGGCTGTCATGTATGAAACTGTGTCCACACAACAAAATAAAGGTTTTATCATTCGTCAAAGATATGAAAATGTAACAGGTTTTCTTTTAGAGAATTAAAAAAAATGTTTCCAAGAACTTGGTAGATGGCGTTGAACTGACTACGTTACTAGGTGCCAAAGCCAAAACGCTTGAAAAAACACACGTCACATAGGCTCGTTGACTGACCCTTTCGTTTGCATAAGCTTCCGAATATAACCATGGTTCAAGTGAAATTATGTGACGTTCTGTACCTTGCAGTAACGTACCGAGATCAGCGCTCTCTAGCGACTAGGGAAGAGTTGAAAAAGAAAATCCTTCATTGCTTCAGTCAAGCCAAGATTTGAAAACCAGTAACATAAAACAAAATAACATCGCTACCACCCGTTACTTGTACCAAACACACAGCACTTGTTTTCCTATTAATTACTGACATAACTGGTTATGTTTCACACCGGCAGGTATCGAGGGTAAACAATTGATGCTAGATCGTGACTGACGATATTAGAGGCAATCATCGTTTTTAAACAGGCCACACATTTGTACCTGTGGGTAGTTACGAATCTTTGGTTTGGAAAACGAATTTTGAATAGGAACTTGATTAAATTTAAAAATAGCACATTGTTACCCTAGGCACCCCTAAAAAAGTGACTTATTTAGTCCCCGAGACGGCCTTTGGCGCACGAACGTAGTGAAGGCGCCAGTAGTTCGAGGGACTAAATAAACCTTTAACCCGAGGTAAACACTGTGCTTTTCATTACGATTACAAGGAAAATAAAAATTAAAACATTTAGCAATCGAAGACGCAAATAAAGATCGGATTGCCGCTTTTCCCCCTATTTTGTTTTTTTTTTCTGTGGCCGGCCATTCAGCCTTTATTTTTGATTTTCATCATTGAAAAATTTGGTGAATATTTTGCCCAAATCTATGTAAGATATTTTAAAGAAATAGTTGAAACTATGTTGTTATGAAGTTATTAAAAAATATATATTCTTTAAGTAATACGTACCTTTATGTTACTTTAATTTTAAATCGCGCTGTAATTGAGTGGCAGTATAGAAAATTGGAACATGGTTAAATAGAGAAATCTGAAAATAGAACGAGCTTTTGCTTTAAATAATTTGACAGCTGTCAGTTGAAAGCGATTCTCCCTAGGGCTGAAACGTATTACTTTCAACCCGCTCCTCAGGCAACTTTCAGAGTATGAGTAATGAAAAGTAGTTCTTGAAGAGATGTAGAAGAAGCCCTGATAGAATTACGGGCATCGTGGACCATCCCAGCGTAGACTAGCCATACAAGCTGTAAACGGACACTTCACGAATCTGTCAATCAAGCATTCTGTACATCACTTAGCTGTACACACATGCGTTTCCTATTAACGATTGCATTCGGTTTTTTCTTCGCCAAGTGGGTCATACGTCATTTGCTGCAAGCAATGATACTGTCAGTGTCAACTCAATTGAATCATAAATAACTCATCTTTATTGTTTCAACGTGCAGTGATTCAAAGTCCAACGGAACATTAATTGAACTTTGACTTTTTGTAATTCATACATTTGCATTTAGCCGTAACGTTTAGAAAATAACTTCGCCCGCGTTAAATTGGGTAATGTTTCCAAGAACTCGGTAGATGGCGTTGAACTCACCACGTTACTAGGTTCTAAGCCAAATGCTTGAAAAAACACACGTCACATACGCTTGTTGACCGACACTTTCGTTTGCATAAGCTTCCGAATATAACCATTAGGTCCAAGTGAAATTAGGTGACGTTCTGTTCCTTGCAGTAACATTCCGAGATCAGCGCCATCTATCCAGCGACTAGGGAAGAGTTGAAAAAGAAAATCCCTCATTGTCATGCGGGATCGCACTATAGGGATAAAAAGAATCCTGTGTTAATCCAGGTTAATGTATACTATCTATTTGCCTTATTTCATTTAAATCCGCTGAGTAGTTTTTACGTTAAATAGTAAGATCCATCCATCATCACCAACGGTCGTATTTATATTTATTTATTTATTAAAACTTTATGCACAATTAAAACTGTACAAAGGCGGACTTAATGCCTAAGACCTAGGTGGCCTATATTATTAGTAGGATCGGATTAGGATTGGTCCTGGATCGAAGAATTCGGAAGTCATGGCGAGAAGCCCTTCCACAGCACTCGGGTGCTGCAGGCTAACAGTAATAGGATATCAAAATACTCTCTGAAAATTACATTTGCTGGTCGGTGGTAATTTTCCCGACCAGCTGCCTGGCTCGCACTTTGGCCAAAGGGTCAGCCAAGACTCGTAGTCAGATTTGCAGCATTGCCACTTTGAACGGTAATACAGCTAGTCTTCTAGGTCTACTTTGACGCCAAGCTGCCATGGTTTTACCAACTTTTCGATTTAGCATAGTTTCGAAACATCCGCTTATAAGAAATGCTGGTCCGTCTAAAACACACCGTACAATATGCTCTTTTAAACTTGCTCCTTATTAACGTGTCAATGACAATCTTAATTGGGTTGGCCCAAATTTTGGCGACGAGTTTGGCACTTTCAGTAGCGTATGCTAATTTTCTATTACGAAATTACTAGTCTCCATGAATTAGTTCCTGAAACTATTAGCTGTGGCTCAGGTAGTTTTACTGTGTCTGGCATAAACGTTTACGAGTTTATCGAAGCATTTCAATTTGTTTCAGAAGCCGTTTCTAATTTCTATGCAACGAATAAAGGCAGTCTGGTTTTTCGATTTTTCAAAGGTTGTTGATAATTTCATGGCATGGAACTTAATAACTACTACACTTTCGAAGTGGCACTGCCTCCGTATTTACAAACGCTTCGATTCGAAAAGCCGTATGTATATCTCGCTCGCTAGCGTTATGCAAAAAAAGAAGACATTTACGACTTGAGAATATAACTACTAATACGCGTTTGAGAATACCGGGGCTAGTCTAACTGCATTTTAAACTAACATTATAAAAGAAAGAAAGAAAGAAAGAAAAATATTTATTTGACGTCAGTTAATAAAGCACACACACAATAATAAATAAAAAAGATACAAAACAATAAGTTGGACTTAGTAGTAATGTGCTGTGTGCCTCACGGCTGCGCCAAAAAGGTCCATTTCAGCATTCATGCCAGACAGGTGTAGAAGCTGTCTGACGCTGGTCTTCCAATGAACCTTGAGAGGGTACGTTACAGAATAAACGGTTTCAAACAATATATAAACAAATAAACCAATGGTTAATAAGAATAAATAGATAACGAGTAAATTAATTGAATGTGTATTTACGAGTGCGAATATAGAAAAAAATATATATATATATATATAAAAAATAAGTATTTTATTGTGTTGGAAAGTATAAATCAGTGTTTGTGTAGGGTAAACAAAACATAGAATAAAATAAACCCAGCTACAACCTTTATGGACAACATACATTATGAGTACTCGACCGATTTAAAAAAATCTTTCACCATTAGAAAGACACGGCTTTACTGAGTAACAAAAGCTATATTTTGCTCCCGTATTCCCACGGGAACGGGTGAAACCGCGAGACGTCCGCTAGTCTTAAAAGAATCATCCACAGAAGATCGTTCTTAGTGGATGAAGAATAATGGAAGGGGGGAGATAGGGCACGCCACGATAGTGGCGGTAAGTCCCCTCTTTGAGGAGTGGCTGGAGAGGCGCCACGGCGTCCTCACCTTCCGCCTGACGCAGGTCCTCACCGGACACGGATGTTTCGGGAGGTACCTGCACCGAATCGGGCGGGAGGAAACGCCCGGGTGTCTCCACTGCGAGGATCGACCGGAGGACACGGTGGAGCACACGGTGGAGGTCTGCCCTGCGGCGGTGCTCCACCGCCGTGTCCTCGTAGTGGCGATCGGCGGCGCCGACCTCTCGCGTCCGGCCCTGGTTCAATCCATGGTCGGAGCGAGACGGAATGGGAAGCCGTCACCTCCTTCTGCGAAGCAGTCATGCTAGCGAAGGAGGTGACAGAACGCGAAAAGGAGAGAGCCTCTCTTCCCAGTAGTCCTTCCCGCGTAGACGCGGGCCTGTGGACGGTTAGCTATGGACTAGCTAGCCGTCCGTCCGTCTAATGACGACAGGCCATGTCGACGGCGCGTTCGTGTTACACGCGCGGCTCAAAGAGATGTCAGCACATTGTAAGGGCCGAAGCCTGCCGGGGTTGCGGGCCTATTCGACAGAGATGCCGCGGCCACATAAAGGGCGGCGGGAACATAAAGGGCGAGGAAGGAACATGGATGGGTTTTAGTCAGTAAGTCTGACACTCCCTCCCGCTCCGCCCAGAGTGGGAGAAGTTATTTGATGATTTCCCATCCTAAAAAAAAAGGGTCTCCTGTCATACAGAGCAAGAGCATTAATTGCCAATTCACCACGCTTGCTGAAGGTTTTTTGCATTGCGATCGTAACAAACATGTTTTCATGAGATGTTTTTCTCTACCAAAAGCGTCTGCCTTTTGTCTTCTTTCGATAGTAGCTAAGTTTGGGGTTTTAAAGACATTGCTAAATCGTCTAGTCCACCACGGTGTTTATGTCGCGATTATTTTGGACGCTTAATTCCGATGTTTGGATGTCATGTGCCAAGCCGTCCCGAAATAAATTTAAATCAGTAAAAAGAGTCATGATGATGAATTACGGACTTTCTTCATTAATAAAGTCAATTACTTTACTAAAAAGAATCCATTACGAATCCTATATCAATATCCTGCTCCCAATCACTCATTAAGCCAGTACCCCGAAAAAAAACTCCAAAAATTTCCTCTGCAAAATTCTTTTATTTCCTACCCAGTCCCTTAGTTAGGTAACCCTAAAATAAAGGGTCCGAAGTCCGTTATTACACAGTATTACGGCCAGGGCTGGTGCGGGATGATTGTCCTATTCTTTGTGCTTGCCACTTTAAATTTTTGAAGTTTTCAGTTGCAAATGATCCGGCCTTCTCCGTTTCTCGTTAGGTAAGGTTCCGGTGAAATGAGGTTTCTGGCGAAAAACGGCTGCGATATACGAGGTCTCTGTGGGTTAAGTTATACAATTAGTAAGGAAGGAATGGACTTAGTTACATCTGATAAAACAAGGATAGTAGGTACGTTACTTTCGCGGTCGTTGTTCAGAAATTATTTGTACAAAGTTCGGTGGATTAATACCAAAAGCATTTTCTACAAATTCTCGAATAATACAGACACAAAGATGCTATAAAAGAGATGCTATAAATAATAGGTGTAGTACATGGCACGCATTCAGAAACAACTGTGATTCCTAGAAAAAGATCTCTTAATATAATCAAACCTAAATCAACAGGTTCCCTAGTTATCTTATTTTAATTAAATGACTCATATTAGAAAGATGCACACATTGCTATCTAAACCTATGTGCATCCAACACCATAACTTAGAAATTCAATAACACGATTCAAAGAAACCAGGTCAATCAGTCCCTAAATACTTCCAACATGTCGCTTTTCGCAAGCCTCATCATGTAACACCACATAATCCTCAATTAACTCCCTTGGCGCGAGATAAGGCCCCATGCAGTCATGTCATATCAGGCGGAAGTTGTCTATTACGGAGCCAAGGCCTCCCTATAGATCCCCATAATTTACCCTTGCTCCATCAGGAACTAAAAGCCGAGGAAATATCTTGCTGAAAGAAAACAGTGTGGAAATATACGGTAGCGTATGTTTTGATTCCAAACTTAGGTGTCATGAAATCATCCAAATATTCGTAAAGTCAATGGATTTATAAAAATCCCGAAGCGATAAAATCTTTTTTTTTTAATTTATTTATCTATCTTGGGTCTGTCTTTACAAGATTTTTTCAAAACAAAAATTTAACATGGAATGTTTACATTTCATTCAGTTCTGCTCCATTCAAAAATTCTCACGAGCTTCTCTTTGTAATATCATCACATTTTCCCCAAAAACATTAATCAAAAATGTAATAGCTAATACATCAAAGCTGTTGTCTTCTGCCCACAAATACACAAGCCACGAACTATATCTCGGCGTTATTAAATTCATCCATAACTTGTGGACGCCAATTATACAACGGCCTGGCGTCACTTGCTAGTAATGGCGCCCGTTCCCGCCTTTTTCGCTGTCAAAGCGGTTTTTTCGCGGGAAAATACGTACGATATTCGCCCCTCGAGTTTCTGCATTCTTGACAAAAATCTTGGCTACGGTATAAATTTTAAGTTACCAGACCTTTTTTTAACATTTTTGATAAAATATTCTTTGGAAGATATTGAAGTGGGAATAGGGAAATCGGGCTGCAGGAGGTTCATAAATTAATTTTAGATGTATGTAGCAACCCCGGTTGTATATGTCAACCGCCCTGGTGATTTTCCTGTTCGGACAGAGAATGATAGAAATTTCACACTGTCTTAATATGTAGCTAATGAAAATGCCATTAAATATTACCTAACAAAGAAGCTTTCCATTATCAGAAATTAATTAATCTTACTCGCACGCCATACATGGTATCTAAATAAGGTTTTATATTATATTGCTGCCAAATATGGCTATAAAAGCCGCTATATTAATACTGTTAGTACATAATTAGATAGGTTTCGAGTGTCGAATGGTTTTTTAAAGTTCAAACAGGTTTTAATAGTGAGAGCTTTATAGTAACTGTTCATTTAAGAATTTGCCTGAAGGCATTGAGGATATTGATTTGTCGACCCTGGAAAACGCATGATTAAAACAATACTTATGACTTTTTCTGAGACAATGCATGATGATTGAGAAAACGATACAATGAATTAAGAAAGTGAGTTCCGGAGTGGCGACCTCGAACTGGAAGATGTTGCGTGGGAAGGCCTCCACCTAGTGGACCGATGACCTGGTGTAGGTTTCAGGAATCAGCTGGATGCGAGGGATCGCACGGGATCGGTCAATGTAGCGACACTTAAGGGAAGCCTATTTCTAGCAGTGGACGTCTTTCGCTGAAATGATGTGATGGTAAATAAAGAAAGCCTTTGATTAAAAAAAAGCGTGTAACCGAATAGGCATGCTTTTCTTCGAAGACGCATGGCAGAGAGCAACATACAAGATGCATTCCTACAGTTGATCTTTCTAGCAGGTCAGCTCAAATACTGTTTTACAAACAGGAATTAACAGGAATGCGTCATGAAATTTGTAGTTTTCTTTATGCAATACAGAACATCAGATCTATTACCCTACAGGATAACTGACAAATCCTTGCACTGGCTGGCCAAGTCCACTCAAATCTGTGTGATTCTTTCTTTAAAGGACCGTCTCAGACATCTGCATAGTCCTCATACGAGTTGACCAAGATTATGTGTGGACCTTAAAAGACCTCCGAGTTCGTTTCGGCTGTTTCTTTTCAGAGTAGTCGGGTACGAAACACCGGCCGCATCTAGTTTTTTTTTTTTTAAAGGACTTCGTGTTAAAGTGTTTGCAAAATGAACATCATTTATCGTTAAGGCTTCAGCTCCCGGAAAGCGCGCAAAATTCAAATTTTCTAAAAGCTGTTCCTCGAGCTTTATGAACTTGCGAGGGCTGTATTGATGATTATAATCTGTAACTATGTACTACAAACGTCTTACAGTTGCGAACAATATTTCAATCAACATACAAACTAGCACTGGCCTGCAAATTGCAAAAAACGTAAGAAAATTATTTCGCTGCAACAGCTACAGTGAAATGTTTTAAAGAATCCACCGCAACCATAATTACTAAACTCAACTTTGCTTTCACAACATACAAATTACCTCTCTATCCCCAAAAACACACATTTTTGCAACACACCCAACCTACCGGAAAATACGGTTGGATGTCAGGACCCGCTTATAGGACGGAGGGTTCAAAACATAAAAAGTTCAAGCGGAACAAGCCTGAGTTTTAACTGCCACTAGCTCCGAAACTTTTTTGATATCCTTAACAAAAATGTGTTTGTGAAATTATTAACTAGATGAGTATTTGGGAGGTCGAGCTCAAAAAAATGGTGCCTACGCTGTCTTTGTTTAAAAAGTTTTACATTATTCACTAAATTCGTTTTTTTTCTGTCCTGGCTGCGATTTATACAGCGAGGTATATAGATATAGACGTATCTTGATATGCGGTTCTAAACTGGGTACCCTTCATTCAGCCGGGGGTGTGAAAAAAACAAAATTAATAGATTGATTTTGGTTTATGTAAGATCCTTCAATATAGCTGCAAAACAAGATTGGTATACTACAACTAAAAACCCGACTATTGACAAATCATACTCTAATTACAATAGAATCCTCCTATTATTGAAGTCTGTTAAAATGGAGCCTATGTTACCCAGGCCGTAATAACAAATCGATTACCGATTCGGATTATTCGATTATTTACCTTATTCATCAAAATCGGGAGAATAGTTTAGGCGCTACGGAGGAACATACATTCATACATAGACTGCTAAAGTCACAACCCTTCCCTTGTAGGTCGCCGTAGTCGAGTAATTATACGCATATTCAGGGACAGAGTTCACCAGGTACGTCAGAAAATGACACACTCTATCTGCAACCAACGACGATGTAAAAGTAAAAATATATGGGACTATAAATCTTCGGAGGGTTAAATAATATCAGCCGCTCGGGTCGATCTTTAGGTTAAGCCATGCTTGCCTAGGTTGGTCTGTGGATGGGTGACCTCCGTGCCTCGGAAAGCACGTTAAGCTGTTGGTCCCGGCTGTCATTTGTCTATCTTTGACAGTCGTTACAGGTAGTCAGTGGCCCAAGAAGTCTAACACCAGTCTTACCAAGTGATATCGTATTTCCCAGTATTAAATGGGTTGTGGAGATCAGATAGGCAGCCGCTCCATGTAAAATACTGGTATACGGCTGCATCCGGTTAGACTGGAAGCCGACCCCGACATAGTTAGGAAAAGGCTAGGCAGATGATGATGAAATCTTCGGAAAGTTTTATCAATTTTGAAAGTAGAAGTACAAATAGTACAACAAAGTGTATTACATAGGTTTTTAAGACAGAATAATACAAAAAAAGACGCAAAAATGTTGGGTCAAAATCAACGATACTAAACTCCTCGACTCCTCAACGTCATCGTCATCATGATGGATATGTTGATCCAATGTGGATAGATTAGACCGAAGAAATAAAGGATAGTCTAAAGCTAAACACTACTTACTAATAACAGAAAATCAGGTAAAACGGAAGACCAAATGCAATGCAAAAGAAAGACAACGAAGTTCAATGAATAACCAGAAAACTTGTGAATGGAGCAAAGGAAAAGCTGAATAAGTATCACGTATCCCATGTAGATCAGACCCCGTATTCACAAACGTTCGACTCGTTTCCGATTCGACAACTCGTATATCTGTCTTCTTCTGGCATTAAGAAAACGACCGAGATAGACATAGGACTTTCCGAATCGGAAGCGAGTCGAATGGTTGTGAATAAGGGGCCAGTTCTGGAAATTATAATGCCCCGAAAAATCTTCATAAGCCGTCATTCCATAGAATACACGAGGGACAGCCAAATGAGAAATTGAAATGCAGATTTTCTTCGACAGGTCATTGCTACCCACCTTTTGCCAATATAATATTCTCTTTGCTATCCAATTCTCGTGACATAATTAGTAATCAGATTAATAGATAAGATGACTATCATTTAATTACATACGTCGCCGTTCACGATAAGATGTTCGTTAGATAAGATTGCGACGTCAATGACCCATTTTGATTTAATCAATCATAAGTTCGTCTTTGTCAAAAACTGAAAAAACAGCATTAGCTTTTACGCTGTCTCCTCAAAGAACCTCAAATATTCCAACATTATAGTCTTCCATGAATCAGCAAACAAGTCCAATCCAGGTTTAGTCCCCAAAAGCGCGTTGAGCATTCTACAATACAGCTTTAAGGCGATTACATGAGCTAAACGCGAGTTTTGTAATTATTAAAAGTATATGATTCACTGCTATAAACAAGACCAGAAAAATATATGATATTCTTCAGGATATATGCTAGCATGATACTGTTTTGAAAACATAATACAATTAATTTGGCTCGATAAAAATAAATCACTAACTTATCTCTAAAAATATCTTTCAAACAATAAAAAACATACTAATATGCATGCGATGATTCTGATTTTTTGGCAAATAATTCTACAAGCAATATATTAGCATGATACTGTTTCAGTTTTTTAATCCAATCAAAAGTTTTTTTTGTAAATCGATCGAAACCACTCATTTCGCGCTATTTGGCCCGCAGTGACGGACGTAACAACCACTTTGTAGTGCAAGCTGATTAGAACTTTATTCTAACAGCATTTCAAACGAAGTTTGAACCACCACAAATAGAGTTGCTAATTTAGCTCGTCTAAGCGCCTTAACTAAACACGTCAAGGTCTTAGTGGGGTTTTCTTACACGCAATACTTGCGTTTAGCCGCAACTAGCTTGATGTGGCCTGGAGTGGACAGGTGCACGCTAGCTTATAAGAAACAGCTTAATCAGATGGAGGTTCTCCAATGAGCCAGATGCTGATTCCTCATTAAGAACATTATAAGACGGTAGACCGAAATGCACCACACGGGCCCAGTGCGAGTTGGTAGAAGACATTTGACTTTGAATTTTTAGTTCTAAAAACAAATCTTACAGATATGTGGAATCATCGATGTAACAGAGAAGTTTCTCAGTTAACATGAAAAAAACTATAGGTGTTCCTGGGGACTTTCAATCTTCAACAATCCGGCACATCAAATTGAAATGGCGAATGCACTGTCGTAAGTGATAAAGGTCGGTTTGAAGTCGGATCAGAAGGTCGACTCTCTAAGCACGAAATCTGTAGTTTCAGCCAAAGTTACGGTTTCCTATTCCGAATCACTTACCGGACATAAGATTCGTTAGGAACCCGAACTAAAAATGAATGACATCACGATTGGTCATCTGTCCTTACTGGTCATGTGTTTTCAAAACTCATGAATTTGAAAATATTAAGGAGTACCGTTCATTTCAAAGTTGCTACTTCGTTAACGGATTTAGAGAGTAGACCCTCTGATTTCCGAGTCTAGTTGCAGATCAAGGAAAGGTCGTCGCGTAAGTTGACAACTCCACAGCAGTTCTCAAGCTCAGGGCCTGGATTTGTACTCAGTATTGATTAGCTTATACGTATTATACGCCTCTGCCTGTCCCAATGTTAAATACAGCCCTGGCCTTTTTTTTCGGATGGGAAATCTTCAAATGAAGGGGGGACATTCCACTCTGGGCGGAGCGGACCATCCACGTTCCTTCCTCGCCCTTGTTCCAGGGCCGCGGTATTTCTTTCGAACAGTCCCGCAGCCCCGGCCTACAATCCTGGTCAAAGATTTGGTATTTGATCAACCTTGCCAAATGCCGTCACAATACTTCCTACCTTCAGATATACATTCGGACCGATGAAGGATTGCCACAATAGATTTTTCCTTCAGAATTTCCGCAGCGAGTTTGCAAAGCGATGAAAGCGCTGCTGTAGTCACGGAACGTATTGTCACCGTAAAATTGTCAAATACGTTATATTGTAACTAGCTGACCCACGCAACTTCGTCTGCGTCACATAAGAGAAAAACAAACGAAAGGAAAAAACCATCCCCGGTTTTGCAACCTTTTTCATTCCTGCTCCGCTCCTAATGGTCGTAGCGTGATGTTATATAGCCTTCCTCGATAAATGGACTATTCAACGCAAAAATAGTTTTTCAATTCGAACCAGTAGTTCCTGAGATTAGCGCGTTCAACCAAACAAACAAACAAACTCTTTCTGCTTCCTCTTCTGCTTTATAATATTAGTATAGATATCTCTAGCGATATTGTAAAATCTCGAAATATTGTCAAATGAACATACTGCTTACAACAAAACGCATTATTTTTCGTGATATGCATGCGATGGTAGTCAACTTACGCGGTGTGGAGGGAAGGAGGGGTCCCCCTTGCCCAGTGGTACAACTCTCATGAAAATATATTGTACCATTCCTGAGAAATACCGATTATTATAACCTAACTTTAAAACACTTTATATTCTTCTAAAAAGCGTAGTCGACGGAGCCCCATTTCCGAGTGCAGGGTTTAAAGGAACCTAACCGTATGTTCAGTTGACAATAATTCGAGAGTTTACAATATCGCTAAAGAGAAACACGTTATATTGTAATACTAGCTGACCCACGCAACTTCGTCTGCGTCACATAAGAGGGAAAAAGCTACCTACTACTATCTACCTACTACTACCTACCTACTACTACCTACCTTCTACTACCTACCTACCACTACCTATCTACTACTATCTACCTACTACCTACCTACTACTACCTACCTACTACCTACCTACTACCTACCTACTACCTACCTACTACCTACCTACTACTACTACCTACCTACCTACTACTACATTTTTTTTTCATAAGAACCTTCTCCTGACAATAACAAACGCAACAAAAAAAGAATCAGGCAAATTGGTCAAGCCGTTTTCATGCTATGTCGTGACAACGGAAAACGGGTTTCATTTTTATATACAACCTTATTTTTTGTTTATACTAAACATTTTGAACAACTTTTTCTATGGGACGAACCTTGAAATCGCGAAAAAAAAATCAGCTGTTCCCTACATTCTGACGAGTTATGCGAACATAAATGTAGGGAACAGCTGATTTTTTTTTCGCGATTTCAGGGTTCGTCCCATAGAAAAAGTTGTTCAAAATGATGAGTACAATGACCCCTTTTCGGGTTTAGTATAAACAAAAAATAACCCTGTATATAGATAGATAACGTGTTTGACAATTTTACGGTGACATATACATATTATGTCATTGCATGACGAGTATCACGAAACTGCGGGGGACGACATATTTGCTGTCACGAAAACTTACTAGAGGGTTCGTTGGAGAGCAGCAAACTAATCTAGCACGGTGCGTTCGAAAAAATGGCGGATTTTGACAATTTTAATGTGATTTATTTAGTACCAATTCTAGTTCCCATTGAAGTCACTGGGCTTGATAACCTTGCTACACTGTACGGGGTTGTATTTCCATGTTGATTGGCACGAAGACCCAACACTTTCTAGACAAACCATTACTTGCACTCAACTACACAAATGGTTTTTTTTTTATTATTACAAAATGGTTTTTTTTAATTATTACAAAAATCTTTTTTTTTTTATTATTACAAAATGTTTTTTTTTTTTATTACAAAATAATTTTTATTTTTAACCGACTTTTAAAAAAGGAGGAGGTTCTCAATTCGGATGTTTCAATTTTTTTTTTTTTTTATGTTTGTTCGGGCATAACTCCGTCGCTTGCCAACCGATTTGGAAAATTATTTTTTTGTTGGAAAGGGTATTCTTTCCAAATGGTCCCATAGCCACCAAATCGGGATCTGATGATGGAATCTTGGCGAAATCGAGGAAACTCTTCAAATTTTATATGAAAACGTGTTGCGATTTTGGCATTTTCTTCAACAAGTAAAGCATTTGAACCAAATATGTGCAACGCACTTTCAGCAACTCAAACGTCATTAGTATCTTTAGTTTAATTTTTCAAAGGCACGGCGAATACTTGCTCTGTGCTGTACACAAAATACTTGTAATGGTTTTTGCCAAGACAATTAAATACATTTTGCTTTTATATCTTAAATCTCTAAATCTCTTCGGTATTAGCTATTCGCGTATTCCAGCTTGAATGCTTGCGTTGTGCGTCGGTGGCAGTTTTGGGCGCAGTGTCTGAAACTCACGTTCTAGCCACACCGAGACGATAGGATGCTCCGTGTTCCAATATTCAACATTAAACAGTCTACAAAAGTACTTGTAAAATATTTTGTGTAAAAGTACCCTTCGGCCCTGTTCCCACTCTGTCGGTCGTGGCGCTTAATGATATGAGTGATGTAACCAAAATTTTGTAACAACGTTAAGACATAAAAGAGTGTCCATGGAGTTTCTTGTCCGTTCTTTTCCATAGAGATCTACGCTAGGGAATGGGCAACTACAGTACTTTCACAGTTTTTATGTCTTGTGACTGTAGCTCTTTGATCAATAATAGATTATTGATCGAAGCTGTAGCTACATTTAATTTTCATCTTTGTTTCGATAATTTAAAAGCGTCTGTAACTGGCCTACTTGAAATGAATGCTTTGATTCCGATTTATCATTGGTTATTAGTTGGCCTAAGTTACTGTGTCGTCCTATATGTGTGAACACCTCTATTTGAATACACAATCTACGACACTTAAAACTACACGATTATCTGTCCTCCCCTGTATGCTTAGATCGAATGCAAAAAAAAAGACTTACAAGGCACTAATCTCTTGTAAAAACTGTTATGAATAGTCGCTATTGATTCCCTTGTCAAATTATTGATTATCATGTACACCTAGATCTTATCAACTTAACTGTTAATCTTACTTAATCATAATACTTTTGTTTGTTTCAATTACATGGGTTTTCTGTTTTAATAATCTTGATAACACACTTTTAATTTCATCTTTAGTGAATCACTCCTACCACCATGGGCCAAGTAGCCACCTGTTTGGCCTGAGTAATTGGACAAGAGCAGCGGTGCCCCACTTACGAACAGTAAGTTGTGGGTTCGATCTCAGATAGGCGCATTACTTTGTGTAATTTATTTCATCACCACTGCTCTCAAAACAGTAAAGGAAAACATCGTGAGGCATGACCTATAACCAAAAATTCGAAGACATGCGTTATCTACCAATCCGCACTGGGCCCGCGTGGTGGATTATAGCCCATTCCCTGCCATAAAGAGGAGGCCTGTGTCCCCGCAGTAGGAACGGTATAGGCTGATGATGATGAATTGGACAAGACCAGTGGCGTGCCTGGGCCATGCAAGCCTCAACTTCTACCTCGCCTTTTCCCAACTATGTTGGGATCAGCTTCCAGTCTAACTGAATGCAGCTGAATACCAGTATTTTACATGGAGCGACTGCCTATCTGCCTCCACAACCCAGTTAGTACTGGGTAATACGATATGACACCTTGGTAAGACTGGTAGTCAGACTTTAGTAAGACAAGACAAGACGTACCATGGATACAAAAAAAATAAGAAGATCAGAAAATAGGCACAGGATCATGTGGAACAGGCAGCTGAAGTTCTTTGCCCAGAAGTATGAAAATTTTGGCTTGTTGTGGAAAAGACCGTACTGCAGATTTATATTATTTTATTATTGCTAGACCATATTACCTCACTGCTACGGAAAGACTCATGATTTTACACTACATCTTTGAAATTCTCAACATTACTTACTTGAATAATGTTATTAAAGGTCATAACCTCAAAAGGTAGAAAAGGAACCCTTATAAGATCACTTTCTTGTCTGTCTGTTTTTGCAGGCACGAGGTCAAGTGTAAACTTTTTAAAACAGATGTCACAAGTAGACATAAACGGAATTGACACAGAGGGAAAGATTCTGGTCAAGACATAAATATCTGACGAGTACCTAGTGGCCTGAAGCATGGACTGGCTGCTAAAGATTGTTGGAGACAGAATAAACCTCACCGTCTTCCGCAAAGACAGGTCTCGTTATAACAGCGAAAAGAAGAGTAGAGATGGACATTATTGGAGATGGAGGCATTTTGTCCGAAAGTGGGACAATAAAAATGAACCTAAAACCTACAATAAGCTAGACAAGAGCTTAGCAAACCTTAGTTTTATGCGTCAGTCTTATTGGGACAACCGGATAAGAAGCTAGGCAGTGTCCAGCTGCACTTATGTGCATGCACACTCAATTTGGCCAGCTGTCCGCCGAATACTGAAATGTCACTCAAAATTAAAAAAAAAACCCAAGCGCATTTTTTTTTAAAATGATTGTGATGTCTATTATAATAATTCCCAAAGAAAGAACAAAGGACTTTCTTGATCAGAGAGTTTCTGAGGATGGATGAATGTTTGGTACTTACTCTTTCATGCAAAAACTACTGAATGAATTTGGATGAAATTTTACATGCAGATAGTTTATAACCTAGATTATCACATAGGATACTTTTTATCCCGGTAGTATGGACCATATTGGACGAAACCACGGGAATATGCTATAGGTAATAACATAAGTTAATCAAAGTCACCGGCAATTAAGCAATTAAATGGAAACATGTTTAAAAATAAATTGAAAAAAAAAAATTAATAATGTGTATTATAATCTGCATGAGTTTTTTGTTATGAAATAATTTGAACTTCATTTTTTATTTTTTAAATACTAAGTATTGCATATCCGACTTGGGTAGACTGTTAAAAATATAAACTGTAATGATTATTATTAAGAACTGCATGTACACAGTTACGCAATAAATAAATCTTTATCTTTATCTAATGCAATTTACACTTGCATTGAATAACTTAAAAAATAAAACACTTAGTTCGTTATTAATCCCACATGTTTGATCAACATAAAACAATGTTTGATCAACATAAAACAATAACAGTTTTTAACTATATGAGAACTCGTAAAATAATTAGCAGTTAAAAATAATTAAGTGGTAAGTAAGTACCTACCTACTAAAACACAACCTGCAATTATTAGAAGACAATGCATTCAATTATGTTTAAGTAATTCATTAAAAACAAAAGAATGTCTACGTCAGACTCAAATGACAGCATAAATCCATGTTATCGCAAAATCCGAGCTCAAACGAGCGAATTTTATCTTAATTACGACAATAAAAAATAGATTGTTATCTTAACAGCTAATATGTAAACATTAGGTAATAAAATCTTTAATAATTGACTCACCAATCACAGAAGAAATGCTCTTTTAAATGATTTCGAAGAAATGTAAGAAAATTTTGCAAAATCACGATCGGATTCAGATTCAAACAAATTGTTTATTTATTTTTTTCTTTTTTGCGAGACTACTTCAGCATGACACACACTGCTGCCAACAACGCACAAAAAATAATCGATTTAAAAAAATCGATAATCGATGTCAAGTGTCAAACAAAGAAGAAAGCACAAAAGCCTGCAAACCACGTGGAGCGCCAAGGTCGAATTTATGTTTTCAACTTGTCAAGCGCGGCGTGTGATAAATTAATTCTACGGGCCGTTATCGTTGAACGAGTTATTAAACTTTCAGCCTTATGTCGCTTGCGGTAAGGTACCTTTTCGCTTGCGCACGAAGCCCACGCATAGTCGCCAACCCAGGCAATATATCTTAGGCCGTGTACTGCCCCTGACAGTTCGTAAACAAACTGGAGCTACCGCAACAAAGGGCTACTGTCATTTTACGCTGTAAATATTAAGTTTACACCGAATAATTTTATGTGTGAATCAAAATACGCTTCCAGTAATGTCTATTTTATCGAACGCTCACCGATTATCGACTCCAATATAACCAAAGCACAATATTTGAATGCACTTACCAGAAAAAATCAACACGAGGTTGAGTAACGCAGAGTCATCTGTGGTAAATCTTGCACATATCGATCAGCCTTGCAGTTCTCAAAAACACTGACGGGAGGAAAAAAAAGAACGAAGAGGTTAGCACCAAATTTCGTCAACTAGACGTCTATCACTCGTCACTGTTGAAGTAAATACAGTTTTTATTGCTAACCGACGCGTAACGAGTCAGAAAACGTAGTCTGGTCGTTAAATGATTCACTATCAAAATAAAAATAATCCGGCAGACGCTGCGTCGACGACCGCGCCACTGTCTGTCTGCCGTGCTGTCAATATTCGTCAAAACGAAAATGGCGACACCCTCGACGGAATACGATCAGCACCGGCCTGCCTGCACTACCCATCTCTCTCTGACACGAACGAGTGACAAGGACAGGGTATAGACGTGTTGTCTTCGGCCCGACCGGACTGATTTGTGATGTCACGCCCAGCGGCGTAACGTTTTGCGTAATTACACGTTCATGAACGCTTGTAAACTTGTTTTAATAACGTTAATTTACGATCGTTTCGTATATGAGGTCGCCAGATGAAAGTGTTGACTGATAGATAGATTAATTACAGTGGAAAGCGAGATATTTTTTTTGTAATACGTCTTTGCGCATGCTAAGCCCATCCCACTACTCAATATCTGTCGTACGAGCGCCTCCTACTTCTTCTTATTTTATTCAGTACTGTTTTTTTTGGATGTTCATCTCTACTGCATTAAAACGATGCGAAAGCAGTCGCAATGCAGTTTGATTAATAATAGAGTTGAGTCTATAAATTTCTTTGTCTCCACACGTAATTGAGTTACGTTTGAATTGTAAATTCCATTTTTTTTATCGAACGCTTGTTTGCTGAATATGTGCATCGTGTTTATAAATTTTAATTGACTATTGTTCTGTTTTATTTTTGTACAATGTTAAAATGCATTGAGCACATGTCATTGTACTCCTGATTTTAATTTCAATGCAATGCTATTAGCATTAACATTATTTTATGAGACAGATAATTATAGGTTTGAAAATATCCTTGAAATTTCAATCTGTGAAATAGATATAATTAAACTGATAGCGAAAGGTTGACCTATGATTGAAAGTGACTCAATGATATTTAATTATGTACTTAGATTGTAAATCTTTAATTATTACGGAATATTAGCGTGATCAAAAGATACTTCAATTTATAATAATTGACAATCATGAATTAAAAATTGTGACCTGAGTTGTGACAGGTTGCGACCATTAAACGACTGTCAGCTTCAGCATCAAAACCAAATCTGACATTGACAGTCAACATGACAATGAGAACCTCGGACCTTGACCTTAAATCGATTAAAATTTTGTTTAACTCGATTTTTAACGGATTATAGTTTTTTCCCTAACTATTCAATTTTTACCAACATAAGGGAAATACAAATTTTCTTTTCGCTTTCACACATTTAGTTGCCATTACAGAAACGTCTAGTTCAAAAATATTGGATACTTAGCCAGGCCAATATTTACTGTGAAGCTGTGTTTGTTTTATTTGATACGGTACGTGAAGAATTTCAAACAAATCTCTTTAACTAATTTTAATTAAAATTCTTGATGATAAAATCGACATCCTTTTTGAAAGTTGGCTACACAGACGATTTAATGTCAAAATCCAAGAATTTCAAAACCGATTCTCACAACTTCCGACCGTTGCTCATTTAAAAGTTTGCACGCGAGGAAAAAATTGTGTTTTAGAAATTATTGTATTTATTTGAAAAGTTCGTATTAATTAATCAAGATGTCCGAGAAAACTCACTCTTCCCGTTTGTCGGCGTACAAAAATGCTGGACATGGAACGACTGTAAGTTTTTATTCCGAAACTTTTTTTAAATCGAATCATGTTCCATTTTGTAATACACGTTTTTCTTTTCTTTTGCTTTGTTCTAAAAGAGGTTTCTTAGTATTCAACTTTTTTAGTTTATACGATGTGCATAGAAAAAGATAAAACAGTTGATTTTCTAATAAAAAAACAGTATACCTACCATTTCCTTGTTCTTAATTTTAATTTTATGAAAGATGTGTGATTTGCTGTGTGTAAAATATTGTAAACGCTCTTATGTACATAAGTAACATTAAAGCTTATGCAATGTCATCATCTTGTTCATTTGTTTTCAATATTTTTTTAATCAGAGGGTCATATACTAGACCAGTCTTTTCCTAATCAAAACGTCTCTTGCCAGTGATTCAGGATCACTGTAAAACAAACATGCAGAGTTCACCTACACATTTTTTTCATGCAGGAACTTTCTCAGGCCACTTAGAAATTGTAGTTCTTAACCAAAAGGCACAATTGTATGGGAAGGGAAACCTAGGCTCCTCTGGGGACATAAAAGGGTATTTAGAAGCTATTAAGCCATAGACAGACATGACTATCGGCACAATAATTGCTGTACTCTCTGTAATGTATGGCACTTCTGATTCCACGAGATCATACTGTAAAGCAAGTTGCTGATGAATAATCTTGGCAACACAATGGTGTCTATGCTGATAGATTCTCCTTATACAATTATTTAGGAGACTTTTAATCCCTCATTTCAGCCAAAAGATGGACATAGGGCTTCCCCAAGTATCATTTCAGTCAAAAGATGTCCACTGCTGGATATAGGGCTCCAGAAGTGTCACCACATTGACTGATCCCGTTTGACTTGCATCCAGCGAATCCCTGCAACCTTCACCAGGTCAGCGGTCCACCTTGTGTGATGCCTTCAAACACAGCACCTTAATGAATTACTTAAATTTACAGGATCTCCGTCGCAAACGGGCTGACCTCAGTGTAGCTCTGCGCAAGAAGGCTCGTGATGAGCAACTCCTCAAGAGAAGGGCGTTGTCTCCGGAAGGAGGAGACGAAGTCCATGAAAATGAGAAGACATACACTCCTGCAGAGATCGTACAAGGTAATAGCAGATTTGGTTACAACTACGACAATTGCACACTTATTTATTTATTTCAACTTTAGATACTAAATAGTTACATAGACAAACTCAATGCTTTGAGAAGTCGATAGATACTAAAAAAAACTTAGGCAATATAAAGGTAGGCAGTAAGGTTAGTAATTTTGCTCAAAAAAGTAATTTTGCTGCAAGATCCAAGACAATAAAATTGTGTTTAGCTCCATTGTCTTAGCATTTTTGTGGTGTTCGCCACTTGATTCTGGCTTTCAAGAGTTGAAGTGTTTTAGGAATAGAGCAGCGGGCTTGGCCATAAAAATATCCCGCAAAAACTTTAGTATTACCTTCCTACTATGTCTGTCAAAATTTAAGAGAAACTCGTGGATAAATAATAACAGCCACTCTGTTTAATCTTCACATTAACCCGTCATTGCCTAGGTTGGGTTAAACATCCTGAGATTCTAAAAGCATGTTACGCTGTCATTTGTAGATCTTTGACAGTAATTACAGCAGCCCGAAAATCTGACATCCAGTCTTGCCAGTAGATATTGTATTACCGAGTACTAACTGGGATGTGAAGGTCCGATAGGCTGTCGCTCCATGTAAAATTCAGCGTTATTCAGCTGGTTCGACTGGAAACCAACCTTGACATAGTAAGGAAATGGCAAGGCAGCTGATGATGTTGTCTTAAAAATGAATGCTATTTTCTTTTCCTATACAGGTCTCCGCTCTGGTGACCTAGTCACAATGACGGCATACGCCCGCGCGGCCCGGCGCATGCTCTCAAGGGAACAGAACCCGCCCATCACCCCTATGGTTACTGCCGGAGTCATCAAACCTTTGGTGGATGCACTGGAAAGAGATGACTGGTAAGTAGGCATTTATCATAATTTTGTGGAATCTGTGGTATCTAGTGATTTATACAGCATAGTAACTCCTTTCTGGCCCATCCTGCACAGGTACCTGCATCTTCCAGGATTTAAACGAAGTCCACAAAAGAGCTTTGCAGGTGGCTATATACTGACAGGGTATTATTTGAGACTATGAGTCCACCAACATGTAAGGAAGTAGAAGTAATAAGACAGGTGTAACTTCGTGCCTAGGTAACTAAATGGCTTACTTACCACACACAAAGCTTAGTTACTAATTGGCTAGATCATTATTCATCATATAGCCAAGTCATCATTAAATGGTTAGGTCACTAAATGGCTAGGTGCCCACATGGCTAGGTTACTTAGTCACAATGACACGTCATTAAATGGTTATTATGCTAAATGTCTAGGTGCCGACATGGCTAAGTTACCTAGTCACAATGACACGTTATTAAATGGTAAGGTCACTTAATGGCTAGGTTACCTAGTCACAATGACACGTCATTAAATGGTATGGTCATTTAAGGGCTAGGTTACCTAGTTACAATGACACGTCATTAAATGGTATGGTCATTTAATGGCTAGGTTACCTAATCACAATGTCACGTCATTAAATGATTAGGTCACTAAATGGTTAGGTGCCCACATGGCTAGGTTACGTAGTCACAATGGCACGTCATTAAATGGTAAGGTCACTTAATGGCTAGGTTACCTAGTCACAATGTCACGTCATTAAATGGCCAGGTGCCCACACGGCAAGGTTACCTTGTCACAATGACAAGTCATTAAATGGTTAGGTCACTAAATGGCTAGGTGCCCACATGGCTAGGTTACTTAGTCACGATGACACGTCATTAATTGGTTATTTTTGCTAAATGTCTAGGTGCCGACATGGCTAAGTTACCTAGTCACAATGACACGTTATTAAATGGTAAGGTCACTTAATGGCTAAGTTTTCTAGTCACAATGACACGTCATTAAATGGCCAGGTGTCCACACGGCAAGGTTACCTTGTCACAATGACACGTCATTAAATGGTTAGGTCACTAAATGGCTAGGTGCCCAGATGGATAGGTTACCTTGTCACAATGACACGTCATTAAATATTTGACCCGAATTTTCCTTTAAAACACTGCTGGGCAAAGGCTTCTTCTCAACAGAGAAGGCACTGGCATTGACCACCACGCTTGCTCAAGATGTGTTGGCGGTTTCAGACTTATTTTGAAAAGACCAGGTTTCGTTTCACAGATGTCTGACTCGTACATATGGGTGACTAGCAATTAGTACGATACTTAAACACGTGATTGTATTTATGAAAACAAATTACTTACTATTAGACCAAAAATAAATAAAAATCAGCTGTTCAGTACATTTTGACCAGTTAGGCCAGTGGTTCCCAACCTTTCTTAGGCTAGGGACCACTTTGGAATGTTCATTGTTAACAGGGACCATATGGTCCTAGATAAACATGGACACCGACAGGATTATAACTAGGGGAGTGAAACTTTAACTAACACTATACAAAAATTGGACAAAAGCGAACAAATGGAGCTCAAAAAATTTAGCAATAATTTACTATGAGATTCTCAAACAAAATAGAATTTTGCCTCTGATATATTCAATTAAGTTGGGTTGAGCTTGCATGATCTTCTGTGCAAAAAACTTCTGTGTTAAAAAGTACGAATAACATTTTAATCTTTCGCGGACCGTAGTCGAGGCTCCTGCGGACCACCAGTGGTCCGCGTACCACAGGTTGGGAACCAGTGAGTTAGGCAAACATAAATGTACTGAACAGCAGTTTTTTTTCGCGATTTTGGGTAACTTATTGCCGCTCACCGTTGTTGTCACCCATGTTAATAAATAAAATTAATTCTTTCAGCCCGGATCTCCAGTTTGAAGCAGCTTGGGCCATCACCAACATCGCTTCAGGAACTCATGAACACACCATGGCTGTAGTTGATGTAAGTCCATTTAAAAAAGAATTGATCACTGCAGTCAATGTAGAATAATAATTTATTTTTATTCAATTTTTATTTTTATTTAATTTTGTTACAATTTTAACTATAATGCAATTTTAATTAAAAATGTATTAATTTTTAATTGTAATATGTGTGATTTCTTGTCATTCTTTTTTATTTTGGTTTTTGTTTCGTTTTCCTAATTATTTTTATTTTTTTCAATTACTTTCTTTTAGTGTTAACACCTAGTTCTATTTGCATGCTGTGGTCTCCTGTAAATGAAGGAACACACTTAAAAGAACTTTTGTATAACTGCGACTTATATTGTATCTGTGCATCTTTTGTTGGATATCCAAATAAATGAATACATTTCTAAATTACCCATCATGGCTGTTATCCCGGACCTCTGATTGGGTTGATCAGAGGTCCGGCAAAGGTGAACTTACACAGCTCATCATATTACCTTACACAGCACTAACTGGATTGTGGAGGTCAGATAGGCAGTTGCTCGAAGTAAAATACTGTTAATAAATAAGTATTCAACTGCATCAGGTTAGACTGGAAGACGACTCCAACATGGTTGGGAAAAGGCTATGCGGATAACGATGATCTTTAAGTCTGGATTGATCACCACATTTTTGAATAATGTTAAAGAAGCAATTGAGCAACAATTTTGCTTGACTCAAACCTAACTAATTTCACAGATAACGCATTATTTCCTCTCACCCAGGGCGGAGCAATCCCAAAGCTGGTCGCCCTCCTAGCCCAGGGCGGGGTGGTCGGCGAGCAGAGCGCGTGGGCGCTCGGCAACATAGCGGGCGACGGACCACAGACACGTGACGCCGTGCTGTGTCACGGAGCCCTGCCCGTGCTGCTGCCGCTGTGCACGGCCTCCACGCCTCACAGCCAGCTCAGGACTGCGGTGTGGACTTACAGCAACTTCTGCAGGTATGATTTAGTGGGAAAGTGATGATTTCAGGAGTGGTTAGGATAATATGTCAGCATGAAGACAAGACGTCTAGGAAAACCTGTAAAAATCGGGTTCAAAGCTTTATTAAGTGAGCTTTAAGACCTCATTTATGACTTCACGAGCAGTGGTGGCCCCATAGAAATATTAAAAACAAGAGAAGTGCCAAGGGGGCGTGTCGGAGTCCGCGCGGATAGCAAACGAGGCCCAGTCATAAGCAAATGGCAATTCTATTTTTCATTAAATACATTGCTCCTCAACCACTACATAAGTTTTTCGCTAAGTGCCTGGACAAGCGTTGTAAAAATCACCAAACGATAGTTCAATAAGCTAATGCATCGTGTAGTGCGCCTAGAACCAAAAGCTCAAAGACATGTGACATCTACCAACCCACACTGGGCCTTCATGGTGGATTATAGACCATTCCCTCTCATAGAGACGAGGCCATTGTCCCAGCAGTGGGAACGTTATAGGCTGATTATGCTTTATGCTATATTTTGTTACAGAAACAAGAACCCTTTGGTGAAGTTCGAGTACGTGGCTCCAGCATTGCCATACATTTCAGAACTATTAGAGATCGCTGATCAAGATGTTTTGGGTCAGTAACTAATTTTATTTGATTCATGATTTGGTAAAAATTTAAAGACTTAATCTGGTATTAGGAACATCTCTTCCTAACCCGTCTGGAATTACCAGGCGAGGTATAACGTTATCAAATAACGTCCGGTCCCCCTCAATTTTAGCTGACAGCAATACTAATCTTACTTTTTCTCTAGCGGACGCCTGTTGGGCTCTATCCTACCTGACGGACGGCCCAAACGAGCGCATAGAAGCAGTACAGCTGACTCCCCAGCTACTGCCTCGCGTGGTCAGTCTGCTGGACCACAAGTCGCCCGCAGTGCGCACGCCCGCGCTGAGAGCTATCGGCAACATGCTCACTGGCTCGGATGAACAGGTAACTAACATAGAAGTAGTACAGTACAGCTGACTCCCCAGCTACTGCCTCGCGTGGTCAGTCTGCTGGACCACAAGTCGCCCGCAGTGCGCACGCCCGCGCTGAGAGCTATCGGCAACATGCTCACTGGCTCGGATGAACAGGTAACTAACATAGAAGTAGTACAGTACAGCTGACTCCCCAGCTACTGCCTCGCGTGGTCAGTCTGCTGGACCACAAGTCGCCCGCAGTGCGCACGCCCGCGCTGAGAGCTATCGGCAACATGCTCACTGGCTCGGATGAACAGGTAACTAACATAGAAGTAGTACAGTACAGCTGACTCCCCAGCTACTGCCTCGCGTGGTCAGTCTGCTGGACCACAAGTCGCCCGCAGTGCGCACGCCCGCGCTGAGAGCTATCGGCAACATGCTCACTGGCTCGGATGAACAGGTAACTAACATAGAAGTAGTACAGTACAGCTGACTCCCCAGCTACTGCCTCGCGTGGTCAGTCTGCTGGACCACAAGTCGCCCGCAGTGCGCACGCCCGCGCTGAGAGCTATCGGCAACATGCTCACTGGCTCGGATGAACAGGTAACTAACATAGAAGTAGTACAGTACAGCTGACTCCCCAGCTACTGCCTCGCGTGGTCAGTCTGCTGGACCACAAGTCGCCCGCAGTGCGCACGCCCGCGCTGAGAGCTATCGGCAACATGCTCACTGGCTCGGATGAACAGGTAACTAACATAGAAGTAGTACAGTACAGCTGACTCCCCAGCTACTGCCTCGCGTGGTCAGTCTGCTGGACCACAAGTCGCCCGCAGTGCGCACGCCCGCGCTGAGAGCTATCGGCAACATGCTCACTGGCTCGGATGAACAGGTAACTAACATAGAAGTAGTACAGTACAGCTGACTCCCCAGCTACTGCCTCGCGTGGTCAGTCTGCTGGACCACAAGTCGCCCGCAGTGCGCACGCCCGCGCTGAGAGCTATCGGCAACATGCTCACTGGCTCGGATGAACAGGTAACTAACATAGAAGTAGTACAGTACAGCTGACTCCCCAGCTACTGCCTCGCGTGGTCAGGAAACCTTCTTGTTACGGAGATATAGGGGGTCAAAGTTTTTTTTAAATGAAAGTTTTTATTGAATGATTTAAATTTACTATTTGTACTATTCCATTCTTTCATTAGCACAATGTTTTGAGTGTGTTACATTAAGGCGATTACATGAGCTAAACGCGAGTTTTATAATTACTAAAAGTATATGATTCACTGCTATAAACAAGACCAGAAAAGTATGTAATATTCTTCTGGATATATGCTAGCATGATCCTATTTTGAAAACATAATACAATTAATTTGGCTCGATAAAAAGAAATCACGAACAATTCTTTATAAATATCTTTCAAACAATAAAAAACATAGTAATATGCATGCGATCATTCTGATTTTTGGCAAATAATTGTACAAGCACAATATATTAGCATGATACTGTTTCAGTTTTTTAATGCAATCAATAGTTTTTTTTGTAATTCGATCGAAATCACTCATTTCGCGCTATTTGGCCCGCAGTGGGTGACGTAACAACCACTTTGTAGTGCAAGCTGATTAGAACTTTATTCTAACAGCATTTCAAACGAAGTTTGAACCACCATAAATAGAGTTGCTAATTTAGCTCGTCTAAGCGCCTTAAGTTCTACCATTTTTTTTTCATTCCCTAAAGAAAGGGCGTTTTCCAGCAATAATTTTTGCATTTTACTTAAAGTTACATGTACAGATTGTTTACAGCCTGTATAATCTAGTAGACTAATGCGATTTCTGTTGCCCCGGTCTAGTGGCCCACGTGACCTGCGTACCTCGTCCAAGTCTTTCCTTTTATGGCCCAACATTCTGATCCATACAAGTCAGAAATGATTAGCTTATTTATGTATATTGGATTCACATAGTAAGTAAGTAAGTAAGAGTAAGTTTATTGGTACCTAAAATAAATTCTCTCTCCACAGACCGACCGCTGTATCGACGCGAACTGCATAGCCCCCATAATGACCCTCCTGCTGTGCGGCAAGTCTTCTCTCATGAAGGAAGCTGCCTGGGCAGTCAGCAACATCCTAGCGGGCACGCAGCCACAGATACAGCGAGCTATAGAAGCTGGTGTGCTACCGGCGCTCTTGCATGTGCTCATTAACGAGGATATCAAGTAAGTGTTATGCCTTTGTTACGAGCTACTCGGTGATGACACCGGCTGTGTTGAAAGCAAATAAAAGAAGGGGTGGGTAGACCATCATTATTTCAGCCGAATGACGTCCATTGCTAGACATAGGCCTCCCCCAAGTGTCGCTACATTGTTCGGTCGGTTTGACAATTTTACGGCGACATAGACAGCGGGAGTGACTTTGTTTTATACTATGTAAAGAAGTATGACATACTATCTAGCTAGTCGAATCAAAATGAACCCTTTCTAAACAGACAAAATTTTACTACAGATGTCAAAAAGAAGCTGCGTGGGCATTCACAAACCTATGCCTGGGCGGTACTCCTGAACAGTTGGATATGCTACTGGCGAGTGGCTTCTTGGAGCCCTACTGCCAGCTGCTAGTGTCTCCAGACCACAGGGCTATCTCTATAGTGCTGGATGGACTCACCAACTTGCTACAGGTATGTATAACGTAAAGCTGCACAGAAAACAGTAAGGTAGACCCAAAAATCTAAGATGGTTAGATTGTTAAAAATTATTTGACCCGTATTTTTCTTTAGTTACGTAAACCAAAAAAGGGGAAACGACAAAAAAATAACGAGTAGTCCGTCATTTAGATTATCATCAATTATTTGATCCGTATTTTTCTTTTGAAAATAAACTAAAATTGACGAAAATACGACGCTTTTAAAATTATGAATACGTCACGCCTAGGTATAATTTTTAGCGAGTTATGACGTCACTAGCCTCCACTCCCGAGTTTCGATGCGTTTTAATTTTGTCAGTATTCATTGATTTACAAAAACAAAAAATACGTGTCCATTATTTTCCAATTATCCAACTGACGGACTAAATAGATTTGCAATTTTGTGATACTGTCGCCATGGCTACTGACGAAGATACGACGCTGTTAAAATATCAATGTTTAGTGCGTTCTGAATTTCTGATGTCACGAGCCCGAGTTTTGATGCGTTTTAATTTTGTCAGTATTCATTGATTTACAATAGATTTGCAATTTATTGATGGTGGAAACTAGGGTTCAAATATTTTTTGAAAACTGAGTCAAATGACCCACGTTTTATTCACATAATTTTAAATCCTACTAATATTATAAATGTGAAAGTTTGTAAGTATGGATGTATGTGTGGATGTTTGTTACTCTTTCACGCAAAAACTACTGAACGGATTTGGATGAAATTTTACACACAGGTGGTTTACAACCTGGATTAATACATAGGATACTTTTTATCCCGGTAGTAAGATCCCATGGGACAATTTTGAAACTTCACGCGGGCGAAGCCGCTGGCAGAAGCTAGTACATAAATAAATGATTTTTGATAATCTAACTGACGCATTATAAAACTCGTATTTACCGCGAATTTACCTTTAATTTAATCCCAACGTTTCGACCGGATTGCACCAGCCGTGGTCGCGGGGAGACTGAAGTATTGGAGGTACCGCGACAGCAAAGTGAAGGCGTTTATTCAACTACCCTCACTCATCTTCATAAATGTTAAATTCACGACAAATACGTGTGTTAAACGTTACGTTACGTTTACGTTGTTCTGATCGTGAAAGTTTAAAAAAGACAATTATCTAACTGACGGACTAATTTGATTTTATTCTGTCATCTGCTCTAATGACGAGTAATAGAGAAGTATGGCAGAAGACATCCTGGTCTGAGCTCAAATAAAGCGTGATATGGTCAGAAGAATGATGATGATATCTTCAACAAACAATGTAACTATTTGATGACGACCCGATTGGTGCAGCGGTAGTGAGGCTGCCTTACGTTCTTAGGGTCCTGGGTTCGAATCCCGGTAGGAGCAAATGTTTGTGTGATGAGCATGGACATTTGATTCCGAGTCATGGATGTTTATATGTATAATAAGGATGTATTTACAAACAAAAATGTAGTATATCAACTGTCTGGTGACCACGACACAAGCCTTGCTTAGTCTGGCACTAGATGGCGCTGTGTGTAATGTCCAGCGATATTTATTTATTTTTATTTGTGATTGTTGCAGGCGGCTGTAAAATGCGATCAAGTGGAGGCTTTATGCCTAAAACTAGAAGAAATAGGCGCTTTAGACTCGCTGGAAAGTCTACAGCATCATGAAAATGAACAGGTAATTACCTTTCTCGAAGTAAAAGTAAAACAGTTTTTGGTCTTGATTTGAGTGCGGTCGTTGGGCCAGTGGTTGTAAGCCCTGCTACTGACCAAGAGGTCCTGTATTCAATTACCAGGTCGAGCTGTGCTTCGTGATGAGGATTCGTCATCAGAAAGATCTTAATAGCAGCTACACATCGATGGACTGACGTTTTTGACCGGGACATCGCTAAAAGAGATCTTTTCAATACAACTTGATATATTTCAGGACACAGGAAAAACAATACTGCAGGTAGTTTGGGCTGTCCCATTAGCTATGATGCTCTAATAGTTTTTTCTGTTTTTTTTCCACAGATCTACAAGAAAACTCTACAGATCTTGGACAATTACTTCGCGGAACAGGACGACGTAACCGCACAGCCGACACAAACCGCAGAAGAATATCAATTTGGAACTGCAGGCAATCAGAATATCAACTTTTAGTTGAAAAGTTACTTAGTACATCAAAACGGTCTCCTCTCCATCTCCATTCGTCTCTGGTCTGCGCGGGAGTCGACCAGCGGTATTCACAAACTCTTCAAAAATAAATTTCGATTCTACAAGTCGTATGTCTATCCTTTTTTGGCTTAACGAAAGCGAGCGAGATAGACATACGACTTCCCGAATGAAACTCGAATCGAAGCATTGTAAAACGAGGTCAGATCTTAGCCACCATCTTATGAAAGGCATACATTTCATCTAGTTGTATCAATTTTAGAAACTAACATTTTTGTGGTGTCAGCTTCCAGTCTAACCGCCTGCAGCTGAATACCAGTTCCATGGAAAGACTGCCTATCTGACCTCCACAATAGTAGACTTCCTGTCGTGTGCATAGATAGCCGTTGGGCATAGCCATTTTGATGCCACAGCATTTAGGTGCCTTAACAGTATTTCTACGTTCATTAGAGTAAGCAATCAAGCTGGTCTTGATAATTAAGCTAAGTATACTCTGGATAGCTGTAATAATTGGGTAGGATACCGTGATAAGCCATAATTACTAGTGAAATTTAAGATGTAAGGTGAAAGCGTCTGGGTGGCCCGCGAAATTCAAATTTTCTTAAGTTTTCTGCCATTTGCAAGCCAGTGCTAGGTTGTATGTTGATGAAAATATAATTCGCGACTGTAAGACGTAACTATGTAGTTACAGAATTAAATAATAATATTATCGCTGGACATTACACACAGCGCCATCTAGTGCCACACTAAGCAAAGAGGCTGGTGTCGTGAACACAAGATAGTTGATTATTACATAGATACGTTTGTAAATACATACTTATTAGGGCTAAGCTTCTGCCCATAAAAAAAAAGATTTTGTATGAGACGCGTACGCGTCGCGAACAAAATCGTTGTTTTCTATGGGCGTAAGCTGAATAGAGCTGAATAAGTGTGCGTAGTCACTAATACATATTAACATCCATGACTCTGAAACAAATGTCCATTGCTGATCACACAAACATTTGCTCCTACCGTGATTCGAACCCGAAACCCTAAGAGCCTCAGTACCGCTGCACCATTCGGGTTGTTGATCATCAAAATCATCAACTCTTGTTCAAGGTCGAAGTCATTCCTAGACCTGTAGGAACTTGGAGGGTTGTATTGATGATTTTGATAATTATAATTCTGTAACTACATACGTCTTACAGCCGCGACCGATATTTTAATCAACATACAACTTAGCACTGCCCTGCAAATTGCAAAAACGTAAGAAAATTTGAATTTCGCGAAGCAGCCACCTTAAAATGACATGGTCACTAACCATGCTAGTGATATTTTCGAAAATCAGAGGCTGATAAATCAAAAACGTTTAGGGACCAATTTGTAGGAATAATATTTTTTTATATACTTGTTTTTCGTATCTACTTTTAGCAATCGGCAACTAATGGCGCATTTACATTAAGTCGGTTAGACCGTATTCGGCTGCAGGCCGTATTCGGTCACCGACTAATATAAACAGGTATTCGTTTGGCAGTCTTCGGTTTGGCCGTATTCGGTCGAGCCCGTTGTCGGTGTCGAGTGCGCCGCGCCCCGCCCGTCGCCAATCAAGTCGCCGAATTCGGTTAACCGACCAATGTAAACAACTCAATTTAGGTGAGCGTTTCAGTTAAACCGAATGCGGCCGCCGCCTTTGGTGACCGACCTCAAACCGACCTAATGTAAATGAGCCATAATGGTGCGTCCAGACCTGGCTAACTCGCTGCTCGTAAGCCGCTTGCGAACTGCACGCGTGCGGTTACAGCGTACATTTGGTGCGCCGCTCTAATGCAAGCCTCGAGTGGGGCGCGCAGCTCGTGCACACATACGCGTGAACTATGAGCCAATGACTTCTCCCACTCTGGGCGGAGCGCGAGGGAGTGTCAGTCTTTTACTGACTAAAAGAAAACCCATCCATGTTCCTTCCTCGCCCTTTATGTTCCGGGGCCACGGTATCTCTTTCGAACAGTCCCGCAGCACCTATGAGCCTCAGTCGTGAATTTGCGCGCCCACCTGCGCCGCTCGAGTACGGAGCGTAGCTTACGCGCGAGCGGCGCATACGCCAGGTCTGGACGCACCTTTAGATCACTAAACAATAACTTGGGATTTCATTTAATTATCGTTCGGCTCAAACGTTTATTTTTGATGTCAGGCCGTTTTAAATAAGTACATAAATTTTGATGTTCTTTATTTGTTAACGTACAAAACTTATTAAATCAATCTGCGAGCTTATCAGAACTGAAATTATAGTAAATATTGTTGTTGTAAGTTTTTTTTTTATTATAAATATGTTATTTTTAGTAATTTTGTCGTTTTATTTACACGTACCTTGACGCCTTTATTGAACCACCGCCAAGAAACTTTTTTTTATTATGTTTGTCCGAGCCGATTACTGTATTTCTGTGTTTTCTTGTCTGACCTGCAAATTCAAAACCAGAAAAATTGAATTTCGCGGGCTACCTACCCTCCACATTATTACTTAATTAATGCGTTTTATTGAAACAAAATGCAGAAGATTATTTAGTGCTGCCTGAGGAAACCGCCATAAAAACTAGATTCGGAAGTTACAACAACCGGCAACCATACCTATTTACCATATTAAGGGGACCTTTTTGGCTTTCATACATTATAAGATCGAGTATTCGAAATCGTACGCAAAATAAATGACCTTTTCATATATTATCTTATGTTCATTTGTTTTATTTTTATTAATTTATTTAATTATTTGTTTTTATGAACGCATCCAATATTTTAATATACTCTACAAATAAGGGAAATTCCCGCGCTAGTTAGCTGGCACTGCGCTCAACTCTTATTGTATTGTATTGTTTAGCTTATAAAAAAACAGGTATCACTAGATTTCTTTGCATGAAACCACCACAAAAAAATACCGCGAAACGTGCATATAATTCATGACAGCTATCAAAATAAAAATCATTCATTGTTTTTGAGTTTTTTGCAATTCCCAGGCCAGTGCTTGGTTGTATGTTGATTAAAACATTGTTCGCGACTGTACAGGTTGGCAAAAATGTCCTGAAACGGAACTAAAAAATTTCATCGTTGGCAACTTCTCCTACTGTCACGTCTAGTCAGTACATGTAATGTCATTTCATGATATCGGTGGCTATTTTTCGTGTATTTTTTGTTATTGTGTTTAAATTGGTGACTCAAAGGGTTCAATATGAACAGAAAAACCATTCGCAGCTCCGCTAGAGAGATAATTTATAAAGTGTATTTGAGTTGTTTGGCGGAACATGAAGCTGGACAAATTTTATTGGATATCAACGATGTTTTTAAAAGAACTGCGGAAATGTCAGGTAATATGATCTTTTATCTAAGTAATCAGATGTAATATATGTGTTTAAACTTGCACTAGATAGTATAAACCATTATACAACTATTATTTACATTGAAAAATACATCGATGAATTTTGTGGTTATGTGCATTTACAAAGAAGCACGCTCCTATAATTTTGATACTTTTTGTGTTACTTTCAGAATTAAAGTAACTAAAACATAAAATTGCGTCACATAATGTTGGATCAGTTGATATCAAGGTTTTTTAAAATAGCTACTTTCATTTCACATTCTTAGAAAGAAGTATTTGCAAAAGTTTAACTGTCTTTATTTTTTACTGTTGTAGGCCGTGGCTGAACAAGTGTTTGCAAGCATCTCTGTTGGTGATTGGAAAACATCATATGCAAATAGAAAGAGAGTATTATCAAAGGGGCAAACTCTGTATAGTGATATAGACAAAATAGTCATAAATCTGCAAGATGACAGCAGCAGTACAGATACAGACACGGATGAAGAACTTTCAGATGTGGAATATTTAGACGAAGACATGCCTGATTCTAATTGAAACATCTGTAAAATTCTATCTATCTTATTAATAAAAATGAAAAAAAAGCACTTAGACGAAGCGTTGATATTATTTTCCTCATAATGTAAATCAATATACACACGTACTTGCGCATTATCACACAAAAGCGTGAGTATGTAACGAGCAGAGAAATTGATGTTTATTTCAAGTAATGTAAAACCCGTTAAAGTCGTCATCATCTGCCTAGCCTTTTCACAACTAATTTTGGGGTCCGCTTCCAGTCTAACCGGATGCAGCGTGATATCAGTATTTGACATGGAGCGACTGCCTATCTAATTTCCACAACCCAGTAACTAGGTAATACAGACTTCTCTTGGTCAGACTTGGTTGTCAGATTTTCGGGCTCCTGACTCACAGTAAAGATCTACAAATGACACGACAACAGCTATGAGAGCTTTCTGAGGGACGGAAGAAACTCTATGACAGATGGTCACCCATCTACAGACTAACCTAGTTAAGCACGGCTTAAGCTTGAAGATTGTCCTGTCCAGCTGTTATTATTTAGCACCGAGTTCTTCTAAAACCCATCAAAGTACACATTAAATAAAAATAAAAATTGAAAAAAAAACAAAAGTATCAAACTGTTATTGTCATACTATATAGGGTTACAATATGTACGATAGTAGCGCCACCATTATTTTCACGACTTTTTTGCCAAGCTGTAACACGTAAGGAGTTACATTAGTACTAGAATTATAACAATAATCAATACAACCTTCCGAATTCATAAAGGTGTTAGAATGTCATTGACCTAGAAAAAGTCGTTCCTCGACCCTCCAAGTTCATCAAAGTCGTTTGAATTACTATGTCATAGTAAAGCGAATCATTCAATCGTCTGAAACTACGTAAGTCTTACAATCGCGAATCATTTTTCCATCAACATACAATCCAGCACAGCCCTGAAAATTGCAAAAAAACGTAAGAAAATTTGAACTTCGCGGGCAACCCTGGAGTATCGAGTATCTGCCAAAACAATACGTATATTATATTCTAATTCTATATTTCTGTAGAAATATGCATGATCTTTGTAATATCTTCTGTTCCTTTCTATAATACTGTGTATTAGAGGTAAATAAATTGCTAAATAAATAAAATTGGCAACACTGTCTACCCCAATGTCGATTTTTCAGTTGTGCTTGTCAAGTGTCTTTTGATGGATGAGAAATCGCGACCCTCCCGTAATAATATAAATATTATACTTGTAACTTGAACATTTTGAGTGTACGCAAAACTGAAGAAGAATTCTATCGTAAGTAATGCCACAATTTAGATATAAACTTGCGACAAATGCCAAACGTTAACTTGTTTTTCAGACATGACAAAAGCAAATGTACCTACTGTGTTCTTTTCCTAAATCTCTATCTAATTTTTTACCATACTGTATTTTAAGTTTATTCCTGAAAACCGGTGATTGTACAAAAAAAGCTTGGCAGATGGGTTTTAGCTAAAGTGTGTACGTTGTGTTAAAAATATTAAACGAACCCTTGACGACCCACTGACCTAATTTTTATTTCGTTTGCGGGGCCGGGAAAGTAAAGGTACCCAGTCACAGTCTTTGAGGATAAGACCGAAAGAATAAACCTATGATTGTTAAAAAAATGCTGCTAAACCCATCCTGGGTTTAAAAAAGAGAAAATATAAATATTTTATGTATTGAGAGGTTCCTCTCACAAGAGCCCTGACCACTGGCAGCTCGAACCCAGCGCTAGTGGGCTACTATATTTTATATTTTTCTTTTTTTATTGTGTAAAACAATGTCTAAAGGAATATTAATATTCTATAAATTTTTCTTTTCGGAGGGGTGGGGGGGGGAACTATAAAAGCACCCAGTCTTAGGATAAGCCTTCTTACCTCACTTAGAGCAAATTTGAAGTCACCATCATAATGACACCTTAATTTCCCAGGATATGAATTACGTACTGCTCCTTGTCAGCTCCAGGGCTGATGGGAATGCCATGGCGCACACGCACTATTCCGTCGTAACTGGTAAGGAAATTTTGAAACAATTTTCCTTTCATCACTGTCATGTTAGAATCATTTGCAGACCTTCATTTTGTAGATACTTCCGCTCATGGACACCTACAGACTTTTTTCCAGGGAGGTTGGCAGAAAAAAGGGAGGCCTATACTCAGCAGTGGTTGATTCTGGGCTGATATGAAAAGTAGGATTCGAAAAGCGAGTGTAGCAAGCATTAGCATCCGCCTCGAATTTGAAAGCTTTTATTTTTGTCCTTTATTACAGAAATATGTAACGTAAGTACCACATCGAATTTGATAGGTTTTCTTTTTTTGTCCTTCAAGAAATACTCCCAATTCTGTCTCTTCTATTTATAAAGAATAGCTTATGAAAGCAAAGGACATGTGATGTCTGAGCACACTTTAACATTTTCGGCTTAGCAAGCAAAATAGGAGTACAAGCGAGTTTGAAAGCTTTTGATTTCTGATCTTTGATTTGATGCTTATAAGGCGTCTGAGCACACTCATATCTTTTCGGATAAACAAAGAAAGCAAAATAGGAGAAAAGCGAGGTTGAAAGTTTTTGATTTCTGGTTCAAATGCAATGATTTTTATAAGTATTTTCTTTTCCTTCAGCAGGATGCAAGTGCATGGCCTTGGACCCTGCTGCCCTTGTCAATCATTCTTACGGTAAGTAGAAGTTGATCAAAATCCATTTTTAGGGTTCCGTAGCCAACTGGCAAAAACGGAACCCTTATAGATTCGTCTTGTCTGTCTGTCTGTCTGTCTGTCTGTCTGTCCGTCCATATGTCACAGCCACTTTTTTCCGAAACTATAAGAACTATGTTGTTGAAACTTGGTAAGTAGATGCATTCTGTGAACCGCATTAATATTTTCACACAAAAATAGAAAAAAAAAACACAATAAATTTTGGGGGTCCCCATACTTAGAACTGAAACTCAATTTTTTTTTTCATCCATACGTATGGGATATCTATGGATAGGTCTTCAAAAATTATATTGAGGTTTCTAATATCATTTTTTCCTAAACTGGATAGTTTGAGCGAGAGACCCTTCCAAAGTGAAAAAATGTGTGTCCCCCCCTGTAACTTCTAAAATACGAGAATGATAAAACTAAAAAAATATGATGTACATTACCATGTAAACTCCCACCGAAAATTGGTTTGAACGAGATCTAGTAAGTAGTTTTTTTTACTGCTTAAACTCTAAATGGATGACAAGCAAAATCACTAATGTCAAAACTTTTCTTCAATTTAAAATTCTTCATGTTATTTCTTGTATGATTTTCTGCTTCTCAGTACTGAGTGACAGACATTTCTGTCTAAACGTCTAAACTAAATTAAATGATCAACAATGATGGTACTTTTTGGTAAATTCATGAAATGTGTTCAAATTAAGTATGGATGCGTATCACTATAACTTCTCTGAGTGAGTCCAACGAGTAGCAGAAGTAGTGACTTACAGAAATCACAAACAACAGCTTATCTTTTTATGCAAGTAATAGTCCGTGACTATATTTTTCTTGCAGGCAACCCAGAAAACGTGAACCTGATGATCGAGCAAGGAGCCCGAATGAAGTTCGAGTGTCCAGATCAGAGCAAGCCCAGCATGTTAAACCTGGCCATACTGAAGGGAGACTTGATAATGATGCAGATGCTCTTGGCCGGTGGTAAGATCCTGGGACATTTTCATCATCTACTTAGCCTTTCCCCTACTATGTTGGGGTCGGTTTCTAGTCTAACCGGATACAGCTTAATACATGGAGCGACTGCCTATCTGACCTCCACGACACAGTTAGTACTGGGTAATATACCCCGACCGACGACCCGATTGGCGTAGTGGTAGTGACGCTGCCTTACGTTCTTAGGGTCCTGGGTTCAAATCCCGGTAGGAGCAAATGTTTGTGTGATGAGCATGGATATTTGTTTCCAAGTCATGGATGTTTATATGTATAAGTATGTATTTACAAACAAAAAAGTATATGTAGTAAATCAACTATCTAGTGTCCACGACACAAGCTTTGCTTAGTGTGGCACTAGGTGGCGCTGTGTGTTAATGTCCAGCGATATTTATTTATTTATACCCCTCGGTAAGACCGGTTGTCAGACTTTTTGGGACTACCTGTAACAACTGTCAAAGATCTACAAATGACAGCCGGGACCGGCTTAGTGCTTTCCGAAGCACGTAGGAAACCCGGTTTGTATTGACTGGTCAATCATCCACAGACTAACTTATGCAAGCATGGCTTAACCTAAAGATCGACCTGAGTGTAATAAATAAATATAATAATAATATATATACTTTTTTGTTTGTAAATACATATTATACATACAAACATCCATGACTCGGAAACACATGTCCATGCTCATCACACAAACATTTGCTCCTACCGGGATTCGAACCCAGGACCCTAAGAACGCAAGGCAGCTTCACTACCACTACGCCATTTGAGTCGTCAAAATCAAAATTCTCTTGTCCTTATCCCAATTTATTTGTGTTTGGTGCAGCGTGTCTTCTTGGATACTTCTCTGTAACTTGGCATCTCAATTGACCCTACCACCTTTTAAAGCAATATAACTTTAACCATATTTCAGTCTGGGTATGAGATGGAGGTAGGTGGAGGCGAATGATTGCTAAGGGGTTAGCTACCTCCTCCCCTGATCATCAGCATCTTTGGCCAACTTTGATATGGAACATTTTAGATGAACCAGCCCGCTTAGCTTGACCACCAGAGAAACGAAAGAGACTCTACAAATCTGTCATTGACTCGACAAAATGACAGACTAGGAATCTTTTTAGATTTGCTGTCAGACTTTCGGATATCTGAGGTACTAGTAACGGCTATCTTTTATACGATTGACTGGTGACACCTAGTATGACACCATCGTCGAAGTCATTTATCATTTACTAGCTGACCCACGCAACTTCATCTGCGTCACATAAGAGGGAAAAAGCTACCTACCACTACCTACCTACTACTACTTTTTTTTTCATAAGAACCTTCTCCTGACAATAAAAAACACAACAAAAAAAGAATCAGCCAAATCGGTCAAGCCGTTTTCATGCTATGTCGTGACAACGGAAAACGGGTTTCATTTTTATATATATGTTGATACATTGCAAAACTTTAAAACCGAGTTTGTATTTCTTCAGGGGCCAAAGTAAATTCAGCAAGTTCGGTGATTGGGTCACCACTACACGTTGCCTGCTCTGCCAACATTCCCAACAGGAAAGCAATTCTTCAAGTGAGTAGAACTTCAAATATGCTATGCTGATGATAAACCACGGAAGCCCAGAAGGGGGGTTTGGACTTTCCTATTCCAACTATGGGCTTCCATAAACCCATAACGCCTTACGGTCACTGTCGCTGATGCGTAAGATACCTAATTCATGCTTAAATCTGTAGCGGCACTACAAAAAGTACTATTACACAAATAAAGAATTAACATCAAAAAAATCGAGCACTTAAAGTTATCCGAGACTAGATAAACTTCGCATGTTGAGCAGTAACCCACCAGACACAACATCCGTCTAGTCGGAGGATCCTGCCTTTTCTTCAGAAATCTAAAAATATCTCATCCTCTCCACAGATTCTCTTAACAACCGGCGCAGACCCAAACCTGAAGGTCTACAATGATAAAGACGGGACGCAGATACCCTCAGTTCTAGCGGATTACCTTGGGAGCAACCCGGACCCTAGCGCTGAGATAGTGGCGATGCTGTTGAGATATGGCGCCAAGGTTTGTACAATTCAACAATCATAGATTTTAATACACTTCATCGAAAACTGGTTCTCATCACACTACGATTAGGTTCAACATGCAATCAATTTCACACGCGTGTGTTTTTTATCAATTTTCCAACACATGTACGGAAATGAAAATTGCCAAAGATAATACCTATACTTAGTCCAAATTGGTTCAATGTCTTTAGAAATAGGTGAATGTTTTTTCTTAAATTTCGGCAAAGCAATTATGCATATATATATGGTGTAAATTTTTTTTGAATATTCAAATTGTGTTTATATATAGAATATCATAGATAAATATGATTATTTAGAACTAATATTTATTTTATAAACTAATTAACTTTCATTTGTGTTCTAAATTCAAAAATATATTATAAGTATTAAAAATAAATGTTTTTTTTTAATATAATATGTTTTTGAATTATTTCGTTTTTTTTTTAATATAATTATATTAGGCTGTTTAACGGCTTCGGAAAAATAAAATTGAAACCATCGTTTTAATAATTCATGACAAAAATATTTTTCATTCTTTTATTTTATTTCTTCAAAAGTGTATTGAAAAATGTCGTTTGCTAGTAGTGGATATTTGCTATAGCAATTCTCGGCTCAAAAAAACCCTCGCCTGCGGCTCGTGTGTTAATTCCACCTCGAAAGCAATTACAATCTTTCTCCACTTGACCACGACCTCTCTCTCCCTCTCTTTCTCTGATCATGACCAGAGTACTCAAAACACTTTTAGAAAATATCATGGAAGCCAAGTTTCCCATGTGGACATTTTGGGAAATAAAGTGACTTGTTTCTTTGCTAGACTTATATCCTTGAAGGACCCCGAACTAAGTCGCCAGCCTATAAAGGATGTAAAAAAACCTCTTAACGAAGCCGAAAGGTCTCCCCGTCATGGCGACCTTTTTTTTGTTCTACACCATACCTGGGAACCTACTAATTACGGATATATTGGGGGTCAAAGTTCTAACTTTTTGACAAGTTTTTGTTTTTAACACAAGTTTTTACTTTAAACACCTCCACGACCCCCATACTATTCAATCCATCCTTCAGCACAATGTTTTGAGTGCGTTACTTTGAGTTCTACCACAAAACGTGATAGTTCACCCAAAAAAAAGGTAGTTTCCAAGCCATAATTTTTGCGTAGTGTTACATAGTTTGATTTACAGAATGGTTGACGGCTACGTGATGAGGTTGTTTACATCCTGTATCGCAGCTTTTGTGAGGAAAAATAAAACTAATCTTTATTTCCGTGAGAATAAAGCTGCTTTTGGACTACAACTGAAAACTGACCTAAAAATGTTTCTTTTTCTATATGCAGGTCGTCATGAAAACTCGGTGCCGTGACCCAGACGGTATCTTGAACCATCTCCAGAACGTGACTTCAGAAGAGTACCAACACATCTTCTATCTCCTTCTAGAAGCAGCTGAAGCCTTCGACCTCTGCGTGATTCAGATGAACAACGTCATCACCGCTACACAAAAAGAAGCCTTAATTGATCGCGCTAAAACTCCTATTTCCTTGTTAGCTCAATCCAGGATATGTTTGAGGAGATATTTCAAGACTACTCTTGTTGATGTAGTTCAGGATATTGAATTGCCAAAGATTCTTCACCAATACTTACTTTTTGACAGTCTTTAAGATTTTTTTTTGTATTTTTAAGGTTAATTTTACTTTAGGCTGAAGATGAATATTCTTAAGCCTTTATCGTTTTGTGACGAAGTTTTTGGTGTTACCAGTTGATTTTAGTCTCCCACATAAATGGGCGCCTTGATTTTCGACGACATGGTTCATTGGTTTTTTTTTGACGTGACAACGTCAAAAAAAAACATAATTCGATAGAGCCGGCTGCACGCACGAAAAAACATGACTCATGCGGCGTTACCTCGCTCTGAGGCGTTCCATGTAAGGCTTGAAGTGCAAGCGAGAGCGCGGAACGAGTGACAAAGAAGCACAATCGGCCTTTGCGTTCGGCAGCGTTCGACATCCGTCTCTCTCCTACTTGAGTGAGCGATGCGTCTGCGTGGACAGCTGCTATACTATACTACATTTACATGTTTTGATCGAGTATCAAGTGCAGTGAAAAGTGAATGTGGTGACAAAAAATGCTACCATTCCATCAGTATTTTCTTAAGACATTGTCACGTTCAACTATCGTCAGTAAACCGACTTTACAGACAACCAGTTTTTTTGTAATGATGTACATTGATGAGGAAAGTTTTGAGTATGAATGTCAATGGGTATACGAGTAGAGGAAGACCAAAGAAACGATGGATGGACTGTGTAAAGAATAATATGGGAAGAAAGGAAGTGTCTGATGAGATGACGAGTAATAGAGAAGTATGGAGAAGGAAGACATACTTCGCTGACCAAATAATAAAGGGCAAGAAAATGATGACGTGACATTTCTACTGATGACATTTAGAATTGCAGCTTCCACGACTCTGTGGCGCTGTGCAAGACTCTGTGTACAAACTATATTCTTTGCAATATGGAGCTGACGTTCAGTGTATTTAAAAAAAAATGGTGACTAGTCAAGTCAAGTCAAAATTATTTATTTGCAATAAATGTGGTACAAAAGATGGTAAAATAAAATACTATTTTACCATCTTTTGTACCACATTTATTGCTAATAAATAGTTTTTTTGTTTTACACATTTCACCATAAAATTGGCATGCAAACATTTAAGTACTTATAATTAGATGCTAATTAATTTCAAAATACATTTATAACTAAATGTGACTAGTATACAGGATGTCTCATTCAAATCGGTCAGTATGGGAAAGTCTGAAACTATAAGACATACGAAGATCTGTTCTGAGGAACCATGTCATCGATTTTAAGCAGTAAATGTCTGTATGAAACATTATGTCTAAAATGCATTGTTTCCACATACTTTAATTTATTTTAGTAGGTGCCTGTTTTTTTTTTTTTAATAGCCAGGTTCGATTCCCGAACGAAGTACAGATGTTTTTTAAAATGTATGAATGCAGTTTTACTTGTTATTAAAATCGATGACATGGTTCCTCAGAACAGATCTTTGTATGTCTTATAGTTTCAGACTTTCCCATACTGACCGATTTGAATGAGACACCCTGTATAATAATGCTTGTCAGTCATTTAAATCCCCCCCCCTCCCCTCCCTATTAAAGCTACAGTGCTAATAAGATTTATTTCACTAACACATAGTATAATGTCCAATACTAACACAATTTTTATTTAATTTCATGTAATGTGTCTGTGTTTTAGATGTGTAAATTGTTTTTAAATATCATAACACTATTTTGATGTAATTTTAAATTATTTAATTTTATGTATTGTTTTTATTGTCAGTCTGTGTAAGATGTGAAAATTGATTTGTATATTGTATTTTATGGATTCCAGTGATCTGGAATATAATTGTTAACTTGATTTGAAGTTGTAACCAATGAGTTAGAAGTGGTATATTGTATTCCATGACATTTTTAAGATTAAGTCAATAAATACATCTTTGAAAAATATATTTTTCATAGTTTGCTCTAGTCCAAGAAGACAAACCCGTAATCAGCCCCCGTATTCACAACGCTTCCGATTGGGGAAGTCGTATGTCTATCTCGGTCGTTTTCGTATTGCCAGAAGAAGACAGAAATACGAGTTGTCGAATCGGAAACGAGTCGAACGTTTGTGAATACAGGGTTAGATCTTACAAAGCCATATTGAATATCAACTGATCGACAGCTATAAATCGAACATTCATAATATCGCACACTCAATTGATCGAGTGTTCAAATATCGAATGTGAAACACGACCTCTAACTCTGACCTGGAAATTGGAAAAACGTAATTTCGCGGGACACCCCGAAAAAATCCATAGATTTATATAATTTATGCATATTATCACAAATAATATGTGCCATAAAATAAAATTAAAAAGTTAAAGTTGAATGTTGCCAGAGGAATGCAACCGCCAAGAGTCGATTCGGATATGTCACCAAACGTACAATACGAATCAAACTCGTATGCTTATTACAAAAACTTTTTCAAATCTTGGAAATTTCGTAACCAAATTATATAAAAAATTATGTACATTTTGCACCATCGGCTCCCAATCACGCGCATAAAGCACGTCCAATATATAATATAGGTAATCAACAAACTTGAACGTACCACTTATTTCTTCTTTGTATTTTTATGAACGCATCCAATATTTTTATAAGCTCTAGACTAGAAATAAGGTAAATCCCCGCGCAATTTAACTTGCACTGCGCTCATTGACTGTATTGATGCATAGTACTTTCAACTTTTTTGGATTCTTAGCGAAATACGATTTTTTCTTTAATAATTATTATGAATTAGTTATGTTTACCTTCTTTAATATTTTTGATTTCTCTTAATATATGCTTCACTTAGGGAAACTTATAAGGTTGGCAACACTTTCATACGTCTACACTCGACAGTCGACTATTATAGAGGTCAGAGTACCAAAGAGTACAGTAACTATAGTGAGGTCAGTACTTACTCAGTAGGGGTGGACTAGAAGAGCCGCTTGCTTTGCTAGAGCATCAAAATAGCATCAAAATCAAAAATCAAAATCAAAGCATTTATTTCAAGTAGGCCAGTTACAGGCACTTTTGAATTGTCGAAACAAAATGAACATTTAAAGTAGCTACAGTCCCAGTCACAAGACATAAAAACTGTGAAAGTACTGTAGTTGCCCATTCCCTAACGTAGATCTCTATGGAGAAGAACGGGCAAGAAACTCCATGGACACTCTTTTAAATCAAAATATTGTTACAAAATCTTGGTTACATCATTCATGTTGAGATGGTATATTATGTGAGAACAATGTAGCAAGATGTGCACGTTAAAAGTGTCCATAGCAAAACAAAATAAAATACAACTCAAAAACTAAATAATTAATTCAAATAACCCATGGCGACTAAGAGATGACCAGTCACAACTGACAGCGCCCGTTCACGAACATGACGCATGGCTCAGCACCATTCAGCTCAACCATTTTGAAGGGAACTAAATGGTCCGACACACGCGCCACCATCAGCGAGACATTTGAGAGAGCATGACATACTCTCAACCGCCAGGGCACATTCTAGTCAAGAACTGCCGTAGGCTTTCAGTGAATGATAGCTTTCTAGTACAAAGTACTCACACAATAAGGGCTATGCGATTATATAATACTAACATTGAATCTATACAATGCAAAGATAGTTGTACAATCTTCAGCAGCTCCAACAAAACCATTTAATGCTATCAATTTTTGCGTCATCATAGACATCATCTATAGACTAGAACGTGGTACAATGATAATTATAAAACTTCGGACTAGGGTGATTTTCTACTCTGTGATGTCAGTAGTGAGTTGGTTGCATACCTCTATATGGTCTGTGGTTTGGTTGCATATCTAATCTGTGGTTGGTGCCGTTGGTGGGGGTTGAGCTGTTTTGTTGAGCTTCTTCTTGAGTTCTTGAGTAATTTGTAACGTTTGTAACTAATTAACGCCTAAACACTGGATTTGAATAAAAAAAGAGAAAGAAGAATTCTATGATCGTAAGTAATACCTTCACAATTTAGATATATACGAGTACGTGCGAGTGCTGCACAAGGCAATGCCTAACGATAAGCATTCCAGTTAAATCCTCCATGGTGTTTGTTTTTACAAAAAGAAACATTGAAAGGGTTTCATTTATCTTTCTTGTTTTTTTACCTATAAAACCAAGAAGCACTCTAAGTTCATACCATGGATTTAATACATGATTAAAGAAAGCACGGCGTTGTTTTTAGACGGTTTTGAAAAAGAAAAACAAATCCTATACAAAAAATTACATCAATGGGAACAGCCATTTAAAAAGCTAAGGTGAACCTTTGAATCGTCCCTATCGTCTTTTTCTATCTTCTTTATCTTTCTTTTATAAGACATCACAATTTTTACTTGTATTTGAGTGTTTTTAGATGGTTTTTAGGATCAAACTCGACCACTCCCGAGAGAAATAGCTAATCAAACTTTCTCTGGCATATTTTTCATTTATTTTTGTGGCCATAGGTAGCTAAACCAAAATCACAATCAGTACAGATACCAAAGCCCGGAATACAAGCACATAAAATCAATAGCTATCAATATTTTTGTACCTAAGATTGATTTTATGTACAGTCACGTCTAATAATATGTAAACACTTAGGATTTTTTTAAAATGTGTTTCTCCCAATGTACTGATTAAAATTTAATATAATTACGTACATAGTATTCTGGAATGAATATTTTTATGAAAAAGATCAAATCTCCTTGCAATCGTTATTTTTCGCGAAAATAGCTATAATATTAAGGAAAGTGTATAGATACATATTATTAGACGTGACTGTACTTGTAACACAAACAGTCATAGAAATCATAACATGGATAAACCTTTTTCCTGGGATTTTGTTTCATTACTTATGGGATTAAATTCAATGATTTGAATGTATGGATTCTTAAACCACTAAATTTATATAGAAAGCTAATAAAACATTTTAAATTGATTTTTATGAATATAAATACTAATATTATAAAAAGGAAAGGTTTGTACTTTTGTAATGGATAAAGACAAAAACAATTGGACTGATTTTAAAAATTCTTTCACCTTATTTGGAAAGGTACGTTTTCCCCATGTATTTATTATGCGTGTACCACGGGCGAAGCCGGGCCACACAGCTAGTTATAAACTGTAGTAATTTTTAATTTTTGTCCGTTATGTGCTGCTTGTTGTTGTGTCTTGAATAAAAGTATTTCAAAAGACTATCTATCTCTACTTTTTCGAAATGCACGCGGGCAAAGCCGCGGGCAGCAGCGAGTGCTTAGTGCTTGTCTTCATCGTACATGTTCCAAACAATTTATAAATTCCGGAAAAACCTTTTTAAAATTCCGGAATACCCGAATCCCGGAGGCATGTCCATTTTAATATGAACGTTTCAGGTTATTAACCCCAAATCAATCTACCTATTCCGGGCTTTGGTGATTACGGTTTAGATATGGTCACAAAATAAAAAATAATACGTACACTTCGTTTCTTCGTATTTGAGTTTGACTCTAAAAACACTAAATTATAAGAACAATATTGTGATAGCCCATCTTAAGCTATGTCTTAAGTAAATCATCAGACTTGATTGAGATTCAATTGAGTTTTGAGAATTTCCATTGCTATTTACAGGACTTGGCCCATCTCTTCTTCGGTGCTGAGATCAACTTTGTATCCGACCCTGAATCGGGAGCTATTGGTGACTTTTATAGCTAATCCTGACTCGAAGGACAGCTGAGTTAACCCTGCTCGTGAAAAACTGCTCGGCAGAAGAAGGTGAGTTGCTGGAGTTGGCAATGTAGAATTATAGCCGGTTCTGAAAATGCTTGAAAACCTGTGATTGTAAAAAAATGCTGGGAAGTTGGGTTTTAAATATATAAAATAATAAATTAAATCATGATAATTTTTCTTTTGGGGGGAAACTAAAAAAGCACCCGGTCTTTGAGGGTGAGATCGAGGAGTTGGGTATTCTTACCTCATTTAAACCAAGTTTGTAGTTACCATTATTATGACACATTCATTTCCAGGGTATGGATTACATAGTGCTTCTCATCGGCTCCGGAATCGGTGCGAATGCCGAGGCCACCCAATATGCTATTTTACGTGGTAAGGATATTTGGAGCTGCATCATTTTTTCTGTTTTTACTGCTTTGGATGTTCCATCCAAATTGAATCTTAGAATAATTTGAAGTTAATTACACAGCGTTGTTTGGTTTTGATACTTACGGTAAGTAGAAGAGTCAGAAACTCCACTCTTACTGCTTAAAAATCTAAACCAAAAAAAACCAGCAATGGCAAAACTTTTCTGCAATTTTGAAATTCTTCAGGTTATTTTTAGTATGATCTTCTGCCAATCAGTACCGACCGAAGTAACGGACAGAAACATATGAAATTATAATCACAAAAATACGAGTGGGTCATACAAGTAGCGGAAGTAGTAACTTACTGAAATCGCAGATCATAGCAGTTCTTCTCTATTTCAGCAAATAGTCCGTGATTGTATTTTTCTTTCAAAATACATGCTTCTTGTAGGTGACCCAGACATCGTGGGCGTAATGATAAAACATGGTGCCCGAGTCAACTGGGAGTGTCCAGTGTTAAACCTAGCCATACTGAAGGGAGATGTGGATCTGCTGAAGAAGCTGCTGGCAGCTGGTAAGATCCTGGGACATTCCCTTACTATTCTCTTGTCCTTATCTGGATTTATGTGTGGTTGATGCAATATTTCTCTGTTACTGGACATCTCAACTGTCACCAAAATCAAAATCAAAGCATTTATTTCAAGTACACTTTTGAATTGTCGAAACAAAGATGAAAATTAAATGTAGCTACAGTCCCAGTCACAAGACATAAAAACTGTGAAAGTACTGTAGTTGCCCATTCCCTAACGTAGATCTCTATGGAGAAGAACGGGCAAAAAACTCCATGAACACTCTTTTAAATCAAATTATTGTTACAAAATCTTGGTTACATCATTCATGTTGCCGTCTTTGTTTGAACCATACTACAGTATGGGCATGAAATGGAGGTAGGTGGAGGCCGATGACTTTCAAGGGGTCACTTTGACATCTGCTTAGGCAGACATCTACTCAGATGGGGATTCTTTGGCCAACTTTGATTGAATATGTGATAGGTACATTAGATCAAACAACCGCATATCTTCCACAGGTATTTAAAAAATGTGATTATATTTGTAAAGTGTGCGTACGCGCAGCGGAATGTTGTTGAATTTAAAGATTTTAATTATGCAGATATTTAGTGTATGACGTCGTATAATTGTGTATGGTAAAAAAAAAATTGTGCACGCAACCATTGTGGAGAAATTCACCAAAAACTGATTCCGCTGGGCGAACGTTGTCCTGGCGGAAATTTTTTTAATCCATAGACTTTAGAAGAAAAGAGATGTGTCCAAAAATTAGTGTGTATTTGTGTGTAATTGTGTATGTATGAATAAAACTAGTGCATCCATAAACTTCGGAGAAATTCAAGTTTCCGCTACGCGAACGTTTGGCCATTAGCTAGTTTTCATATAAAGCGCTTACATAGAGAACTGTAGATTTTTACATACGTTGTTTTGAATTTGTTTATATTTGATTAAAAAACAGATTTAGAAAAAATCGTAGGGCTTAAAAGATAAAAATATAAACGTAAAATACGCTTATTAGGTCTTAGTTCTTAAAGTATGCACTTTGGGGTCTAGATTTTCACGTTTATACAAACCTTGTAAGTGTCTGCAACATGTTGCCAAGTATCAATGATGTTCCGTTAGTAATTAAAGAGTTATAGGACAAATTTACCATGAATAGATCACTGTTTACAAAGCAGTCAAATATCACGACGTTCTAAATGAATTGCATGGTAAAATGTATGCCAATAATTAGTGTATTCATTCAACTATTCACATGCAAAATTTCATGTCATTAAATTCAGTAATTAAAGAAAAACAATTATAATACTGACTAAGCATCGAAAACCTACATAACCCGACCAAGTTCGAATGGCTACAAAAAAGCGGCCGTGCAATATATTTAGGTAACATCCCAAAATTTTTGCACACAGATATATAACCTATATTGGTTATATATCTGTGTGCAAAATTTCATCCAAATCCGTTCCGTAGTTTTCAATTCTGTTCCGTAGCAACAAACATACATCCATACTCATAAACTTTCTCATTTATAATATAAGTATTTGCAGACACAAATCACAGGATTGTTGCGATTTCTGATGTTCTTTTGATGGTCAATAAACTTTTAAACTCTAATATTGCAAAACTTTAAAACTGGTATTGTATTTCTTCAGGTGCTAAGGTGAATGCGTCTCGTTCGGTGATTGGGTCGCCGCTACACGTTGCTTGCACTGACGGCATACCCAACAGAAAAGAAATAGTTCAAGTGAGTAGAACTTAAAAAATGGTGATGATAAACCACTTTCAAAACGGTGAAGGAAAACACCGTGAGGAAACCGGCATGTCCTAGAACCAAAAAATTCGAAGACTTGTGACATCTACCAATCCGCACTGGGCCCGCGTGGTGGATTATAAAGGGTGTAAGGGACTACGCACAGTTATTCAGCTCTATGCCCATAGAAAACAACGATTTTGTATGAGACGCGTACGCGCGCGTTCAGTGCGTTCTGCGCGTACGCGTCTAAAAGATCTCTTAACGAAGCCGAAAGGCACTTGTTCTTCTCGTCATTCCGATCATTTTTTTGTTCTACACCATATGATACCTGGGAACCTTCCAGTTACGGAAATATTGGGGGTCAAAGTTACAACTTTTTGACTAGTTTTTTTTTAATACAAGATTTTAATGGAAGATTTTTACTTTAAATACCTCCACGAACCCCATGCTATTCAATCCATCCATCAACACAATGTTTTGAGTTTACATTGAGTTATACCATAAAACGTGATTTCTCACCCCAAAAAAAAAAATTGTTTCCCAGCATTCATTTTTGCGTCAAGTTACTTAGTTTTACATACAGAATGCTTGGTTGACGGCTTCGTGATAAGGTGGTTTACACCCTGTCTAGCCCAATCTCTCTCATAGAGACTAGGCCTGTGTCCCAGCTGTGGAAATATTAATAGGCTGATGATGATGAAACCTCTTTAAAACCAAGGCAAAGCCCAGAAAGGGGTTTTATATGTTAAACACTTCTGCTACTTTTACGGTTTACATCCTATCACTATAAACCCTTGGTGGAATCTTAAATCTGTAGCGGCACTACAAAGAAACATCAAATTCTCAAACCGCGTCGTAAGACTATAAGAACCTAGACACAATACACATCTGGTCGGAGGCGACTGCTGTTTCTTTGGCCAATAAAGAACTTTAAACCCTATTCTTCATACCCCTAAAAATCTCTCATCCTCTCCACAGATTCTCCTAGAAAACGGTGCGGACCCAAACCTGAAGGTCTACAATGATGAAGATGGGACGCAGCTTCCCCCAGCCCTATCGGATTATCTCACGAGTAACCGGAACCCTAGCGCTGAGATAGTGGCTTTGCTGTTGAGATATGGCGCCAAGGTTAGTACAACAATTGTAGTCATTCTCGCATCGTGGCCACTGTCCTCAAAATGCAGTTAGAAAACATTATGAGCCTGGAACCAAGAAATCGAAGACATGTGACATCTGACTACTCACACATGTAAACGTAATTTGGGAGCCAGGGGACCGTACAGGAGAGATACACATTTTTGGAATAGATTTCCCAGTCTACGAAAAAGAAACAAATTTCCATTCGACAGCAACAGAACAGCATGAAAAGCGTTATTTTTTTCATTAATGTGTGTGTCTTTTTTGAGCAGACCCACCTCCTCGTAGGGGACAGGTAACTTAATCGCCAGCCTGTGTAAGACCCCGATACTAACCATCAATTTGGGTTCCGACAAAGACATGGCACAATAGACCAAACTGGGCTTGTCAGTAAAATTCACAACACTTTCGAAGATAAGGAATATTGTGTTGCTGCATTCCTTGACATTTCTCAAGCATTTGATAAAGTTTGGCACAAAGGTCTCCTGTATAAAATCAAAAACAGAGTCCCACCCAAGCAACATCGTTCTCATCTTGAAGTCGTACTTGACAGATAGATACTTCTTTGTACAGAGTGAAGACGCATTGTCAAAGCTATATCTTATCGCTGCTGGGGTACCTCAGGGGAGTGTGCTTGGACCTATTTTGTTCTTGATTCATACTGCGATCCTCCTAATATGAAAAAAACGGATAGCGGTAGCCTAAATTAAGTTTAGTTTGTGCACAACAGAATCGACACCAATGTCTTACTTTTTACTTAATGTCTTATACTATAATGAATAGTGAGAGATTGTAAGAAAAAAGAGACTTACCTAAAAATAATTCATTTCTAATTGCAGGTCATCATGAAAAGTAGAGCCCGCGACCCGGACGGTATATTGAACGATCTCCAGAACGTGACCTCAGAGGAGTACCAACACATCTTCAACCTCCTTCTAGAAGCAGCTGAATCCTTTGATCTCAGCGTTATGAGGACCAACACCGTCACCGCCACACAAAAAGAAGCCCTAATTCTTCGTGCGAGCACTCCAATTTCCTTGTTAGCTCAAAGCAGGATATGTTTGAAGAGATATTACAAGAAAAATCTTGTTGATGTAGTTCAGCATAGTGAATTGCCCAAGATTCTTGAACAGTACTTACTTTTTAACCTTTGTTAAGAAGAGATTTTTAATTTTAAGTTTTTACTTTAGGTTTCATGAATATTCTTATGCCACCATCTTTTTTCATAAAAAAAGATTGATTAATTTAGCTTGCTGAAAAACGAAGAAACTAGCTGTACGGTTTACGTACAGGCTAGTAAGTCGCTGACGCCGCGACCTACTTTCGTTAATTCATTTAATATACTTTTATTATACTAAACGTTAGTTGACCATTAGCTACCATAGCGATAATACCACGGATTAGCATCCAACTTTATTTTGTAACTTTACATTAAACTACTTGGGATCGTGAAGTCTGTGGTTTTCGTCAACTCACCTCACTGCAACTTGACCACTCTGAGCCGTACACTAGCATTCCCCTTTCCTCAAGATAAACCAAAATTTAACTGGCTAATCTGAATACACCCATCGTTGACCGTTTTTGTTGATCTGAGGCTGTAACGTATACCGTTTCGGTACCGGTTACTTTGGGAATATTATTATATACTCATTTCTATTCACATAAACAGTATTCCTAACCCCACCGAATGGTAGGCATTTTGTTTTTCTAATCGGCTAATGTAGGCTAGGGTATGTTCAATGAAATCTAATATATCTTTGAATTTAAGAGACTGAGACAAGCAAATGATCTCACTATAAGGGTAACAGACGAGGCTATCAATAATATTATTAAATAATTTTTACATCAAAATTACTTATTCTGCACACTGTATAACAAATATGCTAATATTTAGTATATATCATTATTGTATCGATAGTAAATAAGTTTTAATGAATTTTCCAAATAAAAATGCCATATTTTCTTTGTTTTGAAAAGATAATTTGAAAATCAAATATTTTTAGGTTCACTCCGGGACATCTTCTATCGATGTGCATACCTAGGTATTAATGTGTCATTGATGGGCAGTCCCAGCTTCTTATGGCGAAAGTTGTGTTGGACAGACTTGGAAGCACTAGTTTGTAAATTAAAAATAGTGCTGCCAAGTCATTGCCATGTGATATTACTCGTAAATTGTGATATAATTATTTCTATGAATAATACTTTATTTAAGCTTGTAACCAATGAGTTTCAAGTGTATTCAATGACTGTTTTTTTAAGATTAAGTTAATAAATAGATGATTGTGTGAAAAATATGTTAGTTTTATTAATTTGCTTTACCTACCCTAAGAAGATATTACTCAAAAGTCATAAGACTATTATTATAGTCCAGCCCGCCTAGCATGACCACCGGAGAAACGAGAGAGACTCGACAAATCTTTTGTTCATCTGTCATCAATGACAGATGAACAAAAGATTTGTCGCCTCTCTCTGTCGTGACTCGTGTCTACGGCATAGAGTATGTAACCTTTTCCGATTCACAGTCAAATATAACGTGTTTTATATCCGCATTTTCTTCAGAACAATAGGTACATTTATTTAAACTGATGATTCTCATCCTGTAGAGATGAGCTGGAACTAAACAATGTCCAAATCGCAAGCGATTAATAACGGTTATGAACTTTCTACTGGAGTACTTGAATTTATTGTACCACGGCATTGTTGGTAAGTCTTGCTGTAATTCTGAATACCATTTTCCTTTTGTTTCAGTTGTTAAGTCCCAATAATCTTTCCATATCTTCTTAAATAATATTTTAAATTGTTGATAATAATCCGTGAAAGGAACCTTGAAAGATTCTGTAACATCCTCGTCGTGATCCTGACGAGTTGCCTGATCTACTACCTCATTACCAACTATGCCACTGTGAGATGGAACCCACAAAAATTCTACATGTTTTCCCAACTTTTGTAGAGTATACTTAATTCTATGTACAATATAATTTTGTTTATAACTTAAGTTACAATTACTTAAACTAGATAAAACGCTTTTGGAATCACTTACAATTAAAATATTATTTACATTTTTGTTTACATCATGGTCATCAATATTTACAATAGTATTTACATAAGTTAAAGCAGCTAGTATAGCCCAACCTTCAGCAGTGAATATACTACAACTATTTGGCATTTTAAAGCATTTGGTTATTCTCTTTTGTGGGTCATAATATGCTGCTTTAACATAATCATCAGTTTTAGATCCATCAGTGTAAATGGTATAGAAATGTGATTTATCATTCAAAAATTCTAAGAAGTCATATTTATTTTTAACAGTATCCAGAAAACACTTGATATCAAAGTAGGCTAATAAAGTATTATATGGGAATTCATATACTGGCCACTTCTTTTGGATGTACATGTCTCTTGTCAGGCTTTTTACTTTAACTAGAATGGTTGAAATTTCAGGCAGTGAACCAGAAATAAAAGTATTTGCTGAGATAGAAGATGTGACAGTTGACTGTGTGACCTCTATAGGATAATCAATTTTATCAAGAACTGTACTATTATTGCAAGATAACTCTTTGAGACAGAATCTCTCAGCCAGCTGTAAACGCCGCAAGGATAAAGGAGGTATAACATTTTCAATTTCCATAGAATTTATAGGGGTGGTGCGCATTGCTCCACTAATTATTCTTAAGCCCATATTTTGAATGACATCCAGTTTTCTTAACAATGTAGTACTTGCATTCATATAGGCTAAGCAACTATAGTCAAAATGACTTCTGACTATGCTTTTATATAACATGCTAAGTGTTTTTGGATCAGAGCCCCAAAAAGTTCCCGCTAAGCTTCTAAGGACATTGATGCTCTTCATGGCCTTTTGACAGATGTGGTCAATGTGCTTATCAAATTTTAATTTATCATCTATTATAACACCTAAAAATTTGTGATGATTAACAATAGGAATCACATTGTGGTTATATACAATATTTACAGTGGACTGTGCTAATGAATCTTTACTAAATAATAATACTGAACTTTTCTCAGAACTTATATCTAGTTCTAAAGTATTACTATAATAATATTGTAATTGAGCCAATGCAGTATTAATATTGTTAACAGCCATATTCAAATTTTGATTAACTGTGTATAAAAGCAAGTCATCAGCAAATTGTAATATTTTGACTTGAGAAGTATTTACATGTCGGATCCTGATGAGTATGCACTTAAAATTAAACACAAACGCCTTTGTTTGGCGTTGAGCTGAGTCTAGAGGTATGGTGTTTGATACGGACCTCGTCCCCATGGATCGACAGTGATCGTTCAGGCGTGGTCGCGACACATACTGGTCTAGGCACTGCTCCGTGTTCCTTTTAAGTTCAGAGTATTAATTTAGTTAGTACAGTACCTAGTGTTAGTAATTGACTCTGTAACAATAACTGTATTAAAGTTAAAGGAGCTAATTCTCTAGTTTACCCGTATCCCACTCTGCGCCCACAACAGTTTGACACTTAGTACGTATTGGCCAGGGTTCTACGTACTTGGATGCGACATCAGAAGTGAGATACGAGCGGGCTGAGAAATCTCCTGAAAGTGAAAACAGTGCGAATAGACCATGGCGTGAACTGTTCGAAAAACAGAGTTGCAACATAGTTGCTTTGATACCTATTCGCGCGTCAAATAACTGGCCGAGCCGTTGTTTCGTTTTGTTGGGTTCGATTCCCGTAAACAGACGTGCGCGATGCACAGTTCTGTGATGAGGTGACTAACCACCGTCACGCAGCCTGTCTGGCAAAGACGTGAAACAAAGTGAGTGAGAACGAGTAAGGGTGTGTGAAATCCGGTGAGTCGTTACCATTTTATAAACAGCTACCAAGGAATGTTTCTTAAATGAAACATTATTTCATGGTTTCGTGCAATGTGGTTTTGGATTTTTAAAGTGATCGTGTTATTTTACTTTGTTGTTTTGATCATGCCTTATTGTGATCTCCTCGTTAGCCCGTTGGGTTAGCGTTGTCGTGACCGCGACTACTGGACGGTCCTGGGTTTGATTACGGAATGTACTGTTGGGTGCATCTCGGCATGGTTCTTGCTTTTGCAAGTGTGATGTCATAATGCAACTTAACTTCGTTGCTTTTATGATGATGTTTTAAATAGGATCTACCCGTTGGCCCGTTACGCTTGTGGTCGTAGGCGTGGCTGCTGAGCATGGGGTTCTGAGATCGATTCCCGAGTCGAAGGTGAATTCATTGATATCATTAAATGATTACATTTTGTGGTGGCTGAAAGTAATTTTAACAATGAATGAATACTTATACCGAGTTGGTAAATGTAAATAGAGACATACTTAAACTGAAATTGAGAATCTCCTTACCGTTATCGCGTTAGAATCAGTCGGTTATGATGTTTAATTATGGTAACCGACGCTGTTTTGATAGTTTTAGTGAAAGAGTGCTAAGCACCTCTGTATTACGGCTATTTAGGCATTGTGACGTGATGTTTTATTTTGTTTTGTATTACGTGCTTTTCCGATAAAAGCGAAAAATTCCTCATTGTAAACACGACGTCAATGCGAGATTGCAAGATATCAAAGGAGGTGTCAATGTTTTCCAAATTATTAAAATTGAAAGTGTTTTAGATGTGATTAAAAAATGGGAAGGAAATAATTAACTTAGAAGTCATGATCTGCCTAGCCTTTTCCCAATTAGGTAGGCTGAGCATACTGGTGTCCGGGGCGACAGTCTGTTTTGCTACCGCAGCCCGCGCTTGGTGCCGGGTGATGCGGTGCCCCTTGGTGGGACTGATTGTCAGACTTTTTGGGCCACTCACTGCCGGTAGCGAATGTCTGGGGTCGGCTAAAAAGCCCACCACACTATTCGCAGTTGAAAATCCATTAAAACTTTGAATCAAAATATTCTAACAAAGTCTCGGTTATAACATTCATGTAATGATGGTACATTATAAAAGAATGATTGCGATGTAGCAAGATGTGCACGATAAGAGTTTCCATAGTAAAAATAAAAGGAAACTGTCAATTAACTCTAAAGTAATGCTGACTAATCAGAATATATGATTAGCAGTGGCTAAAGCAGAGCAACCAGCATCCGAATGTTTGGAGCTTGAAGTTAACAGTACTATAACAGGCGATACCTTCCAGGATGGGTGTCTCGGCTGTCTATGGTGACGACTGTGACGAGCTGAGCTCCGTCGAGCCTGATAAGAATTGTGGTTTATTTTTCATCTCCTATATTGTGGTAAATTTGATCCATTAACAAACTCAGGTGCAAAGAGGTTTCAAATAAAAGAGATTTTGTTTGAATGCTTTTGGCAGAAAGTCATATTGTTACGTGCAAAGTCCACGGAAAAGATTTAGTTGTGAGAATATGACGAATGTTTAGTCATTTATGTCATTATGTGTTACGGTATCATGATAAGTCATGAAAATAACCAATGTTCATTGTTTGAATAGCTGAACCATAAAGAACTCGAAACGTAATCTTAATAAAGTTTAACAAAGCTTGATTGTTGAAGCCGTTTTCCTTTGTAATGTAGAGGCGATTGCTCTTAGCTTTCATAACACAGGATAAGCAACATGAGTGCCGAATTATAACATTCGGTACTGTGTAACGCGATCACCGAATGTCAGAGAGCCTTTGTTAGTGCTTTATGCTGAATCTCACTAGGCTTCGTCATTGTTTACGTCAAAGATGCCGCGTTGCTGTCGGCATCGATAGAGCAAGGTTTAAACCTAAACATTGTTCTCGTCTTACTTGTAGTCATCTAGGTAAACCAAATGATGACTAATGACTCTGGTATATCAAATAAAAAGCTCTTGGGTGAGTTCACACCAGTAAATCACTAACTGACTACTTAAGCGTGTCTTGAATCGATGAAGTGATGATGCTCAAGTAATGTTGATGCAGGGCTGTGCCCTTGATGCAGTGTCGAAGAAACTAATGTGAAACTGTACTTTAGAAAATAGCATACAAAACAAACTCCGTATGATTACAACAGGTATATTAGAAGGTGCCTGCTGTGACGACTTATTTGCTTTTCAGTTGGTAATTTTGATTTAAAAAACAATGAAATACGATATCAATCGAAATCAAACCAAAGTTGGAAAGTTTATTTTTCAGTTTTTTTTGGTTGGTAAGGTTCTTATGGTGACGCTATGGGCTAAAAGGCCTTAATTTCAAAACGTAATATTGATGCGTTTACGATAAAGTTAGTAGAACGCTGAAAAGTTAAGTCCTATAACGTAAACTGAATCAAAGGTGTCGACTACTAATCTAGTAATGGTGGAGTCGTAGTCACAGGGATGACTGTGTAGCCACAGAGATGGTTACGGGCCTAGTCACTGAGATGACTACGGTCGGTTGTGGTCACTAGGATGATCACTGTGTAGCCACAGAGATGGTTACGGGCCTAGTCACTGAGATGACTACGGTCGGTTGTGGTCACGGGGATGATCACTGTGTAGCCCTTGAGATGGTTACGGGCCTAGTCACTGAGATGACTACGGTCGGTTGTGGTCACTAGGATGATCACTGTGTAGCCACAGAGATGGTTACAGGCCTAGTCACTGAGATGACTACGGTCGGTTGTGGTCACTAGGATGATCACTGTGTAGCCACAGAGATGGTTACGGGCCTAGTCACTGAGATGACTACGGTCGGTTGTGGTCACGGGGATGATCACTGTGTAGCCCTTGAGATGGTTACGGGCCTAGTCACTGAGATGACTACGGTCGGTTGTGGTCACTAGGATGACTGTGTAGCCACAGAGATGGTTACGGGCCTAGTCACTGAGATGACTACGGTCGGTTGTGGTCACGGGGATGATCACTGTGTAGCCACAGAGATGGTTACGGGCCTAGTCACTAAGATGACAATGGGCAGATGTGGTCACTGGGATGACTACTGTTGTAGCCACAGAGATGGTTACGGGGCCTGGTCACAAAACTGACTATGGGCAGAAATGTCACTGAGATGACTACTGTTGTTGCCACCGGGATGGTTAAGGTGCCTGGTCGCTGGCGATGAATATGTTTGGTAGTGGTCACTGTGAGGTCTACCGCGTAGCCATAGGGGCGGCTACGAGGCTTGGTCACTAGAATGACTGGTCGGTAGAGATCACTGGGATAGCTACTGAGGTAGTCACAGGGAAGGTTACAAGATCTGGTCACTAGGATGACTAAGGTTGTGATGGCACAGAGATAACTATCGGAAGCCATAAAGATGGCAGTTAGGCCAAACGACATAGCTGGAATAATTTGGATTTAGGGACATTACTACTAAGATAGCTAAATTGTCCGTTTTATTTGAGTTTTCGAGTTCCGATTAAAAGGAACTTGCACTTTGTTTGGTTGACTATTCTGTTTCGCGTCCTAAATTGCTGGAGACTTTGTCAACAAACGACGTGATTTTGATGATAACATCCTATAATAATGGGATGATCTAGTTAGACTGATAATTTAGTAACAAGAGAAGTTTGAGACTTTCTCGGTGAAGTCAGAATGACCGAACGGTATCCTGCGATGGGAATCTCTGGTATTGCAGGTTTACACACGAGGACGTGTGTCTGGTAGGATGGCCGTGTCGGATCCTGATGAGTATGCACTTAAAATTAAACACAAACGCCTTTGTTTGGCGTTGAGCTGAGTCTAGAGGTATGGTGTTTGATACGGACCTCGTCCCCATGGATCGACAGTGATCGTTCGGGCGTGGTCGCGACACATACTGGTCTAGGCACTGCTCCGTGTTCCTTTTAAGTTCAGAGTATTAATTTAGTTAGTACAGTACCTAGTGTTAGTAATTGACTCTGTAACAATAACTGTATTAAAGTTAAAGGAGCTAATTCTCTAGTTTACCCGTATCCCACTCTGCGCCCACAACAGTTTGACACTTAGTACGTATTGGCCAGGGTTCTACGTACTTGGATGCGACATACATATTTAAGAATCAGGGATGTATACAAATTGTACAACAGGGGTGAAAGTGTTGCTCCTTGCATTGTGCCTTTACTAATTAACCTAGGGCCATGGAGCTTATTATTGAATCTAACATACAAAGTTCGCTGGTACAAAAAATTAAAAATCCAATTTAATATTTTACTTGATAAGCCCAATTCATGCAAAACACGAATTAGACATTCAATATTAACATTATCAAAAGCACCTTTGACATCCAAAAAAACACATAAGGCATTAGAATGACTAAGTTTAGCCTTTTTTAAGTCTGATATAAATGAAACAAAGCTTTCAGAGCAACTCCTGCCTTTTCTGAATCCATACTGTATATCTGGTAACTTGCCTTGAGTTTCAGCAAAGTAATCTAAACGTATCTTAAGCATGTTTTCGAAAAGTTTACCCAAGCAAGATGATAATGATATAGGTCTATATGATGAGGGACTGTTTACAGATTTATTGGGCTTTAAAATTGGAATGACGCATTGAGTTTTCCATGATTCTGGTATAAGTAGTGTATCCCAAAGTTTATTATAAACATTTAACAAAATTTGTAAGGCATTGGGGTGTAACTTTTTTATTAAGATGTATGGTATGTTATCCAGACCTGGGGTTGTATCTTTTCTACTCTTAAGAGCTATGTGTAATTCGTTTAATGTTAATGGACTATTAAGAAAGGAGTTGGTTTCAGATACAACAGATTCTTTTAAAATATCATTTATATTATTTTCATTCAATATTGATGAGTCTGATAAATTTTCTAAGAATTCAGGTACCCAATCATCATTTAAGTATTTATTTGAAGAAGAACCTATCCTTTTAAACTTTTTAATATAACCCCATATTCTTGCAACAGGTGTCATTCTATTAAAACTACTACATAACTCATGCCATGAGTTGATACTCTCCTCTTTTAATATTCTCTTCTTTTGAGCATCAAGTTTTTTGTATTGTATGAAGTTGGGGATACTTGGTGATGTTCTATATTCTAACAGAGCTTCCTTAGATTTTTGAACTGCCTCATTACATGTTTGGTTCCACCAAGGAGCTGGTTTTCTTAAAATTTTCAAAGTTTGATCAGATTTTCGTTTTGGTACTGTATTAATTCTTTAATCATATAAAATATTCACAAAATTATCATACAAATGAAGAGGTTCCATATTATCTATGTCTAAATGAGAGAAACCCGTTTCTGATACTTAATTCATAATATTTGGACCAATCTGCTTTATTATAAATATATTTTTCTTCCACAGGTCGAACATCATATGTTGATGGCTTTACATTTAAAACTACCTGGGTTGGGTAGTGATAACTGCCCATAGGATCGTCATGAACCTGCCAATCACAAAGAGGAGCTAATGCAGAACTAACCAGAGCTAGATCAATAGCTGATGCATTCCTGTTTGGGTACTGAACAGTGGTTGCTCTACCATCATTTAAAACGCACATATCAAATTCATCAATAATGTTATATAAACTGTTACCCCTATTATTGTTTGTATGACATCCAAACAATATATGGTGTGCATTAAAATCGCCCATGATAAGACATGGCTTGGGAATTTCAAGAAGCACCTTTCTCATTTTGTTGGTATCAAATCTGTTGCTATTGGGAGGACAATAAACACATAGGATATGCAATCTACCCATGGATGTTTCTATGGAAATACAGATATTTTGGACTGACTCATAAAAAGTTGTTTCTATAACATTATAAGCTAAATTTTGTTTTATCAGAATACCTACTCCATTGTGTTTATTTACTGAATTTTTATATATAAAGTTGTATGATGTAAAACGAGGAATTACACTACTATTTTTTAGCCAAGTCTCATTTAAGAGACATATATCTATTTTTTGTTCAAAGAGAAATGTGTTTAATAAGGCCTTCTTACTCTGTAAGCTTTGTACATTGAATTGTGCTATGTTTAAAAATGTATCCATCAATTAATAATTAAATTTGATAACAACATTTCTTTTATTCTTTTATTGGTAATTGGAGCATTATCTTTATTATTTCCAAGACTAATTAATGATTTTACAATGGCGTTTATAATAATTTCATTATTTACAATTTCTTCTGCAAAAGACTTTGAGTTCTCACCCAAAGTCCTTTCGTTTGGTTTTTTGAGAGCTGGGAAAACATTTGTATCAGACATAGTTGGAGGAGGTGTACTCACCACACTGGCGTACGACTGACTTCGATTGAGGAACTTCTTCTTTTCTTCCATTTTTTGTTTCTTAATGGGGCAATCCCTTGAAATTGCTAGGTGGTTGCCGCTGCAGTTAATGCAAATAATTTCTTCAACATCACACTCTTTGTATGAATGTCGACCGGCGCAAGAAGAGCACATTTGCTCCCCACGGCAAGTTCTTGCAGAGTGGTTATATTTTAGGCATTTGTAGCACTGTAGCAATGGTGGTATATATATATGTACTGGGTATCTAAACATGTGAATGTAGGCATACTGTGGCAATGCTGTTGCGGCAAATGTAACTGCTATTGTACCTAATGGTGTGAGTTTTCCATCTACTTTCCTCATAAATCTTTTAATTGAAATGATTTCAACGTCACTTTGAATGTTCTTGTATACTTCTTCATTTGACATGGTTTTTGGTACATAACGGATGACGCCTGTTGTTTCCGTCATGTGTGCCGGAACGAAGGCTTTTAATTTATTTTTTCCTAAGAAATGGTCCATTTTTAGGAAACTATTTGCCGGTGCAGGTTTTTTAAAAGTTATCCCTACTTTGTAGGCATTGACGCGATGTACGCCTATGATGCCTTTAACATTTTCAGTGAATAATTTTGTCAGTCCAATTGGGTTTTTGTTGCCCAATTTTTCATTATCCATTGACTCCACTTGAACTACACAATCACCACTATGGCATTCTGGAAATTGTCTCTTATAATTCGGCTTCATGAACATTTTGTATGCTGCCGTCTGTGTCGAATCCATGAGAGCTAATTTTCGCTTTTTCGGCTCTTTATCGATGGGGGCATCGCCCCCATCGCTTTCCGTTTCCATTTTACTATTTACACTGGGAATTTAATAAACTATTTACGCAAAATATACACAAAAATTACAAATCAAACGTAGGAGAAAAGGAGATGGCCAATTTACTTAGGGCACTCTGCCTAGCATCTGAATACTCATGTACATTAACGATTGTTGCTTTATTTTGAATTTAGTATGCTCTAAAATGAATTGCAAAAGTTACATAATCCAGTAACTTCAGATTTCTTAGAAATCTTTGTTTTTAATTGTTAGAAATCCAGCCCTGCTTGTCTGAGGTGATTTAGGTACCTATCTATATAATAATATAAAACCCTGTGAGAGTAGTAGGACATTAATGGAATGTTTAGTAGGTACCTATGACATGTATATTATATTGATAAAAGATTATGTAGTCTACAGGATTGTAGTTTTAAAATAAAAACAAACATTTAATAACTTTTGAAATAAATATTTAATATTCAACAATTCTGACAAAAATATCATCTAAAAATGATGCTGGTGGAGTAATATTGGTCTGATGTCTTGCCCAGCCTAAATACCATATCATTGTCATCACATGGCAACAACAGCCTACCGTCCTATTACCGACCAAGCAATTGCAATAGTAACCCAAAATTGTTTCTAGTGGGCAGTTGCTATTGGGCTCAACATCAAACAAAATATATGTATAATATATCTTTCGACCTGTATGCCTAGACTTTATACGCCCCCTTAATAAATAAGGCGTATTCCCACCTATACGTAGGACCATCTCCTGGGAATGATCCAGTTCTGGACACACTTCCACCTCATATACTCCATTTTGTCTTATGTGTTCCCCATAGTATGATCGGGCCTGTTTGACTTGGTATGGCCCTAGTGCGAATAACAGCAACTGGTTATGGGTAAATATTGGAAATCTCTCCAGTTGCGGTAGATTACCGTCAATTCTTGTGAACATGGTTCTTCTTCTATTTAAATTGTATTCGTTCACCAACTCCCCCAAATGATTTGGCACATCCATGAATCGTATCGCCCTCTCTATAATTTGTTCACAATTAGGACTATCTATAAGGCAAGGATGGAATTTATTTAAAATAGCTGCTGCTATTTTAAAATCGATCATTAAATGAGTAGCAGCTAGATTAAAAAAACGTTGTCTAAACAATTTGTAATCTCTTTTGAACCTGCCGTTAACAACTTCGACTACCCATCTGCAAAGTGTTACCCTTCTACTTTTATTAGCCTGGGAATAGCTTAATTGAGTTTGTCCTGGGTCTAATGATTCTGGTTTAAAAACTCTATAATTATATAGTTCCAAAGTTGGTATAGCATCGCGAAATCCACGATCTAAAATAAATATATCATTAGCTCTAAAAAGTCTACGGTAACCACCATTTTCATTTTCTAACAAATTGGTAATGATATCTGCATCACTCTGAGTTGCGGGAAATGGACCTACAGCATCAATAATATGACCATCACATGATACAATCAAAAATGGTTTTACTAAGTTGTCATATTTGTGTAAACTATAAGTTTTTTTTTGAAACATATAGTTCGCACTTTTCTGTAGGTAAATATATGTGCCATCAAAAATGATTATAGCAGACCTATTCTCAGGTGCTGCTTCAGGGTCACTAAAGAGAGCCGAAGGAATTCTCAAATTCCTGGCCACAATTTCAGAATGAGTTATATGATTGACTCCTAGGTGCTGTGGTACAAAATTCTCATAAAGGCAAGATCTAACTTTTTTCATTTTCAATTCTAAAGTAGCTCTAGGAATATTAAAAATTGTTGACAATCTACGGTTGCTTTCACCAGTCCTTAACTTTGCTAAATATATAGCTAAGGCTGTGTTTGGTTTCCGTAAATTAAGTGCTGGCAAACTATTGAATAAGCAAATGAACTCGGTTACAGTAAGACCTGTCCAATAATGACACACATGGTTGGGCATTACATGGATATTTTCAAAATTAATGTATTCACCTGTACATTTAGATATTTTGATTATATCCTCTATTTGACCAGCATTAAAAGAAGAAAATGAAAAACTATTTTGGGGCAACTCATGCCACTGACTTGAATATAAATGTGACTCACATACTCTTGAACTACGAGGAATATAAAAATTATGATCATTGATTAAAATCCGCTTTACAAAGTCAGGTATTAGATTAAAGGATCTATTATAACATCTCAAAAATACACAATGGGCAGAGGTATTTGAAGCCCTCTTATAGTTAGGTAATGTGATAAGAGTAGAACTACGAGGTGGTGGTAAAACAGCCGGTGGAGGTAAGATGGGGGGCTCGGGTGGTGGTGACATTGAAGTTTCATTTTGTATATTATCTGCATGTTCACCAGTTTCTTCTCGAGAAGAATCTTGATCTAATTGTCTATTAGCCCTCATCCAGCAGGGATGACAAACATAGTTTCTTGTTATTCCCTGAAACAAAGAATATTGACTTTTAAATAATATAACTTACACGCACAATGGTCCACTTTAGGGACTAAGTGTGGAAACTTAAACCCCATAATAGAATGGTACTAATAAACTTGTTATAGTTTAATGGGGTGAAAGTTACATAGAACGTAAAGTGTTTTTGGACTTCTAGGTCTAGCATACTTACAATTGTATCACACACTGACCCTTGTTTCACTTATTATTAGAAAAGAGAAAATTATGTTTTTTCATGACCACTTTTTTGTAATATTATTTCCACACATCAAAATAGAAGCTCGTGGCTAAATAATATCAGTCGCTCGGGTCGATCTTTAGGTTAAGCCATGCTTGACTAGGTTGGTCTGTGGATGGGTGAATCACCCTTACATACCGAGTTTTATGTTAAAAGCATGTTAAGCTGTTGGTCCCGACTGTCATTTGTCCATCTTTGACAGTTGTCACAGTTAGTCAGTGGCCCAAAAATTCTGACACCAGTCTCACCAAGTTGAATCGTATTTCCCAGTATTAACTGGGTTGTGGAGGTAAGATAGGCAGTCGCTCCATGTAAAATACTGGTATTCAGCTACATCCGGTTAGACTGGAAGCCGACCCCAGCGTAGTTGGGAAAACGCTAGGCAGATGATGATTTGCAGACATCAAAATAAATATTACTGTTGTTAAACAAGAAAATAATCATACCTGAAGTCTTGCAGTAAAAGAAAATTGCAGTAGAAGTGGTGACTCCGATTCAATAATATGATGTCTTATGTCCCTTACTGATCGGCCACAACCAAGGCAAACCATAGCGTGTCCCAGTATTCTATGGTTGGCACCTTCAGAAGTAACCAGCAAGAAGCATTGGTGACAAATATGTCCATCTTCTGGAAGCTGAATGACAAAGTAGACTATTAGATTGTAGGTATAATCAACATTTACAACATTTATCTTTGTGATATGAAAAAGGTTCTACATAAATACTTATTTTGTATATGTTTATAGGTTTTCAACTTATTTTAAATAGTACATACCTGAATGGCTATCCATTGCACAAGCATTCTTTGGAAATGCATGTCTAACGAAGACACAACATGTCTTCTTAGCCGTCCCGTAGCTATACCGCAGTTAATACACCTCATTTTAAATTGTCAATGTCCAAAACGTAAGCACAATCAAGACCGTATTACTAAGCACTAGATAATCGTTAGGCAATGGAAACAGTCCGTGTAGAATAGCAATGGTCGATATGGAGAAAAGATAATCGCACAGTTTACAAACAAACAACAAACGGAGGTCGCAGACGCACGCGCAAGTTGAGAGACGTCAAACGAAAACGAAACGGCGGGAGGGCGGATGTCAAACGATTGTCAAACCTGTCATGTCGTTCCGTTCCAATGTTATAAGAAAAAAAAAAGTTATTAAAATAAATATTTCATAGCATTGGAGTAATTTAAAAATTATGGTTTTTATTATGATTACGATAGTTAATAATCATTTGGCAGCCAGAATAATTTTTAATATCACTCTGATGGAAGTTTAATATTTCACCTCTCAAGGGAATGGAACGTTTATTCAACATGGCGCGCTATCTCGATATGCCGGAAACGCAAAACAACTATTAATGTTTAAATGTTTTGTAGGAAGTTGTACGAAAGTATAAATAGTTTTGTAATTTTTATTTCTATTTTTATTTATTTATAATTAGGCGTCTTTTAATGTACATGGCACTTAGTAACTAGGCTGAAACTGGCCATCTCCTTTTAAACACCCGCGCAATTTGATTTCCCGCCAGAGAATCTCGTCAAAATAACATTGTCTTAGTGTTGCTATATATTTTCCCCTTTTTGTTTTGCGAATTAGTCAATTAAATATGATAGATTTCCAAAAAAGAACATGTTCAGGCAGAACAATAATAACAAAAAGTAATTTTAAAGGTAGTTTACTTTAAAAATCAATTAATAAACTCATTATTTTGGAGAATATGAAAATGCATTTTTGGTGGCAACATTATGTAATTCATCTCTTTTTCTCTGATCTTGTTGTCTCTCTCTTGTTTCCAAGCCCACCTACATCTTGTTCGTAGAACAAAGTTGACAGACCCTGCTACGGTTACGGTGGTCATGTTACGCGGGTAGCTGTCAGTAATGATAAACTCATCCCAGTATGGCATGGTTTTTCTCGAGAGCAGAGTCGGGCATATCCATACTTGTAGTTACGGTAATTAAGATTCCACAAGTTCAAATTTTAAGTTGCCTGTGCAAATACTCGCCGTTAGCCAGACGAGGACAACTTAGAAAGTGTGATTGACACAGGCCTGGCCACCATCGGGGATTTTAAGCACTAAAAGCTTTTTTACCACATTTACTGCAAATAAATTATTTTGACTTTGACTTCAATTTTAACACAAAAAAAATGTCGAAAGAGAATGTGCGAATTTTCGAGATATAAAATGTGGCCAAGCTGGGGAGACTCCAGATTGGCCACCCATAAACCCTTATAGCTTTTGAACCAGTGACCGACAAATTCTGATATTTGGCGTGTGCGTACGCGCAGCGGAATGTTGTTGAATTTAAAGATTTTAATTATGCAGATATTTAGTGTATGACGTCGTATAATTGTGTATGGTAAAAAAAAAATTGTGCACGCAACCATTGTGGAGAAATTCACCAAAAACTGATTCCGCTGGGCGAACGTTGTCCTGGCGGAACTTTTTTTAATCCATAGACTTTAGAAGAAAAGAGATGTGTCCAAAAATTAGTGTGTATTTGTGTGTAATTGTGTATGTATGAATAAAACTAGTGCATCCATAAACTTCGGAGAAATTCAAGTTTCCGCTACGCGAACGTTTGGCCATTAGCTAGTTTTCATATAAAGCGCTTACATAGAGAACTGTAGATTTTTACATACGTTGTTTTGAATTTGTTTATATTATATTAAAAAACAGATTTAGAAAAAATCGTAGGGCTTAAAAGATAAAAATATAAACGTAAAATACGCTTATTAGGTCTTAGTTCTTAAAGTATGCACTTTGGGGTCTAGATTTTCACGTTTATACAAACCTTGTAAGTGTCTGCAACATGTTGCCAAGTATCAATGATGTTCCGTTAGTAATTAAAGAGTTATAGGACAAATTTACCATGAATAGATCACTGTTTACAAAGCAGTCAAATATCACGACGTTCTAAATGAATTGCATGGTAAAATGTATGCCAATAATTAGTGTATTCATTCAACTATTCACATGCAAAATTTCATGTCATTAAATTCAGTAATTAAAGAAAAACAATAATAATACTGACGAAGCATCGAAAACCTACATAACCCGACCAAGTTCGGATGGCTACAAAAAAGCGGCCGTGCAATATATTTAGGTAACATCCCAAAATTTACAGTATAATACCGGTATTGAATTGGTATAGGTGATAACACAATTGTTGTTTCGTTTATAGGTAATTTATTTTTGTACACCTACTTTTTTAATGTATTTGACTATGACAGAAAGTAGGTACTATTTACGTAGGTACTGTATTTAAGTATGCGCTTGAGACTTGAGATATAATCTAAATATATTATTTAAGACAAACAAAATTCATATAGCTAATTTCTATTGAAGATTTCACGGATCAGGATTAAAAAAAAATCGGAGATCGGGGATTAATTAAATATTTACCACATGTATGTACTACTGTTTAGGAAAATATTTATCATATTGTAGCTTATTACACTATTTAACCAATAGACTAGGCATGCACGAGCGTTCCCCTTTGCAACTTTAGTGGATCATGTAGATAGTGGCGTTATTATTAAAAAAATATTTTTCATTCAAGAAATGCAATTGTATTATTTTTTCCTAACGCTTGTGTATGCAACTGTACCATATTAATAAATACTATATTGGAAGGTTAAGAACGTTTCTTAGATATATGGCACGGCCGCTTTTTTGTAGCCATCCGAACTTGGTCGGGTTATGTAGGTTTTCGATGCTTCGTCAGTATTATTATTGTTTTTCTTTAATTACTGAATTTAATGATATGAAATTTTGCATGTGAATAGTTGAATGAATACACTAATTATTGGCATACATTTTACCATGCAATTCATTTAGAACGTCGTGATATTTGACTGCTTTGTAAACAGTGATCTATTCATGGTAAATTTGTCCAATAACTCTTTAATTACTAACGGAACATCATTGATACTTGGCAACATGTTGCAGACACTTACAAGGTTTGTATAAACGTGAAAATCTAGACCCCAAAGTGCATACTTTAAGAGCTAAGACCTAATAAGCGTATTTTACGTTTATATTTTTATCTTTTAAGCCCTACGATTTTTTCAAAATCTGTTTTTTAATATAATATAAACAAATTCAAAACAACGTATGTAAAAATCTACAGTTCTCTATGTAAGCGCTTTATATGAAAACTAGCTAATGGCCAAACGTTCGCGTAGCGGAAACTTGAATTTCTCCGAAGTTTATGGATGCACTAGTTTTATTCATACATACACAATTACACACAAATACACACTAATTTTTGGACACATCTCTTTTCTTCTAAAGTCTATGGAATAAAAAAAGTTCCGCCAGGACAACGTTCGCCCAGCGGAATCAGTTTTTGGTGAATTTCTCCACAATGGTTGCGTGCACAAATTTTTTTTACCACACACAATTATACGACGTCATACACTAAATATCTGCATAATTAAAATCTTTAAATTCAACAACATTCCGCTGCGCGTACGCACACATATTTGGCGACAAATTTCGTCAATTTTTGTTTTCTGATGGTGGCATTAGCATAAATAATAATGTCTGATGGACTCGCCAGGAAAAAAATTAAAAGAAATTTTAGAGTTTTAAAAGTTTATTACATTTTAAATGTATCATTTATGTAAGATGAGATGATTACATGTTTTTACTATTACATGTTTCCTGTTTGATGCTGGACGATGTAATGATAACAAAATAGTGAGAATAAAAGATTTGAATGTGTAACTTATTTCTACTGGAATTTGTTACATTCTGATGATTACCAGTCTAACCAAGAGGTACTGTATTACCCAGTACTAAATGGGTTGTGGAGGTCTGATAGGCAGTCGCTCCATGAAAAATATCCGGTATCCGGTAAGACTTAAGACTGCAGATGGGAAAGAGAGATGACTTATGATATTATACCTAATTAACTTAATCTTCTAGATGCAGGTATGCTAAGTTAGACTACTTGGCGGTCTCTTTGAGTTTTTCCAGTTGTTGCCTGAAATAGAAGAAAAAAAAACATATTTATTTATTTAACACTTCAAGCACAAAACTACAGAAGATATACAAGCATAAATAAGAAAAAATATTAATTAATATTATTCTTAATTAATCACAACAATATTAATTAATATTAAAATTATAAAAAGTTAAATAAATGAATAAGTACAGTAGGGCCTCGGTAATCCGGACTCCCACTTGATCGGTGATCGCTGTAATCCGGCCGGGCAATGGGATTCGCGGGGGAAGCATGAGCCAATGCGACGCCGTCAGTCTTTTGTTTATCGCTTTTCGTGTAGTACGTAGTGTCAATTAAGCGCGCTCGCTAACATCATGGCACCACGTAAACATTCTACATTGACAATAAAAGACAAATTGTGGATTATAGAAATGTTAGATAAAGGTGACAGATACCCTGTCATTGCTCGGAAGTTTGGGATAGGCAGGTCAACAGTACAAAAACAAAGACAAACTCTTGAAGTTTGTTAGCCTAACAGAACGTGGTCCTGATGTATGAAAAACACTGAAGCAATCGGAAAATCGTGTTTTAGAAGATGCTTTGTTTACGTGGTTTTTGCAACCTGCAAACATGTGTTGTATTAACATTAAATATGGCATACTATAATCCGGATACCTCGATAATCCGACAAGGGTCTTGTTTTTGCCTCTCCGGATTAACAAGGCCCTACTGTAATACAATTTATCCCCTAAGACCCACTGACCGACAACTCACTATTTATTGATTTCAAAGCAACTAAAAATCCAATTAGGCAATTAATCGAAAATTAATTGAGTTTTCAGGCTCAAAATATTTTTTTTATAAAGATCTTGAAATTATTGTTATATGGTGCCATGTAAACTATCCTATTGCAATGACCAACACTCTTAACAAGAAGTAGTGGTTGCCTTTGGAATTGCATAGACTGAGAACTGCAAAAGGAAAAAAATATTTTGTTTTTTTAAGCACAAGAACCTGTTTTATTGAAGAGACCAGTCAATTATTTCTTTAGAGTCCGAAATGGATGGTGACTGGCTCAAGAACATAAATGTTTACACCAGACTTTATTAAGGTAACTAGATTTCTAATTTGGATAGGATTTTTTAGTAAGTTTTGATGTCAGTACAAAACAATTCTAACCTCAACTGTTGATTGAAATCGTCCTGTACGATATCATCTTCCCAGTTGTCTTCCCAAACAGACACATCTTCATCATCAGCGTCCTCGGTTCCCCAATCTAGACAGAAAATAGCACAAAAATAAGACAAATATCTCGAAAACCTTTTGTCAGAAATCTGAGTGGCAAAAATACTCACTTTCAGCGGGAAATTCTTCGAATTCGTCATCTTCTTCGAGAAGACCGAGATCAACCTTCTGTTTGTCTGCCATTTTAGAATTATATTCAATGTATTTCACACAAAAATTGAAAATAAATTGTTTAGTTGGTTTACAGTGAACGAAAAATTGCAAGTTGGTTTTGACAAGTCACTGCGAAAATGTTGCCAGGTTGGTAATAGACATTTTCCTTTGTCAGGTGTAATCTTTATTACATCTGGCAATAATTAGGCAAAAAAAAATAGCTGGTCATGGGGCACCACCACACCAATCACGATTTTGGTTTGCAAGTTTCCATAGTACTAATAGTATGATTGATTCACTATGTGGTAGATTCACAGTATGGAAAATATTTAAAAAAAATATTGGTTGCATGTTGCATGCAAACTTTTGAATACTTTAGCGAACGCATGTACTACATCCTCCATCCAAGACTGGATCTCTATTTGACGAATTCAAGTCAAATAAATTTTACCAAAACATTTTGCATAGTAGTGTGTTCGTATTCAATTTTAGTAAATAGGTAGTATGTGAGCAACACTGTAAATGGTACGGGTAACGCTGCGTTTCTGTCAGAGATATGCGAAAATGTGTAGCAAGGGATGTTTGTTATGAAGCAATAGAATCGCTTTATTTTTATTTACCTTTTCTCGCTCAGCACAGTTCTAATAGAAATTGCTCAGCGGAACGAGTTTTTTTTCTGTAAACTATTTCACAGCGTTGCTACGCATCCTCTGACCGCCCAGTTACCTCGCACATCTGGTGTGGAACCGAAGCCTAAGGGTCAATCCCCACTAAAAGAGCAGCGGCGCGCAGCGGCCGTAAGAGCAAGTGACTGAGCGCGGCGCCGCGAGAGGCAGCGCGGCATCCCGAGGCGCCGCAATGAGCCTCCGCGTGGTAGCTTTGAAAACTCGTGTGCGATCTACTTCACTCAAGGAAAGTTGTATGGCAATAAATATGGTGGATTTGGATTTATGTATCATAGCACTGGCTGTAGAAGAAGAACAAGAAGTAACAAACAAAACGGAAAGAAAAAGGAAAAGAAAATTTTGGGTACATGATTTATGGAAGAAAAGAAGAGAAGTTGGGGAATTTGAAACATTTTGTAAAAATTTAAATCAGTACCCAGATTTGTACTACGATTATTATAACATGACCTATATTGATACTCTCTTAGGGCCGGCGCCCACTGCCGGCACGGAACGGTGTGTCATGGCAAAGGATTTTAATACTGATTAAGTTATTTTGAATCTTATTTCAATAAGTTTAGAAATTATGTTACTTTATTTTGATACCATGATGCCGCGACGTGCCGCAGGATGCTGCGGCATGACGCGACACGCCGCAGTATGCGGCGGCATGATGTGTCTTGCTGTTTCATTCTACGGGATGCCGCGGCGCGCCATTGTTCTCTATGCGACACAACCAACTTCGAATACGCGCGGAAAACTGATGAATGCCAGAGTGGCTGGGCTTTCAGCAGGATGCCACGGAACGCCGCGGGATGCCGCAGCACGCCGCGGGATGCCGCAGCACGCCGCGGGATGCCACAGCACAACCTGCCGTGCCGTGCCGGCAGTGGGCGCCGGCCCTAATAAAATGACGCGAAATGCGCAAGCGGCAGGGCGGGCGGGTAGGAAATAGGTAGCTTGCGCGCAGCCGCGAGTCTGTCAGCTGCATCGCGGTCGGCCGCACGTCAGCTAGCGGCGCCGCGATCAGCCGCGCGGCCTCTTTTGACTAGTCGGTAGAAGGCTCGTGCAGCCTCGCGACGCCACGCTACCCCTCCTTTGCCTTCAAATGACTATGAACTTTTTAATCACGTAGATAAGATTCAAAATAGTTTGTAATATTTTGCCTCAAAAAGACGCTGCCGGCCGCTGCTCTTTCAGTGGGAATTGACCCTAAAGGTCCGGCAGCGGCGGAGCATGCGTAGTTCATACAGACGTAATACCAAAATAATTTGTAAATCAAACATATTCTTAAGGTAGGTAGTGTATTTCTATGGATTTGGTAATAGAGTAAGGGTCGTAGTACACATAATAAATCGGAAAGTGATCGACACCGTATCAACTCCAGCCGTTCAGTATTATTTGTATGAAAGTCCCTACGTACTCCCAACGCACGTTATTCGGAATCATAACGTAAACTCCTCGCCTCGGGATAACCTCACGAACCGCGGTGCGTGGTCGAGACTCGTTATGTCTCACTGGCTGTCATTCACATCACAAGCAGCTTCAGTCCTGTAGCGCCTGTGTTTGATGGAATTGTTAGGTTCGATTTCAACAAAAAAAAAATAACGACCAATAGGGGGAGAAAGTCATAAAGTAAGGAAATATCCATATTTATATGATTTGAACTAGTGCTGCCTAGCCGTCAACCAGCGGTCGGCGAGCCGTAGGCGCGGCGTCGTCGCCTCGCTCTGCTTACGTTACGTGGATTGGTTTGACCTAAGAGAATATATTTATTTACTATTTTTGGTATTGTTTGTATGAAACTATGAACTATGCATGCTCCGCGGGCCTCTTAAGACATATTAAGGGTCCGTTCACACAGACCGGCTCGGAGAGGAGAGCAGATTCTTATCACGTTGAAAACAGAGTTTTTGGTATTTGCAGTAAAGTTTATTTTTGCATGTGCACTGCTTTTGTCATTAAGAATGCTTGAACGCGCTTGGTGTGAAATAATAAGAGGAGCTGACCGGCTCCGATCGCGTACTTTTTCTCGTTCGCGCAGCCGTTAGGCTTCGATTGCATGCTCTTTCTCGCTCGCGAAGCCGATCGGCTCCGATTGCATGCGCGCCGTCTCACGCCGACCGCCATTTTGATAGCACAATTTACGCACACGTTAACACCGAAAATAAAACTTGGGACTGCGTGGAATACTGGTACTGCCTTTGTAGTGTATCCACCCGGCTCTGAGCGCATACGACCGGCTGCGAGTGCATCCAACCGGCTGCGAGCGCATTCGAACGGCTCCGAGCGTATCCGTTTTTAGATCGCTTCCAGCCGGTCTATGTGAAATAGTTGGCGCCTCCGCTCCAAACTAACTCCAAGCGCAAACGATCCGGTCTGTGTGAAAAGAAAAATGCGCGCCGATGCTCTCCGAGCCGGTCTGTGTGAACGGACCCTAAAGGGGGAAGGGGGGGCGACTCATGATGGGCTAGGTCGGGGGAGGGGATTAGCTTCTTGGCGTAAAGCAAACATAAACTACATTATGTAGTTTTGACACATATGTAATCATTTACTGTATCTTTAAAAATAGTAATTAATTACAAACAACCATTTGAAACTCATAAGTTACAAACTCAAATTGAGATATTGAAATAGTTGTAACATCACATTATTATCACAGCGCAGCATAGAAAAATTAACCTGAATTGAAACAACATGACACCTCTACCTACTTAAGTTACCGGGGAGTCTCGGAGAGTTTTTAAAAGGCACAACTTTACTTGACGACCGTTTATTTCAGACTGATTTATTCTATCTTAACTAACAACTGGATAAACATTCACTTATTATCTAGCGTATAGAGAGTTACACTAGCAATATCGAGAATGCTTGGTCAGTAGAGCCGCCCGGCGCGTCTGGGATCAGCGTACCTAGCGCCCCCTAGAAAGCGCGTGGTCAAAATGCAATGGGTAGGTACAAACTTCCTCAATGGATAATAGTCTCCCTTGTTTCGAGATTTTACTGTCTCCATTGTTTAGATACCATGCTATGCCGTAGAATGTGTGTATTTGGAATTATACAGGCTGTTCTGGTGTTTACCCTTTTTTTCGGATGGGAAATTATCAAATCTCGACCTCCCTCTCTGGACGGAGCGGGAATCCCAGCAGGCATCGGCCCTTGCGGACCCCTTCCTTTTTAGTGACATCTCTTTCACTTTGACACTGAACGTCGTCAAGTAAAAAGACGCGACGGTCGCGCGGTTCCTGTGGTGTCTGGCGCGTAGTGAGGTTTATCCCTCTCACATTCCGCTCACCACCTTCGCAAACATGACTGTTTCGCAGGAGGTGATGACGGCTTCCCTGTCCCTCCCACTCCAGACCATGGATTGAACCAGGGCGGTCGCGAGAGGTCGCCGCGATCGCAGCTACGAGGACACGGCGGTAATATATTATTGTGTGAGTATTGTGGGGACAGTCATCTTTGTGGTCAAGCCGTAGCAGTCCTGACTATGCCGATCGTCGCTGGGTGACGAGATAAGCAGTTGTTGTTCGTTCTGTCCACTCTGGTGATGAGATTAGCATGCACACAGGGTCGGCAGCAGCCATCGCCGTTCTGGCCATCTCATCCAGTTGTGTCCGTGGTCGTAGTCTGGGTGTTGGGGTAAAAGCGCACGTATATCGACCCAAGTAGGTACGATACCCGCCGCTCCCACCCCAAGACCTTTTCGACGTCATCCGGCAGGATCAAATAAATCCTGACTCCGAATCCGACCACCTCCATATGTCGTACCAAGTGTTCGTGACGGAGTCAGAACGCTACGGAGTCGAGCTGTCTCCGTTGTACCTGGATACGAAGAGCGCTATCGGACACGGGTCGGCACGTCGTCATGGACCAAAACGAGGAAAGATATTGGGCGTGGGATTATGGTAGAGGGGTCTGAGTTTCCCTAGGCCTGGGATTTTGGCTATCGGGAGTTTAGAAAGCGCCTGGTGGTTTTTGTTGCGTCTATTTCTTAAGGAATTAGACCAAGAACAGGGCGGCAACCTCGTGAAGGTGAATCCGCCAGACTTGCCTTGAGGATCTACGCGACTGTAGCGCTCCCCCTCAAGACCCCGCCACCCTACCACCTCTGAGGGAAGCGGTAAGGTAGGCCTGCATCTATACTACCAAGCAAAGCATGTCGTTTTGCAATCGCAGTAGCATTAGTACAGGCCCTCCCCATAATGATATTACACTGGTATATTATTTATTTATTACATGGATAAGTACATCTACACAAACATCTATGAAAAATATTGAATGATCCAGATTTTAGTATTGTTGACATAATAATTTGAATACAAGTAGTGATTAAAACGGTTCAATATTATTCTTACTCTTTTTTTCTTTATTTGTTTTTTTTTGCTTTTGTTTTTTTTACTTTTGTTTTTTTTTTGCTTTTGTTTTTTTTTATTTATTTATGACATCAATATGAACCGGTAACAAAATGAAATTACATTGGCTATCGTACATAATTATCTCAACATATTTCGTTATATATTAACAAAAACTTTTATCAACAATCAAAAGCAAGCACCCATTTATCAGGGAGACTAAAATCAACCGGCAACATCATATTTTAGTTATCAAATCAAATCATATAAAATATAACAGATCATAAACTCCAAATTGTTAATAATAAATACACATCTTAAACACTAGTGTTAATACATAAATATATTTTGGTAGTTATAGTTTACTTTTAAGCATTAATTATACCACTGAGAAAATATTTTTTTGGTTTGAGAAAATATTTTTTTTAAATAGATTTTTTTTTGTTTGAGAAAATATTTTTTTTTTATTTTTTTTGTTTGTGAATGTTTTTTTTTTATTTATTGTTTCAATTTTGTTTCTCTAACTTCAATAAACATTACACCAATGTAGTCTCAACCCCTGAACCAGGTCATCATGTATGACAGGGGTTGAAGTTTTTCCGGTAACATAGATAGATCTGAATATAGAAGCTAAGACAGTACTTACTGCTACTATACTGTTAGACATCGACTTATAATTAAATATCGTAGACATTGACTTATTATAAAACTTGAGATAAATCACCAACTACTTCGGGAAGAGTGCAATCAGGAATACTGGTGAAAGTGGTTTTTATTTAAGGGGCTTGAGATAAATCACCAACTACTTCGGGAAGAGTGCAATCAGGAATACTGGTGAAAGTGGTTATTATTTAAGGGGCTTGAGATAAATCACCAACTACTTCGGGAAGAGTGCAATCAGGAATACTGGTGAAAGTGGTTTTTATTTAAGGGGCTTGAGATAAATCACCAACTACTTCGGGAAGAGTGCAATCAGGAATACAGGTGAAAGTGGTTTTTATTTAAGGGGCCTGAGATAAATCACCAACTACTTCGGGAAGAGTGCAATCAGGAATACTGGTGAAAGTGGTTTTTATTTAAGGGGGATGCTCCAAGGTAGTCCGCGAAATACAAATTTTCTTACGTTTTTTGCAATCAGCAGGTCAATGCTAATTTGTATGTTGATAAATGTATCGGTCGCGACTGTAAGACGTATTAAGTTACAGAATTATAATCATCAAAATCATCAATATAACCCTCCAAGTCATAAGAGTCGATGAACGTATTTTTCACGCTCAAATTCCTTCTTTGAGTCTTGTGAACTTGGAGGGTTGTATTGATGATTTTGATGATTATAATTCTGTAACTTAATACGTCTTACAGTCGCGACCGAAATGTTTATCAACATACAATTTAGCACTGCCCTGGAAATTGCAAAAAACGTAAGAAATTTGTATTTCGCGGGCCACCCTGAACCTTTCACCTTAAACTAATAAAATAAACTATTAAATAAACTAACAGAAAAATAAATTATTAAAAGGACAATAAAATCAAATAAAAACACATTTCATAATAATTGTGATTTCAGATTTGTGTGTGTTACAATATTTCAATTAAGTTAGAGTATTGATAAGCTTCATCGAAGTTTTAGAGAGCTTTAGAAGCGCGTAATAAAACTAATGCGCCTAAATAATAAATATTTTAAAATAAATTATAAAAAAAAACTTACTTAAAAAGTAAGTAATCATGAAGAATCTTTGGCAATTGAGCGGTCTCAACTACATCAACAAGTTTATGCTTGTAATGTCTCCTCAAACATATCCTGGATTGAGCCAACAAGGAAATTGGAGTCTTAGTGCGATTCAACAAGGCTTCCCTTTGCTTGGCGGTGATAACATTGTTCCAGAACATGTAGAGATCGAAGGATTCAGCTGCATCAAGAAGGAGATAGAAGATGTGTTGGTTCTTTTCTGAGAGCACATTGTGGATATGCTCCAACATACCGTCCGGGTCACGCATTCGAGTTTTCATGACGACCTGTGAGTAAAACGAAACATATTTAGGTAAGTTCTCAGCTGTACTCCTATCTATGGGAATCATCTATACCAGTGGTTCCCAACCTTTCTTAGGCCAGGGACCACTTTGGTATGTTCATTGTTAACAGGGACCATATGGTCCTAGATAAACATGGACACCGACAGGATTATAACTAGGGGAGTGAATCTTCAACTCACACTATACAAAAATTGGACAAAAGCGATCGAATTGAGCTCGAAAAATTTAGCAATCATATAGTAATTTTGCCTCTGATAGGTTCAATTAGGTTGGGTTGAGCTTTGATCTTCTGTGTTAAAAAGTGCGAATAACATTTTAATATTTCGCGGACCGTAGTCGAGGCTCCTGCAGACCACAGGTTGGGAACCAGTGATCTATAACGAAGAAGAAGCTGTATTCCAACAGCACCTCTATTGTCACGTAAATTAAGATCAGTTTTATTTTTCTCATGACAAGAGCCACTCTTATACAACGTTAAAAAACCTTATTTTTAGGGGTGAAAAATCTGTTTTATTGTAGAACTGAATGTAACGCACTTTAAAAAATGTGATGATGGATGGATTGAACAGTAAGGGGGTCGTAGAGGTATTTTAAGTAAAATCTTGCAATACAAACTTGTATAAAAAAACAAGAAATTGGAACTTTGAACCCCAATAACCCAACAAAAAAATTATCGCAATGACGGGGAGAACAAGACAGTGCCCTCCGGCTTCGTTAAGAGGTGTTTTACACCCCTTATGGTAACACAAAGGCGCTAGCGGTCGCATCTCGGGTAGCGAAGTCATAAAAAAAAACAATTGACGATCGAACATACTTGATGATTTAAAAGATTTTCAACTGACTTCCAAAAAGAGGTTATCAATTCGTCTGTATTTTTTTTTTAGTAGTAACTTAGGGAAACAATGGCAATTTAGGATAAAAATATACATTTGAAAATTCGCTATAAGCTGTTATGTATTGCTGATACGCTAAGTGAGGACTATGATCGCGCGTGATAGAGGCGGAAGCACCACCACTTTTTAGTTCCAGGATGTCTGATGACCATGTCTGCTAACCACGTTTAGAGGTCAGCGGTCATTGCACACGAAAACTATGGTTGCTGTACTTACCCTGGCACCATATCTCAACAGCAACTTCACAATCTCAACGCTGGGCTCACTGTTACTCGCGATGTACTCTGCTAGAGCTAGGCGAAGCTGCGTCCCGTCTTCATCATAGTAGACCTTCAGGTTTGGATCCGCGCCATATTCTAGGAGCATCTGTGGAGAGGATGAGATATTTTTATAGGAATGAAGAACATGGTAGTTAGGATCCTCCGACCAGACAGGTGTTGTGTCTGAGGGGTCGACAGTCATTGTTGTAGGATTTTTAAACCCCGACGCAAAAACGACGTGTTATAAGTTTCACGTGTCTCTTGGTCTGTCTGTGGCATCCTACCTCCCCAATGACGAGACGATTTGGTATTTTTAACGGAGGATTAGTCGGGAGTGTCCGCCATTTTGTAGTGGTGGCCATCTTGGACTGAGCAATCAAATATAGCTAAGATCCAACATGGCCACCACCCCACAAAATGGCGGATTACATATTTATTCAACAACTCTTTCAATATGGGTATCAAATCAAAGGATTGACTAGTAGAATACTATACTCGATAGTAAAATTCAATTCCAATATGGCCGTCACCACTAAATGGTGAAATACATTTTTTTTCACAACTCTATATGGATATCAAATGAAAAGGCTCAAGTAGTTTACATTATGAACCGACGTGTCGGGGATTTTTAAATTTTGTTTTACTTCTATGACGCGGATGTTAGTTCATAGAAGTATCCGCGTCATAGAAGTATCTATGACGCGGATGTTAGTTCTTTATTTGTGTCATAGATGGCGCTGTATAACTTTTCGTAGTGCTGCAACAATGAATATCTTAAGATTATCATGTTTCCACGAAAATGTAACGGGTTTATAGAGAAGCCCACAGTTGGAGAAAGAAAGGACAAAATTCTTTTCTGGGTTTTCCCGTTTCCTGCTTTTCATCAGCATATTTGAAGTTCTACTCACTTGGATAATTTCTTTCCTGTTGCGGATTCTGGCAGAAGAACAAGTAACGTGTAACGGCGATCCGATTACAGCACTTGACGCATTCACCTTAGCACCTGAAGAAATACAATACAAGCTTTAAAGTTTGCCAATGTTTCAACTTAATAGGCTAGTTTCCACCATCAATAAATTGCAAATCTATTTAGTCCATCAGTTAGAGTATTGCAAAATAATGGACACGTATTTTTTGTTTTTGTAAATTAACGAATATTGACAAAGATAAAACGCATCAAAACTCAGGAGTGGGGGCTCGTGACGTCAAAACTCACTAAGAATGATACCAAAGTGATGTAATGGGAATTTTAAAAGCGTCGTATCTTCGTCAATGTTGGTTTATGTGACAAAAGAAAAATATTTTTTGATAATCTAAGTGACGGACTAATTAGATTTTTTCAGTTAACAAGCATGAACGATGGAGTCATATTAGATGTCGCCTCTCAATTGTATTACTTTGATAGTCGTTTTACGATTACTCAGATGTACGGTCGGACAGCAAATCTAAAAGGTATCCCGGTTCAACTAAAATGTACCACCCGATCAAAGTTGATGAAAAGATTAGGATGAAGCCCCTTCAATCATCTGCCTCTAGCTACCTCCATCTCATACCTACCCATACTGAAGTACGGGTTAAGCAATACTGCTTATGAGTTAGCGGTGACAGCTGACTGAAGACACGCTGAACCAACAACAAATAAATTCAACTAAAGACAGGAGATTGATGATTATGATGATGATGATGATGATGATGATGATGATAGTGGTAGAACAGTCCCAAGATCTTACCTGCTGCTAGGAGAACTTTTAGCATAATCAAGTCTCCCTTAACGATGGCCAGGTTCAACAAGCTGCTCTGCTCCGGACACTCATACTTGAGTCGGGTTGTTTGCTTCTGTATTGTATCCATTATATTTGGGTCGCCTGCAAGAAGCATGTCTTTTAATAGAAAAATATATTCATCATGGACTAGTACTAGAAAGAGCTATCTGCAATTTCAGTGAGATAGGTACTACTTCCGCTACTTGAGCTACACAGACAAGTTTTGTAAAAGTGTTAATTATTTAAAAGAATAGAATGTTGCACAACACTAGAAAATTCTCCTGTAATGTGGGTGCATTACAGACATCTATCGTTCATATTTAAATACTTAATTTAATCTCATTTAATTAATTCAGCAGAAATAAGCTTTTGCTGCTTGTGTGTTTTTCTATCATCATCTAATATGTGTCACAGTGTATGTTATTGAATTTCTCTGAAATGGCATGACCATTCTAATTATTTTTTTTAAGTATATTTGGTAGGTCTGAGAATTGGTTGTAGGCTATTTATTAGTCTCACACATACTCATTAAACATTCTGCGAAGTCGCTGGCAACAGTTAGTTTTTCAATATTTATTATAGTAACTACATTATATTAAAAACAATTGCTGTCAACTGGATATGTGCCCAAGAGATGGCAGCGTGGCATCACTTTAGCCTCTGGCCAAGGTAAAATCATGCCCTTGTTGAATTTAATTTAGTTTACAATGTTTTTCAGGCAGTACTGATCCGCAGATCATACTAGTAATGTCAAAAAAATTAGACATTAATGGTTTTGCTCGGCTTCATAAGTCATCCGAAATGGATTACTTACCGGAAGTATCAACTAAATGAAGCTGTGTGATTTGCTGCAATTGTTTCTAAAATCCAACTTCGATGGATCATGCAAAACAGTGAAAAAAGCAAGAAATGGTGCAACTCAAAATATCCTTACCGCTTAAGATGGAAAATCGCAAGCGGCTCATGGCATTCAGACCTCTGGACTTGATCTTGTTGATGAGAAACAGTAAATGATCCATATCCTGGAAATTAAGGTGTCATTCATAATGATGGTGACTACAAAGTTGGTTTAAGTGCAGTAAGAATCCCACACTCCTCGGTTTTATCCTCAAAGACAGAGTGCTTTCTCACATTACCCCAGTAATCTTATTTTCTTCTGGGGGGGGGGGGGGGCAAAAACAAAAAATTACATTAGTATTTATTAGAATCTTTCATTTCTAGATAAACACTCTACGTTATTTAAAAACCATCCTCCCAGTATTATTTTTTCCAATCCAGCAATTTATATACGGGCTATAATTCTACATTGCCACCTCCAGCCACTCACATCTTTATCCATTTCCATCTTAGCTCTGAAAGTCGGCAACAGCTTCAGATACCAAATTGATCTCAGCACCGGAGAAGAGTCGGGCCAATTTCTGTAATTAGGAATGGAAAATTTAAAAAATCTATTAGTTAACCTGTATAAAATCTGATAAGTGACGGATAATGAAGAAGAAGCAACCAATTTACTTTTAGAACTCTGAGAAATTCGATGGAGGTATGGTGATGCAACATAGTAATGAAATACTACGAAGGATTTATAAGTCCTGTAACCCGCTTCACACTTATTTTAATTTATAAGTAGGTACTTTTTTTAATCCAACAATAAGTTAAGTAATCTCTATTCCTTTTTAAATTATATTCCATTACTTTATTGATTTAGTTTGTTTATACTTGATTTGGATTGTAATCGTATCTCAATTTATTGTAATGTACTTATGTAGTTTTTTAATCATTTTTATTTTATTAAGTAAAATAAAAAAAGCTGTTAAGATTATGAACACATTTTTGAATGGGTAGTTGGGAACATGTCACAGTGACAGCTGTTTTTAGATAATCAGACCATTATCTTTTCGGTGAACGTGGACCTTAGTAATTGTGACGTATTTACACGCACTGTGGACTTGTAATCACCTTACGGAACCAATATTGTAAATAGGTCGTTGGTGTGCCTTACCTAATAAATAAATAAATAAGTTAATCTCTGATTTTACACATTTTGAACGCAAAAGCAAATTCTCTTTTAAAAAACGGCTAAAACAACGCCTGGCTTTCATGTACCTAAAGAATCCATTAAAAGAACTTATAATATTTAGATATAAAAGTAAAATTCTAAGAAAGACGAGCTATAAATAGAATACATGAAAGGGACCTAAAAGCTTTATCTGCAAAGCTTAACAGATAAAACCTGATTTTCAGAACATTTGGCATTTATACAGCACTCTCAAATATAATATCTTAGAAAGTAATACTTACAGAAAATCTTCTTTCCAAAATATTATTATTATCCGGATCTACTGCGTACCTCCGTTGCTTGCAAACAAGGGGCTCAATAAAAAGGGAGGGTCTTTAGGGGTGGGCCAAAGACAATACAATTATATGGGGAGGAATCGAATGGAATACTCGACGTGGGGATGGACAATCGAATCGGATAATCGTGGTCGGGTATTGTTACCCAATAAGGATTTAATAAATGTTATGTACCTATAAATTAATTAAAGAAAGGAACACAAAAATAGTACAAAGGTGATGCTTAATAGGTGTAGAAATAAAAATATAATATAAATATTCATGAACACTAAAAATTGTATTTCGAACCAAAGAACGGGCAAAACGCAAAATGAATTTTCATCAAAATCATCATTGAATCATCAACTTTCATCAAAATCATGCAATTTGCACTGGCCTAGCCTGCAAATTGCAAAAAACGTAAGAAAATTTGAATTTCGCGGGCTCCGAGGGCTGTCCCTCGGAGCTCGTAAAGGTCGAGGAACGACTTTGACTTTGAAAACATCTGATGCTCCAGAATAGCCCGCGAAATTCAAACTTTCTTACGTTTTTTGCTATTTGCAGGCCAGTACTTGGTTGTTTGTTGATGAGAATATCGTTCGCGACTGTAAGACGTATGTAGTTTCAGAATTATCATCATCAAAGTCATCAATACAGCCCTCCAAGTTCACAAGGGATGAGAAAAGACTTTAACCTTTGAAAATTTGTTCCTTGACCTTCATCATTTTTATTACCTTTATCGACTGAGCCCTTTCACCTTAATGAGTATTTCTATGAGTTTTACTGTTGATTATACTGAATATCCAGTAACTATTCTATTCGAATGTTAAAAAAAAACAAACGCCTCTGGTTTATGGTATAGTACAAGACGATACGGCGTAACTCGGCGCGCGGCGAGGCGGTGCGGCGGCGCGGCTTCATCGATCCATGGAGTAGCAAGGACGTAGCGAGGTACCCCCTCCCCCCTGTAAGATGCAGTAATGCTCACAAACCGTAAAGTAATATTACTATGTATAGGTAGCCTGTTAATAAACAAAAACAAAGTAGATTCTATTTCGCCAGAGAATTTTATAAGATTGAAATAAGAATGATTGAATCTTGATTTGAATCTTGCTTATGCAGCGTTTATTTACCTTAGAAAATTCAAAACTCGTGGTTTTTTTAAGACTGCCCCTCCCCCACCACCAACAAAATCCTAGCTACTACGCCCTTGCGGAGTAGTATTTGTTTTGTAGAAAAGAAAATGTCTCCTGCTAAATGCACGTCGCCGACGGTCTTTGGATGAAAAACCCGGTACTCCATCTTATAATTTTTAACATCTAAATACAAATTATGTTTTTGTAGAATTTTGGGATTAAATTATTGGGGAAAAAGCTAGACAGATGACATGAGACGTGATTAAATGACATGAGAGTTACAAATCAATTTAAGCGTTTAGCAGTAAAACGTTTGGATTGCGCGGGGTTTCCCCTTTTTTTTCCTAAAGACCAAAGTGTGGGCGTGCCAAAGAACGAGTGTAAAAAAAAATCGGGCGTTCATAAAAATATATTGAGGAAGGTAATGGCTCGTTCAAATTTATTGTTTTTGATAGTTTTAAATCAACAAAATGAAGATAATACTGTTAATGCAAATTATAGGATTTTAATAAATCGTCCGGTTGGTGAGACTGTCGAAGGTTATTGCTTCCCTCTGGCAGACTGGCAAAGATGTTCCAAGGGAGCCCGCGAAATTCAAATGTTCTAACGTTTTTTGCAATTTGCTGGCCAGTCACTGTGCTAGGTTTTTTGTTTATGAAAATATGATTCACGACTGTAAGACGTGATGTAGTTACAACATTATCAATACAACCCTCCAAGTTCATGTATCTCGATTGAATAACTATTTCTTATGTTCATACAGGTCTAGGAATGACTCGAACGTTTAAAAACAAAATGGCGGATTTTTTGCCGCTAAATTGTAGTTCCTGAATTTTATTTTTCAACTAAAACGCATCGAGTCAAAATCAAAATCAAAGCATTTATTTCAAGTAGGCCAATTACAGGCACTTTTGAATTGTCGAAACAAAGATGACATTTAAATGTAGCTACAGTCCCAGTCACAAGACATAAAAACTGTGAAAGTACTGTAGTTGCCCATTCCTTAGCGTAGATCGCTATGGAGAAGAACAGGCAAGAAACTCCATGGACACTCTTTTAAATCAAATGATTGTTACAAAATCTTGGTTAAGTACATCATTCATGTTGAGATGGTAAATTATGTGAGAACAATGTAGCAAGAAGTGCACGTTAAAAGTGTCCATAGTAAAAATAAAATAATTCAGCATTCAAATAAGCCATGGCAACTAAGAGATGACCAGTCACAACTGACAGCGCCCGTTCACGAAAGCTGACGCATGGATCAGCACCATTCAGCTCAACAATTTTGAAGGGAACTAAATGGTCCGACACACGCGCCACCATCAGCGAGACATTTGAGTGAGCATGGCATACTCTCAACCGCCAGGGCACATTCAAGTCAAAAACTAAAGTACTTAGGTAGGTTTCCAAGAATGAGAGCTTTCTAGTATATAGTACTCACACAATATGGGCTATGCGATTATATAATACTAAAGAGATTGAATCTATACAATGCAAAGATAGTTGTACAATCTTCAGCAGCTCCAACAATACCATTTAACGCTATCAATTTTTGCGCCCCTGTCCTTGTGGAGCAGGACCAGCATTGAACCAAGCATTTTTATCAGCGATATAATCGCTCAACTTGTAATATGCTTGCTTACATAGTGTGCGTTAAATGCATGTTTTAAGTTTAGTCTCATGAATGAGACTAAACTTGAAACATGCATGCTTGAACTGAAGTTCAAGAATACTTTGTGGAATTTTATTATAGCATCTCAAACAGTACCCCATGAAAGATGAGTCTACTTTAGCGAGTCTAACTAGCGTTTGCCGCAATCGGGAAAGTTTCTACATAAGCCTAAAAAGCTTTCAATAGTATATTGTGTGACAAGGAATAAAACGTGTCCCTTCGTCCAGCATACTCACCATGGAATCCTGATATTTCATGAATGTCAAAAAACTGTTCTGAAATAGTGCTAAATAGTGCCCAAAGGAAAAAAATAGTGCTCTTGTACTTGCGAAGTTATAGCCATAGTTCGATGAGTATGCTGGACGAAGGTTTCGCCCAGCATACTCACCTCCGTCCGGAGAATCTGTATACGCTTCAAACATAATTCATACTTCAAAAAATAGTTCCCAAATAGTGCCAAACGGTGCCCAAAAAGAAAAAACAGTGCTCGAATAACTTCGGAGTTATAGGCTTCGTTCAGTGAGTATGCTGGGCGTAGGTTCTACGCCCAGCATACTCACCTCAGTGCGCGAATATCGAACGAGCTATAGGTACAATTTACGTCTCAAAAAATTGTGCTTGAAATAGTGCCCAATATCAGTCCAATTTTTGCTTGACTTTTGACCTAGAAAACCATTAAATTTGATTGTAAACTTCTACATACATTACATTGAGTACAGTCGAATACAATATTATTAACTTTCTTTCTAACAATTTTTGTCTTGTGTAAATTATTAATTGTCTATGTAAGGGAGTATTTACTTTAGAATCGCAATATTATTAATTACACATTATTTTAATAATACTTTATAATAATATGATTAAGCCTTCGCGCGTCGCATGGGACCCCGGTAGCTAGGAACAATGATTTTATATATTTTGTCTAGATCACGGCGCTTGAAGGATTAAGATATCAAATGAAGTAAATCATGCATGAAAAATAAAGTTGCTGTTATTAATGCTTACATTACAACTGACAAAATTATTCAAAATAATCATTTTCCGGATCAAGGACGGTACCACAACGTTTACGGAATTGACCTGTATTCCTCATGTGATAAAGTTCAATATAGTGTGGCAGTAATGGATGCACGTACGGTCAATAGGTATGGGGCTTACGACGCGCGGCGCCCGCGACGCAAATGAATATGTTTATGTTTAAATACTAGATGGCGCTGCCCTAACATCTTACGATTATTAGACAAGACTGATCTGTATTTTGAAGGTGATAAGGGTCCATTTTGTGTCACAAAGCGACGCGCGGCGCCCGCGACGCAAATGAATATGTTTATGTTTAAATACTAGATGGCGCTGCCCTAACATCTTACGATTATTAGACAAGACTGATCTGTATTTTGAAGGTGATAAGGGTCCATTTTGTGTCACAAAGCAATCGAAACGAACAAGCGCTTCTCAGTTTCTTTGTTTGTTTACTTCGTCGCACATCATTATAATAACGCCGGCTTTTGAGTTTGACTACATAGTGGGTTGCAAAACCAAACAATGTGTTGGTGATGTCATTATTTACCTATATAAAATTGTGTATCTAGTACGTAATCAATACAGGAGCTGCACCCAAATCAGTAAGTATATTTCAATTTATAATAGTGGCATTTAACTAAATTGATTTTACACTCATTCATTAATTGCACTGTAAAACTAGGTAGCAAGCGAGTTGTTTTTTACAAAAACACGTTCATTTTTTCGTTGAATATGACACTGTACACTTAAAATTAAGGACATGCTTAAGAAGTTTTAAAAATGGGTACCTACTTAGTTACTTTTTTAAAGGTTTGATGTAGGTAGGTACACACATAATAACGTAATGTAACTTGTTTGTTTATCTAATTGGATCTCAAATACCTATTTATATACCTACTTCTGCGGAGGCCTGGTTTTATCCTCCAATTCTACTGGAAATGAAACACTGTCTTATTTGCTAGGATATAATTTACTTTTCTTCAATTTTTTTATTACAAGCTTGTCCTCGTTACCCGTCAGGATCTGTTCTCGTCTTAAGTTCACGTTAGTTACATTTCAATATCGAAATAGGTAGAATCAGTCAGCGCGAGCGTCGGTAGTAAGTATAAACGTAACTATAGAATTAACACAGATGTATTTTTTAGATAATATGACGTGAAGTGAAGACTATTACCGATTGTCATCCGGCGAATGCACTTAAACTTTTAAGTGTCGTCAACCTATTCATCACATTTTCTATGGGAGTTGTGACTTCGGGAAATCGTCTTCAGCCTCGTGTTTTGCCCCTTCGCTATTTATAATAGAAATCACGCTAAAATAATGGAAAACACGTAAGTGCTTAAGTATTTATTTATTTATTTATTTATTTATTTAAACTTCATGTACAATAGTGGTACATAGGCGGACTTAATGCCACAAGGCATTCTCTACCAGTCAACCATTGGGTCAAATAGACAGTATTGTGATAGAGTACAATAAAAATAAAAAGAAACATACCATCTTGTAATCCTAAAATAAACACATAAATAGGTACCTACATACTAATACATAAATAAGAATACAAAATAAACTAATATATATAAATACAAACGAATAGTCCGAAATACGAGAAATCTTTTGATATAATTACGACTCTATGAATGACTATATGGTAAACAACTCAGACCGACTTTAAATAAAACTTCCGAACTGCTCTTTTGAAAGCCAATTTGCTTTCGGCTTTTTTAATGCCAAGGGGTAGCGCGTTCCAGAGTTTTATAGTGGAGATAGCATAAGAAGAGGACATAAAACCAGTACGGTGAGAGGGAATTTGAAGGATTAGGTTTTTGGAAGCTCGAAGGTTCCGACTGTGAGAACTACCCAACACCTTAAAATACGTTTTTAAATATTCAGGAGCGCATGGATCATTCATGGTGGTGAAAAGCAAGCAGAGAGATCTGAGGGATCTCCTGAGTCTGATAGGCAGCCATTTCAGCTGAGAGCGGTAAGAAGAGATATGATCATATTTACGAAGGCCAAAAATGAAACGAATGCAATTGTTGAGAAGACGATCCAATTTGCTAAGAAGTTCTTGGGTTAAATCAGAGTAACAAACATCAGCATAGTCGATAATGGGAAGCACAAGCGCCTGGACTAAAGTGGTTTTAGTGCTAGATGGGAGAAAATGTTTAAATCTATAGAGAGACCGCAGCGAGTAAGTGACTTTCTGGCTAACCTGGGCCACCTGCTTATTCCAGCTGAGAGTACCGTCAATGTACAGTCCCAAGTCTTTTACGTGAGGTGAAAGAGGTATAATGCTGTTGTCGAACATAAGCGGTACCAGCCGGCCAGAGTCCAAATTTCTGAGGTAGTACGAGCTACCAATGAGAATGGCTTGGCATTTCCCGACGTTGATAGCAATCCCAAATCTGCCAGACCACTCTCCGATAGCTCGGAGATCAGCATTAAGTGCCGAGATGCAACGATCAAGGTTGGCAATGTCCGATTGAGCGTACAGTTGCAGGTCATCAGCATACAGATGGTAAGAGCACTTGAGGATAGTGGTAATAGAATTTATAAATAACGAAAATAAGAGAGGAGAGAGTATACCGCCTTGTGGAACGCCAGAAACCAGGTCGCACCAGTCGGAGTAATCCTGATCGGCACGCACCGCTTGCTGGCGACCACGAAGATATGAAGAAAACCAATCACGTGACAACGAAGAGACTCCAATTTGAGACAGTATGGCGAGGAGAATGTCGTGGTCAACGGCATTAAAAGCGTTGGAAAAATCTATTAAAACCAATACCGTGACCCTCGAATTCTCCAAGCCATCTCTAATATCTTCTGTGACCTTAAGCAAGGCTGAGGCTGTGCTGTGGCCAGGCCGAAAACCAGATTGGAATTCTGACAACAGGCTATTCTTATGAACGTGGGACGCTATTTGCCGCAGAGCCGCTGCTTCAAGGATCTTTGAGAGGAAAGGGAGAATGGATATAGGTCTGAAGTGATTTGGCAAACTGGGACTGGGAATCTTTGGAAGAGGGATAATGTAAGCCTTACGCCACAAAGCAGGAAACACACCGGTATACAGAGAAAAATTTATAATGTGAGTAACAATTGGAATTAAGTTATCAATCATTAAAGATAACACTACTCTGCTGATCCCATCACAGCCCACAGCCTTAGACTTAATTGACGTAAACAATTTTAAGACCTCGACGTTAGTCACGGGAGAGAAAGAAAAAGAGTCAGGAGGTAACAACGGCTTGGAAGCAATGTCATGAATAGTTTGGTTCCTGACACCAACTGAAAGCGAGGCTGACGCTGCGAAATGATTATTAAGAACGTTTAAGGACAGACTGGAAGGTAAAATACTAGAGGAGGACTTAGATATGCCAAGCGATTTTAGAAACTTCCAAATTTCAGCCGGTGAAGAATTGTGGACATTTTCACAAATGTATCGGCGTTTAGATGCCCTTACCATCTGATTGCATCGGTTTCTAGCCAACTTGTACAGGCTCCAGTTCTCCTCACTGCGATCCCGTCTATATCTTCTGAAGGCCCTGTCACGCCGTCTCATAGCCATCCTGACTCCAGGGGTTATCCATGGAGCCGGAGGGCGCTTAACACGGACGGCCCTCAGTGGCGCATGCGCGTCTATGAGCTGGAGAACAGACTTATTAAATATTTCGACTTTCTCCTCCACCGTTGATGATTGGACAAGATCGTCCCAATCAAGAGCCTGTGCATCAGCATTGAGTTTTTCCTTATCCAACCTCGCAAAGTTCCGCATAAAAACAATAGCAGGCCGCTGCTTAGGGGGTCTTATTTTGTAAGAGAGATAAATTAAGTCGTGTCTAGATAGCCCAGAAGCAGCGACCTGACCGTGGTTAGCAACTAAATCAGCAGAAGAAGCAAGTATGAGATCGAGCCAGGAGTCGCTTGAGTCAAAGTTATGATGTGTCGGACTAAGCGTGAGGAGTGACATACTCGACGACTCCAGGATCGCTCTCAACCTACGTGACCTAGGATTGTCTTTCGAAAGATCGGTGTTAAAGTCACCCATAACTATGTGATGTTTGTACTCTGAGGAAACAGATTCAAAAAGAGATTCCAGACTGGAGAAGTAATCAGTAGTAGGTGGGCAGTAAACAACTCCTAGAACGGCCTTGACCCCTTTTACAACAATTTCCAGAACTAAGAACTCGGCGTTGGCATTATAGAAAGGAGGTGAAGAAGATAGAATTTTGTAAGGGATGTTACATCGTAAATAAATGGCAACGCCACCAGCTCTTTTCCCCGTCCGGTCATTGCGAATTAAGATAAAGCCTGGTAGAGAGTAAAAAGTAGAGGGAAGTTCGGGTTTTAGCCAACTTTCAGACACTAATATGGCATGTACATTAACATCACCGAACAAATCCAACATCTCAGAATGATGCTGGGGAATACTCTGAGCGTTAACATGACACACATTAAAACAATTATTAAATCGCTGGCACTCGCTACTTAGAAAACTATTAACGGAAAGAGAATTGTCAAGGGATGAAAAAGTCGCGGAAGAACTATCGCAAGAAAAAAATGACTCGTCATCAGACATATTACTATAAATGTTAATAAATAATATAAGCTAAAATATAATAAAAAAGATAGAAATGATAAAATTCAATAAAACTAACTGAATTTTGTAAATTGCATAACCTGCCGGCTGACTGTTACAAAACTAAAATAAAACCGTTTAAAAAAAATAAAATAAAAACAAGACAAGTAAAACTAATGCGCGTTTCCGAACGCAACAAAACAATTCAAGACACTGACAACTGACATGTGACAGTGACATAACGAATACAAAATAAGATAAACATAAAATCTAAAAAGTAAAAAGTGTCGGTAAACGAACAAAGTTACTGTCAGTAATTATTACTATTAAACGAACAGAAAAACTAGAAGGATGTGAAGCAAACAACACGGAAACATACAGTGTAAACAAAAATAAACGAGTTACTTCTTCCTTGTTGTCCGCCTTGACCGAGTGTGTGCCTGCGCCGGCGCCGGGCTTGTGTTATTCGAGCCAGGAATGGAGTCTGGTGGAACCTCATGATCCGACTTGCCATGCTCGGCTCCCAGCGCGATAACTTCCTCCACATTGAAAACCCGACGTCGTTTGCCATTGGGGAGCTTGATGTTGATGTTTCCGTCCATGGTCCACACATTTGTCACGCCGAACAACTTACGAGCTGTTGTAAAAGCAGACTGCCGCCGACGAGTGAGGAATTCAGAGACCACATAAGAAGTTCCCTTCAGTTTGGTCTTGGTCTTCCAGATCAGGCCTCTAATATCAGAGTCAGCAAACCGAAGCAGGACTGGTCTTGAGTGACCTTCTGAAGCCACGCCCATCCTGTGGCATACCGTCACTGAAGAGGGTGCCAGACCAGTTATGCCTAGATGACTATGCATAATGGACACCACGCTTTCTGGGAGTTTCTCATCAGGAGTCTCAGGCACACCGCCAAGCAGCAAGAACTTCCTCCTGTGACGCATTTCGATAACGTCTACACTCCTGCTTACCTCCGCAATCTGCAGCTGCAATGCATTGAGAACACTCAAGACATGCTCTTTGAAAGTAGCAAAATCCTTGTGAAGCCCGCTCAAGTCTGCTCCAGGTGATGATGCCTTCAGGTGCTCTTCAAAATCAGCCATCCGCTGGTTGAGAGATGTTATTGCCAAGCGATGAGTCTCCGCAATGTCAGCAATAGAGCTCATGATAGTGAGTTATAGTGACTTGTAGTGACAGTGGGGTCAAAGTTCAAGTGACAGTTCAAGCCAGCAAGTAAATGCAATTATCACTGTTTAGGACATATGTATGTTACTGCCCACACAATATGTGCTTAATGGTATGGATTTACACTAAACCCGGTAGGAATATTTATTTATATTTATAAAAATACTATTAAAGTCGAAAATAAATTTAGAGAGGATGTGTTTACTTTTATGCACCTACCCGCGAAAAAAAGTAAGTTAAGTACCTTTAGAGGAAGGCTGGAGCCTGTCATACCTATATTAAATTATTTAAATACGTGTTATTTTCAGATTATCTTGAAGACACAATGTTTACCACGTTAGAAGACAACTTTTTCTGACTCGTACTGCGTGAGCGGTGGGGCCCGTTATGTTTTTTACATCTATAGTTGGTATTTTCAGGTAATATAGGTAGTATAAGTACACAAGTGTTCATAATGTTATTGATGTTGATTTATATGTTAGTTAGTTAGTTGTTATTTCATATTATGTTAATATTGAAAACAAATGGCATAATAATTTGTGATAATTCTTGTGAATCTAACGACATGGATCAGCAAGGAAAACGAGGGCCTAAACCAAAGGTTTCATTAGAAACGCAAAAATTAGTAATTTCAGAATTCAAAGATGACTTTTTTAAAAATATTCCTTCCGCAAATGACTCAATTTATAAACAAATTCAAACACGGTTAAATTACAAAATGAGTATTAAATCAATCATATTAAGCATAAAACGAAATTACGAATACTTTTTTGGTGTTGATAAAAAAGAAATAATTCGTAATAATGATTCTAATTTGATAAATCAAAAGTCTACATCGTCATCAAACGAAAGCATTAATAGTGTTTCGGAGAACACCAGTACGCATACATTTTATATGGATACAATAACTTGGGATAGTGTTAAGCCTCAAAGGTATTTTTATCACCGAAATAGCAAAATCGCCCCTGGTAGTCTGTATAATGTCAGACGTAAATTAAAACCAAACCAATGGACTAATGTAATTCAAATGCATCTATGGAATGAAATAAGATCTTTATGCACTTGGTGTTTTAAAAATAATATTGTGAAAGACAATTACGAAATCAAATGCACAGGATATTGTAATCAATGTCACGCAAAAATAATTATAACAACTAACTTAGAAACGGAAAATTTAATTAAACTAGAATGTTGCATAATTAATGAAAATAAAAAGTACTCTCATAACACCAGTAAAAAAAACCGATTACGGTATTACCAAATAAGGGAATTAGGTGAAAAATTACAACACGAAGCAGCAGCTTCTATAAGATATAAATTAGCCTCAACTTTAATGAAGAAAAATGACAAGGAACCTCCAGTATTGCCAAAATTACAAACACTACATCGAATTAAACATGAAAATAAAAAAGTTGATGTTTTCCATCCCAACCCAATATTGTCACTTACTTGTATGTGTGTTTCACCACCTTTTGATAAATGTGTTAGATATGTTTCTGCTTTTCCATTTTATACATTTTACTGGACGGACGATCAAAAGAATTATTATAAAAAATGCCAAAAAGAGTTTAATTATATTAGAGTTTCTATAGACGCAACAGGTTCTATATTTAATAAAAATCTTCGGCCTGTCGTCAATGAACACACACAACTATCTCAAGAGTCGCAAAGTCCTATATTTTTGTATGTTATGATGACAGATACAACCGTTAAAAGTAGCGTGCCAATTTCACAGTGTATATCAGAAAGTCACTCTTTAGATACTATTGCTAGCTGGTTACAATCTTGGTTGGCTAATGGAAAACCTCCAAATGAAGTAGTAACTGATGATTCCGCAGCTTTAGTAGGTGCGGTGGTAAAAGTATTTTGTGGTTATAAATCCACCTCTGACTACTTAAATACATGTTTTAATATTTTAGAAAATAGAACCAAAAAAATTCCAACCTGTTATGTTCGGCTTGATACTTCGCATTTCATAAAAACATTGTACAATCAAAGTATTTTCAAAAATATAGACACTAGAGTAACAAAATTTTTTGTTGATTGTATGATTCTGATTAAAAAATGTGTTTCATACGGAGAGGTAAAGAAAATTATAGAAAATGTTTATATTATAGCAAATAATAAACACCGCGGCAGTAGAAATGGAAATTTAACACGGTGTGAAACGGCGATTTTAGAATTAAAAAACCGGATCAAAACTAATTTGCAGGAATGTGAAATACAAAATGTAGATTCGGAAAATCACGTTCCAATTAAACATTCTTTATGGGAGGGATTAGATAAAGAAGAAAACCCGCTTCTGAAAATGTATAAAGATCTTGAGGAGAAAGAAGATTTAATTAAACAATTGTGTGATCAAGAAACTGAAATCGAAAATATTTATTACTTGCCGGAAATAAAGGACACTTTGATTAGGATTCTTAAAAAACTTCCACTATGGGGAAATATAATGATGACTTATTTTAACAGTAATTATTGTACTCCAACCAGTTCAAATGTAGAAAGTTATATGAAAGACGTAAAAAAGTTATTTTTTAAAACAAATTCAAATAAGTACCGCGTAGATGAGTTTATTATTAAACACGAGCCTTTGATAACCGGTTCCATACGCTTAGCCAAAAGTGACTTGATTGATGTTCAAGAAGGAACTGAAAATATTGTCGATGAAAAAAATGAAATAAGTGACCATAACACACCACAAATAAATACTCTCGTCAATGATGAATCATTTTATGAAAACTCAATTTTTAGGAGCGAACCAAATTATATTGAAGACTGGCGGGGACTGGTGTCTAAACAGAAGAAAAATAAAAAACGAATCAATCGTCGTACAAAATTACATATTTTACAAAACGGCAGTGTTTCTACTTCAGGAACATACAGATTCACGTTTATTAATACGTGTGCTTTTGATTCCGTGGTCCAAAGTTTTTCAATTGCATATTTAGATAGACCTAATATTAGAAAATATATCAATGATAAAAAAAACGATCTTTCACAACTGACCAGAAGTTTGATCACGTATGACAATCTAAAGAAAATCACTAAGAAGGCTAGAAAACCAAAAGATATTTACACTACTCGTTCTAAGGTATTGGCTAAAATATATGATACTGTGGAATCCGATTTTAGTAGTTGCAAAAATTGTGAGTGTAATGTAACTTTTATAATAGATAACATACAAAGTTATGGTTTTTATAGTGCTAATAGATACTTAAATTATACAAACCAGAACTGTGAAATCAATAAAGGTTCTGGCACAAAATGTAGTTGGATTCCAATAAATGTAAACATATTGACGACTCAAGGTATTGGAGCCCTTAATGAAGCTCTATTAGTAAATGATACTGAAAGGAACAACATATATACAAAAAGAAACTGTATAATTTCCTTTTTACAATTTTTCAAGATATTAATTTTATTGGCTGCAAATGACTGTTTTTATTCAGACAAACACACAATGCAATGAAGTAATAGACTTCATTTACGCTTAAAGTTTCATTCATGTATTATTATTTATAAAATATATAATAATGCATTTAATCGAAAGTTTTTGACATGTGAGAAAATACCATAATTATTTCCAATAACATGAAGTCTACAATTAGAAAGTTTAATATTTTTGTCCAAAAACATGTGTCGACGACTGTACCCCATTTTACGTTAGTATGTAGAAGTTTACATTAAAATTTAATGGTTTTCTAAGTCAAAAGTCAAGCAAAAATTGGACTGATATTGGGCACTATTTCAAGCACAATTTTTGAGACGTAAATTGTACCTATAGCTCGTTCGATATTCGCGCACTGAGGTGAGTATGCTGGGCGTAGAACCTACGCCCAGCATACTCACTGAACGAAGCCTATAACTCCGAAGTTATTCGAGCACTGTTTTTTCTTTTTGGGCACCGTTTGGCACTATTTGGGAACTATTTTTTGAAGTATGAATTATGTTTGAAGCGTATACAGATTCTCCGGACGGAGGTGAGTATGCTGGGCGAAACCTTCGTCCAGCATACTCATCGAACTATGGCTATAACTTCGCAAGTACAAGAGCACTATTTTTTTCCTTTGGGCACTATTTAGCACTATTTCAGAACAGTTTTTTGACATTCATGAAATATCAGGATTCCATGGTGAGTATGCTGGACGAAGGGACACAATAAAACGAGGCGATTTCAGACTAGGGTGATTGGCTGACATCACTCGCAGTCTGAAATCGTGTTTCACCCTTTCTCACACCATATTTTTCATGATTACCTGCGTTCAAACGTCAAGATTCAGTGTCAGCAGCTTGTGAGAAATGAGTTCATTTCAAGCCGATGATGCGGAGAAGGTAAGACACACGCACGGTAAGACACACGCACGGTAAGACACACCCAAGGTAAGACACACGCACGTTTCTGCTCGCTGTATGAAGGTTTGTGGATTACAAATTCGCTAGCAGTTGTTTGCAGCATCGGCTTGAAATTAACTTGTTTCGTCTGGCTATAGACACTGAAACTTTAAGTTTCGATGCTGGTATCGTGAAAAAGTATATTAAGACTACTAATTTTCTTAGAGTAGTTTTTTCTTAGCCCATGATGTCATCGCTTTAAGATAAAACTTTGATCAATATTTTGGTTCATTATTAAGAAAGCTATAATATTTGTCTATTCTGTCGACTGTTTCAAGATCTTTCCATGACTTTTCATGGAACAGAAGAACTGTGTCGTCGGCAAACATTATGACATCGGGTTTGTTGATTGGAATATCCCACAGTTCATTGATATACACCAGGAATAGTTAGTGAGCAGTTCGTTGACCGAGGTAATATAGTTAGCCGGGTTGGTGTAACAAGGTGGTCTGTATGTCACTGTGAACTTAGCATCTCAAGTATTAGCATCTCACCAAATAACTTGAGTTCTGCTTGCATCCAGCATAGTTCCACAGTTCCTGATAGTTTATAACGACTGTTCAATTCATTTGCCCTGAAAAATCCAATTTTGAAAATGAGATGCCAACTTCACATATGACATCGCAGCATCTCATCATATTAAAGGTTTTTCAGAACCGAGGAGTTGTTTTAAACATAGTTCTATACCTCCTGATTGATTGTAACAATAGTTCTGTTGCTTTACCGTCAAAATAGCAATTTTGAAAATGAGATGCTAACTTCACATAACACGTCATAGCATCTCACAGAATATCAATGTTTTAACACCGATGAGTTTTATTAAGCATAGTTCTATACACCCTGATTGATTTTAAACATAGTTCCATCAATTTGCCGCCAAAGTCGCGACCCTACCGCGATTTCGAACGTGAGGTACTAAGTTTCTATATGACGTCATAGCATCTCACAGTATTTTCAGTGTTTAACACCGAGGAGTTGTATTAAGCATAGTTCTATACACCCTGATTGATGTTAAGCATAGTTCCGTCAATTTGCCGCCAAAGTCGACACCCCAACGCGATTTCGAACCTATAAAATATATGGTTACCATTAACTAACAGTTCACCCCAGCATCTCAGTTGTTTTCATTACCAATGCTATAAAAACGCCTACTACTGCTGTAGGACACACCACGCTACAAGTTTTAGCGAAAAACCAAGATAAAAAAATGCTGACCGGTTACTGACAGTTCTGCCCAGCATCTCAGCCGTTTTCGTTACCTACGCTATTAATACATCTACTACTGCAGTATAACGGTTTCAGGACACACCACACTACAAGTTTTAGCGAAAAAACAAAAAAAAAAAAATGGTGACCGTTTACTGACAGTTCTGACAGGCATCTCAGCCCTTTTCGTTACCTACGCTATACATACGTCCAATACTGTCTTATTCCGCTTACAAAACCACACCACACTACAAGCTTAAGCGAAAAACTAAAAAACAAGGTGACCGTTTACTGACAGTTCTGCCCAGCATCTCAGCCGTTTTCGTTACCTATGCTATTCATACATCTACCACTGCAGTTTTACGCTTTCAGGACACACCACACTACAAGTTTTAGCGAAAAACCAAAATAAAATAAAAAATGGTGATCGTTCATTGACAGTTCTGCCCAGCATCTCAGCCGTTTTCGTTACCTATGCTATTCATACATCTACTACTGCAGTATAACGCTTTCAGGACACACCACACTACAAGTTTTTGCAAAAAACCAAAATAAAATAAAAAATGGTGATCGTTTACTGACAGTTCTGCCCAGCATCTCAGCCGTTTTCGTTACCTATGCTATTCATACATCTACCACTGCAGTTAAACGCTTTCAGGACACACCACACTACAAGTTTAAGCGAAAAACCAAAATAAAATAAAAAAATGGTGATCGTTTACTGACAGTTCTGCCCAGTATCTCAGCCGTTTTCGTTACCTATGCTATTCATACATCTACCACTGCAGTTTAACGCTTTCAGGACACACCACACTACAAGTTTTAGCGAAAAACCAAAATAAAATAAAAAATGGTGATCGTTTACTGAGAGTTCTGCCCAGCATCTCAGCCGTTTTCGTTACCTATGCTATTCATACATCTACCACTGCAGTTTAACGCTTTCAGGACACACCACACTACAAGTTTTAGCGAAAAACCAAAATAAAATAAAAAATGGTGATAGTTTACTGACAGTTCTGCCCAGCATCTCAGCCGTTTTCGTTACCTATGCTATTCATACATCTACCACTGCAGTTTAACGCTTTCAGGACACACCACACTACAAGTTTTAGCGAAAAACCAATATAAAATAAAAAATGGTGATCGTTCACTGACAGTTCTGCCCAGCATCTCAGCCGTTTTCGTTACCTATGCTATTCATACATCTACCACTGCAGTTTAACGCTTTCAGGACACACCACACTACAAGTTTTAGCGAAAAACCAAAATAAAATAAAAAATGGTGATCGTTTACTGAGAGTTCTGCCCAGCATCTCAGCCGTTTTCGTTACCTATGCTATTCATACATCTACCACTGCAGTTTAACGCTTTCAGGACACACCACACTACAAGTTTTAGCGAAAAACCAAAATAAAATAAAAAATGGTGATCGTTTACTGAGAGTTCTGCCCAGCATCTCAGCCGTTTTCGTTACCTATGTTATTCATACATCTACCACTGCAGTTTAACGCTTTCAGGACACACCACACTACAAGTTTTAGCGAAAAACCAAAATAAAATAAAAAATGGTGATCGTTTACTGAGAGTTCTGCCCAGCATCTCAGCCGTTTTCGTTACCTATGCTATTCATACATCTACCACTGCAGTTTAACGCTTTCAGGACACACCACACTACAAGTTTTAGCGAAAAACCAAAATAAAATAAAAAATGGTGATCGTTTACTGAGAGTTCTGCCCAGCATCTCAGCCGTTTTCGTTACCTATGCTATTCATACATCTACCACTGCAGTTTAACGCTTTCAGGACACACCACACTACAAGTTTTAGCGAAAAACCAAAATAAAATAAAAAATGGTGATCTTTCACTGACAGTTCTGCCCAGCATCTCAGCCGTTTTCGTTACCTATGGTGTTCATACATCTACCACTGCAGTTTAACGCTTTCAGGACACACCACACTACAAGTTTTAGCGAAAAACCAAAATAAAATAAAAAATGGTGATCGTTTACTGAGAGTTCTGCCCAGCATCTCAGCCGTTTTCGTTACCTATGCTATTCATACATCTACCACTGCAGTTTAACGCTTTCAGGACACACCACACTACAAGTTTTAGCGAAAAACCAAAATAAAATAAAAAATGGTGATCGTTTACTGACAGTTCTGCCCAGCATCTCAGCCGTTTTCGTTACCTATGCTATTCATACATCTACCACTGCAAATTAACGCTTTCAGGACACACCACACTACAAGTTTTAGCGAAAAACCAAAATAAAATAAAAAATGGTGATCGTTTACTGAGAGTTCTGCCCAGCATCTCAGCCGTTTTCGTTACCAATGCTATTCATACATCTACCACTGCAGTTTAACGCTTTCAGGACACACCACACTACAAGTTTTAGCGAAAAACCAAAATAAAATAAAAAATGGTGATCGTTTACTGAGAGTTCTGCCCAGCATCTCAGCCGTTTTCGTTACCTATGCTATTCATACATCTACCACTGCAGTTTAACGCTTTCAGGACACACCACACTACAAGTTTTAGCGAAAAACCAAAATAAAATAAAAAATGGTGATCGTTTACTGAGAGTTCTGCCCAGCATCTCAGCCGTTTTCGTTACCTATGCTATTCATACATCTACCACTGCAGTTTAACGCTTTCAGGACACACCACACTACAAGTTTTGGCGAAAAACCAAAATAAAATAAAAAATGGTGATCGTTTACTGAGAGTTCTGCCCAGCATCTCAGCCGTTTTCGTTACCAATGCTATTCATACATCTACCACTGCAGTTTAACGCTTTCAGGACACACCACACTACAAGTTTTAGCGAAAAACCAAAATAAAATAAAAAATGGTGATCGTTTACTGAGAGTTCTGCCCAGCATCTCAGCCGTTTTCGTTACCTATGCTATTCATACATCTACCACTGCAGTTTAACGCTTTCAGGACACACCAAACTACAAGTTTTAGCGAAAAACCAAAATAAAATAAAAAATGGTGATCGTTTACTGACAGTTCTGCCCAGCATCTCAGCCGTTTTCGTTACCTATGCTATTCATACATCTACCACTGCAGTTTAACGCTTTCAGGACACACCACACTACAAGTTTTAGCGAAAAACCAAAATAAAATAAAAAATGGTGATCGTTTACTGAGAGTTCTGCCCAGCATCTCAGCCGTTTTCGTTACCTATGCTATTCATACATCTACCACTGCAGTTTAACGCTTTCAGGACACACCACACTACAAGTTTTAGCGAAAAACCAAAATAAAATAAAAAATGGTGATAGTTTACTGACAGTTCTGCCCAGCATCTCAGCCGTTTTCGTTACCTATGCTATTCATACATCTACCACTGCAGTTTAACGCTTTCAGGACACACCACACTACAAGTTTTAGCGAAAAACCAAAATAAAATAAAAAATGGTGATCGTTCACTGACAGTTCTGCCCAGCATCTCAGCCGTTTTCGTTACCTATGCGGTTCATACATCTACCACTGCAGTTTAACGCTTTCAGGACACACCACACTACAAGTTTTAGCGAAAAACCAAAATAAAATAAAAAATGGTGATCGTTTACTGAGAGTTCTGCCCAGCATCTCAGCCGTTTTCGTTACCTATGCTATTCATACATCTACCACTGCAGTTTAACGCTTTCAGGACACACCACACTACAAGTTTTAGCGAAAAACCAAAATAAAATCAAAAATGGTGATCGTTTACTGAGAGTTCTGCCCAGCATCTCAGCCGTTTTCGTTACCTATGCTATTCATACATCTACCACTGCAAATTAACGCTTTCAGGACACACCAAACTACAAGTTTTAGCGAAAAACCAAAATAAAATAAAAAATGGTGATCGTTTACTGAGAGTTCTGCCCAGCATCTCAGCCGTTTTCGTTACCAATGCTATTCATACATCTACCACTGCAGTTTAACGCTTTCAGGACACACCACACTACAAGTTTTAGCGAAAAACCAAAATAAAATAATAAATGGTGATCGTTTACTGACAGTTCTGCCCAGCATCTAAGCCGTTTTCGTTACCTATGCTATTCATACATCTACCACTGCAGTATAACGCTTTCAGGACACACCACACTACAAGTTTTAGCGATAAACCAAAATAAAATAAAAAATGGTGATCGTTTACTGACAGTTCTGCCCAGCATCTCAGCCGTTTCTGTTACCTACGCTATAAATACGTCCAATACTGCAGTATTCCGCTTTCAAAACCACACCACACTACAAATTTTAGCGAGAAAAACCAAAATAAAATAAAAAATGGTGATCGTTTACTGAGAGTTCTGCCCAGCATCTCAGCTGTTTTCGTTACCTATGCTATTCATACATCTACCACTGCAGTTTAACGCTTTCAGGACACACCACTCTACAAGTTTTAGCGAAAAACCAAAATAAAATAAAAAATGGTGATCGTTTACTGAGAGTTCTGCCCAGCATCTCAGCCGTTTTCGTTACCTATGCTATTCATACATCTACCACTGCAAATTAACGCTTTCAGGACACACCACACTACCAGTTTTAGCGAAAAACCAAAATAAAATAAAAAATGGTGATCGTTTACTGAGAGTTCTGCCCAGCATCTCAGCCGTTTTCGTTACCTATGCTATTCATACATCTACCACTGCAGTTTAACGCTTTCAGGACACACCACACTACAAGTTTTAGCGAAAAACCAAAATAAAATAAAAAATGGTGATCGTTTACTGAGAGTTCTGCCCAGCATCTCAGCCGTTTTCGTTACCAATGCTATTCATACATCTAACACTGCAGTTTAACGCTTTCAGGACACACCACACTACAAGTTTTAGCGAAAAACCAAAATAAAATAAAAAATGGTGATCGTTTACTGACAGTTCTGCCCAGCATCTCAGCCGTTTTCGTTACCTATGCTATTCATACATCTACCACTGCAGTATAACGCTTTCAGGACACACCACACTACAAGTTTTAGCGATAAACCAAAATAAAATAAAAAATGGTGATCGTTTACTGACAGTTCTGCCCAGCATCTCAGCCGTTTCTGTTACCTACGCTATAAATACGTCCAATACTGCAGTATTCCGCTTTCAAAACCACACCACACTACAAATTTTAGCGAGAATTTTTATTGAGACCATTTTTTATTTTATTTTGGTTTTTCGCTAAAACTTGTAGTGTGGTGTGTCCTGAAAGCGTTAAACTGCAGTGGTAGATGTATGAATAGCATTGGTAACGAAAACGGCTGAGATGCTGGGCAGAACTCTCAGTAAACGATCACCATTTTTTTATTTTATTTTGGTTTTTCGCTAAAACTTGTAGTGTGGTGTGTCCTGAAAGCGTTAAACTGCAGTGGTAGATGTATGAATAGCATAGGTAACGAAAACGGCTGAGATGCTGGGCAGAACTCTCAGTAAACGATCACCATTTTTTATTTTATTTTGGTTTCTCGCTAAAACTTGTAGTGTGGTGTGTCCTGAAAGCGTTAAACTGCAGTGGTAGATGTATGAATAGCATTGGTAACGAAAACGGCTGAGATGCTGGGCAGAACTCTCAGTAAACGATCACCATTTTTTATTTTATTTTGGTTTTTCGCCAAAACTTGTAGTGTGGTGTGTCCTGAAAGCGTTAAACTGCAGTGGTAGATGTATGAATAGCATAGGTAACGAAAACGGCTGAGATGCTGGGCAGAACTCTCAGTAAACGATCACCATTTTTTATTTTATTTTGGTTTTTCGCTAAAACTTGTAGTGTGGTGTGTCCTGAAAGCGTTAAACTGCAGTGGTAGATGTATGAATAGCATAGGTAACGAAAACGGCTGAGATGCTGGGCAGAACTCTCAGTAAACGATCACCATTTTTTATTTTATTTTGGTTTTTCGCTAAAACTTGTAGTGTGGTGTGTCCTGAAAGCGTTAAACTGCAGTGGTAGATGTATGAATAGCATTGGTAACGAAAACGGCTGAGATGCTGGGCAGAACTCTCAGTAAACGATCACCATTTTTTATTTTATTTTGGTTTTTCGCTAAAACTTGTAGTGTGGTGTGTCCTGAAAGCGTTAATTTGCAGTGGTAGATGTATGAATAGCATAGGTAACGAAAACGGCTGAGATGCTGGGCAGAACTGTCAGTAAACGATCACCATTTTTTATTTTATTTTGGTTTTTCGCTAAAACTTGTAGTGTGGTGTGTCCTGAAAGCGTTAAACTGCAGTGGTAGATGTATGAATAGCATAGGTAACGAAAACGGCTGAGATGCTGGGCAGAACTCTCAGTAAACGATCACCATTTTTTATTTTATTTTGGTTTTTCGCTAAAACTTGTAGTGTGGTGTGTCCTGAAAGCGTTAAACTGCAGTGGTAGATGTATGAACACCATAGGTAACGAAAACGGCTGAGATGCTGGGCAGAACTGTCAGTGAACGATCACCATTTTTTATTTTATTTTGGTTTTTCGCTAAAACTTGTAGTGTGGTGTGTCCTGAAAGCGTTAAACTGCAGTGGTAGATGTATGAATAGCATAGGTAACGAAAACGGCTGAGATGCTGGGCAGAACTGTCAGTAAACGATCACCATTTTTTATTTTATTTTGGTTTTTCGCTAAAACTTGTAGTGTGGTGTGTCCTGAAAGCGTTAAACTGCAGTGGTAGATGTATGAATAGCATAGGTAACGAAAACGGCTGAGATGCTGGGCAGAACTCTCAGTAAACGATCACCATTTTTTATTTTATTTTGGTTTTTCGCTAAAACTTGTAGTGTGGTGTGTCCTGAAAGCGTTAAACTGCAGTGGTAGATGTATGAATAGCATAGGTAACGAAAACGGCTGAGATGCTGGGCAGAACTCTCAGTAAACGATCACCATTTTTTATTTTATTTTGGTTTTTCGCTAAAACTTGTAGTGTGGTGTGTCCTGAAAGCGTTAAACTGCAGTGGTAGATGTATGAATAGCATAGGTAACGAAAACGGCTGAGATGCTGGGGTGAACTGTTAGTTAATGGTAACCATATATTTTATAGGTTCGAAATCGCGTTGGGGTGTCGACTTTGGCGGCAAATTGACGGAACTATGCTTAACATCAATCAGGGTGTATAGAACTATGCTTAATACAACTCCTCGGTGTTAAACACTGAAAATACTGTGAGATGCTATGACGTCATATAGAAACTTAGTACCTCACGTTCGAAATCGCGGTAGGGTCGCGACTTTGGCGGCAAATTGATGGAACTATGTTTAAAATCAATCAGGGTGTATAGAACTATGCTTAATAAAACTCCTCGGTGTTAAAACATTGATATTCTGTGAGATGCTATGACGTGTTATGTGAAGTTAGCATCTCATTTTCAAAATTGCTATTTTGACGGTAAAGCAACAGAACTATATTGTTACAATCAATCAGGAGGTATAGAACTATGTTTAAAACAACTCCTCGGTTCTGAAAAACCTTTAATATGATGAGATGCTGCGATGTCATATGTGAAGTTGGCATCTCATTTTCAAAATTGGATTTTTCAGGGCAAATGAATTGAACAGTCGTTATAAACTATCAGGAACTGTGGAACTATGCTGGATGCAAGCAGAACTCAAGTTATTTGGTGAGATGCTAATACTTGAGATGCTAAGTTCACAGTGACGGTCTGTATGAGGCAATGAGTGTAAAATGGTCCATGTTAATAACAAGACAGTCTCCGTCAGTCACTGCAGGCTCTTGAGCTCGCACATTTTTGAAACATTCCCTGACGTAAACTATGACACCATCATTTTGGTTGAGGCTGCAAGTAGTATGAAACGGGGTGTAGTTGTCAATGTGATTGATAATCGAGTCAGAGTCTATCCAACATTCTGTTAACACTATGCAGTCAACCAAAATATCAATGTTAGAGAGAAAAAGCATAAGGGCATCAACGTTTTTCTTGACACTACGAATGTTCACAGCGAGAATTGTCAATGACTTTTTGGAAAGGGAGGGATTAAATAGTATTTTACAGGTAGCGGGGTCATCTACTACGGTACACTCGATTTCACTGCAAGCCTCAATTTCGTCACTAATAATGATACTATCAGAGTCGAATTCTGAAAGCAGAAACACGGGTGACCAACTCATTGATCAAACTAGCTGCAGGCCCAAGATAAGTCAGATTGTTTGGGAGATATATAGACATTTGAGTATTGGATGAGCTTTTACGGCAACTTACCTTACCGATCGAATGGTCAGATGGATTAGAAACATGGGGTTGTTTTGAACAAGTGGAGGGTTGTGTTAAAATTTGATTTGTGTGGTGAGTTTTGTAGTAAAGATAGTGGTGAGTTATATGAGTTATTATATAGTGTGTGACGGATATAAGAAGAACGCGTTGATAGTGTTTACATGAAAAGGCAACAAGACTTACAAAAATTACAAAATTAAGTGGTAATAATAGTAATGATAATGATAGGGACTAATTTCTAGGAATTAGACAATAACTTGGCATAACTGGAACCAGTCATGCCTGTTTTAGCAGAAGTGCTAGACTTTCCTCATTGTTAATGCGGGAGGCAGTGTCACCTTCTTTCTTCCGAATGTATACGCTACCGTGCGCAGTCCAACAGTATTTATACTCATTGGATTTAGCGAAGTCACGAGCCAGCGCATACAGGCGCTTACCTTTGGTCGTCAGATTTTCGGAGATATAGACAGGTTGGGACGGACCATCAACATTAATTAGTGTAGTCGTTGGTAGTTGATTGTGCTCCTTCCTATATGACTTGAGAGAGCTTATAACATCCTCCTTTTTAAGCACAGATGTAAGTTCAACAATGATGGTGTTGTTGGATGGGCCTTTTGCGTGAATACGAAATATGTCTCTAATGTCCGACGGTAGAATAGGAGACTTCAGGCAATTACCTAAGCTTCCCACAATCTTTACAAGGTCTCTTTTAGATTCAGCTGGTTTTTTAGGAATATTCCGCTCTTCTAAGCTGGCAGAACGAGCATTTTTTTCAAGTGTTTCAATCTTGATTTCTAGCTGGTTTATGTAGTTGTGGTTTTCTTTACGTTCAATTTCCAGAGACAGTAGCTTGTCCTTCATCTTATCGTATTTCTCAGACATGAATTGTATATTCTTGTTAAGCTCCTCATTTTGTTTTTTTAATTTCTATGACTGTGTCCTGCAGAGAGACTAACTTTCGGTTATGTTCGGCTATGGATTTAGATAGCAACGCTTTCATTTCATCCAATGCGTCTAGTAAATCTTGTTGTCCATCGATGGTTCCTTTACGTTTGTAACGGCATGTTACCTTCGTGGGAGTGTCATCTATTTCCAACAAATTAGGCACCGAACTAGCTTGTCCCGGTGACGTTCTACTGTGTGACGACATGCTTTGAATTTGTGAGTAATCGTCAAAGATGATTTAAAACTTACGAAAAGTTTTGCAGCTACTCGGGTTTGAACGTGCGCCTTGATGCGCCGGAGTATAAGACAAAAGCCACGGAGCCACAGCCCACGTACTAAAGTTGACGAAATAGGTGAGCTTATGCGAGCAGCTGTGGCCCAGTGGTGGCGGCCCCGACTTACGAACAGTAAGTCGTGGGTTCGAACCCAGACAGGCGCATTACTTTTTGTAATTTATTTCATCACCGCTGCTCTCAAATCGGTGAAGGAAAACATCGTGAGGAAACCGGCATGGCATGTCCTAGAACCAAAAATTCGAAGACATGTGACATCTACCAATCCGCACTGGGCCCGCGTGGTAGATTATAGCCCATTCCCTCTCATTGTGAGGAGGCCGTGTCCCAGCAGTGGGAAAATTATAGGCTGATGATGATGATGATGATGATTCTTCCAAAAAAAATATGATTTGTTTTGTTGAGGGTGTATTGACTTTTTCTTTTCTTTTAACTCACTTCCACTTGCACTTTTATTTAGCGATATTGCAAACTTTATCACTTAGCCGACTGATTCGGTAAAAATGGAAGCACAACGCGATTGTTAACACTTTTCTGTTTAAAGTGGAATATTCTGTTCCAATATTTTAAGCTTAGCGACAGTGATACACGTCTATCTCTTAGCGCGGGCGCGGGGAGAGGGGGAAATAAACTTTCAATACCATAACAATTCATTATTTGAGGTCTTATGTAATTCAACTCACTGTATAGGGGAGCCTGGAGCACGAAAGCCCCCCTGGGGAATGAAGGTTCCCCTCAAAAAATATGTATTTTTTTTTCCGTCTAATAATGACCTCTGCAATGTTTTTATCATACACTTATCCAAAAAATTAAAGGAAAATTTTATAATTTTTTTTGTGATTTTTGTAAGGCTGTAAGTATTTTCTTGAAAAATTATCGTATCGAAAAAATTAAAAAAGCAAATTGAAGCTTGAAAGTGATTGAAGTTTAAAGATCTTTCAGCAAAATATTTTTTTAGCCACGGTTTTTGCGGAATCATAAGAAAAAGGTCGAGACAAAATTTTTCTAAATTTTTTGGTTTTGTTTTTTACGTCTACGGGGCCGGGTTTTTTTTTTTTCAAAAAAACGAATTCATGGCTCGTTTAGGAAATTTATTCAGCTACAATTTGCTTTTCTTTGTTTCTCTGTACGACAATTTGCTGCTGCGATATCAGCCTTCAAATGAAAAAGGATCCTTTTGTCTTTGATTATTGATATATAAGAAAAATAGTTTTCCAAAAAACGAGAGTCAAAAACGAGGATAATAAACGAATTGGATGGTTAAAAGCCACAAAAAGGAAAAAAAATCGGCTTAAGGGGCCTTCGTGCCCCAGGCAACCAATAATTATTGTTATTATCTGTTCATGGCTTACAAATTTATTCAAACTTACGGCAATGTTTGACGCTTCTAGGTACTTCTTAGGCCTGAATATTCATAATAATTATGACGCCCGCAGAATATTATGATAACGATGGCCCATTGTTTCCAAGTATTCAATACTGATAAGACAATTGGTTAAATAGGGCGGCATAAATTATCATACACGGGTTGAGAATTGAATACATTATAGTATATTTTATAACGAGGGACTAAACGAAGCCATTATATACCCGAGGTGGTTTACCTCCCGAGCTTGCGAGGGAGGCAATGAAAGCGAGGGTATATTAAATTGGCGTTTAGTCTCGAGGTGCAAACTGTACTTTTCATTTCGAGTGCGAGAAAAATAGTCATTCAAAACCGAAGAAACTTACACTCTTATCTTACACAGAAATTCTGAACTGAGCGGTCAGTTTTTTTTTCTATCAGGTCAGTCACAGATTAACAATTAAAAGCACAACACAAACTCTCAACATTTTCGCAATGAAGATGATCCACCTACATTACTGTAGCGGCTAGCAACAGAGGCATTGCACATACTTTTCAAAATCAACGATGCACGCAAACAACCATAAATTATTCTCGCGTTGAAGAGTTTATTTGTTTTTTTTTTCAATAAACCGCGTTCCATTTGCAAGCCAAATCGAAATTAAAAAAAAAAACCTTTTATAAGTTACTCTTTTGTGACCGTGATTCAAAGTAAAAGATCATATTCATATTCATATTCATATCTTTATTTGCATTCCATAATGTTAATGTTAATGATCGTTCCCTTTTTAAATTACTTTTCACTCCCTAGGGCATAAACGGTCACTTTAATCCCGCTTCATATTGCTATAATGGCGTACTTTTAGAGCATGAGAAGTCAAAAAACTTTTTTTATTTTACAAATAATTTATTGCGTTAATTATGTACCTAGTTTTTTGAAGATTTGTGAACCGGTTCCAAAAGATAAAACAACTGTTCTATATAATAATATATCATTCCATTAATGCCATGAGTTTACGAGTTAAATAAAATTCAGCCGTTGGTATTCATTAGATTTATAATCTGCTAAAAATAAAATTTTTTTTTGGCACTTATTAGTTTTTATTTTTTACCATCTTGTTTGTTTTGTTTTAAGATAGATTTATATTGAAACTAGCTTTTGCCCGCGGCTTCGCTCGCGTTAAGAAGTATTATTATTAATTAGGTACAGTTTTTGCGGGTTTACTTTTTCCAATCTTTTAATTACAGTTCAATCAGTCGAAAATCTCAAAAGATTTTTACAAACTTTCATCTCTTATTTTCATCTTTTACCCTTAGGGGTGGAATTTACCAAATTCTTTTTTAGGGGATGCCTACTTCATAGTAGCTTTATGCATGCAAAGTCACAGCCCGATCGGTTTACAATTGACAAAGCTTCATCCCCTATTCTATCCCCTTATGGGTAGCATTTATCAGAATCCTTTCGTAAGGGAAGCCTACGTCATAGTAGCTTTATGCATGCAAAGTCTCAGCCCGATCGGTTTAAAATTGACAAAGTTTCATACAAACTTTCATCCCCTATTATATCCCCTTAGGGCTGGAATTTATCAAAATACATTTTCAAAAGATGCTAACGTCATAGTAGCTTTATGCATGCAAAGTCTCAGCCCGATCGGTTTAAAATTAACAAAGTTTCATACAAACTTTCATCCCCTATTTTATCCCATTGGGGGTAGAATTGATCAAAATCCTTTCTTAGCGGATGCCTACGTCATAACATCTACCTGCATGCCAAATTTCGGGCTGTGCGTTGATAGATCACTATGTCAGTCAGTCAGTCAGTTACCTTTGAGTTATATAATATGTCACCGTAAAATTGTCAAATACGTTATATTGTAATATCTCTAGCGATATTGTAAAGTCTCGAATTATTGTCAAATGGACATACTGCTTACAACAAAACGCATTATTTTTCGTGAAATGCATGCGATGGTAGTGAACTTACGCGGTGTGGAGGGAAGGAGGGGTCCCCCTTGCCCAGTGGCACAACTCTCATGAAAAGATAATGCACCATTCCTGAGAAATACCGATTAATATAACATAACCATAAAACACTTTATATTGCCCCTAAAAAGCGTATAATTTCCGAGAAAAAGCGAATGGCCCCTATTTCCGAGTGCAGGGTTTAAAGGAACCTAACTAACCTAACGGGGGGGTGCCCCAAGTCCCGATTATGGGGGCAGAGATACTTCCGTATGTTCAGTTGACAATAATTCGAGACATTACAATATCGCGAGAAAAAACACGTTATATTGTAATATAACGTGTTTGACAATTTTACGGTGACATATATTTAGATGCGCCTCATAGTTCGGTGGAGTGGTGTTACAATCATCTGCTGCGAAATATTTATGATTTATTATTTTTACAGCTCACTTTCGTAATCGTGATAGATTGTTTCTAAAATAAGACTTTATGAGAGTACCTAATGGAACCTTTCAACGCCTCCAATTCTTTTATTTCGCCAGAATCGTTATCATCGGAGAAATACACTAGATCTCATTATAGTCTGTTGTAATAGAGAAACCATCATATGGTGATGCGCAAAGTTCTTCGCGGAATCATAGACAAAACAGGATCAGGCTCCTTATTCACAACCATTCGACTCGCTCCCGATTCGGAAAGTCGTATGTCTCTCTCGGTCGTTTTCGTAATGCCAGAAGAAGACAGATATACGAGTTGTCGAATCGGAAACTAGTCGAACGTTTGTGAATACGGGGTCAGGCCTCTTATTCACAACCATTTGACTCGCTTCCGATTCGGAAAGTCGTATGTCTATCTCGGTCGTTTTCGTAATGCCAGAAGAAGACAGATATACGAGTTGTCGAATCGGAAACGAGTCGAACGTTTGTGAATACGGGGTCAGAAAGTAGGTACTTTAGTAACAACACTGTTGAAAACTAGGTGAACCCGTAAAACTGTGGAAACATATAGCATGAATTTATGACCGAGTCCTTGAACCGCCTGGCCCCAGGGAGATATTCAGAGATGATTTATAGCAACGTAAAACTTTACTGTATTTTAACATGCCACAATTAGATTTTAGTTAATCAACAAAATGTTATTAAAGGTAATGATAAGATACTGTTGTTTGTTTTGTTGATGTATGACCTATAATTTCAACTGATGATAAAACTAAAATGGGGCTTCACTCTTATCAAACCATGCGTAATAACTCGCAGTAACAAGTTTCAATTCGATGATGAATTCAAATAATCGATATCGGAATTTTCAACTTGTTATTTTATAACAATTAAAGAGTGCGCATAGGTACAAAGAAATTATTAAAAATTCACTATTTTCATGAGTCCTCAGAATGAATAAAATTGACTTTAAAAACAAAATTTTAGGAATTATTATTAGAAACTAGCTGACCCACGCAACTTCGTCTGCGTCACATGAGAGGGAAAAAGCTACCTACTACTTCCTACCTACCTACTACTACTACCTACCTACCTATTACTACATTTTTTTTTCATAAGAAGCTTCTGACAATAACAAACACAACAAAAAAAGAATCAGCCAAATCGGTCAAGCCGTTGTCATGCTAGGTATGTCGTGACAACGGACAACGGGTTTCATCTATCTTCTTCTAATATATAAAATGAAACCCGTTTTCCGTTGTCACGACATAGCATGAAAACGGCGTGACCGATTTGGCTGATTCTTTTTTTGTTGTGTTTGTTATTGTCAGGAGAAGGTTCTTATGAAAAAAAATGTAGTAGTAGGTAGCTTTTTCCCTCTTATGTGACGCAGACGAAGTTGCGTGGGTCAGCTAGTTTTTATATAGATTATGTCATTTACGCCCACACCCTGCTCTAGTTTCAACATAAACATGTTTGCGGCTAGTTGTAAAGGTGTAGACTATACCTACTACACAAACTACTTTTCACTTCCATTGCGATGAAAAAATATAATGGAAGTAAAATAGGTTGTTCAGTAGATCGATAAAAGTTAATTGAACTCGGATGGTCTTAAATTATGAATAATTGTGTGTCAATTATACTCGACACAATTGTCCTATCGATTGGTTGACAGTCTAATGGCGATTAATTTTGAAAAGGAACCGTACATTATACGATTTCCAGTACGACCTAATGGAATTGAGGTGAATAAACGTGTACGTTACTCCAGCAAGAAAGTATCTCCTAGAGATATATGAGTAGAACGTATAGGTAGTTGGTGCCTTATCTGCTGTAAATGTGCCCCCACATAAAAAATGTGTGCCCCCTGTCGTTTTGAAAAAAAAAAAACGAAAAACGATTCTTGCTGGGGTAACGTTTTTCTAGCAGGAAAATTCTAAACGAGTTATCGGAGAGAGAAAAATTGTGCATGGCCAGAGAGCTTATATGTGTGCCACTATGTGCCCCTAAAAATAAAATCTGTGCCCCTTCAGATTTTCGAGATATTGCGTTTCCTGCTGCAGTAACGTTTTGATGAATCGTATATCTCTAAAACCATTGCATGTGCCCCTGTAGAATAAACATACACGATTAGCTCTTAATGTGTGCCCCTGTGTGCCCCAATTAGATTTGTTGAGGTAACAATGTTCATCTCCAAAACATAGAGAATAAGGAAATATTGTATGCATAGTCTATGGTATTAAAAAGAAAAATTTTTGACAGATGACAATTCACATCGTACGAATTAAAAATGAGACTCGATCTAAGAAAATGTAATTGTTGTGTGATCAATAGAAATAAGGAGAATTAAATGTACAAGGAACGAAATAAACGAAGTTAAAAGTAACAAGTTTTTATTCTGACAGAAAACTGCTCCCCAACAGTGGTAGCAGACCGTGGTTCGCTGTGATGAATGAAGATTATAGTGAAGAAAAAACGTGGTAAAAATGGCTGCGAGCAATACGACAGAAATAACGAAAATAAAACAGTTTGCCGGCGAAGACTTTGCTATATGGCGATTTAGAATATGTAAACTTCTAAAAGAAAATGAATGTTTGGATGCCATCGAAAAATTGAGTTTTGCCAGCATACCGGAAAATACAAAGGCGGAGGCGAAGGCACAGAACATAATAGTGAGCGCAGTGGCGGATAGTCATCTAGATTATATACAAGATGAAAACACGGCGTATAACATGATGAAGAAACTAGAGGAATCGTTTATGAAGAAAGGTATACGAAGTAAAATATTTCTACGAAGACAACTGGCGGAAATAAAGTTTACAGAAGGAGCCTGTACTATGAGTGAACATTTTATAAAACTAAATAAAGTATTTAACCAACTGCGAGATGCAGGGAGTGCTTTGTCAGAAGAAGAAAAAATCAACACGCTGTTATTATCTATGCCGGAAGGATATGATATGATTGTAGCTGCACTGGAGTCACTACCAAACTTAACGTTGAGCACTGTCAAGGATAGATTACTCGGAGAGGAGGAAAAGAGAGCGAACATAAATGGTGAAGCAGAAAGTAAGAATGCATTCTATACTCTCACGTGTTATAAGTGTGGAAAGGAAGGACACAAGAAGTTTCAATGCAGGACAGGAAATAATTCAAATTATACCGGACAAGAACAAGGGATATATAGAGGACGTGGAGTAAGTACAGGAAGAGGTCGAGCACAGACCGGACGAGGTCGAGGACAACAATTTGGAAGAGGTCGAGCACAGCAGAATGGACAAGGGCGAGGACAGCAACATGGACAAGGACGAGGACAGCAGCAGGGATATGGACGTGGTGTTGCCAGCAGATCAGGAGTAAGTTTTGTAGCAGAGACGAATGAGGATGAAGAAAGAAGAATACAAGGTAATGACAATAGTAAACAAATCATTTGGTGTTTGGACTCTGGGTCTTCAGATCATTTAACAAATAGACTTGATGTGTTTTGTGATTATATTAAACTAAAAGTACCTAAGATTATATCAGCTGCCAAGAATGGCGTTACTCTAAAAGCAATTGGTGTAGGTAATATTCGAGCTGAAACATATGTTGGTAGGAATTGTCAGGATGTTACTATAAAAAATGTTTATTATGTACCGGATTTGAGAAAGAATTTATTGTCAGTATCTAAAATTGAAAACAGTGGACTTAGAGTTGAATTCTGTAACAGAAAAGTTAGAATTTATAACTATAATTATCTTATAATGATTGGTAATAATGAGGGATCTTTGTATAACGTTAAAATGAATATTTTAAAGAATGATTGCAATTTAGTAGATGATAAAAATAAGCAGATCTTACAATTATGGCATAGGCGTTTTGCACATTTAGGAATGAAAAATTTGACATTACTTTCTAAGAAAAGACTAGTGACTGGAATGGACAACTTGTATTATGACAATAATGACAGAATATGTGAACCATGTGTTTTAGGGAAAATGACAAAATTACCTTTTAATAAACCAGGACGAAGAGCTACTAAACCATTGGAATTAGTTCATACCGATGTATGTGGACCTATAACACCTGTTAGTATGGAAGGACATAAATATTTTGTTACATTCATTGACGATTATACTCATTTTGTAATTGTTTATATGCTGCACAGTAAAGATCAAGTATTTGAAAAATTTAAATCATATTATCACTACGTGACTAACTATTTTGAGAGAAATATTTTAAAATTGAGATCTGATAATGGTAAAGAGTACATTTCAAGGGAATTTCAGAGTTTTTGTGATAGTAAAGGTATTCAATTACAGTATACAGTACCGTATAATCCACAAATGAATGCAGTCGCGGAACGAATGAATCGAACCCTGATAGAAAAGGCTAAAACTGTTTTGATAGACTCGCAATTAGGTAAAGATTTTTGGGATTATGCAGTTTTGTTTGCGGCATACGTTACTAACAGAAGTCCTACTATTGGAAAAGACGTAACTCCATCAGAGCTTTGGGAAGGAAGGAAACCTAATGTAGGTAATATGCGTATATTTGGTTGCACAGCTTACAACCATGTACCTAAGGACCTCAGAAAGAAACTGGACAATACAAGTAAGAAAATGATTTTTATTGGATATGGAACTGCTGGATATAAGTTATATGATGAAGAGACAGGTAAAGTTATTGTAGGAAGAAATGTGGTATTTGATGAGAGACCAATGAATCAAGAAAATATAGAAAATACAAATAATATAGTAAGATATAGATCATATGAAGAACAGCCTAATGAAGAGTGTAATGAAGATTACTCAAGGAGTGAAGAATTAAATGAAGACAATGAGGAAGCTGAACAGAGTCAAGAAGAAAGACAAGAAGTTGAAGTGGAAAATGAAGGAAAACAGAAGAAAGCAAGGAAAGCTCAGAAAAAGGGAGAACAGACAGAAAGCTTAGAAACAGGGAGAAGTAAAAGGAAAATAACTAAACCAAAGTGGCAAGAAGACTATGAAGTAGATTTTAAAGATGATACAGAAGTTTTATATGCATTATTAGCAAGTAACCAAGATGTACCACAAAGTTTTGAAGAAATAAATAATAGGAAAGATAAAACAGAATGGTTAAAGGCGATTAAAGAAGAAATAAATGTTTTAGAAGAAAGTCAGACATGGAAAAAAATACCTAAGGAAAATAACCAGAAACTTTTGGATAGTAAGTGGATATTTACAAAGAAAAATGTAGGAGAAAATAAAATATGTAAAGCTCGTCTTGTTGTTAGAGGATTTCAACAAAAGGATGTCATAGATGATGTATATTCACCTGTTTTGAAGTTACAAACATTAAGGATATTACTAGCAGTTGCAGCACAAAAGAATTATGAGATTCACCAGATGGATGTCAAGGGAGCATTCTTATATGGTCGAATTGATGAAGATGTTTATCTCAAACCACCAGAGGGAGTAAATATTAGAAAAGGATATGTATTGAAACTAACTAAATCACTTTATGGCTTGAAGAAATCACCTAAGTACTGGTACGAGCATTTTAATGAAACTATACAGACTTACGGTTTTAAAAGATCTCAAAATGATTATTGTTTGTTTTCTAAGGGTGACATACACTTATTATTATATGTAGATGATTTATTAATATTTGGACTTGACAGTAAAGAAATAAATAAACTAAAGACATACTTATCTGACAAATACAGAATGAAGGACATGACTAACAAAGTTTTGAACTATTTAGGTATTTCAATTGAAAAGATAGATGGAGAAATTTTTATAAACCAAACAGATTATTTGAAAAATGTATTAGGCAAATGGGGTATGACTGAATGTAAGGGTTGTGACACACCAATGGATCAAAACTTTATTTTAGAAATTGATAACTCTGAGATTGATTTTAGTTTGGAACATAAATGTAGATCACTTATTGGTTCTTTAATGTATGCTATGATCAGTTCAAGACCTGATATTGCAACATCAGTTTGTTATTTGAGTCGTTTTCTATCAAAACCTAGTGAAAAGTTGTATAAATCTATTAAGAGAGTTTTAAGATATATTAAGCAGACTGTTCATTACTCATTATGTTTTAAGAAAGATAATAATGTTTCAAATGGTATATTGGTAGGATATGCAGATGCAGATTTTGGTAGAGACACTGTTGATAGGAAGTCCACATCTGGATATTTATTTAAATTGTTTAATAATACTGTTGTTTGGAAGTCTAGAAAACAAAATACTGTTGCCTTAAGCACTACTGAGTCAGAATTAATATCACTTTGTGAAGCATCAATGGAAGCATGTTGGCTCATTAAGTTGTTAAAAGATTTGAATATTATGATAGAAAATGTTACTATTTTTGAGGATAATCAAAGCTGTATTAAAACTGTTAAGAATCCAGACCAAAAGAGATTAAAGCATATTGATGTAAAGTATAATTTCATTAAGGAAAAAGTAGAATCAGGTGTAATTATGGTTAGGTATGTGTCAACTAAGGATCAACTTGCTGATATTTTAACGAAACCTTTGTCTAAAATTCAACAGAACTATTTTGTAAAATGTATGGGTCTTTCATAAGTGGCTAGAATAGAAAAAGATAGTTTTCATATAAAGTTAGTATTGTAGAATAAGGAAAAATTGTAAGGTACTATTGAATTTTATGTTAGAGTATTTCAGTTTCAAATGTTGTATGTACAGAATAAGAGTCATGCATGTTAGTATGAGAGGTTGTATAAGAAAGTGTAATAAGTAATGGTATGTAGTACAGTTTTGGAGATCACACATTGAGGGAGAATGTTGAGGTAACAATGTTCATCTCCAAAACATAGAGAATAAGGAAATATTGTATGCATAGTCTATGGTATTAAAAAGAAAAATTTTTGACAGATGACAATTCACATCGTACGAATTAAAAATGAGACTCGATCTAAGAAAATGTAATTGTTGTGTGATCAATAGAAATAAGGAGAATTAAATGTACAAGGAACGAAATAAACGAAGTTAAAAGTAACAAGTTTTTATTCTGACAGAAAACTGCTCCCCAACAAGATTTAAGAAGGAAAATATTTATAGTTTTCAAGTTATCGCGGCTTTATGAAAACCCGAAAAAACATCGCAGCGCCTAAATGAGACAAGGCATAAGTTCGCTGAAAACTGTATTCGGTCCTTCTTGACGCTAATAATAACCATACAAAGTTTCAAAACACTTCATGCATGCATTTTTGAATAATCTTGCTAAAAGTCAAAACGATAGTGTCATAACTTTGACGGCAAAATACAAGGAACTGGCTAAATTTCAGATGTGTAGGTGTAAACCAAAATCATGTGCCTTTAGTAAAAAATATACGGTGAAAATATTGAGCTTGGAATGTTTCGCATTAAGTAAATATAAAAAAAAAAACAAATTAAGTAAACAACGGCTGGTTATCCGACCAAATTTGAATGACTACTAATAAGCGACGGACTCATACATTTCGATGGCCTTCTTTATTGGACGTATCATACCTAAGCTGTTGTCCGTACAGTTGCGTTCAAAAGTTTTGGGGGCTAATTAAAAAATATATTAAATGCACCTTGTGAACTGTTGACTATATTAATGAAACAGCTTGTTGATGTGGAAATTAAAAAAATGAAATGAAATGAAATTTTGATGATTATAATTCTGTAACTACATACGTCTTACAGCCGCGAATAATATTTTAATCAACATACAACCTAGCACTGGCCTGCAAATTGCAAAAAACCCAAGAAATTTTGAATTTCGCGGGCTGGTTGGATCATTCCCCTTAAAATGATGAAAAACTTACTGTTAATTTAGGTATCTAACCTACGGCTTATCAATAAATATATATACAATATATAAAGACAAATACGAGCTTTTTATTTTTATACAAAAAGAGCCACCTCTTTTTAGTAGTAGGGATTCATCATACATTTCATGAACTATATGTTTTTTAAACATCGGGATCAATAAAATTTTTGGTCAAAGACCTAGCAAATGGCAAATATCTGGATGTAATTCTTTCGTTCACACATATATTACTGGATGTAATTTAATGAAATTTAGAATGGAGAAGATAGCTTACCTTGGAATAGCACTTAGTCTATTATTTATAATGTACTTAATCATGTGTAAGGTCATAGAAACGGCTAGTAGAACATAATCCAATAACAACTTTATTTTATTATTTATTACTTTTCTACTTCAGTGTACTCAGGCACAACACGTGTGAACCGGTTAGTGAGTAAAATAAAGAAGGTCATCGATATGTATGAATCCGTCGCTTTTTAGTAGTCATTCAAATTTGGTCGGATAACCAGCCGTTGTTTACTTAATTTGGTTTTTTTTTTATATTTACTTAATGCGAAACATTCCAAGCTCAATATTTTCACCGTATATTTTTGACTAAAGGCACATGATTTTGGTTTACACCTACACATCTGAAATTTAGCCAGTTCCTTGTATTTTGCCGTCAAAGTTATGACACTATCGTTATGACTTTTAGCAAGATTATTCAAAAACGCATGCATGAAGCGTTTTGAAACTTTGTATGGTTATTATTAGCGCCAAGCAGGACCGAATACAGTTTTCAGCGAACTTATGCCTTGTCTCATTTAGGCGCTGCGATGTTTTTTCGGGTTTTCATAAAACCGCGATAACTTGAAAACTATAAATATTTTCTTAAATCTAATTGGGGCACACATTAAGAGCTACTCGTGTATGTTTATTCTACAGGGGCACATGCAATGGTTTTAGAGACATACGATTCATCAAAACGTTACTGCAGCAGGAAACGCAATATCTCGAAAATCTGAAGGGGCACATATTTTATTTTTGGGGGCACATAGTGGCACACATATAAGCTCTCTGGCCATGCACAATTTTTCTCTCTCCTATCACTCGTTTAGAATTTTCCTGCTAGAAAAACGTTACCCCAGCAAGAATAGTTTTTCCGTTTTTTTTTTCAAAACGACAGGGGGCAAACGTTTTTTATGTGGGGGCACATTTACAGCAGATAAGGCACCAACTATACGTTCTACTCATATATCTCTAGGAGATACTTTCCTGCTGGAGTAACGTACACTGAATAAACTTAGCAGCGACCATGGTTTGAATATTGTCTAATGCGATATTCTTGGAACGAATGTTGCAACTGCGAACATTCATTAGTAAATGGTCGGGAGCGGGGGTTTTTGAATTCAAAGAAAAAAAAAAAAAAAAAAAAAAAAAAAAAAACTTCTTTATTTGCTAAATCAGAAAATAACAACCTTGCACAGTTCAATAACATACAAAATAAAAGTAGATTTAGATACAATTTTTGTTTGTTACGTGTCGGTACTTATTACATGTTGTTATCACAGAACAGATTCACTCTGCTCCCCGTACTAGTATAGACTGTATTACGGTGGACCAGTGTTCCTCGTTCTCTGTGATTGTACTCATGGTAGCATACTTGTGACAAGAAATACTATTTAATTTTATAACATAAAGAGTTTTAGAAAATTTAAAGCAAAGCAGAATATAATATTACTTAAACTAAGGGTAGGCAAACATAGATTAGTGAACATTTCTTTTTTTAGAAGGTACATGGAAAAGTTGACATAGTATAAGCAAAATATTTAGATGCCTAGTTTGTTTACATTGTGTTTGGTCGTTATACTTTATAATGTTTGCCTATTTAAAAAAAAACTAGTTGCAAAGTATATTTAAAGTTAATATTATCAAAAATAAAAGAAGGTCTTGATTATTAGCTATTATCTTTATGTGTAAAAAGTGAACGTTGTATGTGTAATGATAAATGTAAGTGACTTGAAGTATGTAAATGTATGTAGTGTATGTAAGTGTATGATGCAAATTTTGATGATTTATTTAACTACAAATTTTAAGAATTTTTTCAGTATCATCATAGTTCAGTGAGTTAAGAAACTTAAAAATTTCCATTTTACAAGTATGGGTATTAAGATTATGAATTTGGATTAGTTTTGAAATTTTATTGTAAATGAATGGTCCTAGGAAACCAAAAAAATGGTTTGCAAATGAGGTTTTACAGTAAGGCACAGAATAAACAATATCTTGCCTTCTCCTTGCTGTATAATCCGGTCTTTTTTTGTGCTGGGTTAATATTAAGTCTTTGATGAATAATTGCCTTACTGTAAGTACTGATAATTCAGAGTACAAAAGATGAGTAGGGTGCTTAAATTTCTTATAACTCATCACCTTAAGAACAGCACGTTGTGCTCGTTCTAAAGCAATAAGAACGGTTTTGGCAGCACCCCCCCAAGCAGCAATAGAGTAAGTTATAATTGACTGACACAACGAAATATACACTAACAATGATAAGGTTGGCGGGCAAAAGCCTCGTATATTTTTAAATATATAAATAAGTTTTCTCACTCGGGAGGTAAGTGATGAGATCTGTTCTTGCCAGTTTAAGTGTTGATCAATGATCAGACCAAGGTATTTTAATGACGAAACTTTAGAAAGTTCTTGGCAAGAGCATGTCCCCATCATATTACAAGTGTGAGCATTTATTTGGATAGCGCCAGGAGCTGGTTGGCTGCTCTTTCTTATGCTAAAAGGAATGTATTTAGTTTTAATCGTGTTAAGAGTCAGAAGATTTGACTGTAGCCACTGCGAAACCAGTCTGAACCCTTCGTTAGCCAGCTCGTTTGCCTCCTTCCATGTTTTCCCACTAAATAAAAGGGCTGTGTCATCAGCGTACGCTATGACTCGACCCTGGTTCAGCTGTAAATCACACAGGTCATTTACGTAAATGAGGAAAAGCGTAGGTCCCAAAACACTACCCTGAGGCACACCGAAAGTCACATTCTCCAGGTCACTCACGAAGCCATTTATTCCTACACATTGTGTTCTATTGGTCATATAGTCTTTAAGTAATTTAAGCGGTATTCCACGAACTCCTAAATGTTCCAGTTTTGCAAGAAGCAGGGGAACAGAGACTGTATCGAATGCTTTCGCTAAATCCAGGAAAATGGCTATGGTTTTATTTCCTCTATCGAGGTTATTCACAATGGTAGAAGTAAGGTGTTTAATGGCATCGCTAGTTGACCTGTTTTCCCTAAAACCGAATTGGTTGTTTGAGAGGAGATTCTGAGATTCAAGGTAACGAGTCAGTCTTTTGTTAATAACTTTCTCAAATACCTTAGATAAGGAGGGGAGTAGCGATATTGGCCTATAGTTAGAAACACGATCTTTATCCCCCGCCTTATGTATAGGTACAATTAAAGCCTTTTTGAGGACTTCTGGAAAAACGCCCGTTTCCATGCATTGATTACATATCATAGCTATGGGCAGAGCCAAAATATCTGCTCCTGAATTAAGCAGTGATATTGGAATTCCGTCGTAACCAGTAGCGTTCGATTTTTTTAAATTCAGTATGATGGCTTTTACTTCATCGATATCCGTCGGCAAGAGGACGAGCGAGTTGGAAGCAGAGCGCCCGATGAAGGAAGCCTTTGGTAATCCCGGGTCCCTACTCTGTATATCATTAGCTAAATGGTATCCAACATTTGCAAAGTACTCGTTTACCTGGTTAATTGAGCTCTGTGGATCAGGATTGAGTTTTAGCAGTTCTTCGTTATCATTACTTAGACCAGTGAAATTGCAGACATCTCTAATTAAGGACCATTGTTTCTTTAAATTGTTTTTATGCTTATTGATTTCAGACCTTAGATAGTTGTTTTTAAGTTTTTTCAATAAATTATTACACGTGTTACGGTACCTTCTATAAGTGATATTTAAAGTTACATTGTCTGGGTTTTTGCGAAGCTTTTTATGAAGTTGATCTCTATTTCTAATACAGCGGCATAGACCAGGCGTTATCCAAGGTTTTAGGGCCCGTTTCCTTCGAGACAGTTTATATAAAGTTGTATGTTTATTCATTGCGTCAGTTATAGCTGTTAAAAACACATTTGTCGCTATATTGCAATCATCAGATGTTAGAATGGACGGCCAGCTGATTTGTTTTAGATCTTCGATTACTGCCTGATAATCTAGTTTTTTATAAGTTTTAGTTTTTCTAGAGTGAATATTAGATTTTTTTGAAAGCGAGATCATAACACTTGAGTGATCTGTGACTGTGGACTCGCAGACTATAGTGTAAGATAAAGCCGTAGTTTTCAGAAAGCAGTGATCCAGACAATTTTCTTTTCTGGTCGGGAGGATATGGGATGGCAATAATCCATGTGAGGCCAGTAAATCCATGTACCTTGAAGAGTTAGCACTGCTATTATCTATGATATTAATATTAATGTCTCCTATTAGAATAACATTTTTAAAACACTTTAAACTATTTAAAATACGGTCTATAGCGATTAAAAAATTATCAATGATCTTGAATGCGGGCGATCTATATATCGATATTATTGCGAGCTCATTTTTAATCGTAGACAGTAGGCAGTTCATTTCATCGACATCGCTTGCAGGTTCAGTGATTTTAACTTCAAGATACTCTTTAAAGTAGACCACTATTCCACCGTTTTGATTAATTGTCTCAACGGTAGCAAAAGTTTTGTATGAAGTAATTTTTGGTAGATCCACGAGTTTAGTCAGCCAACATTCAGTCAAAATAATAAAATCATATTCTATATCCAGTCGGTTCAGTAAGACCTGAAAGTCATCGAAATTATGTTTCAAGCTTCTTATATTTTGAGTCAGTATTTTGTAATTATTAGATTCACCAAATACTTTTTTGCAGTTTTCAGGAATATCTACGCTTTGTGAAATGCCAACGTTTATAGTTTTTTCGATATCTTCCGAGATATCTACTAAATCAGCCATATTGTTTGTTGATCATTAAGAAGATTATGTCGGCGGTACAAAGCGGATACTCCCAATTATCGTATAAAAATAGTGTAATATATGTAAACCGTTTGTGTGTGAGAATAGAGTTTAGTGGGTAAGTATTGTGTGTATTAAATGCTTGTTGGTACACTTTTACAGATGTATTGATAATCAGATAAATTAAGACCATTATAGAGTTACTCATTGATATAGTAATTAAAAAATAAGAGAAAAAACAGCACAGAATTAAACATAGAGAGAACTTACTCTTAACTATTAGTCAGATTTCCAGAGGGGGGTTAATAATGTTGTTGATTATACCTTCTATTTGTTCAGAGGACTTGATCAAAATTGCTGGCTTATCTTCCGACTTCTTCAAGAATATCCTACCATTAGAAACCCAGCAGAACTTGAAGTCGTACTTCTTTTTAAACTCTCTGGATTGGTAAAGGAGTTTTCTGGCAGTTGGAGTCATAGCTTCTGAAACGTACACTGGCTGAGTGTCACCAGATATTTTGAGTGTTTTAGTGCTATATTTATCTTGTTTGTTGTTCATGTTGTAAGACCTGATAGCTTTCAATGTATTAGCACGCATTTGTGCTGTTTGGTACTCAACAAAAATTGTTTTGTTTTGACCAGATTTTTTTCTGTACACTTGACGTACTTGGTCTGGGGTGCAGTTTACGTTTAAGGAGCAGTGTAGCTGGTTCACCATCTCAACCAAGTTTTCATTGTCGGTAATGGGTACATTTTTAATCTCAATCATAGTTTCAAGCTGTTTTCGCTGAAGTGCGTCTACTTGTTCCTCAAGGTATCCAATTCTGTTAAGAGCATCGTTGTTTTCCAGGAGTAAAGTGTCATATTTGAGTTTTAAATCCTTGTATAAGCCCGTATTCTCCTCCAGGGTTTTATTTAGAGCTTGATTTGAAATAATATTTTCTTTATTCTGATCCCTTAGCTCACTTATCATTTTGTTTAAATTAAGGAACTCCGAGTTTTGGTCTTCTTTGAGTTTTTTAAACATTTCTTGAATGTCCTTGCGGACTTGATGTATTTCCTCCATATCAGGATGAGTCTTCCTCTTTCTCGACGCAACGAAATCGAAGTCTTCTGTACGTGAGAGTTCAGGTTCCGATACAAAAGTTGTACCATTTGGTGAGCGCAACATGATTGCTTCTTACAATATTGCATATACTGTAACACAGGGCACGCGTCTTTGGTCACTCGGTGCGTGATCACGCCAGCCGCAAACCAAATTCAGCCTTAAAACTTGCACAGTAAGGTCTAGTTTCGAACACTTCAAATAATGAATATTTGGTAAATAATATTTGTACACAATACGCTACGTCTGTTCGCGTCGAGTGAGAGCGAGCGAGTCCAAAGAAGTATGAGGATATCATTTCATTTAGTTAACCACTAACAAAGTTGTAGTATTATCGGGTACGGGAGATGTGGGAAGGAAAATTGAAATCAGAACTTGCTAATTACATTCATGACATTTATTCAGATAAATATATATATTACAAGACTAGAAATAAAAGTTTAATAGAATAGAATAGAATAGTCATTTATTTGCTCAGAATGTAGGTAATTACAATAAGATGGTTACATAAATGTTAGGGAATCCTTGTACATTCTACCATTTTGGCATGCAAACATTGATGCAGTTCATCATCAAGCATACAAACATTGATACACAACTAAAATTTATCAGCTAGAAAATCCGATACAGAGTAATAACATTTATTTAATAAAAGTTCGGTAAGCTTTTTTTTGAAAATTGTTGCGGGTTCCTCTTTTATGTTATTAGGAATGTGGTTGAAAATAGCCGGTGCCATACCAAAAATACTTTTCCTCAACAAAGCAGTCCTATAGCCACCTGTGCGTAACAAATTTTTGTATTGAGATCGCAAAGTTATATCTCGATAAGTGCTATCCGATAAGGTTAAGAATTGCTGCCGATTACATTTAACAAAATTTCATTATTGATACAAACTAGTTTTTAGTAAATAATCACACTTAAAACTAATACCCGTAAATGTATAGATACTACTAATAATAACTGCGTGCAACAACTAACTAATTATCCAAATTTGAATCTATATTCCTGCATTTTATTGCGAATACTGTTCTGAATGGATTGAGTATCTACTGTAATCCAACTTTTTTCACGCCCGTACTCTTCAACATATGTCAGTAACACTGTTCTTGCATTTTCATCTAATCCTGGTCTGATAGATTTTCCACCTACGACCTCGTAAGCTCTAGCTCTTGCCCCGGTAAATGAACATACGGTCAATGCACTTTTAGTGAAAATTTCGACCAATAACATTCGAGCCAATGATTTGCAATCTTTTGCCAATCTTTTGCAATTACTCAGCGCTACAAAATTAATGTAGACGTTGGTATGGGGCATGAGTTCAACAACTCCCGGAACCAATTGACGATGCTTTAAGGTCCATCTTGAGTCATTTTTATCGTATTCTGGAGGTAAAACAAATTTGCGCTTCTGAGAACGTTTTTTCGTGGGAACTTCATTCTTATCATCATCAACATGATTTTCGTTTTCTTCTTGTTGTTGCTGTTGTTTACTTTGGTTTTTTTCGGATATCTCTTCATTTTCCACTGTAGTGGTAGTTGATGGGGCTGTGGTCGGAATATCCCTGTTTAAACTGCGGCTATCAGCGATTAACTGTTTTACATCTCTCAGTGCTTCCGCATTTTCAACTATCACTCTACGTAACTTATCTATCATTAAGTATGAGTTAGCAGAAACTGTATGTTGGTTTCGTAAGACTGTAAAAAGTTCTGTCAAAAATGTGGAGTCAATTAGTAGTTTAGTATTCGACAATGAATTTGTTGAATTCGGAGAATTCTGAATAACAGATGGTCGCTTCTGCCCACTCTTCTCAACGTGCTCTATTTCTTCAACACAACTTCTGTCGCCAGGTTCTTCAACAGATTTTTCTGATGAACACGAATTTTGCATCGGAAAATCTTCTCGAGTTGGTGAAGGTTGATTTTCACTCAAGCATTCAGACGCTTGACTCAGCTGTTTTGCGGCGTTGCTAACAGATTCAGTTGGCTTAACTACTTTTGACCGTTTCAAAGCAGGTACTGTGGCTAGAGCGGGCAGGGCCGTTCGCTTCAGTCGTTTTGTTTCAGATCTGTCATCAATCGCCGAGGTTACGACTAAATCGAGAGGTTGGTCGATCTCATGATTCGACTTGGCATTTCTTTTGGGTCTTCGTGTTTTTTTCTCCTGTAGTACTGATAATTTTTGGTCTGAAACGGAAAATTATTATCATTATTTTAGATATCGTGCAGAAAAGACGTCCAAACCTTCTCTTTTTTATGCTGCTAATATCTATTTTGACAGTGAATTTATATTTATGACTTAGTGAAAACACTATTCAAAATATTCATGCAAGAACTGCTATTTTTGCAAAGTACTCTGAAATCCAATCAAAATAGTTATAATAGTTAACTCAAACATAGATTATAGTTTTCAATATATACCTCTCTGGTTCATATTCGAACACTTGTATTCATAATACACATCATTCATCGTTTCGTCGATAAAAATTTTCGCTTCGTACACATCTGCAAATGAAAATGCAATTCAATTCCAATCGCACTTTTCCATTAAAAGTTTGTCACTATCAATTTCGCTACACTATATCTGAATCGTAACACTCAGAGGCAAGTATAAAAAAATTCTTACCTGTGCCATATTTCTCAAGAGACAGATATAATCTCCAATCGTCTGAACGTTTTTGTCTTTTTCTAACACGCTCTGCTGTATCTAGTGGATTTTCGACAGGATATGTTACTAATACATTTCGATCTAGTTTTCTGCGTGATACTATCCACGACGACGGAACGCATACATACTTATCAATACCTTTGTAAGGTAATTCCAAAAATTGTACCACATAATACTTAAATTGTTCAGTGCACTTCATCTGAAAAGAGAAGAAACAAAACTAAAATTCCATACTTCCCGTCAAATAGATGATGTCATAGTCAGCAAAGTACTTTTATTATCGCTATATCAGTTGCCCTTGAGGTTGAGAGGCCTCAATTCGTACTAAAAACTAGAAATCAAATCTTACCTTGATCTCTTCAATATGGTTATGTTGGTTCAACATTAATGAATCCACAGATGAACAAATCCAATATGTTTAAATTTACACGGATAAAATCTGAATTTAATGCAGCTAATATTTAATTCCCGATTGTTCCCGATTACTCGCCCACGCTCTCAAGTTGAGTGTTGAATAGAGGCAGTCAGTGGCACAGAGTACATTATACTATTGTATACTATATAGAAGTCAGTGGTCTCGAACGTCATAGAGTAGAGCGAGATCGGTAGAATTGCCAGCTAAAATCGGTATATTTGTACCATAGACGTAGAATAATACTATATCTATGATTTGTACCCAAAAAAAAATACAGTATTCAATAAAATTCGTTTGTTTATTTAAAAAAACTTACAGACTAATTTGTAACAATCATAATTATTTTTTATACCAATATTCTTTGGGCCATAGCCGCAGTCATCTTCGAATTAATTTCAAAATCGTAACAATTAGCTGTATTAAAGTCGTTTTGAATGTAATAGACCAGTGATTGATTCAGTAGACAGCCTATTTCGCTGCTTTGTTTTTAAAAGATTAATATGTGAAAATATGCGTTCAACGTTAGCGGATGAATGGGGAAGTGATAAAATATTAAAGATGAAATTAGACAACAATGGTGCCGATTCTCTTGCACACCGAACTAACTTAAACTGAAACTAAAATTTCTTAATTTTAGTTAGTTGGTTTCGGTAAGTTATTCTGAAAACAAAATTCTCTACTTTTAGTTTTAGATTTGACACAATTAAAATCGAGTTTTACAATTGCTAAATTGAATAGACCATAGACTAAGATTTGTCGGAGATTAAAATAAACCTGAATGAAAGTGAACGAAATGATCCGAATTGCAAAAAAAAACCCTAGTGAAATCAAACAATTATTTAAAATTGTTTATCAATAATCATTAATGAAATACAGGGAGTATTATAACTGCGTAAAACATTATTGTTGTTAAATATTTATTTTTCAGTTTTTATTATCTGTGACCAAAGTAATCCTGCTAGGGTTGGAAATCGGAAATGACATAAAATTTTGGCGAAACTTGTTATAGAAATAGCTTTATAGAATTTCATGTTCTTTGTTACTAGCAGCCATAAACTCTATGGTGTAGCTTTATGGTTGATTTCGAGCGTTGGTTTTAAAATACTTTTGATGTGGATTTTGTTATTTGAAGAAAAGACAGTAGTAGTAAAAATAAAAACCAAGAGACATGTATTGAGGATTTTTAAAAGGGGGTTTCTTTATTAAGTTAATGAGTTGAAAGTTTATATAAATGTTCTTTTGATCAATATATTTTGAAGACAACAATCATGTAATTTTATTGAAAAAGGATTCCATCAGATCAGGTGAATACAAATATCTTTTACGATATTTCAAGAGGTTATGGGCCCAGCATAGTTGAGTATGGGCGCTCTGCTACCAGAAGGCAGTTAGACAGGATGGCAGATAAGAGTGGAGTTCGAAACTAAAAGCCAGAAATTGTGAAAAGTGTGAGGAGAAATATTTAAAATGGCAGAAGAATACGTCAAATTGTCAAAATTAACCAGCGAATCAGAATATTCTTTTTGGAAGGTAAAGCTTATGCTAATTTTGAGAGTAAAAGATTTAAATTCAGTTTTAGATGATGAAGAAAATATAAAAGATTTTGAGAAAAAAGATGCGAAGGCAAAATTAATAATATTATGCTCCATAAGCGAAAAATATATGTCTTATGCAATAAACTGCAAAACCACCAAAGAAATAATTGAAAAATTTGATAACATTTTTTTGGGACACAAGGACGTACAAATTTCTCATCAATTGGAGGAGTTTTATAATTATAAATTTGTAAAAGATGATCTGATGTCTGACATAACCGAAATAGAAAACAAAGCAACAAAAATAAGAAGTTTGGGTTACAGTTTTGATGATAAGCAAATTATAACTAAAATTTTGACGAGTATACCGGAAAACATGAGCTATTTCCGCACAGCATGGGAGGCGACCTCATTGACTGATAAAACACTTATAAATTTAATTTCAAGATTAAGTCTAGAAATGAGAATTAAGAACAACAACAAAAATGATGAAATAACAGCAACAACATCAAGAGAAAATAATGAAAACAATCAAGAAGCAACCAGTTTTTATATTAAAACTTGTTACAAATGCGGAAAGAAGGGACACATTGCGAGATATTGTAGAACTCCAATATCGAGTGGTGACAACAGACTGAACATCCAACAAAGTTGTTTCAAATGTCTGAAGAATGGACACAGATATGCGGATTGCAAGGAAAAATACAACTGTATGTATTGTAATATCAACTCGCACTACACAAAACGTTGTCTAAACATGAAGAACGTGAGTAACAATTTTACTAATAATATAGAAACTGAAGAAGCAAATATTGAGTTCATTATTGACTCAGGTACCAGCAGTCATATTGTTAATTCAGAGAGTTATCTTAAGGATAAAAGAAAAACAAATTATAAGATCATGACAGCTGATGGAAATATTCATTATGTAAACATCATGGGCAACATCTATTCCCACAATATTATATTGAGAGATGTCCTTTTTGTTCCTGAATTAAAGAAAAACTTAATATCTGTATCTAGACTAACAGATGATAATTATATTTTAAAATTTTTCAGAAATAGATGTGATATTTATGGATCGGAGGCTGAATCAGTGACTGCTGAGCTAAAGCGGGACGGTTTGTACTACCTAAGTATTCATGCAAAGCCAGTTGTAATATCAAGGTCAGTAAACTCTTTTTATTTGGACTCTATGTTTTGGCATCGTGCATTAGGTCATGTACCTATAGCCAAAACTAAGGATCTTGTTAGAGGAATTGAGAGAGGCCTGGTAAAGGAAACCGACATCTGCGAAGTCTGCACGAAAGCCAAATTATGCCGAAAACCATTCAAAACTATTAGACAAAAAGCATTTAAACCATTAGAAATTATACATAGCGATATTTGTGGTCCTATTGAAACTGAAACATGGGATGGTTACAAATATTTCATAACTTTTTTGGACGATTATACACATTTTATTAAAGTATTTTTAATTAAAAATAAAAGCGAAGCATTTTCAAAAATAATAAATTACATTAATTTGGCAGAAAATCATTTTCAAACAAAAGTAAAAACATTTATATGCGATAATGGTGGTGAATACAATAGTAAACAATTTAAAATGTATTGCAATAGTAAAGGAATTAATATTGACTATACAATTCCTTACACTCCACAACTAAATGGTAAAGCTGAACGATTAAATAGGTCATTGATGGAAAGAACTAGAGCATTACTGTTTGATATGCAGCTACCACGGGTTTTATGGGGTGAAGCTGTTTTAACATCTGCCTATTTAATTAACAGGAGTGCAAACACAATTAATAATAAAACACCAGCTGAAATGTGGTTTAATAGAATACCGAATTTAAAACATTTAAATATTTTTGGATCTTTAGCTTATTATAAAAATAATTGTCAATTAAAGAAACTTGACTCCAGGAGTAGCAAAGGGCTTTTAGTAGGGCTTACAAATAATGGTTATAAGATATGGGATCCTTCTGATTTTAGAATTGTTTATTCGAGAGATGTATTGTTTAATAATAATAAGAGTGATGTTGCGGATTATTTAAAATTTTGTAATCGTAAAGTGATACAGAGTGAGTTAGATAATTTATTTAAAGAGGTGAGTGTCGATATTGGTGATAATGGTTTTAGTAGTGGAGATAATGGTGATGTTCGTAGTGATATTATTAATGAAGTTAATAATGATGTAATTGTTGGTGATGTGTTTCGTAGAGAAAGTGGTGATAGAGCTGTTGGTGGTGAAGGAAATATTGAAGATAATGAGGTGTTTGAAGATAGTTTTGATAATGTTGAAGTTAGTGGTGGAGATGTTGAAGATAATTTTGATAATTTTGAAGATAGTGTTGAAGATGTTGGAGTTAGTGTTGAAGATACTGGAGTTGGAGTTGATGTTGAAGATAATAATGTTTTGAGAGGGGAAGGTAGAAATGATACAGGAGTTGAGACTAGTGATGAGTTTGAGGATGCAGTTGAAGCAATTAATGTTGGACGGAGAATTTTACCAAATCGAGAGAGAAGATTGCCATCATGGCTGAAAGATTATGATTTAGAAACATCATTTTTAACGTATACAGAAGCTTTTAACAGTTTTGATAAAGATTTATGGTGTAAAGCAATGATGGAGGAGAAAGATTCATTAGAGAAAAACAAAACTTGGGAAATTGTGAACAGGTGTGAAGCAAAGAATAGAAAAATAATCTCAAATAAATGGATATTTACAATAAAGCCTGGTGGAAGATATAAGGCGAGATTAGTGGCAAGAGGTTATCTTCAAAAGCATAATGTTGACTATAAAGAAACATATAGTCCCGTGGTTAATACTACTAGTGTTAGATTGTTGTTAGCTATTGCAGCACAAAAAGGTTTAAAAATAAAGCAATTTGATGTGAAGACAGCATTTTTATATGGAGAGTTAGATGAAGAAATTTTTATGGAAATACCTTTAGGATATGACATTAAAGATAAAGAAAATAAAGTTTGTAAATTAAAGAAAAGTCTTTATGGATTAAAACAAGCACCACTTATGTGGAATAAAAGATTGACGGAATTTTTGAAGAAATTAGGTTTGTTTCAATTGAAATCTGATCCATGTGTGTTTGTGAATAAAGATAAAGGAATTTATTTGGCTATTTATGTTGATGATGGTATTTTAATTGGGGAAAATGAAATTGAATTAAATAAAATAATTAATAAATTAGAAACTGAATTTGACATGCGAAAATTTGATAAAACTGAAAAGTTTATAGGGTTTGATGTTAAAGTTGAACAAAATTATATTAATGAGTTGAAAGTTTATATAAATGTTCTTTTGATCAATATATTTTGAAGACAACAATCATGTAATTTTATTGAAAAAGGATTCCATCAGATCAGGTGAATACAAATATCTTTTACGAGATTTCAAGAAAACTTTTCGGTTTTCAATATGATTAAAACCTATAATTTTATCATAATCGACAAAACTGCCGTATTTAAAAATGTGTGAGGTAGCATGATTTGTCTTGTTATTTATTTTAGTCTCATCATCATCAGCCTTTAATGTTCCCACTGCTGGGACACGGCCTCCTCTCAATGAGAGGGAATGGGCTATAATCTACCGCGCGAGCCCAGTGCGGATTGGTAGATGTCACATGTCTTCGAATTTTTGGTTCTAGGACAAGCCGGTTTCCTCACGATGTTTTCCTTCACCGTTTTGAGAGCAGCGGTGATGAAAATAACTTATACAAAGTAATGCGCCTACCTGGGTTCGAACCCACGACTTACTGTTCGTAAGTCGGGGCCGCCACCACTGGGCCACCGCTGCTCTCTTATTTTAGTCTAATTTCAGCTTATTAACTTGTTAATAAATAAAAAAAATATGTTCGGTTTTGTAGTTGTAAATAACCGGTTTTTTCGTCGGCGTTTGGAAGGAAAGCCCTATCTTTGTTTTGTTTGTCATGTCAGATGTCAGTATGTCACACGTCAATAATATTAATTATTATTTTGGTGGTCGGTTAACACGGTTAACATAGTTTGATCTCTCCCAAAACGGCTTGGACGTCGAGATAGCCTGGATCCCCGGTCACTCGGGTATTGTTGGCGATGAGTGCGCTGATTCGTTAGCAAAGTATGCCACATCGAATCCGGTTGACCGAAAGCACTACGTAGCGCACACCTACGATTTGCGGAACAGTGCCAAACCCAAGTTATTTAACTCGTGGACGGAAACATGGAAGACGACTTCTAGCACCAAGGGCCATTACTATGCTGCTATACAGCCTGAAATCCAGCGACGGCCTTGGTTTTTTAAATGCCCTTAATTGTCGAAGAGAACTGTTTCGTCCCTCTGTAGACTAAGACTCGGTCATTGTTGTAGCCCTGTGTTCCTGCACAAAATTCATGCCCGGGATAGTTCCCTGTGCGAGTGTGGTCTTGTGGAGGGTACTTTAGACCATATTTTCTTCTCCTGCTCCCTAAATAATAAATCCGTTGACCTGTACCAAAAAATTTCCAAATTTAATATTCCTCTCCCAACCAACTTTCATACCCTTCTCTCCCACTTCTCCCCTAAATTAATCAACATTTTGGCCACACTCATAAAAATGAGAATGATTTAAAATTTTAGCTGGTGCGCAACGTTTATGTAATTAGTCTGTATATAGTTTATACTAGTTGATGTGTTGTTTAGAGTATCATGTTTATATTCTTGTAAATTAGATTATTTGTTCTACTAACCCATGTGTTCGTCCTTTCAGCTAGACTAACACCTACCACGAAGTAAGAAGTTCGACGGCCTGCCTCTCTGTGCTGCCGTCACGACGTGACACTGGCAGAATAGTCGGAACCGGCTCAGTTGCCATAAAAGGAAAAAAAAAAAAAACATAATTAACAAATAAATACTCTTTGATGTTCGATTCGTTTACGAGTAGTAGTAAAGTAACGTATACTTGTGTACACTATACTAGTATATACTCTAAAAGGAAAAACAAGAAGAAAATCAAGCTGATCCCAAAGTATTGTGGAATGCAATAAACATATTGAGTATTGAGAGCAGTGGCAACAATGTAAGTTGTTTCGGTGAGATGAAATGTTATACTTTATTGGATAAGTACATGCATAATTTTCATGTATTCTAAACTTATTTAATTTCAACAGATTTGGAGTGTGTGGGTGACAAAAGTGAAAACAAAGGCAAGAAAGGCGAGGGATTCCATCAGGGCTACTAGTGGAGGACCAGCAGGGGCAGACCTCAATGACATTCAACGCATGTTATCCAGAAACATGTATTAAATATGCGGTTTCAATTTTGTGATTCATCATCGCTACTCTTTTTTGTTGAGGTTTAAGGAGAAAATAAATATTTTAACATTAAAGAAATAAAATGTTTCATTTAATTAAAAGAATTGACAAGTGATTGCTGAATTTTCCACACATCAGCAAGGAAATCTGTGCAGGTATCCTCCGCAATAGCACTCTGCTCGCTATGCTCGGTGACATTGAAATCTTCTTCATCTGCAAAGATACACTTTATTAGATTTCTTATTTTGAAAACAAATAAAACAGAATTACATATAAATCAAATCAAACACAATCAAATGTTTCCAATTGTACAGGGTGCAACATGCCAGAATAATTTTTGAAGCATTTTCTGGTTAGAATAGAATAGAATAATCATTTATTCGCTAATGGACAGCACAACACAAAGAGCAGCACATACATAATTATAGATTATAACAACAAACAGCTTAACAATTAAATTAAAACAGCTCAACTGCGCTGAACATGCCCATAACGAAAGGGTAGCCAACTCAGCATATGCTGGGTGTAAAACACTGGTTCTGTTCACTAGGCGCCTATTACACATTTCCACCACATGTCTTGCCCTTCAGTGGCACTCAATATATGAAGCATGACTGTAGCAGAAGCCATGACTGTAGTGGGTATCCGTTCCTAAAATAAATAAAACTTTATGTAGGTACTTAGTTAATCATCTGCCTAACCTTTTCCCAACTATGTTGAGGTCGGCTTCCAGTCTAAACGGTGTTTTTGAGCCGAGAACTGCAATAATAACAAATGTCCAAGTGTATCAAACGACGTTTTTCAATACACTTTTGAAGAAATAAAATAAAATAATGTGTCATGAAAGTCACGAGACTATGATTTAAATTTTATTTTTTTCCGCGCTTTGCTTTCCCCGGGTTGAAGGAGAGCCAAAGGTATGAAGCTGTTATACAGCCTGTTATAAAATAAGTTTTTTTTTTTTAATTTTGAATTTAGAACACAAATAAATGTGAATTTGTCAAAGACCTTATTCATGGTACAATAATATACTTCGCCAGGTATAGCATTCCGAGAGACAGAAGTCACGTGGGTGACTCGTATCTACGTCATAACCGCTATCAATGGTTCTCAAACTTTATAATCTAGGGAAATTCAATCTAGTAAAACAATGATATAATTATTAAATTCCTACTAACTTTTGCCTTTAGCTCTACCCGCATTGTAGGTTTTCGGGGACTAAAAGAATCCTATATCCATGCTAGGGTTTCAGGCTTCAAATTACAAGCCAAGGTTTGGTAGTCAAGGTTTGCTTATCTTCTGATGAACCACCCTTGGGAAATCTCCTTTCCAAAAAAAAGAATCATCAAAATCGGTTCATAAACAACGAACACTCATAGGACAAAAAAACCTTCTTGTTTTTGAAGTCGGTTAAAAACAAATTTGTTGGAAGTCCACAAAATAATATTGGGAATCACTGTTTTAGTGGCACTGAGCGAGACCGGCACATATGTTAGAAAAGAATAGCGATACACGACGAATTGTCAGAATGTCAATGAGACAACCCGTTTCAGTGTTACCAGTAGTGTGAAAGAATAACTCCCTAACCACCTATAATTCCTGTGCGAATCCGATCAAACATTGAAGTTTTAATTAACAATAACATTGGTTTATGACTAAATTGAATTATTTTGTTTGGTCAAGCAAACGAAAACAACAATTTAAATGCAATTTATATTTTTTTTAACAGAATGGTGACTGAAAATGTTTCCATAATTTTGTGCTTTGTTGCAATAAAGTGGCAACTGAATAATGACGTAGATACGTGTCGCTCCCGGAATGCCAGACCTTGTTTTATTTGACCATGACCTTATTAATATAAGGTCTTTGGAATTTGTTTATTAAAGTAAATACTACTTATAAAATAATAATCATATTTTTCTACGATCTTGTATTTATAAACACAATTTGAATATTCAATAAATGTTTACAAATAAAGACGTAGGTAGATCACTTTTCCAAAATTAAAAAAAAAACATTCACCTCTGACTCTATAGTCAGAGGTGAATGTTTTTTTTTAAATTATGCAATTAACCAATTTGGACTAAATAAATGTATCAATTTTGCAATTTTGTTTTCTGCACATGTTTGAAAAAAGCATGAAAAACTCACATGTGTGAAATACACTGCATTTTGAACCTAATCGTAGTCCGAAAAGAACCAGCTTTCGAGGAAGTGAATTGAAAAGTTAATTAATAAAACTACTAATAATTAATTTTCACACAAATGTATTTATTTATTTACTTTATCTTAAAAAAATAGTCATCGAATACATACCACTTGAAACTCATCGGTTACAAGCTCAAATCAAGTCTTAATTCATAGAAATAATTATATCACAATATTATCACATAATAACAATGAAAAATCAGACTAAATTGATACAATTATAAAACTTCAGTTGACGGGTATTTATCGCGAATTTACCTTAAATTTAAACAAAAAATAATAAATTGATACAAAATGACTTGCGATAATGATACATATTAAAACAAATAGTTTCACAAAAAAAAACTCGTTGCTTATTGTCGCAGACACTAGATGGCGCTGTGATGTGATATTTTAATGAAAATTTTAGCACCCATTCATTTCTTCTGTAAGAAAGGAAGTATGGAAGAAGAAGACATACTACAACGACCACTAATAAATAGGGTTATGGGCAGAAGAATGATGATATTGACAGTAATTTCCACAATAGAACACTCCACGACTTGGTATAGTACTATTCAATTTCATCAATTCATTTGACTTTTTTAAATTCGCCAAAAAATAAACATACACTTAGAAAATTCTTTGATTTTTAACAAAATTATTTGTTTCTTTTCAAAACAAAGAAATTAATGTGGCATTTTTATATGTCAAATTCATTAAACCTATGATATTTATTGATATTATAATGATATATACTTTTATAATTACTAAATGGATACAACTACACAAACATCTAAGAAAAAAATATTGAATGATGCATTAAGTTGGTATAGACATATTTTTTTATTAAAATACAAAGAATGACGATCTTAATGAAATTACACTGACCATACCAAACATATCTCGACGTTTCGTTACATTTTTACAAGAACTTTTTTCAATTCAATAACCCAAGCTCGACGACAATCAAAATCACCCACTTATCAGGGAGACTAAAATCAACTGGCAACACCAAAAACATCTTAATAAAAAAGATGGAGGCAGAAGAATTATCATCTTCAGCCTAAAGTAAAACCTTAAAATTACAAAAACTGTTCTTAACGACAGTTAAAAAGTAAGTACTGGTGAAGAATCTTTGGCAAATCAATATCCTGAACTACATCAACAAGAGTAGTCTTGAAATATCTCCTCAAAAATATCCTGGTTTGAGCTAACAAGGAAATTGGAGTCTTAGCGCAATGTATTAAGGCTTCTTTCTGTGTAGCGGTGACGGCATTGTTCCTCTTAATCATACAGAGATCGAAAGCTTCAGCCGCTTCTAGAAGGAGATAGAAGATGTGTTGGTACTCTTCAGAGGTCACGTTCTGGAGATGGTTCAAGATACCGTCCGGGTCACGGAACTGAGTTTTCATGATGACCTGTAATTCAACATTTTTAGGTAAGTTCTCAGGTGTACTTGAATAGTAACCTTATATTATAAAGCTGAAGAGTTTGTTTGTTTGTTTGAGTGCGCTAATCTCAGGAACTACTGGTTCGAATTAAAAAAAAAAATTGTGTTGGATAGTCCATTTATGCTACAACCAATAGGAGCGTAGCATAAATGAAAAATGTTGCAAAAACGGCGAAAATTTAGTCCTTTTCTAAGCTTTTTCTCTCTTATGTGATGCAGACGAAGTTGCGTGGGTCAGCTAGTAAATTAATTGTGACAGCTAAGAAAAAGAGAGGTAGATGTCTTCTAATTTTTGGTTATACGACATGCCGGGTTTCCTCAAAGTGTTTTGCACTGTTTTGTGCGCAGTATTATTGATCAAAATGATCTTTAGAGCCATTTCCCAAATATGTTGTGGTCGGCTTCCAGTCTAACCATTGCTCTTGAATACCAGTATTTTACATGGAGCGACTGTCTATCTGACCTCCACAACCCAGTTAGTACTGATAGTGGTGATGTTTTCCACAAGTATCGTGTGTGATAAAATAAACTACACGTCCACCTAGAAATGTATTTATTAACACCAAGAACATCTAGAGAAAATATCAACTGTCAGACTCAAGTCCACTTGACACCTCGCAGAGGAATAATAAGGATGGGCGTAGCTTTTAGTGATGTGCCGCCACAAAGTACCTATAAAGGGTGTAAAACACCTCTTAACGAATACGAAAGGCACTTGTTCTCCTCGTCATTCTGATCATTTTTTTGTTCTACACTATACCTGGGAAACTTCTAGTTACGGAGATATTGGGGGTGAAAGTTGCAAGATTTAGACAAGTTTTATTTTAAATACCACTTTTAATCGCATGATTTTTACTTTAAATATCTCTACGTTGACCCCGTACTGTTTAATCCATCTATCCGCACAATGTTTTGAGTGTGTTACATTGAGATTGAGTTATACCACAAAACATGATTTATAACCTCAAAAAAAAAATGTTGTTTCCCAGCAATATTTTTCCCGTAAAGTTACTTAGTTTGATATACAGAATGCTTGGTTAACGGCTTTGTGTTGAGGTGAAATACAGCCTGTAATACGATACCACCTTGTTAAGACTGGTTGGTCAGACTTCAGGCTACTGACTAGGTACTTGAAACGACTGTCAAAGATCTACAAATGACAGCCGGGACTACTTTTCAATATACTTTTCGAGACATGTTGGTGACTTGGTAAAGACGGTCACCCATCCTCAGACCTTGGCCACCGCTGCTTAACCTGGACGATTGACCTCGATTATTATTTGGCTCCGAGCTCATCTGAGACCTGTTATAATACACTAGCTGACCCACGCAACTTCATCTGCGTCACTTAAGGAGAGTCAGAGCTCACAAAGGGAATAAAATTTCCCCCGTTTTTGCAACATTTCTTATTGCTGCTCCGCTCTTATTGGTCACAGCGTGATGTTATATAGCCTATAGCCTTCCTCGATAAATGGACAAACCAACGCAAAACGATTTTTTTTTAATTCGAGCAGGTACTTCTTGAGATTAGCGCGTTCAACCAAAGAAACAAACTCTTCTGCTTTATAATATTAGTATATTATACAACGTTATTTTTTAGTCGTTTTAATCCCTTTAAGGGCGGATAGTATTCATGAAAATGAACAACTTTTACTATGGGACCGACTTTGAAATCTCGAAAAAAAAATCAGCTGCTGCCTACATTTTTTCGAGTTACGCGACCAACAATGTATGAAGCAGTTGATTTTTTTTTCGAGTATTGATAGTCGGTCCCATAGTAAAAGTTGTTCATTTTCATGAATACTATCCGCCCTTAAAGGGATTAAAACGACTAAAAAATAACGTTGTATAGTATAAAAGAGAAAAATATGGTTGTTTTACTAACTCTGGCGCCATATCTCAACAGCAAAGCCACTATCTCAGCGCTGGGCTCCTGGTTACTCGCGAGGTACTCCGCTAGTGCTGGGCGGAGCTGCGTCGCGTCTTCATCATTGTAGACCTTCAGATTCGGGTCTGCGCCGCTTTCTAGGAGAATCTGTGGAGAGTATGAGATATTCAAAGAATGAGCAAATCTAGACTCCGTAGCTGCTAGTGAGAAATTCCTGATGGAAAGACCTATAGAAAGAAAGAAAGAAAGAAAAAGCATTTATTAGCCCACACAGGACAAACACATCAAAATTAACAGTACTTATAAAAATTACACAGAAAAAAAAACAAATATTTATTTAAAAATTATAAGAATGAAATTCGTCCAGTACGAGGCCAAAAGGCTCCTATCTCAGCATGGTGCTGTAACATTAAAAAAAACGTCACAGCGCTGGTATTCTGATAGGGCCCAAAGTGAAGGTGATGCCACGGTCAGGCCAGATACGGATAAAAATAAAAATAAAGTGTAGACGAATAAACAATACAAATAAATTAATGTGTGAACTATAAATAAATATAAAGAAAAAATATTAACACCTACACCCCACGTAACGAATACTGTTCCTATCGACACTTTGGCTGATCTGGGATTGAAATGCAGGTCCACATGCTCAACAGACGCCCTTGCTACCACTAGACCAACGATAGATAGATAGTAATACAGTTCAACAACCTAGATAGGTAACAGTTAGCACACACATAAATTTGGGGGTGCATATGTCACCGTAAAATTGTCAAACACATTATATTACAATATAACGTGCTTCTCTCTAGCGATATTGAAAACACTCGAAATATTGTCAACTGAACACACGGAAGTATCTCTGCCCCCATAATCGGGGCTTGGGGCAACCTAACTAACTTAACAGGGGGGTTAGTTAGGTTCCTTTAAACCCTGCACTCGGAAATAGGGGCCCCAAGTCGGCTACGCTTTTTAGGGGAATATAAAGTGTTTTAAGATAAGTTTAAATTAATCGGTATTTCTCAGGAATGATACATTATCTTTTAATGAGAGTGTTACCACTGGGCAAGGAGGACCCCTCCTTCCCTCCACACCGCGTGGGTTGACTGCCATCGCATGCATTTCACGAAAAATAATGCGTTTTATTGTAAGCAGTATGTTCGTTTGACAATATTTCGAGAGATTACAATATAACGTGTTTGAAAATTTTACGGTGACACATACGAGGACACGCACATAAGTGCATTGATTTCCAATAGGTTTCGATTTAGGATTTTTTTTGGGACACTTTCAAATGAATGCTATTATTTTATTTAAACAGTTTCGACAATAATATTCAAAATGCACTTTTGGCCGTAACGTCTTGATATCTAGATCTCAATTTAAAATTTTGGCTGGTCATTAAAAACTAACCCTGTTTAGTTACAGAATTAAAATCATCAAAATCATCAATACAGCCCTCTCAAGATCACAAAGGTCGAGGAACGACTTTTCGCCCTGAATATTTTTTCTTGAAAGTCTTGAAGTAGTTTAAAAAGTTCTACTCACTTGTACAATTTCTTTCCTGTTGGAAATGTTGTCGGAACAGGCAACGTGTAGCGGCGACCCAATCACCGAACTTGATGCGTTTACTTGAGCACCTGAAGAAACACAATACCGATTATAAACCTCCAAAATATAAAAAATATGGACGATGGGAGGAAACAGAGAAAGCTGATAAATTCACTATTACGTGTTTAAAACCAAAAAATAAGAAGGAATGATATCGATAAAATAATCTTGTCAGCATTATTGCTAATCAGCAGTACAAGTACGTAGGAATCGATAGGACTCGATAAGTTAAATTTGACAGTTATTCTCGATAAAATGAGTTTTTGACTCCATAAAAACTCATTTTATCAAGGGTAACTGTCAAAAGGTTGCAGGGACCTGCATGACGACACTTTGGAGGAGGCTTATGTGACCCATGTCCAGCAGTGGACGTCTTTCGGCTGAAATTATGATGAACAGTTGCCATAATACAGGGTGTAAACCACCTCATTACAAAGCCGTTAACCAAGCATTCTGTACATCAAACTAAGTAGCATTACGCAAAAAATATTGCTGGGAAACAACTTTTTTTTTTGAGGTTATAAATCATGTTTTGTTGTAGAACTTAATGTAACGCACTTAAAACATTGTGTTGATGGATGGATTGAATAGTACGGGGGTCGTGGAGGTGTTAAAAGTGAAAATCTTACAAAAAGAACTTGTATAAAAAAAAAGCTAGTCAAAAATTTGTAACTTTGACCCCCCATATCTCCGTAACTAGAAGGTTCCCAGGTATGGTGTAGAACAAAAAAAAAATCGCAATGACGGGGAGAACAAGTGCCTTTCGGCTTCGTAAAGAGGTGTTTTACACCCTTTATGTAATAACGTAGGTATATTTAAAGTCGATGGTAGGTTGTTATTTGTGTTTGTCCTACTCAGCGCAATAAACATATTTACCAAAATCTCGTGTTTTAATGGACATTTTAACAAAGTTTGGAACTAATGAACCTAAAAAGCTCCATTATCAGTATTAGCAACGCAGCACCAACCGCAAAAAAAATGAGATAAGGACAGGACATACATAATGATGCTGCTGTTAAAATCGGGAAGAGAAAGACCGAAGAAACAAAGAAGGAAGGAAGGTTGGACTGCGTGAAAGATGATATGGCAAGAAAAGAAGTGTGTGATGAGATGACGAGTAATAGAGATTTGTATGGAAGAAGAAGACTGCCTGCCTAATTGAATAGGGAATATGCAAGAAATACAAAACTCTTTTTATTTATTAAAAATGCCTTGTATTGGCGCTTATCAACATTATGGTGCGCTTGTTTAAGTTTCTAATACTTACATCACTTATTTTTACAATTTATGGTTTTATCTACTTAGCACGTTTTTGGTGAAACGGAACGCACTCTCAAAACACGTCGTCCTCGATGGATAACGGTGGTATGTATAATGTACTCTGTGGGCGGTAGTGACATCAAATTCATATATTCATATGTCAAAAAATACCTTTTATTTGAAATGTAGGTAAAGTTTCACTATTAGATATTACTATGATATAATAATCGCAATTTTTGCTTTTTATTTATTAGAATAAAGCACATACATTATAAAACTTAAGAAGACGGGTATTTATCGCGAATTTACCTTTAACACATACCTACAATTAGTAAAATTACTTTATCAAGGCCAAAAAATAGATGTAAACAAGGTAGATTTTGATAAATGACGTCAAAGTATGGCCGCGACAATCACGGACGTTTGAACTGTCATAGAAAATTGGGGCATGACAAGCAGTAGTTAAATTGGGTTGATATTAATGTAATTAACTGATTTAAGTGAAGAAAAAATACATGGAAATTCCCTATTTCAAATTCAAATTCAAATTGTTCATTTCAGACATGAAGTCCATAGTGTTAGTAGCACAAAATAACTTAATAACTAGTGTTAGTAATAGGGCCTGCGCAGACGACGGACTTATTGTGCGTGACGGACAAAAAGTCTGCGACAAATTTTGCGTGATTAATGTATTTGACTACTTATTTGACCTTTTTTGTCGACTAAAAGGCGATCAGTAGGATCCTTTCCATCAGTAGATCCTTATAGTGGACAAAACGTAGTGAAACACAATTAAACACGCAAAATTTGTCGCAGACTTTTTGTCAGTCACGCACAATAAGTCCGTCGTTTGCGCAGGCCCTTAAGGAGACAATAAGTACATAAAATATTAACAAATTATATTGCGATAAGACCAAGAGAATCATAACGATGGTGCTGGTAAAGACCCCGGATCTTACCTGCAGCCAGTAACATCTGCAGCATCGCGACGTCTCCCTTCAATATGGCTAGGTCCAACGGGCTCGGCTTGCTTAGCTCTGGACACTCGTAGTTAACTCGGGCACCTTGCTTTATCATCAGGTTCACGACTTCAGGGTTGCCTGTTAAAATAATGGAGGATAGGGTGTATTTTTGTAATAATACAGGGTGTATTTCACCTCATCACAAAGCCGTTAACCAAGCATTCTGTATATCAAACTAAGTAACTTTACGCAAAAAATATTGCTGGGAAACAAGTTTTTTTTCGAGGTTATAAATCATGTTTTGTGGTATAACTCAATGTAATACACTCAAAACATTGTGCGGGTGGATGGATTGAATAGTACGGGAGTCGTAGAGATATTTAAAGTAAAAATCATGCGATAAAAAGTGGTATTTAAAAAAAAACTTGTCAAAATCTTGCAACTTTGACCCCCAATATCTCCGTAACTAGAAGGTTCTCAGGTATAGTGTAGAACAAAAAAATGATCAGAATGACGAGGAGAACAAGTGCCTTTCGTATTCGTTAAGAGGTGTTTTACACCCTTTATAATAACTAAAACCCTGAATAATTGAAAATGTATTAGAAGTTTTGGCGGCATCAGTGGTTTGGTTGGCTTCAAGAGGCATTCATTTAGAGTTTTGGCACCGAAAATGGCGTCGCGAATGTAATTTAGAGGCTGTATAGAAGTCGGAACATGGTTCAATAGAAAGGTGAAAATAGAACTAGTTTTTTTTTTTAATTTGACAGCTGTCAGTTGAAAGCGATTCTCCCAAGGGCTGAAAAGTATTACTTTAAACCCGCTCCTCAGGCAACTTCAGACCTACTTTTCGAGTATAAGTAATGAAAAGCACAGTGTTTACCTCGGGTAAAAGACTTATTTAGTCCCTCGAACTATTAGCGCCCGCGCTACGCTTGGGCGCCAAACCCCGTCTAGGGACTAAATAAGTTACTACTTACGTACTTTCACCCCTAGGGTAACAATGTACAATTGCTCTTTTACTATTTCGCCGTTACGTATCTGTGCACAGCGTGGCGGGCTGCAATATTGTTTACAAGATTTGTGTATTTCTGATTATTATTGCAGCTGTGTGTAGTTCCTTTTGAATAAAATAAAAAATACTTACCATTGGTATTTACTCAATGAAACTGTGTAAGTAGCTGCAAATGATACTAAGATCTAATTTAGAGAAAAGCAAATGGTGCAGCTCAAAATATCCTTACCACTTAAAACGGCATAGTGCATGACGGTCCTGTAGTCGTTCCTCGCATCAGCCATTGCATTCACATCAGCACCGTAGCTGATGAGAAGCAGCACTGCATCCATTCCCTGGAAATTAAAGAGTCATAATAATTGTAGGCAATTCTAAGTGCTGATGGTGATCACTAGAATCCAACACTCCTCGGTCTTATCCTCAAAGACCGGGTGTCTTTTTAGTTTCTTCACCCAAAATAAATTTACTCTTTTCTATATAGGGTTTAAAGCATCTCATCACGAAGCCGTCAACCAAGCATTCTGTACATCAAACTAAGTAACTTTACGCTAAAATTATCACATCTTTTTTTCTTCTTTCTTCAGCACACTCAAAACATTGTACTGATGGATGAATTTAATAGTACGGAGGTCGCCACACCGCCATGTATAAAGTAAAAAGCTTACAATAAAAACTTGTTTTAAAAATGAAATTTTGGAACTTTGACCCCCAATATCTCTGTAACTAGGTGGTTCCCAGGTATGCTATAGAACAAAAAAAATATCAACGTGACCAGGAGAACCAGTTCCATTCATCTTCGTTGAGAAAATGTTTTACACCTTTTATTTAAAAACCATCTTCCCACCATTTTTTTACAATCACAAGATTTAAGGCATTTTAAGACCTGACTCCGTATTCACAAACCTCGTTTCCAGTTCGATAACTTGTATATCTGTCTTCTTCTGGCATTACGAAAACGACCGAGATAGACATACGACTTCTCGAATCGGAAGCGAATCGAAGCGTTGTGAATACGGGGGCTGCTAAAATTCTACATTGCCAACTCGAGGAACGTACTGTTATAACCCTTATTACAAGGCAATAGAGCCTATGTCAGTTTTTACTTGTTTATAGTGTACTTTTCCATTACTAAAGCACTTATGTTGCATTTTTACCCAATGTACAGAAATAATATGGGTAATTGAGTTAGTTAGATTCTGAACGCTGCCGCGTAAACTACTTGCCCAAATTAAAGGAGCAATTAAGAGGGACATGGCCAGAATATCAGTACCCAAGTACTTGTGTGTCTGTACTTTTATATTGTGGTGAATTAAAGTGGTTCCAGTAGAACAATTGTTTTTTTTTTAAAAAGACAAACGGCGACGGCTTAGTAACAGTACCTTCTTTTGCCGAGCAGCTTTCATGAGCGGAGTCAACCCAGCTCTGTCCCTCGAGTCCGGATTAGCTCCGAAAGTCAGCAGCAGCTCCAGATACTCAGGGTCAGATACCAAGTTGATCTCAGCACCGAAGAAGTAACGTTTGTTCGGATCTGCTCCATGTTCGAGGAGGAGACGGGCTACTTCCTGAAAATAGGAATAGGAATTTATCAAAACTCAACAAAACCTGAATCAAGTCTGATGAGGAGCTGATGATGAAGAGCATTCAATTTATTTGGCTGTTTGTTTTATTTTTCCTACTTTTATATTGGTGTCGATTCTGTTGTGCACAAACTTAACTTAATTTAGGCTATTGCTATCTTTTACTAAAAGACAGTGCGAGAAAAGGACGGCAATAGCTATCAACTAAGTTAGAGATGTCAAACTAGTTTATGCTTTGCGCTTCACCGTGTTTTTAGTCGACATGTTTTTACGTGCACCCTTCATTTGTATGGAAATATTAGTTCGAATTAAATTTGACAGCTCTAAATTAAGTCCGTCTCTTTCTCGTTCTATTAGACGGAAAAAGATGGATAAAAAGAAAGATAGAAATAGCCTAAATTAAGTTTAGTTAATTTATTATTAGTTATTATTAGTTAGTTATTTAGTTTATTGTTAATTTTTTTAATTAATAATCTCAGAAGATATCCCGTAAGTGGCAATCTATACTCAATATTATAAAGCAGAAGAGTTTGTTAGTTTGGTTGAACGCACTAATTTCAGGAACTACAGGCTCGAATTGAAAACATCTTTTTTGCGTTGGATAGTCCATTTATCGAGGAAGGCTATAGGCTATATAACATCACGCTATGACCAATAGGAGCGGAGCAGCAATAAGAAATGTTGCAAGCGGCAAAGAAGCTACCGTTGAGCAGGTGATGATGCGTTGCGATATCAAAACTTCACGCGAACGAAGTCGCGGGCAGAAGCTAGTGGAAAATAAATTGATAGGTGCAGAAAAAACTGACTACCCTCTTCCATTGTCTTTTGTTACGCGCACTATTGGAACTCTACACTTGGTGACGACAAAACACACTCAGCATATTCAAAACTGGATCAACTTTTAAACCGTGTAAGCTTAAAAGAGTATTTACTCACATAATGTTTATTCCTGATGGCCAGTCTTAATGGTTCATCACAGAGAGTGGTCCTGGGGAACTCCTCCCCAGTATCAGGTCTATAATCAACTGCCGCTCCGCTTTCCAGTAGTAACTTCACCAGCTCGGTGTATCTGAAGAAAATCAAGAGAAGCTTAGTATGTATGTCACCGTAAAATTGTCAAACACGTTATATTACAATATAACGTGATTTTTCTCGCGTTATTTTAATATCTCGAATTATTGTCAACTGAACATACGGAAGTATCTCTGCCCCCATAATCGGGACTTGGGGCACCCCCCCGTTAGGTTAGTTAGGTTCCTTTAGACCTTGCACTCGGAAATAGGGGACCCGCGAGGCGGGGCTCCGTCGACTACGCTTTTTAGGGGGAATATAAAGTGTTTTAAGGTTATGTTATATTAATCGGTATTTCTCAGGAATGGTGTATTATCTTTTCATGAGAGTTGTGCCACTGGGCAAGGGGGGCCCCTCCTTCTCTCCACACCGCGTAAGTTGACTACCATCGCATGCATTTCACGAAAAATAATGCGTTTTGTTGTAAGCAGTATGTTCATTTAACAATAATTCGAGACTTTACAATATCGCTAGAGATATTACAATATAACGTATTTGAGAATTTTACGGTGACATGTATACCAAACACCTATGGTGCAAAAACACTCTTAACCGAAAGGCACTTGTTCTCCCCGTCATTGTTTTGTTCTACACCATACCTGGGAACCTTCTAGTTATTGGGATTAGATATTGGGGGTCCAAGTGACAAGTTTAAAAAAAAATACATGTTTCAAATGTAAGAACTTTAACACCTCCACGACCCCCACACTATTCAATCGCCAATTTGTCTTGAGCATGGTGATCAATGCTCGTGCCTTCTCTGTTGAGAAGAGGCCTTTGCTCGTCAGTGGGACAGTAATGCTGGTATTATTATATTATTAATATCGCGGTGGGACCAGAACCTATCGCACCACTCCCTTTCGGTTACCTACGCACACTGGTAAGGAAACGAACTAGTGAAATACACCACAAGCTGTGGCTTGACCACGGCGAGTGTAGGCAAGCCAAGGAGGCACTTCCTGCCATCGACGGCCGCCTCACCAAACGCGCGCTTAGGCTAACCAAGCCACAGCTGCATACAATTACAGCTGGTCACGGCTCTTTTAACAAACACCTCTTTGTCATAGGAGTCACAGACAGCCCCCTGTGCCGCGCATGCATGGAGGAAGACGAGACAGCAGCCCACGTGCTTCTACACTGCCCAGCGGTTGCAACATATAGGGCAAAGTACTTCGGTCGTCCAGGTACTCTCCGCGAGATTGTCGGCAACATCGGGGCGCTGCTGGCCTTCTTTGGGGAGCTGGGATGGATCGAGTGAAGTTCCCACCCGTACGCAAAATACGCGCCTTGCCGTGGAATTGCGGACATCAGCCCGTTATACAATACAATACAATACAATTATTAATATCTTAAAACTCTGCTGACCCGTGTTCAGCCGCGAGATGCAGCGCGCTATATCCGCAATCGTCTCTGGCGTTGACGTCACATCCTCGCACCACTAGCAGCCTGGTAGCCTCCAGGTATCGCTGCCAGATGGCGTAGTGGAGTGGACGCAGACCCTGTGTTACTGGCTCGTTGACCTGGAAATAATATGCAGTTTTTTATTACAAAACTAGCTGACCCACGCAACTTCGTCTGCGTCACTTAAGAGAGAAAGAGCTCACAAAGGGCAACATTTCTTATTGCTGCTCCGCTCCTATTGGTCATAGCGTGATGTTAAATAGCCTAAAGCCTTCCTCGATAAATGGACTATCCAACACAAAAAGAATTTTTCAATTCGAGCCTGTAGTTCCTGAGATTAGCGCGTTCAACCAAACAAACAAACAAACTCTTCTGCTTTATAATATTAGTAAAGACTAGCTTTTGCCAGCGGCTTCGCCCGCGTGAAGTTTCAAAATTGGGGTTGAGTGAGAATATTATAAACGTAAGAGTAAACAAATATAATAATAACAAATCTCCGAACTGCTAAGCTATCGGGAGTTACACGTGTTATTGTGAGTCAACTATAAAAGATAGACATATGCTGTCTTGGGATATTTTTTATATAATTTTATGTGGAATATTTCCGTTATACATGATTTCTATGTAGCTTTAACCATTAAGGCTGCACACGCGACGGAAGCTAAAAAAACCAAGTAACTTCTCCCGTTTTCCCAACATTTCCTTTCACTGCTCTGCTCCTATTAATGGTAGCGTGATGAAAAGTATACTATTACCTGCTCAGGAGTATGTAGAATAATTGTACCAAGTTTCGTTAAAATCCGTCGAGTAGTTTTTTTTTCTATAAATAACATACAGACAGACAGACAGACAGACAGACAGACAGACAAAAATTTTACTGATTGCATTTTTGGCATCAGTATCGATCACTAATCACCCCCCGATAGTTATTTTGTAAATATATTTCATGTACAGAATTGACCTCTCTACAGATTTATTATAAGTATAGATGTGCGCTCTTGACCTCGAACACGCATGATAGAAAGATTTAGTAAGACTGCAAAAGGAATATGTAAGAAGTGTCCTGTTTTTGAAGTGAAAGCTTGTTCAGGCGCGTTTAGTACTTTTCTAGGAGCCGAGCAGGAACGAAAAATATTGCAAAAATGGGGATTTTTTATTCTTTCGTTTTCTCACTTATGTGACGTAGACGAAGTTGCGTGGGTCAGCTAGTCTATTATAAATGAAATCTGGTATGAATAAATGTTCGAATTTAGTAGTACATTTCGAAAACCATTTGTAGTAAGGGTTTTATAATAATGGCAATACGACAATGTCATTAAAACACAATTTTATTACGAGACCATTGATCGACCATTGTAACTTTAACAGAATACGAACTTATGCAATGCCAATGGGATGGGAATGGAATCGTGTTGGAGTGACGAATTTATAAAAATAGAAGAATTGGGCCCCTGGTGAAGATTGCGGGGATCTGCTCGATGCGAGTCGCACGGGATCCGCCAATGTGGCAACACTTGGGAGAGGCCTATGACCAGCTGTGGACGTCTTTTGGCTCATGATGGGGGTCGGTTTAGCCTGGTTGTTAGCTTCTTCTAAAGGTTGTAAAACACCTCTTAACGAATACGAAAGGCACTTGTTCTCCCCGTCATTGCGATTATTTTTTTGTTCTACACTATACCTGGGAACCTTCTAGTTACGGAGATATTGGGGGTCAAAGTTGCCAAATTTTGACAAGTTTTCTTTTAAATACCACTTTTTATCGCATGATTTTTACTTTATATGTCTTTACGACCCCCGTACTATTCAATCCATCCATCCGCACAATGTTTTGTGTGCGTTACATCGAGTTATACCACAAAACATAATTTATAACCTCAAAAAAAAAGTTGTTTCCCAGCAATATTTTTTGCGTAAAGTTACTTAGTTTGCTATACAGAATGCTTGGTTAATGGCTTTGTGATGAGGTGAAATACACCCTGTATATCACCTACATCAGTTGCTATGCGAGTATCAGAATTCGTTTCTAACAATATTATCATTCATAAAATCCATTCATCTTCATTGATCTCAAGAGCATTCAATATGTTTATAATCCCATTCATCCCTGTGACACAATTGTATGTCGCAAAAATGCCAGGTACGCATACATTTGCACCCATTATAAGTAGAAGCACGTCTATGTATGTGTGCGTACGTGATCCAACATCTTTCTTTGGCAAAACTTTGCTCCAAAAATTCAAACACCAGTGACATCCCTAGTGGATGTCACTGGTGGTTTGCCAATTTGCCAGTGGTACCGGATGATTATACACTTTGATACAAGTGGAGAAAGTTTGTTATTGTAATCGAAGCCGAATTAACACGCGAGCCATATGACGTATGTAGTTATAGAATTATAATGTATTTGAAAATTAAAAAATAAACACAAGGCGTTTTTGAAACATATGAAATACGGGTATTTATCGCGAATTTACCTTTAATTTAACCCCGACGTTTCGACCGGATTGCACCAGCCGTGGTCGCGGGGAGACTGAAGTATTGGAGGTACCGCGACAGCAAAGTGAAGGCGTTTATTCAACTACCCTCACTCATCTTCATAAATGTTAATTAGGGCCGGTTCACACTAGGACAGCACACTACACTAACAGGGTCCGTATATTGAGGCGATTTGATTTAATTGATGTGATTTTATTTTAAAGGTAAATTCGCGATAAATACCCGTATTTCATATGTTTTATAATGTGTTCAGATCGTGAAGGTTTAATAAAGGCGTTTTTGATACGGAAATGTTACTACTCAATAGGTGATTATTTGAATGACCCTCTGTGTGACATTTCAACATTTCTATAGTTTTTATATTAAGTAGGTACATTATTATCCACTCTAAACTTGTTAAAATAATTTAAGCTAAACAAGTTAAAACAATTTATTTGTACCTACCAGTTAAAAAAAAACATTTCATAATTTTACTCTTATTATTCTTATTCATACTTTTTCGATACAGAAATTCAGTTATTCGCTATTTGAAAATCTTATTTGTTTTATTTTTCTAATTTGATCCTGTCTGTGGCATTCCAGTATCATTATAATATGTATTATTGATTTATTATTTGATGTTACTATTGTGCGTAATAATTTTTGTTGACATTTTTGTTACATTTTGCATGCCAAAACTCAGGCAGAATGTACGACACCTACATTCTATGCGAATAAATGATTTGACTTGAAAAAGTTGTTCCTCGATCTTTATGAACTTGGAGGGTTGTATTGATGACTTTGACGATTATAAGTCTGTGCAACATACAACCTGGCACTGGCCCGCAAATTGCGAAAAACGTAAGAAAACTGGATTTCGCGGGTTACCCTGAGTCTTTCACCTTAAGACAGTCTTGTCTCTAGTGTCATGATTTCTGGTACTGGAATATTATTTATTTCGATTGGCAACACAGCCAACCGCCATATCGTTATTCAAACGGCATGGCGGGAAAGATTTCTTGTACTATAATATTTTTTATTTTTGAGTGGCAACACAGCCAACCGCCATGTCGTTATTCAAACGGTATGGCGGGAAAAAAACAGAAACGAGCCACTCGCTTGAGGACCATTAAGACAGTTCATAAACGGCAGTCGACCTGGTAAGATGTCCCGACTAATAGATAAAATATTAAAGTTTGCACAAATTATTATAACAAGTTATACTGATTGTATTACCGAGACTGTAATTGTTATGTGTCTATTTGATATTAGTAAAGTGATAATAATATAGCAGTACAAAAGTGGTTTTATTAAACTAGTGTGCGAACGAAAGCCCTTAATAGACCAATTCTCAAGTCTGCACTCAGCCTAACAGTAAACAATACCTTAGCTCCACAAGCCAGCAGTATCCGGATCTCGTCCAGCGGCACCATCCTGATGATGGAGTCCGCTAGCTCCCGCTGCATCGACTTGCCCAGCGCCACCTCGGAAGGCATTGTCACTGGAACAAACATGATTCTCATAAATGGACTGGGACCAAATTCTGCTAATTTAATAAGTTCGTCACTCCAACACGATTCCATTCTCATCCCATTGTCATTTTGCTTAAAGTTCGTAATCTGCTTAATTCACAATGGTCGATCATTGGTCGGTCAATGGTCTCGTAATAAAATTGTGTTTTAACGGCATTGTCGTATTGTCATTATTATAAAACCCTTAGTACAAATGGTTTTCGTAATCTACTAAATGCGAACATTTATTCATACCAGATTTCATGTGCGAGATTATCATTCTATGACATTTTTTTCAATGGAGTGCCAGTGGTTAACCTTTGAAAAGTCATAATGGCGCCATTATGTTAGTAGAATTAACAAACATGTCAACATTTGACAGAACTAGACGATTATGAAATCAATGATCGACTACTCTGACACTATTGTATTAGCAGAATCGAGGCCCTGTTCAGCAGCTGGCACTCCACCACTGATAACTTCGCCTGTAATGGAACAGTCTGGTAACAGTTCAGAGTAATTTGTTTCTGTACTCAATCTGCCGTCTAAATAGAATGTTGGATTGTTATACTATATCCGAATACTCCCCGTGATTGTCGTGATGGTAGTTACTACGCCTCTTCTATACTAATATTATAAAGCAGAAGAGTTTGTTTGTTTGGTTGAACGCGATAATCTCAGGAACTACCGGTTCGAATTGAAAATATATTATATTGATGTAATGAAAATGATTATTTATTTATTTAATGTTAACTGTAATGATAATTATAATAAGTTACTAACTGATCTATTGAGTGATAATTGTAATAATAACATTAAAATCGATCTGGTATTTGAAAATAATGTAAGTTCATGTTGCATAAAATAATGTAGCTAAATGTTTGCATGCCGAATGGTAAAATATGGCTGAGCTTTGATATGTATAACAACGATTGTATACCCATATTTGCAAAATAAAAATTCTATTCTATTCTATTCTAATATTTTTGTGTTGGATAGTCCATTTATCGAGGCTTTAGGCTATATAACATCACGCTACGATTATTAGGAGCGGAGCAGGAATGAAAAATGTTGCATAAAATGTTTTCTTTCGTTTTTCTCTCTTATGTTACGCAGACGAAGTTGTGTGGGTCAGCTAGTCTATATATATAATTGTCACGTGTTTCTAAATGTCACAAGTGCGATTTCTGAAGTGTAAGTTCAAAGCGTCAATAAATGGAATCCAGCCAGATGTTTGTTTTGATTGACACAAATAAAGTCTATGACCAAAATAATTAAGTATATGAAATAGCTATTTGTATTGATATAATTTGTGTTAGAAAAATTATCGGGTTAATTTCCCGTCAAGTGCGATTTCTGAAGTGTAAGTTCAAAGTTTTTCGTCAATAAATGTAATCCAGCCGGATGTTTATTTTGATTGACACTGATAAAGTCTATGACCAAAACAATTAAGTATATCAAATAACTATTTGTTTTGCCATAATTTGTGTTAGATTATCGGGAAATTAACGATGATTCCAAAATACTACTGCAGTCTTTCATCGGGTACAATAGTAACGGAATCTTCTTGAGTCTTACCTTAAAGATCGAAAACAAATAACTGAAATTTGTCAAATAAATCCGGTTACTAAGCGCGAAGATATATTTCGATCCTCAGAGCGTAAAGTTATGTTTGGAGTCCCTCAGGGGAGCGTGTTGGGTCCTTTTGTATTCATAATATACATAAACGATTTACCTGAATATATTGAACAACCAATAACATTGTTTGCAGACGATAGTACTGTGACAATACCGTGTGAAAATGAGGAAACATATGAAAGGGACATAAATAATTGTTTAAAAAATGTTGTTAACTGGCTAGAGGAAAATAATTTAAAAATAAACTTGGAAAAAACGAAAGTTATAAATTTCAGTCAGCGGATTCCTAGAATTTGCCCTAATATACACTACAACAATGAAGTCGTGGAAGAAGTAGAAAGTACAAAATTTCTTGGACTCGTGATAGATAAAAACCTAAATTGGAAAGCACATACTGATACTTTATGTAAGAGAATTAGTAAGTCTGCATACGCTCTACGTTCACTATCCCCAGTAATATACATAGATGCACTGCTTACTGCATACTATGGTATAGTAGAATCGCACTTACGCTACGCTATAATATTCTGGGGAAATTCCACCGAAAGGGAAACAGTTTTTAAAGCCCAGAAAAGATGTCTACGGGCTATGTTCAAGCTTAAATCTACGGATAGTTGCATGCCATACTTTAAACAGCACAAAATATTAACATTACCTTGTCTGTACATAATGGAAGTAGCTGTGTTTGTTAAGTCGAACCCAAATCGTTTTAAACTCCTGGCTGACGTAGTTCCACGTAATAGACGTGACAATAATCTTGTGTGTTCCCACCCCGCCAAAACGGCACTAATGAGCAAAAGTGTCTACTGCATGGCTTCGGTCATCTATAATAAATTACCTAAGCAATGGAGAGAATTGCCGCTATCATTATTTAAAAGCAGGCTTCGAAAGTTTTTAACTCACAAAGTATACTATACTGTCAGTGAATTCCTTACTGAGAAAGATTTTTCTTAGCTTATGTATTTGACATTGAAATTATTTCATTGACATTGTAAATTTTATTTCATCTTTGACATCGTAAATTGTATTCTGTTATTGACATTTTAAGTTTTATTGCATTATTGACATTGTAAGTTTTATTCCATTATTGACATTGAATTTTTACCTTTATTTCCATGATCGACATTGAATTTTTATCTTTATTTCCATGTTATTGTTTTGTTTGTTTTTCTGTCTTAAGTTATTTTGAGTGTTATTGTAATTAATATGACCAATTATGTGAAAGAGTGTACACCTTTAAGGTAGGTTTTTGAGGAACTGATTATTTATTATTAAGATCTCATGTAAAATGTACCAAAAATCACACCAATAAATGAATTTGAATTTGAATTTGAATTTGAAGACCAAAGAAACTATGGATGGACTGTGTTAAGGATGATATGGCTAGAAAGGAGGAGTCTGATGAGATGACGAGTAATACAGAAGTATGGGAGAAGAAGTCGTGCAGCGTCGACCAAAAAAAAGTTTTATTTATTTATTTATTTATTTAATTATTCTTTTATTTATTTATTTATTTATTTAACTATTTATTTATTTTATTTACAAAGCGTACACCAAAAATACATGTTTAAGAACTCATGTTGAATCTAACTTCTTATAGTGTAGCCTTCACTAAAAGCTGCCACGGCATGCATTGAACATAGGAGAAAGAAAATACAGTTTTTAAATTGAAATAATGTGTATTGATGATGACAATTATTCCAATTACAAACTCCAATTTTAAAATGCCCAAATCATCACAAGCAGCAAAACTATTTCGAACCACCAAACTATGCTACCATGCTTAAATTCCCAATACATGATCCCTTTAAACGCCTATGTGTGACACCTGTGTGTGTGCGTATGTGTGTTCATCTCTGTTAAGTGTAGTTCTATAACTACACCTTCAGAGATGCATATAGGTCAGTCAAATAATTCCCAGAAACCACAGACTGCACACGTTGTGACTATGCAAGCAAAAACTACGTACTTATGAAAGTAGGCATCTTCAATCCTTAAAGACAGCTTCCCTTTATTTTCAAAACACAATATCACAAAACTTTTTACAAGAAACACTACTGCAATCACTTTCAATATTTCAAAGCACACACGACAATATCAAACACAGTACAAATTCCAACTGTGAGAAATGAATCCTGAAACTGCAGTCCAAAACAATCTCTTGGCACCTCTCACTACATAATTTCACTTTCCAATCAACAAATAGGAAACGTACTCTCTCTACAAAGACCAAAACATAACTGACTACCAAATGTTTCTTAATGACACTCCAATAACAATGTTTTGTCACAACAAGTACTCATAAATAGATGATGATATATGGAGACAGTCCATGATTAAAGGCATGCACGATAATCAGTCAAACGAGTTGTTTAGCTCCATTCAAGGCCTAGAGCGATGCGTCTAACGCCAAGACTACAAAAGACATTAGCGTATGTCAGTTGTTTTTTTTCCTGTGACTCGTGGCATGCTTTAAAATTGTGCAAGTTACAGAAAAGTTGAAAGGAAATCAACTGTCATTGTATAGATATGTGACGAGGAGGTCGATTTGCATGTAACTAAAACAGTGACGAATGTATAAATGTTGATGGATGGAGAGGGAGAGGAAGATCAAGGAAACGATGGATGGATTGTGCCAGGAATGATATGGAAGATAAAGGAGTTAATGATAGCGTGACGGTTGACAAGGTAAAAAGGAAAAAAAAAATGTGTTGCGCCAACCTCAAGTACCATGGGATTAGGATAGGAAGATGATGATGGCTTGTGGTATGCTGTAAACAAAGTGGTATCTGTTGACTGTTTTGAGAACAGATTTCAGAATTTCAAACCTGATCGAAGCAATATTTTGACAGTATAATAAGTTTTGTTTAGCGACAGTTACGAGTACTACGGGTGGGTGATATCGAAGGATTGGTGGCGGTGTTGGAGTTGGTGGCAAAACGAAAACGAATACATTCGTGGTACGTTTAAAGTCGCAAACATACAGGATAAGCTCTGCGAAAACCGCTTGCGCTGGTACGGACATGTGATGAAACGGGATGATGCCCACATGACAAAAAGAGTCATGAACATACCAGACGGAAAAAGAGGCCGTGGACGACCACCAATAACCTGGATACGAACACTAGCCAAGGACATGACAGCGAGCAACACAACGACAGAGACAACCCACAACCGTGCGGTGTGGCGCAGAAATACTAGGAGGGCTGACCCCAAATAAATTGGGATAATAGCCAGGAGGAAGAAGAAGAAGAAGTTGGAGTTGGTGGTGAAGGTTAGTCTGTGGATGGGTGGCCACAGTGACCACCAATTACATACTAAGTTTCTTCCGAGCCTCGAAAAGCACGTTAAGCATGTGGTCTCGGCTGTAATTTGTAGATCTTCGTCTATCTTTTTTGGTAGTTAGTGGCCTTAAAGTTTCACAACCAGTCTTATCAAAGGTTTGGTATTACCCAATGCTAAGTTACATGGAGGTCAGATAGGCAGTCTCTCCATGGAGAATACTGGTATTCAGAAGCATCCGGTTAGACCGGAAGCCGACCGCAACAAAGTTAAGAAAAAGGTCAGGTAAATGAGTTTGGGTGGCGATCACGGTCTCTTTCAAGGACCTTTAGAGCGATTGGACATCGTGATACCTAACTTCTGACAAGCACTAAGCAACTTTCATTTGTCATTTGCGTCGTCAATTTTGCAACACGCGTGTTTTGAAGGGTGGTTCGCGGCCAAGAAAGGTAAATAGATGGTAATATATTACGAGTACGTTGATTGGATACCCGTGCATATAGGAACGTACAACTATCAGTCAACACGTTTGTGATAAATGAGATGAAGCGTTGATGCCAACATCGTAAGTATTGTTTACAGAATTAAGACTCCGTACGCAGTTTTTGCAAGGCACCTTCGATTTCTCGGATTCATGTGCTTCGTCATCATCATTCTCTTGCCCTTATCCCAATTTATTTGTGGTCGGCGCAGCATGTCTTCTTCTTCCATACTCCTCTATTTTTCGTCATCTCATCAGACACTTCTTTTCTTACCATATCCGTCTTAACACAGTCCATCCATCGTTTCTTTGGTCTTCCTCTACTCAAATACCCATCCACATTCATATTCAAAACTATTTTCACGATATTTTCCTCATTCCTCCGCATCACATGCCCATACCACGACAACCGATTACCACACAACTTTTCAGTCACCGGCACCACTTTCAGACTTCCTCTAATATACTCATTCCTTGCGTATTGTATAATTATCACTTACTTTGGTGAAGAAAAACTGCGTGAGGAAATCAGCATGACTGAGAGATATTTCTTGACGGGATCTAAAGCAATGTCAGAGGCCGGGCCGCATAATAACTCTGATACCAGGTTAGTCACTTTGCGGTTAGCGGTGTCAGAGTTTTTGATGAGAGAAGAAACTTCAATTTTCGCAGAATACAATTGAAATGCTAAATATTTTTTACACTGAACTTGAGATTTATGAAACACCAGAATTTAGAAGCAAATAGTTCGTTTCTCTTGGAGAAGAACCAGCAAGAAATTCTTAGGCTACTCTTTTGATTCTCAAACACCCGGTTAGACCAGTCATCCTGAAACGAAGGGCTCATCTATCATCGTTTCTCAGGCTACTCTTTTGATTCTCAAACATCCGGTTAGACCAGTCATCCTGCAACGAATGTCTCATCTACCATCGCTTCTTAGGCTACTCTTTTGACTCTCAAATACCCGGTTAGACAAGTTACCCTGCAACGAAGGTCTAATCTACCATCGCTTCTTAGGCTACTCTTTTAGATTCTCAAATACCCGGTTAGACCAGTCATCCTGCAACGAAGGTCTCATCTATCATCGCTTCTTAGGCTACTATTTTAGATTCTCAAATACCCGGTTAGACAAGTCATCCTGCAACGAAGGTCTCATCTATCATCGCTTCTTAGGCTACTATTTTAGATTCTCAAATACCCGGTTAGACAAGTCATCCTGCAACGAAGGTCTCATCTATCATCGTTTCTTAGGTTACTCTTTTGACTCTCAAATACCCGGTTAAACCAGTCATCCTGCAACGAAGGTCTCATCTATCATAGTTTCTTAGGTTACTCTTTTGACTTTCAAATACCTGGTTAGACCAGTCATCCTGCAACGAAGGGCTCATCTACCATCGCTTCTTAGGCTACTCTTTTGACTCTCAAATACCCGGTTAGACCAGTCATCCTGCAACGAAGGTCTCATCTACCATCGCTTCTTAGGCTACTCTTTTAGATTCTGAAACACCCGGTTAGACCAGTCCTCCTGCAACGAAGGTCTCATTAACCATCGCTTCTTAGGCTACTCTTTTGACTCTCAAATACCCGGTTAGACCAGTCATCCTGCAACGAAGTTCTCATCTATCATCGCTTCTTAGGCTACTCTTTTGACTCACAAATACCCGGTTAGACAAGTCATCCTGCAACGAAGATCTCATCTATCATCGTTTCTTAGGCTACTCTTTTGATTCTCAAATACCCGGTCAGACCAGTCATCCTGCAACGAAGGGCTCATCTACCATCGCTTCTTAGGCTACTCTTTTGATTCTCAAATACCCGGTTAGACCAGTCATCCTGCAACGAAGGGCTCATCTATCATCGTTTCTTAGGCTACTCTTTTAGATTCTCAAATACCCGGTTAGACAAGTCATCCTGCAACGAAGGTCTCATCTACCATTGCTTTAATGACACCTACAGCATCACAGGGATTTCCCCATGCATATTTCTCTATGTTCAGTTCTCTAAATTAAGATGATAAACTCAGCCACATGTCTCTGACACATGTCTTCGTATCATCTGAGCTTTCTTTGTGTACTACGTCATCAGACTCGTCCTTACTTTCAGGATGGGCAGCATTCCAAATGATAACAGCGATCAGGTGCGTGTGTTTTAACACGTGGTGGGATTCGCATTTCACAATGGATTTAGATATGCACAACGCATTGACTCTTGCAACCTCTTCTGTAAATTATACTGTGAAATTGAACATGTGTTGACGCACGTGACTGAAGGTTTCTTTCTATAACTAAGTAACGTGTAACTGTCAGTTAGTATGCTTACGTCTCGTAGCTATCGGTGTTTCTATTTATCAACCTACTTCCAAAAAGAGGAGGTTATCAATTCGTCTGTATGTTTTTTTTTGTGTTTTTTACCTCAGAACTTTCGACTGGGTGAACCGATTTTGATGGTTCTTTTTTGTTTGAAAGCTGGTGCTTCCCGTATGGTCCCATTTTAATTTTCTGAAGATCTGGGGCTGATCTTTGGAGATATACAATGGAACTCTTCAAAAATGAACGGCAATTCTGCAGAGATTGCTGTTATCGCTTGAGAATTTGGTTAGGTTCTGATTACTTCTGATCATGGGATTCATGATAAAGGAACGGAACTCATAAATTCTTAAGAGCAAATTAACGATACTCGGCCGAATCTTATATAGGCTATCCGGATATTTGAATCACCTAAAAATAAGGAGTTTCTCATTGTTCCCCGATTACTCGAAGATGGCTGGACCGATTTTGTTTTTGTTTTAAAGTTTGAAAGGGTGTACTTCCCAGGTTGCCCCCTAATGATCAAATAAGGATCTGATGATGGAATCCTGGAGAAATAGAGAGACTCTTCACATTTTATAGGCACACTAGAAGCGATTTGGAAAGAGTCCTTTCTCAAAGTGATCCCATTTAAATTTGATGAAGATCTGATGAAGACCTTCGAAGTTAGGCAACGGAACTCCTCAATATTATGATAGCAAATGTACTGGGATTGCTGAAATCTCTTATCTGTCTATTGTTTACACCAGTTCATAACAGAAAATCACGCCGGTACGCTGTGAAGGGGAAAGTACATGTGAACCACTAAAAAATGAAAAATAAAAACTTTAATACTAAGATTTTTTTTTATATCAGAAGGTGACATAAAAACTACATCAATCAAACAAAGGTCACCGACTTCTGTAGCTAAAGTTATTTTTCACTTTTTTGTTTTCTCTGAAGTCGGTTTTATTTTTTGTATAAAAGTTTTTTTTCTATTAATTGACGACCCGAATGGCGTAGTGGTAGTGACGCTGCTTTACGTTCTTAGAGTCCTGGGTTCGAATTCCGGTAGGAGCAGATGTTTGTGTGATGAGCATGGACATTTGTTTCAGAGTCATGGATGTTTATATGTATAATAAGTATGTATTTACAAACAAATAAAAAGTATATATGTAGTATATCAACCATCTAGTGTCCACGACACAAGCCTTGCTTAGTGTGGCACTAGGTGGCGCTGTGTGTTAATGTCCAGCAATATTTATTTATTTATTTATTCTGTAAACAAATAAAAAATCTTAGACGTTTTGTTTCTAATAACATAGAAACGCTGCCTCAGTTTTTTTAGTTGTTTTTATGATAGTTCATACAAAAATAAAAGGTGTTTTTGAGAGGTGGACAATTTGATTTTGAAATAAAACTTGTCAAAAATTGACTTATGATGAAAAGCTAGATGCAAAAGCGAGCGGAGCGGGGTTGAAAAATTTAGTAGCCTGCAGTCCTGCCTGGGTTAAATTAAGTTTCTTTTGACAGTTAATTGCCCCCCTCTTTGGTTGGGGGGCCCTGGGCAAGTGCTCAGAGTGCCTGATAGGAAAGATGGTCCTGTTTGTGTGCCAATTGCTACTATTGTGTAGCAATTCAAAGACGACCCGATTGGCGTAGTGGTAGTGACGCTGCCTTACGTTCTTAGGGTCCTGGGTTCGAATCCCGGTAGGAGCAAATGTTTGTGTGATGAGCACGGACATTTGTTTCCGAGTCATGGATGTTTATATGTATAATAAGTATGTATTTACAAACAAAAAGTATACATGTAGTATATCAACTATCTAGTGTCCACGACACAAGCTTTGCTTAGTGTGGCACTAGGTGGCGCTGTGTGTTAATGTCCAGCGATATTTATTTATATTTTATTTTAATTAATCGGGATACATCGGTTATCTTGTTTCTCCTGCAGTTCTATTCATTTCTGATTCGATCACGCGGATCCAAGAATAGCTCTCTACATGGCTGTTTATATGTTTTACTAGCGATCCGCCCAGCTTCGCACGGGTGCATTTAGCATATACAAATAAACCTTCCTCTTGAATCACTATCTATTGCTGAAAACTGCATTAAAATCCGTTGCGTAGTTTAAAAAATGTAAGTGTACAGACAGCGGGCAGTGACTTTGTTTTTTATTTACTATGTAAAGAAGATTAGGTACATAGCTCACCTTTCTTTTTACGGTTCAGACGGATGCCAAATTACTAAAGTTAGTTTAATTCGTGATCTCACACGCAAACGGAAACCAAGGAATGATACCTACTATAATCTTCAGAAGATTTGGCAACATACAACGTTTACAAATGAGTTCGTGGACTAAAACTTAGATAATTATTGTCATCGTAATTTTAAGAGACTGTTTAGTAGGAATTGAGATGGACAAAGAGAGAAGAATATTCGGCCTCTAAACGTAGATGTTGTCAGAACACATTCCTGACAAATCCCTACTAATATTATAAATGTGAATGTAAGTTTGTTTGTTACGCTTTCACGCGAAAACTATTCAACCGATCATCATGAAACTTTGTACACATATTCTTGGAGGTATTAGAAGTAACATAGGATACTTTTTATAAAAAAAAATAACCCTCACTCGCAGACGAAGTTGCGTGGGTCAGCTAGTATTACATTCAGTATGTTGACATTTTTGTCAGGATCGACAAATACCAAATAATCGAAATCAAGAATCAAGTAAATTTCGTGAAATTGGAGAGGTCTATGTCCAGATATGGACTGCAGCAGGCTGATTATAATTATAATATTATTAACATGTTCGTGATAAGTAAGCATTTGGCAAAAAACTTCGAAATATTGTTGTCGTCAATGATAACTTTGTTAAATGTAGACAGTACTGAAGTAAGGAACTACTATAAAGACAATTAGGTTTGATGGAGAGACTTTCGTTTTGCAGTATGACAATTGAAAAACTACAGTGGTCTAGATATTTCATCCACAAGACTTGGTGCGGCATATTCCAGAGTACCTACCTTCACTGTCAAACAAAGATAACACGACCACCTGCCCATCTTCTTTTGATAAACAAAACACGAACTTTGACCAATTCAACTCCCAATGGTGTCGATTCTGTTGTGCACAAACTAAACTTAATTTAGGCTATCACTATCTTTTTCTCACTAATAAAACGACAAAGAGACGGACGTAATTTAGAGCTGTCAAATTTAATTCGAACTAATATTTCCATACAAATGAAGGATGCACGTAAAAACATGTCGACTAAAAACACGGTGAAGCGCAAGGCAGAAACTAGTTTGACATCTCTGACTTAGTGCATAGCTATAGCCGTCCTTTTCTCGCACTGCCTTTTAGTAAAAGATAGCAATAGTTTAAATTAAGTTTAGTTTGTGCACAACAGAATCGACACCAATATCTATCTTTGTCCTACACCTGCACTAGTAGGCAATTTACATCGAACATTACGATCCTAAGAACGTTTAACCAAAACATTTCAGCACCTGGAACACTGCACCATTTCCCCAAAGTTTGTTTTCATCGAACACACAACACTTACCGTATCATAGTTTAAACCAAACCAAACACAAGGTAAACGCATAGATATCAATCGAAACATATACAAAACATGAATATGGGCAATTTGCCACGAACATCGACCTCAATAGTGCGCCTGCGTTTACTCTTGATCCAAAAACGCAGAAAAATCATGATTTATGACAAAAGTATTGCGTTGTGGAAAAATTTGGTGTTTTCCGTGAGTATAACAAAACAAGGTCGAGTTTGTTTGTGTTTTTTTGATTGTATTGCGCAGGAGTTTAACATAATAGGTTAGGTCAAAGCTACGGTTGTCTTAGTAATGGATGTAAACGTATTTAGGAACTGCGGAGTTCGAACTTCATAGTGCAGTTAGATTTTTGAAGAACGGAATTATGACTTCAGAGTTTCGACTTTCTCTTTTTGTCTTAAAGGCCTGTTTAAACGTTGTTTGGTGCATTTTTTTAGATAGAATCTAGAATCTAGATGTATCATCATTCATCTCAGCCGAAAGACGTCCAATCGCTGGACATAGACGGAGGCCTATGGGGGCTTCTCGCATCCAACGGATTCCCGCAACCTTCACCAGGTCATCGGTCCACCTAGTTCGTGGTCGCCACTCCAGAACTTTTCGCTCCCAGCATCGGCCATCCGTTCTGCGAGCAATGTGCCCTGCCCACTGCCACTTAAGTTTAGCAATTCTTCGGGCTACGTCGGTGACCTTGGTTCTCTAGACATCTAGTGGCATTCTATCAAAGATATTGACAATGAAAACTCAAAATTGTATTGGATTGAAACAGGTAACATACGGCACGGTTGGCGCAGTTTGCTGAGCGCTCTCTGTTACGGGATTCTCGCTCGGAATATTTTTTTTAATTTGAATAACGTACAGATAGTTGTTCCGGGTCTGGCTGTGTGTATATTTGAGTTTAATTAAATGTTTGTAAGACAGGAGAAGTTGCAAAGATGAAACAACTACACAAACACAAGACCTTGTGTTGATCACATAGAAATTAGAATGTAATAGTAGGAAATAGGAATACGAAACACTACTTATATAAGGGAATGTCACTTTTCGAGGCCTTACAGCATGCAAATCATGTCCAGTGTAGTAATTGAAATCAGTTGCAAGAAAATAATATAGAATATGTCGCAAAACCTTTCTTTAAGTCTCTACAGCAATTAATTAGGATAAATCATGTCCCAGAAAACCCTGTTAACGGATTTAGGTATTATTATAAATCTCCTACCAGACTGTCTGGTAGAAAACGAAGACGTCATTTATTTAAAAGGAAAATCAAAGATGGCCGACGTCCAAAAACGCGGGTAAAGGCGCAGTTTTCGCGCCAATTCTCAGGGAGTTTCCTCGAAGTCTTTCACAACAAATTGTAATTAAATTATGCGTTTGTACTAAGGAAACAAGGTGAATTATAATTATTTGTCCTGAAAATAAAATAATGCGCATTTTGTTTTTAAATTCGAGGCTTATGAATCTTTAGACGCTCGTTTAGCTTTGCTGTTTTATGGCAACTTTTGTTTTACTTGGACATGCAAAGGTAACCGAACCATGCAGCCAAACACCAAACAGTGTTTTACTTCGGTATTTACATTCCAGTACATTGCCTACATCATGCAAAATAATATTTAAACACATCATCTGCCTAAGCTTTTCCTAACTATGGGGACTTGGACTCGGCTTCTAGACTTACCAGACGCAGCTTAATCACATACTAGTTTAATACATTGAGCGGCTGCTTAGCTAGGAATTTATGTAGGTATTCCCAATTTCAGACGAAGAAATGAAATGATTTTCGAATCCCAACCACACGGAAAAACAAACCATAAAACCACATTTTATGTTCAACAGGCATTGCACTTGCTTTAACGTGGGCTGAAAACAAAAATAGCTTATAGCGCGCAAAATCTCAGTGTTTGTAAACACCAAACTCTCGTGGCGCCATCTGTTATTTGACAAACACAATTCACGAAAGAGTGTCAATGGCCTATTTCAAAACCAATCTTACTTGATCTGTCCTCTTCTTTGAAATGTAAAAGGTTTTGAAGATTGGAGGTGTCATAATATTTATTCTGGTTTCGCTAGTCAATTTGGGATGTTGCCAACTGGGAAAACACGTATCTTTCTGTTGGTACTTTATCTTAATTCAAGGTAAAATTGCTATTTTAGATATTTTTGGACATTGGTCTTTCGTGATGGTTGAAAAAACCGGTCAAGTGCGAGTGGGACACGAGGATATAAGGTTCCATACCCTCATAGTATGTGTCATAGTATCGTCACTTACGAGAAATCTTCCGTGATTATTTGTTATTTTGAGCTCCCGAGATATCCCGTTAATGACAATATAAGTTTAGTTTTAAACCGTGAAAGCATAAAACAGTGGTGTCGATTCTATTGTGTACAAACTAAACTTAATTTAGGCGATTGCTATCTTTTTCTATCTAATAAAACGAGAAAGAGACAGACGTAATTTAGAGCTGTAAAGAGCAGCAAATTTAATTGGAACTAATATTTCCATACAAATGAAAGGGTGCACGTAAAAACATGTCGACTAAAAACACGGTGAAGCGCAAGGCATAAACTAGTTTGACATCTCATGAGTCAGAAGTTGCGTGGGTCAGCTAGTATATATATAAAAATAAATCCCTTTTTTCCTTGGTCACGGCATCACGCGTAAACGGCTGGACCGATTTCACTAATTCTTTTTTTGTTGTGTTTGTTATTGTCAGGAGAAGGTTCTTATGAGAAAAAATATGTAGTACATAGGTAGGTAGATAGTAGTTAGTAGGTAGTAGCAGGTAGGTAGTAGTAGGTAGGTAGTAGTAGGTAGGTAGGTAGTAGTAGGTAGGTAGGTAGTAGTAGGTAGGTAGTAGCAGGTATGTAGTAGTAGGTAGGTAGTCGTAGGTAGGTAGTAGTAGGTAGGTAGTAGCAGGTAGGTAGGTAGTCGTAGGTAGATAGGAGTAGGTAGGTAAACAGCAATTTACCTTTCATTCAATCTGCTACGGAATCCTTCATGGGCGAGTCCGACTCGCACTTGGCCACTTTTTTAGGGTCTTATAGTCCTTTATAGGAACCTTTATAGTCTTTTTATTATTTTTTTATTTTATATGGCACTTCAACGACTTATTTACTAGAACATACATAAAAATATAGTTCAAAAATTATCGGTAAAGAGAATTCGTCACTTATAGAAGTGCACAGCCCTCACAGAATATTAAAAGGGCAAGTAATATTACAGACATTGCATAATTAGTCACAGTAGAAAGATAATTACAAGTGAAAAAAAAGATGGGCTTTTTTTTAATAATTCTATGTTTTCCACCGGCCATGCTAATAATTTTAGGTTACTTTAAACCTTAAAACCCTGCACTCGGAAATAGGGGCCCCGCGAAGTGGGGCTCCGTCAGCTACGATTTTTAGGGGAATTTAAAGTGTTTTAAGGATAAGGTTATATTAATCGGTATTTCTCAGGAATGGTACACAATATCTTTTCATAAGAGTTGTACCACTGGGCAAGGGGGACCCGTCCTTCCCTCCACACCTCGTAAGTTGACTACCATCGCATGCATATCACGAAAAATAATGCGTTTTGTTGTAAGCTGTATGTTCATTTGACAATATTTCGAGATTTTACAATGTCGCTAGAGATATTACAAATTAACGTATTTGACAATTTTACGGTGACAAATACAACGCTACTGACTGATTCAAAAACTCTTTTGTGAATGAAAGATTCTCTACTTACCTATCTAGATAACAATTGGCATTGAATTGAAAGCCAGACCCGTGTAGGTGTACATCAATTAGTAACAAAACAGTACTGTAATCATGAAAGTTACGAAATTGATCATTTTTGTCAGTTATCCAATGACATTTCAAAGCTACAACAAATTAATTGGACAAGATCATTGTGCTATTAGCCAAATGACTGTTGAACTCAGATCGAATAAGTGAAGAATCACGTAGATAAAACACGCGATAGGTATGAATTACAAACGAAAAAGGAACCAGTAATTTTGATTTTACGAAATAGCACATTTTGATACAAGTAGAGAAAGTTTTCTATTGTACCCGAGGAGGAATTAACACACGAGCCGTTGCCGAGGGTGTTATTGAGCCGAGAACCGTAGGTAATAACAAATGTTCACGTGTAAGTGAAGAATCACGTTGATAAAACACGCGATAGGTATGAATTAGAAACGAAAAAGGAACCAGTAATTTTGATTTTACGAAATAGTACATTTCGATACAAGTGGAGAAAGTTTGTTATTGTATCCGAGGCGGAATGAACAAAGGAGCCGTAGCCGAGGGTGTTATTGAGCCGAGAACCGTAGGTAATAATAAATGTTCACGTGTAACAAACGATGTTTTTCAATACACTTTTGAAGAGTTTTCATTCGCGCATACGCGTTGGAACACGAAAAAAACACACATGTGTGAAATAGATTGCATGTTAAACCTAATTGTAATGCGAAAAGAACCAGTTTTCGAGGAATTGTATTAAAAAAAAAACGTTCTAACTGATTGTTGGTTGTTGTTGGCCTAAAATGGCCGCCTTTGCAGAACATAATATCAATCGCGTTAAAATATAAATTATTTTATGGTTAAGAGTATTAAGTCCATTTTTTCCAGGCGATTCAACGCATTTCTATACGAAAATATTGCCGCAATTCTCTCGCTGGTGGAGGCGGCCGCTTACAGGCACCATTGAATTGTCGAAATCATTTCAGTCAACCCTGAAATGTAGGTACAGTCACCGTCACACAAGTTAGCAACAGTAGTTGCCGTTCCCGTGGAGGTACGGAGATAAAATATAGCCTATGTTACTCGCTGATAATGTAGCTATCCATTGCTGAAAGAATTTTTCAAATCGGTCCAGTAGTTTTTAAGTTTATTCGTTATATACAAAAATACTAATCTTGCCTCGTTATAAAATTAGTATTCTATTATCGATATGAGAATAAGAAAAAAAATATAAATTGAATACATACGTGTCCTTGGAATTTCCACATGTGCCCATGACATTCTTTTTGAAGAAGTAAACTATTTCACGACCCTAGGCCCTAGAGATCCACTTTCTGCCACTCACTGAAAGCCAATGGCTGTTATCAGGTCCCACAGAATCATTTATGAGGTGGGTCGGAGATGGGTCTATCACCGGGCACACTTCCAAATTCCGGTCACAACGGAAAGATTTCTGATTACTGATAAGTTATCATTCTTCGTCTAGTGATTCATGAAGGTTCAACAATAGAATTTTATGCTAAATATTTAGTTTTAATTCCATGAAAAAGATCCAGGATTCAGCAGCACCCGCAAATATATGAACACAATAATAATTGGCATGCCATGCATACAAATGTTGTAATGTTTTCTTAGTTGTAACGCTGCATAGTGCTTAGATTAGTGTTTCGTGTACAATGATTGAAGGTAATATATTTTTTTTAATATACTGGCTACAGAGCGGGAAAGCTTTATTTCAAGGTTTACAGCTGTAAAATATCCACCTTGTTCTTTTCACCAAGGAGTTAAGTTTCTCTGCCTTCATGACAAGTGAAAAAGTTTTTGAGAAAAAAACTACAATTTAAAAGTTGCACTCCAATTAGCATTCGGTAAAAATATTTACCATTTAAATGGTAGGTATTTTTATTGATCGGAAGTCGTATAATTTTTAGTGACAGTGCTATATAGGCGTCTAAAGACTGAACTATATATTAATGGGTTATAAATCCAACAAACAAATAAACAACACCATAGCAATAAAAGTCATACCCAAATTACATTTTGACGTACGACAATAATTTCATATGACGACGACGGCACAAGGCTATCTCTCTATATGATCTCTCTGCCAATCACGTGCGTGTTGCTATGGCAACCGTTTGCATTTGACAGCAACAACGACGACGTGACCTTGTTAGTGCGTTCACACGTCAAAGAATATTGATTTATTTCTATCGATTGATTTGATTTCATTGAGACTGTCAGACGTGATTTATTGGTTGATTTTCATTAATTGTAATTAGTAACATTTGTTGACTTGTAGTAAGTTGGTTTAAGTGATGATTGATGGTTTGAATGAAATTCTCGTTGTCTGAATAACAACAACTATTGATTCCATTCACTACCGGCTTCTAAAATAATCTTCTGTCATATCTCGTGTCAAATATTTTAACTTCTTAGCCGAGTTCTTAGCTGTGTAGCTATATATCAAGAAATTGTTTTGTTATTGACAACATTCAGTACCTACTAGATGTAGGATGACATAAGAATGAAGTTGTTCAGTCGCCACGAGAGGGCGCTGTGTGCCGTCAGTTTTGAATTTTGATCCAATCATTCGGCAACAAGACAAAACACTTCGCGACATCTGTCGGTAAAATATTGAACAAGGAGTTCAATGGCAGTTGATAAAACTACAACAAACACTTGGCGCCGTTTACGCGGAAACAATTTGACAGTTTTCATTCACATTATTTTATCGAAGTTATTTTCAGAAAAAATCTAAGGATCAATTACGCAGAAAACAAAAGAATCTCGATATTAAATTATTTTTACGCCTAATCGAGTAAACACATAAAAAAACGTCAAAATATTTTCAATATCGTTAAAAACAAGTGCTAATTTAAGCGAATTAAAATAACAAAGTGCCCATAATTCTGTCGCTTTAAATGGCTGCAAATAACCCTCCGTTCACGACCTCGGGCAATGCCACTTGCATCAAGGTATGCGTCGCGGCCACTCGTAACATTTTGAAAACTAGTTTTACGATAGATAGTAACAAAATGTCTTGTTGGTCTGGGTTCGATATTTATTTATTGAAACTTTATGCACAAGTAAAAACTGTACAAAGGCGGACTTAATGCCTTGGGCATTCTCTACCAGTCTACCTTAGGGTGACGCAGAGAGAATACACAGTAGGTGCGTTTTCTTTGGTAATTACTCAGTAGCAGTCAGGATTTATACCCAATAGGGTATATAGGGGGCAATATGCTTGCCCCCTATCACTCACAACGAAATGTGGGTGTACTGTTTTAGGCTTTGACGGTTTAAAACTAATCTTATATTGTCACTTACGGGTTGACTCAACCCGCGATCATGGCGCTTGCAATAGCGTCGAAATATCGGGAGCTCAACTCAATAAATAATCACGGAAGATATCCCGTAAGTGACAATATAAGTTTGTGGGTGTACTGTTATACCTCTGCCTACTTTTTCGGGGTTTACAGGCATGAAGTCGCGTGCCGCTTAAACTTGTATTTCGTGGCCACGCGGTTAAAACAAGATGGCCGCTATATTTAGTTTGTTTCGGATCTTTGACCTCGGCAATGATCTCAATATGTGCGTATTGTGCATGTAGGCTGAAAGTGCCAGAATATCTTCCAAATATGTACTTTCTGAGGCCATGCTATTGTGGAGCAGAAACTTGTTAAAACAATTGAGGGCGGAATTTGAAGGATACATTTGTTTTGTTCCAGATCCGGAGATTTATAAACTTTGGACGAATTTTACTTAATTAACAAATTACACACGACGTTAATTTTACATTTTGTTTGATTTATGTACTAGATTTCATTGGCATAGATTTTAAACATGGAAATAAATATTTGGTGGCCGCATTGCACTAATATTATAAAGGTGAAAGTTTGTATGTGTGTTACTCTTTCACGCAAAAACGACTAAACGGATTTAGATGAAATTTGGCACACATATAGTTTATGACCTGGGTTAGCATACAGGATACTTTTTATCCCAGAAATACGATCCCGTGTGACAATTATTGAACTCCACAGAGGCGAAGCCGCGGTCATAATTAGACTAGTTAAAAATACATTGTAAAAGTACTACAATTTTCAAAACAAAACCAAAATTTACAAAGTACTAAAAACTTTAACAAAATTACAGTTTCATTGCATCAAAGTTTTTCAGAATTATTCAGAAAATAGTTCGTAATCGAGTGATTTCCATTCGTGCAAACAGCAAAATTGAGTTATTTTCAGTGAGTTACTATTTCCAGTGGCTTACAAAATATTGTAATATTGTAATCATTCACTTTGTTGCTACACTACAGGCGATTTAAAGTGGTATACTACTGACAGAAATTTAGCTACATTTTGTGTCATATGATGTACTTTGGGATAAGCTCAGGGGAGCGGGTGTACCACCGGAGTTGATGGGTTTGTTCCAGTATTGGTACTCTAGCCAGTTAAACCAAGTTCGTTGAGGAGACGCTCTGTCTGAAGCATACAGGTTGGAGTGTGAGGTGAGGCAGGGGTTAACCTCACCTAAGCTCTTCAACCTGTATGTAAATGAGTTGATCGTTGAACTCAGCAGCAGAACACTTGGATGCAAAATAGGTGGGGTTAGCGTCAATAATATAAACTACGCTAAAAATGTATAATTTTAGGTACCTATTCCTAGAAATATTGAATCTAAAAGAGTTTCCAACATACCAAACGCAAAAATATTTACAAACACGCGTCCTACGCATTTATTTCCATTCAGACCGTTCGTAATAAATCATAATAATTATTATCAGATTCTGCCAAATGTTATATTAAAAGAAAATTTGACGTCATTAAATCGTTACGTATAGGAAGTCAACTATTACCAATGAGATATAAAACAGAGAAGGAAAACATCGAGAGGAAACCGGCATGTCCTAGAAACAAACATTCGAAGACATGTGACATCTACCAACCCGCACTGGGCCCGCGTAGTGAATTATAGCCCATTCCCTCTCATAGAAAGGAGGCATGCGTAGCTTATATTTTCAGATTCATTAGAATCTCCAGTTGCAGCAGCTATCATTGAGATAACTCAATGATAAGTACCTCTGGTCAAAGTTATTTGAAGTACTACTGAGAGGTTATCAGAAGAAAGGTCTGAGAAAAACTGTGCCTCATCCCATAAAAAAGAAACATTTACAAGCCATAGATAAAAAAATCGTAATTCAACTCTTGTTACTACCTACTTCGTAACAAAACGTTCTGTATAGTGTTGTCACCGTAAAATTGTCAAATACGTTATATTGTAATATCTCTAGCGATATTGTAAAGTCTCGAATTATTGTCAAATGAACATACTGCTTACAACAAAACGCATTATTTTTCGTGAAATGCATGCGATGGTAGTCAACTTACGCGGTGTGGAGGGAAGGAGGGGTCCCCCTTGCCCAGTGGCACAACTCTCATGAAAAGATAATGCACCATTCCTGAGAAATACCGATTAATATAACATAACTTTAAAACACTTTAAATTCCCCCTAAAAAGCGTAGTCGACGGAGCCCCGCTTCGCGGGGCCGATATTTCCGAGTGCAGGGTTTAAAGGAACCTAACTAACCTAACGGGGGGGGGTGCCCCAAGTCCCGATTATAGGGGCAGAGATACTTCTGTATGTTCAGTTGACAATAATTCGAGACATTACAATATCGCGAGAAAAAACACGTTATATTGTAATATAACGTGTTTGACAATTTTACGGTGACAGTGTCATACAATGTCAGCCCACGAAGCATGAACACCGTAGACACGACAGAGAGCCCACAAATCTTTTGTTTATCTGTCATTTTGTCGATTCAATGACAGATGAACAAGAGATTTGTCGAGTCTCTCTCGTTACCCCGGTGGTCATGCTAAGCGGGCTAGTAATTTCGTTGCGGGATCCAAGACAGTTAAATTCATTCTCTGAGACTTCATCGAGCTTCATTGTCTCGGAGCTTTTCTGGTGGGTGCCATTGTTGATTATGGCTTTCAGGAAATACAGCGGTCCAAAAAAAAAAATGTTCGTATTACTTTGTATGTCAAAATTAAAAATGATCGGGATAAAATAAATATAAATAAAATATCGCTGGACATTAACACACAGCGCCACCTAGTGCCACACTAAGCAAAGCTTGTGTCGTGGACACTAGATAGTTGATATACTACATAATATACCATGACTGTGACCTCTGAGTTTGTTTCGGCTGTTTCTTCTCAGAGTAGTCAGGTACGAAACACCGGCCCCATCTAGTTTAAAAGGACGTGTTTGTGAAAACCAATTTGCATAATAAATATCATTTATACTTTTTTGTTTGTAAATATGTACTTATTATACATATAAACATCCATGACTCGGAAACAAATCTCCATGCTCATCACACAAACATTTACTCCTACCGGGATTCGAACCCAGGACCCTAAGAACGTAAGGCAGCGTCACTACCACTACGCCATTCGAGTCGTCAAAATCAAATCCGCGCTATACAAGTCTTTTAAAATGAAATCTCTTTGATCCAAAATTACAATTTTGCCAAGTTTGACACGATACACTCTTTCTAATCACAAACAGTTGGTTATTGTTTTCAAAGCTCCTCTCTTTGGAAACAGTAACCAACTGTAGCAACTCGATAACACTATTAAATAATTTAAATTCATTTCTACCCATGTTATAATTGTTTACAGATCAAATAATAAACAGTTAAACTCAGCCAAGAGCCGCCATTTTGTGCACTAACCGAATTGATGACCATAAACGGGCACTGACCTCTACTAAAGAAATAGGTCGATGTACATTTAGATTTTCAATTTATTATTGGCAGTGACAACCGCTCATTCGGCCTATATTAACAATAACGGTACGGACTATAGATAAACTGTGAACGCGGTTCACGGCAACGAAGTCTGAAAACAAAACCCTACAAATACTATTAATCGAAAGTTTGTTAGGATGTTTCTAAGGATGCTTGTCACCTTTTCATGCAAAACTACAGAACGGATTTTGATAAAAATGTTTAGTGATATAGCGTAATCAAAACATCAGAAGAACAAAAAGTCAATAATTTATAAAAATATAGCCTAGCTATTGCTATAATAGCATAGAATTTAAACGCAGCTCAAGCAGCGGGCGGAAGATAGTCCTGAAATAGGTATTATGTCAGTGTTTGATGTCCGCAGCTAGTCTACAATCAGTCCAGTTTGAATAAACCTTTTAGTTATCCAAATGACCTAAACGAAGTGGACCTAAACATTCAATCAGTGTTAACGATAATTGGATTTTCAAAAATGCACCGGATTGACATAAGATAACAAACAGTTTATACTTTTACAAAAAAAAACAAAGAAATACGTGACGCATTGAAAGCGATTCGAAAAAAAGGAAAAGCGAGAAAAAACAAAGGAAAATCGACACGAATTCGAATTTTAACTTACAGATAGTTGACCATTAAAAAAAAGCTATAAAAAGAAAACGTTTCAAATAACCAAGCAAATGGCTTCAAAAACAGGTTTTATTAATTCCCTTTTTTACCATTATAAAAAAAGGTAACTGACCTAAGGAACAATGCCGACTCGACCACCAAAAGTACTAGTTCACCAGACACAAATAACCTAATGTTTTATATAAAGAAGCACCTGTAATATTACGACACACTAAAAATACAATATTACATTAGAAACATTTAAAATTCTTACCTTTTCACCACCTGCAGACGAAAATAAAACAAATCCACAAAGGAATACTAACAATGACCTTTGTCTCGCTTTGAAAATGGCGCGCGATTTCCCGCGCTGTCACCTGTCAAACTATCCAATTATAACCACAAAATTTATTGTTAATCAATAAATATTGCTTTATTTATTTGTTTTTGTTATTTTTACTACTGAAACGACGTCCGTACAGAGAAATAGACGATATTGAACTGTAGCGGAGACGTATAAGTGAAATCTGGAGGTTTTCCAAAATGGCAACTTGCCAAATACGAAGTGCGTTGCGTCTGGCGACTTAGGGTAGATGGGGCTGTTATCATCCATTCGGTTTTGAACTTTGAACTGCATTGACGTATGTAATGGAAATAAGATGAAAAGTGGCTAGGTCGGTAGTGCTTGAGTTTTATTAATGGTTTTTTATTACGAGTTGACTGTTTCTTTATTGATGTGAGATTAAAACAGCGTAGGTTTAATAGAACACCCATATTAATATGATAAATGCAAAAGTAATAGGGATGACAACTGCCTAAAAAATAATGATTCTGTTTAGCCCGGGTGCCCGGGAGTTAGATTATTGAAAAATATTGGATACGTGTTTTTTGTTTATCAAATTATTCAAATAAATAAAACAGGACGAAGATAAAACGCATCAAAGACCATGAGTGGGGGTTGGTGACGTCACTTTATGGTAGAAAATATGCTGAAATGTGACGTCACACAAGTTTTCGACGCACGCATCGTCTTCAATTTTTTTTTACGTGGAAGAAGAAAAATATCTGTCCAAATTTTTTTGTAAATGTAACTGATAGATTAATTCGTTTTTTTTGACATCTCGTCTATTCTGTCTGTTTCCTATTCAGCCTGCTTAGCATGACCACCGGAGAAACGAGAGAGACTCGAAAAAACTTTTGTTCATCTCTCATTGAATCGACAAAATGACAGATGAACAAAAGATTTGTCGACTCTCTGTCGTGTCTACGGTGTTATGCTACACGGGCAGGGCAGGGCAGGAAAACAATAGAAACAGGTGATACTTTTCTCACTCCTCCCGTTTCGTTGCCACTTTTTTTAGGGTTTCGTTGTGAAAGGGTAAAAACGGGTCAGACGGGAAGATTCCACTGTCCGTCTGCCTGTCACCAGGCTGTATTCATGACTCGTAATAGCTAGACAGTTGAAATTTTCACAGATGACGGATTTCTGTTGCCGTTATGACAACAATTTATACTAAAAACAGAATGATAAACATTAAAGTGGGGTTCCCATACAATAAACGTGATATTACGATAATGGTACCCTTCGAGCGTGTGCTCGACTCGCACTTATCCGGTTTTATTCATCATCATCATCATTTCAGCCGAAAGACGTCCACTGCTGGACATAGGCCTCCCCCAAGTATCGCCACATTGACCGGTCCCGTGCGACTCATATCCAGCGGATTCCCGCAACCTTCACCAAGACATCGGTCCACCTAGTGGGAGGTTTGCCAACGCATCATCTTCCGGTTCGCGGTCGTCACTCTACAACTTTTCTGTCATATCGGCTATCCGTTCTGCGAGCAATGTGCAATTCTTCGGGCGGTTTTATTGCGTAACTAATTCCTCTAAGCCATCACGAATCTAGCTTTACAAATTCACGATAACAAGCGACTGCAACCTTCAACATACTTTTCTGATAAAATCTTCTAAGACAGCAATTGCCCCTCCCACCCTGCTGCGTGGAACACCTTGTATCTCTCTTTGTATACCATTTGAGAACAAAGATTTGCACGAGACAACGAACTTGGGTTTATTGTAATTAGATTATAAGGGTGTAAAAAGAATCTTAATAAAGCCGAATGGCGCTTGTTCTCCACATCTTTTTAATTAGAAACCGTTTTAATTAACTATAAAAAATAAAATAAAAATAAAAAATCTTTGCGATACTTTTTTGTTCTAGACCATACCTTGGAACCTTTTAATTACGGAGATATTGGTGGCATAAGTTTCAACTTTTCAATACCTACTTGTTTTGTTTTCTTTTAATATAAGAATACCCAACTATTATTCAATTCATCCACCAGCACAATGTTTTGAGTGTGGGACATTGAGTTTTATCGAAAAACTTTATTTTTCGACCCAAAAAAAAAGGTCATTTCCCAGCAATAACTTTCCCGTAAAGCTTTTTATACCCCGCGCCACGAGAAACTATAATTTTTGTACTTAAACAAAGAATTTCTACCAAGATACGTACAAGCGTCAATTCAATCAACAAGAAATACTCCCAAATTCAATCAACCCAAATTATCGTACAAGTAATACGAAACTAACGACCAATTTCACTTGGTCGGGTTATATTTTGGCGGTATGAAACGCTGTGTGACGCTGTCGTCTAATGTTTTGTAGCACTGGAACGCATCTGACATCTTGAAACGTAAACATTTGGGCCGCCATTTTTAAATAAGATCACGCTGACGCTGTAATTTCACACCCCGCCCCTCCTTCGAGGTTATTTTTTTTTAAACCACCCAGAAGTTGGAGCCCCGCACAGCTATCTTGGCAGGTGTCGAAACATACGCTAACCTAACCTCAAAACTTCAACCATGGATATCTCCATAACCATGGGGCTCCGCGGGATGGGGATGTTACGGAGGGGTAGCCCCCCTCCCCCCTCCCTACCCCGTCCACCCCGACCCAAAAATAGATGGCCCATAAAGGAAATTTTAACCCACTTGTAAGAAAATAAAACAAAACACCGACCGCTAGAAATAAAAACAGATAAACATAAAGTAGAAATGTCACATTTGACTTTGACAGCTAAACAGATACAGTGAGTTGGATAGTTGCACATTTATCCACGTTTCACATTTCTTAATGTTTTTTGCTATTTACGAACTTCTTACTAATTCAGATTGCTTTTATCACAAATAAATAATATGTATTGATGTATATGTCACCGTAAAATTGTCAAACACGTTATATTACAATATAACGTTTTTCTCTCTAGCGATATTGTAATCTCTCGAATTATTGTCAACTGAACATACGGAAGTATCTCTGCCCCCTTAATCGGGACTTGGGGCACCCCCCCGTTAGGTTAGTTAGGTTCCTTTAAACCCTGCACTCGGGGCTCCGTCGACTACGCTTTTTAGGGGAATATAAAGTGTTTTAAGGTTCGGATATAATAATCGGTATTACAATATCTTTTCATGAGAGTTGTACGACGGCCTGCTGCTCATTCAGTCAAGTACCCGGGCTGGACTCGAGAATTTAGCTGACACTTGCCTACGATTAATATCTCAGTGGGGCGATCGAAACCGTCTGACCTTTGCACCGCATAAAACATTTCAACTAATTTTAAAAGGTGATCTTAAATCGTGGCCGAGCATTAAATTTAATAACGTACCCGTGAAAAGAAAGCAGTCCGTGTGCTACCTTGGACTGGTCTTAGAGAGGAATTTTTCATTCGTAGATCACATAAAAAAATGTCGGTGAAAAAGCTAAAAAGAACTTTTATTCCTTAACGAGGATATCCAAATCTACGTGGGGATTGTCATTTTTAACCTTAAAGACCATCTACGTGGCTACTTACTTGGGTTGTATGTGCTACGGGGCACCTGTTTGGGCCGATAGGGCCACCATAGGAGCGGTGCGACGTAAATTGCTTCAAAGCCAGCGTTTGGCGTTGATATTCTTATGCAAAGCGTACAGGACGGTTAGTACCGAAGCTCTTCCGGTGCTTGCGGGTGTACTTCCAGTCGATCTTGAGGTGCAGCGGCGGGCTGCAATGTACTATAACGCGCGTGAGACCACAGACGCAGACTTTTTAACCGTACGTGATCGTGCTAGGATTTCTAGATTATTCAAACCACCGACCGACGTCTGGGAGGAACTTTTATCTGAATGGCAATGTAGGTGGGACAATTCCATCAAGGGCAGGCACCTCCACCAGTTCTTTCCATCCGTTCGTGAGCGGCTGGACAGGACATGGCTGGAGATTGATCACTGTGTTGCCCAATTTCTCACGGGCCATGGCAACTTTAAGAGTAAATTATTTTCCTTCAAGCTTGTTGACTCGCCTTTTTGTCAATGTTCAACATCTGACTGCGAATATGAACAATCTGCTCATCACATTTTGTGGGAGTGTAGTCTTTGGCAAAATGAACGCAATATTATGTTAGATAGTGTACAGGTTACATCCGGAGTTATTTACTATACGGACCTTGTGGAAACTAGAGCAAATTTCCGTGCGTTCAAGCGTTTTTGCCATACCTATTATTGGAATCAAATATAACAGCTCTCAACAGGACCCATTAACGTTAATATTAATTATCCGTGGTGCTAGGCAACTGGGCCTATCCCAGTTGTAAACGTCCCTTTGTGCCTATTTGCCTTGTTTCGTTCTGTCTCCTGCTGATATGGAGGGAAGTGGAAATTACAGTTCTTTCCTACTCCTCCGCTTTACTTTCTGATTAATTTCGTTGCGGGATCCAAGACAGTTAAATTCATTCTCTGGGACTTCGTCGAGCTTCATTGTCTCGGCGCTTTTCTGGTGGTCGCCACTGTTGATTCTGGCTTTCAGGAGTTACAGTGGTTTGGGCGTGTGTGGCGGGCTTGTCCCAATAAAAAAAAAAAGTTGTACCACTAGGCAAGGGGGACCCCTCCTTCCCTCCACATCGCGTGAGTTGACTACCATCGCATGCATTTCACGAAAAATAATGCGTTTTGTTGTAAGCTGTATGTTCATTTGACAATATTTCGAATATCGCTAGAGATATAACGTATATAACAATATAACGTATTTGACAATTTTACGGTGACATATACATATTATTTATAGATGTGACTGTACATAATTTGATTTAGAAGATTTTACTTTTCTACTCAAAATATTTTGTAATAATTTTACAATCGCATTTAGGTTGGTCTGTGGATTGGTGACCACCATTACATACCGAGAGTCCTCCGTGCCTCGGTAAGCACGTTAAGCTGTTGGTCCCGACTGTCATTTGTCCATCTTTGTCAGACGGTACAGGTAGTCAGTGGTCCAAAAAGTCTGACAACCAGTCTAAGCAAAGTGGTATCGTATTACCCAGTATTAATGCTTTTTAGGGGAATATAAAGTGTTTTAAGGTTAGGTTATATTAATCGGTATTTCTCAGAAATGGTACAGTATCTTTTCATGAGAGTGGTACCACTGGGCAAGGGGGACCCCTCCCTCCCTCCACACCGCGTGAATTGACTACCATCGCATCCATTTCACGAAAAATAATCCGTTTTATTGCAAGCAGTATGTTCGTTTGACAATAATCCGAGAGTTTACCATATCGCTAGAGATATTACTATATAACGTATTTGACAATTTTACGGTGACATATATGAATGAAATCTGGCATGAATATAATTTAATTTATTAACAGGTTTTATAATACTGGCAATACAACAATGTCATTCTAACACAATTACGAGACCATTGATCGAACCACTGTGATGAATGTAGCAGATTACGAACTTTAAGCAAAATGACAATGGAGATCCCATTGTCATTCATCAACAATTATGAAATCAATGAAAGATCACTGTCAAATCAGCAGAATCGAGGCCCTGGGCCTCAATTCTGCTATTACAATAGTGTCAGAGTAGTCAATCATTGATTTCATAATGATCAAGTTCTGTCAAATTTTGACAATTTAGTTAATTCTACTATCATAATGGCGCCATTATTTATTTATTTATTTATTTATTAAAACTTTATGCACAAGTAAACACTGTACAAAGGCGGACTTAATGCCTTGGGCATTTTCTACCAGTCTACCTTAGGGTGATGCAGAGACAATACAAAGTAGGTGCAATAGCAGAAACAAAATAGTTAAAACATAAAACTAAAATACAATAATAAATACATATATACATACATAAAGCAAAATATAAAAAAGGTTATGAGAGATTAACAAAAAAAAACTACAAGTTAGTTCTGAGACGACTCTGCCAACTTCTTGTGAATGTGCTCTCGAGCTTTCACTTTAAAACTAAACCGATTGGTTACCGTCCTGATATTCTGAGGGAGCGCATTCCAAAGAAAGACCGCCTGGACAAAGAAAGATGACTTTATAAAGCCAGAGCGATGAGAAGGACAACGAAGAAGACGATTGGTCTCGGACCGAAGATTCTTGTTGTGTGCAGAGCATAAATATTGACAAAGGGAAGTCAGGTAAGAAGGAGAAGTGGGATTATGAAGAAGAGAAAATAGGGTTGTCAAAGCCCTCAACGATCTGCGCTGCCGGATAGGTAACCACTTTAAAAGCGAGCGATGTGCAGATACATGATCGTACTTGCGGAGGTTGAAAACGAATCGAATGCAGCTATTAAGAAGTCGGTCAAGTTTGTTGAGGAGATCTGCATTCAGGTCATAGTAGCACACATCACCATAGTCAATTATGGGGAAGATAAGGGATTGTACAAGCATTGCCTTAATGTGTGATGGGAGAATATTTTTTAACCGATAGAGCGACCGCAACGTTCCAATGACTTTTTTGCTCACAATCGCGACCTGCTTACGCCAGTCAAGGCAAGTGTCAACATGCAATCCCAGATCCTTAACATCAGAGCTAAATGGAATCACAGTGCCATCAAAGGTAACCGGAGGCACCGTTAAACCATTCAGTCTCCTCAGGCTATGGGGGCTCCCTACAATTATAGCCTGACACTTAGTTGGGTTAACCGCCACTCCGAAACGATCAGACCAGTTTTTGACTACTCGTAAATCCCGATTTAGCTCTTCGACCGCCCCGGATAAGCTGTCAACACCTGCCTGACAGTAAAGCTGCAAGTCGTCTGCGTAAAGATGATACGCACACTGAAGTTCGGTGGTTATGAGATCTATAAAGATAGAGAACAAAAGTGGAGATAAAATGCCGCCTTGCGGGACGCCAGTTACAAGATCACACCAGCTGGAGTTAGAGTCACCAGCAAGCACTGATTGCTGACGCCCCCGAAGATAGGATGAAAACCATTCCAGAACCTCGGGAGAGACCATAAGATAGGAGAGGATGGATAGAAGGACTTCGTGACTGACGGTATTGAAAGCGTTTGAAAAATCGATCAATACTAAAACCGTAACCTTAGTATCTTCCATTCCTCGCCTTATATCGTCAGTCACTTTAAGGAGAGCAGAAACGGTACTGTGCCCAGGCCTAAAACCGGATTGATATGGGCTGATGAGGGAGTTTGTGTGAATGAAGTTGGAAAACTGTTTATGTACACAGGCCTCGAGTACTTTGGATAGGAAGGGAAGGATGGAAATTGGGCGGAAGTGACTGAGAAGAGTGGGATTAGGGATTTTAGGAAGTGGTCTAACATGGGCTTTCCGCCAGAGGGAAGGGAAAACACCGGAATAAAGGGAGAAGTTGATTATATGAGAAATTGCAGGAAGGAGCTGATCAACAACTGTCACGATCATGTGTCGACTGATGTTATCACAACCCACGGCTTTGGATTTAATGGAGAGGATAATCTTTTTGATCTCTCCCGGATCAACTGGGGTGAAGGCAAAGGGAGTGATGTTGGGTCGCGTCAGACCAGCAAGGTAGTCAAGAGTTCGACATTTGGTTGGACTATCAAGGGTAGGAACAGTTGAGAAATGACGATTAAGATCGTCCAAGCCAAATGTGTTAGGAAGGTCTGAATGCCGCGATTTGCCGATACCTAGAGTTCCTAGGAATTTCCAAATATCAGCAGGAGAAGCAGAAGTGATGTTATCAAGAATGTGGCGGCGTTTAGCGTTGCGTATCATCTGATTACAACGATTGCGAGCAGTTTTGAAGAGGGTCCAATTGTCATCCGACCGATCCTTTTTGAACTTCCGAAACGCGCGGTCCCTTCGTCGCATCGCCATCTTAATTCCCCTGTTCATCCATGGTGCAGGTGGACGCTTTAGCTTAATTCTCCTGATAGGAGCGTGGGTGTCATACAGCTTAACTACGACATTATTAAAATATGTAACCTTATCGTCAACTGCAGTGGCTTCCTCCAGGGGTGTCCAATCAATATTTGAAGCGTCTTGTGAAAGCTTTTCAATATTCATCCGCGCAAAGGCACGCCTGTACTGGGAGGTAGGTTTAGGTTTAGGAGGTTTAAGGACATAGGACAGGAAAATAAGGTCGTGATGGGAAAAACCAGGAGCGTCAAATTGACCATGTGAGGAAACCAGGGAAGGATTTGAGGTGAGGATCAAGTCGAGCCAAGTATCGTCACCGGAAGTGTTGTGATGAGTTGGTTGGAGAGGCAACAGATGCAAATTTGCAGACTCGACCAGATGGAGAAGTTTACGGGAACGATGGGAGTTCTGGGCAAGGAGATTGGTGTTGAAATCCCCCATGACTATGTGGTGTGCATACTCCGAACCTAAAGATTCTAGGACCGATTCGAATTCGATGAAGTAATCAAGTGCAGGGGGACAGTACACAACACCAAGAACGGTTTTAGCTCCCTTGACACAAACCTCTAGAAAAAGAAATTCAGCTGAAGTATTACAGGAAGAAGTGGAGAGAACTTTAAAAGGAAGATCAGCACGAAGGTAAATGGCTACACCACCCCCTCTCCTGCCGACTCGGTCATTCCGTAAAAGAACAAATCCAGGGAGAGAGTAAGAGGTGGATAGAAGTTCAGGTTTAAGCCAAGTTTCAGAAATCAGGACGGCATGGACGTTATTATTCAAGAAAGATTCATACAACTCATTATAGTGGCTCGGAATGCTTTGAGCATTTATATGACATACGTTGAACTGACCAAGATTTTGGCTGAATTGTTTATGTAAAAGCTCACCAAGGTTATCCGTAAGGGAACAAAAGCTATCTCTATCAGAAGAGGCAATAGATTCGTTCGCAGAGAGAAAAGACTCGTTATCAGATGTCGTCATCATGGATATAAATATATATAAATACAATAAAAACAGATAAAAATACTAAATAAATATGAATCTACGGTTATATTAAAAAGAGACCTACACGAAATACAGGTAGCACGTTTACATCTCTGCACCACCCGCCAGCTAACATCATCCAAACAAACTAAACAACTAAAATCAAGAAATGTTACAACCATACTAAAAGTACTAGAATGTATCTAGAAAAAAAAAACTATTGCTAGTATTAATTATTCCGAACGCACCATTCAAGCATTCAAGACATTGCATTAATCGTTAACGTATCCAAACTTACGAAACGTCACTTATGATGACGTTTACATTGATTGACTTACTGACAATGACAGTTGACAATGTTGACATTATACATGCAAACTCGCAAATCCTTCGGACTGAATAAAAACGAAAGTAAAAATATAAGTCCCGTTGAGGGTAAAAAACTAACTAAAAAAATATTGGAAAAGAGACTAGCGATGAGAAGGACAACAGAAACAAATATTCTACTACTAAGCAAAAATACCAGACAAAAGTAAATAGAAGGTTAACAACAGCAAACAAACAATGGAAAATAGCAAACTATAAGGTAAATAAAAATATAAGTAATACGTGAATACTATTACTGTATAATAATTGAGGATTGATACCATTACTAACGCGTCATGTGTTTCAGGCTATCTCCCAGACGTTTGAACCCGGGGATACTTCACCAGCAGCGGACTCAGCTCTTCAAATGATGTCACTTTATGTTTGCTTCCATCGGGGGCTTTAATAACGATGACACCGTCCTGAGTCCAACACGACCGCATACTGAAGTGAAGCCGCGCCTTCCCAAAGACGGATTGTCGGGTCTTCGTCAGAAACTCCTTGACAGAGATGGATGACCCCTTCAGTCCTGTCTTTGCTCTCCATACCGCAGACCTGTCGTCATAGCTCGAAAACTTGACTAATATGGGCCTATGGTGATCCTTTTTGGCTACCCCAAGTCTGTGGCAGACCTTTATGGAGGATGCAGTGATAGTTTTAAGGGACAGCTTTTTGCTAATCACCTCCAGGATCACTGTACTGCTGACTTCCCCTTCAACCTCCACTACACCTTGAAAAATGAGTGCCTTCCGCCGATGCCTGGTCTCCAACCTGTCAACCTGCCTAGCACACTCGCTGATCTGCTTTCTGAGCATACTCAGCATGCCGAAGATCAGCTCCCTGAAGGTGCGAAACTCGTCAGCTACCCTCGCCACAGTGTCCTTGCCAGGTCCTGCACACTGTATTTGCGCTTCCAACTCACTCATCTTCCGGGTAAAGCTATCCTCTAGGGTCTTCTGTGCCGATAGTATCTCGTCAAGTTGAGACATTTCAGTAGTGGAATTCATTCAAATCATTATGACATTTCAACGGTCAATTGTACTTCGACGTTCCATCCTCGAGATTTATGTTTACCATGTAGTCCACTCTTCTATGTACCTGGCATCGAAACACTTTCAGAGCTAATAAAAATAAAAAACTATTAAAAAAGTTACCCATAGCACGTCGCACTGACGTTTGTCATTCGCTTTTCGTGTTTCGGCATCGACACTTTTTTGTTACCCGTATTCAGTGTTAAAGTTGGTGAAAAACGTAGAAAAGCATGGGAAAACGTAAACATTCCAAGCACAAGGACTCGGAACATCATATTCGTAAGAAAATACGGAAACTGCAACAAAAATTATCGGATAAACAAAAATTATCCAGCGTGTCAAGTAAGTGACGTTTGTTTTTTCCCTTTGAAATATTTCAATCCACATTTCGCGGTTTATTCCCATCTCGGCACCTTCCCATCTCGGCACCTTCCCATCTCGGCACCCATGAATTTATTTATCTTGTCTACGAAAAATTTCCATTTCGGCACCCTCTCATAAATCATTTTAAGGTACACAAAAAGAAACGGAAACACAGTATCAGTATAGTAAGTAAATCAACTTTATTATTTATTAAATAATTTTTGTTTCTTTTTAAATTACCATTTTCACAGACAAGCCCTTGAATCGCTTTTTAGAGGCTTCATTATCTCTGCCTTGGCAGTACCACAAATTTTAAAATAAAAAAAAAAAAATTTAAAAAATTCACGGTTCGCAGGAATACTTGTTTTAAAATCTTTCCAGCAATTATGTAAAAACATATTACAAAAATCAACAGTTATTATGTACAATTAACGTTTAATCAGTATAACCGGGACGTAGGCAAAAGGGCGTCCATACTTTGAGGACTTTCATACTAGTACTAAATGATACGAGTAGGCTTGATTACGTTCATTGCATAGTCATAACAATTAACTGATCCCCCTTTGCAATTCTTTTATATTTTATTTACTTGGCTCAAATAAATAAAATATAAAATAATTGCAAAGGGGGTCAGCTAATTGCTATAACTCGCTGTACATTCATTTTCAGTCTTAATTATCACATAAATCGGAATTGTATATTTTCATACCTACATAATAGGTAAAAATTCGAAATATAAAAAAATATTAGACACAATTTTTTTTAAATAAAACTTATTTTATAGGTACTTTTTTTACATTTTTTAGTTTTGAGTCAATTTGATTTACTCACTATACTGATACAATGTATCCATTTTTTGATGACCGTGTACTTAGCAACGACTAATGACGGAGTGCCGAGATGGGAATTTTTCGTAAAGATGATAAATTAATTCATGGGTGCCGAGATGGGAAGGTGCCAAGATGGGACTAAACCCATTTCGCTATAATGCTTGTCGTACAGATTAATCAGTGATAATGATAAAGAAGAATAAATTAAAACTAACAATTACATCGAGCTGAAAACGAACGACGAATTTGTTTAAATAATAACTATTTACGAAGTCAAGATATAAATACAATTGCACAATTTTCTGTAGTACCGTGACGCGATTACGGTCGTGCTGTTATCTAATCTAGTATCGTGACGAGATTACGATCGATTTCCATATATGCTACTGGTAGTGCTGTGACGAGATTACAGCCTAAGTTAGCAAAATAATCATTATTTCAGATGATGATTCTTTATCCTCGAGAGAACCCTCGCCGATACCGTGGCCTAGCGACTGCGGTTCCAGTAAGGAACGAGAGACAATTGACTTACATGAGTCCGATGTTGAAAACGATTTACGATCGGTGGTGACGGTAGCACAAGTACATAACTCCAACCTTCCCCAGAGTACACAAGACACAGTCGACCAACCACTCCGACCAGTAATTACTCCATTGTCTTCGGTCTTTCTTAACATTCTTGGAGATTCCAAAGTTAAAGAAATACCACTGGGACCCAGAATACCTGAAGAGGTCTCTAAACGCTGGGGTAGTATCCTGGTTGGCGGCCTCAATAGAGACCATAAAAAGGAGCTTTTATCAACAATTCTGATACCGGAAAATTTTCAAATATTAAAGGCTCCTTTACTTAATCGAGAAATTGCATCAGTAATGACTGAGTCCTCCAGAAATAGAGATAAACGTCTTGAACAAGCCCAAAATCACTTAGGTGTGGGTATTGCAGGGTTAACTGACCTGATGACGTCGTTGATGGAAGGTAAAAACGTTGACAAACTAGAGATGAGAATTATCTCAAGGATGATTTTACGTGGTGGAAAACCCAAATTTTAGTTGCTAGCAATCCTATCCGGCATGGTCGCTATACATTAGAGATATTCACTGATGCTTCACTCACAGGTTGGGGCGCTTATTGTAATGATGAGCGTGCCAATGGTTTTTGGGACACAAACGACACCAAAATGCATATAAATTATTTAGAATTGAAAGCAGCCTTGATGGGCCTTAAATGCTTTTGTGGGGAGTTGCATAATGAAGAAATATTACTTAGGATTGATAATATGACTGCCATATCCTACATAAATAGGATGGGTGGAGTGCAGTTTACTCATTTAAATGATATTACCCGTAAACTATGGCGGTGGTGTGAGAAACGAAATCTTTTTATCTTTGCGTCTTACATCAAATCTAGAGACAACTTCGAGGCTGATGAAGAGTCTAGACGCATAAACATAGACACCTTTGCCACCCATTTGAACGCCAAATGCCCTAAATATGTATCTTGGAAAAGGGATCCCTGTGCCTATAACATAGACGCATTTACCCTAAGTTGGAGCAGATTTTACTTTTATTCATTTCCCCCTTTTTCTCTAATCTTAAAGTGTCTGAGAAAAATCATTAACGATAAAGCCACGGGAGTAATCGTAGTACCACACTGGCCAAGCCAACCCTGGTACCCTCTTCTGAAGGAGTTGTCAATCTTGCCTCCAATATATTTCGGGCCGTGTAACGATATCGTTTTATCTCCTTTCAGGACTCAACATCCCCTTTGCAAGAAACTTATCCTGGTTGCATTCAAATTATCAGGGAAGCGTTTCAAAGACAATCATTAAGTATTGATACTATTAATGTAATGATTTCATCACTGTCACCGTCCTCGCTTAAACAATATAATGTTGCTTTTAAAAAATGGTGGGGTTATTGTCATAGCAATAAGATTGATTATTTTAAAGCCCCGATACCTACGTTGCTACAATTTCTTACAGAACAGTTGTCAAAAAATGCTGCTAGTTATTCTACCTTAAATACTTATCGGGCAGCCCTAGCCATAATTTACGGTAAACAATTTAGCGGGGCCGACCTAGTTACAAGATTTTTTAAAGGTGTATACAGGACGAAACCTAGCCTCCCTAAGTACTCAGTAACATGGGATCCTAATATTGTTCTGGATCATTTAAGTAATTTATACCCAAACGAAGAACTTGCCCTGGAACTGATGACCAAAAAATTAGTAACTCTGCTCGCATTGTCAACAGCACAACGAGTACAGACGTTATCTTTAATCCGTATAGAAAACATTAAATTTAATACTTCTAATATTGAAATTGTTATCGACGATTTGATTAAAACTTCAGCTCCAGGGCGACGACCACCACGGTTGATTATACCTTTCTTTTCAAATAGAGTTCAGATATGTCCTGCAAAAACGTTATTATCGTATTTGGAAATGATCAAAATTCACAGAGACAAACCTAAAACTGAGAGATTATTATTAACCTTTAAAAACCCGATTCATAATGCGACTAGTTCTACCATTAGCCGCTGGATAAAAAATACGCTATTTAATAGCCGTATTGATACATCAATTTTTTCAGCGCATAGCGTAAGACATGCTTCAACCTCCGCAGCTAAAAGGAAAGGCCTCTCCATTGAAGTCATAAAGAAAACTGCAGGATGGACTGGTAATTCCTTGGTATTCAGCCGATTTTATAACATACCACTTATAGTTGAAGATGATAACGCTTTTGCAGAGGCAATTTACGATATTAATTAAGTTTTGTTGAGATGTTTTTTATTTAAACTTAAGTTTATTATAAGAATTCAATAATAAACGTTATTTCTTTTTTCGCAAAATACGTGTTCTAAACATCTACATGGTAAACATAAATCTCGAGGATGGAACGTCGAAGTACAATTGATGGTTAAACAAACTTACCTGAAGTGAAGTTTGACCGTAATTGTACAAGACGTTCCATCCGAAGAGATTTATGTAAACTTCCCTCCCTAATCATAAGCCCCAATTTAGGAATTATTTTGCGAAACTAACTCTAAAACGAATGACAAACGTCAGTGCGACGTGCTATGGGTAACTTTTTTAATAGTTTTTTTATTTTTATTAGCTCTGAAAGTGTTTCGATGCCAGGTACATAGAAGAGTGGACTACATGGTAAACATAAATCTCTTCGGATGGAACGTCTTGTACAATTACGGTCAAACTTCACTTCAGGTAAGTTTGTTTAACCATCAATTCTATGGCATTTCTTTCCAATGAAGTGTCAGTATACTTAATTGAAAGAAATGTCATATAATGAACATCTCGTACATGAAATCTGGCAAAAATAAATGTTCGCATTTAGTAGTAGATTTCGAAAACCATTTGTACTTAGGGTTTTATAATAATAAAAATACGACAATGCCATTAAAACACAATTTTATACTGAGACCATTGACCGACCATTGTGAATTTAGCAGATTACGACCTTTAAGCAAAATGACAATGGGATGAGAATGGAATCGTGTTGGAGTGACGAATTTATTAAAATAGTAGAATTAGGCCCCTGGCCCCTTATTCACAACCATTCGACTCGCTTCCGATTCGGAAAGTCGTATGTCTATCTCGGTCGTTTTCGTAATGCCAGAAGAAGACAGATATACGACTTTCCGAATCGGAAGCGAGTCGAATGGTTGTGAATAAGGGGCCTGGTCTGGATTCAAACTCGTGACCTTGTTACTAGTAATTCGGGGCCGCTATCACTAGGCAGTTTGTTAATTAACTGAACTTTCCTGCTGATTTATCGAAAGTTTCCTCATTAAAAAAATATTGGTCGTTCATTAGTATAATTGTGTGATGATAATATACGATTTTAGGAAACAAATGTTCAAAACAAATGAAGTTATTATTATAATCTCTTAGAAGCAACATCTATTGGTCGCACGCGGAAGTGCTTTTGCCAAGCTAGTAAAAAAAATACTTAACAACATAAGAATTGAGAACCTCCTCCTTTTTTAGAAATCGGTTAAAAAAATATTTATCAAAAGTGAATTGATTTAAATTGTGCAAGTGACATTTGCCATGGCTAATTGGAGAACTTTATTTTTTCTCAGATCGATTATAAAGCACTTCATGTTTGTGCTGACAACAGTTGCGTTAATATATGGTTTAACTTCTTGGTGCGTCCTCCAAAAGTTTCGCAACTACCGAAACTACGTGTATCTCAATACCATTTTTGTAAACTTCATATTCTATTCGGAGATGTTATTAAAATATTACGGCGGATTTGATCGCATCAACTACTTCGAACTGGACATATGGATTTTAAATGTATTGTTTTTTGAATCAAATTACTTACGAACAGTGAGGGCCCACTGGTTGGTTGTCATCTGTCATTTATTTTACGTCGACCTTGTCAAAGTTTTCCCTGGCGATATACGTAGAAGGTATCTAAAATCCAATATCTTTGCTTGGGGTGTGTCTTTCATTAGTGTCCTATTCTTTCAAGTCCTGGATTTTGTTCTTACAATAAATCATGTACACATGCCATTTACAATAAGAATATTACTACATTTTTCATCTGCAATTATACCTTTAATAGCAAATTGTTTACTGTACATTGTAATTGTTAATTCAATTTGTCGTAGTTTCAACACAGGCGACCGTACAACTACTAGTAACTGTCGTCGGTTGTACATTGCCACCTTAATATTTATATTTAGTGATGTTTTGATGTTATGTGATTATTTTTTTGTACTTTTTTGGGGTTTTCGCTATGATAATTGGGAATATGTTGAGTTTTTTTTTAATATATTACTTGCTAACCTTAATTCATTTGCTACGGACGTTTTTATCATCATTGTTAAAAGTAATCGAAAACTTTGGTATGACTTTTATATAAATAAATTAAATAAAAGATCGTCAACGGGAGATAGAAATCACAATATAATCATGACTGAAAAATATATTCGCATACCAGATCATCAGACGTTTGCTTGAATTTATGTGTAATTTTTAACACTGATGTAATTGTAGCGGCATAGTACAAAAACAACTTCAGTGAAATAAGATAAAAAATATTACAGCGCCATCTATGACACAAATGAAGAACTAACATGAAAATCCTAGATAGCGATATCAAGCTCTTCGCGAATTAAGACCATATGGAAAAACCCAAGAATAACTGTCGGGCAGTAGCGCATCAGACACAACACCCACACAGGTCACAGGTCACAGGATCCTCCCTTTTTAATGGACTGTTGAGGAATTGTACACCCTGCTCGTCATGCTCCTAAACTGGAGACCCCGATACTGAACATCAGTGCCACCTTCGAGCAACGTGACGTCATCATCACCAAATCACTTCTTCAAGCACTTTCTCCAGGTACTCCGCCACACTATTCCCAAACCACTGTAACTCCTGAAAGCCAGAACCAACAGTAGCGACCACCACAAAAGCGCTGAGACAATGATGTTCAGCGAAGTTCCAGAGCAAGAATGTAACTGTCTTGGATCCTGCAACGAAATTAATCAGAAAGAATAGCGGAGGAGTAGGGAAAAACCGAAATTTCCACTTCCCTCCATATTAGCAGGTGACAGAACGAAACAAGGCCAATAAGCACAAAGGGATAATACCTATTAATGGGTCCTAAGTCCAGGGTCCTCCAGGTACTGATAGCCAGCGTCAAATTAGTATCCCTGACCACCTGCATGCAGAGGAAGCACATTCCTTGTCGGCACCCTCAGCTTCAACAAGCGCCCCTGGCACAGCACACTGCAGTTTTGGCCGGTTGATAGCTTCCAATCTTCTCCCAGTCGACGCCAGCAGTCAGCCACATCACCGCACTATACCACGTCCGACGCACTGGAGCAGATAAACGCACATGCTAACACTGTGGCTCCTTTTGAGAAATTCCCAGTGGAAAACCTCAATTAACACTGAGCCCGACCCGCGGATCGCATCTAGGACCGCTTGCTCAGTCAGCAGTAGCACTCGCAACCACTAGATCAACGAGGCAACAATACGTCATAAGTAAATGTGTAATAAACAATGTTAGTTTGTGATTATCATTATCTCATTGATTATTATTGCAAATAGTTTATACATAAATAACAGAAGAACTAATTACATAAATCATTGTTAAATATTAGAAATAGCAATATTTTTTTAGATATTAAAACTGTTCGTAGTTATTTAAGATGATTGTTAAGACGATTTTACTTAACTTTTAGTGTTTCGTATAAGTTATTATTTAACGATTGTGTAAGAAATATTAAATTTGTCAAACTAGTAAAACTTATAATTTTTTTAATGATTTGGCATAACGGACCGTTTCTAGCACTCAAAGTGATTTCATGGTGACTAGCCATTTAGGCCAGCCTAGCCATTTACACAAAATATTTGTAATGAATATACAAAAAAAAAAATACAAAAAAAATACAAAATGGTTTATTGTGCTAATGAGATATAACATTACATGAAAATGTGTTTGGAGCCTCCATTTAGGCAAACAATGCCTGTATTGGAAGGCTCCGCTCTTTCAACATCGTTGAAGTACACTGAAACTAACTATGTACTAAATATACTAAAAACACGAGTTGATGTAATAGTGTACCATAAGGGTAAATATGCAATGTAGTACATTTTTCCGTATTTATATTTTGCCAATAAAAACTGTTCGGTCCAAACCCAGGGCAAGGTATGACCGAACCTTCCGCGATTCGCGGAGACAAATCAAATTGCCCTTATGAAGGTAACTTACCTGGTGCCGGTGGGCTGAAGGGGATGACTAGTCCTTGATCAAGCCGGCTCTGGTACTGTATGTCTGTGTGGGTATGTGTAAAGTGATGTGTGGTCGAGTGGTTTACCAGATCCGACTATGTTTCAACAGACGCTGCCCCAGCAGCGTATAACGCGTCTGGACGAAGCACAATAATAGTTCAACTGCACAATGCACGTCAACTTTCACAATTTTAATGTTTTATTCAATTTCACACGCGGGCTAAGCTAACCTCAAATTCGGCGCGGACAATTAACAAATAAGCCCGGTTTAGTACACAATTAGGGGCGTTTCGTCCAATCAACGTTTAATCACAACCAAAAATCTTGCAAACAAAGGAGATTTTCTTAGATTCGGTAATTATCTCAATCAATCAACAAAAATCAATGTGAACTCGTAATGGATCACGACAAGACAACAAACGTCAAAAAAAAGCTGTCAGATGCTCGAAATGACAAGACGTGTGCGTTCGGATACACGTATGGTACGAAACAAAAACTAATCTTAAGAAAAGAAAGAAAAATGTATATATAAAAATTAAAATTAAAAAAAAAAAAATTAAAAATATTTAAGTAAAGTTTGCAATTTAAATTATTAACAGTAAAAGTAAGTGAAGCGGTAAAATAAAATAAAACTTGTGAAACTTATTCCCAGTCAGTAAATGTGAAGTAAAGTGTGCTGTAGTAAGTAGTGCGGTGTAATTTGTATTCTGTGGCGTAGTGTGTGGAATATTGTGAAGTGTGTGATGTGTAGTATGGTTTGTGGTGTGTTGTGTTGTGGTGTGGTGTGGTGTAGCGTGTGTGAATGGTGTGGTGTGGCGTGTGTGAATGGTGTGTGTGATAGGGTGTGTGGTGTGGTGTGTAGTTTTAAGATATGGTAGATATATGTGGTATATTTCGGTTACTCAACATGTTCCAACTTCCAGGAGTGCCTCAGTTTCCTCAAAGGTAAGTGGTTTTATCCAGTTCATTATACTTTTTTTACAGTCGTGGTAACTTTTATTATATACATAAACATGTTTGTTAATTTTTTATAAAGCTGAATAGAGCGTTTATTGAATTGTTTGCATGCGAATCTTGTTTTAGTTTGGGGAGCTTGAAGAACTAAATCTTTTCTTCTTTTAGTTATTTCCTTTTTATTACATGGCAGGGATTTATGTTTTTTTAGTATTGTTTGGGTGATGTATAGTTTCCTTACAGAGAGCAAATTACTTATTTGATATAAGGTTGTGGTGGAAAATCTTTTATTTTTAAAATACATTATTTTTATTAATGCACGCTGCGCTCGTTCTACGTTAATAAATTTTGTTTTTGCTGTACCGCCCCAAATTGGGATACAGTATAATAGTACAGACTGAGCCAGTGCCACATATATTTCATTTAAGAGATTTCTGGGACGGTTTTTAGAGCTATCTATTTTGGTTGGGACAATATGTCTAAGGGTTTTAAAGATCCAACTGAGTTTCCTTATCCTCGCAGAAATCTGCTCAAGTTGGGGATACCAGGTCAGTGCTTGATCTACCATAACTCCAAGATATTTCGTTTTGGCCACCTTCTCAATGCATGGGCAGTTACAGCTTACAGCAGATATGTCTCCGCATATGTGTACCTTTAAATCTAACTCTTGAACAGGCTGTGTTCGATTACTGATACTAAAACATATATAGTTAGTTTTATTAGTATTGAGGGAAAGTAAGTTACTTTTCAGCCATTCAGCTACCCGAGCCATTCCTGCCTCTGCTCTCAGTTTGACTTCATGCCAGGATGAGCCAGCGAACACAATAGACGTATCATCTGCGTATGAGAATACTCTAGCATTTTCAATTTTCATATCACAGAGATCGTTAATGTACAGGAGGAAGAGGGTAGGCCCCAAAACACTACCCTGTGGAACGCCGTATGATACGTCTACCTCGCCACTGGAGTACTGTCCTATCTTTACTCTTTGTTTTCTGTGGGAGAGGTAGTTTTTCAGTAAACTTAGTGCCTTTCCTCTTACCCCGACTTTTTCTAGCTTGTTCACAAGGATTGGGACAGAGACGGTGTCGAACGCTTTTTTGAGGTCTAAGAAAACAGACAAGCATCTGTTTCCTTTGTCAAGATGCTCAGCTACAAGAGAACTTAGCGCTGTTACTGCATCTTCAGTGCTAACACCTTGCCTAAATCCAAACTGTGAGTTAGACAGAAGATTGAATTTTTTTAAATAATTAATTAGTCTTATATTTATAATTTTGCAAGCACTTTTGATATAGCCGGCAAGACGGAAATAGGCCTGTAGTTGCTGACGTCGTCACTGTCCCCTCCCTTGTAAACTGGGGTTATAACGGACTGTTTTAGTGGAGCAGGGAAGACACCCTCTTGGAAACAGAGATTAGTAAGGTGAGTTATAATGGGAACAGCTTCCTTTCTTATGTATTTTAAAAATTTAGTTGATACATTATCCCAGCCAGGAGCACTGTCAGATTTCAGATTCATCAGAATACCATCGACTTCAGAATCGTCCGTATCTAACAGTACAAATGTATTTAGTTGTGATCCTAATGCAGACATTTGGTTACGAATATTATTTAATTCAGGATTTATTTTTTGGGCAAGTTGTTTTCCAATATTAGCAAAATAAGTATTGACATAGTTTATTGAATCTATAGGGGTTGATTTTATGTTTAATAATTCTAAATTTTGACTTTTTAATCTATTTGAGTATGTGATAGTTTTTATATTTTTCCAGAGTAATTTATTGTTAGATACTGATTGTGCAAGTAAATTTCTTTCATATTTTCTTTTCAATTTTTTTATTAAATTATTGCAGTGGTTCCTATATCTAGTATAAGTTATTTTTAGAATTTCGTTATGAGGGTCATTGCAATATTGTTTTTGCAATTTATTCCGGTTCTTGATACAGCGAACGATGCCCATAGTAATCCATGGCTTAATGATACGTTGATTGCTTGGGATGTTTTTTACATTAGTGTTTTCAGTTACAACGTTGGTTAGTATCTTAATAAAACTATTGATTAATAAATTTGGATCATTACAAAATAACAAGTCTGATAAATTCCTTTCCTTTAAGTCTTTTAAAGCTTGTTCATAATTTAGTGTAGTAGAAATTCTATTCACAATTTGAATATTTGTTAGCTTTGTTATAGAGATAAATGTTGTATAATGATCAGTCACTGTAGTTTGCAGAACAGCGATAGATGCCGAAAACCTTTTGTGTATTTTAAGCATGAAGTGGTCAAGACAGCTTTGTTCCCTCGTGGCTAAAGTGTGCCCAGGAAGTATACCGAAAAACGATAACATATTTAGGTAGTTAACTCTACTTTTGTGTTCCTGGGATGACTCGGTCTCTTTATGTTTGAGGTTAATATTTATGTCACCAGCTATTATAATGTTTTTTTGTGATGTTAATGTGTTTAACTGCGTACTGAGGGAGTCAATGAAGCTGTCGGTATTTGAGTTTGAAGGAGATCGGTAGACACAATAAACAATATTACCCAATATGTCTAATCGTAGACAGGATGCTTGAACCAACTGAATTTCCTCAACTTTAGGGTTTAAAGTGCCCTTAACATATACAACTACGCCGTCATTCTGGTTCAACTGACGAGTCGTCATATACGAGTGATAGTTGTTTATTGTTGGAATTGATTTATTAGCATGCAATCTGCATTCCGTTAGGACTATAATAATAATAATAATAATATTTGTTTATTTATGGCAACTAGGCCCAATTGTTAGTAACATTATTCCTAAAGACTATTGTTAGTAAACAAAAAACAGAAACAAAAACAAAAGTTGAGAGGTTAGGTGTTGGGTCTTCTGACCAGCACCTTCACAGCGTGCGACAACCAAGGTGCGTCGAACTTATCAATCAACATACTTAGGATGCCGTTAGAGCTAGACCGCGCACTCGACAAGATGGAGTTTGTCTTTTTGCGCATTAGGGCATAAAAATCATCAGTATGCTCAAAAGCAAACATACCGGACGCACTACAATAGCGCGGCAACCCCAACAGCATCCTGAAGCAGTTATTGTACTGAATACGCAGGGCATCTAACGACCTCTTAGTATGCCTTACCCACAGGCCGCTCGTGTAGAAAGATTGGCAGTACGCTTTAAACAGCGCAATCTTTACCCCTAAGTCACAACGAGCGAACCTGTGAATCAGCATGTTGGCCCTGACGGCTAGCGCCCTGCGCTCGCGATCTATGTCAACATCGTCTTTGAGGTCTCCAGTTAAATAGTGTCCCAGGTATTTAAATTGGTCAACTCTTTTGAGTGGCATCCCGTTAAGCATTATAACTGGGTCGCCACTTACACGTCCACCGGAGGCCTCAAAAACCATGTATACACTTTTGTTGACATTATATACAAGCCCATGACTAGCGACAAATCGCTCACACACGCGCAGCAGCTCCCTGATCGAACCAGCCGTCGGGCCCAGCAGCACCATGTCGTCTGCATAACTTAAGTTATTAATACAATATAATAATATATATCTATAATATCTGGTTCAAATTTAAGAGTTGATAAAACGATCAGAAAATTGTCAAAATTACAGTAAATACTCCGTATGTTTTGAGATATTACTGTGAGATCACTTTTATTTACACTTATATGTTTATGGAGTTCTGTTGAGTCGCATTCTACTGTACGGGCAATTTCAATGCTGTCTATTTCAGAAACATTATGTAGTGTATTATCCATTTATAAATAATGTCAATCGAGTAACCGTCAAACTTAGGTAAGTATTGATTTGAATGTATTGAGACAATAAGTGGACATGTACTGAGATTTTAGTTTGTGTTGTTTTGGTGCGCTGTCTTTTTATTTTATAGGATTGTAATACGTGTGCGTAGATGGGTAAAACTGTGTTATGTATTTGTGTGTGTAGTGTGTTGTACTCGTAGCTTCGTGAGGATACTCCGTGTGTAAGTAAGATAGATAAGTATTGTTTGTATGTATGTAAAGTGGGGTTTAGTTTTTTATCAAAATAGTTTAGCATGACGACTGGAAAGCCATAATAACCAATAAAGTAAATCTTTAGCCAATATTCGGTGGGAAATAATTTCAAATGACGCAGTAATACAAGCATGTTTAGTGTTAGAAGGAGACAATTTGTAAAGTTGAGGGAAAATAGTCATTTTCCAAGCAAAAGTTGATGTACCTGTTCTTCACTTTCTTATAATTATGGTAGGGCAATTTTCATCCTTTTTAATGTAAACCTTGCCGTAGGCAGTCCAGCAGAACTTGTAGATTCTAGCTTTGCTTAGATCACGTGCCAGGAAGTGGAGGCGGGAGCCTTTAGCTGTTAAATGTTCCGATATGAAAACTGGGGTGTCTTCTTGACTTTTAAATCCCATGTGCTTACAACTTAATTTATTTTTATGTTTTATGTTGAAGGCCTTAGCCATTTTCAGGGTCTCAGTCTTAAGGATAGTGGAGCCAAGTTCAACGACAATAGGAGTGTTTTGCTTTTCCGTAGTTTTTCCACGTACTCGATATATGTCTTTAATATCGTATTTTTTTATACTACTTTGTATGTTTTCAAAAAGGTACATAGTCATTTCTAAAAGATCTTCTTTGGTCTCCCCATTTTTTCTGGGTACATTTTTAAACATTAGATTGCTTTTCCGACTTTCAATTTGCATATCTTCAATTTTATTTTCTAGAATGGAGATGTATTTCTTGTCTTCTTTAGACTGTAGTTCGAGTCGGGTAATCTTCTCTTGAAGATCCGAGTTTTGAGCTGTCAAGAACGCAATCGACTTTTCTATAAGTGTGTTGGACTGTTGAATCTCCTGTAGTTTTGTGTTAATTTTTTGTGTTTCTTTCCCTTGCTTTTCGTTAAAGGACGATAGCATTATTTTCATCTCTTCTTTAAATTCATCTAATTGTTTGATTAGCGAATCATCCCTATCATCCCAGCTTCTTTTGAAGCGTTGGAACACATAGTTAGGTGGAGTTTTATGTGTGCCCGTTGTGTTAATTTCCGTGTCTGACACAGATTTATTCAGGATGTTACGATCCGGTGTGTTCATAATTTCTTCGCCGAAAATCAAAGAAAGTTGACTCACCGTGAAGGTACGCTACTGCAGAGTCGTGTTGCGGTGAAGTTTCGTGGTAGACAGGCGGTGGCGGCGCGGCGCGGCGTTAGGGCGAAGCCGTGAAGTCTAATCTTGTGATAAGCGGGCGAAGCACGGCGGTGCCGGAGCAGGCAGGACAGGAATTGTTGCGTAAAGCTACGTACGTACAATTTAATAAGACGCTTGCGATAGCCAACTATTGCTGTGTGCGTGACTAGTCCGCGCGGCCGGCCTCAGCGGAGCCAGAACGGGATAGCAATTATTTTGACTGCTCTCTTTCTCGCGGGTCGAGGCTCGGGGGGCTTCTGACGCGGTGATTCCCCGCACAGTGTTTTTTAATTTTCTAGTCTATTGCACTTGTAAGTAGAACTATTGTCGCAATTTAAACTTTATGAGATTTCTTAAGAAATTGGACAACACGTCTGCACTGGGCAACTGTTTGGACGAAAGAGCAAAATATAATGTGCGGGAGATTTCAGCTCCCGAACATACGAAATCACAGTCTTGTTTTTCTGAAGTACTGCAATTTTTTATCCGTCCGTTGAGAGTCATAAATTTCAATGTGTAACATCACTACGGAGAGGACACATCCCTCCTCTCCGTGTTTTGCTTTATCAGGCTTATCAGTCAGAACGAGCCCATATCGTCACGCCAGCGTTTTTAGCCTGCCTCAGTGACGACAACCGTCTTCAGGCCCCTCTGTGTTACGATCTGGCCCATCTGTACCTAAACACACATTCAAATTAGTAGCATGCGGCATTATAGATGTCCATAATCATCGGTGACCACTGGTTCTTACCGTCATTGCAGGTTGATTGCATTGGTAAAGGACCAATCATATAAAAGCTAGGTGAAACTAGGTGCCAGGTGGGTAATACTTCTCTGTATATATTTATGGAGGTATGTATAATTTATTCATCATTTGCCTGCCTTTTCCCGGCTTTTTTGCTGTCGGCTTCCTGTTTAACCGGATTCAGCTGAATACCAGTATTTGACATCGAGACTCCACTGCCTATCTGATGTCCATAACCCAGTTAGTACTGAGTAATACGATACCCCTTGCCCAACTAGCACACGTGGAAATAGCAGCCTATTTTGCAACTGTTAGCTGTACAGTAGCGCTTTAGGGGTTCAGAAAGTGGTTTTAAGTTCTACTATTGCTTCCGTAACTGCTCATAGCTTTAAATATCACTAGGGGTAGCAGACAGTGAACCAAATGCAGGCAATGCTAGGCTTTATAAGAGTTCATGTTACAACTTATTTGCCGTCTATAGATTTAAAAGAGAATTAAAACATGTATGTTAAAGCTTAAAGCTGCTAAAAAGCCGCTATTGCTGGTGCTGTAAGCTTCAGAACTGCACAAAGACTATATTTGCAGACTATTTAACGGAACTGTATAAAAGATATATTTATCACTGCTTTGCCACTGAAAGTTGCATAGCAGAAATTATGTGTAATTTTGTGCAAACTTAAGAGCCTATACTACCTCAAATGGCTTAGCAGAATCCTTCGATACGCCGAAAATACTACAGCATAAATTTTGAAATAAATATATGGTAAAGTTGAGGATTATTGTTAAGTCCTATATTTGGCGAAAACACGATTCCATAAAATTTTCTCGATAGAAAAAATATCCAAAGTTACCTCTAAACTGAACAATAAACCGCTGGCAATCTTATAATACTTAAAACAAGATCATGAAACTTTTTATACTAACTGAACTATCTATAGAGCAGGTCTTATATTATTTATTTTTTTGAATTTCCTTTTTTTTCGCCGAAAAATAAATAGCCTATAATATCGGTCATATCAAAGTTGGTTCCCTGCCGCGCGCCACCCGCGCTCAGTCCTGCTCCGGCTTCCGTACGGGAGGGCTGTGTCAGTTTGCGCTCAGGGCACATTACGCAATTCAACAAATAAAAATAATGAAATACATGAGTTTATGGTGTTTGCGTGATGGGAAATAACCGAAATAAAAATTGGAAGCGACAGGGTTGGCGTGAAGAATTTCTCAAACATAATATGATCGAAATGAAGTATCCACTGACCGATCTATTTAGGTACAATATTAGTGATTACAAACATGTAGGTGAATATGTAGTAGGTACACACGTTTGGAGCAGTTTCTCTGGAGTAGACCAGGTACATAATTACCGTACATACAATTATATTTTATTTACTTTCAAAGCGCTTGGCGGCTGCAGTACGGGTCACAGGTTCGATTCCCGCACGGATAATGTGTTAGGTATATTATGTGACGGTCTACAAATAGTTGTGAAGACTTGTGTTTGTAATCGCACCGTCTACGTTTGGAACTTTGGAGCAACCAGTTTAGGGTAGATAGTTAGACGATAGAATTCTCTTTATTATGTACTTACACCATAAAAATTCCAGATTCAAAAATAATAAAAAAAACCTGAATAAGTTTGTTTTTTTTTACACATACAACAAAGTGTAGATTTTATACTTTTATTACTCCAATACTAACCTATTTCTCCAATTGCTCCTGAAAAAGACGGTGCAGTTACAAACTCAAGTCTTCACAACTATTTGTAGACAATATAATATAATATAATATAATATAATATAATAATAACACATGTAACACACATGTACATGTACATGTAACACAATCTATACTAATATTATAAAGAGGAAAACTTTGTTTGTTTGTTTGTAATGAATAGGCTTAAAAACTACTGGACCGTTTTTAAAAATTCTTTCACCATTCGAAAGCTACATTATCCACGAGTAACATAGGATATATTTTATCCCCGTACTCCCACGGGAACGGGAATTACGCGGGTGAAACCGCGTGGCGGGCGCTAGTAATATATATAATAACACATGTTCCGTGCGGGAATCGAACCTGCGACTCGTACTGCAGCCGCTGAGCGCTTAGAAAGAAAAAAAAATAATTGTAGGCAGCTGCAAGAAACCAAACTATTGCTTGTTTCACACACACTTACCTACCTATCAAATATTCATAGTCATACAAACCATGCCTTGAGAATCATGAACACAACAAAAAGAAAATCCAATATGCTGTTATGCAAGTTTTGTGGGGCAATGTATTTAGTTTTAAGTTTTTATGTAAATAAATCATTCATTCATTCATTCATTCATTCATTCATTCATTCATTCATTCATTCATTCATTCATTCATTCATTCATTCATTCATTCATTCATTCATTCATTCATTCATTCATTCATTCATTCATTCATTCATTCATGCGCAGTCATACATTTCGTTTTTTTTTTATAGTGGCAAAGCGTTTTACTACCACGTCAATGTATCCACAGAACTAGTAATGCAAATCCGCTCTGTTTCAAAATCCATTTTTTGGATCGGATGTTTGATCCAATCTGGATTATCCGGATTTTACGGATTTTTCACAAAAATAAACAAATCTACCCATATTCTGTTTCTTATTTTTGTGACAATGGGAATTTAATTTTGTTATTTGAAATTATTCAAATTCAATACCTTGGTTGGTTTGGTTTTGAAGCCCTTTCCCAACTATGTTGAGGTCGGGTTCCAGTCTAACCGGATGCAGCTGAATACCAGTATTTTACATGGAGCGACTGCTTATTCTTCGTAAATATATATTTTAATGTTTTTTTAATATTAAAAAAAAACATTATTGTGGTCCGCCCGGAGCGGGGTCCAAGCTACCAGTGGTTATCGGGGATCCAGACACAAGAACCTCCTCACAATACGGGCCATATCGAAGAGAACTGCCTCCCGAAAAATGTCCTTGATCTAACGGCTTAAAGAAAGCCTCGACAGACATTCGTCGTCTGGGCCTATCTCACTTGTAAACGTCTCTTTGTGCCTATTGACCTTGTCTCTCTGACTCTCCTATCTAGAACATCGAGTTCCGTCTGAGTCCTTTTGAGTATGCCAAAAAAGTACATTAAAACCAGCATGACCCAACCTTGTTCCCGCCTGGAAGAAAGCTATTTAATACTTGGTAGCGCTCCTTCAACTTCATATCAGTTACGTTAATGCTTTCGACATACCCAAATACTTGTACTTAGTTTTCGGATGAGGAGAGGTATCTCAGGTGTACGGAATCCGAGAGCTGAATTCCCTTGGATACCATAATCGCCCTTCGCTTTACATACATGACTGCACTTTTGTCCACACCAAATTCTATCCCAATGGCGTTACTAAAAGTTTCAGTTACTATTAGTTAGGTATTACCATCAGTCGCAATTTGTTGCGGGAAAAGAGTTTTGGATCATCCACGTGAAGAAGGATAAGTGGTACCTGACCACTTCTCCTCAACCGGCAGCCTAGCCCTGAATCCTTTAGCAATGTACTATGGGGATTCAGGGCTAGACAAAACGGGTCCACCCTTTATAGCAGAACTTTTTATGCCATATTATTACTTTGCATAACAGCGGATAGCATAAACTTCATTTCGCAGAAAATCGTTTGGCAGACACGCATTTATCATACATTCAAACTCATAATTTTGTAAGTCAGAATCATCTAAAGGCATAATTTTCATATGCATAAAAATTAAAAGTCGAACCATCTTGTCGCAGATAGTTGGAGGTCAGTATCATCGTTTTGCATAAATTTCATATGCATAAACATTAAACGTTGAACCATCCTATCGCAGAAAGTTTAGGGTTAGAATCATCTATTGGCATAAATTTCATATCAATAGTCATTGAATGGCAGAACTAATTTTATTACTGTTATGAATTTTATCCATTTCCCTATTTTGTAATTTTTGCATGTATTTTATGAATATATTTTATAAATTTTATACGTTATTCAATTATACCAGTGTTATTAATTTAATAAAATAATAATATACAATAATTTTACTTAGTTGGTACTAGTGCAAAATCTTTCGACGATATTATGTGTTTCTTTATGTTTTTCGAGCGTATGGCACTCGTGGCCTGCAGGTGAAAATCATAATATTTTGGGTTTAACGGCTTAATAAACATAATTTTCTTTCTTTCTCTTATTAAAACAGTAGATTGAGATCATGTGGTTTTTATTTTCCTGTAAGAAGCAGGCAGTCATGCAAACAAACATACACCATGTGAACAGGCTTCTGGATGATATCCCAGTCCTTCCCGTTTCCTTCCTACTTTAAATTTGCCGCCATTTGCACTCGCTGTGAGTGCGACAAAGACAACGCATCGCTCCCGCCATCTGGGGGCGTGAAGACGAAACATCAGTTCGAACTCAACCAAAAAGCCGGCCGGCAAGAAAATCCGCGCGCGCGCGGTTAAATCACCAAAATATCGTGAAATACGACTGCTAGTGATACAGTGTGGTGATCTCCTGGTTCCCAGCGTCCTGTGAGTACCTGACCTTTCAATTTATATCCTTTAGCCTGTTTCGTGAGTAGAAAACTTCAAAAAGCGTGCTTGGCTTCACGTGATACTCAATCATATTTGTGGTCCATTTCGAGCGCGAATACCTGTAGATTACAGTTTTTTCAGCCATTCTCAGGTTCAGTTTCAATCAAAAACTCTGAGATTTGCTAGATTTTCGCATTTTAAAAGTATTATCCTACAAAATTGTGTTGGTCATACTCGACAGTATAAGTTACGCGGATTCAGTTGTCATCTTAATTTTAGTCGGGTTATATCTCAATAATTCACGTAATTTACGTAATTTATTGTTTGTAATCTTATTATCTATAACTATTCACGGTATTTATACACTAACAAACATTAATACAATACTATTTCACCTAAATATACTGATTTACACCTAATAAATCTCAACTTAGGTTCGTATTTCACACCTACTTTCTAACATTATTTTACGTAGGTACCTACTTACAAAACAAAATGGAGGAGGGTAAACTTAAACTTCTTCAATCTCAACGCGAATATGTTTATCGTGATATTCAAATCCTTTACGACTTATCAAAATCTATGATTCAAGATCGTTCAAAGGTATCGTCGTTCAAGGCGAGATATACTCGAATTCATTCAATTCGCGAAGAATTTGTTGCGGTATGTAGTAAAATACAAACTTTGGAGTTAGCCATAAAACCTGATGCACAAGTGTGTCAAAAGTCTTTGAGTTCGTTTGACGATTTGTACTATGCCGTAATCAGTGCAGCGGCTGACTTGCAGATCACTGATACGAGCGGGAACGTCGACGGGACGTCGTCGCGGGGGACGACGCCGTCCGCGCGGGCGGGGGCGTCGGACTTCATTAACGCGCGGCTACCTAAACTTGAGTTACCTAAATTCGATAGTAAAATAGAAAACTGGCAAACATTTTATGATATTTATAAAACTTTAATTCATGATAATAATTCAATTTCACAAATAGAAAAATTTCATTATTTAGCGTCTTGTTTACAAGGCCCAGCTTTGTCTATTGTTAAAGGGATTCCGATGACTGCTGATAATTACGAAGTAGTTTTTAATAGTTTGATCGAACGTTATCAAAACAAGCGTATTATAGCTTTAACATATCTAGACAAATTCTTTAACCAGCCAGTTTTAAAATCAGGTAACTTCCAAGATTTACAAACATTAACAAACGTCATTTATGAGGCATACCATGCACTCCAAGGTTTAAAAATTGAAAATTTAGGTGATTTTATCTTATTCTGTTTAACTTCGCGCGCCCTGGACTCGGACACGCGTAATCGATTCGAATCTCAGAAAAACATTTCACAAATACCTACCTTTTGTGAATTGTTAAAGTTTCTTCAAGATTATGTTAAAATCTTAGAAACTACTCATTTATCTTCTAAATCTAATAACAATAACAATCCTAACCCTCGTAACCTTGAAGGGAAAAAGCATTCGCCCGCGTCTAGTAGGCAAAATAGCAGCGGATCAAAACGCTCATCTTATCTCGCAAAATCTATCCCACCTGCAAATGTGGCTTGTGCTCATTGCAGTGAAGCGCACTTGATTTATCGGTGCCCTACCTTTCAATCCTTGGATTCTCGTGCTCGACTCGCGTCAGTACAAGGTAAAAACAATATGTGTACTAATTGTTTACGTACAAATCACGTCATAGACAAATGCGTATCTAAAATGTCTTGTACTGTGTGTGGATTACGTCATCATACCCTATTGCATATTGACCCAGCGCCATCCAGCGCCAGCGCAACCACTGGAGCGAACGTTACAGCTCATTCTCACGCCGCCGTTCCCAACCGCGATATGGTTTTACTAGGGACATGTCAGGCGCTCGCGTTCAACACCGCCGCCGGCACTCAATGTACCGTGCGTGCACTCGTGGACAGTGGGGCGCAGGATTGTTTTATCACCGCTGCGTGCGCGCGAACACTTGGGTTAAAACTCCGCCGGTGTAATCTTCGTATAGCCGGACTAGGACAAAACTCAGTCACACAAGTAAAGGGGGTGACGGAATGCACTATACGACCTATACATGGCGATGCTCCACAGTTTAACATCAAGCCAGTCGTATTAGATAACATTACTGCTCTAATACCTAGCGTTAAAGTACCATCAGTCGTTCGAGAACGTTGCAACCATCTAGTGTTAGCCGATCGCGACTATGATGTTCCCGCCAAAATCGATTTGTTAATTGGGGCGGAGCTATTCCATGAAATTTATGATGGTCAACGTATCAATCTGGGGCCCGGTTTACCTACCGCTCTGCATAGCGTTTTTGGGTGGATTCTATCAGGGGCAGTAAACTTTAATTCTGCACCTTTAAACACCGCGTGCTCTTTAGTGGCCACCACGTTTAAATTAGATGAACAAATTCAAAAATTTTGGGAAGTGGAGGAACCACCGCGCGCTGTTATCACCGTACCCGAGAATGATTCCTGTGATCGCATGTATACTGATTTAACTTATCGCGAACCTAACGGACGATACGTCGTACCTATCCTCTTAAAGGATGGCGAGCGTTCTTTGGGTGAATCTTACAATAGTACGTTGTCGCGTTTGACTCATCTTGAAAAGAGACTTAATCGTCAGACTCAACTCAAATCCGATTATGTCAATTTTATGCGCGAGTATGAGAATTTAAATCATATGTATTCCGTACCTAACTCTGCGGTACCTACTCTCAATCGTTATCTTATCCCTCACAGTTGCGTCATTCGCCCGGAGAGCACGACCACTAAATTGAGAGTAGTTTTCGATGCTAGTTCTAAAACTGCTAACGGTCTATCTTTAAATGACATTGTGTTCACTGGCCCTAAGCTTCAAGTGGATATTGTAGATATCATCACCGGTTTCAGATTACACACAGTAGTTTTAACTTGTGACATCTCAAAGATGTATAGAGGAATATTGATTAGACCGGAGGATCGGAACTTACAACACATACTATGGCGAGAATCTCCTAGTGATCCAGTTAAAGAGTACGAACTCGCGACTGTCACCTACGGAGTTAGTAGTTCACCTTATCTGGCCATCCGTACCCTCCACCAATTAGCAGCCGATCATGGCGCCGCGTATCCACGCGCAGCTGAAGCTCTTCTTCACGACACATATGTCGATGATATTACGACCGGCGCGCCATCTGTACGCGAAGCCATAGAACTAAAAAATCAACTAGTCAGTTTATTAGGCTGTGCTCAACTTGAGCTCCGAAAATGGAGTAGCAATTCACAATCCTTTCTTAAAACTTTGCCTGTAGATCATTGTCAAACACCTAAACTTTTCTCTGAAGAAAGTGATAAAGCAACGTTAAAAATCTTAGGAGTCCAATATGATCCTGTGAGTGACAATTTCAGTTACTCACAGTCCCCAATCGAGGACAATAAATGTACTAAGCGTTCCATCTTATCTAGCATCGCGCGTATTTTCGATCCTCTTGGGTGGCTCACACCTTTTATCTTAAAAGCCAAATTGCTCCTTCAAGATTTGTGGCGTCTTAATCTTTCATGGGACGAACCTGTGCCCAGAGATGTAGCTCTAGAATGGCAAGGTTTTATAGCGGATCTTCATAACTTAAACCTAATAGAAATCCCTCGTAAGATTATACCTTCTCAGTCTAAGGAATTTCAACTCATCGGTTTCTGTGATGGATCCACAAAAGCATATGGATGTTGTGTTTATCTTCGCGTCGTTACCTCTCACGACGTACAAGTTTATCTTTTAATTGCTAAGTCCAAAGTAGCACCTCTAAAAGTGTTGACTGTCAACCGCTTAGAGCTTTGCAGTGCTGTTTTACTTTCCAAAGTAATCAATCGCATTCATTCTTTGCTTAGTCCAAAAATCATCTTGAATAAATCTATCTTGTTCACAGACAGCTCGACTGTATTGTCATGGTTGAACACTGAACCACACAAGCTTAAGACCTTCGTTGCCCACAGAGTGGTCCTTATTAGCGACAGTCCTGTGCCAAATGAGTGGCGACATGTGTCCACCCATGACAACCCAGCCGACATCTGTAGTCGTGGCTTATCATGCTTATCTTTATCTTCTTCTCACCTTTGGTGGTCTGGTCCTCAGTGGCTGTCCAACGAACTCTGCAACTGGCCTGTTTCAGCAGTTGAAGTGTCCGATAACGTGCCAGAACTTAAGCCCACATCACGCGCGTGTCACACTGGTGTGACACGTGAAGCTGATTTGCTTGATTCCATCATGGAACGCCACTCCTCTCTTTCTCGAGTGGAAAGAGTGGTTGCATGGATCTATCGTTTCATCAACAACGCGAAATCAAAACGCTCTGAGCGTAACTTATTACCTTATCTGACAGCCACTGAATTAACCCAATCTTTAGATTATTTAACAAAACATGTTCAACATCAAAGTTTTAATGATGTCATGTATCTAATAGCTTCCAAGAAAGTTTTACCCAAACATTTATCTAAACTATCTCCTTTTCTTGACACTCGCGGAATCCTGCGAGTGGGGGGACGCCTCAAGAACGCGTCATTACCAGGTCACGTCAAACATCCATACCTCTTACCTAAGATTTCTCGATTGAGTACTCTTCTTGTCGATCACTATCATACAACTCATCTTCACTGTGGGCCTCGCCTACTCCAATCTTTAATAATTCGTCGATTTTGGATACTCGGCATTAGAAATCTTATCAGATCGCGGCTTTCTAAATGCGTGACCTGTTTTAAAATCAAACCTGTTCCACTTCAACCTTTACAAGGTGATCTTCCATCTTCCCGACTACAACCGGGTCATTGTTTTCAAACAATCGGCATCGACTTCGGAGGTCCTTTCATGATAAAAGAAAGTAGACGTCGTAACGCTAAAACTTACAAAGCGTATCTTTGCCTCATAGTCTGCCACGCGACCAAGGCCGTTCATCTCGAGCTGGTTACTGAGCTCACATCTGAAGCTTTCATAGCGGCCTTAGATCGTTTCGTATCGCGGAGAGGACTTTGTCACTCCATAGTCACAGATGGTGGTACTAACTTCGTGGGTGCCAGGCGTTACTTGTCGGAAGTTAGCGAAATGCTCCACCGCGAAAGCGACAGCATTTCCAGTCACCTCGCTTCTCGAGGAATCATGTGGAAGATCAATCCTCCTTCCGGTCCTCATTTCGGAGGTATTTTCGAGAGCGGTATAAAATCGACAAAATACCACCTCAAACGTATTATCGGATCCCAAATTCTTACCTTTGAAGAATTTTATACTATCTTAACGAAGGTGGAAGCCATGTTAAACTCTAGACCCTTAGTAGAACTATCTTCTGATCCCGGCGAGGTTGACGCTCTTACAGCTGGTCACTTCCTCATCGGTCGACCTTTAGTATCTCTGCCTGAACCGGTGTATACCGAAAACGAGACATTACGTACTCGTTGGCAGCTATTACAGCGCCTATCACAGAGCTTTTGGCGCACTTGGCAAAGGGACTATTTGCATACCTTACAACAGCGAATGAAATGGTTCAAACACGGCAACCATCAGCCAAAACTGAACGATCTTGTAACCATTTATGAACCCAACTTACCTGCTAACGAATGGAGGTTGGGTCGCGTTGTAAAACTCCATCCGGGTAAAGACGACATAAATCGTGTTGTGACAGTCAAAACCTCTAAAGGCTTACTTGTAAGACCTGCTGTCAAAATTTGTCCTCTTCCTATAGAACAAAGTAATTAATTTATCTTCTTACATTAACGCACATAACACACTTAAACATAATATAGTTTACTTTATAGTTTTATTATCTAGTATATATTATGTATATCAAACTTATATCTTACATTTTAACTTATTTTGTTCTTATCAGCTTATCTTTAAACTTAGAATTTTAACAACATGATGACAAATGAATCTGCGAAAGCCGTAAGTCTCGAACTTCATCTATCTTATCTTATGAAATCCCCGGTTGATTTCAAGTGGGGGGATATGAACAGGCTTCTGGATGATATCCCAGTCCTTCCCGTTTCCTTCCTACTTTAAATTTGCCGCCATTTGCACTCGCTGTGAGTGCGACAAAGACAACGCATCGCTCCCGCCATCTGGGGGCGTGAAGACGAAACATCAGTTCGAACTCAACCAAAAAGCCGGCCGGCAAGAAAATCCGCGCGCGCGCGGTTAAATCACCAAAATATCGTGAAATACGACTGCTAGTGATACAGTGTGGTGATCTCCTGGTTCCCAGCGTCCTGTGAGTACCTGACCTTTCAATTTATATCCTTTAGCCTGTTTCGTGAGTAGAAAACTTCAAAAAGCGTGCTTGGCTTCACGTGATACTCAATCACCATGCATGCAGCAAGCATGCAGCAAACATGCAAACCTGCATACACCATGCATGCAGTAAGCATACAGCAAGCATGCAGCAAGCCTGCAGCAAGCATGCATCAAACATGCAGCAAGCATGCAGCAAACATGCAAACCCGCATATACCATGCATGCAATGAGCATGCAATGAGCATGCAGTAAGCATGCAGTAAGCATGCAGCAAGCATGCAGCAAGCATGCAGTAAGCATGCAGCAAGCATGCAGCAAACGAGAATGCAACATGCAGCAGGCATGGTTTCTGTCACTGCTCCGGCGCTGCGGGGCCCCGGCGGTCCCACGCGAGCTTCTCGTCGCAGATGTGTTTCAACGCTCACCACCGCAGCTTCGGCTTGCTGGCCGGCTAAGCCGGCCAGCCTCAGCCGCGGCGGCGAGTGTTAAAACCACCTGCTCCTCAGCTCGCGGCCCGCCTCGCCCCTCCGCGCCTACGCGATTTTAAATTACACTCTAGGGGTAGGGCAGACAAGACTACGTGGAGTCGGTTTTGGAGCGATTCGTTTCTGTCACTAACTTTTCTAGCACAACATATTGACTTTTTAAGATAATATTTTAATTTTAAATTAAGGTTAAAATGCTATTTTGTGGCATTAAAAAATGGCAATACTGCCAAATAAAATTATTCCAAATGAAATTCTGCAATCTTCATAGTTTGCCAAGTGAAATTATATCAAATAATCGTCGTTCTAAATAAACATTATTCTAAACGAAATTATGCGAAATTTGAACAATGCCAAAGGTAATTATGCCAAATAAAAAACTGCCATCTAAAAGTATGCCATTCGAAATTCGGTCATACACACATTCACCCAAACAATAAGTATATTTTTAAAAAAATATGCCTTTAATATATTCGTTTAAAGAAAATTATGCCAAGTGTGTTATGCTAAATGAATTTCGGAGCAACAAGATTCTGCCAGATAGATGGAACCCTAAACTAACTAAGTTTTTTGTAGAGTCAGACTGTCGCCCTGGAATAAACAAAAAAGCTATGTAATTTTTGGAGACAAAATATGACCCAATAATAATAAGGCATCTAAAGTGAAGGGTACAGGGGCAAAACAAGGAATGTCACAAAAAATCCAAAAGGTAATTTTTGATGGCAACATTCTCATTTTTCCGCGTATTTTTATTGGCATTATACAAAAAGCGGAAAAACAAGCACAGTGAGATGTAATACTCGAATTTAAAAATTGTGTGCAGGAACAAAACAGGGAAGGTCCATGTTGAAACGGAACGTAAGAAGGAATGTCTTACGTTCAAAAAATTTTGCAGTAAACTTTTTATAATGTTTGTTTCTGTTTCAATATATTTAACAAACCACCTGAATAGTCGTCTAAAGCATTTATTTAGAAATATTTTGTGATTAAGCAGGTGGACAGAACAAGAACTACTTGGTATGAGGTTTATCAATTTTTGTATGGGACGTATTGGACATTTCCAGTTTTTGTATGTTCTAAAAGGGAACTACATTAATTTTTTTATCATTCTCAAACATTTTATTTTCACAAAAGTATTTATTGTTTCTAAAATTAAGACTTTAAAAGGTATACTTAAGTTCTTAGTAGCAGTTTACAAGTTTAAGTAATACCTAAGAAAGTTATTAACTTTGAAAAATAAAAATGTTAAATAAACAACTTTTTGTTTTTGTGACATTTCTTGTTTTGCCCCTGTATCCTTCAAGTGCTATCGATTTTGGTTACACTCAATTCCTGCTGCGGAAAAAGCTCGCTCTGAATCGACGTCGAATGCACTGAATATGTTTATAAGCGGCCTCCAAGAGAAATATCAGTTTCAGGCTTTCGGCTGATGAGCACATTTTCGAATATTCTCGCGGAGATGTAGCCCACGAATAACAATTTCTTATTGTTCAGAAAATCCGGATTCGACTTTCAAACCCGGATTTAGAAGTCATGTAAAAATGTATCGAAATCCGGATTTTTCGGATTACGGATAGTCCGGATTACATTCCCTACTGACAGAACCCTGAATGGAATGGTGACTCGCACTCGATTAGTTTTTTGTAACAATAGAATGTATGCAGTGGCTCAGCATCCGTAAAAACGTAGTAGGTTAATTATTTCTTATAATATACTTGCATTTAGGCCTTCTTACTATACAAAAACGGCTGTCACAAATACATACAAGGATAAAACTATAAAACTCAAACGTACTACAAACTCAATGCGCGGAACCCGCACGGTTACGTTGGCTCGTCTATTATTTTGTAGCAAATTTCCAGTATAAGTTGATCTCGCATTGTATAGGCTTTCCGTACAATAAGAGGTCAGCTTATACTGGAAAATTTAGCTTGGAAATCAACTTTCTGTAGGTTTAGTGGGCTATTAAATGAACCCTGTGGATTTTAGTCAGTAAGAGTCTGACAGTCCCTTCCGCTCCACTCAGGGTGGGAGGATAATATTACCACGATAAAAAAGGTACCTACCTAGATTGAAATTAAATAGATATAAAATTTTGTTTTGATAATAGTGACAAATTAATATTAATATTGATAATTTTAATACTTAGAACTCCAATAAATAAAGTAGTTTAATCTAACAAAATTGCATCGTTTCGCGCTGTGCCCGCGTGACCGCGAGCCCCATTGTGCGAGCGAGATAAAGAGTTAGGCGGAGCGGTGAAGTGGGGGCGAAATTAGAATTCGAGCTGAGGTTGTATAGGCTCTTAAGTAGCAATTTGATCGACTGTATTACTATTAGTGCCATTAAGGCTTCACAATAGAAGCAGGACCGTAATGGACATTGCCTTCTTATATGAATACATTCTGCTGTTTTATTTGGAAAAGTCGACAAACACAAGCGAGGGTCCCGTAGATTTATTTTTTTCGAATTAGTGATAATGGACCAGTTACAAAGGAAAAGTAAATTTTAGCTTGGTTAAAAATTATAAAATTTAGTAAAATTATTTTTTAGTTTTTTTCTTCGGCCAGTGTTTTCCCGAAGATGGACAGAAGAAAAGTTCTTGTTGATTTTGTTGCTCTCTATAAGTTTGAATGATTGTGAAAGGCATTCTGAAAACATGGAAAGATATGGTAAGTGTTAAACATTTGAAAAAGCGAATAATATAGAAGCAGCTACAAACGATTATCATCGATCATCGTACCTATTTTAGGGTTTTCAACGAGTTCTACGGATCTCAAAATAAATAACCATTCGTGTGGTTCGATACCTGCAGTAAGTACAAATTAAAAGTAATTGTAAAGACTTGAACTGCTTTTGTGGCACAGGTATTACTTGGACCTTCAGAAGAGTGAAACTTAACGCTTTGACGCGCAGAGAGGAAGTATTAAGGTTGAAATTGCAAGTTAAAGCTGCTTCTCATAGACACCATGTTTACAAGACAATTATTTATCATAACTTTACTATTTATAGGTTTTTACCACAATTTGTAGTAAAATATAACTAAATATAGAACCAGCAACATACTAAATACAAATGTAGTCAATTATGTGATTTCAATATCGTGTAGGTTTGTGATATGTTATTATTTAAATAATATCATTTTACATATTTTACGACATTCTGAGGTAATTATTGAGGCGCGTTAAAAATACTCCAAAAATATCAATTATATGCACGATGAACTAATCTGCGTTTCCAGCCACAAAATATAGCTCAAAAATACTATACCTTCACTTATTATTTATATTTGTATTCAGTAATGTCAGACTCAGGAACAACAAATGTGTTTTAATAAATGAGAGACAGGTGAATGATCAGTGATCCTTTATTCCTTCAGTTAAACCTGTCATTGATTCAATAAGCGCCACAAGAGCTTTAGTGTGGTGTTACTTATTAGTTGCAGCTGCTGTAGCGCTTGTATGCCACTATTTTGAAGTTTTAACGGAACCGTAAGTTGCAAAAAGTTGTGCCCCTTTGGCTGCAAAGCGGCTACATAAGGTCTGCAGTGCAGGCTCTGGTGCTTGAGCTTGGCGCCTTTGAGAATAATCGGATCAGCTCTAAAGCTCTTAAGCAACTAGTTTGTGCTACTTGGGTGGTAATACTAAAACGGGATATTTACCACTTATTGCACAACAACTTCAGTTTAAATCCGTGATCACGGTTCTTGCAACAGAAAGACTTGATTTTGATTATGTTTGTGACATGACTGAACTGTAACGACTGTCAAAGATTTACAAATGACAACCGCCGACTAAGCAAAATGTTATTGGGTTTTTCAATCAGATATTTCTCAGTAGCAGACACGGAGTCAAGGTTTGTGCCCGGCTGATGGCAATACACTCAACCATTTTACATGAGACTTAAACTAACTGACGAAATGTGGGTGTATAATTAGATACACCTCTCACTAAACCTTCAGTGATCAGAGGCGGAATGTTTTGTATGTTATTTAAATTTTCAGTCGCAGCTTGGAGTTAGGTTAGGAAGTCAGTGGTGATATACATCCTTGCTTCGGAAAGCTCTTAAAGCTGTCAATCCTTCGCCTGATCTCTTCCTGTGCGTGTCGGACTGCCGACTCATGGGATTATGAGTGTAAAGGAATAGAGTGTGTTTGCGTATACTAGTGCATTGTATTAATTACAAATCACGGTGCTAGCCATTGGTAGTCACCATGAAATTGGCCCAAAAACTAACAAAAACTTGAACTTTGAGTGCTAGAACAAACGGTCCGTTATGGCAAATGCTTAAAAAAAAAGTTTTATTACTTTGACAAGTTTAATAGTTCTTACACAATCGTTAAATAATAACCTATACGAAACACTAAAAGTTAAACATAATTAATTATCTTAACAATCATCTATATCTATACTTATAATAAATCTGTAGAGAGGTCAATTCTGTACATGAAATATATTTACAAAATAACTATCGGGGGGTGATTAGTGATCGATACTGATGCCAAAAATGCAATCAGTAAAATTTTTGTCTGTCTGTCTGTCTTTCTGTCTGTCTGTCTGTCTGTCTGTCTGTATGTTATTTATAGAAAAAAATGGATTTTAACGAAACTTGGTACAATTATTCTACATACTCCTGAGCAGGTAATAGTATCATTCCATCGCGAGTCGCAACGCCTTGCGGACGTGTACAGTGACTGTGCTCCCCAGTAACTAATTGATTTTGTTGTGCCCTCATCTGATTGGGTGTTGTCTAAATTTTAAATTCCCTTTTACACCTTAAGTGTTCTTATGGACTAACTCCGCCTATTGGGCGGTCATAGAGTGAAACAAATAGCTTTTTGTCGTGTAATCTGGGATTGTGGCGCTCCGATTTGCTACCGCGGCGGTGGATTTGAACCTGCGACCGGTGCATTGGCGGTCGCGCGCTGTTGTCCCGAACCAGCCGTACTAGTCATCGAGCGGCGAAATTGCGGTCGCCGTGTGTGAGCAGTGCTACGAGCCGATTTCATCGTGAGTGCTACGACGTGCCGCGTGACTGCTACGCGCCTACGAGCCTGCGCATCGGCTACGCGCTGCGCTGCTACGGGTGTCCCTGAGATTACACCTTGCTTCTTATTTGCTGTGGGCTAAGATTGAGTGTCGGCTGGCGCTTAGTGATGCATCGCTCAAAACGTACTCCCCCAGCTACTCCTGCTTCTAATAGTAGCATGGTTCAGTCAATGTCTGATTCTGACATTCCTCAGGCGACCACAACCAGTCCATATGAAAGTGTTAATATCACCTCGCGATATAAGCGTCCACGTTCAGCTTTTTCACCTGGTAATGAACTGCAAGACTTCAAGCAAGAAATTTTAGATATGCTCAATACATGGAAGGCGGAGGAACAAGCTAATTTCCTTAAGTTTTCACAAGAACAAAGCTCATCCCTAGCTAAACTATTCTCGGAGGTAGCTGAGCTAAAATCGCAAAACTTAGCCATTCATAAAGCTAACATTGAAATTGAGAAGACGGTCAGTTTCATCAATAATCAATACGACGATCTGATGAAACAAATTGATTTATTACAAAAAGATAAACAAATGTACAGGGATTGCATACAAAATTTAGAGATGAAAATCGGAGATTTGCAACAGTTATCGCGCTCTTCTTGTGTCGAGATTCGCAATATACCACTCAAAGAAAATGAGTGTGCAAAAGTTCTATCTGCGATTGTTTCCCGTGTGAGTGCTGCCGTCAATGTGCCTCTTAAAGACAACGATATCCGCGACATTTACCGACTGCCTGGCAAACCGGGTACCGTCAGGCCGGTTGTTGCCGAATTTACTACTATGGAGACTAAGAACGTGTTCCTAAGCTCGGTGCGCAACTACAACAACAAGCAACCGAAGGGGTCTCAACTCAGTACTACAAACGTAGGAGGTCTTGGCGACCACCGTCCGATATATGTCAGTGAGTACCTCCCATCCAGCTCAAGAAAACTATTTTTTGCTGCACGTGAGTTTGCAAAGCATAAGGAGTATAAATTTTGTTGGACGGCAAATGGTAACATACTGTTGCGAAAGGAAGAAGGAGTCAAACCAATACTGGTCAAATCCGAGCAGACGCTACGGGATCTAGCGCAGACCAACAAATGACTACTAAAACGTCATTCATTATTGTTTTTTTATATAGGTTTCATAATAACTAATTTTTACCTTATTATAAGTTGTTTTCTCCGCGTATGTAAGATTATTAACACTGTTTGTTTTGCTTATGTATTAAGAATAACCCACCACTACTATCTTCCGTCACATACACATAATCCTCAGTACACTCACTCTCCATCCACTAACTTCTGGACATCACTCACACTCTCGTCCCGCACTCACTTACTTTCGCCGACAGTACCATTCCAAACTTTTTGTATCCATTCCTACATCACAATTTTTTTTATGGAGATTAAAAACTTCACCGTTTCGATTAACAACGAACGCCTCTACATGACAAATGAACCTGATGCAGTTTCAGTTTGTCTCATCTTCCCTTGCCTATATATGTACACCACTTTATTTTGGAACATATTATTTACTTTCAATGGCTAACCACATTAATGCATTTGAATTAGAATTAGATGCGTACCAAGTCTCAAAATCTTATAAATTACCGTTAGGTGAATGTATATCTAAAATACCGAAGACTCAAAAAAACTTAACCATACTACAACTCAACATTCGCAGTCTAAATAAAAACTTTGATAGTTTTATAGCGTTCTTGCATCTCCTTAAAATTGATTGTGATATCATTATATTGACCGAGTGCTGGCTTAAATCTGCTGTAATTCCTAACATGAATGGCTACAATGTGCACTTCACAAAAAACACAAAAAATCAGAATGATGGGGTGGTTATGTATATTAAGTCTTCGCTGCACTGCACCGTTTCTGAACCTGATATAACGGACGCAAACTGTCTACTTTGCGAAATTGGCACTAATGTTGGGATCTTAGCTTTATATAGATCACCTTCCTTCATTCATGTTGATAATTTTTTAAACAGCTTGGATTCCATTTTAAATCCCCTAACAAAATATCAACACGTTGCCTTAGTTGGCGATATCAACATTGATATTAAGCCGAACAACACAGATAGACACTCGTATGAATACCTCACTTTCACTGCCTCCCATGGTTTATTACCGGCGCACCTATATCCTACTCGACTAAATAACTGTTTAGATCACATTTTTTTAAAAACCAATCAACCAGGAACATCCATTGTCATAGACTCACCTATTACCGACCATTTACCTGTATTCCTGAGTGTCAACCTTGATGTCCCTAAGCCTAACCTCACCTACACTGCCAAAGTTGTTGACATTTCAAATATCCAAAAAGATATTGAGAGTTCTGATTTCTCCCCAATCCTTTTATCTAATGACGCTAATGAAGCAGCGGACACCCTAACAACTTTATTGACTCAAATAATCGACAAACACACTCGCTTCTCCAAAGTCTCACGAAAGAACCGTAACATCAAGCCCTGGATCACTCCTGGCTTACTCCGCTGTATTAGGAACAGGGATAAAATGCATCTTACCTTAAAAACACAATCAGACAACCCCATCCTCAAAGTAACGTATTCTCGCTATCGCAATCACTGTAATTCTTTGCTCCGGAAATTAAAAATAAACTACGAGAAAGCTGAATTTCTGAAAAGAAAAAACAACTCCAAAGCAACATGGGATTTAATTAAATCCATAACGCACTCAAAATCCACACCCTCACCATTGAAAGAACTGCAACAACTCGAACCTGACAAACTTGCATCAGCAAACAGAGTCAACAATTACTTCGTTAATGTAGGCAAAGACCTAGCTACAAATATACGGCAGTGTCGGAATATGCCAGCTCACTCATCAAGTTTATCTTCAACTTGTGGCTCAATGTGTCTCCTGGAAACCGACGATTCTGAAGTAGAGCGAATTATAATCAACTTGAAATCAAGTTCTGTAGCTGGAATTGACGGTATTTCTGGACAAATATTGAAATTAACGCGCAATATTTTAATCCCCGCCATCACACATATTTGCAATCTTGCAATTTCTACCGGTGTCTTCCCTAATTGTTTCAAAACAGCTCTAGTCCACCCTATTTATAAGGGAGGGGGCAGAGGCAGTGTCAAAAATTATAGACCTATTTCTATTCTACCAACCATTTCGAAGATTCTGGAGAAGATACTGAACAACCGATTGCTGAAATACATTAATGCTCATAAACTTCTATCCGAAAACCAGTATGGGTTCAGAGCCGGAATTTCAACTGAGGATGCAGTCATTGCACTCTCTGAAAAGTTGACTCACCTCATGGATAAGAAGCAGAGGTGTATAGGCTTATTTCTAGATATTTCGAAAGCTTTTGACACTGTCTCTGCGCCCATACTTCTGTCGAAACTGGAACGCATGGGAATTCGTGGTCCTGCTCTCGACATTTTCTCAAGTTATGTGGAGAATCGTTCCCAACAAGTTCAATTGGATGAGGTAATGAGCGATAAAGCTAGAATAGAATACGGCGTGCCACAAGGCAGCATTCTGGGTCCAACCTTGTTCCTCATCTACATTAATGATCTGTGTTCACTTCCATTGACTAACTGCTTCATATTTACCTATGCTGATGATACAGCTCTACTTGTTCATGGGAATGATTGGAGTGAAACAGAAAAATATGCTCAGATGGTGTTGGACATTGTCATGAACTGGTTTAGCAATAATTTGTTGACACTGAATGCTGAAAAAACGAAGCTTGTTTCCTTTTCTTTAAGTAATAAGTCTCGGCCAATCACAACACCTATTGTTAAAGTGCACAGTTGTTCTCAAGACTCCTGCTGTACCTGTCCCACCCTGGCAACCACACCTTGCCTAAAATACTTGGGCGTGCAAATTGACAAACACCTCAACTGGTATAGTCATATTGATAATCTAGTCAACCGTACGCGTAAACTCATCTCCATCTTTAAGAAACTCCGTTGTTCGGCTGACTCGGAAACACTTATGATGGTCTATTACTCACTCTGTCAGTCTCTTCTCTCATATTGTTTGCCGGTTTGGGGTGGCGCTTGCAAAACATACTTTCTGAAATTAGAGAGAGCTCAGAGAGCAGTTCTCAAAGTTATGTTCTGCAAGCCTTATAGATACCCTACTTTGGAACTATTTAGGGAAAGCAGGGTTTTGACAGTGAGAGGCTTATATGTGCTACAATGTGTACTAAGGAAACATCGTCTGCCGTTCACAGCAAGTACCAAACGTCGCGCAGACATTGCCTTTCCACCAGTTAGACACAAAACCACCTTCGCACAACACCAATTCACCTACCTCAGCTATATTCTATATAATAAAATCAATAAATTTCTCCATATCCACAGTTTAAATTATCACCAATGCAAAAGCACAGTTAAAGAATGGCTAATTCAGAAATCATATGAAGAGACCGAAAAACTTCTCTCCCCACATACATAAGACAGATCTCCTCTTATCAAGTATTATCACTCATAAACATTCATACACTCTCCCCACTTGCACACCTACACACACACCCACCATTACTACACCTACCAAGACACATTTACACCATACACTAATCGCACCATCACATTACTTACACATACACAACATACCTACGAGTACTACACCTACCACGACCTACTCACTCTAACTCATACACTCACAAACAGTTTTTATTATGAATAATTTTTACTTTTTCCTTTTATAAATGCATTAATAATAATTACTTTTATATCAACCATGTTACTGGTGAATACAGTTCTACTAAAACTTTTGATCATCTACCCTTATGGATTCACTGGTACCCAAGTCACAGGCTATAAACCTAGTTTGGGTGCCAGGAGATAATACTAAACGCACTTTATGTTGAACCATATTACTGTACTTGTAACCATTGTGAACATTTTTACTGGAAATAAACTTATTATTATTATTATTATTATTATACTTTTCATCACGCTACCATTAATAGGAGCAGAGCAGTGAAAGGAAATGTTGGGAAAACGGGAGAAGTTACTTGGTTTTTTTAGCTTCCGTCGCGTGTGCAGCCTTAATGGTTAAAGCTACATAGAAATCATGTATAACGGAAATATTCCACATAAAATTATATAAAAAATATCCCGAGACAGCATATGTCTATCTTTTATAGTTGACTCACAATAACACGTGTAACTCCCGATAGCTTAGCAGTTCGGAGATTTGTAATTATTATATTTGTTTACTCTTACGTTTATAATATTCTCACTCAAGCCCAATTTTGAAACTTCACGCGGGCGAAGCCGCTGGCAGAAGCTAGTCTTAAATAACTACGAACAGTTTTTATATCTAATAAATTATTGCTATTTCTATTACTTAACAATGTTTATGTAATTGGTTGTTCTGTTATTTATGTATAAACTATTTGCAATAATACGAGTAGTTAATGAGATTTTCACAAACTAACATTGTTTATTACACATTTACTTATGACGTATTGTTGCCTCGTAGGTCTAATGGTTGCAAGCGCTACTGGTGACTGAGCAAGCGGTCCTAGATTCAATCAGCGGGTCGGGCACTGTGTTAATTGGGGTTTTTCACTGAGAATTTCTCAATAGGAGCAACGGTGTTAGCATGCGCATCTGCTCTAGTGCGATGGGCGAGGTACAGTGCGGTGATGTGGCTGACTGCTGGCGTCGACTGGGAGAAGATTGGAAGCTATCAACCGGCCAAAACTGCAGTGTGCTGTGCCAGGGGCGCTTGTTGAAGCTGAGGGTGCCGACCAGGAATGTGCTTCCTCTGCATGCTGGTGGTCAGGGATAATATTTTGACGCTGGCTATCAGTAACTGGAGGACCCTGGACTTAGGACCCATTAATGTTAATATTTATCCGTGGTGCTAGGCAACTGGGCCTATCCCAGTGGTAAACGTCCCTTTGTGCTTATTGGCCTTGTTTCGTTCTGTCTCCTGCTGATATGCAGGGAAGTGGAAATTACGGTTTTTCCTACTACTCCGCTTTACTTTCTGATTAATTTCGTTGCGGGATCCAAGACAGCTAATTTCATTCTCTGGGACTTCGCTGAGCTTCATTGTCTCTGCGCTTTCTGGTGGTCGCCACTGTTGATTATGGCTTTCAGGAGTTACAGTGGTTTGGGAATAGTGTGGCGGAGTACCTGGAGAAAGTGCTTGAAGAAGTGATTTCGTGATGATGACGTCACGTTGCTCGAAGGTGGCTCTGATGTTCAGTATCGGGGTCTCCAGTTTAGGAGCGTGACGAGCAGGGTGTAAAATTCCTCAACAGTCTATTAAAAAGGGAGGATCCTGTGACCAGATGGGTGTTGTGTCTGATGCGCTACTGCCGGACAGTTATTCTTGGGTTTTCCATAAGGTCTTAATTCGCGAAGAGTTTGATATCGCCTTATAGGATTTTGATGTTAGTTCTTCATTTGTGTCATAGATGGTGCTGTAGGATTTTTGTACTATTTAATTGAAGTTGTTTTTGTACTATGCCGCTACAATCTCAGTGTTAAACATTACACATAAATTTAAGCAAACGTCTGATGATCTGGTATGCGAATATTTATTTCAGTCATGTTTATATTGTGACTTCTATTTCCTGCTGAAGATCTTTTATTTAATTTATTAACGTAAAAGTCATACCAGAGTTTTCGATTACTCTTCATAATCATGATAAAAACGTCCAAAGCGAATGAATTAAGGTTAACAAATAATATATCTAGAAAAAACACAACATATATCCAATTATCATCGGAAAAACCCCATATCAACAATAGTACAATATAATCACATAACATCAAAAAATCACTGAATATAAATATTAAGGTGGCTATGTACAACCGAAGACAGTTGCTAGTAGTTGTACGATCGCCTGTATTGAAACTATGACAAATTGAATTAACAATAACAATGTACAGTAAACAATTTGCTACTAAAGGTATAATTGCACATGCATTAGTTAGTGTGATACGTAATAAAAATGGCACGTGTGCATTTAATGTAAGAACAAAATCCAGGACTTCAAAGAATAGAGCACTTATGAAAGACACACCCCAAGCAAAGATATTGGATTTTAAATATTTCCTACGTATATCGCCAGGGAAAACTTTGACAAGGTCGACGTAAAACAAATAACAAATGATAACCAACCAGTGGGCCCTCACTGTTTGTAAGTAATTTGATTCAAATTGCAATAATCTTATAATCCACATGTTCAGGTCATAGTAGTCGAAAGGATCAAATATGCGGTAGTATTCTAATAACTTCTCCGAATAGAATATGAAGTTTACAAACATGTAATTGAGGTACACGTAGTTTCGGTAGTTGCGAAACTTTTGGAGGACGCACCAAGAAGTTAAACCATATATTAACGCAACTGTTGTCAGCACAAACATGAAGTGCTTTGTAATCGAACTGAGAAAATAATAAGTTTCCCAAGTGCCGTTGTCAGTCATGGCGAATGTCACTTGCAAAATTTAAATCAATTTACGCTTTTGACGAATAAAAATTTTTTTTTAACTAGCTTGTCATTATTTTTGTACATTTGTTTCCTAAAATCGTATATTATTATCACATAATTGTACTAATGAAAGATCAATTAGTTTTTAATGAGGAAACTTACGATCAACAAGTGCGACTTGGATTGGCCATGAAGGGTTCCGTAGCAGCAAGTTACATAATATAAAAATATTTGAGTTGATATTGAATGAAAGGTAAAAAAACACCACTTACTATATACAGGCTGTAAACCACCTCATCACAAAGCCGTTTACCAAGCATTCTGTACAACAAACTAAGTAACTTAACGCAAAAATTATTGCTGGGAAACATTTTTTTTTGAGTCTATAAATCATGTTTTGTGGCAATGTAACGCACTTAAAACATTGTGCTGATGGGTGTATAAAACTAGTATTTATTAGAGTAATCATTATTTACAATATATACACACTAACATTATAATAGAAAGAAAAAATATGTACAAATATCAAAAAAGGGTTACAGGGCATCGAAAAATTCGTCCACATCGCTGCCAACAGGAAAAGTGCCCAGAAGGCTGGCAGCATTGCCACGTTGGATGGCAATGCTGATTCTTTGGCCAAAAAATAGTCCCGCCCTCTGGTCACGTGAAGAGTCGACCAACCGTTTGGCGATTTCCCGAAATACTAGGTGGGCACTCGGACCCCATGGCCCTAGTGTTTCGACCCCAAACGGCTCAAACACATAATTACCAATTAAATTATTGTATTTGCGCCGTTTGAGGTTTTCAGCACCTGCAGCAGCCGCCCCAGCGCAGCACACCGTGCTAGGAAGATGAGATGGCGCAAGGGTGTCGACGCAAGTTGCGTCCCACACCAAAGGCCTACCCAACTTCCATGGCATTATGGTCATACCATCTGGTCTCTTGCTATCGACGCGCGCCAAGCCAGTTGGTTCTAACACAGCTGGCACTCCGGCGGTGGCAAGAGCACGACGGATGAGATCATTAATGCTGGCGTGTCGCGCTATCCGACCTGCACTCTTAATGCAAGAAAGGCCATGGTGTCCGAGGCAGTCGACTGCTTCACCACATTGACAGCGATGTGGAGCCCCACAAGGAGCGCCCAAACGCAAACAAGTAGCGAGCCGGAAGGTCGTGTCACCTAACAAAGTGCCTATATTAGGTGACGGTAGCGCCTGAAGCCAGAGACCCGACTCCCACTCACCCACAGCCAGCAGGCGGGCACGCTCAGCAGTATTGGTAGACGTATTAATAAGTTTATTCCGTACCAACCTGCAGAGCGGCTCATCCCACTGTCTCTGGGAAAACGGGTTCTCGGGCCGATCCGTGTCCGGGCAAGTCACTTTGGGTGGATTGAATAGTACGGGGGTCGTGGAAGTGTTAAAAGTCAAAATCATCAAAAAAACATGTAAGTATTTAAAAAAACTCGACAAAAAAACTGTTTGTCTGCAAAGTCGGTTTACTGACGATAGTTGAACGTGACAACGTCTTAAGAAAATACTGATGGAATGGTAGCATTTTTTGACACCACATTCACTTTTCACTGCACTTGATACTCGATCAAACAATGTACTATAGTATAGCAGCTGTCCACGCAGACGAATCGCTCACTCAAGTAGGAGAGAGACGGATGTCGAACGCTGCCGAACGCAAAGGCCGATTGTGTTTCTTTGTCACTCGTTTCGCGCTCTCGCTTGCACTTCAAGACTTACATGGAACGCCTCGGAGCGATCAGCGAGGTAGCGCCGCATGAGGTAACGCCGCATGAGTCATGTTTTTTCGTGCGTGCAGCTGGCTCTATCGAATTATAAGACATTGTCACGTCAATAATTGTAACTTCGACCCCCTATATATCCGTAACTAGAAGGTTCCCAGGTATGATGTAGTGTAAAAAAATGGTCGCGATGATGGGGAGAACAAGCGCCTTTCGGCTTCGTGAAGAGGTGTTTTACAACCTTTATATATCTCGTTCAAACCCGTTTTCGGTGGAAGTTTACATGGTAATGTATATCATATATTATTTTTAGTTTTATCATTCTCTTTTACAAGTTACAGGGGGTGGGGGCACTCATTTCACCACTTTGGAAGTGTCTCTAGCGCAAACTATTCAGTTTAGAAATAAAAGGATATTCGAAACCATTTTTGAAGACCTATCCATAGATATCACAAATGGGAGTTTCAGCTCTAAGTATGGGGAACCCCCAAATTATTTTTTTTTTTATATTTTTGTATGAAAATGCGGTTCACAGACTTAATCTACGTACCAAGTTTCAACAGCATATAGTTCTTATAGTTTCGGAAAAAAGTGGCTGTGACTTACGGACGGCCAGACAGACATGACGAATTCATAAGGGTCCCGTTTTTTGCCATTCGGCTACGGAACCCTAAAACGCAGAACAAATCATTTAGTTAACAATCGCGCAGTGATAACGGCGCCGAATTACCAATAAAAGGTCACGAGTTTGAATCCACATTTATATATCTGTCACCGCATAATTATAAAATAACTAGAGAGATTGTAAACTCTCGAAATAAAGGGTGTAAAACACGTCTTCACCAATCCGAAAGGCACTTGTTCTCCCCATCATTGCGATAATTTTTTTGTTCCACACCATACCTGGGAACCTTCTAGTTACAGAGATAGGGGGGTCAAAGTTACAACTTATTGACAAGTTTTTTTTCAAATTCAAGTTTTTTTTGTAAGATTTCGACTTTTCGATTTCGACCCCTACTATGCAATCTATCCATCAGCACATTGTTTTAAGTGCGTTACATTCAGTTCTACCACAAAACATGATTTATAACCTCAAAAAAAAAAGTTGTTTCCCAGCAATAATTTTTGCGTAAAGTTACTTAGTTAGATGTACAGAATGCTTGGTTAACGGCTTTGTGATGAGGTGGTTTACACCCTGTAGTTTTGTTTGCAGATGACACTTCTCTTTTATTTTAACCCAAACGCCAGCAGTTAGCTACGGACGATGTTAATAGCGCCCTGGTAAAAGTCGGTAATTGGTTTAATGTTAATAATCTACTCCTAAATTAGAAAAAACGACTGTATTAAGTTTACGATACCCTACGTAAGACAAGTGGAAACTTGGGTACTAATCAAGGATGAAGAGTTGAAACTGGAAGATAACATGGTGTTCTTAGGCATAACTTTGGATGCCAAGCTTCAGTGGGGCCCGCATATAGACAAATTGTCAAAAAAACTTAGATCAGCAGCATACACCGTTAGAAAAATTCGTGATTTAACTGACTTAGAGACATCCCGTTTAGTTTACTTTAGTTATTTCCACAGCGTGATGTCGTATAGTATTCTCTTGTGGGGCAATGCTGATATTCACACAATATTTGTTTTGCAAAAAAGGGCTATTCGCCATTTATAAATTAAGTCCCAGATACTCCCTCAGAGAAAAGGACATTGTCAAAAATGGCCTATGAATCAACACGCATGAAACATTTACTATAATTCATGATTCTTTTAATCATATACATTACAAATATTTCAATAGAACGGACACTTTTTAATTTCGAAAACATTTTAAAAAGTACCTATAAACTTCCGTCGTGATCCTCGGACATGTGATATTATTAACTTATTATTTTTTGGTTCAATTTAGGTTTTTTAATAGGCAAAGGTGTTATGGCTCATACAGCCTAGTCTTTGTACAGCACTCTTAATAAGAGTTTGACACAGACAAGCGTCAGTATTCTCAACACTTGATATACGATAATGGTTTTTAGTTACAAACAGTCCGCTAGGATTTCGCGGAATAATACGGGTTATCAAAAAACTCGATTGAAAGCGCTGTTTGAAACAAGCAGCAATAAGAAATAAAAAGCATTTATTAGCCCGTCCAGGACAAAACACATAAAAAATAACATTATTTACAACTACTGTAAACAAAACAGATAAAAAAATTAAAATAAACGAAAGGTCCTGAACGAGGCCAAAATACCCCTATACCAGTTGTAAATTGACAGATGGCATCAGAACCGAATGTTTTTATTGACATAAATATAACCTGAAAACGCGAAAGTGTTTTGATTTTTTCTGAATTCTCAAAAGTGTCCGTTGTTTTAATTCAGGTTCAATCGAATATATACATTATCTAAAACCCAAAAAGTAAATACACCTCCCTGTTGGATCTTAGGCGAGCCATGTATGGACGACGAGCAATGCCCTTTAGAGAGATTAATATTCTTATTGTGTCTATATAAACATTTTCTATATAAACATTTTGTACGCACATAAAAATAAAATTTGTTTAAAAATACAGTGATATCCACAACATAAATACGAGGAACAAACACAAATTTGTTGTTCCTCAACAACGAGGCGACTTCCAAAAACACCCTCGCCTACGGCTCGTGTGTTATAACCGCCTTAAACTACAATAACAAACTTTCCCCACTTGTATCAATATGTACTATTTTTAATTAAACACTATCTTTTAAGGTTTTCAACAAAACTTTAAATATCTCCATAACCAGTCAGCGCAATGTTTTGAGTGAGTTATATTGAGTTTTACCGTAATACATGATTTTCTCACTCTTGTGTCACTCTCAAAAAAAAGTAGTTTCCCAGCAATATATATTATTTGCGTAAAGTTACTTAGTCTGATGTACAGAATGCTTGGTTGACGACTTCGTGAAGAGTCGGGTAACACCCTGTATTCTCGCATCGAGACTAGTTTGTTGTCCATAGAGCTATGTGAATAAGTCCTAGTTGGGCCCAAAATCAACTGTTTTTGGGGACCCTTTGCCGCGCTCGGGTTGAGAGCGAAGAAGACAAGAGGAAACAAATGCCTTCTGCAAAGAAAATAGCACCCTGACATTTATAATGAAGAATATTTGAGGTTGATGTGAGAAGTTTTGTGATTTTGTTCTTCATCAGGCGTTAGGTACCCGGGGGCTCCGTCTCATTTATACGGCTGATACTGCAGCTATGCCCCTGATAAGCTCGCTTGGGGAAAAACTAATTTTACCTTTCACACAAACAGTCCTCACCTCACCTTTGACAGTCTCCTTTTCCACGTTTTAATGACACATTTTCACAGATTTTTAGTTATCGCGTCACGCGCCCGTAAAATGGCGAAGGTCGCTATGTAGAGAATTTGTGTTATTGAAACCATAATTATGGAGCGATTACTCTTTATTACTGACACATTACATGGTACTCCCTTTCTTTTCCTAAAATGTTAGACGCACCGGGCGTCGGGGTGCACGTGGTGGGTACCGGTCACCGTAGACGCGGGCCTGTGGACGGTGACCTGAGTTAGCTCGCCGTCTGTCCGTCTTATGACAACAGGCCGTGTCGACGGCGCGTTTGTGTTCCACGCGCGTCTCAAAGAGTTTCCAGCAAAATCAAGGGACACGCAAGGGTCAAATCCTGCCGGAGCTGCGGAACTGTTCGAAAGAGATAGCGCGGCCCCGGAACGTAATGGGCGAAGAAGAAACATGGTATTTAGTCAGTGAAAGTTTGACACACCCTCCCGCCCCGCCCAGAGTGGGAGAAGTAATTTGATGATTTCCCATCCTAAAAAACAAAAAAACGGACGGGCAGTTTAAACACATCGATGAGTTTGGGCTTCAAGGAGATCATCAGAAATTCCTTATTTAGCGTCTTCATCGACTAGTAGCATTTGTATAATAGTAGTCATTATTATTTATTTAGAACTTGGGCGGCATAATATGCTGCCTTGCCCTTTTCTATGTTGGGGTCGGCTTCCAGTCTAACCGGATGCAGCTGCATACCAGTATTTTACATAGAGCAACTGCTTGTCTGACCTCCCTTACCCAGTTGATTCTGATACCACTTGGTAAGACTGGTTGTCAGACTTTTAGGGCTACTGTCTTCCTGTAACGACTGTGAAAGATGGACAAACGACAGCCAGGACCAATAGCTTAACGTGCTTTCCGAGGCACGCAGGACACTCGGTATGTAAGGTGGTCACCCATCCACAGTACAACCTAAGCAAACACGCTAGCAAGCAAGGTTAACCTAACGATTGACCCGAGCAGTGATCATTATATAGCCACCAGCGTGGGTAGCATAATAAGAAATGTAATATTCGCAAGTTCTATTTTATTGTTGGCTTTATGTTAATGCCCACCAAAAAAAAATACCCCAAACTGGTTTGACCTCAGATACTTTGGGGTCGAATTACTTCTCGGTGAATTGACTTGCGACTTCAGTGTAATGATAAAATGAATAAAAAATGTTTATTATGTTTTGCTCATTCCAAATAATAAGTTTATTTTGGTTGGCCGACACTTTTGAAAATAGCCCAATCTGGGTGATCTCCTTTACCAATCAATGAAATTGGTGAAAATGATTTAATTTAATTTCACGATTATGGCAACTGAAGCGCTATTTCTAATGAAGTCATGACAAATACAAGTATGGTAAATAAAACTATTGCATTTTAAATTATAGCAAACATCAGTAAACCTAATAATATACATTCGGTGTTAATGGCTTATCTACGTGAAATTGGCCAAAAAACTAACCAAACTTAAATTGGACTTTGAGTTTTAGAGCTTTTTGTAGTTCGAGGCAGATTATTAAAAAAAAAAACATTTCATTAGTTTGATTAGTTTAATATTTCTTACATAATAGTTATTTTACAACCTATTAAAACACATAAAAGTTAAGGAAAAACGTCTTAACAATCATCTTAAATAACTACGAAAATCTTAAATTTATTGTTATTTCTATTACCACTGATTTATGGGATTGGTTGTTCTATTAATCTACACTAATATTATAAAGAGGAAAACTTTGTTTGTTTGTTTGTTTGGTTGTAATGAATAGGCTTAAAAACTACTGGACCGTTTTTAAAAATTCTTTCACCATTCGAAAGCTACATTATCCACGAGTAACATAGGATATATTTTATCCCCGTACTCCCACGGGAACGGGAATTACGCGGGTGAAACCGCGTGGCGGGCGCTAGTTAATTATATTTAAACTATTTGCAATAAGCGATATTGAGATATTCACGAACAAACATTGCTTATTACACATTCATTTAAGTAAATTAATGACAATGAAAACATAAATCATAAACTTAACATAATCATGACGTATTACTACCTCGTTGGTATAGTGCTTGCAAGCGCTACTGCTGACTGAGCAAGCGGTCGTAGATTCGATTTCCGGGTCGCGCAAAGTTTTATTGGGTTTGTCTACTGGGAATTTCTCAATAGGAGCCACGGCGTAACCATTAGTAGTCGGCGCTGCGTCTGCTCCAGTGCGTCGGACGTGGTACAGCACAGTGATGTGGCTGACTGCTGACGTCGACTGGGAGAAGATTTGAAGCTCGCAGCCAGCCAAAACTGCAGTGTTCTGTGCCAAGGGCTCTTGATGAAGCTGAGGGTGGCAACCAGGAAAGTGCTTCCTCTGCATGTTGGTGGTCAGGGGTACGCCATTTGACTCTGACTGGCCGTTGCTGGAGAAAGTGCTTGAACAAGTGATTTGGTGATGATGATTACGTCACGTTGCTTGAAGGTTGCGCTGACGTTCAGTACCAAGGTCTCCAGTTTAGGGACATGACGAGCAGGGTTTAGATTTCCTCAATAATCCATTAAAAAGTGAAGATCGTGCTACAAGACGGGTATTAGCCCCTCTCGGCTGATGCCCAACAGATATTCTTGGGTTTTTCCATATGGTCTTAATTTGCGAAGAGCTTTATTTTTGACAACAAGGATTTTAATGTTAGTTCTTCATTTGTGTCATACTCGTACATGGCGCTGTAATAATTTGTGTACTATTTCGCTGAAGTGGTTTTTGTCCTATGTCGCTACAACATCAGTTTTGAAGATCGCTTATGTAAGTCAAGCAAACTGCTGATGGTCTAGCTGGTACGCGAATGTTTATTTCAGTCATGTTTATATTGTGACTTCTATCTCCTGTTGGCGATCTTTTATTTAATTCATTAACATAAAAGGCATACCAAAGTTTTCGATTACTCTTAACAATGATGATAAAAACGCCCACAGCGAATGAATTAAGGTTAGCAAGTAATATTTCTAGAAAAAACATAACATATATCCAGTTATCCCCGGAAAAACCCCACAATAGTATAAAAAAATCACACAACATCAAAATATCACTAAATATAAATATTAAGGTGGCTATGTACAATCGACGACAGTTGCTAGTAGTTGTACGATCGCCTGTTTTAAAACTACGACAAATTGAATTGACAATGACAATAAATAGTAAACAATTTGCTATTAAAGGTATAATTGCACATGAATATAGTACTAAAACATCTATTGTTAGTGTCATTTGTACATCATTTATATTAAGAACATGCCACATGACGCGAAAAAATAAGGTACTTATGAAAGACACACCCCAAACAAACATATTGGTTTTAAGATACCTCCTACGTATATCGCCAGGGAAAACTTTGACAAGGTCCACGTAAAATAAATGACATAGGACAACCAACCAGTGGGCCCTCACTGTCGCTAAGTAACTTGATTGAAAATCGAATACTGTTGCAATCCATATGTTGTCCACTCCATAGCGGCTGATATGATCAAATACGCCGTAATATTGTAATAACCTCTCCGAATAGGAAATGAAGTTTACAAAAATGGAATTGAGATACACGTAGTTTCGGTAGTTGCGGAACTTTTGGAGGACGCACCAAGAAGTTAAACCATATATTAACGCAACTGTTGTCAGCACATGTATGAAGTGATTTGTAACCGAAGTGAGAAATTGAAAGTATGTATAGTAGTACAAGTAATCTTCATATACTGTAGTAGAGTTATGTGACGGCCAATAAAGGGTAGTGTTTGGAATACTGTCGTTCGTGAAAGGAACGAACAAATATCGGTTAGTGTCGTTGTCAGTCATGGCGAATGTCACTTGCACGGTTTAAATCCATTCACTTTTGATTAATAATCTATACATATAATAAAATCGTTGAGACCAAAAAATCTGTACATTGAAGATTTAAAAAAAAAACCGATCAGGATGACTTAAAATAAGTAACTGAACATATTAAAACCATTTTTAAAATTCGTGTTTGTTTGTTTGTTTGTTTGTTTGACCGCGCATCACGTAAAAACTGCTGTACGGATTTTGATGAAAACTTCACTTATCTATTTAAATAAACTCAGAATAACATTTAGGCTATAGAAATTATGGAAAAATATGAAAAAAGGGGGTGAAAAGGGAGGGTAAAGTTTGTATGAAAAAAAAATTTTAGATTGTTCTAGATTCATGAAACTCAGAGTAAATACTTATTATAAAAAATAAAGAAATACCTGTTTCAGCATTCTTAAAAAAATCATCCAGAGACGTAAAAATGAGGGTTTGGTGTTTAAAATTAATTAACTTCATACACCTATAGAATAAAATCCATTGAAGTGGAAACCTTTAAAAGTTGCTGTAAATACTTCAAATCTAATACAAGTAAATGTAATTTCTCAATTTTCTTGAAATTTGGTTTTTGAAGTGAATACGCCCAAAATAGCGACACTCCAGAAAATCGGCTTTCCTCGGTATAAGTAGTTGGTAATACAGGGTGGAAACGGTAAACGCGGCAAGTACAACTGCAGCTACACAAAAATGGTCTTAGGTAACAATCCGTAATTTTTCACAAAATGTTTATCCCCATTCACAGATTTAATTAAAAAATAAAGTACAGTTAGCAAGAAAATTGCCATTTCACATAAAACATTTTTTTTGATGCCAATCGATCTTCTTTCCGACACTTATCAAGAAATTCTTCCAAACCAACCCAGGTTAGAGTACCTACTCAAAAAGTCAGAAATCGCGAAAAAATAACTTTCAGCGGGGCAGTGTAGGGGAAATAGTTAACCAGAAAATTGCTATTTTACACAAAACATTTTTTTGATGCCAATCATTATTTTTATTTTACATAAGATATAAAGCCGGAAAAGTTACAATTACATTACAAACGAGTACAAATCCTACTATCTACAAATAAAAATTGCTTTGTCCTGAAGGACTATCTGATGGATCAACGCACAGCCTAAACCGCAGATTGTAGAAACCTGAAACTTGGAGGGTGTATTTTCTGTATAACGTAGGCATACAATAAGAAAGAATTTTGAAATTATACCCCTACGGGGGTGAAAAAAGGGGGGCAAAGATTGTATGGGAAAATGTGTTCCTTGGTCCAATCTACTTCAAACTTTGCAATCAACAATATTAACAGAATTGATGGACGCGTTTCTTGCATTGAAATTCATTCCCTAACGGGGTGAAAAAGGGGTAGAAAGTTATTTTGGCGGTGATTTGTTCCGAATTTGATATCAATACTCCTTCGAGATTTTGATATAAACTACAAGTTATTTTGATACATGTTTCAAAACTCAATCCGATTTTATTCTAAAAAGGTTGAACTCACGTAAAATTTTGGTGCAAAATTGCAAATACTTTTTAAAATTGGAATGTCTCGAAAGTCGCCTTAAAATATTAATACCGCAATTGAAGGTTTCTAAGCTTTGAAGAGGTTGTGCACTTTAAGACACGGCGTCATATCGTAGGGACGTAGAGTTTGAAATTTTAAATGGTAAGCAGTTGTAAGAGGTCCGCAACGGTTTACAGCAGCTATATCGTGTTGCGGCTCATTTAATGCACCTTGATGAGAACTGCAGACCTAGCTGGAGTATGACTGTCATCGAGTGTCTAAGTATGAAGATGTAAAGCTGTCAATAGAAGTCTTTAAAGCTGTTTTTGTAAACATGGTAATTTATTCTTATTCAAATAAATATGTTGTTGATCACAAGTATTTGATTTTGAACAAAATTGCCCTTGGGTATACGTACTTTAATTGATTTCAATGCATATCTTAGGAGATACACCATTTTAAATGACTCCGCACCATAATAATGATCATGTACCAGGCGCGCATTTTCATTATGCGGAAGGATGTGTGTGTGATGTGGTCTATGAAATAGTACATTATGGTACAAGTGTGTAATGTTGGTGATTACCGCTGAGGCGCTATTGAGACCCGAGCCGAAAGGCGAGGGTCTTAAGAGAGCCGAGGACGGTAATCATCAACACACACGTGTATCATACGACGTTTTTCAACACACTTGAGAATAAAATAATACTAAAATAGATATTTGTCCTTGGAGTTTTAGGTAGTAAACTTTCCATAACATTATGGGCTGCACATCTTATATCGGGCGGTGTACAAAATAAATCATTTTCTTCATAACTAGTACTTGTAGACATTTGAATTAATAAATAACTATAATTTCAACAGTGAAAACGAGTTGTGAATTTTTTTTCGCAATGGCGGGAATAATTAATAAGTTTTCCTATGCGCGCGCATCTAACAATGGCGATCGGCCATAGACTAAAAGAATGAGGTTTCTTTTTTTTTGGCTTTTCGCGGATAGCGTTTTATCCACGTACGAAATGGGGAATTCAAAGTTTTATTTAATACAGAGAAAACGATAGTTACATTTGAGTGAAAGTTTTATTTATTAGAAACTTATAAGTTGAAATTATCATTCTATGTAGATACGAAGTTGCATGAAATGAGCAAGCAATAGGTACATTAATTTATTTGTAATATTGAACGCGATCTTTTTTGTTTCGAAACTTTTTTAAGAACAAAGCAATTCAACCAATAAAATAAAAAAAAACCCTATAACTCACTTGTGAATAATAGCAATGAAAAAGTCACAGTTTGATTACAGGTGTCATTATGTGCCTAATTGCGGTGAAATTAGAGCCACTTTATGAGCAAGTGTGTTGAAAATTGTATTATAGGTGCTTACGACCCACGGTACTCTCTATAACCCACTCTTCGCTCTCGCAGACGAAGTTGCGCGGGTCAGTTAGTTTAATAATAAATTCATTATTTTTTTCATTTGTATTTGTTAATGATCGATCAATTAGCCATTAATGAGAAAACTTACGATAAATAAACAGGAACGTTCATTAAGCTAACAATCGCGCAGTGATTACGGTGCCGAATTACTTGGTATTACTGGTTGCGGGTTCGAATCCAGGCTGGTGCATTAATGATCATGTTCATCATAACTGCTGTCAAAGTGGTGAAAGACCACATCGTATGGAAACCGGCATGTCCTTGAACAAAAATTGAAGGCATGATACATCTACCAACCGGCACTGAGCCCGCGTGGTGGATTACACAGCCCACTCCTTCCCAAAGAGAGGAGAGCTGTGTCCCAGAAGTGGGAAATGAATAGGCTGATTTTATTATTTTGGATTTTCAGCGATCGAAAATAAAAAATAGAAGCTCAGTATTACTTTACAATGTAGTGTCTTTTTAACCGACTTCGAAAAAAGGAGGAGGTTCTCAAATCGGATGTTTCAATTTTTTTTTTTTTTTTTATATTTTTTCGGGCATAACTCCGTCGCTTGCAAACCGATATGGAAAATTATTTTTTTGTTGGAAAGGGTATTCTTTCCAAATGGTCTCATAGCCACCAAGTCGGGATCTGATGATGGAATCTGGCGAAATCGAGGGAACTCCTCAAATTTTATATGAAAATGTGTTGCGATTTTGGTATTTTCTACAACAAGTGAAGCATTTGCGTTTGATAAGACCCATTCTACCATCAGATTTGATGATGAAGCCAAGAGTCACGGAACTCCATAATGAGACAATGTACCATAGTCGTGTTTGGGCTTGTTGTAATTGTAACGGTATGCACTTTCCATGTATTAAGCACAAGTGAACCACTAACAAGTGAAAAATGAAACTTTTTTGCAAAAAATAAAACCGACTTCAAAAAAAATCAAACAAGTGAAAAATAACTTTAGCTTCTGAAGTCGGTGACAAAAAAACTAAAGCAATCAAACAATGGTCACCGACTTCAGATGCTAAGTTATTTTTCACTTTTTTGTTTTTTTAGTAAAAATAGTTTTCAAAATATTTGTTTTACATGTTCCAACAAATCGATGTCGACATTGCGATATATATTTGTTCTGGACCACACCTGGGAATCTTCTAGTTACTGCGATATTGGAGGGCAATGCTTTTACAAGTTTTTTTTTTTAAATATTAGCATTTGAGGTCTTCAACTTTACTTTAAATACATCTATAGCCTGTGTAATGGGTTTTTCTCACCCCAAAACATAAAGTAGTTTCCCAGTATTTTTTTTGCGTAGAGTTACTTAATTTGATGTACAAAATGCTTGCTTGTCGGTTTCGTGAACAGTTAGTTTACACGATGTATTCTCGCATCGTGCATCGATACGAGTTTGTTGTCCATTCAGCTAGGGGAATAACTTTGATTACCTTAAACAACTTGACAGACAAACAGCTCCCGCCTCACCTTTGACAGTCTCCTTTTCCACGTTTTAATGACACATTTTCACTGATTTTCCGAATCAACTAAGTTATTAAATGCTCTGATTAATGTTCACTAATTTGTAAACTCATTTATCACGAATTTAGTTCAGTTTATTAACTTTGCTTTGGAGCCGTAACACTAAGCCGAGACAGTATCGGGTCACGCGACCTTAAAATGGTCAGGGACGCCAAGTGGGGATGTTGTAATTGAAACCATTTTTCTGAAGCGATTACCTTTAATTACTGATTATAGAGTGTGTAATGTATTAATAAAAGACTCATAACATATGTATATGGACACTTGGACAGGGTCATAGACATTATATTATAGGTAAATACTTACTACACCTCACCTTTCTGCAAAACTGCTGAGCAAAAATAATATTGTTTATTACACATTCACTTAAGAAAATTAATGACAATGAAAACATATTTCATAAACTTAACTCATGACGTATTATTGCCTCATTGATTTAGTGGCTGCAAGCGCTACTGCTGACTGAGGAAGCGGTCCTAGATTCAATTCCTGGGCACAGTATTATTGGGGTTTCCCACTGCCAATTTCTCAATAGGAGCAACGGTGTTCGCATGTGTGGCCGGCGCTGCGTCTCTTGCAGTGCGTCGGACGTGGTACAGCACGGTGATGTGGCTGACTGCTGGAGTCGACTGGGAGAGGATTTGAAGCTCTCAACCGGCCAAAACTGCAGTGTGGTGCGCCAAGGGCTCTTGATAAAGCTATAAATACCAGGAATGTACTTCCTCTGCATGGTGCTGGTCAAGCAAACTGCTGTTGGTCAGGTATGCAAATATGTTTTTTCGTTTAGTCTACATTTGACAGATTCTACTCTGACATCATATTCTACATTTGACAGATTCTACAATCGACAGATTCTATATTTGACCGATTCTATAATCGACAGATTATACATTTGACAGATTTTGTATCAGTTATTAATTAACAGCAAACAATCATTTTTATCACATTAATAGTTACAATAAGCATTCAAATAATCAAGTAAAGAAAAAAAATACAGTAATCTATTTATTTTAATTATTTTCTTTGGATTAAGTTCGCGATGGAGTTTCTTTCCTCCGGTGATAGAAGTCATTAGCACCGCGCCAACGTCGTATTGTGCTGCTGCTATGACTCCTTGCCAGTAGAAGGCGCTAGCAGGGGTGTGGACATTTTGATTCTACAAGGAGTCCCTTACTTATCTGACTTTTTCAACGTGTGTAAAAAAAGGAAAAGAATTAAAAGATGGACCCCGTCCCCGTTATTGCATTTTTTTTTGTTCTAGACAATAATTGGGAACCTTTTATTTTATATTAGAGGTCAAAGTTCCAGCATTTTCTTCTCGCAAGTATTTTTAAAGAAAATATTTTAAATAAATAGATTACTGTATTTTTTTTCTCCACTTGATTATTTAAATGGCTATCTAACTATTAATGTGATAAAAATGCTTGTTAGCTGTTAATTAGTAACTTATCCAAAATCTGTCAAATGTAGAATTAATGTCAAAAGTAGAATCTGTCAAATGTATAATCTGTCGATTATAGAATCGGTCAAACGTAGAATCTGTCGATTGTAGGATCTGTCAAATGTAGAATATGATGTCAAAAGTAGAATCTGTCAAATGTACTAAACGATATTTTTCAGTCATGAGTTTATTGTGAATTCTATCTGCGACTAATGATCTTTTATTTAATTTTTTTACATAAAATTCATACCAGTGTTGACGATTAGTCTTAACAATGATTATAAAAATATTTACAGCAAACGTATTAAAGTGAGTAAGTAATATTTCTAGATTCTTAACCAATCACCGAAGAAAAACCTTGTAAAATAAGTAGATAACAGTAAAATATCACTAAATATATAAGTATGAAAGTGGCTATGTACAACCGAAGACAGTTTCTTGTAGTCGTACGGTCGCCTGTATTGAAATACAACTAGTTTGGGGTCGGCTTTCAGTCTAACCAGATGCAGCTAAATACCAGTATTTTACATGGAGCCACTGCCTATCTGACCTCCACAACCCAGTTCGTACTGAGTAATATGATACCCATTGGTAATACTAACTTACTACACTTATTGCGAGTGGTTCGTGATCATGGTTCTTTCAACAGAAAACCTTTTTTTTTTTTTAGGATGGGAAATCATCAAATGACTTCTCCCACTCTGGGCGGAGCGGGAGGGAGTGTCAGACTCTTACTGACTAAAACCCATCCATGTTCCATCCTCGCCCTTTATGTTCCGGGGCCGCGGTATCTCTTTCGAACAGGCCCGCAACCCCAGCAGGCTTCGGCCCTTGCGGGCCCCTCCCCTTATGCTGACTTCTCTTTGAGGCGTGCGTGGAACACAAACGCGCCGTCGACACGGCCTGTCGTCGTCGTTAGACGGACGGACGGCTAGCTAGCCCGTAGCCAACCGTCCACAGGCCCGCATCTACGGTGGCCGGTAGCCACCATGTGGCCCCCGACGCCCGGTGCGTCTCCCGCGGCGGCCGGGAAGAGAGGATCTCTCCCTCTCTCGTTCCGCCACCTCCTTCGCCAGCATGACTGCTTCGCAGAAGGAGGTGACGGCTTCCTATCCCGTCTCGCTCCGGACCATGGATTGAACCAGGGCTGGACGCGAGAGGTCGCAGCCGCCGATCGCCGCTACGAGGACACGGCGGTGCTCCGCCCACGCAGGGCAGACTTCCACCGTGTCCTCCAGTCGATCCTCGCAGTGGAAACACCCGGGCGTTTCCTCCCGCCCGATTCGGTGCAGGTACCTCCCGAAACATCCGTGTCCGGTGAGGACCTGCGTCAGGCGGAAGGTGAGGACGCCGTGGCGGCTGTGAAAGATTTGCAACTGAAAACCGACGACTAAGCAAAATGTTATTGGGTTTTTCAATGTGATATTTCTCAGTTGCAGACACGGAGTAAAGATTTGTGTCCGGTTAATGGGAATAGATTGACCCCTTTAACTTTTAAGGAACTAAAACATAACTGGCGAGATGTGAGTAGCCTGTAAAACTTAGTAACACACTTTTAAAATTTCAAGAACTTTTAAGGAGTTATTCCGGTCTGATCCCCCAAACCGATCCACTGCCAATTATTATTATTTTTTAATTCCTTTCTGATCCACTGTAATTTATCATTCCGTTCTGATCCCCTTTCTTTTTTTTAGTGAAGACAAATACAAATGAAGTACAGTCAACCGAAAAACAGTTCTTAATGTAAAAATAATCAGTTTTTATTTCTATAACTTACAATCATCACAGATTATTAGTTTGTTGGGTACTTTAAAAGTTAAACTACTATATACAATTATCACAGTAATTACATTATGGTACATTAATTTATGCCTGGGCCTACGATTTGGACAAAACCAAATAATAAAATAAGAACAATTTGAAAATATGTAACCAAAAATAAAACTTTAAACACTATCTAAATTATCACAGTAATCATATATTATGGCATTTAAATAACAGACTCTTTTCTTTGGAAAAGCTTGAAATGAAATAGTTACTACTCTACTCTGGTACTTTTCTGTTTAAGTAACTTTAAAATCATCTCACACAATCAGACGTCAGATGCGTTGATTAGGCAATAAAAGAATGAAAAGCTAAATTTAAGATTACATTTTGACTACCTAGTTAAATCAAATAAGAGAAAAAAATCTGTATACAAATTATACATCATAATCAACAGTAGTTCTTTGATTTGACCAAGTCCGTATTTAGAAAAAAAAAACCCTTACAATTCTTATAGTCACAACTTTTCCAAACAGTGGCCAACTGTAATTTTCCCAGTCATAAGTTGGTCAATAACGTGTTGATACCACTTATCGCTTACAATTGTGTTTGATAGTCCATTTATCGCGGAAGGCTTTAGGCTAAATAACATCACGCTACAATTATAAGGAGCGGAGCAGGAATGAAAAATGTTGCAAAAACGGGGTTTTTTTTTCCTTTCGTCTCTTATGTGATGCAAACGAAGTTGCGTGGGTCAGCTAGTTGATTAATATTTACGCTTTGCAACTTAACGTCCTCTTTCAATGCGTTTAAAAGTTGGTATAAATTTGGGCTTTTTGGTAGACTACTGTTCAGTTTTCTATGCCAGGATTCCATGGCATTTAGTTGTGCGATGGCGTTGATTATAAGCACACCAAGTGTCAACGAAACTTTCATCTTCCAACCATTGTGTTACCATATAATCGTTGAATGCTTGTATTTCTGTAGACTGTCTTCTATAATGTAACACCAGCCGTCAGATATATATTCTCTTGGTAGTAATGGTAATAATGCCGATAAAATAATTATAGTCCTAAAACTTTGCCGAAACGATAACAATAGTTCTATTGTGTATTATATTGTACACCATGCGCTCCATTTTTTCCAGGAAAAAATGTTTAAAAGGATTCTACTCTGGAGTTAATAAAAAAAAAGTAAATAGACTGAATGTACCTTAAATACTAACAAACGAATGTATATATTACTAGCTTCTGCCAGCGGTTTTGCCCGCGTGAAGTTTGATTATTGTCCCATGAGATCTTACTACCAGGATAAAAAGTATCCTGTTTTAATCCAGGTTATAAACTATCTGTGTGCAAAATTTCATCCAAATCTGTTCCGATGTTTTCGCGTGAAAGCGTAACAAACAAACTTACATTCACATTTATAATATTATAAGTAGGGATGAACAAATCTAATAGAACCTATACAAATATTTTGTTGCTGACTGTACTAAAAATGTGTCAGGGTATCAGATTAGAATAAAATATTAAATTTATTTATTATAATCTTTTGCGGGGGATCAGACCGGAATAAAAAATAATTTATAATAAAACTGATCCCCTAGGGTATCAGTTTTTGGGGATCAGAACGGAATAACTCCTTTTAAGTACACAAGATTTATACTTACAAAACATAAAGGACTCAAAAAAGAGTTTAATTTTGCAAATAAAAACTTCATAGTCGGTAACCTTCTTTTAAGAAATGGCTGAAAAAAACAGTACCTAAAATCCAAAATAATCCTTTTCGAATTACAATTTACCATTCTTTTTTTGTTTCTATTTTTGTTTTAATTTTTTTTTCTTGATCGATGAGATTTGTCACAAAAGTTCAGTTAGACAACAGCACATACATTCATTTATCATGCCGCTTTCTTTTGATTTGAACCTGCAACCAGTAACAAGTAATTTGGCATGTTCCTCATTAAAAGCTAATTGATCGCTCATTAGTTCAAATATGTGATAGTAACACCCGACGGGAGCCTATGAACAAAAATTATGAATTTAGGTATTATTATAAGCAACATCTACGATTAGCAAGTGGTAGTGCGCCAAGCATTAAAACAAAACAATTTTTTAAATATAATTTATCAAAAGTGACTTCATTCAAATTGTGCAAGTGACATTCGCCATGACTGACAACGACACCAGCACTCAAAACTTTACAGTGCATGAAGATACCCCGAAAATAGAAACTATATTTTTTATTTTGTACAATATAATTCACTTCATGCTTGTGATGGCCACAATTGCGTTAGTTTATGGTTTAACTTCTTGGTGCGTTGTCCAAAAGTTTCGCAACTACCGAAACTACGTGTTTCTCAATTCCATTTTTGGAAACTTCCTATTCTATTCAGATATGTTATTTATATATTACGGCGTATTTTGTTAGCACTAGGCTATTAATTAACTTTAGGCTATGTGGGGTAATGTACTGTTAGCACTAGACTATTTATTTACTTTAGGTTATGTAGGGTAGTGTACGGAATAAAAGAATTGAATAATCATACAGGCATTTATTGTAAACTAAGACACTAATAATTATTCAGCGGGTTATTTAATTAACACAAGCAATGACATTACATCTCAGGTTTAAATAAGTTTCATGGTTTAGATATGTTTGAAAATAATACACGGTACACAAAAATAGCACTGGAATAGCACAAGAAAATAGCACAGAAATATCACATAAATAGTATTCACATATTAAAATATATTAGCTTAAAATAAACTGACCTGGCCTTGCTTCGACGGATAGCAATATTTCTTTACAGGGTAACAAACACTTTAAGGTCTTTACACTTCGGCGTCGCAGGAGCAAATGAGCTGCGAACGGCCGTTCCGTCGTTTAAAAAGCCATGCACAAACAGGCGTCGCCAGCCAACCGTTACTTGATTCAAACAAGAAAGCGGTTGGTTGACGAAATAAATGACAACTAGGTACCAAATTTACTTAAATCCTAACAGCTCGGCCATCCTGCTAGAGCAAGTCCCTTCGCTCTTTTATTTTGAGAGAACAATAAAATTTTACCATCAAAATTATATAATTAATTAATTTAATCATCTCGGTTCAAATAAAATGTTAACAATTTTTGTAATTCTCCATTACTGATAGTATGCTTAAATTAGTAAAACAATGAATATTACAATAAACATAATTTAGTTACATAAACACAGTTCAAAGTAAAAACAAAATGATAACAAAAAAATAATAATAATCTATAAATGCAGAACTAAACCAAACAAAGATTGTATACAAAATATATGTATTGTTCTCTGTACCAAAACCAAATTTACACAAGGGCAATACATAATAATCACAGTAAATGCAATATCTGAATTTTATCTTATAAATCAATTCTGTAAATGATGATTTTATTTAAACAATAATAAATTGCAGCAGGTAATTAAGCAGTATTTCCTATGTTGTATCGTGCTCAGATTCCGATGCAACGTTGGCGCATTCGGAATCCGAACTAACTAAGTGTTGATTAAAACTAATCCTGTAGGGTCCTTGAAATTTCATTACTAATTTCTTGGACTTACCAGTATTCGGGATTTCCCTTCTCACGCTTACTAAATCTCCGACTACATATGATTTGCTTTTAATACGCTTTGAATCAAATCTCACCTTATCTTTTATTTGTTGGTTATAGATTCTTTCTCCCGCTTTGCTTCTTTCTTTTTCTAGATCTTCTGACGAAATACTTTCTATGACTTCGTCGATGACTTCACTGAGCCTGTTCTCAGTCTGACTTTTTAATCGTATGCCAAATAATAGCTCTGAAGGGCTCTTACCGGTGGTTTTGTGCACTGTAGTGTTTAGGCCTATTTGTACATCAGGGACAAATTCGTCCCATATCCTTTCATCCTTACCATGCGTTTTGGTAGAAAGGGCATCGACGATTGTCCTATTAAATCGTTCCACTTGCCCATTCGCTCTCGGCGTAGCAACTGCGTTTAAGATATGTTTTATACCTAACGATTTTGTAAATGATCGAAAATTATTGCTAGTAAAGGACGTACCTTGATCGGTGATTAACCTAACGGGTGTTCCAAAATAACTTATGTGTTCTCGAAGAACTCTTATTGTAGTCGATGTCTTTGTATTTTTGACCGGCGAAATGTTGATGAACTTTGTAAAACCGTCTATTATAACTAGAAGATAAACATTACCTCTTTTGCTCCGAATGAACGGTCCCAGGTGATCAGCATGGATAGTGTGGAAAGGTATTTCTACCTTTGGAATTGGGTGTAACTCACCTTGCTGTTGCCCCGTCGTGCCCTTGTGGTGTGCACACTCTAAACATGATCGGACGTATTTTTTTAATGAAGCGCCTCATCTTCGGGAACCAAAATGTTTGTTGTATTCTTGAAAGGGTTTTTTCGAAACCGAAATGACCGATGTCGTCATGGTTCATTTTAAGGACTTGCCAACGCACTCCTTTCGGTACTACCCATCGAACACAATCAGCTCCGTTGTAATTTAATAGACGATACACCTTACCGTTTTTTTAGCTTGTAATTTTTGACTATTTCCAAAACTTTTTCAGATTCCGGATCATTCAAAATTCGTTTTATCCGGGAAATCTCTTCGTCAGTAGATTGGACCGTTGCGATCCAATCTTCCGTTTCGGTTGAGAGAACGTCAAGTATATGATCTTCTATAACCGCCCTGTCCACCGGATTCCTACTTAGAGCGTCTGCGTGCATCATACCTGAGCCCGGTCTGTACTCTATCTCGCAATCAAACTCTTGAAGTTGGACCCACCAACGAGCGATTCGTGAAACTAGATCACGTTTTATTAGTGTCGTACGAAGCGCGTTGCAATCCGTTAATATTTTAAATGGAATTCCAAGAAGATAAACACGGAATCTGCTGAGAGAAGCTACGACCGCAAGCGTTTCTAGTTCAAAGGAATGCATTCGTTGCTCATCCGGAGTCGTTTTCCGGCTGAAGTAAGAGACCGGTTTGAGAAGACCTTCATCACATTTTTGCAATAGGATCCCTGCAATGCCATATTTGCACGCGTCAGTGTGTAACTGAGTCTCCTTTTTCGGATCGTAAAGAGCTAATATCGGACGAGAAACTAGAGCTTGCTTCAAAGAATCGAATGAATCATTTTGTTCCTTAGTCCATTTCCACTGACAGTCCTTTTTTAAAAGATCTGTCAATGGTTTACAAATGACGGCAAAACCTTTTACAAATCTACGAAAGAAACTAGCTAAACCGATAAACTGCCGTGTTTCGTGTTGGTTCTTTGGAACCGGGAATTTGGCCACTGCTTCGATTTTGCGAGCGCCTGGTTTAATACCTACAGGGCTGACTTCAAAACCTAGAAAATCTATTTTATCAAAGAAGAAATGGCATTTGGAAAGTTTCAACGTAAGTTTTCCTTTGCGTAAAAGAATTAGTACTTCCTGGAGCCTTACGAGACCTTCTTCAAACGTTCGTGCTGGAATGAGGATGTCATCCATATACACCAGAGCGTATTTGATCTTAGCTTCGGAAAGTATCTTATTTATTGTTCTTTGAAAAACTGAAGGGGCATTCACTAAGCCAAATGGCATCCGAGTATATTGATATTGTCCATCTGGGGTAACGAATGCAGTTTTATCTTGAGAAGATGTGGAAATAGGAATTTGATAGTAGCCGGATGCCAAATCAAGGGAAACGAATAATTTACTGCCAGCAAGTTGATCTAACTGGTCTTCAACTCTAGGGAGAGGATAATGATCCTTTTTAGTTCGTTTATTTAGAGCGCGGTAATCGACGCATAGTCGTTTTTCTCCAGTCTTTTTCTTGACAAGTACGATCGGACTCGCGTACGGCGACGAGGATTCTCGAACTATGCCTGCGTCAAGCATTTCGCTAACCATATCGCGAACGAGGGACCTCTCCGCTAACGACATTCTATAGGGTCTGTAAACTACCGGCTCAGAATTTTCCAACTCTATTACCATTTCTCCCGCAGAGGTAAGTCCTAACTCTTTCAAATTAGAAGAAAAACAATCTTTAAATCTATTGAGTAAGCATTGTAATTGAACTTTTTGTTCATTCGTAATTGTGGGACCTACGAGCAAGTGTTCTTCTAAATCCGATTTATCGAAAGATACTACGGAAACCTCTTTAATAGTGTAACTAGGGAATGCACGTGTTAACAATATATTTTTAGCAAAGTTTATTTGTGAATTGCTCATATTGAACACTATCACTTTACCTATACCTGATTTAAGATCGTATTCTCCCGGGAATAAGTAATATTCGCTACCGAGGGTACCTCTCACCGAACCATTGACATATATCTTCCCATTGTAATGATTGCACGAATTTACTGGAACAGTAACTATTTCGCCTGGTGCTAAAGAAATTACTTCCGAAACCCTCAAGAATAGTTTACGATCTACACCAACCTTTTCAAAAATTATTTCACTTGGCGTTTTGGTAATAACTATGTCAGGTAATTCTGTAAAAGTATGTCCCAATAACACAGGATATTTTAGAGCATGATTTTCGACGATTAGAATTTCAATATTTGCTTCTATACCTTGAACTTTGACATCAACTTTAGACCTACCCAATGGACTAACATAATTTCCACCTATTGCTCTCATCAAGGGCAAATCTGTGGTATCAACAGATAGCTTTAAACTATTAGCTTCGCTTTCCCTAATGAGGCTGCATTGGCTACCTAAATCAACGTGACATACCAATTCCATATCGTTAATTAGTATGTTAAAGATGTATTTAGAGTTAGACTCACCTGACGTTAGTTCTGACACCATTTTTTCTTCAACAGTCTCCTTTTGGCTGCTGTCTTGTGGTTTTTGTTTCCTGAACCTACAATAAGTATTTAAATGGCCCAACTTACTACAATTAGTGCACGTTGTTGCTGGCTTCTGGCATTGGATACTTTTGTGACCTTCTTCATTACAATTGTGACATACTAACCTTTTAGACTCGGAACCATTTCGTCTGTTGGGAGCGGTTGTCCCAGTTGCTCTCCTCTCATGTTTTCGACCTTTTTCTCCAGTATCTCTAATAGAACCTATTTTAACCGTTTTTATGTATTTCAGTACCTCTTCAGGCTCCCGAAATTGAGCAGCTTGGGCACCGACTCTAATAGCGCGATCTTCGATCCCGTTGAGAATACAATCGACCGCTTTACGACCTTTTATACCACACCTGTTTAGCAGATTAGTTTTTTCGTAAAAGTAGTGCTCCAATGATTCGCCATAACGTGCTTTTTTAGCTAGCATTGTTATTAAAAGTTCCGCGTAATCGTCTCGACAAGGAAAATTTTCTATCAACTTTCTTTTCCATTCGGTCCATGAGTAAAGGACTGTGCTGAGACCCTGGTACCAAATTTTTGCAACACCAGTTAGTTTTGGTAGGGCAAAATGGATAGTTTCTCTTTCGTCCCAACCATAGATCTCTGCACACTCCTCTACCTTGGTGAGCCACATCAAGATAGTCTGGTCTTTTGTCATCGGATCAAATTCCGGAATGACGTTGTTTAAAGAAAGTTTAGAGCTAGATCGACCTTTTACATCTTTAAGAATTTCTAAAAACTTATCCAAGATACTGTTAGTATTATCTTTATCATCTAAATTAGTATTACAATGTTCGCGCGACTGAACATTCGGGGAATAATGACGTCGTTTTCTTTGTTTATCAATAGTTGAATGATCAGAATTGCTAGTTCGTCGTCTTTTACTCCCCGGACGTTGGTCGCATACCAGATCATCATTAGTTCGTTGCATTCGTTGATTGAGTCGTTTACGCGATGAAGACCGACCGTCTGAACTGCTACTAGAATAATCTACGCACCTTAAATTTCGTGATCTACGACGTCGGCGTACCCGTGACTCCCGAGGCTTACTACGTTGTTGGGAAGCATGTTCCGACAAGCGCGATTGGTGACATCGTTTGGACGACGACGTTTTTGATTTTTGAGGTTGGCCGTTGCTAGGGCGGATAATTACAGACTCGTCGCTTGAAATATATGGTGAATTCACCTCTTGCTGATCTGCGCTTGCAGCCGCTCCTCCGATAGACATGACTTCGTACACACTTGACAGTGGCACCGTGCCCAAGTTTCTTATACTTGATAACAGCACTTGTGCCCAAGCCTTAAACTTGATAACAGCACTGATGGTTAACGTGCCCAAGCCTTACACTTGACTTGATAACAGCACCGGCGATTAATGCGCCCAAGCCTTACATTTGACTTGAAAACAAAACTTCGTACCCACTTGACAGTGGCACCGTGCCCAAGTTTCTTATACTTGATAACAGCACTTGTGCCCAAGCGTTAAACTTGATAGCAGCACTGATGGTTAACGCGCCCAAGCCTTACACTTGACCTGATAACAGCACCGGCGATTAATGCGCCAAAGCCTTATACTTGATTGTTAACGTACCCAAGCCTTACATTTGACTTGATAACAGCACCGGTGATTAATGAGCCAGACTTTATACTTGATAGTAGTACCGATGATTAACGTACCCAAGCACTACGGTGACTAACTGAAACTTTTAGTTAAAATGATAAAATTTAGATAATTATCATTCTAATGCTTTGGAACCCTTGGCTGAAAATGGTCAATATTGGTGAGTATGTATTCGGATAGAACAAGTTAAGTAAGTTTAAATGATAAAGCGTTACAATAGTGAACACAATATTTTCAGAGGAAAGTCATGGTAAAGCAAAGTAATGATGAAGTACTTCCAGAAAATGGCTCTGGGAAAACTGTTATGACGAATAGCTTCCAGAGGGTAGCCCTGGCAAAGCTGTGTTACGATTAATTGCTTCCACATTACAATTAAATGCTATTAAAACACTTTAATGAATGATGTTAAAAATTGAATAGAAAACTCACTGACCAATATTAATTACACAATATTTAATAATTTTGGAAAAAGAGAAAAGCACTGCACGGGTTCACTAGGTAAGGTATAATGTCATTGCTTGTTTTATTAAAATGTTTTCATAACCCATACACTTATTTTGTGATCAAACGTACGTTTAATCATTCAATCCCTATTCCCGTTATTCAATATTATTAGTAAGAACCAATTTCTTATTGATTAATTACTATTTAGCCTAAAATGTTACGTGATAGAATATGTTAAAACTAAGAATAGTGTTCATTTGCACTTTTACACAAGTCCGTAGCACTTTCTTAGAGTCTAGTATAATTTATGAAACACTATATTCATGAGTCATTTGTATAGCACAGCAGTGTTACTATTACGAATTGTTATAAATTGAAAGTATAATAAAAAAAAAAAAAACAAAATTTTCAACCGAAAAACGATCCGTGGGCCGGATAAACGAGTAGGTAGTCTTTGTTTTAACTTTTACTCGTTTATCCCACTTCTTAATTGTTAGCACTAGGCTATTAATTAACTTTAGGCTATGTGGGGTAATGTACTGTTAGCACTAGACTATTTATTTACTTTAGGTTATGTAGGGTAGTGTACGGAATAAAAGAATTGAATAATCATACAGGCATTTATTGTAAACTAAGACACTAATAATTATTCAGCGGGTTATTTAATTAACACAAGCAATGACATTACATCTCAGGTTTAAATAAGTTTCATGGTTTAGATATGTTTGAAAATAATACACGGTACACAAAAATAGCACTGGAATAGCACAAGAAAATAGCACAGAAATATCACATAAATAGTATTCACATATTAAAATATATTAGCTTAAAATAAACTGACCTGGCCTTGCTTCGACGGATAGCAATATTTCTTTACAGGGTAACAAACACTTTAAGGTCTTTACACTTCGGCGTCGCAGGAGCAAATGAGCTGCGAACGGCCGTTCCGTCGTTTAAAAAGCCATGCACAAACAGGCGTCGCCAGCCAACCGTTACTTGATTCAAACAAGAAAGCGGTTGGTTGACGAAATAAATGACAACTAGGTACCAAATTTACTTAAATCCTAACAATTTGATCCCAGCAACTACGATGAAGTGAACATATGGATCATAAGAATATTGCAATTTAAAACAACATACTTACAAACAGTGAGGGCTCACTGGTTGGTTGTCATAAGTCATTTATTTTACGTCGACCTTGTCAAAGTTTTCCCTGGGGGTATACGTAGTAGGTATCTTAAAACCAATATCTTTGTTTGGGTTGTGTCTTTCATATCTACTCTATTTTGTTACGTCATGTGGCTTAAACTGAATATTGTACAAATGCCAAAAACAGTAGTGTTTTTAATAATCCATTCATCTGTAGTTATACCGTTGATAGCAAACTGTTTCCTGTACATTGTAATTGTTCATTCAATTTGTCGTGATTTCAACACAGGCGACCGTACAACTACTAGCAACTGTCGTCGGTTGTACATAGCCACGTTAATATTTATATTTAGTGATATTTTGATGTTAAAAGTTTATATTGTAGCATTGTGGGAACCTCCTTATGATATATGGAAAAAAATTATGATTCTAGATATCTTTCTTAATAACTTTCCTTCATTCGCTGTAGACGTTTTTATCATCATTGTTAAGAGTAATCGAACATTTTGGTATGACTTTTATGTTAACAAATTCAATAAAAGATCGTCAGCAGGAGATAGAAGTCACAATATAAACATGACTGAAAAATATATTCGCATACCAGATCATCAGACGTTTGCTTGAATTTATGTATAAGCGATTATTAACACTGATTTTGTAGCGGCATAGTACAAAAACCACTTCAGTGAAATAGTGCAAAAAGTACTACAGCGCCGCCTATGACACAAATGAAGAACCAACATCAAAATCCTAGATGGCGATATTAATGGTCTTCGCGAAATAAGACCCTATGGAAAACCCAAGAATAACTGTCTGGTCAACACTGGTCAGGTCACTGAATCCTCCTTTTTGAATGGATTATTGATGAAATATACACCCTGCCCATCATATTCCAATACTGGAGACCCCGATACTGAACGTCAGCCGCAACCGTCGAGCAACGTGATGTCATCATCATCACCAAATCTGTTAAATGATTATCTCTAACCAGCACCATGCAGAGGAAGCACATTCCCGGTGGGTACCCGCAGCTTCATCAACAGCCCTTGGCGCAGCACACTGCAGTTTTGGCCGGTTGAGAGCTTCCAATCTTCTCCCAGTCGACGCCAGCAGTCAGCCACATCACCGTGCTGTATTAGTCTGAAGCACTGGAGCAGACGCAGCGCCGGCTACACATGCTAACACCGTGGCTCCTTTTGAGAACTTCGCTGTGGAAAAAACCCAATAACACTGTGCTCGACCCAGGAATTGAAGCTAGGACAGCTTTCTCAGCCAGCAGTAGCGCTTGCAAGCACTATAACAACGAGGCTAATACGTCATTATTATGTTACTCGTAAGTTTATAATTTACGTTTTCGTTGTCATTAGTTTTCTAAAGTAAATGTGTAATAAACAATGTTTGTTAGTGAATATCTCAGTAACGATTATTGCAAATAGTTTAAATATAATTAATTGAACAATCAATCACATAAATCAGTGGTAATAGAAATGGCAATAATTTATTAGCAATTAAAGATGTAGTTATTTAAGATGATTGTTGAGACTTTTTTCCTTAACTTTAATGTGTTTTGAATAGGTTATAAAATAACGATTATGTAAGAAATATTAAACTTATCAAACTAATAAAACTTCTTTTTTTTAAGAATCCGGCTCGAATGACACTTTATTCAGTTCTAGTTTTTATTAGTTTTTTGGGCAACTTCTGCGGTGATAACAATTTAATCCGAATATATACATATAATTAATACTATGCACTAGTATAGACACACTCTATTCGTTTGCGCTCATAATCCCCTGAGTCGGCAGTCCGACACGCACAGAAAGAGATCAGACAAAAGACTGACGGCTTTGAGAGCTTTCGGAAGCAAGGAGGTATATCACCGCTGACTTCCTAACCTAACTTCAAGCTGCGACTGAGAAATTGCATCACATACTATAAAACATTCCGCCTGTAATCCTTAAAGGGCTAGGCAGAGATGTACCTAATAGTACACCCATATTTCGATAGTTATGTTTAAGTGTTGAAGAAATGTTATTACAGCATAGAAGAGTTTCTCAAAGATAATAGTGGTTTAAACTAATAATTATGTGACTATATTTCAGTGACTTTAAATAATATATTCAGCATTCTATCATCACATTACCGATGCCTGCCGGGGCTGTGGGACTTTTCAAAAGAGATACCGTGGCCTCATAGCACAAAGGGTTTTAGTCAGTAAGAGTCTCACACTCCCTTCCGCTCCGCCCAGAGTGGGAGGGGTCATTTGATGATTCATCATTCATTAATTCATCCATGTCAGCCAAAAGACGATGAACTTATACTCCCCGGACTACCCGCTGGACAGTCGACAAAGATACACCAATGTTTCTGACTGTATCACGCTGACTCCGCCCAAGTTCCAAAAAAGTTAGGATTCTGATACATTCCTCTAGCGTGACTGCCATGCTTCACCTCACAGAATAATAATTATGCATTTTTTTGTGACAGTGATGAAAAACAGCAAAAAACAATCATAAAAAAAAGTTTCTTGAGAAAAATAGGATTACTTTAGTTTTTTTTTTTTAATTTAGAGATTAATATTGTGGGTGCAACTAAGTTTTATTTTATTTTTATCTGTATTATTAAATTCTCAATTGAACAGTCTTCGTTTCATTAGGATGGCATACGTAGTTCGGGAGATATTCGGGTTTTTGTGACTAACCCGTTATTTTTGGAACCGAGTGTAGATTACAGCGCTGAGAAGTGCTAGCCTAGGGCACTGTAGATATAAATCCGTATCTGAACATACAGACAGACCAACAGATAGACAGACCGACGACAGAAGTTTACAGAAAAAGCTTAAGGGCATACGTTTTTCATACAAACGAAATACCAAAATAATATGAAAAATCAAACAGATTCTGAAGGTAGTGTGTACTCGTATATATTTCGATTGGATTACAGAATATCTATGTTCCCAAACAAATATTTTGAAAGAACAATGATTTAAAGGCGAGATATGAGGAATTTAAACTTTCTATGGGTAAATATTTTCCTCATAACTCTTGTTTAAATCAGTGTCCATTGAAAATATGTGTTTGGGAACCTATATATTCTGAATCGAAATAAATACACAGTACCTTAAGAATATGTTTGATTTACAAATTATTTTGGTATTACGTTTGTATGAAAAACGCATGCTCCGCAGGTCTCTTAAAGACACTTTAATGTTATTAATTTCAATAGATATACAGAGTGAAGAAGACAATACGACAATAAATGAAAACACGCGTAATACTAGTTCATAGGAATAATTCTACACAATTAAAAAAACCCAAAACCGAAAAAAAAAAAAAACAGACAAAATCGAACTCTAAGGATACTCTTTATGACTCTTATTGGCCTGGTTTAAGGTCTAATTTGCAGTAAATCAAATTTAGCGAAAGTTTTTAAATAGCGAGTTGGCAAGGGGTCGTTAACCTGTTAGTGCTTCCTTAAAATCAGATACATCATGTAGCAAATGTTGAAGGTGAAAAATAATTTCCTGTGACTAAACTACTTGATATTTTCAAACGATTTTTTTTTGTTTGTTAGGAACGTCTTGAGGTATGCGTAGTTTAATTTATTGTCGTATTGTCATCACCACCCTGTATAGATTAATATCGATTTGTAAGAACGTGTATTACCGATATTTTGAAAAGCATTTTCAAAATATCTCTAATCTAATATATTTTTTAACACTTTAAATTGACTAAAATCCAAATTATAAATCAGCCCATAATTTTCCTACTGTTAGGAGACAGGTAGGAGACCTGTCTCCTAACAGTAGGAATTAGGGTTCTATGAGAGGGAGCGGGTGATCTACCTGTATATGTCTTCGATATTTTGTTATAGGACGTGTAGGTTTCCTCATGATGTTTTCTTTCGCGACTATGAGAGCAGGTGTAATGAAATAAATTTGCTTAAATATAAATGTGCTTGTCTGGGTTCAAACTCGTGACCTTTTATTGGTAATTCGGCGCCGTTGTCACTGCGCGATTGTTAACTAAATGATTTTTCCTGCTTTTTGGAACCCATTTGGATTCGTCATATCTGTCTGTCCGTCCGTAACTAACTTTGCGGGATATCTATGGATAGGTCTTCAAAAATTGGGTTTTTAATATCATTTTTTTTCTATACTAAATAGTTTGTGCGACAGACATGTATTACGATTGTATTAGAGAAAATCTATGTTCCCAAGTAAATATTTTTAAAGGATAATGATTATGAAGACGAGATATGAGGAATTTAAAATTTCTATAGATTTTTTTTTTCTCATAACCCTTTTTAAATCGGTGTACATTCAAAATATGTGATTGGGAACCTATACAACATTATTTTTTGTTTACACTAAACCCGAAAAGGGTTCATTGTACTCATCATTTTTAACAACTTTTTCTATGGGACGAACCTTGAAATAGCAAAAAAAAATCAGCTTTTCCCTACATTTATGTTCGCATAACTCGTCAAAATGTAGGGAACAGTTGATTTTTTTTACACGATTGCCCAAAAAAAGGAGTGTTATGTTTTCAGGGTTCATGTATGTATGTATGTTTGTGAGTTTCTTTATTCCACCATAACTTCTAAACGCCAAAACCGATTTCGATATGCGTGGTATCGTTAGAATCCTTCTGTTAGCCCGGGTAACGAAGGCTATAGAAAAACTTTGAAAATAATAGGGTTGCCATGATTAATGAAGAAACATCACCTTAATTTTTTTAATATTGTTGAAAATATAACCATCGTCCAGAACTCTTTGAGTAAATTACAAAATATAGAACAGATATAGCATTCAATATCTATTCGTTCACAAATAATTTTGTTGCTCGTTGAATGGATGGTCGTCGATTATAAAACAATAAATAACAAGACTATACGGTATAGGCCTTTCATTAGTTGCTTTAACAATACCTCAACAATTAAAATCCTTCCAAAACATAGTATTATGTTTAATAAACAAAACTTGTTAGTACTACATGCTACCCCTGTTCGTATCGTAATTTGTTTTTTCTTAGGACACGTGGTTAGATTATCTTGTTGTGGACTTGCAGATTTGTCATTTTAATAATATTGGGTATATTTCTGAAAAAAAAATACTAATTAGTCCATTAGTTAGATTATCAATATTTATTCTCGTTGGAGAACAGGACCCGCCTCTATTGCTCAATCTCCCAATTAAGGTAGCAAGCAAACTGAAGGCGTGCTCGTCGGTGATCTGCCGTCAGTTTCGGGTCTGTGGCAGGCCTTTTTGGAGTCAAATTAGCTTGCTTAAGTCTTCGACGAACTGTCCACTCGCTGGCATCTATCTCACGAACATTTCGGAGCTCCTGTTGGACGTCGACACCAGTCAAATGTCGATGTCAGAGAGAGGTTGACATGATAAAACGTTCATCCCTCTCCGATGTGCACCGGCGCCATCCAGATCTTGGTCTCGGGATAAAGCCACCAAGTCTCCCGAAAGCGTTTCGAAATACAGGACTGGCTTATGTAGAGCTGATTTGCAACAGCCCGCTGGCTGAAACCTTCTTGCAATAGAGCGACGATTTGTGCTGCTTCTATAGCTATATCCATTGTCGTTCAAGTGCAAGGGTCAAAAGTTGCGGAGATGTGTACCAGTCAACGTGTGAAAGCCGACTGATAAGAAAAATCCGTTTTTTTTATTTTTTTTATTTTTTTTTTTTAACCTTTAAAATGGTACCATTTTTATTCTTATTCATAGCTAGTTACTAAGTACTCAAGATTGTGCGAAATCAATTCCAAGTAAGTGATTCCATACTTTTGCTCGCGAGTGTAATATCACAACTTGGTATTATTACATTCAGTATATTTTAGTGTTTGTTTAGTAATTCTATTATTATCGTTGTTTACCAGTCGTATTATTAGACAAATGGTTCTTTCAAAGAAAACCGCGAAAGCTCATCAATTGGCGAATAAACTTAAAAATGAATCGCCGAATTCACGTGAAAAGAGACTGCAAAATATGAGGGTGATAATATCCCAATATTAAAAAAAATATAATTAATAATAAAAAACAACGCCTCACGACAGTACCGGAATACCAGTACAACTCCATGGCCTCAGAAATCTTAGCGTCAGATAAAATATCCAAGGTAATCTAGTTTCGCATTGGTTATTGGTCAACATATTATTTTGTCACAAAAAGGTATGAAATAAAAATTATAATTAAAAATTAAAAATCACGCCTGCCATGTCAAAAAATTAACTAAAAAGTAAAAAATAAGTAAATAAAAATAGAAAATAAAGAAAAACAACATTGTAATTACAGTCGGGGGACCTGAAAATGAATTTTCCACAGAACTGTGACTGCAATTACGATATTGTTTTTTTTTTATTTTCTATTTTTGTTTACTTATTTTTTACTTTTGAGTTATTTAGAGATCAATATTGTGGGTGCAAGTAATTTTTTATTTTATTATTTATCTGGTCTTCGTTTCATCAGGATGGCATACGTAGTTCGGGAGATATTTGGGTTTATGTGACTGACCCGTTATTTTTGGAACCGAGTGTAGATTATAGCGCTGAGAAGTGCTAGCCTAGGGCACTGTAGATATAAATCCGTATCTGAACATACAGACAGACCAACAGATAGACAGACCGACGACAGAAGTTTACAGAAAAAGCTTAAGGGCATACGTTTTTCTTAAGTTACTCTGTATTTATTTCGATCGTATTACAGAATGTATAGGTTCCCAAACACATATTTTCAATGGACACTGATTTAAACAAGAGTTATGAGGAAAATATTTACCTATAGAAAGTTTAAATTCCTCATATCTCGCCTTTAAATCATTGTTCTTTCAAAATATTTATTTGGGAACATAGATATTCTGTAATCCAATCGAAATATATACAAGTACACACTACTTTAAGAATATGTTTGATTGACAAATTATTTTGGTATTACGTTTGTATGAAAAACGCATGCTCCGCAGGTCTCTTAACACATTCACTGTCCACGAAAAGAGACAATAGTTAAACAATCGCTCTGAACCATATGTGGCTCATGGGACAGGAAAAGGGTTAAAGACACTTCAATGTTATTAATTTCAATAGATATATAGATTAATATAGATTTGTAAGAACGTGTATCCTATCCTACTAATATTATAAATGCGAAAGTTTGTGAGGATGTATGTTTGTTACTCTTTCACGCAAAAACTACTGAACGGATTTGGATCAAATTTAGCACACAGATAGTTTATTACCTGGATTAACACATAGGATACTTTTTATGCCGGTAATAAGATCCCGTGGGATAATTTCAAACTTCACGCGGGCGAAGCCGCTGGCAGAAGCTAGTTACCTATATTTTGAAAACCATTTTCAGTAATGGACACTATAAATTGACCAAAATCCAAATAATAAATCAGCCCATATAATTTTCCTACTGTTGGGAGACGGGTCTCCTTTCTATGACAGGGAGCGGGTGATCTACCGGTATATGTCTTCGATATTTTGTTCTAGGACGTGTAGGTTTCCTCATGATGTTTTCTTTCACGACTTTGAGAGCAGCTGTAATGAAATAAATTTGCTTAAATATAAATGTGCTTGTCTGGATTCAAACTCGTGACCTTTTATTGGTGATTCGGCGCCGTTATCACTGCGCGATTGTTAACTAAATGATTTTTCCTGCTTTTTAGGGTTACGTAGCCAAATGACAAAAAATGGAACCCTTATAGATTCGTCATGTCTGTCTGTCCGTCCGTAAGTCACAGCCACTTTTTTCCGAAACTATAAGAATTATGCTGTTGAAACTTGGTACGTGGATTTAGTCTATGAACCGCATTAAGATTTTCACACAAAAATAGAAAAAAAAACAACAAATTTTGGGGGTTCCTAATGTCATTTCTTTCTAAACTGAGTATTTTAAGCAACAGACACTTCCAAAGTGGTGAAATGAGTACTACTCGCCCCTGTAACTTCTAAAATAAGAGAATGATAAAAACTAAAAATAATATAATTATGATGTACCTACGTTACCATGTCAACTTACACCAAAAATTGGTTTGAATGAGATATAGGAAGCAGTTTTTTTAATACATCATACAGGGTGTAAACCACGTCATCACAAAGCCGTTAACCAAGCATTCTGTCCATCAAACTAAGTAACTTAACGCAAAAAATATTGCTGCGAAACTACTTTTTTTTTGAGGTTATAAATCATATTTTGTGGTAAAACTCAATGTAACGCACTTAAAACATTGTGCTGATGAATGGATTGAATAGTACGGGGGTCGTGGAGGTGTTTAAAGTTAGAATCATACATAAAAAATTGTATTTAAAAAAAACTTGTCAAAAAGTTGTAACTTTGACCCCCCCCCCTAACTCCGTAACTAGAAGGTTCCCAGGTAAGGTGTAGAACAAAAAAATGATCGCATTGATGGGGAGAACAAGTGCCTTTCGGCTTCGTGAAGAGGTGTTTTACACCCTTTATATCGTAAACCGCAATTTAACTTTCATTCAATCAACTGAAATATCTAAATATATATAATTCAAAGGTGACTGACTGACTGACTGACTGACATAGTGATCTATCAACGCACAGCCCGAACCACTGAACGGATCGGGCTGATATTTGGCATGCAGGTAGATGTTATGACGTAGGCATCCGCTAAGAAAGGATTTTGATCAATTCTACCCCCAAAGGGATAAAATAGGGGATGGAAGCTTATATGAAAGTCCGTCAGTTTTAAAGCCTAACTTTAATTCTTTAATCTTCTAATTTTGTGTTTAGGCTGACGATTGAAAATTAATTTATGCGTGTTTCAGCGTTTTTGATAACTCCACCCCGAAGGCTTATAAAGGGGATGAAATTGTAGGTGAAAAATCCTTAATTTTCGACGTAAAAAGTACAAAATTTGTTATCTGGGCTTATGATTGGAAGCTGACGCAACGGCTTTATTAAAATTTCAACCCTTGAGGGGTGAAGAAAGAGCAACATTTTGTTTTTAATTAAAGTTTTTATGTTTTGAGTCACCAAAAAGTATCAAAGTTAGTAAGTCGTTAGTTTTTTCTATTTCAACCCACAAAGGAGTAAAGGGGGGATGAAGTTTTGCATTGTAGTTGTTCATTCGTTCACGAATAACAGCAGCAGGAGAGACTTTTTGCAGCAGTCAATAGGTGTCACAACAGATTGATTGCTTCAATTGTACACTGAGCGAATTCACACGGGCCGCATTTTGCGCAATTACTTTAGTTTGTCAAATTAATTAATTTATTCAAAACATAAATAATTTAACTTTAAATATAACTGCTCTATTGGATTAGGTACCTAAACCTGTAATAATAGTTGTATGTGTTGTTCAAATAAATAAATAAAATAAATAAATAAATTATGTATAGTAGAACGAGATAGAATGAGTAATTGTCGATATCGTATTTGATACCAACTAGATTTTTTTATTTTGTAGATTTCTGTTTTTTTTTCTTTTCTGCATTTCTGATCTTACTTTTGGTGAATGAAGATGAAATCAAAAATGGCGGCGACGAGAGTTTTTGGATTTTTAATCACGGGTGTCGTTTCCGTAGTTTTTGGTGTCGCTGTTAGTGAAAATGAGGTCAAAATTAACACGGAGAAAAAAGTTAACAGAAGCAAAAAAAAAACAGTTTTCCTTTTTTTTCTACGGCTTCCCCTGACACTATTTTCACCCTGCGCCACTGTTAGGTAGAGGTGTATCTAATCCTCCACCCACATTTCGCACATTTAGCTTAATCCCATCAACCGGGCACAAATAATACAATAACACTTTGCCCGTCCCGCAAATCGAACCCAGGACCTCATGCTCAGTAGCGCTTGCGACAACTCGAACAACGATGCAGGCTCACACATGACCCAACAATATTTTCACGCGAACGAAGTCGCGGGCAACAGCTAGTTTTTTATATAATGTAACTTGCTGCTACGGAACCCTTCATGGGCGAGTCCAACTCCCACTTGTTTATCGTAAGTTTCCTCATTAAAACTAATTGATCGTTCATTGGTATAATTATTTATTTATTTATTTAACGATTTATGTACACACTAAATACAGAAAAGAAGAAAGGAATAGAAAATAGGTACAAAGGTGATGCTTATTTCTAAAGAAATCTCTTCCAGCATACCTGCGAAAGGAAAGTAGATAAAAAGAGATGTAGACATAGTGTGTAAAAGATGAGAAAATAGAATACATACAAACAAACGATAAACCTAAGAATATACTTACATACATACAAGACAAAAAATATGATGTGATAATAATATACGATTTTTGGAAACAAATGTTCAAAACTAATGAACTTATTATTGTAATCTCTTAGAAGTAACATCTATTGGTCGCACGCGGAAGTGCTTTTCGCAAAACTAGTAAAAAAAATTTTTGAAAGAATATTTTTATCAAAAGTGAAATGATTTTTATTGTGCAAGTGATATTCGCAATGACTGACAACCATACTAGGGAAACTTTAGGTTTTTTCAATTTGATTATATATCACTAGCTTCTGCCAGCGGCTTCGCCCGCGTGAAGTTTGAAATTATCCCACGGGATCTTATTACCGGTATAAAAAGTATCCTATGTGTTAATCCAGGTAATAAACTATCTGTGTGCTAAATTTGATCCAAATCCGTTCAGTAGTTTTTGCGTGAAAGAGTAACAAACATCCATACATACATCCATACTCACAAACTTTCACATTTATAATATTAGTAGGATTTCATGCATGTGCTGACAACAGTTGCGTTAATATATGGTTTAACTTCATGGTGCGTCCTCCAAAAGTTTCGCAACTACCAAAACTACGTGTATCTGAATTCCATTTTTGCAAACTTCTTATTCTATTCGGAGATTTTATCACAAAATTACGGCATATTTTATGTCCTCGACTACCATGACCCGAACATAATATGGTTAAGCAGAGTATTGAAATTTAAATTAACTTACTTACAAACAGTGAAGGCCCACTGGTTGGTTGTCATAAGTCATTTATTTTACGTCGATCTTGTCAAAGTTTTCCCTGGGGATATACGTAGGAAGTATCTAAAATCCAATATCTTTGCTTGGGGTGTGCCTTTCATAAGTACTCTATTCACTGAAGTCCTGTATTTTGTTCTGACATTAAATGATGCAAAAGTGCCAATTTTGTTATTTATCACACTCTATAATGTATCTGCAATTATACCTTTAACTACCTTTTAACTACCTTTTTCTACCTTTGTTTCCTGTATATTGTAATTGTTAATTCAATTTGTCGTAGTTTCAACACAGGCGACCGTACAACTACTAGCAACTGTCGTCGGCTGTACATAGCCACGCTAATATTTATATTTAGTGATGTTTTGATGTCGTGTGATCATTTTGTACTATTGTGGATGTCGCGTTTTTCCGATTATAACAAGTATTGGATATATTATGTTGTGTTTTTTATAGATATATTATTTTTTGTGGACGTCTTCATCATCATTGTTAAGAGTAATCGAAAACTTTGGTATGACTTTTATGTTAATAAATTAAATAAAAGATCGTCAGCAGGAAATAGAAGTCACAATATAAACATGACTGAAATAAATATTCGCGTGCCTGATCATCAGCAGTTTGTTTGTATTACATAAGTGATTTTCAAAACTGATGTTATAGTGACAGTACAATAACAACTTCAGCAAAATAGTAAACAAAGTACGACAGCGCCATCTATGACACAAATGAAGAAGTAACATCAAAATCCTAGATGGCAATATCAAGCTCTTCGCGAATTAAGACCATATGGAAAAACTCAAGAATATCGGTCGGGCAGTAGCGCATCAGACACAACACCCGTCTGGTCACAGGATCCTCTCTTTTTAATGGACTGTTGAGGAGTTTCACACCCTGCTCGTCATGCTCCTAAACTGGAGACCCCGATACTGAACATCAGAGCCACCTTCGAGCAACGTAACGTCATCGTCACCAAACACTTCTTCAAGCACTTTCTCCAGGTACTCCGCCACACCATTCCTAAACCACTGTAACTCCTGAAAGCCAGAACCAACAGTGGCGACCACCACAAAAGCGCTGAGACAATGATGTTCAGCGAAGTTCCAGAGCAAGAATTTAACTGGCTTGGATCCCGCAAGTCCAGGGTCCTTCAGGCACTGATAGCCAGCGTCAAATTAGTATCCCTGACCACCAGCATGCAGAGAAAGCACATTCCTGGTCGGCACCCTCAGCTTCAACAAGCGCCCCTGGCACAGCACACTGCAGTTTAGGCCGGTTGATAACTTCCAATCTTCTCCCCGTCGTCGCCAGCAGTCAGCCACATCACCGGACTGTACCACGTCCGACGCACTGGAGCAGATAAACGCACATGCTAACACCGTGGCTCCTTTTGAAAAATTCCCAGTGGAAAACCTCAATTAACACTGAGCCTGTTCGGGGTTGAGGTGAGATTGAGATAAACTAAGATTAAAGATTAAAAAGATGATATATTTCAGTAATAAAGGTTAACTAATCAAACTAATGAGGTGAATAGGATGAGATTGAGTCGCGCCCGATATGCTGTCCGAAAGCGTACTGACTATTTTACTTAGGTAATACATAAAATATTTAAGGCATATAGCGCGGTGTCGCGATTACGCTGACATGTTCATTTGTTCGGTGATTGACCCGAACATGCTCCCGAGGGAGAAAGAGATGAGGTTAGTAAGTATGTAAGGTTAAACGGGTGGTGATATTAATATTAACAAGGTGAAAACAATGTTCCTATAATATTCAAATAAGTAGTGATGTAGGGTTAATTATGTTAAAAGATGAGATGAAGGTAACGTTACAATTTAAACAGAATCGTTACAGTGTAAATCAGGAAGAGAAAACACGCGAAAGATTGGTGAGGAACCTCTATCTTCCTTTTTTTGTAAGCACTCACTAGATAGACCTAGTCTCTTAGGATCACTTCTCACTGATTTACGACTAGATTGCCCATTTTCCCTAATTTCACTACACTCAATCACGACACTTTCTGGAACGGAGTGTGGCGACGCCGTCGCCGCCGAGGCTGTCGACCGCTCTGCTGTAGAAGTGGAACGATTTCCTTTACGTTGCCTTTGCCACCAACGTTTAAAACAGTAAGCTGCCACCAATAGCAAGATTCCCAATATAGTGAGATATATAGCAGCATACTGATGGACATCGTGGTAGGAGATATTGGTGCTCAAAGGTTCACTCTGCTTCATGATCTCAAGACTTCTTTTAATAGCTTCAAATTGCATGAGATTATCTGAGTTATTGGGATTTAGCTCATATGAGATTTCTGGCATGGTGATATTTATCATGTGATTGATTGGTGATATTTCTGGTGAGATAATCTTTGTTGTCGTGCTAATTTTACTAGACAATCTTTTGTTTGAATACACCATAAAGTCTTCTGTTTTTACTAAACAGCCTTCCCCAACACGTAACAGACCAGCACCTGATAACCTAACTGCCTGAACTTGATTTTCACACAGCAGTTTGACGTTACATTCATTGCAGCATATAAAATAATATTTGTTTTCAGATGTAAACTCCCTCCAGTCATTCTTGCACGAAGTAGTTTTAGTTTTACAAGTTCTTGTGCCTAGGATCGTCTCACAAAGGCTATGATCATCTTTCATGTGGTGAATAGGCCTTCTGATATGACACAGAATAGTCACAGGGTTTTGTAATACACATGACTGCAGATCCGTGTCCGTGACGGTCAAATACGAATCTTTTCTCATGCTGATGGCTGCCAATTCGGAGATAGTTTTGACCTTCATCATCATGTTATTCTTTGCAATACGTGGAACCGGGATAAGATTGAATACCTCGTAAAGATCTCTTTCAATCAGGGGTATTTTGATTTCTATAATTAGGTATTTGCCAGAGTACTTGGCTCTTGCATTTAGCAAGCTGTAAAGATCTTTAAGGTTAAAGTTGTCGACAGGAACTACCAAGTCTCCAGATATTTGTGCTGAAATTATGCTTAGCTCTGATCTGAGCTGCTTCGGAGATATCAAATGAAAATTTAATTTTCCACAATAAATGTCAGTTACTGTATCTAAAATTGAGTCCTGGATTCGTCGAAGGGTATACAGCAAGTTGTTGGCAGTGAAAGCCGAGGTTATGAAGTCTGTGATCATAGTTACATTTTGCACTTGCTGCGCGAGGTTTTTATACGAATCTTGGAGATAATTAAGCTTTTGATTTATTATGTTGTGATGTTTATTTATAGTGTTCTCCATCCTTTTCATGATATTAAATTCAGCTTCTACGACCGACGTTTGGTTTTTCCAGAGGTTGTATAGATGGTATTCATTATGCTTTAAAAGGTCAATATCCTTCACATATTTTTCTGCAAATCGTTGGTCCAACACTCCGAATAAACTATTTGCAACGTAGCCTACTCCGTCTAGCAAGCCGCGTCTTCGACGTTTCTTATTAGTCATAAATGAATCATTCGTCATGAGAATATTGTCGTAATGTTTTATTTCTTCGAACTCGTGCTCAAGCTACAGCTCGAGCAACACCTTGCGACGGCGTCATGTTACAACATGACGCCGTCGCAAGGTGTTTGTGTTCTAATCGTAGAGCATAAGGTTTCAAGATACTTGATATATTTTAATAAAGCCGCCGTTCCCTCTTGATAAGGTTTTGTGTCATAATAGACTATTAAATGCCAATCATCTCTAATTAGATGCATATTAGATATTTTGTCAAAGTAGACACTATTGTTTGTCAGCATGGTGAAGTTGTAGGATGCTTGAGCAGTGTTTAATAGTGACAGTAAAAATAGCGTCAAAGTTAAAACCATAGCTGAGAATGATATAGGACGTTTTTTCCTCGTAGTTGGTGATTTATTATCAACTTTTGGGGTATTTGGATCCTGATCATTTTTATTTGTTGGCAGTAAGGACAGTTTTAAAATTGGGCGTTTTAAGAGCCCGTTTTTTGTTTTAAGTGTGACGACCCTTACGTGTCCGTCGCTTCCAGGATGCAGCGTTACTACGCGACCTAGACTCCATTTTCCTGGTGGTAGGTTGTCGTCCTTTATAACAACGATGTCGTTAAGATTGAGATCTTTTTGACGCTGCCGCCATTTGGCTCTCATAGAAAGCTGCGTGAGATAATCAGTCTTCCACTTAGCCCATATATCTTGGTAGATTTTTTGCGTCAGGTGCCATCGTGCTCTGTTTCGAAAATCGAAGTTGGGGCCGCTTGCTAAAAAGTGAGCCGGGGTCAAAAATTCCAGATCTTCAGGATCTTCAGTCAGAGGGCACAGTGGTCTGGAGTTCAAACATGCCTCGAGTTGGGATAATAGGGTAGTATATTCCTCGTAGGTTAATTTTTGCTCTCCCACAACACGCTTGAGATGATGTTTGAGGCTCTTCACTGCAGCTTCCCAGAGTCCGCCAGCAGATGGCCATGATGGGGCGTTAAAGTGCCACTCAATATTCATTTCTGAGATTGTCGAGGTTACTTCTTGTTCAGACAAGATGTTGGAGATTTCGGCAAACTCTTGTTTTAAGATATTATTGGCTCCTATGAAGTTAGTTCCCTGGTCACTATAGATGTGCCCAGGAACTCCTCTTCTAGCCGACATTCGTCTTAGCGCGGCAAGAAATGCTGACGCTGTGAGATCTGAGACGATTTCTAAGTGTAAGGCTTTAGTTACCATACACACAAAAACTGCGACATATCCTTTACAGGTTTTAATGCCACGACCTTTGTTCGCCTTAATAAAGATGTGCCCTGTATAATCTATTCCAGTGTGATAAAAAGGTCGGTTAGGAATCAATCGTGCAGGAGGTAAGTCACCCATGATTTGATGTTGTGGTATGGGATTATTTCTTTTACATTTGACACACATTCTTAATCGTTTCTTTGTGACTCTGTTTCCTCCAAGAATCCAGTATTTCCGTCTTATAAATCCAGTAGTCATTTTTACTCCACCGTGAAATACAAGTTTGTGGGATTCATCTATGATAAGATCTGCTAGTTTCGACTGATTCGGTATTATGATGGGATGCTTCATTTCAGGATCAAGATTCGAATGTTTAAGTCTGCCCCCGACACGGAGTACTTGATTGGAGTCTAGTACGGGATTGAGATTAAGAATCTGACTTTTCTTATTTAGTGGGTCATTGTTTTTCAGCTGCGATATTTCTTCGTGGAAATATTCGTTTTGGACGTGCTTAATTAACATTTCTCTTGCTGTCTTTATATTTTGCAGAGTAAGGAAACCTGTGCGTTGTTTCTTGTAAATAACGATGTCGATAAATTTGTTGACGTAAGCTAATACTCGAGTAACTTTCCTTAAGGTGCTATATTTTGTTAATAGCTGATAAATTATCGAGTTTTCGGGATTAACAATAACCGTGTTTACTTTCTCCTTTTTTCTGAGTTCTTGACTAGTAATACATGTATCAATCGGCATCTTATGAGATTCTTTAGGGTTATATTGTGATAACCAGTCAGGCCCTTGCCACCACAGCGAGTGATTGGCCAATTGAGCAGCAGGTAAACTGCGGCTTGCGCAATCTGCGGGGTTTTCCTTGGATTTTATGTATCTCCAGTTTTCTTTAGGTATTATCTCTGTAATACTCCTCACTCGATTTGCAACAAAGGGTTTCCATTTCTCCGGTTCGCCACTTAACCAACCTAGTGCTGCCGTTGAGTCAATCCAACCATAAACATGCACCTTGTAGCTCATGAGTGCTAAGATGATTTTTCGCATAAGCTTTGACAACAAGAGAGCGCCGCAAAGTTCCAAGCGCGGGATGGATTGTGGTTTTTTCAGCGGTATTACTTTTGACTTCCCTGCAATAAGGGTTACGTGGGTTTCATTTTCTCTTTTTATTTTGCAATACACGACGCAAGCGTATGCTTTTGTGCTTGCGTCGCAAAAGCCGTGGAGTTCAATGGTATCTTCTTCCTGGGTTTGAATCCAACGTGGAATTTTAAATCGAGATATATGCGATAGATCGGCTTTAATAGTATTCCACTCTAACGCAATTTCTCTAGGGACAGGGTGGTCCCAACCCTGGTCTGATTTCCATGAACATGATCTTAAGCTTTATTGTGACTGGTGCTAGCCAGCCCAAAGGGTCGAATATTTTTGATATTTGAGATAGGAATTGTCTTTTGGTAAGGATGTCTTGCGAGGTAAATTCTATGGGGCGAAAGATAAATTGATCATTTTTTGGTTCCCACCGAAGACCTAAAGTTTTGGTTGACTCCGGTTGCTTAAAGTCAAAGTCTTCCTTTGGTAGTGCATCAGAACTATCTGATATTTCCGGTAAGTTTGATCGCCATTTTCTGAGATTAAACCCTCCCGATTTGAGAAGGCTGATCATTTCTGCTTTGAGCTGTTTAGCTGCACTCGCTGAATGCTCTCCATGCATGAGATCATCCATGTAAAACGAGTGTTCTAAGACGTCACAAGCGCAACTATGTGAATAGTTTGTCCTTTCATCGTTGGCCAGTTGCTTCAGGGTCATCATTGCCAAAAAAGGTGCGGCTTTTGTGCCATAGGTAACCGTCGCTAACTGGTATTCTTTTAAAGGTTGAGATTGGTGGCTACGCCAGATAATTTTCTGATATTTTTGATCATCGGGATGCAGCCAGATTTTGCGAAACATCTTTTCTATATCTGCTGTAAAAGCGTATCTAAATTGTCTCCATTTTAAGATAAGGCTCTGAAGATCTTGTTGTAAATTGGGTCCTCGGCACATAAGATCATTGAGGCTGTATCCACTCGAGGTTTTTGCCGAGGCATTAAAGACAACTCGCAATTTGGTAGTTGCTGACTCAGATCGTTGGACGCAATGGTGCGATAAGTAGCAGTCCGGATGTATGTGTGGCGCAACTGGTGTCATATGACCGAGCTCTAGGTATTCAGAAATAAACATTTTATAGTCACGTGCCACAGCTGGTTGTTTACTTAATTTCCGCTCTATTTGGAAAAATTGGGCAATCGATTTTGTTTTCGACTCCCCAATATTTTCCTCAAAGTTTTCTTTGAATGGCATTTTAACCACGTAGCTTCCATCTTCCCGTGTAGAGGTCGAAGATTGGTAAAAATCGATGCATTTTTAATCTTCTTCTGAAATCGCTGGAGGTTCATGTATGTCCTCTACTTCCCAAAATTGCTGAATCTCTTCGATATTATTTAGGATCACATTGCAATGGTACGTTTTGTAGTTGCCGCTTAAGATCCATCCCAACTGAGTTTGTTGGGCAATGGGCAACATACCTTCAGATCGACATATACCGTCCATAAGGATAGTGGAATAGATATCTGCTCCAAATAAGATTGGCCTACTTTTGTAAAATTCGGGGTCTGCTAGAGTTATTTGGTTAAGCGTAGGCCAGTATGGCTTGGGCAAAGTACAGCTGGGTAAGTTATTTATCAGTTTGTTCATTATATATACGTCCGTTTTAAAAGTAAAACCGCTAACTAACGACGAACATTTGATGGTAACCCTGCCCTTACAGTTGTTTTCCTTATTTCCTATTCCAGAGATATAACCGTTGCATTTCTGTCGCGGTAGTCTTAACAACTGAGCTGCGCTTTCTTTAATAATGGATGTCTGTGACCCTTGATCTAAAAGAACTCTCATTTTTTGGTAAGAACCGTCCGTTGCTAGCACATTAATGATTGCTGTGGCAAGCAATATTTCTGCGGGTTCTTTAAGAAGCGATGCAACTGTGTTACTTTCTTGCTGTTGAGATGGCGATTTCGTAACCGTGGCTGCATTTGACCCAGACCGATGTGACGTAAATGCTTCATGCAAAATGGTATTGTGTTCTTTGTTGCATTCCTTGCATCTTATTTCGGAAAAGCATTTTTTGCCTTCGTGATAATGTAAGCAATTAATACAAAGGTGTAAGTTAGCAATAGCATTTTTACGGTCATTAGGTTGTAATTCCAACAATTTTTGACATGCATGAATACGATGATCATTGCAGTTGCAAATAGGGCATTGCTTACGATTGTTAATTTTGCCTTTGGACTTTAACGATTTTGAAACTTGGTTTGTTGAGTAATTCGGTTTAGGATTGTTATAGTTTCGATTATAACTGGAACCTTTTGAAATTAATGGTTTGTTATTGTTGTAGGATTGAGATGAGGATGCTTTCTGCGTGGAATTTTCCAGCTTTTTACGTGAAGTTTCCAGCATCATAAATTTAGTTTCCAAAAAATTAAGGAAATCCTCTAAGACCGGCAACTCTCGCGGGGATTTTAAAGATTGTAGATAATCCTCATATGTATCCGAGTCCAGTTTTTGGGACAATATACATACGAGGAAAGGGTCCCAGGAAGTCACATTGACTCCCAGATTCTTGATAGCATTCACGCTCTCGTACGTAGTGTCGTGAATGCGTTTCATATGATTTGCTGACTGTTGCTGGTTTGCAGGGATATTCATGATATTGTTAAGATGAGAGGTAAAGATCAGTCGTTTATTATTATAACGATGATTAAGGATATTCCAGCACACAAGATAATTGTCAGAGCTTATTTGGAGATGTTGAATTTATTTTTCAGGCTCACCTTTGACCTTACTCTTTAAAAACTGCATCTTTTGCGCATTCGACAAAGAGGGGTTATTATGCACTGCTTCGGTAAAAAGATCTTTGAACGAAATCCACTTATTGTAGTTTCCCTCAAAGGTAGTAATTTCCATTTTAGGAGTAGATTTTTCAATATGCGCGACGGACCACATTTTCTTGTTGATGTCTTTCTTGATTTTGTTATAATGTTTCTCGTAATGGGAAAATTGTTCTTCGTACTCGGGGTTTGATCCGCCACACTCGTTATCCAGCTCCCAATGAAGCGAGTCAATAGCTGCCCAACGAGATTGTAGCGTCTTCAGGAGGTCTTCGAACTCCCATTTTTCCGTGACGAGATCAAGGTCGATATTTAATGAGGTTCTCATGAAAGCCTTAAAGTTGGTAGCTTGCTTTTTGAATAGTACTGTGGCTTTACTCTCTTCAAGAGCAGGATCAGGGTTTTTAGAAGCAGCGGGGGCTGCGAGGTCTGAGGTTTGAGATGCCGCAGTAGGTTTGAACGTAGGAGGTTTTAACTCAGGGGTTTGCGGTCTGTTTGCGAGAGGGTTATAGTTCTGAATAGTAGTTTTGATGTTCTTATATTTTTCAGTCATTTGATCGTATTGATTAGTACTGAAATATGTATGAGATTTATCACCAAAAGATAGCAAAGTCATGTGGTTATTATGGAACTCCGTAAAATATTGTTCCAAGGTAGACAATCGACGACGTAGGTAGTCCGAGGTCTTGCGCTCTGCACCATCCTTCTTGAAATTGGTGAAGAGCCCGTTTATGGCTTCGATCAGTTGATGTTGGGTTGATAAAATGTCTTCCATGTTCGACATTATAAGGATAAAAAGGAGACCTTACTTGTTCTGAAGGCTTCTTTGAAGATCAATGTTCTTGCGATGGCTGCAAGAACAAACCTGGAGTAGCAGCGAGATGAGGTGACACGATGCTTTCGTAAAACCAGGTTCAATCAGGATCAGTAGGATGATGTTGGAAGGAAAATCCACTTAGTTCTGTTTCCAAGCGAGACACTCACACAGTACAGTTAGTAGGCACACGCGTAATGGTCCCGCTAGGGCTCGAAGGACCAATGTTCGGGGTTGGGGTGAGATTGAGATAAACTAAGATTAAAGATTAAAAAGATGATATATTTCAGTAATAAAGGTTAACTAATCAAACTAATGAGGTGAATAGGATGAGATTGAGTCGCGCCCGATATGCTGTCCGAAAGCGTACTGACTATTTTACTTAGGTAATACATAAAATATTTAAGGCATATAGCGCGGTGTCGCGATTACGCTGACATGTTCATTTGTTCGGTGATTGACCCGAACAGAGCCCGACCCACGGATCGCATCTAGGACCGCTTGCTCAGTCAGCAGTAGCACTCGGAACCACTAGATCAACGAGGCAACAATACGTCATAAGTAAATGTGTAATAAACAAAGTTAGTTTGTGATTATCTCATTGACTATTATTGCAAATAGTTTATACATAAATAACAGAAGAACCAATTACATAAATCATTGTTAAATATTAGAAATAGCAATATTTTTTTAGATATTAAAACTGTTCGTAGTTATTTAAGATGATTGTTAAGACGATTTTACTTAACTTTTAGTGTTTCGTATAAGTTATTATTTAACGATTGTGTAAGAAATATTAAATTTGTCAAACTAGTAAAACTTATAATTTTTTTAAGGATTTGGCATAACGGACCGTTTTTTCTAGCACTCAAAGTGATTTCATGGTGACTAGCCATTTACACCAAATATTTGTAATGAATATAATGTGCGGGAGATTTCAGCTCCCGAACATACGAAATCACAGTCTTGTTTTTCTGAAGTAGTGCAATTTTTTATCCGTCCGTTGAGAGTCATAAATTTCAATGTGTAACATCACTACGGAGAGGACACATCCCTCCTCTCCGTAGTGATGTTACACATTGAAATGAGTACTAAAGAGGGCGATGTGATAGTCGCCACAAATGCACTAGTATGCGCAGACACACTCTATTCCTTTACACTCATAATCCCCTGAGTCGGCAGTCCGACACGCACAGGAAGAGATCAGGCGAAGGACTGACGGCTTTAAGAGCTTTCGGAAGCAAGGAGGTATATCACCACTGACTTCCTAACCTAACTCCAAGCTGCAACTGAAAATTTACATAACATACAAAACATTCCGCCTGTGATCACCGAAGGTTTAGTGAGAGGTGTATCTAATTATACATCCACATTTCGTCAGTTAGTTTAAGTCTCATGTAAAATGGTTGAGTGTATTGCCATCAGCCGGGCACAAACCTTGACTCCGTGTCAGCTACTGAGAAATATCTGATTGAAAAACCCAATAACATTTTGCTTAGCCGTCGGTTGTCATTTGTAAATCTTTGATAGTCGTTACAGTTCAGTCATGTCACAAACATAATCAAAATCAAGTCTTTCTGTTGAAAGAACCGTGATCACGGATTTAAACTGAAGTTATTGTGCAATAAGTGGTAAATATCCCGTTTTAAGTATTACCACCCAAGTAGCCAAACTAGTTGCTTAAGAGCTTTAGAGCTAATCCGATTATTCTCAAGCACCAGAGCCTGTACTGCAGACCTAATGTAGCCGCTTTGCAGCCAAAGGGGCACAACTTTTTGCAACTTACGGTTCCGTTAAAACTTCAAAATAGTGGCATACAAGCGCTACAGCAGCTGCAACTAATAATTAACACCAAACTAAAGCTCTTGTGGCGCTTATTGAATGAATGACAGGTTTAACTGAAGGAATAAAAGATCACTGATCATTCACCTCATCATCATCATCATCATCATCAGCCTACAATGTTCCCACTGCTGGGACACGGCCTCTTCTCAATGAGAGGAGGCCGTGCTATAACCACTATCTAAAACGCGCTATCTACCACGCGGGCCCAGTGCGGATTGGTAGAGGTCGCGTCTTCGATTTTTTATTCTATGCCATGCATGTTTCCTCACGATGTTTTCCTTCACCGTTTTGAGAGCAGTGGTGATGAAATAAATTACACAAAGTAATGCGCCTGTCTGGGTTTGAACCCACGACTTACTGTTCGTAAGTCGGGGCCGCTACCACTGGGCCACCGCTGCTCCCCGCCGCTAAAATACATCTGTTGTTCCTCAGCCAGGCATTACTGAATGCAAATATAAATAACTTGCTTCTGCCCGCGACTTCGTTCGCGTGGATTTCCCGCTTGCAACATTTCTTATTACTGCTCCGCTTCTATTGGTCATAGTGTGATAGTATATAGCCTATAGCTTTCCTCAATAAATGGACTATCCAACGCAAAAATATTTTTCAATTCGAGCTGGTAGTTTCTGAGATTAGCGCGTTCAACCAAACAAACAAACAAACAAACTCTTCTGCTTTATGATATTATATAAGTACAGATAAGTGAAGGTATAGTATTTTTGAGCTACATTTTGTATTCGCAAGTGGCTGAAAACGCAGATAAGTTCATCGTGCATATTATTGATATGTTATTGGAGTATTTTTAACGCGCCGCAATAATTACCTCAGAATATCGTAAAATATGTAAAATGTTATTATTTAAATAATATCATATCACAAACCTACACGATGTTGAAATCACATAATTGACTACATTTGTATTGAGTAAGTTGCTGGTTCTATATTTAGTTATATTTTACTACAAATTGTGGTAAAAACCTATAAATAGTAAAGTAATGATAAATAATTGTCTTGTAAACATGGTGTCTATGAGAAGCTGCTTAAACTTGCAATTTCAACCTTAATACTTCCTCTCTGCGCTAAACTAGTTTCACTCTTCTGAAGGTCCAAGTAATACCTGTGCCATTACTTTTATTTCGTACTTACTGCAGGTATCGAACCACACGAATGGTTATTTATTTAGAGATCCGTAGAACTCGTTGAAAACCCTAAAATAGGTACGATGATCGATGATAATCGTTTGTTTGGCTGCTTCTATATTTTTCGCTTTTTCAATTGTTTAACACTAACCATGTCTTACCACGTTTTCAGAATGCCTTTCACAATCATTCGAACTTATAAAGAGCAACAAAATCAACAAGAATTTTGCGTCTGTCCATCTACGTGGGAAAACACTGGCCGAACAAAAAAACTAAAAAATAATTTTACTTAATTTTATAATTTTTAACCAAGCTAAAACTTACTTTTCCTTTGTAACTGGTCCATTATCACTAATTGGAAAAAAATCTATGGGACCCTTGCTTGTGTTTGTCGACTTTTCCAACAAAAACAGCAGAATGTATTCAAATAAAAAGCAATGACCATTACGCTCCTGCTTCTATTGTGAAGCCTTAATGGCACTATCAGTAATACAGTCGATCAAATTGCTACTTAAATTTGCATAAAAGTACACATAATTTCTGCTATGCAACTTTCAGTGGCAAAGCAGTGATAAATATATCTTTTATACAGTTCCGTTAAATAGTCTGCAAATATAGTCTTTCTGCAGTTCTGAAGCTTACAGCACCAGCACAAGCGGCTTTTTACAAGCTTTAAGCTTTAATATACATGTTTTAATTCTCTTTTAAATCTATAGACAGCGAATGGGTCCACCCTTTATAGCAGAACTTTTTATGCCATATTATTACTTTGCATAACAGCGGATAGCATAAACTTCATTTCGCAGAAAATCGTTTGGCAGACACGCATTTATCGTACATTCAAACTCATAATTTTGTAAGTCAGAATCATCTAAAGGCATAAATTTCATATGCATAAAAATTAAAAGTCGAACCATCTTGTCGCAGATAGTTGGAGGTCAGTATCATCGTTTTGCATAAATTTCATATGCATAAACATTAAACGTTGAACCATCCTATCGCAGAAAGTTTAGGGTTAGAATCATCTATTGGCATAAATTTCATATCAATAGTCATTGAATGGCAGAACTATCACATCTCAGGAAGTTTATAGTTTGAATCATCTTTTCGCATACACTTCTTATGCATAATTATGGAAAGACTATTTTCAATAGGTACAGAAAATTCATGGCCTGCAGGTGAAAATCATAATATTTTGGGTTTAACGGCTAAATAAACATAATTTATTTCTTTCTTTTATTAAAACAGTAGATTGAGATCATGTGGTTTTTATTTTCCTGTAAGAAGCAGGCAGACATGCAAACAAACATACACCATGCATGCAGCAAGCATGCAGCAAACATGCAAACCTGCATACACCATGCATGCAGTAAGCATACAGCAAGCATGCAGCAAGCCTGCAGCAAGCATGCATCAAACGTGCAGCAAGCATGCAGCAAACATGCATATCCGCATATACCATGCATGCAATGAGCATGCAATGAGCATGCAGTAAGCATGCAGTAAGCATGCAGCAAGCATGCAGCAAGCATGCAGTAAACATGCAGTAAACATGCAGCAAGCATGCAGCAAACGAGAATGCAACATGCAGCAGGCATGGTTTCTGTCACGGCTCCGGCGCTGCGGGGCCCCGGCGGTCCCACGCGAGCTTTTCGTCGCAGATGTGTTTCAACGCTCACCACCGCAGCTTCGGCTTGCTGGCCGGCTAGGCCGGCCAGCCTCAGCCGCGGCGGCGAGTGTTAAAACCACCTGCTCCTCAGCTCGCGGCCCGCCTCGCCCCTCCGCGCCTACGCGATTTTAAATTACACTCTAGGGGTAGGGCAAACAAGACTACGTGGAGTCGGTTTTGGAGCGATTCGTTTCTGTCACTAACTTTTCTAGCACAACATAAATTGACTTTTTAAGATAATATTTTAATTTTAAATTAAGGTTAAAATGCTATTTTGTGGCATTAAAAAATGGCAATACTGCCAAATAAAATTATTCCAAATGAAATTCTGCAATCTTCATAGTATGCCAAGTGAAATTATATCAAATAATCGTCGTTCTAAATAAACATTATTCTAAACGAAATTATGCGAAATTTGAACAATGCCAAAGGTAATTATGCCAAATAAAAAACTGCCATCTAAAAGTATGCCATTCGAAATTCGGTCATACACACATTCACCCAAACAATAAGTATATTTAAAAAAAAATATGCCTTTAATATATTCGTTTAAAGAAAATTATGCCAAGTGTGTTATGCTAAATGAATTTCGGAGCAACAAGATTCTGCCAGATAGATGGAACCCATCGGAAACAGCCGGCACGTTGCCGGCCGCTGCCGCTGTCCCTCCGCGGCGCGCCTCGCTGCTGCGGCGCTGCGCGGCCGCGGCCTCTGCCCGCGAGCGAGCGCTGGCCGCCCTGCGCTGTGCTTCGGCCCGCGCCATACCCGCCTCCGTGCACGGCGTGCACTTTCTCCTCTGAGCTAGCGTTGCTGACGGCCCCTGCCGTCTCTTGTGAGTCTCGTACGGCGGCTTCTAATGATAACGCTAACTCCACTGCTCGATCGAACGTCAACTCCGTCTCTGTCAATAACCTCTGTTTGATTTTGTCACTTCTTAACCCGAATACGAACTGATCTCGTAAATTCTCCTTGAGTATTTCTGTAGTAGTAAAGGCGCAAGTCTTGCTGTTTTTTTTTAATTGTGCTAAATACTCTGTTACCGATTGTGACTCGGTCTGTTTGTATGATCTGAAAATCATTCGTTCGGCTATGACCGACCGCTTCGGCGCTAAATGAACTTCCACTAACCTGACCAGCGCGTCAAAATCGGTATTTTCGGGCTTCTCCGGGAAACACAAATCAATCATGAGATCTAACGGTTCAGTGCCCACCACTGCCACTAGGTATTTCGAATACTCCGTCGGTTTGATGCCATGTATTGCGAACCATGCTCGCAATCTGCTGACGTACGTAGGCCACCGATCGACATTTAATTTGAATTCCTGTAGTTGATTGATATTCATTATCGCTTCACTTGCTTCACCCTCCTGACTTTCGTTTTTAATCGGCATAAATGCACTGGGGTTCTTTACTCGTCGCCAAATGTTTTATATGAGAACACACGATGTGAATGAAACCACCATAGAAACGAGACTGACTTTTATTGAGTACCCACAATGAAGTAAAGATGAAGTTCCTGAGCAAACTAACTAACTACCTTATTATCTAAATACATAACATTTACATTTACTTTTTGCTGCCTGTTTGATAGATAAGAAAGAACCAGATCAGCAGCTTGACCACGAATTCCGTAGTGGTGTAATTTACACATCAGTGTGTTGTGGTCTACGCAGTCAAACGCTTTAGAGAGATCACAGAAAATGCCAATGGCATCTTGGGACTTCTCCCAGGATTCCAAACTGTGAGTGATAAGTTTAACTCCCGCGTCCGTTGTCGACCTGCCCTTCGTGAATTCAAACTGCTGACTGTGCAAGAATCCCTTTTCAGTTAAAGTGAGAAAACATCTGGTCCACCATGATTTTTCATATTTTTTACTCAACGCTGGAAGCACAGATATAGGTCTATAATTAGAGGGATCACTCTGACAACCAGATTTGAAAATTGGTACTACTTTACTATGTTTCATTAGATCAGGAAATTTACTGCTATCCAAACATTGATTGAATATGCCTGTTAGGATAGGAGCGATTGATTCAATAATATCTCCAAGAACCTTGACGGATATGCCCCATAAGTCTTCAGTATTCTTTATGTTGAGACTTTTGAACGCGTTTATAATAGTAGCTATACATATTGGTTTAAATTTAAAGTTTGGTATATCCGCAGTAAAATTTTCTTTAAGAAAATCTTCAGCTAATGTAGATGAAGAAGGGAGAGATTTTGTAACTTCTAGCGGAATATTAGTGAAAAACTTTCTTGTGTCTCAGCCACTTCTAGCTTGTCAGAAATGGTCTGATTATCTATTGTCAATGACAATTCGGTCTGATCACGAATTAATGTCCAAAGTAGAATCTGTCAAATGTAGAATCTGTCGATTATAGAATCGGTCAAACGTAGGATCTGTCAAATGTAGAACATGATGTCAAAAGTAGAATCTGTCAAATGTACTAAACGATATTTTTCAGTCATGAGTTTATTGTGAATTCTATCTTCGACTAATGATCTTTTATTTAATTTTTTACATAAAATTCATACCAGAGTTGACGATTAGTCTTAACAATGATTATAAAAATATTTACAGCAAACGTATTAAAGTGAGTAAGTAATATTTCTAGATTCTTAACCAATCACCGAAGAAAAACCTTGTAAAATAAGTAGATAACAGTAAAATATCACTAAATATATGAGTATTAAAGTGGCTATGTACAACCGAAGACAGTTTCTTGTAGTCGTACGGTCGCCTGTATTTGAAATACAACTAGTTTGGGGACGGCTTTCAGTCTAACCAGATGCAGCTAAATACCAGTATTTTACATGGAGCCACTGCCTATCTGACCTCCACAACCCAGTTCGTACTGAGTAATATGATACCCATTGGTAATACTAACTTACTACACTTATTGCGAGTGGTTCGTGATCATGGTTCTTTCAACAGAAAACCTTTTTTTTTTTTTTTAGCCTGGGTAATCATCAAATTCCACTCTGGGCGGAGCGGAAGGGAGTGTCAGACTCTTACTGACTAAAACCCATCCATGTTCCATCCTCGCCCTTTATGTTCCGGGGCCGCGGTATCTCTTTCGAACAGGCACGCAACCCCGGCAGGCTTCGGCCCTTGCGGGCCCCTCTCCTTATGCTGACATCTCTTTGAGGCGCGCGTGGAACACAAACGCGCCGTCGACACGGCCTGTCATCGTCGTTAGACGGACGGACGGCTAGCGAGCCCGTAGCCAACCGTCCACAGGCCCGCATCTACGGTGGCCGGTAGCCACCATGTGGCCCCCGACGCCCGGTGCGTCTCCCGCGGCGGCCGGGAAGAGAGGATCTCTCCCTCTCTCGTTCCGCCACCTCCTTCGCCAGCATGACTGCTTCGCAGAAGGAGGTGACGGCTTCCCATCCCGTCTCGTTGACCCGCCTGACCGTGGCAGAGATGCATTCTATACACCCGGGTCGCCGACGACCTCCGCTAATATCTCGACAAAACGTTTGTTTCGCGAAATGTCACCTTCGTACATCTCGCCCGAAGATAGGTCAAAACGGCTTCACACATCCAACTCAATTGAGAAGCCCTCGCCTATTTTAAACGTCAGTACTGCGAGCAGCGACCACTATTGCGATTTAGTGTCACAGGCGTCTGTATTTTTATCCAAAATTAACGACCTTGTTAATGATCAAGGGTCCCGCATTAATGTCGCAAATAAATCCGCTATCATGGACATGACTCAGCGCGTAACGGCCATCGTTTCTTTGTTAGCTATAAAATCATCCTCCAACGAAACAAAATTAGCCAATACGGAACGCGAATTAGATAAAATTAAATTCAATTCCAATACTGTTAATAATCATAATAATGTCAATACTTGTGATTGTAACAAATCTTCGTATGCGGATTCGTTGAAACTTCGTCTACCTAAAGTTGTGCCAGCGGTGGAGTCGCGTGCCCCTCTCCCGTGCGTCGTCGCCTACCCTACTGCTGAGCGGTCAGCCGATTACTCGTCATCGTCCGCGACTAAACAAGCGCTTATGAAAGCGATTAAGCCTAGTGACGACGGATTTCAAATTGTAGGCGTTAAGAAAACCGCGAAATCTGGCGTTGTACTACGTGTCGCTAATGACAACCAAATAAAAAAATTGCAATCTGTCGAAGCTATTAGGTCCGCCGGTCTAAGACTTGAAAAACCGAAAGGCCGAAGGCCCCGTATATTAGTTAAGGACGTCCCATCCTCAATGGAAGACAATGTTTTTCTACACGCGTTATACCGTCAAAACATTAAAGATGAGTTGCCAATAAATGAGGATGATTTTATTAAGTCAACTAAAATTATTCGTCGGCGTTCCTTAGATAACGGTCGCAAGTGGATAGGTGTTGAAATCGAGTCCTCAGTACGTAAACATCTGGTGTCCACCAAAGAAAAATTATTTATTGATTGGGCGACTTGCCGTTTCATCGATGATGTCGAGGTAGTTCGTTGTCTACATTGTCAACAGTTCGGTCACGTTAGGAAACATTGCGTTAATAAATCACCTACCTGTGCTAACTGCTCCGAAGCGCATGAAACAAATAACTGCCCGCACAAGGATAACTTAAATTATATACCGACTTGCGTGGCGTGTAAACGTTTTAAAAAACCGTTTGACCATCGTTGTGGGTCTCCAGAGTGTACCACATACAAACTTAAGCTCGAACAGTTAATCCTCAACACTAACTACTAAAATAATGGATAGTTTAAATATAGGACAATTAAATCTCCACAACGATAGGGTGGCGACCTCTGAATTAGACAAATTAATTATCGATTATAACTTAGACATTGTACTTGTTCAAGAACAATACCAGAATGCACACTTACGTCACAAAGTAGTTCAGCTGGACAGCAAAGCACGAGCCGGAATTTACGTGAACCGTTCTTCTAACTTTACAGTAACATCTTTGCGTAACCTCATGACGCCCCACTGTGCCGTTGCGGAAGTCTCATCAGCTTCTTTCAAAGTTTACGTTGTGAGCTGTTACTTTCAATACTCAGATCCTGTTGCTCCTCATATACATAACCTCCGTCACGTCTTGCAGTCACTCGCGGGCTGTAAAGTTATCGTTGGCGCTGATGTTAACGCGTCATCGTCTCTGTGGTATGGCAAGGTTAGGTCAACGGATTCCGACCGACGTTGTGCTGTTGAAGATTTTATTGCTGAAATGAACCTATCGATTCATAATACCCCTGATGCACCACCTACTTTTTGCAGCCTAATGGGCGAATCTTGTATTGACGTCACACTTTCTAGTGCAGACGTTCGCTTGGATAGGTGGCGTGTCTTACCAGATGCGTCTTGTAGTGATCATCGCCTGATCGTGTACGAATTTGTTCCGGTGTCTACTCAAGGTCCGACTCATATCACTGGTAATTTTAGATATAAAAGTAAAGGCGCGAACTGGGAATTCTTTGGCTCGCTGTTTGCAAGTCACGCCAAAGACTTCACTCGTGATGGGTTGTCAGCTGAAGAAAGTGCTGAAATTATGACAGACACCTTCACTTACTGTGCTGACATCGCTATTGGTTGCGCATCTATGACCAACCTCCGTAGATGTGATTGGTGGTGTGACTACTTAATTGAACAACGTAAAAGCTATCGCCGAGCGCGTAGACATTTAAACAAGCTTAAAAAACAAAAAGTCACCGGAGACCCATATACCATTGCTTTAAATGCGTTTAGAGTTGCCAGGTCCCGCTACAGAGCATCGACTGAAAAATCTAAGGGTAATTTACTGCGAAAAATTGTAGAAAAATTAGATAAAGAAGGACCGTGGTCTCCTTTGTATCACGAGTTCAAAGCTAATCGATCGGTCGACCTAGCGTTTATCCAAAACATTAAAGTAAATAATAAACACACCACCGGTATTGAGGAAACGACCGAAGTTCTATTAAATACTCTGATACCTGATGATTCGCCGGTTAATGACAATGACTACCATCAACAGATCAGAGCGTGGGCTGCTGTGCCACCTGAATCACCAGCGTCAGACCTTCCATCCATTGACGAATTCATTAATGTTGTCAGGAAACTGCCTCTTAAAAAATCAGCAGGTGAAGATAAAATATCTAATCGGATGATAATAGAAGCGTGTTAAACAGCGGGCGACGCCATTCTATCTGTTTTCAACCGATGTATTGCGGAAGGCGTTTTTCCTCGCGTATGGCGACGTGGCTTTATACGAATAATTCCAAAAAGTGGTGATAAGCCACCGGACGACCCTAAGTCGTACAGGCCCTTAACCCTACTACCAAATTTGGGAAAACTCCTGGAGCGCCTTATCGTTCCGCGTTTGCTACCGGACGGACCAAAGTTTCATAATAACCAATTCGGATTCACCGTGGGTAAATCTACTGTTGACGCGGCACTTTCTGTTAGAAAAATTGTTAATAACTCTGAACACAAGTACGTGGTTGGAATCTATTTAGATATTTCCGGGGCTTTTGATAACGCTTGGTGGCCGATGCTACTACTTAAAATGAAAAATCGTGGCTGCTACAAAAACATATATAATCTTGTTCATTCATTCTTTTTAAATGGTACCGCGCAACTAAAACTCGGACATCATTCTATGTCAAAGTCCCTTACCATGGGATGTCCACAGGGCTCGGTAATCTCTCCGTATGTATGGAATATAGGTTTTGATGATTTCCTCGCGATCCCACTTCCACCGGGCTGTTCATTAACCGGTTACGCGGACGACGGCCTGCTGCTCATTCAGTCAAATACTCGGGCTGGACTCGAGAATTTAGCTGACACTTGCCTACGATTAATATCTCAGTGGGGCGATCGAAACCGTCTGACCTTTGCACCGCATAAAACATTTCAACTAATTTTAAAAGGTGATCTTAAATCGTGGCCGAGCATTAAATTTAATAACGTTCCCGTGAAAACAAAGCAGTCCGTATGCTACCTTGGACTGGTCTTAGAGAGGAATTTTTCATTCGTAGATCACATAAAAAATGTCGGTGAAAAAGCTAAAAAGAACTTTTATGCCTTAACGAGGATATCCAAATCTACGTGGGGATTGTCATTTTTAACTTTAAAGACCATCTACGTGGCTACTTATTTGGGTTGTATGTGCTACGGGGCACCTGTTTGGGCCGATAGGGCCACCATAGGAGCGGTGCGACGTAAATTGCTTCAAAGCCAGCGTTTGGCGTTGATATTCTTATGCAAAGCGTACAGGACGGTTAGTACCGAAGCTCTTCCGGTGCTTGCGGGTGTACTTCCAGTCGATCTCGAGGTGCAGCGGCGGGCTGCAATGTACTATAACGCGCGTGAGACCACGGACGCAGACTTTTTAACCGTACGTGATCGTGCTAGGATTTCTAGATTATTCAAACCACAGACCGACGTCTGGGAGGAACTTTTATCTGAATGGCAATGTAGGTGGGACAATTCCATCAAGGGCAGGCACCTCCACCAGTTCTTTCCATCCGTTCGTGAGCGGCTGGACAGGACATGGCTGGAGGTTGATCACTGTGTTGCCCAATTTCTCACGGGCCATGGCAACTTTAAGAGTAAATTATTTTCCTTCAAGCTTGTTGACTCGCCTTTTTGTCAATGTTCAACATCTGACTGCGAATATGAACAATCTGCTCATCACATTTTGTGGGAGTGTAGTCTTTGGCAAAATGAACGCAATATTATGTTGGATAGTGTACAGGTTACATCCGGAGTTATTTACTATACGGACCTTGTGGAAACTAGAGCAAATTTCCGTGCGTTCAAGCGTTTTTGCCATACCTATTATTGGAATCAAATATAACAGCTCTCAACTAGGACCCATTAACGTTAATATTTATCCGTGGTGCTTGGCAACTGGGCCTATCCCAGTTGTAAACGTCCCTTTGTGCCTATTGGCCTTGTTTCGTTCTGTCTCCTGCTGATATGGAGTGAAGTGGAAATTACAGTTCTTTCCTACTCCTCCGCTATACTTTCTGATTAATTTCGTTGCGGGATCCAAGACAGTTAAATTCATTCTCTGGGACTTCGTCGAGCTTCATTGTCTCGGCGCTTTTCTGGTGGTCGCCACTGTTGATTCTGGCTTTCAGGAGTTACAGTGGTTTGGGCGTGTGTGGCGGGCTTGTCCCAAAAAAAAAAAAAAATGACAACCGACGACTAAGCAAAATTTATTGGGTTTTTCAATCTGATATTTCTCAGTTGCAGACACGGAGTAAAGATTTGTGTCAGGTTAATGGGAATAGATTGACCCCTTTAACTTTTAAGGAACTAAAACATAACTGGCGAGATATGAGTAGCCTGCAAAACTTAGTAACACACTTTTAAAATTTCAAGAACTTTTAAGTACACAAGATTTATACTTACAAAACATAAAGGACTCAAAAAAGAGTTTAATTTTGCAAATAAAAACTTCATAGTCCGTAACCTTCTTTTCAGAAATGGCTGAAAAAAACATTAAAATCTAAAATAATCCTTTTCGAATTACAATTTACCATTCATTTTTTGTTTCTATTTTTGTTTTAATTTTTTTTTTCTTGATCGATGAGATGTGTCACAAAAGTTCAAATAGACAACAGCACATACATTCATTTATCATGCCTCTTTCTTTTGATTCGAACCTGCAACCAGTAACAAGTAGTTTGGCACCGTCCTAACTGTGTGTTGTTCCTCATTAAAAGCTAATTGATCGCTCATTAGTTCAAATATGTGATAGTAACACCCGTCGGGAAGCTAATGAACAAAAATAATGAATTTAGGTATTATTATAAGCAACATCTACGATTAGCAAGTGGTAGTGCGCCAAGCGTTAAAACAAATCAATTTTTTAAATATAATTTATCAAAAGTGACTTGATTCAAATTGTGCAAGTGACATTCGCCATGACTGACAACGACACCAGCACTCAAAACTTTACAGTGTATGAAGAAATAAAAACTATTATTTTTATTTTGTACAATATACATCACTTCATGCTTGTGCTGGCCACAATTGCGTTAGTTTATGGTTTAACTTCTTGGTGCGTCCTCCAAAAGTTTCGCAACTACCGAAACTACGTGTTTCTCAATTCCATTTTTGGAAACTTCCTATTCTATTCAGATATGTTATTAGAATATTACATATCTGATCTCATCAAATACGATGAAGTGAACATATGGATGCAATTAATGCAATTTAAAACAATATACTTAGCGACAGTGAGAGCCCACTGGTTGGTTGTCATAAGTCATTTATTTTACGTCGACCTTGTCAAAGTTTTCCCTGGGGGTATACGTAGGAGGTATCTTAAAACCAATATCTTTGTTTGGGTTGTGTCTTTCATATCTACTCTATTTTGTTACGTCATGTGGCTTAAAATTAATGATGTACAAATGCCAGAAACAGTAGTGTTATTAATATTTCATTCATCTGCAGTTATACCATTGATAGCAAACTGTTTCCTGTACATTGTAATTGTTTATTCAATTTGTCGTGATTTCAACACAGGCGACCGTACAACTACTAGTAACTGTCGTCGGGTGTACATAGCCACGTTAATATTTATATTTAGTGATATTTTGATGTTAAAAGTTTATATTGTAGCATTGTGGGATCCTCCTTTTGATATTAGGAAAAAAATTATGATTCTAGATTTCTTTCTTAATAACTTTCCTTCATTCGCTGTTGACGTTTTTATCATCATTGTTAAGAGTAATCGAAAACTTTGGTATGACTTTTATGTTGACAAATTGAATAAAAGATCTTCAGCAAGAGATAGAAGTCACAATATAATTATGACTGAAAAATATATTCGCATACCAGATCATCAGACGTTTGCTTGAATTTATGTGTAAGCAATTTTGTAGCGGCATAGTACAAAAACAACATCAGTGAAATAGTAGGTACAAAAAGTACTACAGCGCCGTCTATGACACAAATGAAGAACCAACATCAAAATCCTAGATGGCGATATTAATGGTCTTCGCGAAATAAGACCCTATGGAAAACCCAAGAAGTCTGGTCTGGTCAACACTGGTCTGGTCACTGAATCCTCCTTTTTGAATGGATTATTGATGAAATATACACCCTGCCCATCATATTCCAATACTGGAGACCTCAATACTGAACGTCAGCCGCAACCGTCGAGCAACGTGATGTCATCATCATCACCAAATCTGTTAAATGATTATCTCTAACCAGCACCATGCAGAGGAAGCGCATTCCCGGTCGGTACCCTCAGCTTCATCAACAGCCCTTGGCGCAGCATACTGCAGTTTTGGTCGGTTGAGAGCCTCCAATCCTCTCCCAGTCGACGCCAGCAGTCAGCCACATCACCGTGCTGTACCACGTCTGAAGCACTGGAGCAGACGCAGCGCCGGACTACATGCTACCACCGTGGCTCCTTTTGAGAACTTCGCAGTGGAAAAACCCAATAACACTGTGCTCGACCCAGCAATTGAAGCTAGGACAGCTTGCTCAGCCAGCAGTAGCGCTTGCAAGCATTATAACAACGAGGCTAATACGTCATGATTATGTTAAGTTTATGATTTATGTTTTCATTGTCATTAGTTTTCTAAAGTGAATATGTAATAAACAATGTTTGTTAGTGAATATCTCTGTTACGATTATTGCAAATAGTTTAAATATAATTAATTGAACAACCGATCACATAAATCAGTGTTAATAGAAATAGCAATTAAAGATTTAGTTATTTAAGATGATTGTTGAGACCTTTTTCCTTAAGTTTTATGTGTTTTGAATAGGTTATAAAATAACGATTATGTAAGAAATATTAAACTTATCCAACTAATACAACTTCTTTTTTTTAAGAATCTGGCTCGAAGGACACTTTGTTCAGTTCAAGTTTTTATTAGTTTTTTGGGCAATTTCTACGGTGATAACAATTTAATCCGAATACATACATATAAATAACTTCTTTTTATTAAGAATCCGGTTCGTAGGACATTTTGTTCAGTTCAAGTTTTTATTAGTTTTTTGGGCAATTTCTACGGTGATGACAATTTAATCCGAATATATACATAATTATAATTAATTTTATGCACTAGTGTAGACACACTCTATTCGTTTGCGCTCATAATCCCCTGAGTCGGCAGTCCGACACGCACAGAAAGAGATCAGACAAAGGACTGACGGCTTTAAGAGCTTTCGGAAGCAAGGAGGTATATCAACACTGACTTCCTAACCTAACTTCAAGCTGCGACTGAGAAATTGCATCACATACTATAAAACATTCCGCCTGTAATGCTTAAAGGGCTAGGCAGAGATGTACCTAATAGTACACCCATATTTCGACAGTTATGTTTAAGTGTACACTCAGGTGTCAAAATACATATATATATATATATATATATATATATTGTGTACTAGTTTTATGTTTAGTTTTATTTTTGTAATTATATGTAGTTTTAGATGTAGTATGTTAATTTGAATAATTTAATTAGATGATGTTTAAATATCTTTATATTACAATAAATATTCAGTGTTTAAGTGTTGAAGAAATGTTATCACAGCATAGAAGAGTTTCTCAAAGATACTAGTGGTTTAAACTTATAATGATGTGACTATATTTTAGTGACTTTAAATAATATATTCAGCATTCTATCATCACATTACATCTTAACGAATTTGTTGTCTTACATTTCTTTGAATTTATATTAATATTGATGCTGGTACCCGCGCCTTCGTTCCTGTGAAAATTTTGATACGTATAGGAGACTGCCTCGTTGATCGAGTGGTCGCAAGCGCAACTAACATGAAGTCCTGGGATCGATTCCCAGTTTAAGCAACGTTGAAAAAAAGTGTATATTTCAATTACATAATGTTATAACAGTGATAATTTGAAGTCCACCTTTTCAGCAAGGAGATGCTTGTGTTAGGTGACTCCGCTCTTTCGCTAAATATTAAAGGCATGATGTTATGTTATGTTTGAGAACTGACTGTCTGATCAAAATGTGTTAATAATAAAAATAAGCATGACTACAAAAGGTGTCTTTTTGGATGCTGCAATTCTGGGCGGCAGAGGACCGAAACCAAATTAAATGGCGTTGAGGTGACAACATGGCACCAATATAATTGCCCGTGTGAGAAGCATGGAGTGAATGCCTGTCACTTTTATGTTTTAGCCCTGGGTGAAATGTGGGTGTACTATCTGTTGATCGACATTGTAAAAGCCACTTTTAAAGTAAAATGTAACCTATTACATTGAAATGGCACGTTATTAGGAATACTGGGAATCCGAGGAATTAACACACTCTCTCTTTTAGCAGCTCCGTTTTTATAATGTTACTACCCAGCTCTGTGATACGGAGCCTGGTGCCGTTGCACAGTCTACGTGCATCAAGATTTTGCATCAGCAGAACTGGAACGACCACTTAAGCTCTAGCTGATGGAACTGCATGTCCGTTAAGTCTAGGGAGTATAGAAATTTTTCGAGGTAGGTAGTACCATCGTACACTGTGGAGGTTTGCCCAGCTTGGGCGGAACACCACCGTAGCCCTGGTTCAATCCATGATCCGGAGCGAGAGGGAATGGGAAGCCGTCACTTCCTTCTGCGAAGCAGTCATGCTAGCAAAGGAGGAAGCGGAAGTTCAAAAACTATATTCAACGTGTCCTTATGAAAACAGCATATTACGAAATCAAGGACTACGTTGATGACAAAGAAGTTAGGCTGTGATTCCTTCTGCGCATGCAGCTTCCCTGGTAGCTCATAAACGGCACCGATTTGTGGATGTCTTTAACTAATCTCAATCTCATTATTCCTTTTCTTTTGATTCGGATTATTACAGTAGTTTTCAAATCATTTTTTCTCATATTTTGCCCAGAATAGTTACAGCACTGATGACAATATTTGTGTCACTTGTTTAATTTAGTTCTTTAGTTAAATTTTACTTACCTTTGTATATAGGGTGTATTTCACCTCATCACAAAGCCGTTAACCAAGCATTCTGTATATCAAACTAAGTAACTTTACGCAAAAAATATTGCTGGGAAACAACTTTTTTGTTTGAGGTTACAAATCATGTTTTGTGGTATAACTCAATGTAACACACTCAAAACATTGTGCGGATGAATGGATTGAATAGTACGGGAGTCGTAGAGATATTAAAAGTAAAAATCATGCGATAAAAAGTGGTATTAAAAAAAAAACTTGTCAAAATCTTGCAACTTTGACCCCCAATATCTTCGTAACTAGAAGGTTCCCAGGTATAGTGTAGAACAAAAAAATGATCAGAATAACGAGGAGAACTAGTGCCTTTCGTATTCGTTAAGAGGTGTTTTACACCCTTTAGATGCTTTTTGCCAATTATTTGTGAATGAGTGAACATTGAAGGCTTTTTAGATTCCCGGATGCTGTTTAACTTTTGTTAAATATTCCTTTTGTTTTACTTTTTTTTTATAGCAAGCAACGACCTATTGTTGGGCCTACGCTGTCCCCCCATACTTTAGTACTAATGCTGTTATTGCAATAACCAAATGATTCGAAAAGAGTAACCATGGAGTTACTTGCCGGTTCTTCTCCATGGAATCGACCAACGCGAACCGTGCACCTTTTTCGACGTTTTATAAGTGCCCATCCAGGTCTATGTGAAATAAAAAACTTATTTTGATTTTGATTTTGATTTTGATTTTGATTTTGATTTTGATTTTGATTTTGATTTTGATTTTGATTTTGATTTTGATTTTGATTTTGATTTTGATTTTGATTTTGATTTTGATTTTGATTTTGATTTTGATTTTGATTTTGATTTTGATTTTGATTTTGATTTTGATTTTGATTTTGATTTTGATTTTGATTTTGATTTTGATTTTGATTTTGATTTTGATTTTGATTTTGATTTTAGAGAGAGGACCTCATTACCCACCGTCGCGCGAGACGCAGCGGGCGTCGGGGGTCACGTGGTGGCCCCCGGCCACCGTAGGCGCGGGCTTGCGGACTACCACAAGCGCCTCAAAGAGATGTCAACAAAAAGGAAGAGGTCCGCAAGGGGGCCGGGGCTGTGGGACTTTTCGGAAGAGATACCGTGGCCTCGTAGCACAAAGGGTTTTAGTCAGTCAAATCAAATCAAATCAAATCATTTATTTGCGTCAATATGGGTAGGTACATAAGGTGATACATAGAACAGAAAAAGTGCTTAAAGCCATATTCTACCTTGAATAGGTGTGCAAATATACATTACAATAAAATAATACTTTAATCTTACAAACAAATTACAAATTTAACCATAGGTAATATTATTATTATTTAAGACATTCATTAATTACATACTTTATTATTATTACATGCTTAATTTATACAAATTTATTACACTTATCATTTAAATAATCGTTAACATTATAATAAGCCTTATTGATCAAGTAAGTCTTTAATCTATTCTATTTTCTTTATTTATTAGAGTAATCATTATTTACAATATATACACACTAACATTACACTAATAGAAAGAAAAAATATGTACAAATATCAAAAAAGGGTTACAGGGCATCGAAAAATTCGTCCACATCGCTGCCAACAGGAAAAGTGCCCAAAAGGCTGGCAGCATTGCCATGTTGGATGGTAATGCTGCCAGCCAATGTATCTATTCTTATATGACATAAAATTATTTTCTTCCTTTATTTTATTAGGTAATTTATTATATATTTTAGGGCCCATACAAAATGCACTCTTGTCAAACATAACTGTTCTATGGCGTACTGCACGAAGAGTCTCACACTCCCTTCCGCTCCGCCCAGAGCGGGAGGGGTCATTTGATGATTCACCATTCATTAATTCATCCATTTCAGCCAAAAAACGTCCACTGCTCGGCATAGGCCTCCCTCAAGTGTTGCCACATTGACCAATTCCGTGTGACTCGCATCCAACGAATGCCCGCAACTTTCACCAGGTCATCGGTCCACCTAGTGGAATGTCTTTCTTCACATCGGCCTTCGGTTCGCGGTCACTACTCCAGAATTTTTGGTCCCATCGGCCATCCGTTCTGCGAGCAACGTGTGGCCACTGCCACTTAAGTTTGGCAATTTTTCGGGCATTTGGGCTTATAATTATTGCTAAAATCATATTTCAATGTCAATTAATAAAACTTGATACATTTTCCCTAATATTAATCTTAAAGGTTAAATAATTACAGTTGTTCTTAATTTTACAATATTTTATTAAATATGTCACTTACGGAGTAGAAACTCTTTTCCCCTATTGTAAATTTATTAGCTGGTAAGCTTTTAATAATTTCAGGTATAGCATTAAATATGCGAACACACATTGCATAGCTATTCTTGCTGTATAATGCTGTCGTAGAAATTATGGGCAAAAAACTATTCTATTTCTATGCCTATTACTTTTTGGAAATATGTCACGAGCTTTTTTAAATAACTCTGGGTGAATTTTCACAAATTTAGTGCATTCAAAGATATAGAGACAAGGAAGGGTTAGTATCTTGAACTTTTGGAAAAGGGGTTTACAAGATTCCAATGGGCGTATTCCCGCTATGGCGCGGATGCATTTTTCTGCGCGATGAACACTCTCTGGCCGTCTGTTGAGTATCCCCAGGCAATAAGACCGTACCTCAACACATAATCAACGTACCCGTAGTATGAGGCTAACACGGTTTTTAACGCTGACGTTTTTGAGAGTTCATATAGGACGTACACGAATTTATTTATTTTATTGCATACCTTATTGACGTGGGACTTCCAGTTGCAGTTTTTATCAATTGTGATACCGAGAAATGTTGTTTCGTTTACCTCGTTTAATTTAAGTCCTCTGTAATTGATGTCTAAAGTATTATTTGCTCTTCCATAGGTACTAAATTGAATAAAATTAGTTTTTGTGAGGCTTACACGTAAATTATTTTCGTCAAGCCATGTTACTACATCACATTTTGTGGGAGTGTAGTCTTTGGCAAAATGATCGCAATATTATGTTGGATAGTGCACAGGTTACATCCGGAGTTATTTACTATACGGACCTTGTACAAACTAGTCCGTGCGTTCAAGCGTTTTTGCCATACCTATTATTGGTATCGAATATAACAGCTCTCAACTTAGGACCCATTTACGTTAATATTTATCCGTGGTGCTAGGCAACTGGGCCTATCCCAGTTGTAAACGTCCCTTTGTGCCTATTGGCCTTGTTACGTTCTGTCTCCTGCTGATATGGAGGGAAGTGGAAATTACAGTTTTTTCCTATTCCTCTGCTATACTTTCTGATTAATTTCGTTGCGGGATCCAAGACAGTTAAATTCATTCTCTGGGACTTCGTCGAGCTTCATTGTCTCGGCGCTTTTCTGGTGGTCGCCACTGTTGATTCTGGCTTTCAGGAGTTACAGTGGTTTGGGCGTGTGCGTGGCGGGCTTGTCCCAACAAAAAAAAAAGACCCACAGATAGACAGACCGACAAAAGTTTACAAAAAAAGCTTAAAGACAATTTTATTAATTTCAATAGATATATAGACATGTAGAAATAAATTTGCTTAAATATAACTGTACCTGTCTATTCAAACTTGTGACCTTTTATCCGCCGTTATCACTGCGCGATTGTTAACTAAATGATTTTTCCTGCTTTTTAGAGTTACGTAGCCAAATGGCTAAAAACGGAACCCTTATGGATTCGTCATGTCTGTCTGTCCGTCCGTAAGTCACAGCCACTTTTTTCCGAAACTATAAGAACTATGCTGTTGAAACTTGGTACGTAGATTTAGTCTTGTGAACCGCATTAAGATTTTCACACAAAATTAGTAAAAAAACAATAAGTTCACCATACTTAGAGCTGAAACTCACAAAATAATGTAATTATGATGTACATTACCATGAAACTTTACTCCGAAAATTGGTGTGAATGAGATGTAGTAAGCAGTTTTTTTAATACGTCATAGATCGTAAACCGCAATTTACCTTTCATTCAATCAACTCAAATATTTTTCACATTATGTTACTTGCTGCTACGGAACCCTTCATGGGCGAGTCCAACGCGCACTTGTTTATCGTAAGTTTCCTCATTAAAACTAATTGATTGTTCATTAGTACAATTATGTGATAATAATATAAACCATTAACAAATGTACCAAAATAATTATCTTATTATTATTTTCTCTTAAAAGCAACATCCATTGGTCGCACGCGGAAGTGCTTTTCGCCAAGCTAGTAAAAAAATACTTATTAAAAAATATTTATCAAAAGTGAATTGATTTAAATTGTGCAAGTGACATTCGCCATGACTGACAACGACACTAGGTACTCAGTACTCACTTCGATTACAAATCACTTCATGTATGTGCTGACAACAGTTGCGTTAATATATTATGGTTTAACTTCTTGGTGCGTCCTCCAAAAGTTTCGCAACTACCGAAACTACGTGTATCTCAATTCCATTTTTTCAAACTTCATGTTCTATTCGGAGATGTTATTACTATATTACGGCGTATGTGATTGCATCTACAAACATGAAGTGAACATATGGATTGTAGAAGTAATCCAATTTAAAATTAAATACTTTCGAACAGTGAGGGCCCACTGGTTGGTTGTCATCTGTCATTTATTTTACGTGGACCTTGTCAAAGTTTTCCCTGGCGATATACGTAGAAGGTATCTAAAATCCAATCTTTGCTTGGGGTGTGTCTTTCATAAGTGCTCTATTCTGTGAAGTCCTGGATTTTGTTCTTACAATAAATCATGTACACATGCCATTTACAATAAGAATAATACTAAAAGTTTTATCTGCAATTATACCTTTAGTAGCAAATTGTTTCCTGTACGTTGTAATTGTTAATTCAATTTGTCGTAGTTTCAACACAGGCGACCGTACAACTACTAGCAACTGTCGTCGGCTGTACATAGCCACGCTAATATTTATATTTAGTGATGTTTTGATGTTATGTGATTATTTTATATTATTTTGGGTTCTTTCCAATGATAATTGGAAATATGTTGTGCTTTTTCTAGATATATTACTTGCTAACCTTAATTCATTTGCTGCGGACGTTTTTATCATCATTGTTAAAAGTAATCGAATACTTTGGTATGACTTTTATGTTAATAAATTAAACAAAAGATCGTCAACGGGAGATAGAAGCTGCAATATAATCATGATTGAAAAATATACTCGCATACCAGACCATCAGCAGTTTGCTTAAATTTATGTATAAGCGATTTTAAACACTGATGTTGCAGCGGCATAGAACAAAACAACTTCAGCGAAATAGTACAAAAAATACTACAGGGCCATCTATGACACAAATGAAGAACTAACATCAAAATCCTAGATGGCAATATCAAGCTCTTCGCGAATTAAGACCATATGGAAAAACCCAAGAAAAACTGCCGGGCAGTAGCGCATCAGACACAACACCCGTCTGGTCACAGGATCCTCTCTTTTTAATGGACTGTTGAGGAGTTTCACACCCTGCTCGTCATGCTCCTAAACTGGAGACCCCGATACTGAACATCAGCGTATCCTTCGAGCAACGTAACGTCATCGTCACCAAACACTTCTTCAACCACTTTCTCCAGGTACTCCGCCACACTATTCCCAAACCACTGTAACTCCTGAAAGCCGGAACCAACTGTAGCGACCACCAGAAAAGCGCTGAGACAATGATGTTCAGCGAAGTTCCAGAGCAAGAATGTAACTATCTTGGATCCCGCAACGAAATTAATCAGAAAGTATAGCGGAGGAGTAGGAAAAAACCGAAATTTCCACTTGCTAGCAGGTCACAGAATGAAACAAGGCCAATAAGCACAAAGGGATAATATTAATGGGTCCTAAGTCCAGGGTCCTCCAGGTACTGATAGCCAGCGTCAAATTAGTATCCCTGACCACCTGCATGCAGAGGAAGCACATTCCTGGTCGGCACCCTCAGCTTCAACAAGCGCCCCTGGCACAGCACACTGCAGTTTTGGCCGGTTGATAACTTCCAATCTTCTCCCAGTCGACGCCAGCAGTCAGCCACATCACCGCACTATACCACGTCCGACGCACTGGAGCAGATAAACGCACATGCTAACACTGTGGCTCCTTTTGAGAAATTCCCAGTGGAAAACCTCAATTAACACTGAGCCCGACCCGCGGATCGCATCTAGGACCGCTTGCTCAGTCAGCAGTAGCACTCGCAACCACTAGATCAACGAGGCAACAGTACGTCATAAGTAAATGTGTAATAAACAATGTTAGTTTGTGATTATCATTATCTCATTGACTATTATTGCAAATAGTTTATACATAAATAACAGAAGAACCAATTACATAAATCATTGTTAAATATTAGAAATAGCAATATTTTTTTAGATATTAAAACTGTTCGTAGTTATTTAAGATTATTGTTAAGACGATTTTACTTAACTTTTAGTGTTTCGTATAGGTTATTATTTAAAGATTGTGTAAGAAATATTAAACTTGTCAAAGTAATCAAACTTTCATTTTTTTTTAAATTTGCCATAACAGACCGTTTGTTCTAGTACTCAAAGTCCAAGTTTTCGTTAGTTTTTGGGTCAATTTCATGGTGACTAGCAATGGCTAGCACCGTGATTTTTAATTAATACAATGCACTAGTATACGCAAACACACTCTATTCCTTTACACTCTTAATCCCATGAGTCGGCAGTCCGACACGCACAGATAGAGATCAGGCGAAGGACTGTCGGCTTTAAGAGCTTTCTGAAGCAAGGAGGTATATCACCACTGACTTCCTAACCTAACTCCAAGCTGCAACTGAAAATTTACATAACATACAAAACATTCCGCCTGTGATCACCGCAGGTTTAGTGAGAGGTGTATCTAATTATACACCCACATTTCGTCAGTTAGTTTAAGTCTCATGTAAAATGGTTGAGTGTATTGCCATCACAAACAGACAAACAAACCTTGACTCCGTGTCTGCTACTGAGAAATATCTGATTGAAAAACACAATAACATTTTGCTTAGCCGTCGGTTGTCATTTGTAAATCTTTGACAGTCGTTACAGTTCAGTCACAAACATAATCAAAATCAAGTCTTTCTGTTGAAAGAACCGTGATCACGGATTTAAACCAATTTAAACTGAAGTTGTTGTGCAATAAGTGGTAAATATCCCGTTTTTAGTATTACCACCCAAGTAGAACAAACTAGTTGCTTAAGAGCTTTAGAGCTAATCCGATTATTCTCAAGCACCAGAGCCTGTACTGCAGACCTAATGTAGCCGCTTTGCAGCCAAAGGGGCACAACTTTTTGCAACTTACGGTTCCGTTAAAACTTCAAAATAGTGGCATACAAGCGCTACAGCAGCTGCAACTAATAATAAACACCAAACTAAAGCTCTTGTGGCGCTTATTGAATGCATGACAGGTTTTAACTGAAGGAGTAAAGGATCACAGATCATTCACCCGTCTCTCATTTATTAAAATACATCTGTTGTTCCTCAGTCAGACATTACTTAATGATAATATAAATAACTAGCTTCTGCCCGTGACTTCGTTCGCGTGGATTTCCCGCTTGTAACATTTCTTATTACTGCTCCGCTTTTATTGGTCATAGCGTGATGGTATATAGCCTATATATAGCCTTCCACAATAAATGGACTATCCAAAGCAAAAAGAATTTTTCAATTCGAGTTGGTAGTTTGTGAGATTAGCGCGTTCAACCAAACAAACAAACAAACTCTTCTGTTTTATAATATTAAGTACATATAAGTGAAGGTATAGTATTTTTGAGCTATATTTTGTATTCGCAAGTGGCTAAAAACGCAGATCAGTTCATCGTGTATATAATTGATATATTATTGGAGTATTTTTAACGCGTCTCAATAATTATCTCAGTAGATCGTAAAACATGTAAAATGTTATTATTTAAATAATAACTTATCACAAACCTACACGATATTGAAATCACATAATTGACTACATTTGTATTTAGTAAGTTGCTGGTTCTATATTTAGTTATATTTTACTACAAATTGTGGTAAAAACCTATAAATAGTGTCTACTCGAGACACTGGAGCTTGGTGCTCAATAATAAAACGACGATGTCTTCACGATAATAATACTTAATTTAATTTAAAATCACAATGAGATAATGTTTATGCGTTCTATTATAAATTTGAACAATGCCAAGCTCATATACTCGTATTAAGAAATATATTGTGGACTGATGTTCGTCCGTTTTAGAAACAAGATGCATTGAATTTGACAAAAATGTCAGGTAGAAGAATTTTCTTGACAATTTATTTTGCGCGCAAACTACCGACACTTCTGAGCGCCTGATCAAAACAAATTGCAATATTTGCCTTTGAAGAATGTCAGGCGCAAACATCTTCCCCGGGGTTAAAAGTCTCCGGCTTTTAACTCTCACTCGATTAAATGCTCCGTCGCTGGCAGCGGACAGAGTCGCTTAAAGGGCCTCCGGTAAGTTCCCTGTGTCGTTTGAACGTCTGCCACGCGACATACTCCATCTGGACCAGGAAAGAGTTTGCTAATACGACCCATACGCCAGCACAATGGTGGCAAGTTGTCCTCCTGAAGCAGCACTAGGTCGCCAACGTTCAGTGGAGTGTCGTTGGTGCGCCATTTTGATCTTTGCTGCAGCTCAGCCAAGTACTCCCTCTGCCATCTCTTCCAAAAGTGCTGTCGTATTTGTTCGAGTCGTTGATAGCGCTTCAGGCGGGTGAGTTTGAAGTTTTCTAGGCTCGGTGAAGGCAGCGCGGTTAGCGGCCGTCCAAGCAGGAAGTGCCCTGGGGTGAGGAAAAGGAGATCATTCGGAGACGAGGACATGGGGTAAAGAGGGCGACTATTTAATATAGCTTCCACTTGTGCGAACAACGTGGATATCTCCTCGAAAGTTAGATGCGTGTTGCCCATTACACGTCTTATATGATGCTTGGCCGATTTTACCCCGGCCTCCCAGATACCACCAAAGTGTGGAGCGTAAGCAGGTGAAAACATAAATTTGATTTCTTCCTCTATAGAGAAATTTGTGAATGCTTGGCGATTACATTTCAAAAAGTCGCCAATTTCCTTGGCAGCGGCCACAAAATTGCGACCGTTGTCACTAAAAATTTCAGTAGGCTTACCCCGACGGGATATAAATCTACGCAGGGTAAGGATGAAAGCGTCCTTCGAAAGATCGCTTACCGCTTCAAGGTGTACACATTTGTACCTTAAGCAAACAAAAATGCATAAATAGCATTTTGTGACCCTTGATCCGCGCCCTTTCCTATTTGAGACATAAAACGGTCCGGCAAAGTCTATACCAACACTACGAAACGGGAAGTCCACCGTAACGCGCTGGGAGGGCAAGTTCCCCATTAAGGGTGTTAAAGTCTTACCCTGTACCCTTCTACAAATGATGCAGTTGCGCACAGTTCTCCGAGCGAGGAGTCGCCCATTGATAGGCCACACGTATTGTCTGACACTCGCAAGGAGAAGCTGTGGCCCAGCGTGTAATTTGTGTAGGTGTTCCCGCTCAAAGATTAATTTTGTGAGATGGTGTGACGAATGTAGTAGGATAGGGTGTTTGCAACCAAATGAAATAGCTGAAGCATCCAGCCGGCCTCCTACTCGTATCAACCCATTTACGTCCATGAAAGGTGTTAGCCCTATGATGGGTGAATTTGTACTAATTGATTTGTCCTTGGATAGTAAATCGTACTCCACAGGAAAGGATTCCTGTTGCGCCTTACGGCATAAAAGATTAAAGGAATCTTGTAATTCTTCTAAATTAAGGACGCCGAAACGCCTAGATTTAGGATTGCGTAAATTATAAAAATATCTTAATACGTACGCATAATCTTGTTTTATTTTATGTAGTTTACTATATTTATGAAACGTGATGATCGAAGAAGTATTCATCTTGGGAACAACGTTCGCCTTTGTTTCGGGAATTTCAGACTCGCTTTGGAGTTTGTTTGATAAGGTAGGCCAAGAGGATTCGCCTTGAAGTAGAAATTCAGGCCCTGACCACCATAAACTATGTTCCTTAAGATCTTCAGGATAAACGCCGCGTGAGACGAGATCAGCAGGATTATCTGAGGTAGGTACGTAACGCCAACAAGAAACATCTGACAGTTCCAGTATTTCTGCTATTCTATTAGCCACGAAGGTCTTTAATCTTCTAGAGCTAGTATGCATCCAAGCAAGGACTACGCTGGAGTCACACCAATACAGTTTACGTGATACTGAGAGCCTCAAGGAATCGACGGCGGCCTTGCAGAGTCTGACAGCTAGTAATGCTGCACATAGCTCCAAACGAGGTATAGTACAGGCCTTGATTGGTGCCACCTTTGATTTCGAACACAAAAGGTTAACATGCACGATACCTGTTTCGTCAATGGACCTTACATAGACGCAAGCGCCATAAGCCCTTTGGGAGGCGTCGCTGAACACATGTAGTTCTGTAACAACAGGTGAGTCACATAAAACCTGCCTCGGCAGTGTAAAAGTAGATAGACAAGATAGATTATTAGAAAACTTACGCCAATCTCTTTCTATTTTCTCTGAAAGAGCGTCATCCCAGCCAACTTTGTCGAGCCAAAGTTGCTGCATTATTAATTTAGGAATAATAATACAGGGGCTGACAAAACCGAGTGGGTCAAAGATTTTAAACGATGTTGATAAAATATAGCGCTTTGTGATTTTATCATTGACAGGGGGAATTTCGAAAGAATAATGTAGACTGTCAGTTTTGGGATTCCAACCTAAACCGAGAGCATTGGAGGACTCACTAATGATAAGCGAGTCTGTACAGTTTTCAGAACAGGCTTCGAGTACGCCAGACGAATTGGATTTATATTTCCGTAGATTGAAACATGCTGCCTTAAGGGCTTCTGATACTGATTTTTGAATATGTATTAGTTCCTTCTCAGAATTACAGCCGGTAATCAGGTCGTCTACATATAGATCGTGTTGTATAATCGTTCTTATGTGGGGATCCTCGCACTCCTCGCCCGACTGCCAAAGACACCTAGTACTTAAATAACTTGCGCTTGTGAACCCATAAGTCACCGTATTTAAACGTAACGTCTTAAGAGGCTGACGCTCGTCTTCTCTCCATAAAATAAGTTGAAGATTTCGATCTGACTCGTCCACTAATATTTGACGAAATAGTTTTTCTACGTCTGCTGCTAAAAGATATTTATAGAAACGAGCTCGAATTAAAATGGAGAAAAGAGAGTCTTGAATTTGAGGCCCAACCATTTGTATGTCGTTGACAGACAAGCCTGAGGAAGTGCGAGCCGACGCATCGAAGACGACGCGAATTTTTGTAGATTCGCTGTTTTCTTTAAATACAGGATGATGTGGTAAGAAAAAGCATGAATTAGATTTTAAATTATTTGATCCAATTTCAGAGAGATGACCTAATTCTGCATATTCTCTGATAAATTCAATATATTGCGACTTAACTTCAGGCTGTCTTCTAAATCGCCGTTCTAAATTGTAAAACCTTTTCCTAGCCATGTTGTAGGAATCACCGAGACAATCCGGTGAGTCAATAAGGGGTAGCTTGACAGAGAATCTGCCATTTTCTAAGCGGCAGGTGTGCTGCAAAAAATGCGTTTCACATGCCTGCTCGCTTTCACTAAGGTAAGACTTGGATGGAATTTCTTCCAGCTCCCAAAATCTATTTAATTTTAATTCTATGTTTTCATCATTAGAAAAATGGGTAAGTACATGTTTGCATTTAATGTTCTTAGGTTGTTTATGTTGCAGGGGACCTCCAATCAACCAGCCCAGCCGTGAGCTATGTAGTTTGGGAAGATTAGGGCCTAATGACCTCTGCTCACAACATATTATGTCCCAAAATAAATCTGAGCCTATGAGAATATCTACGAAAGAAGGCTGAAAGAATTTAGGGTCTGCTAAGACAATATCTTTAGGAATATTAAACGATCTAATATCAATTACCATGTTGGGAATTAATGATGTTAATTCCTTCATAACATAAAAGTTAGAAATAACATTGAATGGTGTATTTAAGGATTTTAATTGGGCAATGCAATATTCGGTGATCGTACCTGCATCATTGTTGCCAAAACCCACTACCTTTGTAGCGTTGATAGGGCAGTCCTCTAATGATAACCTTTGTTTCAGGCTTAAACTTATGAAAGAGGATTGGCTGCCACAATCAAGCAGGGCGCGTACGGTTTCATATTTATTAGTCTTAGGATTTACTATATCAATCAAGGCAGTACAAAGAAGAGCATACTTGTTACCTTGATTGTTGCAGTTAGCCAGCGTCCCAGGAGAACTATCGATGCTTGTACTAAATGAACTGTCAGATGTACTAGTGGGAAGGTGCAACATAGAATTATGTCTTTTGTTGCATTCGCGACAACGACCAAAACGACATTTAAAAGTAGGGTGACCTGACCTTAAACAATTAAGACACAATTTTAATTTGGTTGCCTCAGCTATACGCTCGCTTATGCTTCTTGCTTTGAACGATGGACAATCAAATATTTTATGATCAGCGTTACAGCATGGACAGAGGTATGATGAGGATGATTGTGTTTGTGGCTGGTTGCCACTACTAATGTAGGCATATGCTTTAGTATGACGTGTATGGTCCGGTTGTTTCTTTGAATGGCCTTCTGGACGCTGTTTATCATGACTGGATCTAAAGGCGTTGTCTGACTTGCTGCGATGCAAGGACTCAAGCACGGCTGCACGATCGTTTAAAAATTTATAAAATTCCTTAAGTGTAGATGTGTCTGTTGGTAGCGTGTTACAGTGTTCCTCCCACTTTACGAAAGTGTTATTGTCCAATTTGGAAGCTACTATGTGAATGATAAGGGGATCCCAATTATCAGTAACTTGTCCTAAATTGGAGAGGGCGCGTAGATTCTTAGCCACGTGGTCAACCAAGAAGCGCAACGATTTTTCAGACTCCTTTACAGGATTAATGTTGGTTAATGCAGTGAGATGATGACTTATCAATAAACGCTTCTTGTCGTAACGTTCGAGCAATAGGTTCCAAGCTTCCCGATAATTATCAGCCGATACTTCTAGATTTGACACGGTGCGTGCTGCTTCTCCTTCTAAATATGAAATTAAATAATGAAATTTGTTCACTGAACTAATTCTACTATTTTCATGTATTAAAGATCGAAACGTGTCGCGAAATTCCATCCATCGAAAGTATGACCCGTCGAATTTAGATACCTGTATCAAAGGTAGCTTGAAACCTATTTCATTATGATCGACAGCGCAATGAGTTATATTGTGAGGAGTGCTTGAGTCGTGGATGCCTTCATCCCTAGCGTGCATTTGTAATAACTCTTGAGCCATAACAATATTACTAATGAATTCCCTTTCGATATTTTCTCGTTCTTCAAGTTCATCTTTCAGCCCACTAGAATTAACAACTTCAATTTGACTTTGTAAGTCATCAAACTTTGAAGATAAAGTTTCGAATTTACTAAGTTTAAGTGTAAGTTCCGCCCTATGTGTTGTATTGAAACTGTCTAAACGTGATATTTTTTCTAAATAATTTTTAAACTTCGTAACTTGGCCCTTGACAGAACTACGTCTAACGTTTAATTCCGCCAAGCTCTTGGCTTCGTCACCTAAACCCATTGTAACGGTTTACTTCGATTAATATTCTCACGAGAAAGAAATCAAAGAAATGTAGTTGAAATAAACGCAAGAAAAAGTAACGTTTAAATAAAAAATAAAATGAAAGAATACGCTCACGCCCCTGGTTGGTGGTCTCTGCCGCACAGGAGGCCGAAGTCGCAGGCACCGGGTTGCGGACTGCCTCAGCAAGGACGCTGCGCGTGCGCTGCGGCAACGACGCTCAGCGATGCACGGGAAACTTGGGCGAATCTGAAATGTTCGGCGGAATAATCACTAAACGGAACTAAAATAGGCACAGCTGCAGCCTGTGAAATTAATTTCCTATAAGAAATTCTTCAAAAAACAACAAAAAAAGGTTTGATTGTACTATTGACCTTGCGTGGGTATGTAGGTACTTTGAGATGTGAAATGTTCTAGAAAAAACGGCTTGAAAATTTACCAAAACGGAAAAGAAATTAAACATACAACTTGGAAATATCCTTGCGAGTTGTCACTGATACTGAATAATAGTGAACTCGTGGAAATATAAAGAAATAAATGCAAAAGTATGACGCAATTCTGTAACCTTGACAAAGGTGAAGCTATGTATGTAGGTAAGGGAAGAACTATGAAATTGCACAAGTGGAAAACTATACTTAAATTGGATTAGGACGTAGGTTGCTAGGTTGAAACGGAAGTTTAGGAATTAAGGAAGGGCACTTAGCTGCAGAAATGCTGCTGCGCTGCGGTGTGACGCCGTATTTAGCATCAATGTCCGGCGGTGCTAAGTGCTGCTTGTATTCTTCCGATGTACGTTCTTCTCCCAAGGGCTGGATGAGGCGCGGTGCTGACCGACTGATGGCTGCGACGCGATGCTGGCCTACTCCAGTTAGGCCCCGGTGTCTTCTTGGAGGCAGGTGTCTTCGTTCTTCTCCCAAGGGCTGGATGAGGCGCGATGCTGACCGACTGATGGCTGCGGCGCGGTGCTGGCCTACTCCAGTTAGGCCCCAGGGGTCGTGTCTTGGAGACAGGTATCTTCGTTCTTCTCCCAAGGGCTGGATGAGGCGCGGTGCTGACCGGCTGATAGCTGCGGTGCGGTGCTGGCCTACTTCAGCTAGACCTTGGTAATCCGATTTTTCTTCGGAACGTGTCCTGTCACGGTCGCCAATTATGTCTACTCGAGACACTGGAGCTTGGTGCTCAATAATAAAACGACGATGTCTTCACGATAATAATACTTAATTTAATTTAAAATCACAATGAGATAATGTTTATGCGTTCTATTATAAATTTGAACAATGCCAAGCTCATATACTCGTATTAAGAAATATATTGTGGACTGATGTTCGTCCGTTTTAGAAACAAGATGCATTGAATTTGACAAAAATGTCAGGTAGAAGAATTTTCTTGACAATTTATTTTGCGCGCAAACTACCGACACTTCTGAGCGCCTGATCAAAACAAATTGCAATATTTGCCTTTGAAGAATGTCAGGCGCAAACAAATAGTAAAGTAATGATAATGAATTGTCTTGAAAACATGGTGTCTATGAGAAGCTGCTTAAACTTGCAATTTCAACCTTAATACTTCCTCTCTGCGCTAAACTAGTTTCACTCTTCTGAAGGTCCAAGTAATACCTGTGCCATTACTTTTATTTCGTACTTACTGCAGGTATCGAACCACAGAATCAGAATCAGAATCAGAATCAGAATGCTTTATTTGTAAACATAGGTCAAATTATAACACACACACACACACACGAATGGTTATTTATTTAGAGATCCGTAGAACTCGTTGAAAACCCTAAAATAGGTACGATGATCGATGATAATCGTTTGTTTTGCTGCTTCTATATTTTTCGCTTTTTCAATTGTTTAACACTAACCATGTCTTACCACGTTTTCAGAATGCCTTTCACAATCATTCGAACTTATAGAGAGCAACAAAATCAACAAGAACTTTGCATCTGTCCATCTACGTGGGAAAACACTGGCCGAACAAAAAAAACTAAAAAATAATTTTACTTAATTTTATAATTTTTAACCAAGCTAAAACTTACTTTTCCTTTGTAACTGGTCCATTATCACTAATTGGAAAAAAAATCTATGGGACCCTTTTTTTTTTTTTTTTTTAAGGATGGGAAATCATCAAATGACCCCCCCCACTCTGGGCGGAGCGGGAGGGAGTGTCAGACTCTTACTGACTAAAAACCATCCATGTTCCTTCCTCGCCTTTTACGTTCCGGGGCCGCGGTATCTCTTTCGAACAGGCCCGCAACCCCGGCAGGCTTCGGCCCTTGCGGGCCCCTCTCCTTTTGCTGACATCTCTTTGAGGCGCGCGTGGAACACGAACGCGCCGTCGACACGGCCTGTCGTCGTCGTTAGACGGCCGGACGGCTAGCTAGCCCATAGCCAGCCGTCCACAGGCCCGCATCTACGGTGGCCGGTAGCCACCACGTGGCCCCCGACGCCCGTTGCGTCTCCCGCGGCGGCCGGGAAGAGAGGATCTCTCCCTCTCTCGTTCCGCCACCTCCTTCGCTAGCATCACTGCTTCGCAGAAGGAGGCGACGGCTTCCCATTCCGTCTCGCTCCGGACCATGGATTGAACCAGGGCCGGACGCGAGAGGTCGCCGCCGCCGATCGCCGCCACGAGGACACGGCGGAGCTCCGCCCACGCAGGGCAGACTTCCACCGTGTGCTCCACCGTGTCCTCCGGTCGATCCTTGCAGTGGAGACACCCGGGCGATTCCTCCCGCCCGATTCGGTGCAGGTACCTCCCGAAAGTTCCGTGTCCGGTGAGGACCTGCGTCAGGCGGAAGGTGAGGACGCCGTGGCGCCTCTCCATCCACTCCTCAAAGAGGGGACTTACCGCCACTATCGTGGCGTGCCCTGCACGGGGTTGCGACAGTCGCTCTCTCCATGTCGCCATGAGATCGCGCCGGAGGTCAGTCCGCTGAGCGGCAATTTGCCGCGGCAGCGGAGTTTCCCCCCGGCGTAGTACCTCCGCGCGCCACTCATGCAGGCGCGCGAGGACTATCGCCTCCAGATCCCACGGCGGCAATCCGGCAAGCAGGCCCGCCGCCTCGCGAGAGATCGTGCGGTACCCACGAACCATCTTTACGGCCACCACTTTTTGGGGCGCGTTCAGATGATGAGCGGCACGCCGCTTCAGGGAACGCGCCCACACTGGGGCCCCGTAGAGGGCCATGGACCGCACGACTCCCGCGTAGAGCCTGCGGCAGGAGGCGTTCGGCCCCCCAAGGTTGGGCAGGAGCCGCCTGAAGGCAGCCCCTGTCCGTTCCAGCCTGGGGGCCAAACGTCGGAAATGCTCCACGAAGTTCCACCGGCTGTCGAGGACGAGTCCCAGGTACTTCAACGTCGACTCGACGCCGATGGATACCCCTCCTACCGTCAGTGTGGATCCCGACGGTGGCGCATTCCGAGGCCCATGAAAGCACATGGCCTCGGACTTGTGCAGTGCCACCTCGAGACCCAGTTGCCGGATCCTCTCAACGACTATCGCAACCCCGCGTGTCATATTGTCGGCCGCCGCCTCGTGCGACCTCCCATGTGCCAGCACCAGGGTGTCGTCTGCGTAGCAGACGACGCTGACACCACTAGGGAGGTCCGCGCGCAGCACCCAGTCGTAACCGATGTTCCACAGGGGCGGTCCCAGAACCGATCCCTGTGGGACACCGCACGACATCTCTCACCGGTTTCAATTTCCGCAGCGACTGGGGTAGATGACGGCCCTGTCCGTCAAATAGTCATCTATGGGACCCTCGCTTGTGTTTGTCGACTTTTGCAACAAAAACAGCAGAATGTATTCAAATAAAAAGGCAATGACCGTTACGCTCCTGCTTCTATTGTGAAGCCTTAATGGCACTATCAGTAATACAGTCGATCAAATTGCTACTTAAATTTGCATAAAAGTACACATAATTTCTGCTATGCAACTTTCAGTGGCAAAGCAGTGATAAATATATCTTTTATACAGTTCCGTTAAATAGTCTGCAAATATAGTCTTTGTGCAGTTCTGAAGCTTACAGCACCAGCACAAGCGGCTTTTTACAAGCTTTAAGCTTTAATATACATGTTTTAATTCTCTTTTAAATCTATAGACAGCGAAAAGGTTGTAACATGAAATCTTATAAAGCATTTTTTTTTTTTGGGATGTGAAATCATCAAATGACTCTTCCCACTCTGGGCGGAGCGGGAGGAAGTGTCAGACTCTTACTGACTAAAACCCATCCATGTTCCTTCCCCGCCCTTTATGTTCCAGGGCCGCGGTATCTCTTTCGAACAGGCCGCAACATCTTATAAAGCCCAGAGTGGCATTTGGTTCCCTGTCTGCTACCCCTAGTGATATTTGCAGCTATGAGCAGTTACGGAAGCAATAGTAGAACTTAAAAGCACTTTTTGAACCCCTAAAGCGCTACTGTACAGCTAACAGTTGAAAATAGACTGCTATTTCCACTAGTGTGCTAGTTGGGCAAGGAGTATCGTATTACTCAGTACTAACTGGGTTATGGACATCAGATAGGCAGTGGTGTCTCGATGTCAAATACTGGTACTCAGCTGCATCCGGTTAAACAGGAAGCCGACAGCAAAATAGCCGGGAAAAGGCAGGCAAATGATGAATAAATTCTACATACCTACATAAATATATACAGAGAAGTATTCCCCACCTGGCACCTAGTTTCACCTAGCTTTTATATGATTGCAATGACGGTAAGAACCAGTGGTCAACGATGCCTTTGGACATCTGTATTGTCGCATGTCCTTAATTTGAATGTGTGTTTAGATACATATGGGCCAGATCGTAACACAGAGGGACCTGAAGACGGTTGTCGTCACTAAGGCAGGCCCAAAAAACGCTGGCGTGACGATATGGACTCGTTCTGACTGATAAGCCTGATAAAGCAAAACGGAGGGAAAGGGATGGGGGAGGCCTTTGCTCAGCAGTTGGGCAGAAATTTGAGTTGTAGTAAGTCCTACATGCCATATGGTATAATGTCTATGACCTTATCCATATTTGAGATGTGTCTTCTATTAATACATAACACACTCTTTGATAGTTAGTAATAAAGGGTAATAGCTTTAGAACAAAGGTTTTCAATAACACAACATCCCTCACTCTCGCCATTTTAAGGGTGCGTGACGCGATTATCACATCACACGACGCAAACATTATTGCTGGGAAACGACTTTTGTTTTGCAGTGAATAATCATGTTTTACGGTAAAACTCAATATAATGCACTGACTAGTAAACGGGTAATGGAGTTATTCAAACGATCTCTATATTTCTACGAACACTCTTTAGATTAATATCGATTTGTACCTAAGAAAGTGTTATCTCCTATAATTTGAAAACTATTTTCACTAAAAGACACTTGATAATGAAATAATGGCATTCTTGGATTTTCGATTTCCGATCGCTGAAAATTCAAAATAATATATTCAACTCATAAATTTGCTGGGACGCAGGCCTCCTCTCTATGAGAGGGATTTGGCTGTAATCCACAACGCGGGCCCACTGCAGGTTGGTAGATGTCACATGTCTTCCATTTTTTGTTCTAGGACATGCCAGTTTCCACACGATGTTGTCTTTCGCCACTTTGAGAGCTATTATGATGATCATGATCATGAAAATCATTAATGCACCTGCCTGGGTTCAAACCCGCAACTAAAAACAAAAAAGTGAAAAATAACTTCAAAAAAAACGCTTCAGAAGTCGGTGACCTTTTTTTGATTGATTTAGTTTTTTTGTCACCGACTTCTGAAGCGTTTTTTTGAAGTTATTTTTCACTTTTTTGTTTTCTCTGAAGTCGGTTTTATTTTTTGTAAAAAAGTTTTTATTTTTCACTTTTTAGTGGTTCACATGTGCTTACCCCTTCACAGCGTACCGGCGTGATTTTAGGTTATGAACTGGTGTAAACAATAGACAGATATGAGATTTCGGCAATCCCAGTACATTTGCTATCATTTATTGAGGAGTTCCGTTGCATATCTCCGAAGTTCTTCATCAGATCTTCATCAAATTGAAATGGGATCACTTCGAGAAAGTACAATTCCTAAAACTACCCAAACCGCTTCTAGTGTGCCTATAAAATGTGAAGAATTCTCTCTATTTCTCCAGAATTTCATCATCAGCTACTGATTTGATGATTATAAGACCACACAGGAAGCACCAGCTTTCAAATAAAATAAAAACGATCAAAATCGGTTCACCCAGTAGAAAGTACTGAGGTAACAAATATTTTCGAAATCGGGTGTATTTTACACATGTGCGTACCCCCTCAGAGCATACAGGCGTGATGTTACGTCATAATATAGTATAAACAATAAACCTACAAGCGATGGCAGCAATCACTGCAGATTTGCTGTGTATTTTTGAAGAGTTCCGTTGTATATCTCCGAAGATCAGCATCAGGTTTTCAGCAAACTAAAATGGGACCAAACGGGAAGCACCAGCTTTCAAACAAAAAAAGAACCATCAAAATCGGTTCACCCAGTCGAGAGTACTGAGGTAACAAACACAAAAAAAAAAAAAAAAAATATACAGACGAATTGATAACCTCCTCTTTTTGGAAGTCGGTTGAAAACAAGTAATTCGGCATCGTCATCACTATGCGATTGTTAACTAATTGATCGTTAATTAGTACAAATATGTGATAGTAACACCCGAAGCTAATGAACATAAATAATGAATTTGTTATTAGAAGCAACATTTATGATTAGCAAGTGGTAGTGCGCCGAGCTCATAACATTTTTTTTTAATATATTTATCAGAAGTTAATAAATAAATAAAATAAATAAATATCGCTGGACATTAACACACAGCGCCACCTAGTACCACACTAAGCAAAGCTTGTATCGTGGACACTAGATAGTTGATATACTACATATATATACTTTTTGTTTGTAAATACATACTTATTATACATATAAACATCCATGACTCGGAAACAAATGTCCATGCTCATCACACAAACATTTGCTCCTACCGGGATTCGAACCCAGGACCCTAAGAACGTAAGGCAGCATCACTACCACTACGCCATTCGAGTCGTCAATGAGTCGTAATGGATTTAAATTGTGCAAGTGACATTCGCTATGACTGCCAAAGACACAAGTATTCAAACCTCTAGACTGTATGAAGATCTTTTGCATTGGAAAACTTACCTTGTTGTCAATTATAGGACACAAGACTTCATGCATGTGCTGACAACAGTTGCGTTAATATATGGTTTAATTTCATGGTGCGTTATAAAAAAGTTTCGCAATTACCGAAACTACGTGTATCTCAATATTATTTTTATTCAGTTCTTATTCTATTCGGAGAACAAACTAGATAATTACGGCGTATTTGATGCCTACTTCTACTTGAACATATGGACTACAAGAATATACGAATTTCAATTAAGATACTTACAGGCAGCGAGGGCCCATTGGTTAGTTGTCTTAAGTCATTTAATTTACGTCGACCTTGTCAAAGTTTTCCCAGGGGTTATCCGAAAGAGATATTTAAAAACCAATATCTTTGCTTGGGGTGTGTCTTTCATAAGTTCCCTATTTCTTCACGTCATGTGGTATTTTCTTAATCTAGATGAAGTACAAATGTCATTAACATTAGAGAATATACTAACAGATTCTTGTCAATTTTTAGCTTTAATAGCAAATTGTTTACTGTTCATTGTAATCGTTAATTCAATTTGTCGTAGTTTCAATACAGGCGGTCGTACAACTACTAGTAACTGTCGTCGGTTGTATATAGCCATGTTAATATTTATATTTAGTGATATTCTACTGTTATCTTCTTATTTTACAAGGTTTTTCTTCGGTGATGGTTATGTAGTTTTGTATCTAGAAATATTACTTACTCATTTTAATACGTTCGCTGTGAACATTTTTATCATCATTGTTAAGAGTAATCGAAAACTTTGGTATGACTTATATGTTAAGAAATTAAGTAAATGATCGTCAGCAGGAGTTAGAAGTCACAATATAATCATGACTGAAACATATATTCGCATACCAGACCATCAGCAGTTTGCTTAAATTTATGTATAAGCGATTTTAAACACTGATGTTGAAGCGGCATAGTACAAAAACAACTTCAGCGAAATAGTACAAAAAATACTACAGGGCCATCTATGACACAAATGAAGAACTAACATCAAAATTCTAGATGGCTATATCAAGCTCTTCGCGAATTAAGACCATATGGAAAAACCCAAGAATAACTGCCGGGCAGTAGCGCATCAGACACAACACCCGTCTGGTCACAGGATCCTCTCTTTTTAATGGACTGTTGAGTTTCACACCCTGCTCGTCATGCTCCTAAACTGGAGACCCCGATACTGAACATCAGCGTAACCTTCGAGCAACGTAACGTCATCGTCACCAAACACTTCTTCAAGTACTTTCTCCAGGTACTCCGCCACACTATTCCCAAACCACTGTAACTCCTGAAAGCCAGAACCAACAGTGGCG